>CM057387.1:8488333-9802500 GCA_030015415.1 Cynopterus sphinx
TTTATACATTGGTCAAGTACTTTGCGTGTATTAATTAATTTTCTTCTTCAAGCAACTATTTGAGGCATCGTTGTCACAAATAATTTACAGATGAAGAAACCGAGGACTAGAAAAGTTAAGGAACTCACCCAAGGTCATGAGCAGCTTGGAAAAGACACATCCCAGCACTTGGCCATGATTCTGGGAGGAAGAAAGGGGGAAAGGGCAAAGAAGGGAAAACAGGAGGAAGCAAGAGAGGAAAATTCCAATTAAATCCTGTCCTTACAATGTCTGATGACTTGCTAGTAGATTAATAAACAGAAAATAAATGACCCAGCATGTCCTACTGTTGAAACAAACTCACACAGAAAAGGCGATTTAGTTTAATTTCCAAAACGAATATCTATATTTACAAACTCACAGGATCACCTGACATTTTGCCCAAAGACCTAGGCCCCTAAAATCCTCATTTCCATCAAATGACATGTCATCTTGATCATGGCAATGAAGTCCTGGCTGATGAAACAAAAACACAGTGGCTAACTCTTAATCAGGGTTGCCATGAATAGAAAACGAGCTAATCAAATAAGCGACCTAAGTGTCAGCAGTGGTCTTGGTTGTGGCATAAGGGTCAGCCTTCTCCAGGGGAAAAGATGATGCTTCAAGTATGAAGTTCATGGTGGGGTGGAGAGGGAAGGATAGAGAAAGGAGCAGAAGGATGGCAGCAATAACATGGAAGATCTTTCTTACAGTGTGCATTTCTGTTAAGGAGCAGTGAAAAGACTCAGAAGCAGCTCTCATTTGTATGTGGTTTTGAGAGGCTTCGGGAACCTTCGGAGCTGTGGTCCCCTGGTACACTCCGTGTTCTGCGAGGCACAGCGCACCGTGCACCAGCTCAGAGAGATATTGAAGGGGTTGGAATTCAGCTTCCTCTTTTTCTTTTTTCTTCCTTGAAGCCTTTGACTAGTTCATGGCCAAGAACAAACATGCTCAGAGAAGTAACAGGTTAAGGGCAGGTGAATGCTGCCCAGGGGCCTGTGAGGAGGCGAGTTATAATGAGATGGACTCGCTACGTCTTCCTGACCTTACTTCTCTAGTGAGGAGACAGCCTCCCCTGCCAGGCTTCCAGAAGCACTCGGAAGTGCCCTGTGATTATGTCACATTGCCTTAGAGGGGCGTGTTGCCTTCCACAGCACAGTGGAAGTCTGAGAAAGAGAAGTGGGAAGAGGATTTGGGGTTTGAGATTAGGAGGCCTGTGTTTTGCTTTTATTTTTTTCCCCTGGCCAGCCCAAATTCCACCCCTGCTCCTAACCCCAACCAAGAACACTTCCAAGATTTTCTAACAGGAAAAGGTCACCAACTACTCGCCAAAGGAGGATTAGTGTTCTCAGTGACCAAACTGTGAGCCCCCTGTCTCTGCAAAGCAGTTTCTATGGACAACGAAGAAGGAGCCCTCATCCCAGAGAGCCCAGACTGAAGCAGCATTTAGCACCCCATATGAGCAGCCCACCTATTCTTAGAACAGACCAGATGTGGGGCACTATGCCCTCACTTCTATTTTATGAAAAAGACCAAACTCAAGGTAAAAGCAAGCAATAAGCAGAGAGGCCATTAAAGGATTTAGATTAGGAAATGTAATTATCCCATTCCTACCCCCAACCTCATCCCAAATGGGTTCCAAGCCTTTATAGAAAGCACTAACAACAGCCCAGGGCACAGCAACGGCCACTGAAAGGAAAAAAAGAGATGAAGAGAAGGAAGGCCAATCATATACACAAACCTGTGTCTCAGCTAGAGGGAAGGTAGTGAGGAGAAAGCAAGGCGGTGGCTCTAATGAGAAACTGTGCATCGCTCCATTCCCTGAGTGTTCAGGCAAATGGGAAGAGATTGCAGCACAAATTGATTTGATAACCTAGCAGGGGAGAACGCAGAGGAAGCGGGAGACTACTGGAAAATTCCTGTTGAGAGTATTTCTTCCCCAAGGATCTCCTTATGGACTGTGATGCTTCCTGATAAGACAAAGTTGTATCCATGAACTTATTTCTTAAAATCCCCTTTTCTTTCAGATTATATCATGCCATCTTTTTCTCAGACACCTTCAACTGCTTTCTATTGCCTTAAAAATGGCATGTAAGCCCGAAGGCAGGCCATGCCTTGCCCTCAACCATCTATTTTAAACCTGCCATTAGGGACTGTTTTTCCCCACTGCCCAGCCACGGACCCCACATTTTGATCACACCGACTCACTGTCTTTTTATAAATAAATCACACTGTGTCTTGGCATGTCTTGTTTCCTCCCCTTTTAATACTCTCCTTTTCTTCTCTACATATTTAATAGACAGACAGGAGGTTTTAGCACCTCATCTCATATTTAACAATTGTTTTACTACATAATTTCTGATACCATGATCATTGTCTCACTTTTACAATACTTTGCTAGAATGTTGAGTTATGTGAAGGCTTGGGTCTATGTCTTATTCTTATTTATATTGTAAATGCCTGCCAACAAATAAAGGCATCCATCAATTTTTGCTTTTGTTTTTGTTTTCCACAAATGACAAAAGACTTGGGTGTTCATCGTTTGAATATCAGTTTACTTCACCTGTCTTAGAATGGCAGAGATCATGTGATCGTGATGACAGCAAATACCACCATTTGGTGGCAATATAGGCAAATTGCAGCAATGAAGTTTGAAAACAAGTGAATTGGAAATTTCTACCAATTTGCCTGTTTTAAAAGCTTGAATTTAATAATATGACTATACTAAGAATTACCACCTTACGATAATTTTGGTGGTACATTTTTATGTTGATTACTAACAGATAACTTCAAAGATCCTTGTAATGCATTTGATTATTCAGTTTTCCCAGTTATTTTCCACTTAAATTGTATTTATATATTTTAATTATATGCAGTTTATGTCACATAAATTCTAGCTTTATAAAGCTGACTTTTTAAACATGTATTTATGATACAATATCTTGTCATGCTGAGTCTTTGAATTTGTTTCTTTAACAAATAAACCTACTATATGCAATATATTAGATATTGAATTATAAAAAAGTTTTCTCTTAAACTAAAATATATCAGTACATGTGCCTAGCACCTGACCAACCAAAATTTTCTATAAGTCAGATTATTTCTATGCAGAAAATGGTTGCTGCCCCTTTTAATGATGATCTTGAGTTGCTGTAGATGCTAAAGAATCTCATAATTATTAAATAAAAAATTATGTTCGATATAGGTTCAGGATGAAATATTTTCAGCTGGTGTAATATCTGAAGATATAATTTTCTAATAATTCATAGTAACCTTTCTCAGAACAGTTTATCAAACGCAATACCCTGTTTCATGATCACAAAAAAAATTTATGGTACAATGCTATCATATTGTTGTTGGACAAACATACATGCCTTTCTTGTACCATTAGAATTCTGTTGTTATAGAGTCTTCTGATATGGGAGGGAAAGTGAGTTAGGGATGAAATGACAAAGCTGTCGTACATACACTGGCTGCCATTCAGAGTTAAGACGTATCCTATATCTTTATTCAGATGCACAATGTAGCTCCAAAGTCAGGCTGCTGGAGATAAGAATTCCTTAAAGTAAAACACTGTGTTTTGAAGATAAGAACTTGCCGACTGAATTGCACCCTTGTCTGAGTTTCACTCTTTGCATGTTTGTGAACTGAGAAATCACATGGAGGCCCCTCTGAGTACCTCTGTGTCTCTGGCTTCTCTCTTTCTCTAATCTGTTCTGTAGATCATCACCAGATTATTATCCTACAGCATCCTCAAACATGTCACTTTCATTTGGGATTTTTTTCAACTTCCAACCATCTACAGAACAATATTTTAACTACTTATTGCAGCAATCAAAACACCTAATTTGGCCTTTTCTGTGTCACACCTACCCAATGCACATTCTATGCTTCCAATTCCACCTGTTGATGCTTGGTACCATTTGCCTATTGCCAGATATGCTCTGTGGTTTCTCATCTTGATTTTTTCTCTTGGCCAGTGTTTCTCAAATTGTGATGTGCACACAAATCACATGGGGATGCACGTTCTGAATCATGGGCTCTGGGACAGCCAGAGATTCCACATTTCTAACCCCAGGTGACATCAGCGCTGTTGGCCCCAGGATCACAGGACGAGCAGCAAGGATCTACACCATATCGTGACATGCCCATCCACTCCCATGTCCACCCCCTGATATTTCTGACTTTTTACCTATTACTGACAAATCAATTCTGAACCTCTCCCCCTTTCTTTCACCCTAGTCCCTTTAGCCCAGAGTTTTCAATTCTGCTGAAGATTAGAATCACTTGGGGGGGAATTTTAACAATTCAGCTGCACAAGTGCATGCCAGGTTGATTAAGTTAGAATCTCTGGGGCTGGAACCAGGGCATCAGTGTTTTTTATTTTATTTTTTTTTAAATAACTCCTCAGGTGATTATAACCTGTAGCCAGGGTTGAGAACCACTACTTTTGAATAGAAATTACTTTTTTCTTTCAATAGCTATAGCTTTTTTTTTTTAATCTGCCTTTATATTTGCATTAACTGTGAATTATTCTTGTCTGCATAGATATTCTATTTCACCTACTAAGATACAAACTTCTTGAGAACAGAATGTTTGCTATCTCTTTACAGGTTTGAAGATCTTAGCACTCAAGAAGGGGCAACTGAAGCAGAATCCCTGAGTTCAATTTCTAGATCTATCACCTACTATTTGGGGCATACTTTTTAAGGTCTCTGAGCCTGTTTTCTTTTCTGTAAAACTGGAAATAATAATAGCAGCTGCATCATCTGGCATTTTTAGTGAGATAAAGCATATAAAGCACTGAGTATCGGTTCTTAGTATCTACTCTTCAAATGCTAACCATTATCATTATTAATTAGTCTTCTTTGTCTGTTTCACATTGTATAACATAGCAGTAAGTAGTCAATAATCATTTGCTAGATGAATGAGTCAATAAATGATGAAGAATAAATCATAATTAATTGCTCTATGAGCACCAGCCTTCCACTGAAAAAGTTCAAGTTAATGAGTGTTAACTATTTGTAAGTGCTTGTAGGTATCTATGAGACCATTGGCCTGTTGAATTCAAATCTAAGTAAAGGTCGATGGTCTCCTCACAATGGAAGAGATGGGACACATAATAATAATGAGCATGTTTCAAAAACAATTTTGAAACATGGTGAGTAGCATATGCCCATTAAAATTCACTAAGCTTATTAACATAAAATTTCATAGTTGCATTAAAATACTCTTTTCGGGAGAATACCTTTAAACCTCACCAAGGCCTCAGCAAACACTAAATTTCATAATCTTTCAAATGTGTGCACTATATGTCTGTCCTAATGTTTTACCCTGTATTGGAAGGACATTGTCTTGACTACCAGGAATGTAAGCATCCCAACTTTATAATCATTTTTATGCCAACAGAGCATTTCAACACCATCCTCGAGCAGAAAGCAGGTTGGTGACTGAAGACGCTAGACATAAGACATAATGTGAAGGAACAGGTGAAGTCCGCCTATTACTGGTGTGAATAGAGCCCTTTTGTTGGAACCCATCTTGGTGGAATGAATAGCCTCTGTTATGTTTATTGATTACACCCTAAGTATTGAGGTAGATAGAGGTGGCTACAGCTGCCCAGAAAAGTAATCAGATGCCATTGTGTGCCTTTCATTTTGGCAAGGCCGGATCATCGGTCCGAAGTTCACTTTTAAATTCTAAACAAAATGTTCAATATTCTTACATCCCACAAGAATAAAACCAAGCAGAAAAAGGAATGTCTTAAGTTACTTCTATCTGAGCATGTTTCACCGTCTCTGTGGCTGCCCTCCTAGTCCAGGGCCCCATTGACCTTTCCCTGGTGAGCTGCTACACAGCCCCCTGCCTCCCCTTTCTTCACACAGTCAGTGTAATTTAAAAAGTCCTATCTGATTCTGGCGATGTCCTCCATCAGACTCTCCAATGACTTGCTATTGTACTTTGAATAAACTCCAGGTTCCTGCTCGTCTTACTAGACCTCAGATAGTCTGGCCCTGCTTGCTCACTCATAAGATTGCCTCCCATTCTGCATGAATCATCACAGTGCAGCCAGACAGGCTCCTTCTGCTCCTGGTGACATCAAGCTCATTTTTTTTTTTTTTACATGCCTTTTATTTCTGCGTTTGCTTGGAATTCTTTCTTTGGATTTTGCAGATCTTTTCTCTCATTTAGTCCTCTCCTATATGCTATCTCCTTACCCTCTTTCTTCATAGCAGTTATCACCATCTGCAAACATGGTTTATTAATTTGTTTACTTTTTTGGCATCTATTTTCACAGAAGTTTATTCACCATTAAAGAGCCTTGCCTTGAGTAGCACTTGACACATAGCAAAAGGTCAATACATAGTTGTGCTTAAATAAATACATTTAGCAGCATTTTTACCTTCATAAAAATTATCTTTCCATATAACATCCAGTAATGTTAGTGTTTCACTCTAACATATAAACCTGTCCTCTCCAATGAAAAAAAATCAGAGAAATTTCCGAAATAGGGATGATTTTTCCTTTGGTAATGCTATTAAATATTAGTATTTAATTAGTATTAGGATACTAAAAAAACACTAAGGCTTGTTACTGACAAAAAGAAAAGTTTGAAGAAAATACACAGGCTTTAGGTCTAATTATCCATCATAATTACACACAATGACAACCTCTGTATGGAATCAGATGCTATGCGGTCTTTTGTGACAGGTTTTTTCCATTTACCATAATATTTTCAAAGATCATCTGTGTTGTAGTATGTGTATTTCATTTCTTTTTTATTGCTTAATAATACCCCATTGAATAGATATACCACAGTTTATTTACATACGCATCAGTTGATGGCTGTTTACACTTTTTGGCTACTATGAATAACACTGCTATGAACGTGCACACACAAGTTTTGTATACTTCTATACATGTTTGTTTTGTAAAGATGCATGTTTTCATTTATTCTGGGTATATGATAACTATGTTTAGCTTTCTGAGAAACTAGAAAACTGTTTTCTAAGGTGTTGCACCAATTTAGATTCCCACCAACAATGCAAGAGTTGCACTTTCTCCACATACTCATCAACATTTTTTACTGTTTCCTTTTTTAAAATTATCTATCCTAGAGGGTGTGAAGTGGTGTCTCATCATGGTTTTGATTGCATTTCCCAAGTGACTACTGATGAGTATCTTTTAATGTGCTTATGGATCATTTGAACATACTTTTTAAAAAAAATGTCCATTCTGATCCTTTGCTTATTCTTTAATGAGATTATTTTTCTTTTTATTAAATTTTTATAGCTATTTATAAACCTTGGATACAAGTCATGATTTGCAAATATTTCTCTCATTCTGTGGATTGTTTTTTTACTTTATCTACAGTGAAGCTCAAGTTTTTAATTCTGATGATGTCTAATTATTTATTTGTTATTGTTCATCCTACCTAAAAAAAAATAAAAAAGAAATACCTGACCCAACATCACAAAGATTATGCCTATGTTCTCTCCTAAGATTTTCATAATTCTGACTTTTATATTTAGGTCTGTGATTAATTTTTAGTTAATTTTTGTCAACAGTGTGAATTAGGAATCCAGCTTTATATTTTGCATGTGGATATCCAGTTATCCTAGTGCCATCTCTTAAAAAATGCCATTCCCTCACACCCCATAAAACATTTTTGCCACCCTTGTAGAAAATTAATCAATCATAAATGCAAGGGTTTAATTCTGGAGTCTCATTTCTACCCTCTTGATTTCTGTGTCTGTCTTCATGCCAGTACTATACTGTTTTGAGTATTAGATCTTTTTGTATTAAGTTTTGAATTAGAGAGTGTTAGTTCTTCAACTTTGTTCTTCAGTACAAAATTGTTTGAAATATTCTTGGTCCCTTGCACTTCCACATGATTTTTTTGGATCAGTCTGTTAATTTCTGCAAACAAACAAACAAAATAAAAAAACTAGCTGGGTTTTTATAGAAATTGTGGTGATTCTGTAGATCAATTTGGGGAATACTATCATCTTAAACATAAATCTTCTGATTCATGATCATTGGATATTTTTCCATTTATTTATATTGTCTTTAATTTCTTTCAACAGTTTTGTAGTTTTAAGTGTACATGTCTTACACTCCAGTTGATATATTTATTTCTAATTATTTTATTTTTCTTCATGCCATTATAAATGGAATTGCTTATTTAATTTCATTTTTATAGGTATATATGAAATCTAATGAATTAAAAATAAATGACTTAGGCAATTGTCTTGCAAAAGAATAGGCACATAGCTGATTTAAAGTAAATTTGTATAATGCCAGGGAAATTTTTCTTTTTTAACTTCTACCATTGCATTCCTTCTGTAGTAAAAGACAATTAGGCAACAACAACTAAAGAAGCTAAATTAGGAACATTTCTCTCATAGGCGGTAAAATACCCAATGTTTAAAGATGATGCAAAAATCATGATGGTTAAACTCTCTTCTCCCTTTATTTTAGGTGACATCTCTTTGGAAGCATGATTTCATATTAGGCCCCCAAATGTATAATTTTATTATAAAATTTCTAAATTATAAGAGATTTTTTTTTAATTGAAACAAATCCTATAGCAAATGTCTAAATAAATGTAACCTTGGAAGTATAAATTAAGTATGGATAGCATGTTTTGAAACATAATACATTCTAATTTATACAATGACCATTGATACTATTCATTCTCATAGTTTTGTTTAATGATATTGCTGCCCCCGAGATACATTTTATATATTCTACTGACAGAGGTATTATATCTTTCTTTATAGCTTTAAAAGACAGTCAACTTAGTTGTCGTTGTTCTTGTTTTTAATTGATAATTTAGCCTTAATACTTTTTAAACATTTGAATGAAAATGTAGCTGCAAATACAGCTTGTAGCAGTGCTTTGCCTTTTCTGGTCATTGCTTTACACCTCTTTTTCCTTAAATTATGAAAGGACAGCCAGGTGTGTGTGGATATACAGCTGTGCTATTTCTTGAAACAGCTGGTGCCAACTTGTCAAAGGAAAAGCTCTTCTCTCTGAATGCGCACAAGCCCTGTGTGAGTAGATACAGTGTAAGCTGGGAGCCCCCGTTACTGATTCTGTGCATTGATAGCCAAACTGCTTAATACATCCATCCTCTCTGTAATGCCATTTTAAAACTCTTTGAGGATTAGGAAAGCTGTTTGTCTCAGAGGTATTCTTCCTAGAGCAAAGGCCAACTAGCACTGCAGTTATGAGGGCTCTGACGGAAACCTAAGTGAGGAAAATGAAGCGGAGAAGCCAGCAGATACGTTCTAACCTGCCACAAATAATGATTTTTAAAAAGCCCCAGAAGAATGTGCTCTGCTACTTTACATAATGCTATAATGCATTAACTCATGTAATATGACTGGCAAAAGTTTATTTATTCATTTATTTCTGCCGCAGGCAAATAGCGGATAAATGCTTACAATAGCAGGTTAGCAGGTGTTTCAGCTACAGACATTAGTACCTCCTTGATGTACAGTTAAGTATTTGCCTGCTTGCCTAGTTCCAGCCCATGTGGAAATTGTCAAAGCCTTTAGTGATTCACAAAAATGAAAAGACCAAATTTTATGCCGTAGTATTTACATTAATACAGGGTTTGGTACATTCATGCTTAGATAATTAGTTCACAATAGATTGTGCCATATGCATAGTACACACACACTATACAGCAAGACCTTCTCAATCATCTTCCCTATCCACTCGCCTCTCCTTTATTTATTTGGAAAAACATATTCTGGGATGATGTTCAACTGCCTCATTAACTACACCCTGGGCTAATAAATTCTAGGGGCTTCTTCAGCGGTTCACTCTTCTGATTTTGTGTAATATACCTTCAGGCGACAGAATACATAGGTTTCTTTCCCTCCATGATATGTTGTCTTGTGTGCTTGGCAGCTCACTGAACTGAACTGATGTAAATGAGGCTTGAAATGTTAAACACAACTTGTAATATCAAAGGTTTTCATATCAAATAATTTTGTTCCTAGGAAATCCTAGGGAGATTAAGGATGCGCATGGTGTCTAAAATGTCCACTGGTTGTGTGAAATATCCAGCAGTAGATGGATAATTACCAGCTCACACTAGGAATACAAAGGAAACAGCCAGTTTATTCTGTCCATATAAACAGACTGGGGAGTTTTTCCTGGGAATTAGGTCCATATAAAACTTACTGAATACAGAACCAAAAATAACTGCAGACATCTGTCTGATAGAAGCTTTTATGATCAGGCCTTGAGGTAGTATTTTCCTTTACAACTACAGTTGCAACAATTCTGTAAGCCCAACTGAGAAGCAAAATATGTAAGTCTGAGCTTTCAAACTAGCCTCTGTCAACTTATCTTAAAAACCCTATGAAATAAGTTTTTCATAACCTGTAATGCCAAACTGATTTTCAGGGTATGTTTATACTGCTGTTTTGCACTCAGTGTGGGAGAATTCCTGACTCTGGGCACCGGGGGAAGTAGTGAGGCAACGTGTCATCCTAACTGACTGGAAATGAAGGTTTCTTAAATCAAGATACTGGGGTTCCCTGGTTAGTGAGAGTCAAACTGGAATAATGCACCTGAAACTCACTGCCCAAGGAGGCCCTGCTGGGGACAAATGTGTAGTGTTAAGATAGAGAATAAGGATGGCTAGCCACCAGCAAAGCATGCAGCAAGCGTTCTCAACTGGGGGCAGTTTTGCTCCGCAGGGAACATTTGGCAATATCTGGAGTCATTTTTGGTTTTGACAACTAGGGGGTGGGGTGGGTGGGTGCTTTTGGCATCTAGTGGATAGACATCTCATAATACCTAGGACAACCCAGATAACAAAGAAAGAATTTTCAAATGTCAGTACTGCTAAGTTTGGGAAACCGTGGTAGAGAGTATTAAGGCAACTACCTCGATGACTCAGAATGAATTGAGATTTGGGGCTGAGCTGTGCAAATAATTACCTTTAACTCTCCACTTGGCTTTGTCAGTCAATGGAGGGCTGGTCTGAGACCACAAATAAAGATGCTTTTGCTTGAGTCAATCAGTATAAACATCCAAAGGCTACGGAGGTTCCTTCAGAGTGCAGGCTGAGATCAGCCAATCAATTGTGTCTGGTTTTAATCCATCACGAGGGGCAATCACTCCCACAGGAACAGACACTACGAGGTGACATTTCCGAGACACTAACATTACAGCAAGGGACATGCTAATTCATTGGTGTTGTAACCTCATTTCTGCAAGTACCATTATTTAGTTAAGGTTTATAAAGTGTTGTGAAGATAGAAAACGCTATAGAAATGCTAAGTATCATTATTACCATCACCTTTGCGAGCAACTGCTTCTGTGAGTGATGTTGCATACAGTACAAACACACACAAGGACATCACTTCATACCCATTTGTAGTTTTGAGAAAGGTTACTATAATCAGTAATTCACATTGTGTCATCTCCTCTGCACCGCAAGTTAAAACAAATTAAATAAAGCTTAATTGGAGAGTGTTTTATGTACTACCAAAATGTAGCTGATTGATATTCTGAGTAAACGCAGGTTAGGTACTGGAGAACGAATACTGAAAAGACTCCAGAATCATAAAATGGAGAATTTCCATGGTATTAAACATATGGATAAAACAGATAAAATTCTTCAGTATATTTTAATTGTTTTCAATTGTCTGTTTTTTTTTTTTTTGGCATTACATTTAAAATGTAATAAAATTTAAAATTTTCCCATTTTAGTGAATATTTGCCATCCTAATATTTTCATTTTAATTGTGCAGAGAAATCTCTTAATACACTATGTACAAGAACAATTAATAATAAAATAAAAACCTTTTTAACAAGGCCTAGTAAAATGCTAACCATAGCATGATTACTTAATAGGTAGCTGCTAATGTATTTGTAAATTATTTTAGATTTAATTTTGCAATAGTAGTTACTTTCTAAAATGGCAAACTTGTCTGAGGATTTTGAGTCAGGTGGAAACTGTCAAACTGTCAATGGCTGTAGTAGTCACATTTTGACTGTCATGCCCAAGGCAGTGTGGAAGATATCAATACAATATGGCACCACTAATGAGTCAATCATTACAAGAATACAGGCAGCCATGGTTTCTGTTTGCATGTCTATGTGAACTGTGTTTTTCAATTAGCCCTTTTCATTTTTATAGAAATATACAGGAAAACCAGGTTTATCAATTTAATAAGTTCCTGCTACTTTTAGTCCACATCAAGTCAAATTTTGACCTGCTCCTCCTGATTGTTTAAGATATCTTTTATACTCAGAGACAGGGAGATTTAAGTTGAAAATTTATAGCAGAAGGAAATGGATTTCTAAAAGAAAATAAAGAAAATGTCTTTTTTTTGTAAATGCTGAAACAACAGCACCATTACATCCTTGCATTTCTCCGTATGCTAATTTTTCTATTGAGAGCCAATGTAAGATACATCCTGGTGCTCATCATCTGCCTTTTCTCACCTTTCATGGAAGGTCACCCAACAGACAAACTAAGCATCATTGCGCAGTACACCATCTGAACAAAAAGAAAAATAGGCGGGGGGTGGGGGTGGAAGAAGACAATTCTGATCTAGAGTTTTGCCATCAAAAACGCTGAAAAGCTATTTTAATTTCCACCTACATGTAAGTTTCATGCTTAGATTTTGCTTCCTCTTATTTTGAATTATGTATAGCTGTTGGCAACCCAGATATTCTCTTAGAACCACTAAGGTCTTAATCTGTTCTCATCTTCACATTCCATCATTCGACATGGCCAAGAGAATGGGAGGGACAAAGTGACAAGTAGGTAGAGATGGAGATCAAAACTGGCAAGGGTGATCGAGACAGCAAGCCCTAGATACAGAATAAACTAGGATTCATCAACATCCACACTGGCCCTTTTGTGACTGGCTTATTTCACTGAGCATAATATTTTCAAGGTTCATCTATGTTGCAACATGTGTCAGCACTGCAGTCCTTTCTAGGCTGAATAATATTCCATG
Source organism: Cynopterus sphinx (assembly GCA_030015415.1). NCBI lineage: Eukaryota > Metazoa > Chordata > Mammalia > Chiroptera > Pteropodidae > Cynopterus > Cynopterus sphinx. The sequence continues at coordinate 8,501,347 of CM057387.1, forward strand.
GATGAACATTCTACTTTTGATTTTCCATTAGTCAGCTGATGAACATTTGATTTGCTTCCACCTTTTAGCTATTAATGTATAAAATAGCTAATGCTGCTATAAACATTTATGGACAGTTTTATAGGCACCTACCTCTAAGATTAGATATTTTTAAAGTTTTAATTTAGGATTTTTTTGTACCTCCACATTTCCTGAAACAACTTTATTTAAATTCTTTGCAGGCATCTTCGATGTCAATCTTCATCCACAACGAGTCACTTTTTGACTTAGTTTTTCAGATCATATCATATTCACTTTATTCTAATTTCTTAGAAATAGAAAAATTTTAAAATCCACGTATGATGATCTCACTAGAGCTTTTATCCAAATACACAGGAACTCTTTTATACGATATTTGGATGCTTTGTTTGCTTGTTTTTTCATTTATAGGAAAAGTTCATACATATAATCTCCAAGATGTAACCATTTATTCTCTTGCTATAGAAAGGAACTTTTCAAGGTTTCTGTTTTAGTGGCATCCAACACTTACAAATGTGAGGTCAGACCACAAAAACACTTAGTAATTTTGAGTTAAATTTCCTTATTTTTTAATAATTTTTATGGTTTTATCAGTTGATTTCTATAAGAATAAAAGTTGCTTTGATTGAGATAACTTCTGGATAGTGTGTTTTTCCTTACTTTTTCCACTTGCTATATCTCTGGCTGGGATGTTTGTTTGTTTGTTTGTTTGTTTGTTTTTCTCCCCAGCTAGCCATGTGGTTGGACCCCTCACTGAATTGTTGCTTTAATTCACATAGGTCATAATATCTAAAATTGAAACATCTCATTTCTGCTTTATTTGTCTCCTTAGCACTTGTGATCATGGAACACTGTTATATTTTCTTATTTAGTTTGGTTTATTATTTCTCTCTCCCACTAGATTGTAAGCTCCACGTGAAGCAGGGATTTCTAGATGATGTGCAGGGCTGAAAAAGCAACATCTACAACAGTGCCTTGGACTTAATAGGCACTTGGAATTTGCTGAATGAGCAAAATAGTTGTTGAGTAAATTAGCCTACTGCTCAACAATAAAATAATTGAGAGAGCTCCTCATGCTGTGTAATGAATCAAACACACTCACTCCCTTTCTGATAATGAATAATTTAGGGAAACAATATTCCTTGTATAATAGCTTTAGAGTCTATTATCTTATTTAACCTTTTATTATTGTAAAATATTCATTACAGAGATCAAAATAAAAATGTAAAGCTCAATGATTTATCACAAAGTGAACATGAATATAAGCCATAGAACATTGCCCGGAAGCCTCTTTTGTGTTCCTCTCAGTCATAGCACATTCCCTCCCTGTTCAGACATTTTTGGTAATCATTTCCTTGCTTTAATTTGTTGTTTTCCCACCTGGCATGCACTAAACACTATGATTTTGCCAGTTTTAACTTTTTTTATTAGTGAAATAAAGAATACTTGTTTTATATCCATCTTATTGTACATAGTTTCAATGCACTTTTTTTCATTATTATATTAGATCACATTGGGTGAATTTATCACAATTTATCCACTGTACTGCTGAGTGACATTTATTTCACTTTCAGTTTGGAATGATTATAAACAACAGATCTGCAGACCTTCTTTTGTATGCTTCTGAAGTACATCTGTATGTATTTCAGCTGGGTATGTTAGGTTGGCTATATTAGACTAGCGTATAAAAAAACTGTCATAGGTAACATAAATATTGGTAATATTATATGGTTCAAGCAAATATCTAAGAGCAAAATTTCTAACGGTATACATTTCCAACTTTAGTTTCCCAAAGATGTGCCAACCTACTTGCCAGCACTTGGTATTGTTTTGTTTTTAACATGTTGGTTTTGTTTTGTTGTGTTTTGTTTTTTTAGCCATTTTGCTGGGTATTAGTATCATACTGTCATTTTAATTTGTATAACCCTGATAACTAATAAGGCTGAATATAAGTTACATATGTGTATTAGGCATTTGGTTATCTTCTTTTATGAAGTGATCATTCATATATACTTATTCAGTTTTTTCTATTGTGCTATTTCTCTTTTCCTGACTGATTTGCATGAGTTTTTGTACATTTCAGATATAGCCCTATGTGTGTAATAAATATTGAAAATGTATTCTCCCACTCTGTGGCTTAGTTTTCACTCTATTAATCCTGTTCTTTAATATACCAACATTTATAATGTAAATGCAGTATAATTACCAATGTTTCTTTAAGTTTATGCCAATAATGTCACTTTTTTTTCCCTATGACAGATTTGATGTTCTAGAAACATTTTTTATCTTTCATAATTTAAGCTACAATTCACCTGAAATTAATTTTTGTGCATGATATGAGTAGGGCCATTTTTTCTATGTGAATTTCAGGTTCAATCAGATATTTATTGAAAGGACTGTACTTAACCCACTCGCAGTACCTACTCTGTCATAAATCAAAAGATGGGTGGAGCTTGTTTATGGAATTATTTTTCATTTGTTTATGTTTACAGCAATATCATTCTGTCCTAATTATTATAGTTTTATAGTAAAGTCTGGATATTGACTGAAATAAGTCCTCCAACTTTGTTTATCCTTTTCAGATTTTACTGGCTATTCTTAGCCCTTCACATTTCTATTTGCATTTGCCATTAACTTGTCAAGCTAAGCTACACCAACCAAAAGAAAAATTTAAAAACCTCTACTTAATTATTTAGGTCTTCTTTATCTTCTATTACTACTATTTTATAGTTTTATTTGTAGAGTTATGCACAGCTCTCATTAGATTTGTTCTTAGTTGGTTTGTTTTTCTGATGCTTTCATAAATGAAGTGGCTTTATAAAATTTATTTTCTAAATGCTTGATATAATCAATATAGGCAGTTTTGTATACTGACCATATTAGTTCCAACATTTTCATATGAAGGTTTTTTTTTTTTTTCTTTTCATATATGTAATCATGTTGTTTGCAAATAAACAGTTCTATTTCTTGGTTTCCCATCACTACATCATAATGTTTTATTTTTTTGATTTATTATGTTGGCTACAACCTTTAGTTCAGGTTGAACTAAAGTTATATTATTGTTTAAATTAAAGTTGTTACACTGAACAGAAGTTATGTTATTACAGAAAATTTTCATGTACCAAATCTCAGAGAGAAAGCCTGCAATATTTTACTTTAGATATGATGCTGGTTGTGACTTATGTATTTTTTATTTGTCTTGTAAGTAACTTTTATAAAATTAAGAAGTCCTCTTTTTTTCTTAGCTTGCTAAGCTTCTTCATCAATATAGCATGTTATATTTTATTTAAAATTTTCTTCATCTCTTAGGACCATTATATAAAGTATTCCTTTGTTCTGTTAGTGTGTTGTATTACACTGATTTTCAAATATTAAACAAACCTTGCATTCATAGCATAAGCCTGTTCATAATTTATTACTCTTTTGTATAGATGGATTTGGCTTGCTAATAATTTGTTCAGGATTTTTTCATCTATGTTCATGAGCAATACTGGCCATTAATTTCCTTTTTTTATAATAACATTTTCAGGTTTTTGGTACCTAGGCTATTTATGCTGAACTCATAAAGTGAGTGGGGGTAGTATTTGCTCCGTTTTCTAGGGCTTGAAAAAGTTTATGTTAGATTGGCGTCATTTATTTCTGAGATATGTGCTAGAATTTCCTGGGGCTTACATTTTATATTTTGAAAGGTTTTAATTTATTAAATTTAACTAATTTAAATATTAACTTTTAAAATTAAGATTTGAAAATCTTTATTAATTAAAGGTATGCTTAGAATTTTAATTTATTCTTATGTAATTATTTTGCAGTTTAATCTAAATATTTATGTTTATTGGCATAAAGTTATGATTTTTAATTATCTTTTCAGTATCTGTAGATATGTAGTATTAATTCCTTTTTCATTCCTGACATTGGTTATTTGTGCCTTTTTTCTTTTTCTTGGTTAGTCCTAACAGAAGCTTATTAATTTTATGAATATTTTTAAAGAAACAGCTGTTGGCATTGTTATTATCTATGTTTATTTTCTATTTCATTTGGTCTTGATATTATCTTTTTCTTTTCATTTTTCTACTTCATAATCAATTTGTGGTTCTTTTCTAAATTTTAGAATAGCTCCTCTCAGCATGTTTTTCTTTCTAATAAATACATTTAATGGCATAAATTACCATCTAAGAAAGGTTTTTGCTGCAGCCCACACACATTTTTAGAGTATTTTCATTATTATTCATTTTAAAATATTTTAATTCTGTTACTGGTTCTTTGACCCAAATGTATCATTTATAAGACTATTTTTAAATATCCATTGTATGTGAATATTTTCTAATTATATTTTTGTAATATTTTGTAGTTAATTTCTTCATGGTCAAGGAACATATTCTGCATGATTTCAACCCTTTACTGAGACTTGCTTGATGACCTAACAATTGTAAATATTCAACATGCATGGGAAATAACATACATTTTATGGTTTTATTGGGAATAATCTATTATATTCTTATTGATTTTTAATATACACATTTAATATTTGTTCAAATATAAAATCATGATATTTTGTACTATTATTTTATTTCATTTGTCTTTTTCTTCCTCCTTAATTTATTAATGATTTTTAAATTTACTTTTGCTGTATTATTTGAGGAGCTACATCTTCTTTTACAATTCTCTTAGTGATTATGCTAGAAATTATTATTTGTATCTTGGCTTATCGAAGTCTAACATTCACTGGTTGTTGCTTTCTTCTTTAACTTCACTTACTATATAACACAATTATATTTTATGTGTGTATGTCTATATAAACTCAATGAGGCATGACACATTATCATTTTATTTTTAGTATATACCATAGTATTTGTATTATTATAAAGTCAATATCCATTTTAATGTACCTGCATTTATCATTTTATTGCTCTGATTCTTGCCTACAGCTCTGATCTCTCCAGAAATTTTTTTTAGTTGGCCTAAACAATACATTTTAATATTTCCTTTAACGGGGGTAATGTTACTGACAAATTTCCTCAATTTTTATTTGTCTGAAATTGTCTATTTCTGTTCTATAATCTTGAAGAATATATATATTTTTGATTTCCTAAAACTCTAATTTGATAATTATTTTCTCCTGATACTTTAAAGTTTATCTTCTGTGTTATAAAGTTGTAAAGTCAGCTGTGAGTCTTATGTTTGCTTCTTTGAAGGTAATCTGACATTATGGTAGTTGCTTTAATTTTTTTCTCAGTCTATAGTTTGAAACAAATTTATATTATGTGAATAAGCATGGATTACTTTTTTATATATTTTGCTTGAAGTTCATAGGGACTTTTAATCTGAGGCTTGATGTCTTTTTTTTCAGTTCTGAGAACTTCTCAGTCACTATTTTTTTAGATACTGCTTCTCTCCCAATTCTCTTTTGTTGTATAGTCTCAAATTGCATGTATGGTAGACCTTCTAATGACATTCTTTCTGTCATTTATACTTTCTTGTAATTTTCCATATTTTTGTCACTTTATGGTTTATACTGGACATTTTCTTATCTTCCAGTATACTAAGTCTCTTTTTGCCTTTGTCTAATATGCTGAGAAAGTTACTAACTCAGTATTTAAATTTGGTTATGGCATTTTTTTTTTAGTTCTCAAATCTTTATTTTTTTCTCCTCTTATTTTCATTTTCCCACTAATTATTAATTTATTTGATCATAGCAAGCATGGCTATTTTAAAATCCATATCCTGTAATTTTAATATCTGAAGCTTTAGTGAATCTACTTTTATTGTCAGTTGTTTGTATTGGTTTTTATTCATGTTGTAAGTGCTAGTTTTTATTTATGTTATAATTTTGTGTGCTGCTTTCTAAAAATAATTACTAAACATTTTATTAAAACATATATATATATGTACTTTTAAAATATATGTATATATATAAAAGTACATATATATATGTTTTAATAATACAAAATAATAAAAAATAAATAATAATAATAATAATAATAGAAAAATAATGTTTGCCTCAAAGATACTCAGGGGAGCTGTTAATCTATAATCCTTCAATCCAGTTTCAGGTTCAGGTTAGTTTGAGGCTAATGGGAAATCCCTGGGAGAATTTATAAAATTTGTGCTGTTCTAAAGATCCACAAACCAAAGTTTAGCAATGGCCCTCTTCCCTCCTACTTATAGAACTTGCACTTCTGATAAATTACGTCCATGAGCTATTTTAAAGTGGTTCATAATCTTTAATTTCTCAGATGATCAGCTCAGTGATCAGAAAATACCCCAAGGGAAATATAAACCTAAGAATGGGACCTTTTCTTGGGATCTCTATCATATTCTAGGTCCTGGTCTGATAATATTATTTGTCTTCAGTGGCTTCAAATTGGCATACTTTAGATTTCATCTAAATTTTCTAGCTCTGTTCATAGGAAAGGTTGGTCTGAATTATTTAATGACTGATTAGAAGCTGAGGTACAAATAATCTTAACAGTATAAAACGATATAATTTTTTATAATGTAAAATTTTATATCATTTAGGTCATAAGATAAATTGTTTAGAATTTAATTTTCTTTAGTAAAGAAAGTTGATAAAAATAATGTTATATATTACGAAAAAAGGTGAAGAAAACTCTAATATAGCATTAATAATACCAAAATTGACATAAAATAGCTAATATTAATAAACAACATAGAAAACCAGTATTTATCAACACATATGGTCCACAGATTGTGTGTATATATGTATACATCAAGTATATTATAATATATAACATATAGTGTATCAGAAGTATATATATATATTTCATTATATAGGAAAATATATAGTAAACTTGGAACCAAATAATAGGGTTTATTTGTATATACATATTATTATATATGTATATATTCCATATGATCCTATTATTTGATTTCAAGTTTAAAAACAGATGTTGAGAGGTAAATCGACCCGCCAGGCAAAATATAGATTACATTTTCAATAGTTTCAATTTTTTTCTGTTATGTTAAAACAGCAAGCAATTCATTATTTTTATCCACAATTAAAATGTAACTATCTCTGAGGTAAATGGCAAATAGTTACATACTAATTATTTGAAAAATAAAATTCTAAGAGACCTTTTCATTTTTCTTCCTCATTCCAGTGTCCCAACCCAATCCTCCCAAATATTTTTAAAAACAAGGACTATTTTCTAGTTTCTGGTTAAAAACTTACATAAGTTACTGGAAAATGGAATTGAGGCAGGGGTAGAATGATGCAGGACAAGATTCAGAGATCAAGAGTTTTGTATTTCTAGTGACAACAACTGAGTGTTAGGTTGAAAGCTAATTTAAACATATGTAGTTTGTTTGAATTGAAATAGCCTTTTAGAAGGAGGTATTCCAAAGGGATTCATGAAACTGAGAAATGAGTTCATCTTTAAGGTTTTATAGAAACCTATTTTCTCCTCCATTACTTATGAGCTGTGTAATCTATTAATCTACAAATTTCTTATCTGTTTATCTGTCTATAAAGTAAAGATAATAACAATTCTAACTCTTGGCATTGTTGGGAGGCTTGACTCAATACATATAAAAACAGAACAATGAGAACAAAGCACACGCACAGTACATGTTATATATCATCATTGTTATCATCACCATCACTAAAAGTCAGACAACTTGAAGATTTTAATTTTAACTGCAGAACATTTTAGAAGGTAAAAAACCATCAGTGAATTCTATTTTACATGAATATCATACAACATATAACCTAAAAAAAAAAAAACGGATTTCAAGTCTCCTTCCAGCTATCCATTGTGAAGAAGTCATTTTTGTCTTCTCTACAAACATCCTTTGAAACAAGCTAGAGATGCTATGCTATAATTCTCACTCCCCACGGAATCTGCTAGCTTCACAAGGATGAGTTACACCCTGGATAGGATTTGTTTCGATCTTCTCTAGGTGACTAGTCTTGAAAGATGAACAGCATCGATGTTTTAAATACCCATAGTCTGGCCTATAAACACAATTTGTACTATATTTAAATTAGAAAGTCATATTCTAAGGTAATGAATATGACTGAGGAGTAAATGACTTGCAAATGAATTTTGGATCACACCTTGCTCAGAAATTGGGTCCTCCCTACATAAGTATAAATTTAAATAGATTTCCTTTTCATATTTAGTAGCTTCCTTCTTGCCTAAAGAAGTACAGTCTGATTTATATTATGGACTCAACATGTCATCATTATTAGAGAAGGTAATTGATGAATATTTTTCACAAAGGGTCAGAGAGCCAAACATGGTAACTTTTGCAAGCCATATGGTTGCATGGCAACTATTCAACTCTGGTGTTGAAGTGCAAATATGGCTATAGGCAATGTGTAAACACATGGGAACTGCAGCATTACAATACAGTTTTACTGAGAAATACAGGTGTGTGGCATGTTTTCACCTGTGGGTCATAGATTGCCAGTCCCTGAAAAGGAACCTAAGTTTGAAGCTTTTCTCCCACAGCCTGAACACTGCTTTGGTTTTGACATTTCTCTGATTTCCAACTATAACATGGGAAAATGGACATTTATTTCATCTACATGAAGTGACGCCTGTATCTCTGTCACTCCTACAAAAGAAATGTCTTCCTTTCAGTTAACCACAGTTTGAAATCTTCATGTGGCTTTCTTTTATAGCTAGCACTGTGACATGTTTATTATTTATTTAAAGAATGCAATCCTGTGACAAAAGAATGTATGCATTATTCAAACTCATAATAATTTTTTTTTAAGTCTCTGGTATATAAAGATACCTTGAGTGTAAGTGGATTTAAAAAGAATTCTTCCTCCCACATTGTTATGCAGACATCCTTGAGCTGTAACAAGGTTTGCACATCTGATTCTTTTCAGTATTTTCTCACCAACACTTTAATAACAGATACTCTGTTATTTTAAAGATAATTTGAAAACTACCATACTTCATATTGTAGGGACTGCAATTTGACATTATCGAGACTATAAAGCTATTTTATCAAGAAGGAGAGAGAGAGAGCACTACTCATGTTTTTTTTTTTTTTTCTTTCCTTTTTTGGAAGAAAGCACAGAGGAAATCTTGAAAAATTGAAAATATCTTTTCAGTTTGGTTCTTGAACATGGGGATTTTTTTCTTTTTCTTCAAAGATATGGTTTCACAGCAGTTGATGCTACTTAGGTTGGGATGTTTTACTTAATGATTGGGACAAAGGACAAAGTCAAAATCCTAAGCATAATTGCCTATGTAGGAAGTACCCAATTTCTGAGCAAAGTGTCTTCTAATCTGGACAGGAAAAATAATTAGCTTTCTCTTTAACTTGTATTTACCTATTTTGTTGCTATATAATAATTAATTAATGGTGTTAGTAACACACTTGGAAGATAAGAATGCCTTATAAGTGCTAGATATCATTAAAGATGTCCGTTTGGAATGACTGATTTTTGCCATAATACTTTTAGAAAGCATATTGCCTTGCATTTAAAACCCTAATTTAATTTTCAGTGAAATGTTATTGCTTTTTTGTTAAATAGATTGAATAACCATAAAGCTTTTGATCAAATAAATGCTGCCATAGATGGATTATTGTCACATTTTGGTTGTAACATACACTAGATATTGATCTTAGTAATGTTTTATTCATATTAGAAATTATATCAATATAAGCCATTTGGACAGATGGAAAGTCATATACTTAACTACAAAATGTAACTAACTGTGTCCTTGTTTCCTTAATTTCCCTAATGCATTAAAGCACCATTTTTATTACTAAATTCAAGAACTAATGAGTTTGATGTTAGTTTACAGTGACTTTCCAGTGACATTTTCTGTACCTGCAGATTAACCTTCTGGGTACACAGATCTGTCCGCCTTATCTCCCTTGGATCTTTACATGAAACCTGCTTTGACATTAAGTAAGAGCTGACCAGAATGTAATGATTTTCAAGTAAAATGCTACTGGTAAACAAAACTGCGTAGATTGCTTCAACTTTGTGAATAGTGCTAGAACATTACTAATATAGTTAATGGAGGGATGGAGGGTCGTTTTACTACCTTTCTTTCAGATAAATCTTGTCTCATATTAAAATAAAGATGTTTGAACTGGTATGCTGTAACTGACTTTATCTTATTTTAATATCCAAAATGATCAATTCTCTATGAATTTAACTAATTTTAGTTTGTGTTTGTTCAATCACCTAAAAATAAGTGGCAAAAATTGATACTACTGCCCTTGACACCCTAAAGTATTGAGCACAAATGGTTCCTTTGGGTCTGGACGCATTCTACTTGTGATATTGTTTTTAAATCCTGTCTTGATTTAGTTTTGAGGCCCTGGTTAGAGGCTGGTCAGTTTCTCTTCTTGAATAGCTAAGTCCATACCATGACACCTCCCTTATCAAACTCTCATACTCTGCTGGCCTCTGTGCACCCATCCTAATGACCCCAGTGCCAGGTATCAGACAACCAGGGACAATTTCTATGCCCCAGAGCCTGGTGAAATTATTCAAACTAGCTAATGCTAGGCTTGCTCTCCCTGCTTTGCCATTATTTCCCTAGGAAGCCACCATAAAGGTGCTTTCCCACAGTTTCTTGCTCCCTCCACTATGTGATAGACCCTAGTGATCCTCATGTGCCACCTACCACTTCCAGGTGTGACCTGTATGCTCAGACTTGGGAACCATGAGTAGAATGATCTGTCTTTATATTCTGATCTATTCCTTCTCTCTCAAAGCCCCTTCTCTCTTGTTTTACAGATATACTTAAATCTCCCCTCTCCCAATAGAATTTGTTTTTCTTGCTGCTTCCTTAAGTTATTATCCAATTTGTCTTTCATCTCTTTTACTTCCCAAAAACCTTAAATATTTTCAAATGTAAAATTCAAAATTATATCACAAGAAACAATATACAAGTTTGGAACAATTGAGATAAATTGAATATTATCATGCTTATTTGAAAATATTTTCTAACAGAAACTAATAAATTGGAGCACTAAAAGTTCCACTGTACAAACCTGCTCTTATCCCCTCCCCAGTGTTGCTCTCCTCAAGCCAACATTGCCACTGCATGCATTTTTTGTATTTCCTATTTTTTGTACTTTGTACAAATTAAATATATATACTATTTTTTGTATGTCTTTAAAGCAAATCAAATAGGGTTACATATTGTACACATTCAACTTGTTTTCACTTCGTGTTAGGTTTTAAAAATTAATTCATGTTAATACATGTAGTTCCAGTTTATTAATTTGAACTATTAAACTGTACTGTATGAATAAACTACAGTTTATCTCTTTTCCTATTGAAAGATTTATACTGTTTTCCCTTTTCAACTGTTACAAACAGGGTTGCCAACATCTCCTTCGCCATGTGGGAAAGTTTTTTGGGGGAATTCATACAGAATGAAGGTGCTAGATTACAAAGTTTGGATAATTTAGTATTACTAAACTGGACTTAAGAATGTTTGTTCGAATTTACATTCAAACCATGCATTGTATCACTGCTTGTTTCCACCAACCCTCATCCACACTTTGTGTTATCGGACTTAATTTGTTTTGCCAGCCAGATCAGAATGAAATGCTATCTTGATTTAGTTTTTCATGTTATTGATTATGACTAGGTTAACAGTTATCCTGTGTTGATTGGTCATCTGAGCATTCTGCTCAATGATTTGCTTGTTTATATCATTTATCCTCTTTGTATTTTCTTTTTTATTATTGATTTTCATTCATTCATATAGTCATTCACTTATTTAACAGTACTTATTGACTATCCACTGTTTCTAGGCACTCTTTTAGATGCTGGAGAAACATCAGTGAACGAAACAAAAGCAGCTGCCCTTGCTCTTATGGAACTCATGTTTCTGAACCAGTGTAGATAGAAAATTTTAAAAATAAGTAAAATATATAAGGTTTGGTTTTTCAAGGTGACATGTAAAATGACAAAATCAGAGCACAGTAAAGGGAACTATGTAAGTTGCAGTATAAAATACTGTGGCTGGAGGACTCCTTATTGAGGAGAGATTTGATCAACCTTAAAATTGCCAAGGGAGTTAGCCAAATAGTTACTCATAGAAAAAAAAAGCATTTTAGAGACAAAGAAAATAGCTAGAACAAAATCATTAAGGTAAGGGCATGTCTGCCATGTCTTAAGAAGAGAAAGGAGATTAGTGTGTGTCTGGACCAGAGTGAGCAATGGAAGAAGTTGGAGTGGAGAGAGCCATTTCAGGATTCAGAGCTGTGATCTGACTCAAGGTTTTAAATGACCATGTGGCTGTGTAAGAATGAAACAGAAGCAGGGAGACCAATTAGGAAGCTATTGTGAAACTAGCATGAGATGATGATGGATTGAGTGAGAACGGTAGTCATGAATGTGATGAAAAGTGGTCAGATTCTGGACATATTTTTTAAAAATAGAGATGGATTAGATGTAGAATATAAAAGAAAAAAGGAGTTAAGACTTGCTCTAGGCTAGAGTTTGCCTTGAGACTGAAAGGATGGAGGTGCATCAGCTGAGATGGAAAAGGCTGGGGATGACTCACACGGTGAGACACCTATTAGTCATCAAAGGCAGCGTTGGCATTCAGCTGGATAAAATCAGCAAGGGACCTTTCAGCAAGGGACCTTTCAGCAAGGGGCCTTCCAGCAAGAAAAGAGGACTGAGGACCAGGCCTCTGTGCTAGTCTAACATTAATTACTGCAGGATTTCTTAAGATATTTGGGAGACCAGCCCTTTGAGAATTATATGGGTGGCACAATTCTCTGAAACTTCCATTTTTATTTTGTTCCTGGTATATTTTATAATACAGAAGTTTTAAATTTTAATAAAATATATAAATATCTTTATCATCTGAATTTGGGGGATTTTATAATATTTTTCACAAAATTTAAGCTATCTTTTGTTGCATTTGTTCCTAGGTACCTCAGGGATTTAAATGCTATCTTTTCTAGAATTATGTTTTTAATTGTTGTTGGTGTTTAGAAATATTATTAGGTTTTTTACATAGCTCTTTTAGGTTCTAATAATTTGTCTTTAGGTTTACTTACATATAATCAATGTATTATGTCTTCCTTTCAATTCTTTCTATATATTTAAAAAATCTTTTTGCACCAGTTAGGATCATTATACAAAGTAATACAGAAAGAGGACAAAGGACAATTTTCTTCCTTGACTTTAAAATAAATATTTTTAATGTTTATTAAGATGTTGGCTATCATTTTTTGGTAGATACAATAATCATATTAAGGATATCTTCTTAGATTCTACTATTTTTTTTAACCAGGAAAGGGTGTTTAATTTTATCAAATTATTTTATTTTGTATACTTTGATATGAGCATCTAATCCTTCCTCCTTTAAACTGTTAGCATATTTAATTACATGAATAGTTTTTCTAACATTAAACCATCTAGGAATTTTTGAGGGAAATCCTATTTGGTCACAAAGTATTTCTCACAAATGTCTTTATTTGGCATCCTAATATTCTATCTAGAATTTCTGCTATAGTTCTAACTAAGGCTATAATTTTTTCTTGTAATAGTTTCCTTGTTTTGTTTGGGTATCAAGGTTATATTACTTTTAAATTAAATTTGCAAAATAGTCATCTTTTTATCTCTTCCTGAACAGTATGCAAAAGCCAAATATTTCATGCTCGTAGAGGTTTGGTTAAAGTTACCTTAAAAATGATTGGGACTCATTAAGACCCAGTTTATTCACCTGTATTTTTTATATTTCTACTGTGTATTTATTTGCTGAACCATTGCAAGAGCCTCTAACTGCTCTCTTAATATCCCCCATGGCCAAGGTGGTCTTTGTAAATTTTAAATCAGATCTTGTCACCCTCTAATGGTTTCCTGTGGCCTACAAAGCCCTGAGTGATGAGGCCCTGCTTGCCTTCCTGGCCTCGTTCACCACCAGTCTCTCCCTAACCCAATCCGTTTCAAGATTACTAGCTTTCATTCTGTTCTTCAGTCTTCCCACTTCAGGGCCCTTGCATGTGGCTATACCTCTGCTTGCATTACATCCGAGTTTGGCTGGCTTATTCACATCATTTGTATATCTCAGTTCAAACATCACCTTTCAAAACAGCTTAACCTGACCTCTTTATGTAAAAGGTCAACCTTGCCTCTAGGTTTTTTTACTCATTATACTTTTTAACAATTACCAATATCTAAATTCTTTTTTTAAAACAAATACCAACATCTAAATTTACTGTTTTATTGTGTGTGTGTGTGTGTGTGTGTGTGTGTGTGTGTTAGTTCACCGTGTTTCTTCCCCTTAACAAAAGCATAACCTCCGTGAAGGTAGAAAATATTGTTCTACTCTCCATTAAATGAGTCCAAGTCCTAGAACAGTATGAGTATCTGTTACATGGACTCTCAAAAATATTTACTGAATAAATCAACTAGTAGAAAGGATTAATCTCACCCTTCACAGATATTAAAGGCTACAAAATCCTAACCTGCAGTATCCTCACCAATTATGCATTTGACATATATTTATTAACCACCTACTTTGATCAACCACTTTCCAGCACACTAGATAGACAGTGGTGACAAAACAAAGCCCCAGCTCTCATCAAACTTCTAGGATAGTGGTGGACCATGGTAAACATACAAACAAGTAAATATTTATTATATCTTGTGGTATTCTTGTAAACATCTTGTAAAGATCTCCATAAAAAAAGCTGTGATTATCAGTATCTGCCAATTTCCATGATGTAAATATCCCCGCCATGGTCAATTTCAAGATTTCAGTGTTTGAACAATCGCCTACTCAAATTCCTGAAAACTTAATAACTGGCTCTTATGAGCAAGAATTAATATGTCAGACAGTGTTAAGTGATAGGGAGAAATACAAAGCAGGGGTGGATGTGAGGGAATCCTGAGGGGAGCAATGTTAATTTATACAGAGTTATGAAGTGACATTTGAATAGAGACATGAAGGAAATGGGAGACCACTCCTGTGAGTGTCTAGAGGAAGAGAATCTGAAATAGAAGGAATAGAAAATGCAAAAGTCTGAGCTTGGGAGCATGCCTGAAACAGCAAGGAGGATGGTCTGACTGTGGTGGACTGAACAAGGGGAGAGGAGAGGTGAGGTCAGATGAAATTAGTGACCCTTACAGCCCATTCCAAGGACGTTCACTGTTACTCTGAATGGGATAGGGCACCTCTGGATTGGAGCAGGGAAATAACAAGATTAATATTGTAGTCATTCTAAATTATTCAAAACTTTTGTCATGTTCTGTCTCCAAAATAAATAATAAATCCAAAATATAGTACAGAAATTCGATTTAAGTCATTATCAACTCAAGTGTCTATGCGGCAAAATCTTTTCATCAAACTGCAGTGGGATTTTTCCTTCATGCACGTCAGTTACAGATGTGTAAGCAGCACATCTGTGGCTATCCTGACATACTTGCTTATAGTTCTACCAGCAGCTTGCAAACCCGGCAAACACAAATGTCTATTTGGCCATTGTTGGCCTGTTTACCACAGGGTAAACATCAATCCATTATGTCTTACTACAAATTTCCTGGGAGATTCTTTAAGATTCTAGTTGTGGTTTCCAAAAGGCATCCTTGAACAAGCTTAGTAGTAGCATAAAGAATAATCACAGATTTTTGCAGAAAACTGATTTTTAACATTAACACGAGTTTAATATGAGTGATTTTTTGTGCTAATAGCTTTTTAAAGTGCTACTTAACTACATATTATAGCTAAAGAAGAATGTGGGTAATGCTGCAAGAAATAATTCTGCATTCTGTATCCATAAAACTCTGATCTTGGTTTGTGAATTGCACCGAGGTCTTCATATGAGATAGTATCCAGTTAGTCTTCTTACAAATGCATGCCCTGACAAGAAGAGTGCTCTCTAAGAGAGTGTGAATGGTTCTGCACAAACTCATAAGAAGCACTAGAAGAAAAAAAGTAAAACAGTTGCCTCTTACTGAGCACTTACTATTTGCCAGGCACAATGCTAAGGACTTTGCTTTGCATAGATTAATTCCATAATTTTTTTTTGATCTAAATACTATGTACAGATCAGGTTCAAAAAATTTGAGTCACACAAAGGCATGTAAGTTAAGTGACCCTCCTGCCATGATTTGCTGCCTACAGTTAGTCAGAAGTAACATCACCACATGTAAATAACAACCATTACCCTTCTAAATTTTTCCCCTTTAAAATCTTATTAATTGCCCTAAAAGTTACTAGAGGTTATAGAAGCTATATCTACAAGCAAAATTTTACTTTCCTATCATGAACCACTTAAAGTCCCTGAGTAGGCATTTCCCAAAGGATACTCCATGGCCTACTAATTTCATGGACTTTTTTTGGTGTCTTGTGGTTGATTTAGTTTGGGATACACTAGGTAAACAAAGTTATGTAGGTTGTTGCAGTTTTTTATTGTTGTTGTTTTGGTTTTTTTTCTGGGTTTTTTTGTTTGTTTTTAGAAACCTCTTGGACCCTTTAATAAGGGTCTTTGTAAATTTCTAAGACATCAGATAATTACTTTATTTCCAAAACATATCCAATCAGAGTATTTTCTTCCTGCATAGTAACCCACGGAATGAATGTTTTGCAAGTGCATTTTTTGTAGGGAAACATTCTCTAACTTACCTTTAAGTTCAGGTTTATAATACAACTAGAAGCATCACTTCTTCAGGAGAATGCCTATCCAAGAATTCAGTATAATTTCTGAAAAGGATGGTTCAGAGCCAAACACTTGTTTCTGTTTTAAAGACTGTGGCACTCATTCAGCTTCTGACAGTGATTGTAGATCTTGCTAAAATCAAAGAAGAGAATCCTCTTCCTTGAAGATAACTCTTATCACATTCTTAGAAACCACAGGAGTGTTTTCTTTGTAAGAGATTGAATAATGCCCCCAAACACGCTTACTTGGTTATAGACACTAACTGGAGACAAAAACCTGGGTCCTTCCACATGACATTCTCGTGTGTGTGTGTGTGTGTGTGTGTGTGTGTGTGTGTGTGTGTTTGTGGCAAACACCTGGGGGGGCGAGTTTTGGTCTTAACAAAATAGCATAATTATCAGACCTTACTCATCTAATCAGCCTGATTTTCTCAGAAGATACAGAAAAAGGGAAGGGAGAAAATCTCTGACTGACTGAAGACTGACTCACTGGGTACATTTCTTCTTGCCCTTGGATAAACTTCCTTAGAGTTGTGCATGAGAGAATCAAATCCATCATGTTCAAAATGAGGAAGGCGTTAAATAGAGAGTAGGCTTCAAAGTTGACAAGGGTTGAAGTCAATCACAGCTCTTCACTAACCTCCAAGCTAAGTGGTCATTGTTTTGCAGTTTGGTTCTGATTTTTTTTTTTTTTTTGACCAATCAAGCATTTATTTAGCAAATAATTATTAACTGCCTTTTATATTTTTAGGCCCTGTTCTCATTCCAAATCCATGATAAAGAACAAGGAAGCTTAAGTCTTTGAGCCTTACTTTTTTAATCTATAAATTGGAAATTAACATGATTGGTACTGAGAATTAAATGTGATGATGTATTTAAGTATCTAATACAGTGTCTGGCACACAACAGGGGCTTCATAAATCATTGTGATCATAAAAGCAAAGATGAGGATCATTCTTATAGATTTATAGCCCACTATATAATCAAGAATATGCCTTTGCACAGGATAAAAAAAAAAATGCTTAAATTGTGTATTTTTCCCCTACTAAATAGTTATAATTTCCAAAGTATTTACTCTTTGAAGTCAAGATAATACAAGATGTTTTAGAGAAAAGATTCTGTCTTAGAGGGCCATATTTACTGTGAATATGCTAATGCATATTGGTTTATCAGATTAGTTTACAAATTATCTGGCAGGCGCCTGAGAGTCACAAGTTGAAAGGTGAATTTTATTAGAAGATATCACAAAAGGCATTGGGCAGAGGGGCTATCATGAAAGCTACAATGGTAGAAAAATAGAAGATTCTCAAAAACAAGGAAACAGAAGTTCTAAAAGAAAAGAAGGAAAGACGGCAGATCCCTACTAAAATTCTGAAAAAAGCTCCCAGGAGATTGAAAGTACAATTTCTATTGAAAGTACAAATTTCCAAAACCTACATAAGCAAGAAGACCCTGAATGGCTCAACTGTCTTATACTGTTCTTTGTTCATTACGTTTTAGTCACACAGATCATCTCCCTGTCCATCAAACTCCAAGTACACTGCTGGTCTCACTTTCCTGGCCTTGGGGTTTTGCGTTTGCCAGAATCCTCTTAGTTGTAATGGTGCTCCCCCAAATTTTCACATGGTTGGCTCAATAGTCTAAGTGTAAATTTTAGAGATGTCTTCCCTGACCACCAGACCCACGATAGCCCTGACTAGTCTCCAATATGTCATTGGAATTCATTATTGGCATTGCATTTGCTGTTATGCAAATTTTTATTTTTTATTAATATTCAGCTTTAAAAGAAAAATCATCTGACTCCACCCTAGGTACTAGAATATAAGTTCCATATACAGAGTGGTAGATTTCTTTTTTCACTGCTGTATCTCTAACACTGAGAATTGTGCCTGCCATCTAGTAGACCCTCAATGAAAAGAAAAAAAAGTCAAATGAATAAATGATTGAATACTGGCATAAATAAAATTCTTCAAAGGGATGTTCAGAAATGACAAAGAATAACTTCACTAAATTGACAATTTCGCCTAAGGCCAAAGCTGAACACAACATTAATAACATTCATTGATATTTTCTGGACGAATTTTGACATCTCTAATGAAAGAATTATTCCTTCATGCATGCAATTCTGGGAAATCGGTTATTATTCTAATCAATGTCTTGCTAATTTGAGCAGTGGTTATTTTAAATCACCATAAAGGTGTGTTTGACCAGGTGTCACAGGCAGGATTTTCTATCTTTACATTTCTAATTATTATAAGAGTTGACTTTTTAATTTGTGTATGGTTAATAATTATGCAGCTATTTGTTTATTATGTACTATGAAGAAGAACAATAACAGCTTTTATGCAAACAGATGCTCTGCAAAGTATCTTTACTTTTATACTGTTCCTAAAAAATAACCAAGTAATTACTTATCGCGTCTCATTTTCTTAGTGACAAATTTCATTAATTTAAAACTTTCTTTATAATCTGTATTCGCTATCATATTACTTTTAAGAACATCAAACTCCTGCTAACCTCCAAATAAGACACTCAATGCCAGTATGTCAAACACAAGTTTTTATCCAGAGCTCAAAAATATCTTGTGCTACAAACAGAATGGCAATTATTCATGCAAAAAACGTATCGCTCCCTCAAGGCTTTTCAGAAATCTTGATTATTTAATCAGTGTTCTTGATTTGTAAGGCTAGGTCGTTGATGGCTCCCCAAATGTGTCACATTGGACATTATCCAGATGGAGTGCCAGTTTTCATTTGAGATTAAAGAGGTAAAACCCAACAAGAAAGGTTTTCTACCATCTTGGACTATAGCTCAACTTATATCGGCTGACAAATAAAACTTGGCAGTCTGCTTTGCCCATGATTTTAAAACAGACACTTCACTGAACTGTCAGTTACCAAATGAGGTGATTAACTCTGATGTTGATCAAAGTTTTATACCATGTTTTTATTACTGACAAGTTCTTTTTTCTTCTCTCTCTTTGAGGTCTATTTCTTTCAATAGAATTCTCACCTTCTGTCTAAGATTTCATTAGGACATTTAGGTTTCGCACTATATATTTACTGGTGCTATTTTCAAGGACTGCCTAGTGTAAGCTTGTGAAATTAATGTACCATACATTTTAGGTAGAAGGAACCTGAATCATGAATAGCCCTTTCATAGTTGCACAGAAGATTACCATAGCAGCATTCATTTAAACTCTTCATAAAGTTCTCTTTTTCTGTTCTTTTATTTCCTGTGTACAGTGTTTCAATTTTTTAAAAAATGGACTCTTGATTAATACCAATGGCATCCCTGAGACTGACAACTCTACTAAAAAGTAGGCAACAACTACAAGGAAAATCAAAAAGGGATTGCATGACAGCAAGACACTACTACAGTTTCTTATCGATATCCCAAGAGGTTAAAGGCAAAGACAGAAGTCCAGTAACTGAGGAAACAGTCACTTCAAATGTCCAACTTGTGGAGGAGCCAAGACCCTCTGGGGTGAGGGACGTTAAATGACCTATTGCCAGGTCAGGTAGATAAACTTGACCAAAAGATGTAATTAGATTGTGCTGGAAGTATCCTCCTGCACATTTCCCCTTTCTTCAGTTTTAGTTCTATAAAACTTCTTTTAATTTCCTTAATAGACCTTGCTCATCTTCGTTGTGAGTCATTTTCTTTTCCCTCTCCTCTGTATTTCCCCAGCTATATGGCTGCCTTTTACAGTTTTCATTTAGATATCACTTCCAGTGGGAAAATTCTGCTGACTGCACATATGCATACTGAGGTCCCCTAGAGCTCAGCTTATTCTCCATCAGAGCACCTGAGAGGTAACAGGACTGCTACCAGCCTGGGTCACTCACCGAATAGAGAATGCTTTAAAGATAGGCATCATATTAATTTTTACACATCCTTGTATCTTCTGTATCCAGTACAGCAACATCCCAACTGTTCAACAAATATTTGTTAAAGGAATAAACATCACTTGTGGGTGTGGGTGGCTATGGGCACTTGGGTATAAGCAGGAAATTGATTGTTCCTTTTTGAAGAATGAGCATGATAGCTATAGAAAACTGTATACCCGCAGGGGCCGGGCTAAAGGAACTGAGATTCTTGACAATGATGTAGAAGGAAGGTATAACTCTCTGGTACCCCATTCAGCAGTCCCTGGCATGCTGCCTTGGATATTAAGAAAGCAGCTAATAGTGATAATGCTTTCCAATCTCACTGTACTTCATACCCAAAGGATTTATTGAGTTTTATAAACACTGATTAATCATCCTTGCCCTAGTGAGGTGGATAAGAGTTATTCTGCTCATATTATGGAGTATCGAGAGGAAAACCAAGGCAGAGAGAGATTAAGCGGTTCACCCAAGGTCAGGCAGTGAGTCATGGAGAGCTGGCACTTAGACATGGAGTTTTGAACCTGAAGCGCTGTGCTTCGTCTATTAAGCACAGAACTGGAAGGTGCATGCCTTGCTGACTTAACCTTAGGAGGATGAATAGCTTCCTTTTCCATGCCTCCCATTGTCATCTGCACCACCATGGCCATAATCTTACTGTATGCCAGGTATTAGGTCTAGCACTTTCCATATATTAAGTCACTGAATCCTAAAATAAAATTAAATAAGAACTTGAAGTAAGTTTTCTTTGTATCACTTTTAAAGATAAAAAAATTGAGTTTTGGAAACATTAATGAACTATTAAGTAGGAGACCTGGGTTTCAGACCCTTGATCATCAGAAGTGAAAGCTCATGCTGTTGCACACCATCCTATAACTCAAATGCTGAGAACACATTAGAACACAGTGTGCTGAGGATGTGGTATAGGTAGAAAGCATAATTCACAAAGGATGGTAGAGTACTAGGATATAACCAATTCTCAATAAATGTTTGTGGAATAAGTAAATAAGCTAAAAGTCCTCCAAAGATCTTAAGAAGCTGAAACTAGATTCTGATATCTGAATGGCTCAGGGTCACAGAAAATAGGCTGATGTCAAGCTTACTGCTATGACTAAGTGTAGACACTATTAGGGGTTTCTGGATGTCCTTCCATGACGGGAAAACAGAAGCATACTGAAGAGCTACCTCAACCACACATCCCTGCATTTCTTTCATCCAGCAAGATATCGGAACATTCCTTTATCTTTTCTCATTTTAACATTTATAAAAAGTGTATACAAAGGTTAACATATCAAGAAATTCATTACAATTCTGCCTAAATTCAGGCAAAACCTAGATACTACACAAATATCCAACATGTGAGTATTAACTCTATTTACCATTATCTTACGATACCTTCCAACTTTGCAGCCACTAAACAGAATGCTTTAGAAGTGATCTTTCAACATATCCAGCAGTATTAGTACATGGTTAAATAACAGTTAAAAAGCTGGTTACAGAATAATAGGTATGGCCTTTTTTTAAATAAAATAATGTATATGATTAAACACATAAAATTCTAGAAGGATATACCAAGAGAAGAATAGTGGTTATCTCCAAAAAGCAAGCTTATGGGTATCTTTCTCTTGTTTATATTTTCTGAATCCTCTGAAATGATCATGCATTGTTCTTGTAATGAGAACAACAAAAGTTATTTTTAATTTTGAAAGAAAAATTAAAACAGATGCCTCTTGGGAAAGAATGGGTTTGAACCACTGGAATCATAAACCAGGCACCAGCTGCCACCAGAAAAGCTTTAGAATAAGCCAGAGACCCCTGGACATACCAAAGCATGTGTTCTCCCTCCCTCGCCAGCACGCTGTTCTCTGATAAAAGAAATCAAATGATCCATTCTGATCCCCTCCACCTTCTCTGACATAGCAAAGATAGAATGTGAACTGTTTCCAAATCAAAATAGGCACGGTGCAACAAGAGTCACTTCCAAATGATGAAATTAGATTAGAAGTTAAGACGAAATACGTTTAACTGGCTTTTAAAGAAATTTGGTGGAACACATTACTATAAACAGTACATTTGGGCAGCCAAACAAACTTTGCCCAGAGAAAATCAATTTTGCTCCCCAGACAATGAGAAAAATTACTTTAAATTCGACATTAAATATTGTCGTATTTTTTAAGGAGCATTTCTATAACTCTGTGTAGAAATAGGAGTCAAAGGATGCTTTTGTTACCATGGTAACAGTCTCCCTCAGAAGAGCCGAGGATGAAGTAGCATACATTCGCCCAGCATATATTTGGCCAATCAATAAACAAAAGACTTAATTCAGCATGCAGCGTATAGGAAAGTGGTCAAGGTATCCATGATTAGTAAAAGGGTAGGGGGTGTTCAAATATTCTGGATTCAATCACATGGTCTCATTTTCAGCTGAGAGTTAACGCTTTCTTCATTAGAAACTCATAATGAAGATAAACTAGTGCTAAAATGCTTGTAGATCATTGAAACAGGGAAATCTTTATTACAGAATTTTAACATATTAGCATAACATACAAGGTGACAAACTATGACAAGGATTATAGAACAAATGTGTGCTGAAGTGAGAAATGAATGCACCCCTGAAAACTGGGAACAACAGTAACAACCACCACCACCAATATGTGCCAAACACTGGGTAAATGTTTTACACGATTTTTCACTGATTCTTTCAAACAACCTTAAAAGTTCCTAGTATAAGTTTTTATTCTCGTTCTACAAATAAGGTAAAAACTATTACTATTCTTGTTTTGCTGGGGAGCAAACTCACACTTATGAAATTTAACTAAGTAGTAGCCCAAGGCCTTCCATTGTGGAAGTGATGGAGCCTGGGGCTTCAAGCCCAAGCAGTGAGCTACTTGAGCTCTATGCACTACACTGTCTGACCAACTATGCCAGTGATCAAAAGCATGGCCTTCTGAACATGACTTTACTTCTCTGAGTCCCAGACTCAGGCTTTTGTAAGGTTATAATCAAATAGGTCACTATGACTACTTAGAGCTCTTGACTTCTTCAGCGTGAGAAGGAGTTGAGAATTATTAGAATACTAAAATCTCATTTTATTTCTTGGGTGCAACTTCCTCCTCCTTGAACATCCAAGCAGAATCACCAATGAGACAGCACGTACACATCTGCACACAGGCAAACACACTCATAGCTTTCTTCTAATAGTTTCTTACCATCATCATATGAAATGGCCACAAGAAATATGGCAGCAGGACCGGTGGCAGGGGAAAATACAGCAAACAAAACAGTCGTCAGAAAACTAGCTCTGTGACTCTGAAAGTTTCTGGAATAGCACCTTTCTAGGCCTCAATTTCCTCTGCTTAGCAGGAAGAGCTGGAGGTTATTCCTTCTAGAGAAACCTCCAAGGTATGACTATTTCTGTGAACTGAGTGCCCATTGCTTGTCTAAACACTCTCTACTCATGTTATACTTTTTATTTTTATTTTTATGCCTTCCTACTAACCCCATGCATGCTGCCTACCTGCCAGGTAGTTTTCTTGTCCCATCACAGGCTCCTCTTCATAACAGTCTTCTAAAAATCGGCTCTATGGAGAAAACTCGACAGTCTCTTTTTTCAATGTTTTGATTGAAGTGTTTGTCCTCAACCCTGTAATTATACAAATTATTACTTTGGGATAAAAACCTTAAAATTGGGGAAGGTGACAGAAAATCCTTGCTTAAGTGATTCAAATGCCGCCCCCCCTCGCCCATATTCAAAATATTGACTAAGGTATCAATGAAAAGCAAAAAACAAAAAAAAAAAAAAAACAAAAAAGGAGGCTCTATAGGGGATTATTGTTGGGGAAACAGAATTATGGAATCATTTCACACTTCCAGACTTTTTGTCACCTTTAGCTCAGTTCGTTTTAAATTGCTTCATGAGGCATTTTCATTAATAACATCTACTCAGAAGAGAGTATTTAGCATCTGCTTTTCACTTGATGCATTTCTTTAGGTAATGTCACAAACAGCCCTGCATTTCACACCTACCTGAGCATAACATGAAGCTCCTATTTAAGGTATCTATAGGAAATGTTTTCCTGCAAACTGGACATGTGAGCACACGAAGGTTATCTTTCTTGAGTCACGTGGAGATAGGAGCTTTATGCCGTGAAAAGCACAACTGTTGAGAGTCAATTGTGTGACTCCTTAAGAGGGAGGCTCATTGTTGTCTCAAACACCAGCTGCAGTTTGAGTTCACCTGGAATGGTATTTCAGAAAAATCCTTTTTAGTACTAGGGAGAGGAGGCTTGTAGTCTGCAAAATGATTCCAACCTGGAATTGAGAATCAAGACATTCCTTTCACCATCCTTCTAACGCAGAATTTACCAACTGCTGGCTCAGGGGTTATCCCCACGAGGGATTATACAGGCTGCAGTGGGGGCTGAAGAGTGTTTTACATTTGAATTAATTACCAATGTTTAAAAATCATTAGATTTCACTGCTTCTTTTGAAAAAGCTGGCAGCACCAGACCCACATTCCCACATGGCGACCATCTGCTGGAGCTGGGTAGGGGCTGCGTGTATTTACAGGGGCCTGTGCCATCCAATGCCCACTGTCCCCAGCACTCCTGTGCATTTACTCTTTAGTGAGGCTTGATGTCATCAATCCTATAGCATCTTACACCTGGACCATTTCACCTACTGACTTTACCCGGACTGATAAATACTTTGCAGCAGGGATGGCTTGGGCCCCACCCAACTGGAATTATTTTAGACCCTGGTTTTATATTGGAGGCAGTGTCCGGGGTTCCCCTGGTATGCTAAGAGTGATAAGAGGGGGTCCTAGAAAATGACCCAGGATACCTGGGGCAGCATAGAACCCCTTGAGGACTTTGAGGCAGCAGCTATTTTTCAACTGATGTAGAAGTGATCATACCTTGTGCTAAATATCAGCCTTGCCCTGAGCATTTAAGCTGTGACCCTAGCTCCACAGCTAAGTTCATATTCCTGAGCGATGGTTATAAAAAGACCATACTAGAAGGTGTCACTCCTAAGAGGAATACTGTGCCAATCCCTTCTGTGTTCCATTTTCCCTGGTATTACAACTTCACCTTGGACTTTTTTTTAAAGCAATTTCCCAGAGAAAATGCTAAATGGCATATGAATAATGTCAAATAAAATTGGTCCTACAAGCAGAGAAAAAGCATGCTTGCTAACAGAGAATAAGAAATAATATAGACTTTATATTCCCATCTTCCATTTGAGTGTCTCGGAGTATTTCATCCATGAATTGCCCCATTTGATTATGTTTTACTTTAAAAGATTAAGTAACTCTCTATAAGTTATGACAGCACCTCTTGGGGACTCTTAGGATACTTCATACATGATCTATACTAGAATTTCTTGACCTGAGAACTGTTGACATCTTAGAGCAGAATATTTTTTTGGTGGAGAGAGATGGTCCTATGCACTACAAAATTTTGTAGCATCCTTGGTGCTTATCTACTAGATACGATCAACAATCACCAGTTGTGACAACCATGAATTGCCAGATGTCACCAAGAGAGCAAATTATTCTCAGTTGAGAGCCACTCGTCTGTATGCCCACAATCCAAAAGAATCATGTGGCAGATAACTGGTTGTTTATAACCCAAAGTGTAATACCATGATAGAAACATAATGATTTATCTCTATATTACTACAAATAGACAAATAGAGACTTCAGGTAAGAAAAAGCACATGTAACTGTTTTTTGTTCCCCAATCTCATTGAAATCCTAACTTTTATATTTTCTGGAGCACTGGGGATGATTTCAAGGTCTTTCTTCCAGAATATTTACTATGACTGACTTTTAAAACACATATACTTATTGATTTCCTTCCAAACATCAGACTATTAAGAAGAATCTGACTTAGGGAAGTTAAATGAGTTCTCCTTAGCCAAAGATTGTTCATGAGTAGCATCCTTTCACTCGTCTCTGATGTCTTCAGCATGAAGAATCTGTGCATTATTTGTAGAGGCAGTATATCAAATAGTTTTTCTTACTCCTTATTCAGAGTATTTTCCACAACATGATAATGAACTACCACACAAACAACTGACAGGGAATATTACTAAATCCTGAAGTTGACTCTGAAACCAGCAAAAATGATTAAATTAAGGTTGTTTTAATATTTAATGATGCCAGCATTAAGCTGGTTAGAGCTTCTGGGGTTAGATCTTTGATGTGTTCCCTTCCATCATCTACCTTTAACAAGCCTTGCCACGTCTGCCTCAGAAATGGTTTTGAAATCCTCCCTCCCTCACATCTACCCCTCCGTGCTTGTGTGGACTTTCATTATCTTCACCCTCAACTATTACGACAACCTGCAGTTACAGTCTTACTTTCTCAAATCATCTTCCATTTGACACCACAATTATTGCATGTAAAACCCAAATCTGATTTTACGTCTTTACCTAAAAACCTTCCATCACTTCCCATTGCTTACAAATAAAGCAATTCTATATGAGACATATACATATGTATCTTTCCACCCTCAGATTACACCACTTCTCACTACGTGCTAAGTCTTAAGCTCACAGGATACTCATAAAAGAATCCACTATGTGCTCCCAATTTCTGTATCCCCTTGGTTTGTGACATTCATTCCTGGAAAAGTTCCCCCTTTTAAGCTCACCTGAAATGCCACCTTTTCAGTGTTTTCTACTACCCCCTGGAAGACTTAACCTTCCTCGCTGTTCCAGACCTACAGAAGCATTTTATAAAGTGATCTTACACATTTGAACATGTTTCATTCATGAGACGATGAGATCCTATAAGGTGAAAAACTGTGTTTGATTGTTTTTTAATATGCATATATTTCACCTGCTAGAGTCCATCATATAGATAGCTTAGTTTTTTAAAATATTTATTTGGTTCACTTTAAAAAGAATCTATCACCTGGAAAGCACTCAGTAGATATTCCCAAATAACTGCCTTATTTGAAAACTTATAATGTATTTTAATAATTTTTTCAACAAATACTTATCACTTTCTACATTCTAGCTCCTATTCTAGGTAATTTAAATCAATAATATGCATGCATTCATATAAAACATAAAGAAACCTATGATGCTCCTTAGTGTTTATAAAAGAGAGAGGTTTCTTAGAGACAGAATCAAAGCACTTTTTAGTTTTATAATACATACAGAACTAAGATAGAATCTATTATATAAAATATATAACACTGTTAGCACAGTACCTAGCACTTAGTAGAAGCTAAATATAATGTGGTTGACATTATCATCACTATTATTATTTTCTTCTAGAGGAATTATCTGAAACTGAAAACAATACAGATATCATGAGATGACAAAGAAGTTGCAAAGATCGAAATCTGTAATCTCTAAAGAAAATATTTCTTTTATCTTTCAGCATATTTGTTCACTCAATGCATATTCATTGAGTCCTGTTAAACCAGAAAAATTGGCATCAGATAAAGTAGAATATGCTGTGTAAGAGGGGCATATCACTACCCTTGAAATTTAATTTCCATTAAAAATATAAAAGTTAAGAAATAAAGAAAATAATGAAATAATTATTGCTTTCAAATGGTATATTTCTATATGGTATACATAGTACTTTTCTTTTGAATGAACTATCTGTCCCACTAGGCTGTCAGTATTGTTAACCATATAGCTTAGAGTCTTATAAGCACAGAGCATACACTATCACCTACAGCAGGGAAATTAATTGTACATTCTCTCTTTCCTGCACTTGAGTCTTTCCACATCACGGTAAATGGATTTGCTTAATGGTGATTATTCCCTTCATATCATATTCATTCAGAAAAAATTTTTTGCCTATAGATAATCTAAACGTTGTTATTCATTTTTCGAACACCTACCTTAAGTTTTAATATTGGTGAAAGCTTATCCATTGAGAAAAATTCTAAGTCATTTAATCTAACTTGGCAAATATATAAAATATGCTTGTATTTGTTCTTATATATGTTAATATTTGAATAATATTGTCTAATACAGCAGCCAGCAGCTGCATGTGCCTTTTGAACTAATCAGAATTGAAGTGTGCTCTGAGATCTCAAAGACTTAGTACAAAAAATAACATAAAGTAGATCATATATCAAATAGATGGTGTAACCTTCTGTGTTTATATTTGTAGAGTACATACATACATATATGTGTGGACATATACATGTGTATAAACATACACACATATGGTCACATTTTAAAATTATAATTTTCTATATATATGGGGTTAAATATTAAAATTAATTCAATTTTTTATTTTTTAATGTGGCTACTAGAGAATTTTAAATTGCATATACAGATCACTGTCTCCTGGACAGTGCTCGTTTATACACTTTGTTCTTAGAATGATTTGTATATTTGGTTTCCCTTTTTCTGTGTTAAATATCATTGAAAAAGAATTTCAGCATCAATTGCTCCAGTGACCAAATTTTGCACGTAAGAAAACAGGTTCAGAGAAACCCTTGCTGAGGTATAGCAGAACTGGAACACGTATCTCTAGACTGCTAGTCCTGAAGTAAGTTACTGGCAAAGTGGCAGATAACAATGAAGAGCTGTTGGAAGAACAAATAAATAACTACTGTTTCCATTCTACGTTGCATTCATCTATGAGATTCTGACATGAACATTATTTGTGTGCAATGGGGCAAAAGGCAAGACAATTGTGTTCAATAATAATAGTGATAAAGCAGGCTTTGTAAAAGAACCCGATAAATTTCAATATGGGGGTATTTAAATAGTAAAAGATGACAGATGAAATACACCTGTTAAAAGAGCTTTGCCCACCCCTGTACTTCGGTGACTTTGTTTACAAAGTAGGAAGAATGAGACTGTGTCAATGAATGAAAAATAAAACCTACAGTTCTTGGGAAGGAGGCATCTGTCTTTTTCTGTTTGTAAATGCTGACGAGCAGAGTTTAAGGAGGGCTAATGTCACCCATTCATCTTAATTAAAGAGTTAATTGCTCGCGTATCCTGGTTTAGTTAGCTGAGCCCGGTAGCGTGGGAAGCCCTTCTCTCTATGTATTTTATTGACCAATGTAATGACATCATCAGTAAGTCTTGGGATTTATTCATGCTTCAGTCTATCCTCATAATGTTAATAGCCTTGTACATGATAAAACTTTCAAGAGGAAAGAGGTCCTTGTGCCTTGGACAGAATACAAAAAGGAAGGTGGCTGCTGTATGTCTCGCTTCAGCTGTCATTGAAGTATTTCTTCAAAGTCTGGAGTCATGAAAACAGTAGAGTCATTTTAAATGCTAGTTTTCAGAAAATGTGGAATCATGTAGCAAGTTTTTTTTAAAAACTGCACATTAAATACTTGAAAGTTAGCAGTTTTTATTTAATACTACCAATTAGGGAGAGTAAGATTCTGCTGTTAGCATGTTTAAGACAATTGTTTTAGAGTTTGAATTGAAGAACATTTTTACAACACATATTTACGTACACTCGGAAAGAAATCAAAACCAAATAGTTACCTATGAACTAAAGGGATCCCTAAAAAACAAGGTTTTCAACCTTTAAAATTCAATTTTCCTCAAAATTCTCTACCATTTTCCCAGAAATAACATGTTTAGATGAACTAAAAGGCTACGGTGGATACATGACTAATTTTAGACTTTACTCTTTGCTAATATATTTTTTAAAATGGGGGAAAATGCAAAAATCAAAGAACAGCAGGGAAAAAGTACTATCTTGAGGGCATACAGAAGCAAAAACATGGAAATGATGTTGAGAGTTAATGGGCCTTTTTGAGTCTCTTCTCACACAGAGTTATAAGCAGTCCTAGTTAAAGTTAATTAAAGTTAGTGCCTGGCTTCTACAAATACAATAGTTTCAAGAATCATCCACCATTGTTGAGCTGCTGATTATATACTAATGCCACATTATGGCCAAGGTGAGGAAACTGCAGTAATATTAAGAACAATGTATAAAAAGATTAACAGGTTGAAGATATATAAAGTTATGCATAATTATATGTAATACTTATTTTGTATATACAGTGCAGTGCTCTCTTGTAGGCTGAGGCATTCCAGTAACCTTAGCTTAATTATTTAACTCATCTGCTCCTCAGTCTGCACATCTGTAAAATGGTGGTAATTACGAAAGTCCTCCCATGAAGTTAGAGGGAGGGCAAAATGAGTTACTGTATATGATACGTAGAACACTGCCTAGCATGTGGTAAGCATCATGCAGCTGTGAACCATAATGGTTATTTTTATAAATAAGTCTGCTTTTTTAAGATAATGATTCACTAGAGCCTCTTTAACATAGAGTTTGAGTTTTAGTCTTAGAAATTTTACTTTTCCATTTTTTCTTAAAGTTTTTTTATATAAGAAAGTGATTTTGTTGTGATTAGATATAGCAGTATATATGTACACAGAGGCAGCATAGTTGTAGTTAAGAATCAAGACTCTGAAGTGAACAAATGTGGACTTATATCCACTTCCTATATCTTTGTAGGTTTGTGACCTTGGGCGATTGGCCTAAACTTTCTAAACATTGGGTTTTTTACCTATCGAATGAGGATAAAATATTTCTTGTAGTAGTTGTGAAGATTACAGAATACAAGTTGTAAAATCTTAAAATAGTAGGTGATATATAATAATGACAGTATTTCTATTTTTTCCTTTTAGTTATGAGAAGCATCACGATGCATGCAAAAGAAAAAAAATCAAGAAAAGCATATCATTGAATATTAATAGTTGTTCTCTCTATGAAGTAATGAATCATTTCTTTTTCTTTCTTGGTTTTCTGCATTGCTCATTTTCCCTCAGTGAACATGGTGGAGATCAGTGATGAATGTGTGCTAGGAATCAAGTGTTACAGTTTAGAGAAAAGAACACCCCATTTCCAGCTATGAGCGATTAACCGCACATCACTAGACAGAAATTCACTATGTGGAAATGAAAGAACATTACTGCAGATAACGGAATTGGACCAAGTTTCTAGAGTAGAAGCACAGTCTGCAAAGAGAAGAAGAAATGAGAAAGCCTGATGTGATGCCCTTCAGGGTCTGTGGAAGGATAAAAGACGAGGTTGAAGAATTGGGTATGAGATAGAAGAACTTAAAATTTACTCTGTAGTTAGTAAAGGCCACCTAAATAGGGGAGAAATGAGACTGTGGTGTCTCAGATGAAGCAGTGCTTAGATTTTAAAAGTAGTCTGTGAGGTGAAAATCAGATAGAAGCAAAATTAGCCACGAAAAATCATTTGAATCTCTCATAAGCTGCTGAATGGCATGGGGGAGATGTATCTCGCAGTGGTATATATACAACCCTAGCAGATCAGTTCTTTAACAGACAAAATTGTTAGAACTACAAAGCTCCACCAAGGGAAGAACAAAATAACACCCCTGTGTAGGTGTTTGTGGGCTTCCAAACATTTCATCTAGTATCCCTAGTAATTAATAGAAGGTGGGGGGGGGATGTTTGATGTGATGTTTCTGCATAACTGCTTGCTTTGTGCCATTCTATGCTACTATCAAATTACTCTAATTTTCATACATGTTAATAGATTTGTTTGTGATTTTAAGCATTAGACCAGATCCTTTTCCTAAAACTGCTTACCATAGTTTCATTGGTACTAAAGCAAGTTGAACAGCCAATGCACATGGAAGATTGTCAGTAAAGGTTCTAAAGTATAAATCAAGAGGTTTAGAATACAATGTTGGAGAGACTGACTGAACAATAGAATCAATGATGGATTAGTAAGATAATGGGGTCACTGGCTCATATTAGAAAATATAGTTAGGAGAGTGCTTTCGTGGGTGAGTGGCCAAAGAACGGAGAGGTTTTCACTTGTTGAAGTTGAGGTGAGAGGATATACCAAATTTCAGTCATCCTGTAGAACAACAGCTCTCAAGAGGGAGGTCAGGCCAGATGATTAAGATTTTGGATATAAACGGGGTTGACTGGGAAGACAAACACTTTCATAGTCAGAAATAAATCCTCTTTTCATAAATCCTTGACTTATGAGAATGGGACGCTTATCTGTGTCATACTTTTAACTAGCTGATTTTAAGAGAAATGATTGACAATGCCATCTGCAGAGGGTCCTATAACGACTGAGGAGTTGTATCTTATCTTCGCCATTAAAAACTCCATGAGGTTATGTGATCCGGTTCGTTAGATTTCTTATTCAGACTTCTCTTATGATTTTTCTTACTTTGTGAATATAATCCAGAAATATTTAACCATTATTTAAGGCTTTTTTTTTCCTAAGGCAAAATCTACTTGACACTTAAAGCTATCAAATCTTCTCTAGGCTATTTTTCCTATCAGGATGAGTATATATTCAAATTATGAAATAATGAATACTTAACAGGAAGAAGAGAAATATTCTCAAACTGAAGAGATGGGAGAAAGGCCATGACTACTTCTAGAAATAATTTTAAATTAAGAGACATTTTATATCAAAAATAATAGCATTTGCTACAAATTATTGAGTACATCCAATGTGTTAGTTCCCGAATTAAAACCGTTATAGTTAGCATCATATTTAATCTTCCAACTATCTGTAGAGAGGATACAGTTATCCCAATTTTAAGAAAAAAGAGAAACTTGAGGCAGAAAAAAATTAATTAATTTGCCCGAAGGCTGTACCCTAGAAGCAGGTGAAACCAGGATTCAAACCCAAACCTGTTTAACTCCAAAGCTCAGCTTTGTCTACCACACCCAAACGGTGCCCCAATCACATCAATACTGTTCAGTATAGGTAAAAGTAAACCATAAATCGCCTATTATGTGTAGCTGTTGTGCTTTTTATTTTTAAAATAGTAATCAAAACTTAAAATAACTCAGTAGGTTGTGGGTTGCCAAGCCACTTGAATAACTGTAAGTTTTATAAAACTGAATTTTATTTTGAGATATAGCTTCTTTTAGATTGAAGTACTTTTTTAAATAAAAATAACTCTGGACAAGCCAAGTACAAGAATAGAACTTCTTCCAATACTATCCACTAACTAATAAACATGTGCAGAGAGTGGAACAGAGTGGCATAGGACTTATAATTCTTTGAATGTACCTGATAGCAAAAATTTCTGATATCATGATAGAAAAAAATTGAAGACTACAACCTCCCCAGAAACTGATGTGGGAAAACAGGACAAACAAAAACATAGGTGGAGAAAGGCTCTAAAAAACTTTAACAACACAGAACCACAGTGCCAAGATGGAAATAAAAATGACAGAGAAAATGTTCAAGAAACGTCAAAGCCCCCAAAATAAAGATGTTAATCTCATAATAAGCATAAAAGGTTGAAGGAGAAAGAGCAAGCAAAATCTCATTCCACTGAACCAAGATGACTCATTCAGGAGAAATAAAAATTTTAAAGATTCAAAAGAAAAGGGACTAAAGAAATAAAGTGAAAGACAATCCGATATAAAAATAAATGAACATGCTGGCAGAGAAATAAGAGAGACTGATTCTCCACATCAGCATGATGGACCCTAGGGATGGAGAGACAGTCCCTTACTGCCAA
This sequence comes from Cynopterus sphinx, assembly GCA_030015415.1. Lineage (NCBI taxonomy): Eukaryota > Metazoa > Chordata > Mammalia > Chiroptera > Pteropodidae > Cynopterus > Cynopterus sphinx. The sequence goes on from CM057387.1 coordinate 8,535,367, forward strand.
AAAGAGTGGTTTGGAAAGGTGGAGCCAATAAAAAATTGAGTGAAAATTATTAGAATCCAGAACCATTATGTGATACTAAAGTCAAATGCTATCACAGTTAGGATTTAAGAGGCACCATTAGATTGTCCTAAAAAAACAACTTTACAATCAGTGAATACAGGTGTAACTGGTCTAATGCTTAAAATTCACATACATTGGTGACTGAAGGCAGTCTACAACTGCTAAAAAAAAAACAAAAAACCTTTTGCAAAATGGGAGATATTTTTTATTCAGATTGTCATAATGGTTTTGCTAAACTCTGTTCAGAGTGGTGATGACAAAACTGACTCACCCTTAGCAAACTGGGAGCCGAATCTCAAATCTGCTTTTAGAGGTTGCCAAGTTGGGCGGGACTATTTAGCTCCACTTTTCCTTTCTATTAACCAGCATTATACTAAGAATTCAGAGCTTTTCCTGAATGGCCACACCTACTTGTTGCTTTGGAAAGGCAATCTGGTAAAATGCGCCAAGTGTGGGTTTTAGAACGAGACAAATCGGTATTGGAATCCTGATTCTGGTGTTCACCATCTGTGAGACCTGGGATAATTCATAAACACCTCTGACCCTCGGTTTCTTCCTCTATAAAGCGGGAATAATGTGCACATTTCACAAAAGTGTGAGAATTAAATGTGCTGATGTTCCGTCACATGGCAGGCCTTCATTACAAATGATTCCCTTTTCCTGAATATCAAATATCATTACCATCACCACTCCTACTCTGTTGCTAAATCTGACATATTGATAACTTTTTTTTTATTGGCTGTGTAATTGTAGGCCTTATTTCTGCTTAGGTAGCACTAAAGCCTGGTTTAGACGTAAATGTATTTGCAAGTCACTTAATCACTCTGAATTTTAGTCTCTTCATCTGGAAACTGGAAATAATCTAACCCTAAGGATGAAAGATAAATGAAGTCAGGGATATAACACACCTGCCAGAAGAACTTGTACCTCGAAGACATGCAGAGTATGTTCAGCTACCTTACCACTCTCTCTAAAATGCTTTGATGTCATGTCTTCTTCTAATTCCTTCTTTGCAAATTTCATCCTCTCAGTGTTTCTGTTAGATATCGAAGACAGTAAGCAGTAGAATTCTATTGGCTAGCCCAAGTAAACAATCACATTTTATAGAATCTGTTGAAGAATCACTGCTGGTATATTTGCCCCAATCATCTGACTACTGAAAAGTAACCAGAATTAATGCAAAATGGTCAAGGAGTTAAGAATGGGCTGTCCCAATAGATGTCATTAAAAAGATATTAGAGGGATTCTCTCACCACTCCAAAACTCTTGATTACAGTTGGCTCCAAAAAGCCCTTTCTAGTGAACTCTTGGTGGAGATGAGTGGCCATCTAACTTTCAGAACTGTTATCAGCTTTGCACTCAGATGATATCTAAGTCAGGAAGTCTAGCTGAGGTGTCACTGCTGATAATGGCACTATTGACTTGGATTTTTTTTCTGTGCCCTACAGATGTCTTTGTAAAAGACTGGAGCCAAACTACTGGTGCAACCTGATGCAATGACTGCACACACACACACACACACACAATGACATAAACACATTGACAAACTGAGCATATAGAGCACACAAATACTCCATCTATTTATCATCTATCATAACTGGGCATTTTATATGGTTATATAAATGTGTCTTGATCAGTTATTTTATGACAGATAAATATGTAAAGGTAAGTGCTCTCTTTACATTACTTATATAGCATATATTAGCTGTTTAGGCTTTTTAAAAAAGATATATACCTTTAGTCATTCCATGATCATGTGCTTAGAAATTTTCATGACAAAAGGCTTAAAAATGCATCATCATACTATTCCCTATGAAAAGTTTTCTGGGAAGCAAAAATGACAAAGGCATAAGCCAGAGCACCCTCCTAATGTTTCCTTACTAACCATCTTCTTCTCCATTGACATGGGCCTTTACTCTTAAGGAGGCAACATGGGGCTCTCACTGTCTTTTGAAAAGCATTAAATTATTTTCACTTTGATTTGAAAAAGAGTTATCAAGTGCTTTTATGAGTGTACAATAAATTGAGAAAACAAAAAAAAATAGAAAAATATCTGTCTTCAAGTAGGTTAATCAGCTAGGACATCACAGACTAAAATTCACACCAGGTATAATTAAAAACCATAAGATATGCATACTTATGAAGAATAAGAAGTGGAAAAACAGGCAAGACTTAGTGGGGCATATTCTAAACATACTGATGTAATTTTTTAAAAAAATTATTGACATGTATATGTTTATACATCCTATGGACTAAAGCATTACGTTAAGACTCCCAAATTTAATTTTTAAAGTTCTAGACCCAAATATGGCATTATAATTTTAGAATCAAATATAAGATCCTGTGAATTTGAAGAAAGAAAAAAATAGAATGCTAGGCCCTTCTTAAGCAGAAACAAATGGTATTCACTGAAAGGGCAGGAAAAATTTAGGCTTTCTCTTCATATGTTTGAATGGGCCAGAAACAGTGAATGAAATCCTGCAAAATAATTATCACTCAAGGCATCCTATAACTTCTGGAAGTAGAGACTGCTTTGTTAATGCTTCATTTTTGTAGATCATGAGGCTAGTTTCCAGGAATTTTTCTTCTTTCATAATAGCTAAACTGACATTAAGGGTCATAGTCTTTTGCAAAAAGTTATTAATGTAGAAAATAAAATCATTAAGGTGAGGAAACTAGCAAAATAGAATCATTTACTTGGGGACAAGAATAATTTATTTGTGGAGGTGGGACAATGAGTTATTTGATCTTTCTTCACAAATGAGATAACTGTCATAGCCCATCATATCCCACTACCATGAATTATATATAACAACATTTGGTGAAATATGAAATTCTAAAAATACACTGAAAGACTAGAGTAATCTTAATGGTTTATTATGATAGGTGTTCCTGGTTTTGAAATATCTTCTTTCATAGAAGACAAATGGGGGCGACATTATTTTAGAAAGTCCACATCTTTTAAAAAGATGGATTAAAAGCTCTTTGAGACAGCTGTGCTGTTTTATTAGAAGAACAACATTTTCTTCCTAAATAGTCCTTGAGGGCAACTGCATGGAATAATCAGAGGATACATTGGGCTCCATTCAAAACTGAAGCTCAAGGAAATGTTGCATGGAAGGATAATCACTTTTACTGTGACTGTAAACATGTGAACAGCAATAAAGGAAATCAGACTTAAATTAAAGTAACATCATTACATTTTCATATCCATAAGATAGAGCTATTCTGTAGACCTGCTTTCACTGTGGCTAACACCTCAGGTTTGGGGTCAGACGACACTTGATTTAGACACCTTCTCTGTTCTGTAAGAGCACATGACCTTGGTTAGGTTCATCAAACTCTTGTAGCATCTATCTCTTCACCTGTGAAATAGGGACAGCAATTTGTACTTCTCTTGGTGGTTGTGAGGATTAAATAAGATAATGTTGGTATTGGGCTCAGCAGAGTGACTGTGCCTTAGAGAAGTGAACAGAACTACTATTTCGAAAATTACAGTGCCTAGTAGGTAAGCCCATGAACTCTGATGTTACATCCTGAAGATCTATTCTATTACTTCCTATGTAATTGTGATTAACTCCAAGTCTTTAAACATCAGTGACTCATCCAAAATGTGGAGATGGTATAAGTACCCGACTCAAGAGTTGTGAAGGTTAATCACAAACGTAAAGAGCTTATTACAAGGGCTAACTATGACAGACATAAATGAAACCTTAAATAACAATACGATAACTATACACATAATAGAATATTCACAACTTCTAAGCTTTTTTCCCCCATTTTAAGCATCTTCTGGGTTTTTTTCTTTGTCTATTTTCATATTTCTGACATGCCTCAGGGGGAAAATCCTAAAATATAACAGATACACAAGGGCACTGTAGAACATGGGCACTGCACCTGTCATCATGTCACTCATAATCACTTTTCTCTGCTCAAATGTGCACACCTGGGGAAGGTTGAAAACTCTGTTTCCTACATTATCTCCCATTACAGTTGGGTGGGGGAACATCTGGCCAACTAATTTTCAGTAGTCTGAGAGGCTGGATCAGCGATTACAGCATTCAAGAGTTCTTATTTTTATTACCTTCCTATCATCAGCACACACCAGACCCGGGTAGCTGCTTACTATGAAACCTTAAATTGCTAGCATTCTAGAGAAGGATACAAAGAGAGAACCACAAATCATACAAGTCAGAACTGTAATTGGATATGATGTTCTCTTCAGATTTCTCTTACAAATACTCAGAGTCCTTATACATAAGCCAAGTTAGCCGAGTTATGAATCTAAATACTCTGCCAACAAGAGTAATGCATTTCCATTTGAACTAACCATGAGGTCAGGCAACAGTTCTCAAAACATCCTCACTCATTCTGTTTCCTAATAAAGAAAAAGAAATATAGTCATCAGGATATATGAACGTAAGATGAAAGGATATTCAAGTCTGCACAATTTATCCTGAAGAGGGTGGTTCATTCTTAAATGAACTATCCCTTCCTATTATAAATAATTATATTCTACTGTAATAATACTCACTAAAAGTCTCTATTTGGTCCCATCATTAAAGCAGAAATGTAGGGGTAGGAGATGTTTATGTAGCCAGCTTCTCATCTTGGACTCTGTATTCTGTGTAGCTACCATTTGTCCAATAAATAAAAATCTTTGACACTTCTGTGGTGAACTCAACAGGGTCTGGGCTATTATTTAAGGCTTTTAAAAGCATAAATATCAAATAATCTGAAAAGGTATCTTGAAGGGTGAAAGTGCAACCATTTTTTTATGGTTGCTAGCTGTGGGAAATCAAAGGAGAATTCCACTCTGGCTAATGTAGAATATAAACTTTATCAATGTCTGATGCAGCAGAGAGTTTCAACATGCCTATTCAACACCTATCATCAACCTGAAGCAGGTATGAGGCACTGGTACTGAAAGACTGAGAAAAAAAATGATAATTAAATTTTCGTAGCAATATATGTCTAATTATGCGTGTATAGGTTATATGCCATATTTATGTGTGTATGCATGTATATAAAGTTTTACAGTAGGCCTAAGTTGTATCAGCATCTAGAATTTTTTACTTGATGAACTTATGCCTCTCCCTCTCCACAGATGCTATTGGTAGAACTGAAGCATCTCGCCTCCCCTGTTAATGGGTGGACACATGAATCAAGTATCACTGATCAGATCATGTTTCCTGAGTCATTCTTCTTCTGGTTTTTTCTACTTAGCTCTCAGACCTTCTCTCCTTCCCATCCTTTGGTGAGCCTTGATTGTTCAGCCATTCATTTGATTCTGTGAGAAAGCCAATATGCTTTCAATTTATTCTTTTGTTTTCCTACTTACATTAGACACTCCTGGTCTGTATTGCATGGAACCATGGTTTCTGATTCATGGTGTATACACCTTCCCATGCTTTGTGCAACCTCCCACTTTGCAAAATTAGACACAGAATATGTGTTCTCTCCTGCTCCCCCCCAAAGCAAACTACTTTGTATTAAACTTTTCAAACATACTCACATTCATTTACATTAATATAATACTCTTTTCAGTCCAATGAAAGTGACTTAAACGTGTTTTTGTTTTTGTTTTGCTTTCCTGCACACACACAAAAAACTTTTAAAACTTAACTTCATTGATTTGGAAACATTACTCTTTTATCAGTACTTGGACAGAACCTTACTATATGCAAATAGGTTAGTATCTGTATTTGGACATACGTAGCAATATTTTTCCTACTTTTAAATCATCCACATAGCATGTTAAATTATAGTGCATCTTTTTCTTCTGAAAGAATCCAACCTTTTGATTCTCTCTGCCTTCTTTCTTGCCACAGTAAATTGATCTTTCAAAAACACATCCAGGTGCAAACGAATTAATGGTCTTCTATTGTGAGCGAGTGACTAAGTCCCTCCCCCCTCCTCCTCTCTGAGGTCCTTTCCCCTTCTGAGAAACCCACATATCAATTAAACTCACCTGCTAATTAAAAGCTTGTTTGGAAAAAATCCTTGCTAGTTAGAAGCAAAAGAAAGTGTAAAGGTGTCTAAAAATAGAGGCTTTAAATGTCAATTACTTCCTTCCTCTTCGGCTCCTGATTCCTTGGGTTGAATTGAACGCTGGTAAAAAAAGAGCTAGGAGAGGGGAAAAAAGAATAGAATAATAATAAAAAAATGAGTAAGTATTTTCTTCACCTATATTCCCTTGGGAGTATATCGCTGGTTTAGTAACTTCAGCTCTTTGTCAGCAACAAGATGCACGGCTTTTATTCATGACACAGAAACACCATTTGTCACTACTTTTTGTACAGCCACACTGATTTCCTGTTAAAGGCAGTAGAAACCACAGTTCCTACACGGTGACTGTCAACAGTCAAGCCAGAGCTTTCGCAAGCTGGACCATCAGAGGGAAAAAAGTGAATGTGAAAACAATACCCTGTTCTTTTATCTATCTATCTATCTATCTATCTATCTATCTATCTATCTATCTATCTATCTATCTATCATCTATCATCATTTATTTGGCAACCCTTGGTTGACCTCACAGATTTTAAGGACCTTATCAGTTTACAATCCCTTATTTTTTATTTTTTATGCCAATAGCATCTGGTCTTCCTAGGTGGCCTCCCATCCAAGTACCATTATATTTCTTAAGGACACCTGCCGGCTCTCAGATCTTCAACCACTACTCATTCCTGTCTGCTTTTCTTGAGTAATGCATCCTGAGGGCGGAGAGATGACAATATTAGGTTGCCTTCTCTTCCTTTTCTACCTCGGTCTTAAAAGCTGTATTGCTCTAAAGTAAAATGCTAAGTATCAAACTATACAAAATAAAAGAAAACTATAAAAATAAAACTCAGGAGACAGAAATTCAAACATATTTTGAAACCTGCCCCCTTTTTAATGTGCCATGAGATTAAATTATGACCTGCCTTAGAAAATGACAGCTAATTTATCCATTTCTTTGTTCACTTGATAGATTTTTGTTAAAGGTCCACTGTTTAGTAGTTATTGGGTTAGGAGCTGAAGTAAGAATTGCAGTTAAGATCTAGTCCCAGCCCTCACAGAGTTTGTCATCTAGGAAAAACAAAAACAAAAACAAACAAACTGAGGGCAAATAGATATTAGAATTGTATATGATAAATCTGGTAACAGGAGAAACACAGACACCTATTCCAGATGTGGGAGGTCAGGCAAAGGCTTTTAGGAATGGTGAATGTTAAGCTAAGGACCAAAGGTTGAATAAAACTATGTAGTAAAGAGAATAAGAAGAGAGAAAAACATTGCAATGTTCTTGAACAGACAGCATGAAAGAGACCGTGACACTTTTAGGGAACTGCCCACGGTTTCATGGACCTGGAGCACAGACAGTACAGGGAAAGCCTAGAGACAGATCAAAATACATTTGAGTTTTAAAGTGTATTCTGTAATAATCAGAAATTAGTGAGTTTTTTTTTATAATCAGCTGTACAAATGTAAATAGGAAAGGAAAAAATTCTCCATTTTTTGACTTTATGATGTGCAAAAACAAAATGGAGCATCTTTAGATGCCTATGAAAAAATATGTTGACAAAAAATGTGGACTATAACTGACTTCATATAATTTGAGTCCAAAATAGATATATGCCACAGAGATTTAAATTCTCAGGAATAAGGTAGTCCGCATGACACAGAAGGAGCATAACATAGTGACTAATATAGCAAAGCCCTGTAAAAACATGAAGCCTTCTTTGAAAAAAAAATTTTTTCCCAATAGTTTGTGTTCAAAAATAGGGCATAGTTTTGAATAAAGAGAAGACACATTCACACACTGTGTATCCATAAAATTAAACCCAACATAATAATCTTCAATTCAGTTCAATTCACTTGTTAAGAATTACTGAGTAGCTAGTCCATGTCAAGCATTTTAATAGGTTCTAGGGCAATCGCAATTGATAAACAATGCAGTCAAGTCCTGAGGCTTCAAAGGAGATAGATTATTAAAAAGAACCCTCAGTTAGTGCTCAGGGTTAAAATGTGGTCCCTCTATTCTATTATCTAAAATATAAGACAAAAACTTTTCTTCGTCGTGGCAGTATTCCTGGTGCCTAAAATAGTGCCTGCCCAGGGATTAGATAAATTACGTGTGCATACTGAATCTCACTGAGTGCTGTCTGGAAAGAAGGGTTTACTCTCGTGTCTCAGTGTAGCACTGTGGCTTATAGCCCTCAATCTTTTTCCATATCTTGTTTTTGTTTGAGGCCAACAGAAATCGCATTCCCAGTTGTGAAATGAAAAGTTCTTAAATAAATCATATAGCTCCAAAGTGCAAATCACCCTCCAATGGTTTCTTATTGAAAGTGAAATAAAATCACTTCTTACCAAAGCCTATAGTTCCCTCGATTGTTTCTCCTACCTCATCTCGACATTCATCTGACATTTTCTGCACCTTATAGGCACACACTGGCTTTCGTTGTGTTCCTCAAACACACCATTTCATTTTATGATATTTGCCCTTTTTTCTCTGCCTGGAATGCTCTTCCCCCAAAACTATGCATGGCTCCCTCTTATCATAAAGGTCTCCTAGGGAATGCCACATCTTCAGTGAGGCCCTCTCTGACCACCCTTTTAAACTGACCTCTCATCAGTACTACTCCATCTGCCACGTCATCCTGCTTTATATTCTTTATAGTAGTTTTTATTATTTGAAATTTTCTCATTGTGTGTATCTCCTTCCACCCTCTACAACTAGACTGTTAGCACTATGTAGAAAAGAGAATTACATTGTTCATCATTAAAGGAGTGTTTCATACATAGTAAGTACCTAATATTTGTTTATTGCATACATGAGTAAACTCTCCAATGATAAGCAGTCCTTCATTTAAGTTGAGAGAAATTAGACATTGCTATCTATAACAGGAAATTAAAGGCAGTAGCTCTTAGATTAAAGTTGCCCAATTTTTGCAGTGTAAACCTAAATTATAAGCCTACAGTTGAAATCTATTGTTAAAAAGTATTTAAAAAATTCATAAACTTTTGTCCTTCCCTTCTTCCCTCACCACACACAAAAAAAGTGCTTACTTTTAAGATGAATTTTATTCTGGAAAAAGTTTTAGTGTGACAAATGACCCAATGGGCATAAGGCTATGGAGAATGAACATTTCCACTGTAATTTCCCTCAATATTTTTAAGTTCCAATAGCTTCCTTTTAATTGAGCATAAAATACCTCCACTCATACTGGCCATAAAGAAAAATACAGCATGAAGTATATCTTTGTGAGATTGATGAATGACCCTTATTTTTCGTAAGGACTAAAGCACAGGTTGCACGAGTGACCAGATCATTGTAGAGCAATTCTCACACATAAGAGACCAAAATAAAGATTTTTTTTTTACATTAGCACCATAACCTGGGACAAACATTATTCTGGAGTTGATGAAAAGAAAGATATCTTAGCCATCTCTCCAAAGTTTAATATCATATAAAATTATATAATTTTATAGAATGAGCTATACATTCTATGTGACCATAGTCCTTTATAAGTGTGATTCATATGAGCAGATTTTACATTAACCAATTGTTCATTTCATTTCCACAGAAAAGGTGCAACTTAAATTAAAGAGGTAGCTTGGGGTGTTGAAACAAGGAACCCTAGATTCATAACTTACTGTCTTATTATCTATGAGTTTATGGAGCAATTTAACATATATCTGTGAATCACAGTTTCCTCATCTGTAAAATACAGATAGTAAACCTCCCTTCTGTGGAGTCATGAGCTTAAATGAGATCATGAAAATGTATAACAGTACATAGACAGGTAGTGAGTGATAGCTCAATAACTTTTAGCTAATATTTAGCCTCATTATTTTTAGGATAAAATTAAAAAGCGGAGTGACATTTTAAAATGTAAAATTACCTCATCAATTGAAATATTTTCACTGACCTTTGAAATTAAGATATATGAAAACACAGAACTTTTGTTTTATTTTTTTATTGTTAATATTTTCTTTAATTCCTAAAGCAAACACTTGCCAGCACACATCCCAGGTTTTATATTTGCCCACATTTTTATGGTGACTTCCCGATGCTTTTCTTGTGCAACAGACTTCATTTTATTTTTCATTTTAGGAACAGAGGATATAGTCTCAAAATTTCTCTAGTATCTGCATAGTGCCCTGTCACATATCTCAAGTCTCTCTTTGAAGTTTCTTAACATGTTTGCATTTATTTGTTCGCAATTTAAGTAATTTCTGTTGATGTCATCATTCTCTTTATTTAGCAAATCTGAGGTTTGCATAGGTTGCATGACAGTGTGTTAACTTATCTTTGGTGGAGAATGACTACCCTACACCTTCTGAAAGCAATCAGAAAGCGAGGAAGATGTAGTTACAAAACTCGCATGCAGTAACATTTCCATCTTATCTTCTAAACTTTTCTTTCATCTGTTGTAGTTCTAAAATGCCCAAGTCAGGATCTGTGAAGCACATAATGATGGAATGAAAAACTGCTTCTGACCCTCACTAGGTTAATCCTTATTGTCTTTGAAAAACAGAACTTGCCTTTCCCCCCGCCCCCTGAAGAGTAGGAATGTTTCTGGTTTTGCAGAAATTTGAAATGTTTCCCACCCTTGAAGTCTGTATATGGAAATGGGATTTTTTGGGGGGTGTGGTGGGAGTGGGGGTAGCTCTTTATACATTACATATATTTTTTTAAAATTCACAATCAGCTGGAGGTCCAGGGATCTGAATTATGCGCTAACTATTCTGGTTAATTAGAGTGTGATTTACTTTTTGTAATTCGGCCTGAGCCTGAATGGTGCACACTCCTTTTGACCTGCATCCGAAAGTCATTGGTTTGCCACAAGTCTCAGACCTTTTCATGATGAAGCACTCTGACAGGTAACCACCTGCCTTTGCGCCTCCTGTTCCTTCTCCCTACAAGTTAAAAAAGGAGTCAGAGGAAAAATAATAATAATAATAAAATCCCAATACAAGGTTCACGGTAATATGGTGAGGTTTCAAGAATAAAACACTTATCAGTTTTCCTGAGTACTGATGATTGAAAAACGTAGTGAAACTATTTCCAGCCCTCATCCACTATTTGTGCATTTAGGGGAAGAAAAGAGAAAGGAGAAGCACACTGAGTTGAAGATAGAGTGGCAGGGGATGAGCTGGAGAAGCAGATGTGGGTCACATCCCATACAGCACGTGTTAATGAGAGAGAGGGGACTGCCATGATCAGTTTGCAGTTTTAAAAGATCCTAGGTATAGAGTGAATGAGGTGGGGGTGAATATTAGAGTGATGCAAATAGTAAGCTTGCTAGTTGTATTCCGACCAAAAAAGGATAGTGAGTTGGATGTAGGATGGCAGTATTAAAAAGTCATTCATTGAAACATTATTTATTGAGTAAGTACTATGTGGTAGGCCCTATTTTAGATGTTGGGGAAAAAGTTTTAAACACCAAGGATGATTCCTACTCTAATAAAGCTTATTTCTAATTAAAGAGAGCTGAATGGAAGAAAGAATAAGTAAAAATTGACAAAAGCAGTCGGGTTAGTGTGGGCCAATGTGATTCAGGGAGAGTTGGAGGGGACTTCTTACTGTGAAATTAAGAAAGAGTTCTCTAAAAAGAGAGCATCAAAACAAAGCATTGACCAATAAGAGAAGCAGCCACAAAGTATACTAAGGAGCAACACGGTGGATATATTTAAGGAAAAGAAAGCTGATGTGACTGGAACTAAAAGGGGAGAATGAAAGTTGACAAAGTCAGAGAAATAGGATCTTATAAACTGGATAAGAGTATGGATGTTAAAGACTTTTATGAAAGGGAATGACATAACAGATGACTCCAGCTCCTGCGTGGTTAGTTCAGGATTGTAGATGTCAGTATATAACACAGTTAGATCAGTTTATAAATTTTTAATTTAGCTCAAGGTACAGTGATGAATCCAGTGTGAGAGCAGAGAGATGGAGAGCAGAGGCAAGATTTGGGTGATCTGGGGAGTAATACTGACAGCCCTTACTGATGAATTGAGTATGGAGGTTGGAAGAAACAAAGAAATCAAAGAAAAATGTATAGATCGTAGGCTCCACCAGTTAGGTGGATGTGGTGTCATTTATGAGATGGAGAAACTCTTATAAGAGCAAGTTGGGAGTGGAAAATATGGCTAAGATGTTGACTTCAGCATGCCTATTACATCCATGTAAATATGTGGAAGTCAGGGGCATGGGTCTAGAGTTGGAAAAAGTTCGAAAAAAGAAGATATAAATGTGGCACTCATTAGGATACAGGACATGTTTTAAGGCATGAAATTAGATGGGTGTATAGATAGAAAAGGCCAAAGTTGGAGCCATCTGTGGGTGAACAGAGCAGCAGACATCTGGGAGAATGAGAAAGAAAAACCATGGGGATGCAGGAAAACCAGAGTGTCATGAGATTCAAGAGGAGGAAGCAGTCCAGGAATCAGAGAGCGGTCCACCTGAAAAGGCTGCTCAGAGGTCAAATAAGTTAAGAAGGAGAAAATCAGATGAGTTCTAGGATTTATGTCAGAGGAACACTCAATAACGCAACATGCTGATGGGCTGGATGTAATACATGGTCAAGGACTTCTTGTAACCCTTCCCCCATGTCACGCCAGCCTCCCTTCTACATCTCTGCCTCTTTTGGTCCATAATCTCACAAAAACCATCAAGAAAAAATAACCATTTCCAGTTTGCTATCCCTTCCATGCCGCTAATTTTTCTCTTATCCTGCTCCCATTTCATACTGATGCCAGAGCTAACTGACCAAAGCTGGAGTCTCCCCTCAAAAACCTTCAGCAGCCTGCCTCCCTTTGTCGTGGATTAAATTAAAATTACAGCTTCAATGCTCAGCTCTAATGCATCTGACCCATTAAATGGGCTCCGACTGCCCTTGCAAAATTATTCTTTCTTTCAGTTTCTACAGTATATTGCTGTACCTATACATAAGGCTTTTTTAAATTCTGCATTTAAGTGATTTTATTTCTGTTTTCCCTATTACACTAAAAATACCTTGAGAAGAATTACCAAAAAAAAAAAAATCAGCAACAACAAAATAAAACAACAGTAGCAGGAGTACCAGATCAAATATAACTATTAAGATTTGAATGCTTACTATGTGCCAGGCAGAATATTTAGCAATTTAAATAGATTTTAGCTCTTTGGGGCAAGTACTAATATTATTCTAACTTTACAGATGAGGAACCTGAGGAAAAAAAAATAAGCCACACATCTAAGATGAAATGGCTATCCTGTATAGAGCATGTACGTACACATAGAGCACCTTTTGAAGTTTATCTTCTCCCAAGTTTATGGGGTCCCCCTTCATAATGCATAGAAAAATCCTGGACTAAGAACAAAAGGGCCTCATTTCAGAAAAGCAAGAGTCATTTAACTTTATGGCCATACATTTTTGGTTAAGGGCTTCTTTGGCTTCCGAATCAATCAAAAGTGACACTTTTAGCTTGTATTCTAAAGTGGGTATACAGGGTGGAAGGTTAATTCAGTGTGCCATGACCCATATAACTGAGGTCTCTTTATGAGGATAGTTCATTTAATTACCAGACCCAACCTACTTCTCTGCCCAGGGCATGGTGATTGAGACTTAAGCTGACAGCAGAAAATGGGGAACAAAAGAGAAGCATCCACCAGACCACTGGGCAACAGCAGACAGAACTTAGGGAGCACGTGCCTTCAGGACCCCTTTGGCACAGCACAATATGAAAAGCTGCAGGGTTTGGCCAATTTCCTATTTCTCAATGAAAGGAGATTTCATTTCTAATTATGGGTGAGCTATTTTTGTCATATTCCCCTACAGGGTCACTGCTTCCAATCCTTCACTTATTAATTTGGGAAACATTTTGGAAAATAGTTGAGATTAAGACTGATGGGTGCTATTTTAAACTATACTCGAAAGAGAGAAACTAAAATAAGCAAGTCAGTGCATCCTTTGGTAAGTTGACAGGCGGTAAATTTTAGCAAAAGGAATTAAGCTCCAGGCCAAAATTAAGTCTAATAAAGCATAGCTTTATAATCATTTCTACGGCTGTGAAACCTAGTTCTGATAGCACAAGGCCATTTTATTTCTAGAGAAATTTTATATGGATGCCTCTGAATTAGGAAACCATTGAGGGAAGAGCTGTAATAGCTTGTCTGTTTTTACTTAAAAAAACAAAAATCATTTAGACTTGTCTCTTCCTTTCCTCAGTCTGGATATTCATCACCTCACACTCTTTGATCTCCTTCCTAGATCTACCCCATTATGCAAAACATCTAATGTAAAACATCACTTGTACCATGTCACTCACTATCCTTTGTTCCTTAAGGATCTAGAATGGCCCCCTGCTGCCCACTAATAAATTGTACATATTTCAACTTCACATTGAACTGGCCCCACTTTACATGTTCAATCTAAAAATAAATCCTCTCAGTGCTGCTGATTCAAATTGCTCCTCATCCCATAGACACACCACATGGCTTTTCCTCATACTTATTCTTTCTCAAACTTTTTGTTTAACAACGTCTGGCACAAAAATCACTTCCTTAATGAATCTCTTTCAGGTAACTCCCTACCCACTTTATTTAGCTATCTATTAATTCAACATCTGTTTTCATTGCAACACAGAATACATGTTTCTAACAACCTTAACTAATTGCCTTCAATTGCACTCAATTTTTTTCATGTACATGTATTGTCTTCTCAAGGAAATAATAAATTCCTTGAGGGAACACAGAATTTCATTGTTGTTGTTATGTGATTCCCTACATCCTAACACAGTGTTAGGCAAAAAAGAACTTAATAAACATGTGTTGAAGGAAGTGAAAAATTTTCTTTGTGAAAGGATGGGATGTGGGCCAGATTAGAAAGTTATGAGCAGGTTCTGGTCTTGACTGTAACACTTGACAACTGTGTGATATTGAGCAAAATCACTTAACTGCTTTAAGATCCAGTTTAAAAATTTATAAGTTAAGAATAATAACAGTATCTTCCCTATCTATAGAAAAGCACGGTGTAAAAATAAAAAAAACAATGCATGTAAAAATGCTTCTTTTTTGAAAGGACATATTTCTATATTTTAACATATTTTCATATACAGCATGAAAACAATCTTCCTCCATCCTAAAGATATTATTAAAATTAATTTTACTCGATTAACACAATGAACAAATGATGTAAAACAATATGAAAACTGAATTACAATATGACCAAAATGATAAAGAAGGGCTTATAGTAGCTTAATTCATAACTGCTCAAAATTGAATCTAAGCCAAACATGCATTAACAGGTTGATCAACAAGAAAATGGTAGAATATTCATCTAATGAAGAACTACTTAGGAAGAAAGAAGGAATGTGTGAAAAAGAATGGATCTCAAAAGTGCAACACCAAGCAAAAGAAGTCAGATTCAAAAGAATACGTCATATGCTTCCATTGAAATAAAAAATGCAAATTTAATCTATCCCATCAGACAAGCAGACCAATGGTTGCGTGGTGTCAAGGGTAAGGGTGGAGTCAACTGCGATGGGGCCACAAGGACATTTCTGGAGTGACCGAAGTGTTCTGTATCTTTTTATCGTGATACCATGAGTGTACATATTTGTCAAAAGGCATGGTTATATACCTTAAGTAGGTATATTTTATTGCATGTAAATTCTACCTTGATTATATTAATGACACTTGAAATTGATGTGTTACTTTATTTTAGTTCCTGATATGAGTATTATAAATGGTCTTATTTTACAAACAAGAGAAAGAATGAGTTACTTCCTCTTTCGAGGAGCACTGAGGATTTTAGCCAGTAGGTCGCTACTTTGGCAGTGAAGAAAGCAAAGTGAGATGGAATTTGTTCATGGGCCTTTGAGATCTAGTGCATCTGCCAAAATTAGATGCATTGCTTTCTTCTTATTGATGCATTAAAATTCCCCTTTTCAGGACTAAGAGAATAATATTATTTTATTGAACAATGGTGTTTTTATTTTAAGTCAAATTAAACAGCCCACAAAATGACCAACCTCCACACTGTAGAATTTACA
Source organism: Cynopterus sphinx (assembly GCA_030015415.1). Classification (NCBI taxonomy): domain Eukaryota; kingdom Metazoa; phylum Chordata; class Mammalia; order Chiroptera; family Pteropodidae; genus Cynopterus; species Cynopterus sphinx. Next base: position 8,551,450 of record CM057387.1, read on the forward strand.
TTTTTAGACTAAAAAAATCAGCAAAAGCTGATAACTGTACAGCTTCTATACTCTCCAATTATCTCCCTTCAGAGCCAGAACACACAAACACTTTTTTTGCATTTAATTAAGTATTGCAATTCCAGATTATCTTTGATTAATGAAGAGCAATACAGCGTATAGGTAGAATTATGTGATTATTTCACAATTGATCTTTAATTATTCCATCTGATAATAATTTCACTAATTTTTCATAATATTCTCATCTAGCTTCTTATAAATGAGCTATAACAATTAATAATTTTTATTAATTTTCCTTGAAAATGATGTGAGGTTTTAAATGGAACTCTTAACCTTCAAAAACTGTTTTTAAACTTTTAATTAAAGGATAAGCTGCACTATCACATAAAAAAATAACTGCATGATTTCTTCAGATACAGCAAGTCAAGTAAACACTCAAATGTTTCCTGCCTCTTTTGTTGAGTTTGGAAGTTAGTATGTGGGTAATTGGTACTAATTCATTTGCTTTTTGCTGCCTCCTCTGCATTTTTAATAGGTTGGATTTCAATGTCAGACAGATATTGGTTTTATGCCAATTTGACCCCTTCTGTGTGACTGGCCAGTATGTTTAACCTCATCAAACTACAGCAGCAGTGCTACTAGGATGGAATTAGAGTTTCTCACTGGGAACTAGGTGGTATCTTAAGACATGGATTTGGATGAGGCCACCTGGGGCAAGTATGTAGAGTGAGAGAAGGACAAGGTCAGACTTTAGCCACTCAATTTCCAGTCAAGTAGAGCAGAGGACTGCCAGGGAGACTGAGAAGGAGTGGACTGTGAGGCTGGAAGAAAACCAGAGGATGTCACGAGAGGCAAAGGAAGGAAGAGGTTACGATGTACTAAATACCCTTAACATTCATTATTCCATTTAACAACCATAACAGCCCTCTGAAATGCAAATATTGCCATCCACATTTTTAAAAATGAGAAAAAGCATACCAAGGACAACTAGCTAATGAGGGCAGAGCCAAGACTTTGACCTAAAGCTCTCTTATTTAGATATCATTCTCATAAACACCATGTTTGTGCCCAAGTCATTGTATGTGTTCATTAAATAGTGAATTTCTATTACTTATTTACTGAATATAAACACATTAAGTCCTGCCTGGCTGCTGTCTCTTGCTATATAAATTGAGGCTGTGTTTGCACAGCCCTGACATGGCCTAGGCAGAGAACAATAGGTGACTTAGACACTATGTGATTATAGAATCTAATCTTCTAGCAATTGGGATTTTTGGAGAATCTTTGAACCTCTGGAGATCATGAAGGGAAATATGGACTAATGACTATTGATGAACTTACACCTTTGTGTTGAGAATTTCATTTTAATTACATTTAGAGGGTGTTGAAAAATATGTTGCCATTAATTAATGTATGGAAAACCATGTATTGGTTCAAAATACATTTAAAGTAAAATGTTTAAAGTAAAAAATTATTCTGCCATTTATTAAAAGTGTCCAATGTGCCAGATACTATGTTGAATATCCAATGCACGTTTCTCAATACTGTGAGATTAGCATTATTATCTGCACTTTTCACATGGGAAAACTGAGATTTACAAAGTTTTAGAAACTTGTTGAAAGTCACATAACTTGCAAATGGCAAAACCAGGACTGAAACTTTGAAACTTACTCCAGATTTAGTTCATTCTGAATGTCCAGAATGAACTATTTACCTGAGGAACACTAGACTGGCTTATGGGGCATTTAAAGTTATTGTAGATAATTTGGTTTTCCCAAGTTGTTAATTAAATACCTCAGTGAACCAAATTTTAAAATGTCCATCGTTGTGGAGTAGAACTCTTTCCAAAATTGTCACATGCCTTTCTGCCTCTTTTAGTAAAGAACACTAGATAAGAGTTTACATTTTCTTGATGGCATAAAGCATTTATTGAAATTGTCAGTCATGGTACTTTTTCACAGGTCTAAGACCCAGTCAGTTACAGACTTAAATGAATAAAACCCTTATACTAAGAATTTCTTTCCCTGACAAAAATCCTTTAGTGTTAGCTGACTTTATGTAGGACATTTGAATCTTTCTTTTTAAAAAACTGGAGAAAAGAGAACTCACATGCTGGATACCTGGAAAGAAGTAACATAGCCAAGTTTCTAAAAAAAATACATTAGGAAATCAAAGCTCAAAATGTCAACCTCCCAAAGCAGTCCCCCCCTCCTCTAGAACATGATCTTGCCCCATGGTGTTCTCCTTTACTCTAGCCTTGTAAACAAAAGTCAGAGCATGGTGTAGGATTTCTGTAATAGTGACACCAGAAGTAAAATCTTTACCTCATAAGTCTACACCTAAAGGTCTTTCTCACTCACTAACAATGAATCCACTGGTGAAGATGGAGTGTCAAAAATCCAGCACTAGTCAAGAGTTTTAAAGAGGGGATACTTCAGATCCTACATAGCATTTACAACCAGAAGTTGAAAACACAGAGCTAGAATGTATGTTAACATTTTTTCCAAAGGACTCTTGAATACTGAAAGTGATTTGGGTATAAAAACATAATCACTTGACCTTTCAAGCTACAATGGGCTTCAACATTCTTTTGCTATAGTAGATGCTCTGATTAAGATTCCAGTCCTGTGGTTAGACTGAACGTATAGCAATATCAATACCTATAAAAAAGTGGTTTTTTTTAAACTGCAGGACACCATCTATTGTGTGACAACAGATTAAATTTGTTCTCTTCAGATAAATCTGCCATTCTGAAAAGGAACATTTATTAAATACACCAAAAAGATCCATGAATTGGCCAGAGAAGTACACTCTCACTTTGTTAAATATGTGACACATTAAAAAGCTCAGGGACAATGAAAACTCCCACTTATAATTTTTATAAAAATCTAGATTTTTTTGAAGATTAACTGAGGTTCAATTTGACTAGTTTAACATAAAATAGATGGGTTTAATCAGCTCTTTAAACTTGTTCAAGTGTTAGTGTTGTTCAGTCTTTGCTCTGAAATACCCATTAAATAGTTTGGTAGCTCTACAAGTTATCGGTTCATTTCTACCAGTAGTAACCAGGGTTCCACCATGTCTCATGACCAAGGTTTACGGGTATACAGTGCACACCGAAGCAGTTATTTATACATGTTTGGTCCTCCTTTCCTCTCCCCACCTCTTTTTCCCTTGCTATTTTTTTTCCCTCTTTATTTCTTCCTCCTTTATCCCCCTCATCTACTGAGAGTCAATTATATACCTGGTACCCTGCCTTGTTTGTTCAAAAATAAAATTAAAAGTAATTTCTTTAGAATGATACTTTGTTTTTTTCTTGAAGTTTAGCCACACACTTGAGGACATACTTTATTTTATTTATTTATTAACTTGGGGATATATTTCAAACTACAGATTTGATATTTTTAAGATATAACTTGCATGTTCTACTATAATAACATAGCTTAGTTTTCCTTTGCAGTAGAATGAATGACTTTATGTCATTCCCAGTTAAACATTCCCATTTTTGTCCTGATTAGCATAAAGTGGGATTAAGTAAAAATATGATTCATATTCCCAGAGGCTAAGGCAGAAAGCAGGGCCTGACTGGCCCTTTCACTAAATGTCCCAATGTACAGCTGTCCAGTGATGGATGTATCTTTAATGTGGCACTCTAGTGGCCTGAGGTGGTGTGGTGATGTAAGCAGCTTATTAACGAGCTGTCCTCTCTTCTCCATCTTTGTAGCTAGCATTTTTTTCTACTCTTCAGACTGGCCAGGTTCTTTGTATCTCCATAGTTGTTTCTATTATCTGAAGCCTCTATTTTTCCTTTTTCTTTTGCCTTCTCCATTCTTGGTTTTTCTTTGCTTCTCCCATGACTCTCAACTTTTCAGCTGAGTAACTTGATTTACATAGCAGCTGAAGGGTGCTTCCATATTTTCCTTTTAATCGTTTAAGTGATCACATTTCACTTCTAACAAATATTTGGACCTCTGATCTATTGGTTTGCCCAATCAGGAAGCAGTGCCACACAGAGATGAAGACCTCAGGCAATGGAACCGGATTAAATTTTGACTTCACCATTTTTAGTTGGATGACCTAGGATGAGTCACTTAATGTCTTAAGGGTTGGTTTTTTCATCTGAAAAATGGGAATAGTAATAATAGCATCCAGTTCATAGGCTTTCTGTGATGATTATATGAAGTAATATACACTAAAGCATTTAGAACAGTCATGGTGTTGTGGTAAGTTCTCGATAAACCTTAACTCTTTTTAAATATGTATTATTGTATGCTGCTCAAGACTTGTTTCCTCTTTTCCTGTGCAAGAGATCATTTTAAACAGACAACCAACTGTTCATATATTTTGATTTCCTAACAGTGTCTGATATCTGATCTTTAGAGACTATCTGTTATAAGTTTCACAATGAGTTTTAATGATATATGTTATTTTTAACATGTTAATGCCCTTGAAGAACAATGAGTGCACTTGTGTGTGCATGTGCATACACATACACACACACATACACGTACACACACTCATTGCCTATTTATTGGCTGTTCTAGGTCAGCAGATGTAACCTGATAATGAAAGGTTAAAATGGACACTTGCATCCTTATAGATAAGCTGGTTGATGTAACAAGGAAAACATTCATTTAGATTAATGTTTGGAAGCATGCTGAATTTAAATGTATTTTTCCTGTGCTCTAAAATTTTTATTTGCCATTTATTAATATTAAGGAATTTAAGCACAACTTACACTTAGTGCAGATGAATGCTAATAAAAACAAGCAATTCTGTATAAGTGCTAAAAATGAACTTAGGGCCAAGACATAACAGGAAAAGAAAGCAGCATGGGGGTAATTCTGATGAGTCACTTAAAGCCTGCATTGTACTACTGCCATGTAAGAAGGGAAAGGCTGCTGCCAAATATTTTGCTGAAATAAAAATTATTTAAACCACAAAAAGCACGACAGCTCCATATGAATATTTTAAAGTCCCAAGGTCACTTACAAAGGAGAACCAGGTGATAAAACATTGGAAAAGCAAAAATTATAGCCATATCTTCACTCTAAAGATCCTTTAAGAAGATACATATTTGCTAGTTTTTTAAAAAGCAGAGATTTTCTTCTGCATTTAGACTAGTGAAAATTTCCAGGAAACAGAAGGTTAAGAATGTTTTGTTGGTTAGTATGACTTTTTCTAGCCTGATTACTGCTCTGTTGCTTTGCATCAGAATACTTCATCTTCTAAAACCTCCCTAAAATACCATAATTTCGGAATCTTTACAGGACTAAGTCTAGCCTTGTTTAGTTTCAAGAAGTTCTAATGGACACCTCTTTTAAGAGTCACTAGTCAGTTTTACAGATGACATAAATAAAAGCCTAGAAAATTAGGAGCAAGAAAAATGAACATTTTTTGATCATCTGCATAATACATGGAGAGCCAAAATAAAGCAATGACTAAGAGCAAAAGAGCAAATCCCACTCCCACTCATTACTCCTTTTACTTCCTTGGAAAAGTGAATATTTTCTCTACCTCAGTTTCCTTATCTGAGCAGGGCCTTATAATATTACCCACTGCCTACAGTTATGACCAGTAGCTGAGTTAAGATAAAGTGTAAACATCAAAGCCTAGCAAAGAGAGAATTCTCAGAAAATATCTGAGTTCATCAGGTGATAATCCTTTGCTAAGATTTTACATATTATATTGCTTAATTTTCACAGCAACCCTGAGTAAGGCCATTCGTCCCCATTTTACTGATGGAAAAACAGATTCAGAAATGTTAAATAACCTACCAGCGTCTACCAACTAGTGAGCAATTGTGTAGCGATTCAAACTCACTCCTGTATCACTCTAAAAAGCCAATTCCATGACATACCAGTTATCCCCTTGATTCCATAAAAAATGCAGTCAATTTAAATTTTTGGGGGGGAGCAAAAGAAATGAAAATGAACCAATGTCTTTAAAAAGCTATAGTATAACTTTTCTTTCATACAAACTAGAATGGTCTATTCACGTTCTATTTTAAAGGAATAATACTGAAATAAATGTTTCTAAAATAAACTACATTGTCTTGGGCACATATAAAGATCCCTGGCATGAAATGTGGGTGTTGTGAAGAAGTAAAAACAAACAAACAAACAAAACTCTACCACAAGTATAATAGAAGTGTTGCTATCTGCCTTTAGGTGAAATTCCCTGATTATTTTGAACTTCCTTTGGTTGCTGATTTCTGTGTATACTAAGAAAACTTCTAGACTGCCTGTAATCCATCCAAACTTGAATGAACCGCGATGGATGGTGAAGCTTCAGAGATGATTGCTTTGTATCAGTGCCACTTGAATGGGCTTCTACCGTGTTACCTTTTTCTTATCTATTGAAAACTCCAAAGAATGGGTCTACAGGTGAAACAGTGAGAGAATTTTACCTGAAGAAAGTAGAGACTAGTGGTGTTTGAATTTCTTAAATCCCAACTGGAGTCCAAAGGGATATTTCATCTTGAAGAAACAAGCCACCCATGCAAACCATCTGTAGCATAACCACACAACAGACCCAGTGGTGATTTCACAGTTGCCAATAAAACAAGCTTAGAAGCCTTCCAAGAAGACAAATGCTTCTGAAAAATATCTTCCACCATTCAGCATATGGGTCTGTGACTGCTGCGCAAACAAAAAGATAACGCAAGGTAGGCCAGAGAACTGAAACATGTTTTCCTTTTTTCCTTCTGTTTCAATGAAGAGATGCTTTTCTTTTCATTTCATTTTCTTTTTTAGAGATTCCAGAAAGATGTTCAGTCTTTCTGACCAATATTGGAATTTAAAGCCATTCTCTCCAGTGCTCAGGGGAACTCGATTTATTCAAGATGCTGCAGGTCTTGATTTTCCTATCATTATGAATTTCAGCAGCTTGATATCCTTTCCTATTGAGGGTGATAGGAGAGGGCTAAAGGAGGAGTAAGCATATAATTTTTGCATTTAGGTCTCTTTTTGTTCTCTCTACCCTATAACACAATACCAAGCAACTTTTTCTCTCCTCTTTGCATGGAGCCATGAAATTGTGAAACCAGAAGGTCTAGTCTGCAGGGCAGAGCAGCTTCATGTATTAGCCTGCTGTGCATACCCTGTGGCTGGTGGGGTAGAGAAAATCGCAAGCTTGGAAGGGCATTTAATTGAAACTCTTTGGCTAGAGCACTGAGAAGAAGGGATGTCTCACTGGTAGAAGTAGCAATGTCATCATATTCTTATCCTTCTTCCAGGTCCCATACTTTGGTTTTTCTCTCTCTCTCTGAGTAAGAAAAAAAAAGTACATATACAATATTTGAGCCCAAAAGGCAAGATGGGGAGAAAAAAAAATCACTTCTCCCTAATCTCAAATGTAACAAAAGACGTGTTCAGAAGTGCAAAATCTCTGTTTGAATGACCTCATCCATGCTTGCCACATGCTACCTGATGAATCACAATTAATTGGGCTCCTAATAAACTTCAATGAAAAAAATTAGGTTTCTTGTGGTGAATAATTTTGAATCCACATTAAATACTTAAAGGGGAACCAAAGACTCAATATTTTTAAAAGGATGCATTTTATTTAGGTGTAACATTAAAGATTTGCTTAAAATTTTGAACAAAATAAACTGATGCTATTAGTAAAATGTTTCTGTCACCAAAAACAGCAGAAATGATGAAAATCTGACAGTTATATTCCAGGTGAGTAAGCAATAAAAAAATAAGCTATGTATCCACGACCAACCTCCAGTAGATAGAGACTATTCCATCATATGGAGTCTTTACTGTAGGATCAGGATTGGAAATGGTGTAGATCCTGTCTTCTCAAGTGACTACATCAATGAGAACATAGGTGCTCAAAGTGAGCAGGAAATTTTAGAGAGAAGGTGATGCAGAACAAGTAGATCTCACCTTCCATCCTTTACAGGTAATCACAAGGTTCCCAAGACTTATAAATATGAGTTTATTAGAGAAAGAAACAAGATCATACATAGCTAGGTGCAAAATTATATTACATGCTACAAAAATGCTATTGGTATTAAAACTGAAGGGAAAATCTATAGAGTCTACGGCTCTTAGAAAAGACCCTGCAGGGGTGAAAACTGAGAAGCTAGAAGTTCTGACAGCATATTTTGAAAAAAAACTTAGGGCAAAGATTTTCAGATAAGAGGAAGCTCATGAACAAAGACATATCTGTGGGAATGAGCAAGTTGTGAGTAGGATGTGGTGAAACAGGCAGAAGAAGAGAAGTATGTGGCACATACAAGAAAAATTTTGAAAGATAAGATTAGCCCAGTTGATTAGAGAGTTGGAATAAACTTATATAAGTTGGACTTTAACCAGTAGATTCTCTGAAGCCATTTAATAATATTAATATTAGTATTACTATTAATAACTTTCTTACTTATTGAGTGATTCTGATATAGTAGCCATCTAAGTACTTTACATGCATTATTTATATAATTTTTATAGCAACCCTATATGCCAGGAATCATTATTATTTCCATATAAGGATGAAGTATTAAAAAGTGAAAGTACTTCAGAGCATTCCCCAGGTCCATGCAGTGGAATGTGAATCAAAGTTGTTTTACCTCAAAAATTAAGAAAGCAGAGAAATGAAATCTCGTATTTTTACACCAGCAGTAATTATTTAGTGCATATAGATGATGATGCTCTTAAGGTTACATATGAGACATGTTATCTGATTTCCCAGGTCAGAGGCATGTCAAAATTCTTGAGTCCCTATAGATCAAGACCATACTTGTTGTTTTACTTATGATAACTCATCATATTTGACATACTCCTGCGACTAGATCTATCCCTTCTTCTCTCCCTCTCCCTCTCCCTCTCTCTCCTTCCCTCCCTCCCTCCTTCCTTCTCTCTCTCTTTCTCTCTCTCTCATTCAGAGAAAGAAGATGTAAAGTTATATAAACTGTACCTAGGGTCATGTACACGGCAGAGCTCAGATTTAGGTCCAAATCAAACTCTTTCCCAAACAAAAGGTTGGCAAACTATAGTCTGTAAGCCAAATCTGGCCCACAGCCTGTTTCTGCATGGCACATGGACTGAAAATGCTTTTACCTTTTTAAACGGTTTTTAAAAATCAAAGGAATATTGCATGAGACATGTAAATGATATGAAATTCTAATCACAGTGTCCACAAATAACATTTTACTGCAATGCCACACACATTGGCTTAGGTATTATTGTCTTTGGCTGTCCACAGACTACAATGGCAGGGTCAAGTAGTCATGACAGAGACTGGCCTGCAAAGCCTAAAGTATTCACTATCTGATTCTTTACAGATAAACTTATCACCCCTGTCCTGAATCATGATCTTTCTACCCTATTTGTGTGTCATTATGTTGTTCTATCCTTAAAATATACTAGTCTGACAAAGTGAAGAAAGAAGGCCAGTGAAGGTATGAGATCACCACAAAAAAACTAAGGGACATTTCTCTCACACTTTTAATTCCAGATTCTTAATGATGGCAGATGTGAAATGCCAATGCAGTGACAGGAAAAAAAAAAAAATATATATATACACACACACACACACACACACACACACACATACATATGTGTGTGTGTGTGTGTGTGTGTGTGTTTTAGGATTATTTTATAATGAAGTTTCTGGGGGAATAAAAAGGAGTAAAGTGTATCAGCAACAAGAAGACAACCTGTAGAATTGTTTTAATGATTCAAGCATCAGGTATCAAAGCATCAAGCAGGTGTGAGATTTGTGGAATGACAGTTAAACTCATAATCTGAGTCATGCAATCAACTGCTTCTCTAGAAGGATATTTGGGGGGAAACTAAAAATAAGGAGCCAAGTATTATATTTTAAGTGTTCACACTCAGAGAACTATACATTTGTCTACTTGGGCTTCACTCAACTGGCCACTTACAAAGATAGTTTAACCCAGATAGGGCAGCTCTTCAGCTATTCACATTGATCCAGACATTAAGAGGGCCATTCTCTGAAATCCTTCAACTTCATGTGCTGTACACCTCTTACGATAAACTTGACTCACAACTGTGCACTACAAAACTCTTCATTCAAGTATTTTATGCCTTGGTGTTTGGAGACAATCTCTGCCAAGATTTCAATTATCAGCTGTAGGGAGACAGTGTACAGGATTATGTTTGGTGTCCACCATGTGCCATGTTCTCAAAAATCAAGATAGAGAGTGGACAAAGTTCTACCTCCTTGCTGCATGGGGAGCAAAAAGCAAAATGTGACACCCAAGGCACAAATTACCAACTATGATTAATGGAGTGTCAGGCTATACCCCAAAACTTTTTACAGATAGCAACACGTAACAGTGAGCTTAGAACAGCAATAATGAGTTTAAACAAAAATCCTGTGGCCTGGTATTTAGGTATCTAATTCTGATTCCAAAAACGCTGCTGCTGCTTCCTCCTCCTCCTCCTCCTCCTCCTCCTCCTCCTCCTCCTCCTCCTCCTCCTCCTCCTTCTTTCTAAGCTAATGTGTCACATCATCAAGGTTGTGTCAACCATAAAGGTTATATGCCAAAATGACAATCAGTTTACTAAGGTAAAAATAAATGTGTTTTTCCATAAATTGTGTGTGGTTTGCTCAACTTCATTTGAAAAATAAACTGCCTAAAGCAGACAGAATATTTGGCCATTACCAGTTGCCTACATTTGAGTATCACTATCTAAAAAAGCACACCGAAGGCTTCTAAGAAGGTACTGTGTACTTTTTTTCATTAGGGTCAGTCTGTCAGGTAATTCTCCTGAGAGTATGGAGACTATAGACTCTCTTGTTTTATGTGCCGAGGGAACTGCCCCATGCCCAATAGAACTTCCTGGTTTCAAGTGAAGTTTTTCTAGTGCCAGCTCAGGCCCCAGCTTCTTTGTGGGGTTGAGAGTCCAAATGTTCCCCCATCGGGTCATCGCTTTTCTTTTCAAGATTCCTATTGAGTAGAGTCAAAAGAGCAGCCTCCATAGAGGTTGACAGGAAGAAGTAAAGGGGATATTAGAAGAAAGAGACCACAGGATCTTGTATTTATTTGAAAAGGGCCAGAGATAAAATGGCAGTCATCGTCAAACAAATATGCTGTGATGGGACTGCCCCATCTGGCCCACTCACCCCTGAGGCCAGATCGAATGGCGTTGGGAACCTATTTATACACAGATTTATATACAGATTGAATGTTATATTTTCTATATGAACGTAGAACAATTTGTCAAATGTTTAGAAATGCTATGGTTAATAAACAGAATTTTATTTAAAAAGGATGACAGCCTCATGGGATGTGAGCCAGAGGCACCACCTAAGCAATGCCTGGGTTCTTGACCCACAGAGACTGTTAGATAATACATGTTTATTGTTTTAAGCTAAGTTCTGGGGTAATTTTCTATATAGCAAAAGATGACTAATATAATGATAATTCATTAAACTGTCTGTAGATTTAAAAAATTAAAGAAAAAAATGAAAAAAAGAGATTTGTAATAAGTATTGCCTTTATGTATTTTTAAAATGAACAGTAAAAAGAAGAGTACAACCAAAAGCCTTTGCAGGTCTGAGGCGAATTTTGATATTTAAAAAAGTTGCTCAGACTCAAAAACCTTGGGGATCATGTGTCTGAAAATTTAGAAAAGAACATACCCAAAAGATCAAAATTAAAAAATACATATTATTCTATGGTTAGTGACAAGGAACAAATGAAATCTGTCTTCTAAACTAGTTAAGCTTCTATAGTGGATTATTAACCAGATGGTTTTAGAAAAAAGATGATCACTGTGAACCAGCATAAATTTACAACAAACAAACAAATCTAATTTCCTCTGACAAAAGAATTACTAGACAGACCGGCCAACAAAGTATTATAGAGATTCTATATCTAGGTTTTAATAAAACAGATGACAAAGGCTCCCATGACATTGTTGTTGCCAACGGGAAAATGTGGGCTAGATAATAATATGGTGAATCATTTGGAACACCTGGCAAATGGCAGAAACCTACGCCAACTGGCTGATGCTGAAGAGTTCATATTATGGCTTATGTAACAGAGAAGTCTAGACCTGGGTTTTACTCCACAACAGCTGGAGGGTGGTTTGGTCTCTTTATCTCCTGGCTCCACATGCATCTGTCAGTTGAATGACAGTCTCCATATGAGTCTACCAACAATTCCAACCTTGAGTCTTCCCACTTTCAATTCCAGTAAATCAGTCTCTCTTCCCAACAATGCTGGAAAAGTCAAAGTCTATTCTAACTATAATGATTCAGATTATCTTCCCAATTCTGTAATGAGCAGAGTCAATATTCTCAATGGCCACGTTTGGTCACAAGACACCCTGGGATAGACTGAGCCTTCAAAATTATGTAAAGTGAAAATGGCAAAAGAATGGTTCCTCAAAGAAAAATATATTGCTAGTAGAGGGAGAAATGGATATCAGACAGCAGAGACAACAAATGTCTACTGCTTATGGTTCAGTATTGAAAGGTTTTATATATGTAGCAGTAGATCAACTTAGAGATGTCTTTAGAGAACCATACTTTGGGGCTTCACCTGTAGTCTCACTCTTTATTAAAGTCACTGAATAATGAATATCATATTTTCAGTTGATAAAAAAGTTTACTTAATATGTTGGATGCCTTAATTATGATTCAAAAATGACCTTGACATGTTAGATCCAAGGGCCAAAGCCAAGATGATCGAATTTTAGATGCAGAAGGATAAGGTTTTGTGTTGATGTTCAAAATCAATTATACAAGTAGAAGGTAGGAGAAAGGTGATATGACAGAAGTTCATTTGAAAAAGCCCAGAGGTTTGAGTTAACCACAAATTCAAAATGTTAAAACAATCTTTTGACTGCGGTATTGTGTAGTATCCAGATCAAGGTCAGTGATACCTCCTCTATTTTTATGCAGGTCAGATCAGATCCATAATTTATGTAGCATTTTGGATATTCTATTTTGATTTGGGGTGATTTCCTTTTTCATGCTTAACACAGTTTGCAATTGTGTTTTTGTGTTGTTCTTTTGAATATGTTTACTTGCCCTGTCTTAAATATAAATGTCTTGAGAATGGAGCCTAGTGATGTGTATGTGTTTTATCATTGGATTACCACATGTTAGCATTAATAAATGTTTTATAGAAAAAAAAATCAAAAGTTCCCTGAATATGAGGACAATAGAAGATAATATTGAAACTCTTTCATGAAAAGAAGAGATGTAGAAATGGACATGCTGAACTTGGAGGAGAATATTACCTGTCTTCAAATTTTTAAAATGCCTGTAATTGAGCAAGCTGTGTTCACAGACTAGTAATCTCTCTTTTTCTTTTACCATTCAAGTTGAATTTATGTGAACATCTCTTAAGAATGTAGTACAAGGAGTTTCAATTGGGTGATAGAAGAGATGACTAAAATTAGGTTCCTTGACATTTTAATAGGACAAAATTTTATAATTCTACAAATACTAATAAACTCCTGAGGACTTGACTCAGTGCCTTGTCCAGTCATGTCAAATTAGTACACTTCCAGGGAGACAGTGTTGTACTGAGTAATGTAAAAGTCAGAAACTCATATTTGACTCTGTCAAAAGTTTTAACTGATGACAGGTCTGCGATGATATGAGACAGAGCCTCATTCTCTAAAATATGTAGGAATGAGACGATCACAGCTTGGGCCCATATGGGAAAGAAGTATCAGGCTGCTATATAGCACATACAAGTCAAATTCCTGCTTCATTGTTCTTCCTCTCTCTCTTCCTTCCAAGAACAGACTTTCAAAACACCTTTTGAAATACGTGAGCCATTGTCTGGCATTTGGAGAACTTTTCCATCTATCTATATATTTTTAGAATTGCGTATGGCTTGAAGTAATCATTTATATAACTAGTTTTATATTTGCATATGGACTAAACTATATATAAATGCACATGTAAATGTAAAATTTAAATTATTTATATTGTGAACAGAAGTAGTCTTTGGTCTACTCTATATTCTAAAGAAGACAATCCCGATCTTTCATTCAAACTCCTCTCCCAATGTAAATGCTACATCTTCATTAAAAATCTAGCTTATATCCCTCATACTCAAGTCAAGCCCCACCATGTTTACAGTTCTTATCCAATTTTACTACCGTGTCTTCTAATTTTTTTTTGACTATGGAAGTCTAGCTTCCTAGATAGCATAATGTGCCCATCATTGTAACCGGTACTGGGATTTTCTATTTAACCATAAGTGTAAGTGGCAGCCAGGACGTTGTCCTTCTGTGTTGAGTCCATGAATAGCTCAACACAGTTCTGGGCACATAATGGTTCTTTAATTCTTAAAATCAAAGCCGAACTTTTTGGGAGAAAAGTTCCTCTTTTCCTAGCAATTTCCATCATTTCTTCAAAGGCATCGGTGGAAAACCCTGGGGCTTCAAGTCAGTCCTTAGATTCTTTAAAAAGTGTTTTTACAAAGGAATTCATCTATAATCAAAGCAGCAATAATGAGTCAACCTGGGAAACATGATAATTTCTCCTAAGGGTTAAATTGTTTCAAATCAGAAGTCAAAATTATATTTATACTAATGACAACCTTAAAAATGTAACACAGCATCCAATTTTTGCATAAAAATTACACATTTTAAATACCAAAGCTTGATGTGAATTTTACACTCTGTTTATGTTAAACCCAAAAAGTGAACTTAAAAGTAATCATGTAAATTGAATGATAATAAGAGTTCTTTTATATTTTTAGACTACTTCAAATGAATAATTTAAAAGGCATCAAGCAAAATATTTTATTAACATAAAGTTAATGGTATATTTTTATAGTACCTGATTTTCAAAAATTTGCACTAAGACATTATCATAATCAGCTCATGTCAGTTGTATGCCATTTTACATACACTTTATTTGAATAAAGTTAATGCACTCATTGGCATAGAAGCTCAGTTTAAATCTCATTCCTGAACTATTACCGCTAACCTTATTAAAATACTTTTAATTCACCAACTACTATATAAACCTAAGGTGAAGATGACTTTAGTTGTTGAAATATAATTTCTATCAGCAGTGTTTCTGGCTATATAGCAAGGTCACATAAAAATTTGATCAGTTTTGTTAAAATAGGTAGAAAATCACAAGAATCTGCAGGTTGCCTACCATGAAATGGTACAGAAAGTACTTTTACACAGAAATAACATTATGATACAAATAAAACTTTATGGTGGTTACTCTTCTATAAATTAGATATTCCTTTCCCACTAATATGCCTTTTCTCAATATGCTGGCTCGAATTGTAACATAAATCTGTAAATTATATGTGCCAAAGAAAATTGGCTTATTTTCAAATATTAATTTTCTTACATAATAATTTTATAGAAGATCATATTTTTGATACAAAATTGGGTAATTATTCAGTAATTTTCTTTTTATGTATTTAAAAAGAAGAATCAATAGCCTTTGACACTACAAATTCTGCCTTACTAATTGACATCTGGCACATAAGACCATAAATTTATTGATCTTATAGTGAGGGATAAAAGGTATTTAGGTTATAAAACTGGTTTGGAATTTGGTTTATGATATCAGTCTCTTTCTCTTTAAATTAGTTAGTTCAGCAAGTTTCTCCACTAGCCAATTTATTTCCTAAATGTATCTCATTACAGATATAAAAATCTACAGATATTCAACTGGATGAGCATTAGGTCCATTTTCTTGAGTATCCAGGGTGAAAAGAGGAATATAGTACTGGAGATTTCTAAACACCCTTGGCATCAACTGGTACCTCAATTATTTTTACATAGCTTTTTTTTTATTTCTCTTTTGTCTTCTACCCAAATTTCCTGAATAAGTGTCATATTCCATTCCTGATTTGCCATGCAAATTTCAGTGATGATATGTACTAATATCAAAGGCCTAGGATAGTCCTTTATAAGTCTTTAAATAAATAACTGGACTAGGTTCCTCATAAATAAGAAACATTTTTTCTATTTCTCTTCATATTTTAAACTTTCTGTTCTCTTAGCATCTAAGTTTTTTTTTCTCCCTCACAGTGTATGTGTTTTAGTTTAATAGTGCTTTTGAGTGCCCAGGTACTGCTGTGATAAGTGCCACAGAAATACTTATGTAGAAAGATAGATTACTCTAAACTGGTTTCCATTTTCCAAACAAAATTTCCAGCGATAAGGAAATAAATGCCACTAGTGATAAAAACCAATGGCTTTTTTTTGTCTGCATAAGAAGTATGAAATTATGTCAAAAGGAGCAATATAATTAATGCCTCAGTCCTAGAAAATAGTCTTCTTTTTAGAAGAAAAACAGTAAAACAAAACAACGACAACAAAAGCCTCAGAAGTGTGGTATGTCTCTGGAATTTCATCCACATAGATCCTAAGTGACTGAGTTCCTTTTTCTCTCGGTTTAGTGTTAAACTTACAAGGAATTAAAAGTGAATAAACTTCTCAAAGACTCTAAAATGAATACACAGAAAGCAGCAGATAAAGTAAAGTAACATAACCAGTGGATGAGCGATTGCAGACTCAATGCTCTCGGAACAAACTCAGCATATATAATTACCCTTATCAAAAGACTTGGATAATATATGATGTAAAATTGCAGTAACATTTGAGAATAGTCTGAATTAAAAATTCCAATTGATGGTGCGTCAAAATAAAATCTAAAAGATGATGAGGGTGAATATGAGGTCTCTGGAGCTTTTCTTCAGTACTTCAGTGTGTTTATACTCACTCAGTAAACATGTGAAGCCCCGACATGTTCAAATGATTAATTTAAGAAGAAACAAAGCAAGAAGAATTTTGTATGTGCAGGCCAGTGGCCTACTTCAAAGATTCCATGAGAAGAAAACACTTTGTGATGGAAATTCTTTACCTCTGGGGTTTTCCACTGCCACTCGATATTCAAGATGCTTTTCCCATATTTTCTCCTAGCAAAGCACAGCTTTCTCCTCTAAAAAGGGCAGACAATTCTTTAAAGAAGAGAGAAGATGATAGATATCATTACAGAGTTTCAGTTTCATGGAAGCCATGTCACCTTGGGAAGCAAATTCTATGTCAATACTGTAGTGATCCACATAGCGGTAAGTTGCTTTGCATAATGTTTGTGTGCTTCGAAACCAAAGAAGAGCATTTTAATTAATTTTAAGTTCTATGTTGCTCATTCCTGTCATCCACAGACTACTTATGAAACTGCTTAAAAGCCAGCTTATCCTAGGAACCAATCTAGTCCTCCCAACTGGATTTTTAACTGGACTGCGCATCCCCAACCTTACCTCCCAACTCTCAATGTGCTTTTGTCACTCCATTATTGTGTGAATATATTCAGAACTTGTGATAGTTGTTTATTACCTACCTTGACTCTTCTGCTAAATTATGACTCTTGAATAATGGGAATCTTCTCCTCCTGCCAGCCCTGCCACTCTGAACTACTCACTGGCCCCAGACCTCACTGATGTTTTTTCATGACTGTAAGATCTGTAGATGTTTTCGTTCTTCATGAGATGCATTTCCCTCCCTTGTTTACCTGAAAGTTCCAATTTCCTTATTGGTGAATTCGCCGCCATTCCATCCCAGTCAACCTAGCAGGATGCACTGTTTCACTGGGTATGCTGTGGCAGCACTTTGCACATATCTTCAATTCAGCCCACATCATATAATAATCTGAATTGTCTTCTCTCCTCAGTTCTTAAACATGCTGTTTTCTGTCTTTTTGACCCAAACATTTAACAGAGTTCTTGGCATAAAAATAGATGCTGGATAAATATCTGTTGCTTGCCTTTGTATCTTTCTCATTGTCTCACACAATTCTTTGTTTCAAACAGATACTGAATAAGATTGACTAAATAAAATGACATATTTTTTTTCTAAAATTATCTCCATAGTTGTATAATAAGCATTATGGAGTAAACATATCAGTTTTCTGTTCAGTTTATAATAATCTCTCATTCCCTGATCTGATCTGAGGCCTGTATGATGTGTTCAGGGCAAGGCACATAATCCAAGCTAGAACAATGAGAATTTTTTTGCCATAAATTAGTATGGGGAAGGGGAAGTTGGAGAGAGAGACAGATTTCTACTGCAATTCTGCCTTTGGGTGCCTAGCTTTGTAGCATGTGATTTTGGTCTGAAATAACTATATTCCACTGGGCAGCCAGAGGAGACTGTCATAGTTTAGAGAGACACTTAGAGAAGAGCAGAAAGGAAATATGGAAGGGAAAAGTCTAGCCAGTCTCCCTTCTTGTGGTTTAGGACCTATTTTAAAAGAATGGCTACATTGTTCTGTTTGGATTTTGAGGTATCGCTATATCTCCCTGTTCTGTTTTATCTAGCTCAGTTTGGTTTGTTATTTACAACAAAATGGTTGTCAAGGGAGAAAAAGGTGTCCTTGGGAAGACAGAAGACAAATTATCTTAGAAAAGATGACTGTCAGGATGATCCTGGTTACTCCTTTCTTGGCTGTATCAGTCACATATTGCTGCTATAACAAATTATCTCACATTTAGTGGCTTATATAAATACAAGATTTATTATCTTACAGTTCCGGAAGTCAAAATTCTGACATGTGTCTCAGTGGACTAAAATTGTGGTATTAGCAGGACTGCATTCCTTTCTAGAGACTCTAGAGAGAAATGCATTTCCTTTAATTTTACAGATCTTAGGGGATACTCATATTCCCTGACTTCTGGCCTCCTTCCTCATCTACTTCATTCCTCCATTTTTAAAGAATATGTGATTACACTGGGATGTCTCTGATAACACAGGACGACAATCTCCCTGCCTCAAATTCATTAACTTAATCACATCTGCAAAGTCCATTTTTCCATATGAGGGAACATATTCAAAAGTTCTCAGGATTAAAAAATGGACTGTTTTAGAGAAACATGGTGGAGAGAAACATTATTCTACCTATCACACTGCCTCTTAACTCCAAAGACTGTTACTATTTACTGTGTTGTATACCTTGATTCCCCATTTACTCAAAAAGAAAAAAAAAATAAAAAGAAAAAAATAAAACCTAGAATATAAGTTCTATAAAGACTTGAAATTTGTCTTGCTTTTTGCCATTTCCCCCTGTAACAAGGGCTGATACACTGCAGGTATTCAATAAATATTTGATAAAAATAAATTTAATCAGCTTATCCATAAACTCTGATACTGTTTTTATCTTTTATTAAGAAATATTTATAGCAACAGCATATCAGTATGTGATTTCTGCTGTGTAAGGTCTCACCTTGTCAGAAATTTATAATGTGTACATGCATAGGCTTTCAGGTCAGGCAATGCTTTCTTCATGGACTATTTTTTTGCTTGAGACAGAAAATGAAATCCACCCAGCATAGTTTAACAAATTCCAAACACTATTTTAATCACTTTACTTTCATATTCTCATTTTATTCTGAAGAAAGAGAAGAATATCTGCAAGATGGAATCATGAAAAGCTAACCATGGAAGATTAAATAGGATGTGAGTGTGTCCTTCTGTCCATTTAGTGGCAGGTAGAATAATGCCTGACTCCAAAGATGCCTATTTTCTAATCTCAAATATGTCCTCAAAACAGTATATATGCTTGGCTACATGTCAAAAGGGAATTAATGTATTAGGTGAACTTAAGGTTGGCAATCTGCTGACCTTAAAATAAGAAAATTATTCTGGATTATGCAAGTTGGGCCCAATGTAATCACAAAGGTCCAACAAAGGGAAGAGGAAAGCAGAAAAGAGAGTCACAAGAAGATGTGAGGATAAAAGAATGATCACAGAACTGTAACATTACTGGCTTTGAAGATGGAAAAAGGAGACCATGAGAAAAGGAATGTGGTTAGACAGGTTCTAGAATGTGAAAAAGGGAAAGCAATGGATTACCCTCCTAGAGCCTCCAGAAAGAAACACTACTCTATCAGCACCTTAGTTTTATCCCAGTGAGAATCATGTTGGGACTTATGACCTATAGAACTGTAGGAAAATAAATTTGTTTAAGTCAGTAGGCTTGCAATAACTTATTACAGCATCAAATAAAAAACTAATACTATGTTATTTTAAATCTCCCTTGAGAATATTACATTACTTTATCCACTTTTTAAAAAAATTAGTCTTTTCATCTTCTTATTTTAAGTAAAACCAAACTCTTTCCAATATAATTTTCTTTGGAACAATCATCATCAGAGTCCCCTTCTCTCATTTCTCTTGATGCTTGAGACAAGGAGTAGCCAGCATGCACCTTTCTTAAGTGCATCACCAAGCTTCCCTCTATGAATTAAAACCTATTATTCTAACACTTAGGCTTCACAGTCTCACAAAACTAATAATAAACAGTAGCTCTAATTCCTTTCTCTTTCAGGGAACACCAGCAATTTAGACTAAATTCGGATTCAGAACTTAACTACAGTACAGCAGAAGGTGGGGTGGAGGTATCTACAATCCTGATTACAGGAAGGTATGTTACCATCATGTCCTCTCCTCTACCCATTTCTTTTCTGGTAACAGAACTTGCTTGAAAATGAGGTAAAATTACTCTCTGCTCTCTAAAAATTTCTTAATATTAATATCTACAATAGTAATCTCTGACAAGTTCTTCATCTTATTTCCCTTGATCTGTATGCATTCATGCTCTCGCCCTCTCTCCCTCTCCCTTTCCCCCTCCCCACCTCTCCCCTCTCCCCTCTCCTCTCTCTCTCTCTCTTTCTCTCTCTCTCTCTCTCTCTCTCTCTCTCTCTCAAGTATGTGTGTATGTGTTTTATCATGGCTTTTTGCTTCTTCCACTCCAGATATGGGGACCCAACTCCAGTTTCACTGGAGAGGGGGAAGAGCAACCTTTTCTGAAAGTGCAATGAGGTTCAGCACCATGGACAGTGCCATATTTTGTTCATGAAACCACAAATGCCATACTATTTATTTAAAAAACTATTTCATTTTAAAATAAATTTCTAAATTTCACTTTCTTCCTCCAAACTTCCTTTATTTGCACATATCTTGCTTCCTCAAGCCAACCCTCTCTGGTTTCAAATACCTCATTACTCTCATTGGTAAAATAGATTGTTTAGTTCTTAATATTTTGATCTCTTCTCTTATCAGGCTCATTTCCCGGTTTCTTTCTGCTCTTGCTCACTGTTTTACCCTCAAAGAATTTCAAAGAATGTCTGTGGACTTCAAATTCATGCTATTCAGCCTCAGTTGGATCCCATCTGTGCGTCATTTTTATTGTTAAGTTAAATCATATGAAATTTTAACATGTCAAAATAAAAAAAAAATGTATATGGTTAATATGGTCAAATTATAAGTAATTTTGTAAGGTTTGACCTAACTGATTTTTTATTTCAAATAATATTTCCAGTAGAGTTTTTCAAAACCCCTTTTCCCACCCTCAAATTAACTTCCTCACACTGATCATTCTTCCTTGCATAAGTTATTTTATTTTTATTCACTGGACAGGTTGAGTAATCACAAAAAAAGGAATTCACTCAGTTTTTCTTTTTTACTTCTTCACAACTTTTCTATTTTTCTGCTCGTATCCACCTGTTTTTCTGATCTCAGAGAGGTTGCACTGGCCTCAAGTCCAACAAGAACTCCCCACACCCTTGATTCTCAAGCCCTAAACTCTCATCTGGAATGTTGGTTCTTAATTATCCTTCATATCTACCTTCAATACTTGACTATGTCCTTGATTTCTGCTTTCACATCTACTCATAGCTTCCTTTTGTAAAATAAAGCTGCCCTTGACATTGCCACTGCTTACTGAGCTATCTGCCAACTTAAAAAAAAAATACTGTACGTTTTCTACTTTCACCATTTTAAACCCACCCAACAGGATTTCAGCCCTCAACACACAATGGAAACCACTCTCTAGACGGTCAGAGAAGATTCTTTGACTGTCACGTTTTCCTTCACCGACCCTCACCCTTGCGGTCTCCACAAGTTTTCAATGCATATCCATTCCTTCATGCTCCCTACTCCCTCTTTTGTTTCTCTGGTCCTTGATTCCTCCTTCTTCCAATGAAGATGACTCCCACATCTTTGCCCCTTTTTAAAATTATAGTGCTTTCTTCATGTCTCTTTCTAGCTAGCCTTTCTTCTTAGTTCCATATTCTCATTTTCTTTTTTAAATATATGTGTTTTTTTTTCAGTGTAGAGTTAAAAATTCAGATTTTACTTCTGTCTTGTTTAACTATTAGGTCCTTTACATTTTATCCTCTTAATGTTTCTAATGTCTCTTCTCCCTTTAAAAAATATTACAATATTGGGTATAATATGCCTAGGAAAAGTGGATTCAGGAATCAATACTCTTATGCCATACTCTATGTACATATTGGGCATGGCTGTGGGGATCAGTAATTAAACATGCATGGTTGATGCTGATACTATGTTACTTCCTTGGAGCTCCACTTTGCATATTAGCATATTAAAGGCTCTGAAAAGCCCTTCAGTTAATAAACCTGTTTAGTTCTGTTTAACCCAATGTTCCCAAACTGATTTGACCTTGTAAACACTTTATTCATTATTTTTAATAACATCCTGTTGAACACATAGGGAAATGTCATCATAACAGTATAGGCATTTTTCTTTACAGTCTGACAAACATGTTCAAATTCTGATGTTGCTACTTATTAGCTCTGTAGGCAAGCTACTTAGCCTCTCTAAGTTTCTACTTCTTCAGAATTAATAACAACTATCTTGAAACCATCTTCTGAGGATTAGAGAGAGTGGATATAGTACACTTCACATGGCATCTAGAACACCATAAGTATACCATAAATGTTAGTATCTTTAATGCCCTTATTATTGCATTATATTTATGTATATATGCTACATTACATATGCTACATTACAGCATATTTTGAATTCCCTGTGACTCATATTCCTGGTAGAATGTCTCATACATCATTTTGCTTCATAAATATTTAAATAAATATATGATATAAATATATACAGAAAAGGAATAAGTTATCTGAATTATTCTTTGTAATGTCATGTCATATAATGATCCAAACTGAGTTGAAAAGGTAAAATTTTTCTGACAATAAATTAAAACTCCAGTCTGTGTCTAAAAGCTGCACCAATTTTTCCATGGCAAATTGCCATAGTTAATAGATGTTTGGAAAACAACTCGAAAATTAAAATGCATTATTTTCATCATTAACTGATGTTTTCAACATACTTACTTGAATGAATTCATTTCCCTGTTTCATTATATGCTACTGTGTTTGGTCTTCTTATTAAGTCAGTGCATGTCCATGGCCACAGAACAATGGAGTTCCTACTATTCCTTCCAACAGCACTTAAGATATTTCGATAGGATGCCATGCAACTGCGGTCCTCACACTACAGTAGTGCACACATTTTCCACACAAATGTAGGGATTCTAGAACCACTTTGGTTTTTGTGTTGATTTGTCTAACAGAACCTCTATGGTTTAGTTACCTACTCTGTGAACTAACACCAGAAAAAAAATATCACATTCCATGTAATAAAAGAACAAATTTGTATTACAAGCAAGCACAGTAAAATAAATAACAACAGAATAAATATAACAACTGAGTAAAATAAATAAATATGCTAACAGCATAATTACTGCACATCATCAATATCTAAGCCTGAATCCAAGTGGTAAAATTCGTTTGACTAAAGATGGTCAAACTGTTTTTTCTGAAGATAGCTGAGAATAATAATGTGCACTTTACACCATTTTTCAATATGCTGGTAAAGCAGCATCTAACTTGCACCTGCCTTTTAACCTACTGGATTGAGTGGGTTGACACAGGCTTAGTTACATCATAACATGCTGGTCATGATGACAACCCAAACAGCTTTCTCTTCTTGCCAAAACTTCCCCACCAACAATTTCCAGCCCAAGGTAACAATAATCTGGCTACTACCTGTACCAGAACAGGACTGACAAAAAAATAGACTTCATATTTGTCCTTTCTGCTTCATATGCTCTTCTCTCAAGGCATTGTAATGTTTCTATTAAAAGTTGAGACTGAGTTCAGATTCTGGTTCTGGCAAATGGTTAAATTTCTATGTGTTTCAGATTCTGATCCTATAAAAATGATTTATAATATTACTTACCTCGGCAGGTGGTTTTGAAGATTAAATGAGTTGGTTGTGTGTGTTACATTTAGAGCAATGTCTGCAAAGGGAATTAGTACAATGGGTGTTTGCTTCTATTATCAAACTTATCATCACCATCATCATCATTGTCACTGTCTTTGCATAATTGGCTCCTTCAACTCCTGCAGGACTTGGTTCAAATGTTTCCTTCCCAAAGGCCTGCAATGACCAAGCTATCTGAAAAAGTCTCTAAATACTTTCTAGTATTTATCACTTTTTTACTTTTTCCTTCTTCTCCCTTCATAGAACAGGATTTTAATGCTTTGTTTAATGTCTTATCTCCAGTGTCTAATAGAAAAACCTGCATATAGTAGGTATTCAATAAATACTGAATTTGTTAGTCCCTTATGATATGGACTGGTTTAAAGGTCTCTCCTAATTGTGTCCAAATCAGTAGAAATAGCTCTTTCCAAGATTTTTCTGCATAATATATAGGCACTAGTTGCCTGTGAGTGAGAAAATAGTTTAATGGACACTAAGACAAAAATCAAGATGTGATGAACTAGATTCTCAAGAAGTCTACATTTTTTAGTTACAAGAACTTCTCATGTGCTTACACATAATAAGTTTCCATCTATATATTAAGTTGTTCTGATTGAGTCTGTTTCTATCAAAGATGCTTACAGAACACAACTACAAGTTCTTTGTTCCAGAAGTCTATTTCAACTCAGAATGGATTATAGTATGCTGAGAAAAAGATTAAAAATAAAATGCATAATGTGTTCTATTTACCCAAACATGAAAGTCAATTTAGAAAATTAAAATTTATAACCAGCATGGATAAACAACTAAAAATGGAAGAGGGGTCAACAATTTTCTTTACTGTGGACATTGGGCTTCATATTTGTTGGTTAATTAAAATGAAGTTAATTAAAATGAACTTTCTTTCTCTAGGACATATTTTAAAATTACTATATTTCCCAGAGGAACAGCCATATTGTTTCACTCTCATTTTTTGAAAGGAAAATAAAGACACAAACAAGGCAATTAGCCTTTCTGGGTTCAGAGCCTTTACCTTTTTAGAGTGGACCTGGCTTCCCACCAACTTCATTTTAAAGGTGAAGAATATAAGAGCCAGAAAGAAAAGTGCCCTGCCAAAATTTACATACAACTCGTTTAGGTCTTTCTCCTGTAACAGACTGTATCTTTCACCAAGCATAAAAAGTAAGCTCATGATGGGATTCAGTTTGAAGGCACCAACCTAGAAGGTCGTTACACCAGTTGATAAAAACAAAAACCAGCAATGGTACTAGCGATCAGTAAGTAACAGGGCACTTATTTGGTCCAGAGCTGTGACTAATCCTTTCTGCATATTCAACTCAGGACACCCTCAGAAAGTAGTTATCATTATTACCATTTTGCAGATGAGGTAAAATAGGCATCAAAGGATTTCCTTGGCTGGGATTACTCAAATAAACTGGTGAATTTGTGTTTGCCTCCCAATTTGAGTGCAACTCTCCACACTCCTAACCATGAGGCAAACCATAGCCCTAGGAATTAATTTTATCCATTGCCTGTTCTTGTATGGCTCAAGCTTAAGGATAGTTTTTAAATTTTTAAATGACTGAAAAGAAAAACATTTTATGACACTTGAAATTAGGTGGAAGTCAGTGTCCATGATTAAAGTTTTATTGAAATAAACCTGTACTCTTTCATTTACATTTTTCTGTGGCTGTTTTTACCATAGCCATGTTGAGTAGTTAGGAAAGAGATCACAGGCTGTAAAGTCTAAAACGACCATCTGGCCTTCCACAGAAAGTGTTGGAAGGCCCGAGTGCCTAATCAATCAGGCTATATCGACTCTCAGAGGTTACAATTAGAAGTAAAGCAACGGTGAAACAATTGGGATGAAAAACAGCACCATATGAGGACAAATGTGTGCCTTTCCATGACAGTTCCATTTATGAATGGAAAATAATGTTTAAGAGCAACAACCTGGCACAGAGACCTCTCTGCTGCATCCCAGCCAAGATAACCAAACTCTCCTTAAGTAGGCCATAGCCATTCTTGTTAGGGGGTGTGCTCTTACCCAGTTTGCCCCATAAGAGCAAAAGATACTCACTCCTAATCTACATCAGTGATTCACAAAGTGTGCTCTCGAGTCCCCTGGGAATCTCCGAGATATATTTAGGGATCTGTGAGATCAAATCTATTTTTCATAATCTTAATAAGACATTATTATCTTTTTTATTCTCATTCTCTCATAAATGCACTGTGGGGTTTTCCATAGGTTGCATGATAAGTGATAGCACAACAAATTACACATGCAGATATGAGATGCCAGGTGTCTTATACTGAGCTACATATCAAAGTGGATTGTAAAAATGTAAATCAATGCCACTTTTTTTGCTAATTCCTTTTAGAAAACATATTCATAAAAAGTGCATTTATGCCAACATATAGTGACTTACTGTTTTTGATATATTAATAATTACTTTAAAACGTCTCAATTTTAATTTCTAATAGGTTGAATATTGACAGATAAACCTCAGATACATAAAAGTTCTTAACCATCTCTAAAGAGATTGTAAGTCTACAAAGTTTGAGAACTGCTACTATCCAAACCACTGCTCACTTCAGTATTTAACCCAAGCCTGACCATGTACATTGTATCTTTCCAACTATTCTTGACTACTAGAGATTCCCAAACAGGAATCCACTTCAAAATCATCTGGAAGACTTAATAATATTACTTCTTTGTCCCCCAAGTCCTCTAAGAGTAGAGCCTAGAGTGCAGTATTTTATTCTCAGATTATTCTGGCTCAACTAGTCTTTGATCAGCGCTGGGGATCTTTGCCAGAGATAATGCTGATACCCTCAGTTGTGGGTTGAATTGTGTCCTCCCCCAATTTTTTTTTTTGCTGAAGTCCTCATCCCCTAGTACCTCAGATTGTAACAGTATTTAGAAATTTAAAGAGGCAATTGAGTAAAATTACAGTCTTTAATCCAATATGATTTGTGTCTTTATAAGAAGAGGAGATTAGGATACAGACACACCATAAAGGGAAGACCATGTGAAGACACCGGAAGAAGATGGCTGTCTACAATACAAGCAGCGAGACCCCAGAAGGAATCAACCCTGTGAACATCTTGATCTTGGATGAGTGCCCTCCAGAACTGTGAGGAAATGAATTTCTATTGTATAATCCAATGAGTCTGCGGTGTTTTGTAATGGGAGGATTTAGCAGACTAATACAATGTCTTTCTCTGGAATTCTACTCGTCTAGTCTATATTCTATTTCCTGCATAATGATTTTCACAATCTTTCCTTATTATTATTTTTCATCTCCTTTGCTATAATATAAACTCCATGAGAAATGAGTGTATCTGTTTAATCCATCACAATGATGTTAACTCACGATGCAGCGCTGGCATATGGTAGACATTTGATACATATTTGGTGACTGTATGAATAAATGTTAATAATTACACATTTATTTACTTAACTACTTTAATGTTCCTAATCTGTGTGTCTCTTTGATTGAAAGAGATTATAAACTTCCGGATTTCAGAGATTGTGGTTTATCCTTTTCTATTCTCTTTGTAAAAACTTTGTTACATTTCAAAAAAAAATGCTGAATAAGTGTCAATATATGAGTGGAGAGTTAACTGAGTTTATTTCCTAAGTAAATGTTAATAAAGAAAAGAATGTTTACTGTAAGTATAGTGTATATATCTAGTCTGGTTGAATTTTAAAATAATTAAGATTTATCTGAATAAATCTACCGATGACTAGGGAGTACCACAAGAATCTGTAGTTATCTATTTGGATGAGTTGTTTGCCTGAGGGTTATTGGTTTTTGTCTAAATAAGAAGGATTCTGCATATGTGTGCATGGTCTGGAGATCTCACACGATTACTGAAGGGAAAAGAATAACATCTTTACCTTTTCTTTATTGCCAGCTTGTGGTCTCCCAACCTTCTGCAAAGTCACCCCTCCCCCACTGGTATTTATGGGACTCCTCAGTTATGCTTCACATGACCTAATGGGCAGATTCGTGAGGTCAAGTAAGAAAATGTGATTAGAATATATCCACAGTCTCTGGAGTCACGGGGACTTTTTGCTCTTTGTGATATACCTAATGCAATTCTCACATTGAAATTATAGGGTTGGAATAATTATCACATTTTCTATGTTTGTAAAGTGGGGTTCAGAAAAGCTCAATTGCTTGAGAGGTAGCATTGTAACAAAGTCAGTGGTTAAACACCACGGTTAAGAGTGAGGACTAGATTCATTTCCAGTTTTTCTACTTATTAGCTAAGCATATTATTTGTAATCTTTGTGCCTTATTTCCTTGTTTACGAAATGTGGATGATAATGATAGTAGTACTAAAAACATATATCTCACAGAGTTGTTCTGAGAATTAAATAAGTTTACATGGCTAAATATTTTAAACATTTCACAGCATTAAATGAGTTCAATAAAAGTTGTTTTTATGATAACAGGTCACACGACAAGAAAATGGTATACTTAGGATTCAAACTCTAATCTGTCTGACCCTAAAGTCTGTGTTCCTAAAAATTATGTTATTATTTGTTCAAAAAAACTTCAACAACTGCTACTTCTCATTCTTCTCCCTCTTCCCCCTTTTCTTCTCCTCCTTCTACTTCTTTTTTTTCTATTTGTATATTTCTTTTATTTTCACCTACACAATGCTTGGTAGAAGACTCAGAGGTCAATGGTTGTTGGTAAGCCGAGTTTTTCCCACCAACAACAGAGTTTTCATTTACTTCATTCATTTATTCATTCCCTAAAGATGCGAGTTGTGAAGCTATGAAAATCAATAAGTTGCAATCATTATTTTAGAACCCTGCTAGTCTTTAAAAAAATCTTTTTACCATATACATGAAGGCAGGAGGGGCCCCTCCTTCGTCCTTTATACAGTCTTTATACCTAATGGGAAGAAGCACCTGACAAGATGATATTCAGGTAATCTTCAGCTTCAGTGCAATGTGTAGGTACTGAACTTGAAAGCCTGTGACATTTGACAGAATATCAATGAAATTGTTATGCACAGCTACGGTTTGGACTATGTAAAATTACATCACAGAAGATGAATGACAACATTTCAACAGCTATGAAATGATAACCTTGTTGGTAATGTTTAAGTTTGTGAGGCACAGAAAAGGAGAAAATGTCCCTTGGAACCACTCAAAAATGCAGGCAAGAGTATTTGCGATTGCATGCATGTGACTTCTCATGAAACAGCATTAAAATAGCAAGGAAATGAAATAAAATATAAAGATGCAATCATTTCTCAGTTTGTTAGCTGTGCATGGGAATTACTTCGTTTCCACTTATTAATTGTTCTAAAATTGTATGATCACAAATCTTAAAGGAGGTACAGAGAGAATGTACTTATCTGAAGTTAACAGACCAAATTTCTTTAAATAGTTTAAGTAAAAAAAAAAAGCCATTAAATTTTCAACTTCATTTTCCAAAATTGATGCTGTCAATACATATTATTACGGAAAGCCCTAGAATGTACCTTTAGATTTAGGTAGGTAAAAATCCTTGACTAATCCTAGGTCTTTTTGCTGCTGCAATTTACCACATACAGACCTGAGTTCTGCCTTTGAATAGTGTCAGACCAATAATACTTATTTCTGGAAATGTATGCAAGAAAGCCAACTGTCATGACTTGAAGAGGGCTCTGCTGCAAACTGCAGAAAAGGCAGAGTTCACCAAACATAACTGGCAGGAAGGTCACTCCAAAAGAAGATCAACACAGAAAATAATCATTAGGAAGTGAAAAGGTTACTAGAGGCAGACTGCCCTTGAAAGTGGGAAATATGGACCAATGAATCTCTGCCTTAGATCAAGCCACTCCTCTGTCTAGATGAAACTGAGCGTATTTATTCAAATGAGCATGTAATCATGCATGGATATGGGCTACTTTGTAAATCAAGGGCAAAGATATACTGAGAAGTGGATCATCCATGATCATCTCATTTTAGGACATGCCTGTGAAATTTATTGTAGATAAACATGGGGGAGGAATATGTTCTTTTGTCTGTGTCATCACAGCCTTTGGGAAAAAAATTATTTTACGTTTGTTTTTTGGGTTATTTTTGGAAAGCGATTCTAGGAAAGATTAAACAGCTTCAAATGTGCAATTGGAAAGGAGAATGGACAAAAATATGGATTTTCTTTCTATCACAGGAATACCTTCATTAATGTGTAACTTACTTTTGGGGGAGGCGGTAGAGAGGGCAAGTGGAGAGGATCAGATTCAAGGATTTTTTTTTTATGAAAACAGAGCAAGGCTGTCATAGAAGATAATGAATTCTGGACATTGTATACACATCTAAGATAAAAATTCAAGTTATTAGAAATTTGGTAGAAGTCAAATGCTCCCAATAATATACTGATACTAAGAAAGCAAAATTATGTAAATTCTTAGCTGATATTAGACCAGAGACCCCTGATGAGTCCCTCACAATGACATTTATTTTAGGGTGTTATGGTTATGTTTTGTGACTGTTGTTTTGGACCTTAGGTGTCTGACCTCCCTGCTGGCCTATGAACAGCCCTCATCACCGACCTGTGAGAGACTTTATTGTTGTTGCTGCTACTGTTTTTTCTTGGATAAGTGCTCAGAAGTATATAGAGGTTTAAAGTCACTGACTGTTGTCAGCTTAGTCCATCTAGAATTTGCTCAAATGAATATGAGACAGGTGAAGGTATCAGACAATACCCACTTCAACATGTAATTATATCCAACTTTCTAACTTTTGTCAACCTATGGATATAAAATATTTAATTTTTGTTTTAATTTGCTACTTCTAATAGCTAATTATGTTGTGAATTTCTTCACGCATTTGATAGCTATTATGTTTTCCCCATTTGGGAACTGCATCTTCATATCCTTTGCTCATTTTTTGATTGGTTTTCTTTTCCTTGTTAATTCTGAATAACATTTCTATAGACACCAAAACATGTAGTAATACTAAATACAAATGATTCAAATCAAATCAAAACTTTAAATTGATATTTTTTATAATGAATAGAAATACAAAAAAAATCTAAATATTTCTCATCAGAGCCAAACAGATAATAAAGACAGCTAGAAGGGTATTTTACACCAGGGATCAACAATTTTTTCCTGTAAAGGGCAAATAGTATTTCAGGCTTTGCAGGCTGTGATCTCTACCAAGACTACTCAAGTCTGCTCTTGTAACCAGTATATAGCATTTGCGTACACAATGTGTAAAGAAATGGGCCTGGCTAAGTTCTAGTTAAGCTTTATTTACACAATCAATTGGATTTGGGCCATGGGCTCTAGTTTGTTAACTAGTTTGTCCACTGGATTTAAACAGAAAATGAGGTTTTGTTTTGCTATGTTTTGTTTAGTGTGAATTATGTACCTGCGTAGTTTAATTCTTAATTTTATTTTTTAGACTCGCACAGAATATGACTTATATTATCATAATTGAATTACCAGCACTCATTCCAGCTAAAATTCATTCGGCAGCATAAAAGGAGCTAATCTGGCTAAACAGCTCTTCCCTTTTGTTGACGGTATACATGTGGTCCCACTGTTATGATTATAATTCAATTTTCCTTTTAATTTCTAATTTTATCTAAATTTCTTCAAAAGACAAAAAATTATATTTATTTATAGATTTATATATATATCAGTACAACAAATGTTCACATGTTAGAGGACATGACTATTGATTGCATGGTTACAATTTTCATTTTTTTCACTTTCCATGACATAATGACTTGCTATTTATTACAGCTTTATTTTTCTATAATTACTTGTGTTTTGAGTCATATCAAGGAATCCAAAATTCTACATGTATTTAAAAGCCCCTAACTTTATTAAAAATTTAAATCTAAAAAGGAGAGATATATTGACATCTCTCCTTTTATTGGTAAATAATGTATGAAACTAAGTTTATCAATTACTTCTAATACCATATTACTAGATATTTCTAAGATTTTTATATTTGTAAAATGTAAGGCACAATAAATTATTATCAAATCTGCAAATAAAAAAATAAATCCACCTACATATCCCTTTAAAATCTTAATTTTATGTCACTTGTTCATGTTCCTCCAGTTAGAGTATAAAATCTTGACACCAGAAACTTTAATTGACAAGCAATTAGGAAGTCTTTAATAAGAATCTGAACTGATTGACTAAAACATGCAATTTTCCCATGCGGTCTATTCATGTGTCCTCATGTATTGAAATTAAACGGTTCTATAAAAGTAAATTAGAAAGAAATAGGAAGTCTTTATGTAGGTGTCTACTTGAACAACATCCAACTAGCTAAAACTTGTATCCCCAATCACCAGTCAAAATGCATGAGATGAAGAGAAAAAGCCACATGGAATGTCTAGTCATCTACATTTCATTTCAAATATGAATAGGTATATAATTTTCCTACATCATTATGAAAAAGGTAAGCTAACGCCCTCACTCCAGTGAATATTGGCTCTTGTACTGGTCCCACAATAAAGGTGTTAATAGACATAGCAGCTGGGTCTCCTCTCTTTGAATCCAAGAAATGTTTCTGTACTACAGGCTGAAATTGACTCACTTAAATCCTGACAGCAGGGAATTTGTCCAACACCTACTCTTTATTAGCTTATACATACTTCATATATGGCACACTTCTAATGTCTCATGAGTACTTTCCATTTCAAGCTGGAGTTCTTGACATAAAGGATCAAGGAATTCCAAAATTTGGGGAATTAGACCTATTTTACCTGGAAGCAGAGCATCTCTGTTCTATTAGCTGCTCAGAAGATAATAACAATTTGGAAAAATCTCTCTCTGGGGGGGAGGTCATCTTATCCTCTCTGCCTGAGAGATAGAAGTGAGACTAAATTAGATGCTCTCCATTCTAACCTTAGCACTGTTCACCTCTTCTCCAATCCCTGTATTTCTATGGCAAACAAAACAAATAACAAGGATTTTTTTTTAATTGGTGACTTAAACAATGGGGAGTTATGTGTGAGCAAAATTATTTTCATCAAGTAATTTTAAAACTACAAGCATAGTATAGAATGCATCCAGACCTTTAGATTTATACATTGTTCTCTCATAAATCTCTTCCCTTTAAACCAGGGGTTAACAAACTTTTCTATAAAGGTCACGTAGTAAATATTTCAGGCGCTGCAGTTCATAGGTGTCTGCCACAACATCTCAACTGCCTTTGCTGCACAGAAACACAGGAGATACGTAAATAAATGATCATGGCTATGTTCCAATAAAACTTTGTTTATGGACACCGAAATTTGAATTTCATTTAATTTTCATGTGTCATAAAATATTACTTTTAAATTTTTTTTCAAATGTTTAAAAATATAAAAACTATTCTTGGCTCACAGGCTATACGAAAAACAGGTGACAGGCCAATGTCACGGGATGTTGTTTGCCAACTTCTGCTCTAAACTATACTCTCCATGTGTCACACCATATGATTCATTTATTCTAGCTGATTGCTGTCATCAGTCTCCATTCTAATCCTGAAGATAATAAATTCCTTTTTTTCCTTCCCTTCCCCCTTCCTTTCTCTCTCTCTCTCTCTCTCTCTCTCTCTCTCTCTCTCTCTCTCTCTCTCTCTCTCTCTTCTCTCTCTGCCATTCCCTCCACCCCTCTGCCACACACTGGTTATTGTGGCAAAGTGGCCTACACCATAATCAATTGTCCCATAGTTTCTTTCCCTCTCTCCAAACTGTAAAAAAAAAAAAGGAATACTATTCATTTGCTGTGAGGAAATCAACATTTGGAGGGAAAATTCTGGCTTCCAAGCAGTATCTCCAGGAATACAAACCTCCAGGACAAAAAGAGCATTCCCTCTATGGTGCTTTCTATTCCTTTGATTTAAAACATCTCCCACCACAGTAGAGTGGCAATACTTCAAGCAGAGTCTGCTGGATATTGGATGCTTTCATACCTAACCCTGCACAGTCCACTTCATGTAGGTGATGCTAGTGAGATAGGAGAAGACAGAAAAACTGACTATGAAAATTATAGAGAATGACAGCAGTCACCTGGGGGGTGTTTAAAAAAATCATAATCTACTCTGAAATTACTTTGTCATTAGGATGCAACTAATTCCACATACAAAAACATATGAGGGAGAAAGGATGTGGGGAGTGAGATACTCAGCGACTAAAACCATGTGGGGAATACATGCAGCTCAACTCACAAATCTGTGGAGAGTAATCCACAGGCACTTCCATTTTTATGACATTATTGGTTCTCATAAGACATAGAATAAAATTCTCTTTTTCTTTTCCTTCCCCTCCCCGCTTACAATTTCCATGTGGTATTGAAAGCCTATGCATGACACACATCTGCCGTTTGAGCCGGTGGGCAATAACTCTTAATCCTTGTGAAGGGATCCATCTATCCTGCACTTTCAGTCTCTCCTACCTCTGGGTGAGACTCCAGGTTTGGAGTGTGCTATTTAGACCCAAGCCTATTAGCGAATTCCATTCCCCTGGTCACAGCCATTGGTTTAGGAATGATCACATGGCCAAAGCTTTTCAATGGATGGAAATGTCAGGATATTCGTGCATATCGTCAGATAAAGAGACCTTCTGGATGAGACACATCTATGATAGTAATCATTTATATAAACATGGGAGAAAAGCCCATCTGAAAATAAAGCCTATTCTTGGATCAGATGGCATCAAGAGATCAAAGATCAAGAGAAACCAGACCTTCCTAACATGAAAGCCTTGAACACTTAAAGCCAGCCTTCCTGCTGCACATTTCAACTGAGTTGCCCAGTAAATTCTGTTTACCTGTTTGTCAGTTTAAGTTGGGTTTTCTTTCCTTTCAACAACTGTTACCACCATGCTTTATACCTATAATCTTTGGTCACAACTGTCTGTTCGTCTACTCTATTTTTTGACCAGGCAATAGTATTTCAGAGCATTTTGGAGTCCTTTTAACAGGGTGACATGCAGAAAGTCATGCACTAACAAGACTAGTCTGGCAGATGTGCACAGACTGAGAGAGGCCAGACAAGGCAGAAAACAGATTCGGCAATTCAAACAGGACTTGATGATGGCCAAGAGAGAGAGGAGTGTTCTCACTCTTTCCCAGAGAGAGAAATCCAGGACACTGCCTGAGGATACACAGCAGAACACACCTGAGAGACGAACACAGAGAAGTCCTACCCATCACCTTTGGGATTTTCCAGTGTTTTTCTTGTGGTGAATAAGAATTTACAAAATACCCACTAAGGATCTAAGGAGTATGCATTACATTGGGGACTGTAGCAATTAGATTTAAAATGTGTCTTCAGTTTCCAAAATTGTATCGTGTCTTTTCTTCCAACTTCATATTTTCAGCTAATATTCATAAGACTTGAAAAAACTGGAAAATGATTTCCAATTTTATTCTAAAGATAATTGTGTATCCTGACCTAGTTGCAGAGTTTACAGGACACTTTCAGTTTCTTTACAGTAGCTAAATTATGAGTTTTCTGTTATTCAATTAGTTCACACTGACTCCTGGAAGCAAAGTTCAGAGCTGAAAGTATGGTCAAATTCATGAGATATTCATGCAGATTCATCACAGTACACCCTTTAAGATGACATTAATTAGAGTGAAACATCTGAATCTTACTGTGTTGTGATTAGACATACCAAATAATGTAGACTCTGGCACAAGGGTGGCGATGTCTGTAGAACACGACATTCTGAGCACTTAGAGAAGGCAACGGGAGGCTCCTTGAGAGGGACATTAAAAACACTGATGGCTTTTTTTTCTCTGAGGCTACAAAGAGGTCATCGTAATTATTAATAGTAACTTCAGTGTCCGCAGTGTAGTGCTCAGTGAGAACCCACTGCCTGAGTGTCTGAGAAAGATGGAATATAATAAAGATCATTCTTGTCTATGCTTATTTAACCTCCTTATGAGCTCTCCTAGAATTTCTGATACCTGGAAGAAATTCTTTCAAAAATGACTCAAGTATCTTTGCAGTTTTGCTGAAGAATCATCCTTAAGTAGTAATAATAAGAAAATTTTCCTTGAGTCTAAACATTGCATATAAATATACTAGGCAAGTCCTTCGATTATTCATACCAGCTTTACCTTACAGGTGAAGAAACTGAAGCTCTGAGGGCCTAATTTCCTCAAATTTATAGCACTAATAGGTGTTAGAGCTAAGACTTAGGCAAATCAAGTTTCAAGTTGAAAATATATCAGTGTGTGAAATTAGCACATGGTTGGCATCCCTAGATGGAGCATTGATCTTGATTTGCTCTCCTGCAGTCAGACTGGAACCTCTGTGAGGGCAGGGGCTGTTTCTTAGGCATCCTTTTTTTTTCTGCTCCTGAAACAAAGTAAGTAAGGGGCCAGTATTTTGGGGAAAGGCATTCTAGCAATCAGATGGTCATCACTATATGGTAAGCCTGTTATTTTCCTTATTCTATACAACCACCTTATGGGTACTTAAGGGTACTAGTATGCACAAGAAAACAAAACAAAACAAATGGTCAAAGAGGTTAACAAGTTTGACTATGGTCACAAAGCCAGTACATGATAGTTTGAATTCAGCACTGTAACCCTCCAAAGCCAAGGTCTTCCACTCCAGCAGATACATTTTTGAATGAGTCTATGACTGAATGTTTCTGACTTGCATCCCATCAATCACTTGGCGTCTCAAAGTCTGGTTCCTTTAGCTCTAATTTTGGCAAGATTTCTCCCTCTCCCTAGTGGAGAGGGGAGGCATGTGATGTATCACACAAATGCACATAAAATTTGTGTTTGTTCATTTATACCAACTCTGATTTGAAATATGGTTCTAACTGGAAGCTAAAATTAGATTATGTATCTTGGAGAATGTCTTATGCTCCTCATACTCTTCATATCTTTACCTAAAATGTTGACAACCCATCAAACAAAGAAGTCTTCGATGACTGGGCTCTTTAAAATGGGATCTATGAAAATTTAAATTTAATACCTTATTTGTTTGCTATACAGAAGTTAAATAATGCTTCATTAGCTAAAATGAGAGAAGACTCTGAGGTTAGCCCATGCCAGCTTCAAATTATACACGATGATAAAGCATACTGTTTTATTGAAAATTAAATAGTAATATAAATTTTGGCTTTTGATTTGCTAACTGAATGATGAATTGTTATAATAAAACAGAGAAATGACAATGACCAGGGTCAACATTTATGGATTTCCTTCATAAACAGTTAAAACAAAAAGCTACAAAAGTAAAAGATCGGAACCAAGTTATCCAGCTTATAATAATTTTATAATAATAGTAAATAAGATTTACTGAGCACTTTCTGTCTGTCCAACGTATACTAAGAATTTTGTATTTATTAACTCACTTAACTATTATAACACTCACAAAGAGGAAGTAATGGTATTTTTCCAATTTTATAGAGAGAAACGTGCCCAGGGTTACAAAATTAGTTAG
The DNA here is from genome assembly GCA_030015415.1 of Cynopterus sphinx. NCBI lineage: Eukaryota > Metazoa > Chordata > Mammalia > Chiroptera > Pteropodidae > Cynopterus > Cynopterus sphinx. Next base: position 8,588,929 of record CM057387.1, read on the forward strand.
TGGTTGTGCTGCAACCTGAACCCATTTAGTTTCACATTCTCTACCACTGCAATGTACCCTTGACATATGCAGTAGCCTCTATTCTTAAGGTGTATTTCCATCAAATTTTAAAAACTTTCCTGCATCCTACCTTGTGGTCATTGTTTAATGATGATGATCCCCACTTCAAAGAAAACACTCTACTTTTATCTACTCTCATTTACTGGATTTCTTTACACATGAAAAACTTTTTTGGAGTAGAATTTTTTTTCCAGCAAAAGAAGCTGAAAATGAATGTAATAGATAATTCTTATGGTTGCTTACTCATATGAAGGATGCTTTATCCACTTCACAAAACTCTGCCCTAGAAGTACAATAGAAATGTATTTTCTTTTAAAATGCTAAGCTGTTGATCTATGATCTAAATTACATTAATTCAAATTCTGCCAATTTGAAATTCATTGACTTACAGAATTTTAGAGATGAACAAATTAGAAGGATAAGTAGGAGTTCAGTGTGAATATTTATCCTCCTCAGGAAAACACATTTGGGGCACTTAAAAAAACACACAAACAGAAATCTTGTAGCTGTTTATAAACAGTCTGCCAATCTTGAATTATTTTTACTTCATTGTTAAAAGGACTCTATCGGCACCTCTGCTTCTCTATGTGTTTGGGTCTCACATGGACCCAAGAATGATGAACATATTTTACCACTAGTGTACTTTAGCAGAAATGTTTGTCTCCATAGATTTGTCTTGAAGTGGTGAGTCTAGAATGTAGTTTAAGTAATTGAAAATAAGTAGTTTAATTCTAACAAGAGTGCACAAGATCAGATAAAGTCCTACGAAACACAATTGCAGGTGATATCACATATATTAGTCCTGAAGTTCTCCTTCTCACTTCTTAGGACAATGCCTCTCATATTTTGTTTTTCTGTAACAAATAAAGATATTGGCCTCAAAAAGTATTCTGTATCATAATTAAGTTTGGAAAACATGAGGATAAAAGAAGCTAAATGACTTTCTTGCAGGAATTCTGAGAACATCTAATATGCTAATGAATGTGGTGAATATCCAAGTGGATTTCATAGGCAATCTTTTCCAAACTTAAATGTCATTGTACACATCTACTGTTAGAATTAGAAACTGTATTCCACAAAATGCTATTTTGGAACATGTTGTTCTAAGTTAACCATGACTTGAAAGAGAATCCTGTATTGTCTAGAGCTTTTTTTTTTTTTCACTTCTTCCTATTTTCTAGAGAACCAAGTATTTTCCAAAGAAATCACTGAGTTTCTTGTGACGACTTCATTCCCAAGTAGCCAGTTTGAAGCTTTTGCAAGAATAACAGATAATTAATTATATTTTATCAGGTTTTGAAAACCTTTGATATTTCTTCTTTTACATTCTAGAGTTTTGTAGGAGCCTATAGATAAATATTTTAATGATAAAATACTTTTAACATTGCCTTGCCTGCCTCCTAGACACTCGACAATACTCTTGACTCTCCAACCTTGTCCCAACTATCTACTTGTATGAGTGTTCATTCCAGCAAGACTGTTCTGTTCACTGTATGTTGTTCACTTATTCATCTGTTTATTAAAAACATTCAATCAGTGTCCACAATCTCCAAGCACTGGATTAGACACTAATGATATGAGTGATATATATGACAGATAGAGTCACTATCCACAAGTGATATTGTCCTTGAATAGGGAGAAACAGATAACTAAAATTGCATAGCTAAATATAATGAGATCAATACAGTGTTAGTAGCAGCATGGATGCAAATAAAAGAGGCATCTAATTCAGTCTGGGTGATTTAAGGGGGCTTCCCTAATAAGATTAACATCCAAAGCTGGTCATAAGATGAGCACCATTAGTAGGCATTTTTAGCAAAGGGTGGTTATTCTAGGAAGACAGAAATGGCAGGGTTGGGGTGTTCCAGAAAGAAAGCAAAGGAAATGACATAAGTAAAGACAGATGAGAGCCTATCCTATTTGAGGAACTGGAAGACATTCCCTAGATGAAGGAGAACCAGAAGGGGAATAAAGAGAGAATTGCTTGGAGAAGTAAGCAGGAACAGTTTTAATCACTACTTTCCTTTTCTCCCAAAATGCCAAGCATATTACAATTACCTTGCTCATTCCATTTTTTTACTCCCTAAAATGGTTCCTCTAAATTCCATTCTTCTTTTAAGACCCAGGAGAAAATCACCCATCTCACAGCAAACGTGCATTTCACTGAACTTCAGTAAGACTTTCTACTATCTGTACCCCTTAATAATAGTCCATGGCTACTTGAACACAGAAATAAAAGTAGCACTGCCTGCTTTCCTCTTCTCACAAACCAGAAGGTCTGAGGGTAAGGGTTGCATAAGGGTTTCACCTTTGTAGGTGAAACAGAAAGCTATAAATATTCTATACGAAATGATTAAAAATAAAAGAGGAGGTTAGCATATTCGGAGGAAATTTTATATCTTAACCACAAACAGCTATTCTAAGAATGTCTCCAGAGTCTGGGAATTAATCCAAAGAAAACAATAGGGCCAGTGCACAATGGTGTGCAAGGATGTTCCTTCAAAAAAGGATCAGTGTTAAAAATGATGATTCATCCACACAAAGGAGTACCATGCAGCCATTAAAAATAATGATGCAGATCTAAATACATTGAGATCAAAAGTTGTCAATGATGTATCATTAAATGACAAAAGCAGGTTGCCAATGAGCTGGTTTGGTATGATTTCAATTATATAAAATTTTATAAATACCCAGTTACAGAGAGATGTTGAAAATAATAGTCACCAAAAAGATAACAAAGGTAAATTCAGGGTGGAAGATTTCCAGGTGATATTTGTTTTCTTTATGTTCTGCTGTATTATTTAATTTCTTTTAAATAATATGCACAGATTTATGTGGAGAAAAATTTTAAATCGAGTTCATTTTTACTTAAATCTATTTTCAATGGATAGAATAATATATTTTAGGCATGTATCTCATTAGGCAAACAGTTCTCAAATATTTTCCTCCTTGGATATGTCTGATGGCTGTCTCATGTGGGACCTCTGCAGACGTGAGACAGCTGTAGGTCCTGGGCTGTGGGCAGAGGGAGCTGGCTGTCAGTCCTCCTTTCTCTCCCCGACTGATCTTGCATATGAATTGCTATAATGGTCTACTGATCTGAGATGCCCATAGGGAATGAAAAATCTTCCACAAGACATCTGATTCTTAGGATTTTGAGACATTGGTGAGAACACAGATTTTGAATGTTATTAGAGGTCATAATAAGGGGACCTTCTTTTCCATTTAGGAATCAAGAGCTTAAACCTCACAAGAATGTGTTTCCAACTTTAATAAAGATTTCTCTTACCAATGACAAGATTGTATCAATTAAACTGAGTTCCACAAAAGGAGACCTGAAAAGAATTGAGTAAATACAACCCATTCTCTTATCATTTATACCCCACCCATTTATATCTGACTACATCCTCTGTCTTTGTACTTAATTTCCTTCTCTGATATAACGTACTCCATTTTCCAAAAAACCCATGTTTTTGATCTCCTTCAAAATCTAATACACAATCTTCTCAGTCAGAAAACCTTCACTCATAATTCCTCTTGACTCGATGTGTAACCCAAACTGGGTCTCCTCAGCATTTATCTCATCAGTCTACTCTCTACTCATCTGCACATGGGGGCAATGTTGTTTTGTTAGGTTTCCACATCTACTCTTTCAATTGAACCTTCAGCTTCTGTGACAAAGGCATATTTTCAGATTGCTGAACATGACCTCTGTTTTCTAATATGGCACTTTTCCTTATCATAGTCTTCTAAAATGTATATCATTTGATTGTTATGGGTTAAACTGTGTCTTCTTCAAAATTCATGTTGAAGACCTAACCTCCAGACCCTCCAAATGTGACTAAATTTAGAGATAGGGTCTTTTAAAGGTACTTAAGTTTTAAAAAAAAAAAAAAAAGATAAGGCTGTTAGGATGAGTCCTAATCAAGTCTGACTGATGTCTTTACAAGAGGTGGGACTTTACACATGCAAGGAGACAACAGGGCTCAGCCAGCACAGAGGAGAGACCATATGGGGACACAGAGAGAAGGTGGCCATCCACAAGCCAAGAAGAGAGGCCTCAGAAGAAGCCACACCTGCCAATAGCTTCATCTTGGACCTTCAGCTTCCAGAGCTAAGAGAAAATAGATTTCTGTTGTTTAGGCCACTCAGTCTGTGGTACTTTGTTATATAGCACACTAATCTAGTGATTGAAATCCCAGTCCTCCATTAACATGGAAAGTTAAGCTCTAAGGGAGAATAATATTTTCAAATAAATTATTTCAAACTTTTTTATTAAGCAATCTACCGTGAGTCCTCCTCCATGGATTAGGGAAAAATTTGTCCCTTGGTATTTCACATAAGTTAAAAGAAAGTCAGAGTTAGCACCGCATGGTCCTATAATTTCTGTCCTGGTGAAAATAATTAAAATAAAGCAGAGCCCTTCTTGGTCACAGATGTTCTCCAAACATTGAGAAAAATTTGGAGGATGGAATAAAAGGACAGAGTCTTAATAATGTAATATGTAGTCACCTGTGGAAAATTTCACTTTTAGAATAAATGAATTTATTTAACAAAAAGAAAAAAAAAACAGAAACATTTATTTCATTCTGAGAGCTGGAAATGTCTACAATTATTCTAGATAATGTCTCAGCCCATGGATTGTGGGCTGCAGATAAAGTATATTTAAGAGCAGTCCAAAATTATTGAATGGCAAACCACCCCTAAGAATTAGAGCTGTTCCAATAATCGAAAACTTTCACCTTGAAATTAAAGGATTGGAAATAGTATAATAAGATCTGATATATGCTAGATAAATCTTTTGATTGGGAATAGCATGTATGCACAAATATTTGACAGATCTTTAATCGTTAGTGTTCCAAAATAGCCAATCTCAAAAAATATCAAAAGAATCAAAATATCATCTGGACTACTTAGATAAGGAAAGATTCCTTAAGTTCACACACACAGAATAAGAATCATAAAAAAAAATTAATAAGTTAAAATTCAATGTAATTAAGAATTTCTTTTCAAGTAACCATTAAGAATAAAAAGGCAGGCCACAAACTAATAAAATATATTCTTAATTATATCTAGGGGATAAGATAAGATATCTAGGGAAAAAAAACAATTGACCAAATAACCAATTTTTAAAATGGGCAAGAGACTTGAACAGCTACTTCAGAAAAGAGAACGTATAAACAAATGGCCTTTAAGAATATGACATAAGAGTACAACATCCTTGGACAGAAGAGTAAAACAAATCAAAACCACAAATGAATACTAATACATCCTCCTTGAAATGTCTAAATTTAAAAATTGAAAATATCAAGTGTTGGTGAGGACGTGAAACAATGTGAACTCTCACACACTGATTATGGATGACCATCACAGGAAAAAAAAAAGGCTTAGCAAAAGAAACCATATACAAAAAAAGTACATACTGAATAATTCCATTTACATGGAGTTAAGAAAAGGCAAAACTAACCTTTGATGACTGCAATCAGTATTGTAAATTAGGACAGAGTATTAATTAGGGATGGAGGCCACAGGATACAGAAAGAAAATGGGAAACAAAATTTCTAGTATGATGGAAATGATCTGTACTTTCGTTGGTGGTAGTTACATGGGTGTTTACACATATGAAAAAAATCCATTAAGCTGTACACTTAAGGTTCATACACTTTCCTATATCTATGTTATTCCTCAATCAACTATTTTTAAGTATATATAATTTAACAGACCTTAACGTGCCATCTAGCAGCCTTGAGAAATGTCTCTTTATCATTTATAAGTTATCTATTGACTTGAGACATTGCAGTAACTATATCCCAGAGTTCGGCAGCAATGGAATTGTTATTTAAATTTTTACATGACATGTATTTTGTACGTAATGAGATTATAAACTACTTGAAAGCAAGCAACACTTTATTTTTTTGTGTTTTGGGAGCTCTTACAATACAGTAGGCATTGTATGCTAATTTCTTTTCATCTTCAGCTATTTGGGAAGTAAATACCTTTATCCCATATTTACAGATAATCGTAAAGCCAACTAGTTGGTCAATAGATATTCGATTTCAGCCATGGCTTTTCTATTTGCAAGGCAGTACTTTTCAGCAGTACTACATATACTGTATATGAAATACTATAAACACATACTATGCTATAGCATATATACTAACATACTATAATATTACAGGGAGTATCATACATTGCTATTGTTTAATGTTTTGTCTTCTCTACAAGTTTTTAAGCTCCTAAAGGGCCACGGTTGTATCTTCTATTTCTGTTTTATGGCATGGCTCTCTTTGAATAGAGAATTAAATGCAATGAGTCCTAAATCAATGATGTGGACAATGGCAGGGAACCAGTACCCAGAAGCAGGGGCATGGCCAACTTTTGCAGTGAAGGGCACTTCCAGATACATTTCAAAGTATAATTCATGACAAAAATCAAAAGCAGATATTCTGCAAATATATGGACCAGGCCATTATCAATGACAAGAGCAGGAAGCTCAGGCAGAACAAAAATGTGCTCAGCTGTAGTATAGAGAATTCTCAATTTTCCCAAATGTCTCACAAATCAAAAAGCACTGAGATATTTGGGTCTCTAAGAAACAAAAATGAGATAGATGGAGGTAAAAGGAAAACAACGCTGTATTTATAAGTGGGAGATTTTAAAAAAGAACTGCTACTCACTGTTTCTGTTGACTGGAAAATAATATTTTTAATTTTTAATTTATTCACTTTTCCCATGAACTCTTACTTTGAAATATTCTCCTTAACCTTCCCTTCATGATCACTCAAAAATAACCTGTCATTTTCCTCTAGTTCTCTGTATTGTGACCAGTTTTAGCTGAAATGATAGAGTTAGCAGGTTTTGCCTCTGGCTTCCTCCCACCTCTCCTTTTATCTTACCTCCCCCAGATGTTCTTACCCCTTAGTCCTCTCTCTAGTGACATTTGCTGATAACAATGTTGTTAGGGGCTATGCATTCTAGGGGGATTTGCATTTTATTAAGTTACTCTCCCACCTAGAGGCCCTTGCACTAGATCATAGAATGTTTAGCCTGCCCAGTGTTTAAAAGACAAGTAATACCTACAAATACTATTGAAGCAACATGTTTAAAAAAAATTAGGTTTCCAGGTCCTTCTGAAAAATCAAAGAGTTGGCAACACTAAGTTTGCACTTTGGAATGCAACAATCAGCTGAAACTGTGCAGAGGCTGCTCTACAAGGTTCTGGAGTCTCCAAATTGCCACAAGCCTCACCATTCCCTATTGCATCTCTGACACAAAAGAATACTCAGTTGCCATTTATCAGCTTTTGAGCTGTGCTTTTACTGAGAGCACATAAATGCTTCTCAGTGCCCAGATACCTATCCAGTGAGAAAATAAAAGGTGAACCAAAGGACTTATTTTTTTTTTCTTTTTATTTATATTGAGCATGCTTTACTCATTTACATGCCTTGACTGAACCATGTAGACACCAAGTTTGTGGCCCAATTTTAGCCCCTCAGGGTAGACTTTAAATATAATAACAAGAGATAGAAATGCTCATTTCGTCTAGCATTCTTTCACTTAGTCGGTCATTTACTGACTGTCTGCCATGTGTCAAACAATATCATCGATGCCAGAAATTATGATGATGATGATAAATAATAATAAATATTTATGGAAAGCCAGATAGCATTCTGAGCATGCTCTCATTTGATCCTCATAAAAACTTTATGAGGTAGATTCTATTATTATCTGCATTTCAAAGATGAGAAAACAGAATTTAGAGATACAAAGTAATTTGCCCAAGTCTTGCTAAAAAGTGATCTGGCTAGGTTATGAACCCAGCAGTCTTAACCATTAAACCATACAGCCTCCAATGTCACAGACACACAATGACGACACTTTGGCCTCCTGGGGCTTTGTAAAAGCTCCTTTTAGGTTCTTATAAGTAGACTATAAAGATAATGAGACTTCTTGGATTACCATGTTTTTAAATTTTATGTTTGTGCTCTGAAATTCTCCTGTTTGTTCAAACTTTTAATCTGGCTCATTTATCAAATCCCTCGTTTTCCAATATTTTAATTAATTTCCTTTCAGATCAGACACTGCTGTATCCCTCCTTCTTTGCAGCTGAATTTATAAAGCCCAGTAAGAAAATGTAAACAAATAAACAAATAGAACCCCTGCTAATCCTCTCTGGCAATCCCTGTGTTTTACCTAATGAGTACTAATACACTAGGATAAATAACCATTCTAAACTATCTGACCAGAATTTAGAGAATCAATTTTTTAAAGCATTTGGGTGATTTTCTTTTCTCCAGTCGATTTAGGGCTAAATAAGATATCAATGCAAACTGCAGGACCTTGTCTATTTTGCTTAATTTTTATAGACCATCATAAGAATAGACTCTCTTGGAAAGTTCTGCAGAGAATTATGAGGTTTTCTCAGACACCTCACTCCTTTGATACAAAAGGCCAAGTAGCCATTCTGAATCCACATTCTGGAGGTTGTTTCTGGTTAACTTCAGCACAGAACCCTAAGCAAATCTGGTGTATAGTAACAATTATACTATTATTTTAATACAAATTTCATTTTGTCTTCAACGTAGATGAAAAAAAACTCCAGCTTCCTCAGCTCTCTTCTTGCCTCCATTCTCTAATTTCCTTACCTGTTTTAAACTTGAACATTGTGAAATAATCATATCCTGAAGAGCCTATTTCCTCCTTATATCTGAAACCTTATATTTTGTGGGTGATCCTCACCTATATTCTTCTCCAATAGTAGCTTTCTTATCTTAAGAAATAATTCCAATTATTTATGGAATAACATCAACATTCTACTTCATTTTACTGAAAAAGGTCTACTCTTTATCACTAAACAAAGTATTATTTTATGGTTTTAACAGAAACATGAAAAATATAAAAGGAATGAGAACAAGAAGGAATCATATTCAGTGTCCTTATTGCATTCTTTAGCAGTCATAACTGAAGTCAGGTAGAATCACAGGTGGAGAAGAATCCACAGTTCACTCAAGTCCCAAAGATGTCTGGGATACTGAGTCCTATAATCCAATTATCTCCCCGCAATGGACTTGATCTTGCAACAACTTGCTCTTTCTTGGCTCTCTACCTCCATTATTCAGGGGATTTCCATTAACCAATGAAAGTTAAACTTCTCTAGTTGGGCATATTTTATATTTTACCAAATGCTTCCTTCACCTATTTGAACTCCATTCTTCTTGACGTGCACTGACCACTTTTTCTGCTTCTCCCCTTTGATACTCCTACTGTTTAAAAGTTTGAACTCACTCTCAAGGTTTCCCTCAAACATTCACTCCAACTCATGCGTTCATCAAACACATATTTATTGAGCACCTACTATGGGCCAGGCTCTGTTTTCCATGATGGAGCTATAGTGGTCAACAACTCAAAGTCCCTGCCCTTATGTTGCTCATATATTAGTGATGAACGAATAAACAAATGAGTAGTTTTACACAATAATAAGTACCAGGAGAAAAGTAAAAGAGGCTGATGTGATGGAGAATTATTCAAGGAGGGAGTTACTTTAGATGAGGTGGCAAGGAAAGGCCTCTCTGAGAGAGTGGAAATTGTAGAGAATGGTCTTCTTCTGTCATCCCTTGAAAACCATGTATCCTGCTAATTTTTTTTTTCTAGAAGCAACTCCTTTTCTCATACCTTAGAGTCAGGAGTCAGTGTTGAATTGCTCTTACTTCCCACTGCCACCTTCCTATTCTTTATGCCATTCCTTTCATTCAATAATTCCAGCTCTTCATGAAGCCCATGCCATGTAATTTTTTCATTTTGCCTTCATATATTTCCTACTTCCATGGCGTTTCCCTAACATTCTTTGACATCTTTATTCCCTAGATCACAGATTCTCCACTTTGCTCCTTATCCTCCACTTTTAGCTTAGATGGATAAATTATTCATAAGAATCAAGAAAATAACACCCTAGTGAGTCAATCTTTTGGTTTATCTCTTCTCTAGTGACCTTCAGCTGTACTTCACTGAGGCAACCTATTTGCACAGCCACACATTCACTTCATTAGAACCCTACGATAGAAACTTTAAATTTTTGTTCTTGATTTACTAGCTGCCATCATTACTAACCACACTCTTTCTTTCATTTGGATCTATATAGCCATTCATCTCCAAGTCCATTTGTACTCTACTTATACTCTTGACTCACCTTTGAGTGTCAATTCTATGTAGGACAGATCTGAGTTCAAACCCCACACTTCACTTAAGAGTATGACTTTAAGGCAAAATTACTTAACTTATCCTGAGACTCCTTTTTTTTTTTCCTGTGAAACAGAATAAAATGCATTAAAAATCTTAACAACTCCTTGGCACACAGAAAGTGCTTAATGAATGGTTCAGGTCATTGTTGTTATTCCTCTTCTACCTAGTCTGGCTTCTTTCATAGGTTCTAAGTATTGATTAGTACCATCTTAGGCTGCAAAATATTTGTCTGTCATTGTCTTTGGATCACATTATCTATTTACTTTTTCTATTTTGCTTCCATGTTACTGATTTACAACAGCAAAATTCCCATAACTGTTTTGATGGCTTGTAGTTTTTATCGATGTTATCAAGCCTCCCAATTGTTATTCACCAAATCTTTTCCTCATTGCTAATTGACTGTCTACCTCATTTACTGTTGTCCCTGTTTCTCTTTTATTAACCACAAAAATCCCTAAATGCCCTGGTTCAGGCTCAACAAATGATCTAATCTCCCATTTTACTAATGTATCAGGATGTTAAATTCGACTCTTCCTGTTGTCTTGAAATTTCTGCATAGGTTTTTGGCTGAGAATAACACAATAGTTGCCAAATACTCCTCCATTCTAAAGAGAGTTACTAATCCAGCTACACAGGACTTGCAAAGAAGATGGCTCAAAACCAATTCTGCTAGCATAGGCCCATTGCTACTTTTGAATGTACAAGATATTGAGGTATACAGGGTCCTAAGGGAACTTCACTGGGGAGGAATTGTCGAAATACTGTCACATCCTGTCCTTGCTCCTTACTTTATAGCAAGCAATTTTTTTTTCCCAAAAGAAGCCTAAAGTGACCTATATATATATATATCTCTGGTATCAGGGGACCTAAGTTTTGCCTTGTGACCTGCCACAGGAGAAAAGCATCACTCCACCAGCAGCTGGAAATGATGCTCACTTCCTGAGAAATAAAATGGCCCTCAAGATAGAGAGCCAGCCTGGGGGCAACTGAAGAACTGCATGGAGAGATGAAGTGATCCAGTAGAAAAGTGGACAACTAGGAGGCCAGAGGATAAGGGAGGCATTAAAAGCAGTTGGCCAGACTAGAAGCCCTGCCTGGGTTACAGAAGCTGCCATTGTGCTTTCCAGTGGGAGTACCTTTGAGAAACTCAACGAAAGGTTCTCTTTTGAGAAAATTGACAAAAGAAACATGGAGCCTGAAATTGTCCATCTATCTCGAAAGGGTAAGAAAAGTAGATGACAACTATTCCAGCCACAGAAACTGAGCGATTTCCCTCTTAGTTCACTCTCTACCTAACTAGATCCTTGGAGGAGTGAACTATAAATTGAAAGTGGGGGAGGGACGTGTGAATAGGGAGAGAGAAGAAATAAGTGCATCCTTTCCCACTGCAAGCATCTAAGCCTGAAATAAGCCTGAGCTGTGGGAGTAGAGACCATTTTAGTTTTATTTTATTTTACTATTTATTTAACTTATTTATTATTTATTTATTTATTTTTGAGACCCTTTTAAATTGAATGCCTTTTGATATTAAATATTACGTCAGTTGGGAGTATTCATCTGGCAAAATAAGGGTGTTACTTGGAATTAAAGAGTTCAGAAAAGCTGTGGTATCTGCTTGAAATTTCATCCAGATAATGAAAGAATGAGTGTAGGGATCCAGTTTAAAGATCGGTGAGACAAAGAATAAACTCACTACCTGACTTCGACTAGATCCAGATCATTCAATAAAATAATAACACTGAGACTTTTTAATATGGACTTCTTCAACTTCTCTCCTATTCTTTTAAAATTTTTACTATTTGTTCACTTGCCCCTTTTTTTTATTTCCTCATGACTCATAAGAAAAATCCTTTTTCCAGTAAGATAATTAATTTTTACCAACAGCCTCTTCATGGTACTCATTTATTCTACAATCGATTTTTCTTTTGAATTTTATACACCCTCATTTCTGAGGACACTGCACTCCCCTTACTGGCCATTGGGATAATTTCTTAGTCTGTGTTGATTTTTTTTTCTGCCCATACCTGATGATTTCTTTCTTTTTTTTTTTTTTTTTCCTTCTGTTCATAATGTCTCTATCTATGACTCTCTATATATGGCTTCAAATAGCACCAATATTCTTACAACTTCCATAGCTCCATTTCTAGCCTTGGTCTTTTGCTGAAGTCTAAGATACAAAGTTTCAAAGGCCTACAAGACATTTTCATATTTTTATTTCTAGAGTACTTTTCCTGTACTTTGTGCTTCCTTAATGAAATTCTAGTAATCAATTAAGAGATGCCACTTACTTTGCGACAGCTTCCCTTAGAAGAAACACATGCAATTTCATCCTTCCTTGTGATGGACGAAACAACGAATAGTTTTTGTGACTTCCCTGTGCTAAAACCTCTGTGGGCAAACATGGTGTCATTTTATTTTGCACCTTCCAAAGTGCCTAGCACAGTCTTTCCACAATTAGAGCATCTTTTGATCACTGCTAAATTGAACTGAAATAAAGAGTTTGGGGAGAACAAGTGAAGATGACACTTTTGAACACAGTCTGTTCGACTACTTTAAGTTAAAAATAAACAAAGGAGGTATAGCCAGAATACACTGAGTGTGCCTAATTCCTTCTAAATAATCTTACTTGTTTTCTTGAATAGTTATTATATATAATTTGCCTTCTCAAGTGAACTGGCAATTCTTTTAGAGATTTTACCCAATGAGGAATAAAACTTGAATATAAAGGATTCTTGGGTTGAGTTTTAGTGTCAATATCCAGAATAAAAGAAAAATTCTAGATTTAACCAAGGCAATGAGGGAATGATAATTAGCCATACCTAAAATGGACAAAAATGTTTAAGACACATACTGATTAAAGTATATGTATACATATATGTGTTTGTCTGTATTTAAACAGTTATGGGACTATATTTGTTTAATAAATTTGAGTTGGAATCACAAAATGAAAATTCTGATAGACAAGTTCCTTCACAAGTGACTTATTGTAAAGAAAAAAAAAATTATATTGTAAAAATGAGCCCTGGTCAGCTGCCTGTATTCTCCTGAGTTCTGATTCCTGATTGCTTCCATGACAACCATGTCATTTCACTGCCAGAATACCTTATAAACAGTTAAGATGAATGGAAATGTATGCGTGTTCTCCTGAAATTGTTAAGAATTAAGAGAGAACTAAAGTTATTCACTCGGTAACCAACATTCTACATGGATAAAGACAATTTTCCTAAGCCCTCTCTGCATGGATGGAATTTTATATGCTTTTTATTCTTACTTAAAGTTTGCTGTTAATCATTTTCTAGTTGTTTCACAAATGGATGTCTTCCTTCCTTCAGTAGAATATGAATTGTCACAGCTCTTATCCTGTAATTTCTTCTTTTATTGAGTTCTTCCTATGTGTGAGACACTGGTATTTATTTCCATGATGTGATCAGATTTAATCTTTACAAAAATCATTGCTAAGATGAGGAAACTGAGGCACCAAAAATTAAACAATTAATTTACATTTAATAAGGGAAGGCAATAAGTTTAAAGTAAGGTCTAATGATTCTGAACATGGCTCACTCCTTTTTAGATGCTTTTTAAAAAATTTATCATACTATGTCACTTATTATGGTAAACCGTATTATTGTTCTATATCTCCAAATACAAAGATACCCTTCTCTGTATCCATGTCTTTTGTTATGTGACTTTGTCATTTCTTCATTAAAGACAAAGTCTATTTTCTCACCCCATTAATAGTGAATTTGGCTGTGTTACTTTTTTTGCCATTGGAATATGTCTACAGCTTAGGCATCGGAGGTTTTTGTTCATCTCTCTTATGCTTCTGCCATCACATGAGAAGAACATGCTCTGGCTAGCACACTTTATCAAGGAAGATGAGAGACACCTGAAGAAAATCTTTACACAATCACTTTGTGTCAAGCCCAGCAAAGAACAAAAAGTCAGCCAACACCTGCCTAGGCAACCTACAGACAAGTGAGCAAGAATAAAATATTGCTGTTATAGGTCACTGAGTTTTGGAGTAGTTTGCTATACAGCATTATTATAGTGATAATAACTAATACACTCACGGTTATTTTTTGTGCTCATATCTAATTTCCTTTACCAGACTATATATTCCAGAGATATTCAGTGCCCTTGTCTTTTTTTGAAAACTCCAAAATAAACTAACGCGCTGTCTTGCAGGGTGTGAGTATGCAAGCAATGTTGAAATGCATATGTTCTTTTCTATTTCAAAAGTGTGCTACTATGTAAAGCTTGGTGTCTTTGAAGTAAAAAGGTATGAGTCTCATGTAATCGAAGACACTATAAAGTAAGATAACTTGTCCTGGGTTTTTATGTGTAGTTTTTGTCACTGGAGGGTCCTAAAGTTTTACTATTTAAAATGTGCATTTTCCCCAAAGTGAGTTGTTTTGAAATATTAGTGAAGCCTCTTTAGCAAGGCAGCTTTGTATAGTGCAAAGAACACAGTTTTGATACTAGATGCCCAGTTCTGCTACTTATTGGGATACCAACAAGAGACAAATCCACTAACTTCTCTGAGGTCAAATTTCTCCGGTATAAAGTCGGGATAATAGCATTATTCCTCATGGGTTTTGTATGCAGGTTAGAATAACTGATATAGAAAAATGCCTATCTTTAATTTAAAAAAAGTACTGTTTGTTGCATACCTACTATGTGTAATAGGTCTTTTACTCAAAGCCAGCAAGGTATAACCACAGCACATTGCTATAGAACATCAATTTTACTTGATCTCACATAATATATAATATTTTCATGAAATTTACAAATAAAAATATGCAGATAAATTTTTCACATGAGGTGGATTTGGTGCTGGGTTGTACAACTCACAGAGGTTTGACTTCCCCCTTCGTACTTTAGCAGTGCTTTGCTAATGCATTAGTCAGCTCAGGCTGCTGTATCAACATACTATAGTCTGGGTGGTGTAAACAATATAAATTTATTTTCCTACAGTTTTAAGGGCTGAAAGAGCAAGATCGAGAGACCAGCAGGGCTTGTTTCTGGTGCAGCCACTCTGCTTAGCTTTTCGATGTGTCCTCATATGGCCTCTTCTTTGTGCAGGGAGAGAAAGAAATCAGGGGTTAGAAGGGGAAAAGATGGAGTAAAAGAAGCAGGAGGAGAGGGAGAAGGAGATTTGGTTTTTCTTCCTCTTCTTATAAGGACATTAGTTCTATATGTGGTGTTAGGGTCCCTCCCTTATGACCTAATTTAACCTTAACTGCCTCCTTAAAGACTCTATCTCCAAATTCACACAGTCATGTTGGGGGGCAGGGCTTCAACATATGATTTGGGGAAGCACACAATTCAGTTTACAAGTGTAGGGAATAGTGTTTTTTCAAATATGTCCAAAAATTATTTGATATTCCCCTTTTCAGAGGTAGAGCTTAATTCTCCTCTTCTGTGTAGGCTGGATTTATAACTAGCTTCTAATGAAGAAAATATGATGAAAGTGATGGGATACCATTCTAAGATTAGGTATAAAAAGGCTACAGCTCCAATTTGAGTACTCTATTCACTTTCACACTCTATATCTGTCTGTCTCAAATCACTTGATCCAGGAAAACCCAACTGTCACAGGAAGCCAGGGCATTAAAACCTGCCAATGACTATACGAGTAACCTTTAAGTGAATCCTCCAGCCCCACTGAAACCTTGAGATGACTGAAGTTACAGTGGACAGTTGACTTCAACCTCGTAACTTCTAAGAATGTTGTTTAGAGTACTGCCTGGTTTCTTCCTGTTCCTTATAGTAACACGAGAGAGGAGAAAAATAAAGGAAAGACTATTATGCTTGAGGAAATGAGGACTTGACAGTTTCAAAATTCTCCGACATTCCAGATAGCAAACAATCATAAAATTAAGAAATGAACTTCTCAGCAAAGATCATATATACAGGAAAACAAGTCTAAATATGAAGTCAATGGTTTAACTATAAAATTATTTCATAAGACTTTGAAGAGAGCTACAGTGTTGTCTCAAAGTTCCTTTTTATCAGATAAAAGACTCACTAAAGCAACTGTCTTACAGATCCGCCAGTCAGACAACAGGGGCTCTAAGGATCTTGAGAGTATTGTCCTTCGAGAGTCTCAGCAGAATCCTAAGGTAAAGAAGGGCATATCTTGAGAAAATCGGGGTTGTGGCTTTTGTCTAATACAGTGATCCTCAATAGGATTCACACCTAGGTTTTTAGATGAATTATAAATGTAGAAACATTGTTAGCTAAAACTGAAAAGGATGGAGATGACACAAAATGAAAAGAGTTCCTTGAACCTCCCAAACTCTCTGGTGGAAAGCAAGTTGAGAAAACTACTCAGTTGCAAATGTTATAAAAAAGGAAGGAGGAAAGAGAACTAAGAGATGAGGTCGTGGATCTGACAGCCATGGACAATTATTCCTAGGCCTTGGGAACTAATCAGTCACTACCCGCATTTGCCCTGCTGAATTTCACAATAGCTATAGATAGATGACATTTTTGTGTCTCCGATTTTTACCCATTTGGGTCAGGAATGCCTAGAGTAGTTACCTTAGGCCCATTCAAGCAATATCTGAATATGTATATTGTGCTTGTTGAGAGCAGATAGTGTATGCCTTAGTTTCATAACTACAGAGGAACTGACTCAAGGGGCCATGCTTAAAAAACTTAACCCTAAGAGTTTGATCCATCCCTGGCCTCCAATTAGATGAGGAGATTCTGGAGTTTGAGGTAAGGCTGCAGTGGGATGAGGTTTTGGGAACCCTTGAAAGGGAGGATATATTTTGCATGTGAGATGAATGTAAACTGTGAACTAGGGAAGACTTAGTGGTTTTACAAATCTACCCACAATTTCTTCAATAGTCACCTCTTCAAGAAATAAAGCTTAATTTTCTTTTCCTTGAGTGTGGGCTTGTTGGGCTCTTTGGGTGTCAGTAGCTTGTTTATAGCAAGGACGATGGGGTGCCATATCTGAGATTAGGTTATAAAAAGGACTGTGGCTTCTGTGTTTGCTGCTTTTTCTTGTTCGTGTTCTCTCACTCTTTTCTTCTTGGATACTCATTCTGGAGGAAGCCAGCTGCTACACAGAGGACCACATGATGCGGAACAGCATCCTCAGACCAATAGCCAACATGAAATTGAAAATTTCCAACAACCACGAGTGAGCTTGGCAACAGAATCTCTAGCCTCAGTCGAGTCTCCAGATGACTGGACCTGTGACTGATATCTGACTGCAATCTCATCAAAGATTCTAAGCCAGAAGTACCCAACTAAATAGCCCTTTTTTTCCTGACCCTCAAAAACTGTGTGACATAATAAATTTTTGCTGTTTTAAGCTGCTAAGTGTCAGTATAATTTGCTACGCTGCAATAGATGACTAATATGAAAGAAACCTTAAAACGATCCCATATAGATAAATCTTATTATACTCATTTTGTAGATAAGAAGACTTAAATTTCAAAATCCTAAGGGATTTTCCCAAATGACAGAGTAAAGAAGTTACAAGAAAGATCTGAATTCACACCTTGGGGGAAAAAATGAAAGAAAACTTTGTATAAATGAAAATCAAAATATAATGAAGCCACACAATCTTTTACAAAAATAACGTTTGGGCTAATGAAGAAAGTTTAATAATGACATAGGAGGCTAAAATCAGTTTAAGAAGTAACTGAGGTGTTGGACAAACAGACAGATGTACAAGACATGCCTAAATCGATACACCACAGGGGCCAGGACATCTGGTTAAAAAATGGTGAGCCATTCCTCCTTGATTCCAGCTTTCCCAATTATGTTAATCGTAACACAACTTGGCTTCCTGGCAGTACAGAGCTAGTGAGGCATTTGACACACTGTAGAATTTAAGTTCAAAAGTAAAATTGTTTAATGAATGCACACCCTACTCCTTATTCATTATGCAAAGTCGGGTTGTAGAGTTTTTTTCAATATGTACTCTAATTCCCTTTAAGAAACGTGAGTCCACATTCCTCATATTAGTGTGGGGGGGTGGGGGAAAGTGGGGAGAAATGATATTTTGCTAGAAGAAGCTTTGGGGTCAGTTAGAAATTCTCAGCTCTGTTTTTAAAAGGGAAATATAATCCCCTTTTCTCAGCTATTGTGTTTTATTCTGTTGAGGGCTGATGCTGTAAAACACAGCACCTCCCCTTCAACTTTTCCATATAACTTGATTAGACAGGAATAATCTCTTATGCTTTCATGCACAAATTTAGGAGTGACCCAGAACAAACGAGTTTCCTTCATCACCATAGCAACCAGGACTATGGAAAAATGCCACTCACTAGGCTATGCAAGTCAGATTTCATTCCTTTGATGTTAATTAACAAATTGCTTTCAGAAAAATCAATGAGTTCCCCTGCTCCCCTGTAAATGTGATATATTTTTTAATACTTCCTAAAGTGATGTGTTATAGGAATGAATGGGAGAGACAGTCACCTTTTCCAACTGTAACGCATAGATCTTTAGGATGCAAGAGTGTGTTTGGCCAACTATAGGATCCACTCGGACCCCTTGGGCATCGAGACACGAACTGGAGTTTATATTTTCCTACCATCCAAGTTTCCAGCCTCTCCTAAAATGGTGACATATAGAAAAGCTAAACAAAGGGCTGTCATGAAGAAAGGCTGTTGTAGAAACCTATATTTAGATTTCTCTATTCTCTTAATCTGCTCCTGAGAATGTAAAATTTCTCAAGGGCAACTTGGTGATTTTTACCCAAAGCCTTTATGCACTTTCACTTAGAAACTCTACTCCTAGAAATTTACTGGAAGGAGATACTCAGAGAAGGGGTCACAGTGATGCTTATAATAAATTTTAAAGTTGGAAACATTCTAAGTGACAAGAGACTAGATTGATCTAAATGTTTTTAAAATATATTTTTTACAATTTTATGTATAGTTGACATAAAATTTTATGTTTCAAGTGTACAACATAGTGATTAGAAATTTATATAACCTACAAAGTGATCACCCTATTAAATCTAGTACCCACTGACACCACGCATACTTATAATATTATATTTCTTATGCTATACTTTACATCCCTATGACTATTTTATAATCACTACTAAATGTGTTTTTAGAGACATTAAAAAGGACTTATATTAGATTAAAAAAAAGAAGAAGAAAGCAGGTAAAAAAAAAATAGAATATTGAGATGATGTATTTGAAATAAAATCCCATCTCCATGCAAAAGTTTCAAAAATTTGCAGAAGAATAAAAAAATTTCAAAAGACCTCCCATGAAGTTTTCTTTTTTGGTTGTGTCTTCCTGAAGTTTGTAGTTGTTTTATATGTATGTGTATGTGACAGGATATAAAATGATTTTGACAGACATATATGAAAAACTTAGTTATTTGTAACTAAAAACTTAGTTATTTGCTTAAAATATTTATTCAACCATCATTTTTTTATTAGGTGACAAAAGTTTATTCAAAGGTATATCACTGGTCCCTACAAGTGTCTCCAATGTATTCAATATGATGTGAGAGAACAATTCAAAAAGATAAACTTTGAATTGTCTTAATTAAATCATTGATAAAAGGATTAGAAATCTGACTTTTTTAAACATACTGACCTTTACAGAAAAACTAATTACTAAAAATCTTTATGAGTCACAAAAATAATTTCTAGATAAAATGATGTAAGGGCCAGAAACAATGCATACATATGATCAGAGTCTATTTTCAGCTCTAGGATTAAACCTGAAAAACTTTATCAAATGAAGTTCATGAAGAACAGTTATTTCCAAGTTATTTTTGAGCATCAGAATTATTTCAAAGCCATCTTACAAGAAAGACCGATATATAAAATGAATTCAAACATATTTTATCCAGTGGAAGGGCTGGATGAGCCATCTCAAGTCCACCCACTTTATGTACATAGCTTGAAGACGACTGTTGTAAACAATAGTTTCTACATTCCCATCCCTGTCCATTCCTGCCTTTCTTTTATTATAGAGGTTTGGACTGGATCAGTATGTTTAGATTCTTGAACAAGAGCATTGGGCTAGGCTGTACTAGACAATCATGTTGCACGTCAGTTTTCTTGGTGATAAAATGAGATGTTAGATTAGATTATATTTCTATATGTGGTAGGTATCCTCTGTTATGGCCCCTCCGTGACCCTCCCTCATGGTATTCATGCCTTGTATAAATCCCTCTGTTTAATTGACTCTGAGTGTGAGCTGGACCTAGCTACTCACTTCTCATAGAATAAGATCAAAGTGATACAGTGGTACTTCAGAGACTGCAGTACAAAAATTGTGATTTCTCTCTCTCTCTCTGTTTCTCTCTCTCTCTCTCCACCCCCTCACCCCTGTCTCCCTCCCTGCTTCTTTTTCCCTCTTAGAAGGAATCTTAAGTTGTGAATAACCCTCTGGAGAGATCCACACTTATAACCAGTGAAGTTTGGAGGTAATTTACTACACAGCAACATATAATTACACGCAAAAGTAATGTGTTTCTGAGGTGCTTTTAATGGGCAGTAGATGAGCATCTGTGGTTGTCTGTACAAAGCTTGTAAAGCTTTTATGTCAAGCTTAAACATTTAAGGAAATATTGATCCTGATTTGAATCTTTGATAACCTTTTGGGAAACCCATTTTTCTGGTTCTTTTCTCCATCCTTTTTGATGCTGGAATGAGTCTCCCTTGGAATTACAGATGCACCCTGGCCTTTGCTGTATCTGCTACAGACAAAACTGACAGTACACATTAGGGATTCCATTGCCATGACTGCTGATGAGTGAGTGGTAGGATTCAGCTTCGAGCAGAAACTACTCTTTCCTCTTGGAAAGCATAAATGCAGAGGCCCTTTAAGAGTTAAACTAAAACTGCTTAGGAAATTTTTTTGTCAAATCAAATTGTATTATCTTAAAGAGAAGCGATTTTTACCTTACTATCTCATCTAGCCTAAGCTCATATTTTGAGCCCATTCACAATGATTAATTTGGGTTTTTGTAAATTATCAGTCAAAATAAATTTCATATCATACTTTATTTTATAAAATCTCTGATTACTAAGAGATTATACTTTAATTTATAGCCCACCCACAATTTATTACTTACTCTACCCCACTCCTTAGACCCCCAAACCTCAAAGAAAAATGCAAAACTTTATCTTTACAAAATAGGATTACACATATCAAAGAGGTATTTAAACTACAAATGCTATAGGAAACAATGATTATTATTTTGCAAATTTCTTAGTGCCAATTACACTGTTGCCCTAAGAGGCATTCAATTATTTGTTGAATGAATGACTTTCCAGTATGAAACAGAGTAGACTATTACCTCTTTCAAACATTTCAGTCTCACTCCCACCTGCAAACAGAGAGCTCTTTCTACTAATTTTTTTTTCTTTAGAAATACTAGTTAGACCAACTCTAACATATCAAAACAATTGCAGAGTACCTGACACAGAAGTTTCCTAATAAAACATGTAATAAACAATACTAATTTAACCATAGGGAAAATCAAGTTTTCTTTCATAATGCCATGAAATGAGTCTGAACTCTCCTTCTCGGGACAATATATAGCTCCATCTGTGTATTTCATATTAATATTTATACTGGGGAAGAATGAAAATTCCCTCTATGAGGTTTAATATTAAACTGCAGGTGCCTATGCAAAGTCAATTGTCTTAGAGCCACCATGGCTGCATTTGATGTGCAAATCTGGAAAACAAGACGATCTCATAGCCCTGCCTGATAGGTCTGCTCTTTGAAAAAACTGAATGATGGAAGAGAGTTATAAAGAGTCTTGACATTGTATGATGGTATCAGGAAAAAAACAGAAAGTCACATTAGCATGTGATTATGCTGACAATCAACCAGAGTAACCTAGCACCTATTTTTGATTAGAGATTAGATGGTGGAATTGACAGACTCAAGATGAATTATGAAGTTGTGCATTAGAGTGGCACCACAAATGAGCAAAGCTAACACGAATTTCCCTGTACATTTAGGGGGGCCGAATATTTCTGAAGCTGTAAAACAAAACCAAACTATACTATGTAGCACAGCTTTACTAGGATCACCTATTTTCTTATAAGAGGAGGCATCAGAGTTTCCAAGAGTAGAGACTTAATGAAACAAGACATCTTAATGCCAAATATGAGAAAGGATTTAGAAGATTACCATTTAATTCTCCTTACTTTCTTTGGGAGGAATTTATTTTTCCCTTATAAAAAGATAATTCTTAAACTGTAAGCTGGTATAACAGTTATCTACAAATCACTTATCTTGCTCATTTATTAAGCCAAATATTAAAATGTGTCCAAAAAGATCAGTTCCCAGCCTTTATTGTACATTAATCACCTGGGAAAAGTTTTCAAAACAGGAATTCTCCTGATCATATTGAATGAGAAATTCTGGGGGTGGGAACCAGAAATGCGTATTCCTAAAAGCTAAAGAATTCATTAAAACATGTACCTGGACATCTAGAGGAAAGAGAGAATTCTGCGCTTGAATCTATGCTCTTGTCCATGAGATTATACTACCTCATGTCTGCCTCCACTAACCAGTGCCTTTTTTCCAACCATGTCTCTATCTGGTAATATCTACTCATCCATCCTCCCTTTCTGGAATTGACGGTGCTCGTGATGATCATGCATCTTTCCAAGCTCTGGAAAGACTCTGGTTCCTATGAGTTTCTGGGCAACACATGGCCTGAAGGCTCTGAGACTTTATTGGATTTCTCTCTGGAAAACATCTCTTCTACCAGTACTTTAAAGGAAGGATAGTCAGAAAGTTTCAGGTGAATTGAACCTGCTTATCAAGCTTGTCTATGATCCCTCTGCTATTTGAGTCAATTTAGATTGTCTATCATTAGATTAACCAAGTGGCCTAAAAAAATAATAATATGACTGTTGTCAATATACTTATTGAGAGACAACTCTTTGTTTTACAGCGATTTTTGTTTGGGACTATCATTTTCAAGGATGGGAGTGTAGCAAACGACAATGGAAGACAGAGATCCTGTCTTTCTCTGCAACAGAGAGCACAATTGTTTCCTAACCAGGCCAAATAGGACAACATCTCCCTCCAGACAAAAGGTTGGGAGGTTCAACACCTTACCCAATTGGGAGTTTCTAAGATTGGATCCTTCTCCTGTGATGCTGGCCCACTGTGTGGGCAACATCTACCTGGGCCACTCCGCAGCTCGGGTGTGGGACCTGGGGTCAAAGAGCACCATGGGGCATGCGAAGCCCCTATTTCCTTCTGTGCCAAGAATAGTAAAGTTATTTTCTTGTGTGCCAAGGCCCATGGGACGGTGACAGCCTACCCTGCTAATACAGTAGGGGAAAATCACAGACCCTTCACAGTTCATAAGAGTGCTTGTAAAGCCCCTGGACTCCCCTAGATGCTGTGGCACTGAGTCGTGGTTCTACCACTTACTAGCTGTAGGACTTACTAGCTGCACAGCATAAAAGCCAGTGCAACTTACCAGCTATGCCACACACTAGTGGGAACCTGCCAGTAACAATAGCAATAAAAATAATGGCAGTAATTCTAACAAACATAATTGTAGTGGTAACACTATCAATAGCTAATATTCGTTCATCGTATTCAAGATACTGTGTGAAGTGTTTTATACAACTGAGCTCACTAAAAAAGGAATATCAATTGCTATCATGACTTTATCCATCCACAGTATTATGAAGAGCAAGGAAACAGTGATAGTGAAGCCCATTGGGAGCTGTAAACATCAACTGTTCTCTTCCCTTTATTCACCTGGACCTCTTGCCAGGCCCTTTACCTGTGTCGTCTGAAATGCTTTTCCTGATCTGCTGCTGCAGGCTCCTTTCATCCTTCATGATTCAGCTCAGCAATGATGGTAAGGAAAACAGATTTTTCCCTCCAAACATGTTTCCTTCTTGAGCCAAAATACAACTTCTTTTGGATTCCTGGGTGAGGAAAAGTGTTCACCCTTCTTTCCAACCCCATTTCTCACTTACATTCACGTGAGGCACAGTGACAACTTTCGTCGTAAGAGGAGAAGTGCTACTGCACATCCGTCTCCCTCCAGGCTCTCTGAGAGCTTGCTGCCTGGAGCCCCACACTCGCTGTCGTTGCCACACGGTGAGCCATCCGGGGCGCTCTGCTTCAGCCTGGGGGGACAGGCAGATGGCAGTGGCCTTGCTCCTCTGCTGAAGACCTGGAGAGTATTTCGTTCATGTGTTTCTCCCAGCCATGGGGTACGGGGCTGGGAGAAACACATACATAGTCCTAGTCACCTTCTCCAACCCAGCTGTACTGGAATAAGTTGACTTTTATCACTATCTCACCCCTGTATTTTTTTCTCTATTGGTTTGGAAGCCAGAGAGGAGACACGAGTGAATAACAGTCCTACTCTAAACAAGCCCACCCCAGCTCTCACCCTCAATTCCCTCAGCAATATTATCAGAGAACAATGGGGATACTCATTTTCCTGTTTACCTGCCTGTTTTTCATTTATTTGTTTGTTTTTTCATGCAAAAGAGCTGGGGTGGAACCAATTGGCAGTAGCATCCTCCGTATCTAGCAGTGTTTGGTGCAGAGTGCATAGCACTGTGTATTGAGTATTTCGTGTGGCGCACATAGTAGGTACTCAGTAAATGGGAGAACATAAGTCCCAGAGACTGTTTCAGCACCTTTCGGTTGACCATTGCAGCAGAAACCTTAGAATCTTTGCCCATCCCAGATAAGGTAGAACACGTGATAGGTCTGTACCAAAAAGAAAAAAAAAAGCAAGGTCACACTTCACTGAGGACACTCAATGTTTCCTTGCTTTCCTCTTCCCCAAAACACACAACAAGAGTATGAGATTTCAGAATGTCAGTCACTGGTTTCTAAGCCACGCCACAGTATCCTGAAAAACAAAACCCAATTTCTCACCGGTGATGTTTTGTTTTATGATATTAAAGGATTTCTTAGCCGCAAAAAAAACAGATGACGACAAGGAACAATTCTTCTAATTCTTCTCTCTTCAAGAATATCATTGCCCATCAAAACACTGACGAGATGGTCAAAAGAGGGCAGACCTCAAGATGTTCCTGGCAGTTCATGCCAATTACATGCTGTGACCTTCTGCTTTTTTCCCTCTATGACTAACGCTACATCCTTACATTTGTTACTGAAAATATGTAAGTGGGATCTGGTGCTCAGAGCCTACCTCTAAGCATTTGTCCTTCCACTTGGAAGTCTAAGATTGAGCCCTAGAATCCTAAAGTCGTCTGTGATTACAATTTCTAGACTATACTTTGGCAGGGGAGTTCTTCATTTTTAGCTACTGTGTACTGAATGATGCTACCTACCAGGTGTTTTGTGTATAGCATCTCATTTAACCCTCATACCCGCCCCGCTAGGGGAATAACATTACCATCAGTTTAAAGATG
Source organism: Cynopterus sphinx (assembly GCA_030015415.1). Lineage (NCBI taxonomy): Eukaryota > Metazoa > Chordata > Mammalia > Chiroptera > Pteropodidae > Cynopterus > Cynopterus sphinx. The sequence goes on from CM057387.1 coordinate 8,614,607, forward strand.
GAGCAACTAAATTTACTTCTCCAGGTCAGATTAGCCAGTGGAGGGACCAGAATTAAAACCCACATTTTGCTGAGCCCCAAGGCCAGTTCATCTCTCTCTAGCTAGTTTCTTAAGAGTGATCAAGCCCACGTGCAACTTTTCAGGTGTCCATATTGGTAAAATATCATTTTTTGGAGAAACTGTTTCATAAATTCAGGTTACCATCAGTTATTTGCACTATGTGTCCATTAAGGGGCATCATATAGGATAGTAGACAAATGGGTAGCTTCTGTGATCTGAAAGCCCTGGGTTGAAATGTCCTAGGGCAGTGGTCCCTAGGCTTTTTGGTACCAGGGACCAGGGCTCCTATGAGACTCTAACGTCTCACGATCTGAGGTGGAGTTTAGATGATACTCATGATGGGGAGCAGCTGCAAATAAAGATGAAACTTCACTCACTGGCCCACCACTCACCTCCTGCTGTCTGGCCTGGTTCCTATCAGGCCCCAGACTGGTGCTGGTCCATGGCCCAGGAGATGGTGACCCCTGTCCTAGAGCAAATGACTTCCTTTCAGAAAACTGAAGTATTTTCAGTTGTTATAATGGGAATAATAGTATTCCATTTGTAGGGGTGTTTTGTGACTATTAAAAGTAATGAAAAGTTATAAATAATGAAGCGGCCCCCAGAAAGTTGTCTACAGATATTAGAAATTAAACTGTGGGCCTTAAATAAAGAAATGCCATTGTAATTTTGGTGGTTTCTATATAAACTCTCCTATGGATGCATGCTTTTCTTTTTTATTTTTTAACAATATCTCATCTGGTAAAATACATTAGATGACATTTATCACAGAGAAAAAAAGAGCTATTTGAAAATATATATAGATTAACAGTCCCCTCAAAATACATCTATTTTCCTGAACCCCACACCCACATTGATGTACAAAGAAACCACAATATCCAAACTCATGTCTTCTCAAATATGCCATTTAAATATTCCAATGGATTCTAGAAAGTGCAACTGACTTCCTGCATTGCAATTTGAAGACTGATCAGCCCCCTAACTTGCTGATCAGCTGCTGTTGAGGGGTGAAAGCAGCCACGGGAAGAGAAAAAAAAAAAAACCTTTTCTTAAAAGCTTGAAAAAAAAATATCCTGACACATGGAGACTAGCACACTTGTTATTCTACCAGATTTCTCCACACCTGCATGCATATAACACATCATTTTAAAAATTCACTAACAACATTTGAAATTGGATTCATTTTAACTTGGAAAAAAAAAAATACCAAGAAAACTGCTAGCTACCAATGGCCAAAAAGGAAGACTTTTCCATACAAGGAACAATTTCTGGAGTTTTGCGAAAAGCTAATTTTGTCCTCCTTCTCCTACTTTTATTTATATTACAGATATTTTGCAAGTTCTATAAGACTCCATCCCACACAAGACAGTGAATCTAAGTGTCACAGAAGACTGAATTTCTTCAGTATTTCACAGTTACCGAAACACCTGTGCTAAATACTTTTCTGTGTATCAGCTGTGAAAACTCACTGTTCAATAGCCCTCCAAATTTCTCATTTATTCCCTGTGGTGGGGGATTCTGGGCACCTCACAATGGGTTATTGTTAAATGCTTAGAAGAATAGTGGTTCAAGAGCTTCATAATGGATTTAAAAAAAAGAGTACCAGCAAATTTCACCTACACTCCTTATAGACACTCGCTTCTACCTCTTCTGCGATGCTGCTTTATCTGGAAATTAATTAAGCAGAAACTAGATGGGCACAAATACCATAACATTCTGAAGCTTAATTAGCAAATGCTTTTTAACTTCACAACAGGTCTTAGCCTTGTTGGTTACTTTTTTCTTAAGAGAGGAGAAAGCCAAGCGGTATTATTCTTTGCTTCTTTTCAGAGAGGAAACAAGCGTGGAAATTTAAAAATAGATCAAGGGATGCTCAGAGGGCAGCTCCCTAGCAACCCAGGCTGCACTGCTGGTATGCTAACATGAGTGGCCTGTATTTTGCCAGGTATGTCGGCAAGCCACTACCACTGATAGGAAGGAGGTGGAGGGAACGTGAACGGGTACAGTCAGGGAGGGGACACACACAGGTGCCAGAAAGAGCCACAGATACTCTCTCACGGTACCTGCAGTCCGATCAATGGAAAAGCCAGTAGCTGTGCCCAGCAAGTTTCTCAATTACACTCCCCCAGCATAGCTTCCAGCCTATCCTCTGGGGTTGAGCCAACGGGCTGAAGGAGGGAGAGTTCTTGGTCATCAAAGACCCATGAGAAGAGAAATCATTTCTGAAATGTTTGCTATTTAACAGTCAAAAATTATGGCCCTGCCTTTCCTTTATTAAATAACAAAGAAAAATAATAAAAAGATGGAATGTTTATTGATAGTCTTTGTGCTTGGTACCATGGAGCTTGTTTTTGAGGCTCTGATGTGAAGGGGGAAAAAAAATCCTGCTTGTCATATAGCTGCAGAGTACAAGTGCCCTGCTATGCACTGTGAAAATATCACAGAACAATATGACATCAAATTGTCTGCCTACGATGATACCATTTCTTATTAAAATAAAAAGAAGAAAGGTATAGAGACTAACAATGCATTTTCTTTTCTCACTCAGACTTTACACAAGGAAAGTTACCTGGATGTTCAAGATGTTAAAACAAGTCCGTGTGTCAAAAGTGGAATAATTAAGTATTAAATGCCAGTCCATCAACCAGCTGTGCCTCTCCATTTTTTTTTTTTTTTTTTGGCTTGTGTACTCAAGATGCTTTTTAAGTCATTTTTAAAAGATGACTTTTGAAGGAAAATGTCAAATAAATTACTTCTATTCAAAATTTCCTTCCTTCCTTCCTTCCTTCCTTCCTTCCTTCCTTCCTTCCTTCCTTCCTACCTTCCTTCCTTCCAGACAGAAGTCTTAAATGGCTGGCTACTCATTATTTTTTGTACAAATGTTTTTCTTTCTCTTTTTTTAGTAGTAAAAATTACAACAATAGAAAGGCCAAAAAAGGAATATAATAAACTCACATGTTTCTGTTACTAAGCTTAAGGAATAAAACCTTACAAATGCTGCTGAAGGCATGTTTTTACCTTCCTTTTCCATACACTGAGAGGTACATATCCTTGCAGAATTCAGTACACATCCTTCCCAAGCTTTTCTTTATATTTTCATTCTGTGTGCACCCATCTGCAAACACTTTTGTTTTTTCTGATTTCAAACTTTTGATGTTTTCAAACTTTTTATACTGTACAAATTGCTTTTTAAAAAATTCTACAACTTGCTTTAAAAAAAGCCCTCAAAATTGTATTTGAAATATATCCATGTTAGTACCCTTGTTTTCATTTCATGCATTGTCTACTTAAATAAATGTAATACAATTTAATTACACATTCTTTTCTACTAAGTCCCAGTTTCCATTTTTAGTACAATTATAAGCAACTCTGTTACACCACATGGCTGTTATCATTTTTGTGCATGTATACAAATTGTCATCTACTTGGAATAATTATTCCAACATACATTTGCCACCTCCCTACATATTCTGTGACAACCTACAAAGTTGCTTTTTTCAATAAACTTAAAATGTATTGAACTCTTATTAGTTCCAACTGCAGTACTCTGTTTTAAGTAATATACCACGCGTTGTAGTAGTCTGAAGTGCATGATTTTATCTCCATTGTATAGAAAAGTCAACTGGGATTCAGAGAATGAAGATGACTAGCAAGCGAGAGGAGGCCTACTCTCCAAATACAGACCTGACTCTGAAAGCTAGGCTCTAACCCACCATCCTCTACTGCTGCCCATGGACAGGAAACTCTCTCCATTGGTCTCCCATTTTTTGTTTTAAATTAGCACTCTTCCCAATAAAAATTTATTAAATGTAAATTCAGTATTCTTATTTAAATGCACATTTTATGCATTTAACACTCTATCAATTAATATGCATTATGAAATAATTTCATAAGGATACTTAAAAGGATAAAGTAATAAATTTTATATTATTTAATATATTTGTGGTCCTAAACATCATGTCCTTTCTAAAATACATTCATAACAAATATTATTATTGTCATTTATACTGACAATAATAGTATTACTGTTTAGACAAATAGACATTTTATGGCTTTTGTGTTCAATATGAAGTTTAAAATGAAGAAATATTTATATTTGGACATTAGGAAAATATAAGCACATCACGTGGATTGACTCATCCAATATCTATTCTATTTATTGTCCCTTCCTTTATTTCAGTCTAGAAGCATAAGAATATCATCGTCATCTCTAACATATTTTAGTGAAGGCAAAGTATTGAATATTCACTTTGTGTTAGTGTTTCACAGGTCTGGTTCTAAGTTCAGTTTCTGTGTTTGCTTTTTCTTAACATGTGTTCTTAATCATTGTCATTGATGAAAAGAAACTTCACAAATCATTGACTGCTTACTATATTATAATATTTATTTTTCAATTGAATCCACCAAATATTTAAGGGGTTTTTTTTCCCATAAATTTCTATCTTCTTTGACGTAATTCAGCTATTCTTGCAACTATTCAAAAAACATCACTTCTATTTTAATATAAAAGATTAGTCCAAAACCTAACTTAAAATATTATTTAAAGTATTTTAAAAATAGGTTTGAGGATAACATTTCCAGATTTTAAGTGCTCAGATATGAGTTGTTTTTCAGTGTGACACACAGTTTTCAACAAGACAATCGCCTTTCAATGTAAACTTCATCAAACATTGTATTTCAAAATTCATTCCCAGAACCATGAGTTTTTCTTTCACACTCGTTATGAATATATCACCGAAGACACAGTTCAAATGTGCCTTTTAAAATATATATGTATTCTGGGTAGCACACTACCACATAACTCAACTATGAATTTAATAACACTTTTAAGAACTTTACCAAGAGAAAATCTGAGACTATCTGAGGAACAAAAGTATTTACAATCAATCTCCATTTCATTACATACTCTTTAAAGAGACTTCTATAGTTTAACAGTCTTGTTTTAAAAATTAGACACATGGTTGATAATCTGTATTCATATGAGGATTTGTAGTTTATACCTGGATAAAGTAGCAAATACATTTAATGTTTGGTGCCTCCTCCATAAACTTAACCCTGGAACATTTTTATTTTTATTCTAGTCAGTGAATCTATATTATCAATAATTCCACTTACTGATATAATCCTACTCTCTCCCAGAAAATATAGTTTGTATTGGAGAAGCCATGCAAAAATAGAAAAAAAAAAACTTATTGGAAACATCTTTCCTTAGTGATGCAAAAGTGAGCTATGAACTATGTCACTGAATAAAAATTTAGCAAATACCATAAATTGGGATAAACTAGAATTTACCTGTACATTTGCTGAACTGTATAGATAAGTTCCACATTTCATAATTCAAAATGATGGCTGTTTCTTTGAATACTGATATTTTATCATTATGTTATAGTATTTATTGCCAAATGTAAGTACTTCATATTATTTTTGTATGTTATTTTAGGTATTTTTGCAGGAGCAGGAAGAACAAATATGTGGCCATTTATTCTTGCTAGTAAGAAACCTCAAAATGGGTTTCTAAACATTAATCTTTAAGTGTAATAAATTTGTAAGGTCCTGGAATGAGCATTATATGCCTTTCAATATCCTTGAAACAACTCTCAGGTTTGCTTTCAAGTTCTGAATGGTTAGTTTTTGAATGTCTTGCTAATTGTGATGACTTAGTCTGGCTAGTATCTTAAGGTGCAAGGCATATTTAGTGCAGGGGTGATACTCAGCTACAGTATATAAAGCCTGTATCCTTATCAAGAAGATATCCTTCTTGATAAATTAAATTGGTGAACATCAACTTTTTAATAAGTCATATGTGGTTAGATAATCATTATTATTTTTTAACCTGATTTGTTGGCTTCTAAAGGTTTCATTCTAGCACTAGAAGTGTCAGTTTGTTTGTTTGTTTGTTTTTCATTTTCAATTGGTCATTTAAGCTTCCACGATTAGTATTTTATCATCTCCAATCTCAGTTTCTTTGCAAGAATCTATTTAATCTGTCTTTGTTTAGTTAAAACTTGGTTATATGTTGTGATAATCCATCTGTTCTAATCCATAACAAAGCTTATGCTAACTGTGATGTGTTTTTATATATTTAATGATGACAAAGGAGTGAGGAGGCCTTTGTTATTATCCCATCTTAGGGGTTACCCACTCTTCTTCAAGAATATTTCAGGTTAATTTGTATATAAAATGTGATTTAAGTTAATTCCATCCTCTACATTCATACAAATTTTAAAGGTAAATACAATTTCTAATATTTTCTTTCTATACCTTAGTGTACACACAGCCATCTTATATGCTGCTTATATTAAATTCTACACCTGGTTTAAGGGGTTCAAACCCAAACTGAAGTTCATTCACACAGACAAGTTTTATTGAGTCTTTACCAGATGCCAGGCACAATGCTAATTATTAGGGACATTGAAGAATTAAACAGCAAAGGATTGATTTTTTTGGAATTTACCATCTAGCGAATGAAAATACATTCAAATGCATGTACATTCACAGACTGTAATTAGTGACCTGATGGAAAGAAACATGAGTCAGAGTATAGATGTAATTCAGATGATAAGATTAAAGGTCTCTGAAGAAACCTGCAAGATGAGAAGGTGGCATCATGAAGACTTGGAAGAACGGGAAATCAACTGACACTTAGATCATGGCAGAAAAGAGAAAGAGCTCTTTAAGGATACGCTGTTAGGTGTAATGAGGCACTAAAATGATGGAACTTCTGGGAGCCGGTGGCAGGATCCAAAGAGGGCAGCAACAGATGGCACTGCAGTGAGGGCAGTGGGGAAAGTCCTGTGGTCCCACAGAAAAAGAAAACAGGATAAAACCTAGATGCCATTTAACTGTTGCAAAACAAAATGAAACAATAAAACTATTTCAGGTACCTTAGAAAGAAGGCCTGAGAATTTCTAAAGCTCTTGGAGTAGCTCTGGTTGATGATAAGGGTATTCTTATGAGACTGTGGAAGTAGGGAGAGAGAAATATAAAAAATACAAAATTAAGCTTAGGGAAACAAGTGTTTCCTATAATTTGTAACAGAATAGGTAAGACATTGACCTTGGTGTTGAACACATCTAGCTTTAAATGACAGCTGTTACTTGCTACCTGAATTATCCTGAGTAATTCAGTTTTCTGAGTGTCAGTTTAATATATCTATAAATATGAATAAAAATAATATCTGTTGTGTGGTAAATGTGTGATTAACTAATGCATATATAGGATTTAACATAATGTTTGGCACATAGAAGAACCTGGTGGTGAATTTTTTCCATTTTTTCTATTACCATTTCATGGGTGACATGATATTTTTTTGTCACTTGGAAACCTGAGAGATGGAAAATCTCTAAGTGAAGAAGAGATCCATTCTTTCAGGATTAGCAATCTGATTCTGCAAGTAAGAAGACATTCTTTTGCAGACTGAGTCATTCCTTTTGAAAGTAGAATATTGTTATCACTGAACAAAGAAAACCACATCATGGGGGTGGGGGGTGAGAAAAGAACATCCACAGTTACCCTTTATGGTTTGTTAAGGGAACTGCTCTCCTCATTTACTAATACATTAATAAATGGTTAATTAAATTCCTCTTTCAAATGGTGATGCTATATACCATTTTTTCCCAGCTCTATGAAAAAGAGTGTTAGAAAAAGATGTTTCAAGGACAATAAAGAGATATAGGATGGTCACAGGTTATAAATGAGCAAATAAAGCTTTACACATGTGGTATAATTTTATGGGAATGGGGTTACCCTTAACTCAGACCTTTTCCCTCTTGCAAACTACTATGCCTGAAAATCTACCACTGGATTTAATCCTTTCAACCCTCCCGTTCTTTGATAGTTTACCATCATAAGAGAAGTAATATAGTTTCTAGCTAAAACATTAATAAGAAATCACTTATCACTTTATTGGCTTTGAAGAAGACAACATACCTATTAGAAATGGGAAAGAAAAGCAAAGAGGTGCCACGATGAGCAAGCAATATTACAAGGGAACATATCTCCAGTTGTACCCAACTTTCTACTTAGAAAAAGATAAGATGTGTGCCAGTAAAGCCTTATATCCTAGATACCCACAACCCTTTGCATCAGTTGCTTCATAAGAAACACTCTTACCTAAAGCACCAATTAAAAGGAATCATGGTCCCCAGAGTTCCAAAGATACTCTGCATTCCCTGGGACAGAGCCTCTTAGATCGTTCTTAGGTAAATTTGTGGAGAATTTAAAAAATAGAGAACAGTTTTACAGAATAATAATAATAATAATAATAATAATAATTATTATTATTATTATTATTATTATTATTATTATTATTATTGGCATGGGCTGAGACTCTCTTTATGAACAGAATATTCCCCTAAACAACCCCCCTTTTTTAACAATGTGGATAATATGTTATAGCTTGTTTAAATGTAGCATTTGCCAGTTCACACTCACAAAAAAAAGATGAGCCATAACCATATAGTACAGTTCTCTGCTAAAAGTACTTACTGCAGCAGCTATGAGGTTTCACTTAAGACAGTTTGTGGGCTTGAGAAAGAGACTATCTTTTGTGATTACTACTTACTCAATGGAGAGCATTAAGAAAACTATTAATTTTTAAAATTCACTAATGCTTACTTATAGCCTTTTCTTTTGTTAGTAAGATTACAGCTGAAATAGTGGCTCTAACCTTATACACTCCCAAAACTTTCTTCTTTAAGTGTTTTAAAAGCTTTATAGGAGACTGGTGCTATTATTACTAGCATTTTAACATTAAGCAAACTGGTTCTCACACCAGATAAGATGGGGTATGCTCACTCCATACCCCATCACACTCACACTATATACCATTATAAAACCCAGACAGAATGCATGAAGCAACTATGTGAGGATTCTGAAACATGAACAGTAGAAAGCAGATTAGGGAAGGGAACAAGAATTCATAGTACCACCACATTGTCAATGAGTTTATGAGTTTTTTCCTCCTTGCTCTGAGCCTGATCTCAATGCCAAATGTGTCCAGAGAGGCACAGAGTGAGCTCCCTCTCATTCTAGATGGAAGAGGAAGCCCCAACTCTGATGGAGAGAGCAGAAATCTCCGGCCCACCGTTTTTCTTCCTTCATTATTTTATCCATCTCCTCGCACTCTTGCCCCTGAGCAATCAATCCTGTGCTAGTAGCAGGATTGGCAGAAATGGCTGGAGACAAAAACCAGGTTTTCTTTTTTTAGATGGTGGAGCACTGGTTCCATTGTAGTTTTTCTTTTTCCTCTCTCTCTCTTTCTATTTCTACCCTCTTGCAACTCAACCCTGGATACAGACATAACCAAAATAGTTCACAGCAGAGTTGGGTGCTGGGTTACCAAAGCCCCAGCATTCTATATGAAGAACTGAAAAGGGCACTATAGGAAAACTGAAAATATTGGGGTGACAGTAAAGAACTTTGGAACTTTAACCCCATAAATTTTTTCGTGAAGTGCTAGATGCATGCATGCATAAATCTTATCCTAATAGACACAATAAATAATTTCAGAGCAGAATAACAAATAAACCACAACCCATATCCCATCTATAAAGGATTTGAACACTAAAGTGATATTGAGGCAATAGCCCAAAGGTGGCACATTATAACTTGCAGCTTGAACTTGTTCATATAAAAATGTAAACATTCTCCTTAGAATTCGACCAGATGCAAAATTTTAGAACATAATACTCAAAATGTCCACAACTTAACCCCAAATTACCTGACATTGAAATGACCACAACAATCTCAATTTATATGGGAAAAAAAATTAACAGACACTGATGCCCAGATAACAGAATTATTGGAACTATTTAACAAAAAATTTAAAGAATAAAATTCTTTCACCAAACAACTGCAAACACACTTGAAACAAAAAGAAAAATGGAAAGACTCCTCAATAAAAAAAAGATGATACAAAGAATTAGACTAATGACTGAAAAAATATATATACAATAAGTACAATTAAAAATTCACTGAGTGAGCTCAACAGCAGAATAGAGATAATGGAAGTAATAGTGACTCTGAAGGTAAAACGATAGGAATTATCCAATCTGAATAACAAAGAGAAAAATTTGAAAAAAATAAAGTCTCAGAGATCTGTGGGACAGTAGCAGAATGTCTTTTGGTGCCCCAGAGAGAACAGAAAAAGTACAGTACAAAAAATAATAATAATTTAAGAAATAATGGCTGAATATTTCTTAAGTTTAGTGAAAGACATAAACTGCAGATTCAAAAAAGTTGGTAAATCCCCAACAGGTAAAAAGTTCAAAGAAATCCATGTCCAAAATAAAAATTAAACTGCTAAAAACAAATAGAAAGAAAAACTTTGAAAAAGAACATGTGGTTTGAATGACTGCAGCTTTTCAGAAACCATGGAGGCCAGAAGAAAGTGTCATAACATTTTCAAAGTGTTGGAAAAAAAATTACTGTCAACTCAGAATTTTATACTAGTGAAAATGTCCTTTATAAATGAAGAGCAAAAAAGAACCACCACCACCACCACCAAAAAACAAACAAAAAACAAACAAAAACAGAACAAAACAAAACAAACAAAAAAACAACCTATTTTTTGAATAATTGACATAGTAAAGAATATAAGTATATTTTGGGGGAATATAAGGAAGCAGTACTTTCTAGGAATGAGTTTCTTGTTATTAATCAAAAGCAAAGCAGTGTTATCACAATGGCCAAAACAGTTAGACTTCCCTACTACAGCTTTCACCAGAGTCACCCAAATTCCTTCATTTCTCTAAGAAAACATAGAATCTATCTTTAGAGCCAGGGCTGATATCTTTGCAGAGATATTTCTAGTTTTAAGGTACATACATTTATTTGAGTATCTTCAACTATGATGTTGATAAAGATAAAAATCACGAAGAGAGATCTGGAATTATCTTCATAATATTTTAAGTTTTGGATATCTTATGAAAGTTTAACATACCTTTTGGTCCTCCATTGGACTAGCATTTCTAGGGAATTGAAGTTCCTGAGCAAAAACTAAACTTCAGCAGTAAAAGTCTCTGGGTGACTATCCTTTTCCAAAGCAATTATATAAAATATGTTATTTTTCTTCATTCATTTATAGTCTGCTTAAGAAGTGTTTCTTTTCCATCTGCTTTTAGTCTGAAATTCAGTAGATCAATGGATAGCAGCATACACCAGTACATTCATTATAAAGTTAGAATCTTGTTTCCTGTTAGTCAGCATGGCTCACCTTTGCTTTCATGTTGGCTGTGAGGACACTTTCTAGCTACTCTTTCTCTGACATGTTTTACTTGTTGAGGATGTTGCATTGATGAAAGTTCAAGGAACTGATGTGATCACTTATCACAAAAGCTCGAATTATCACTTCTGTTCTCACCCATAAGACAGGCTTAATGATGGGTAAATATCTCCTTGAATATTAAGCGCTTAATCAAAATCCTGTTTCAGCACAGACTCCGCAGCCAAATGGGGCAATGAGAAATGAACTTGCGAAAAGATATTGAGATTTCATTGCTTTCTAGCAAAACTGAAGAGTTGGCTGTTTTACTTTAGAAAGGTTTGCAATGATCAAGACCTCTTAGTAGGATTTAAAGCTGTTTATTAAAATCCCGCTGATGAGAGCTCCTTTTTGCTTTTCTCAGTAAGTCGCGTGACAAAATGGGCTGCCCTCTCGATGACTTGTCAGGGAAGAAGAGCAGAAAAGAGAGTTGAGCACAGCCCATGCCACTCTGAGCGGGAAGCCAGCCGGGAGGTGAACTGCTTGCTGGTGTCACTCTGCTCTGCAGCAACCAATGGCGACACTGTCTTTTTAGCCTTATTCAGACCAAGTGGGAAATTAGAAACACATTAATGCCATCCAGTTAAATACTTGCCAAGATAACAGATGGCTGATACCACTAAGCAACCTTGACCTTGCGGTCACCTGTCCTGTCAATCAGACTCAGGACCTTTTCTCTGGGGAAAACACTGTCTTCTGTGCAACATGGCATGTTCAGCCACCACTACAGATTTAATAAACCACATAGTCCATGCGGCAAATATGGGCACAGCACCTTCCCTCATGTGAACTAAAGTACTGGCATGCTGCATAAGTTTCCTGAAGCCTTCAACTGCTTCCACATAACACTGGACAGAAAATGGAACACTTCTGAACCAGAATCAAAAATTATATTCAACATCTAAAATCAAAAAGCTCTACTTGGGGGCTGAGAGAACACCTGTGTGCCATATACCACACAGTAAGTGCCTACCTAAATCATTGGACGTGGCTCTTGTCTATAGATTAAATGTGTTATTAACCAATGTGTTCACTATTAATGTGTTAATACTACAGATATTTCAGAGAGCATTTACTATTCAGTGTAAAAGAGAGACTGCTCTTACCAACATTAAAACTCCCAAAGTATAAAAGCTAATAAAAAAAAAAGGGCGTCTAAAAATAAAAACATGGATGCTGCATGTAGGGCCCAGACATAAAACTCTATCAAGAGATCATTGAGCACCTAGTGTGGCTGTTCCTGCAGCAGAAAGCCATTCTGAGATGAGCCACAGACCTGTGAGATGTGTAGCAGGAAATTTTGTAGGCCAAGTGATAGTATCACAAAGTTTCACCGACTTAGAAGCAAGAGTTCAAGATTCCAGTGCCTACTTTAGACCTGACTCCTAAGAGACTACTACTGTGGGAAGTAATTTGCACAATAAGCAAGAACTTGGGCTCCTGAGCTAACAGGAACCTGGCCTTGAGCCCTAGCACTACAACTCATGACCTCCGTGTCCTTGAGCATATTATAGAAACTCTTTACCGTAGGTCCTTCATCAGTTAAATGTATCATTATGATCAAAAAAGAAACTAAAGGACATTAAGCTCTTAGGACAATGCCTAGCATATGCCAAGGCTCATTAAATGTGAGTTATTATTAATAAATGTTCATCAATGCCATTCATAGCTTGGTAAATATTGGGAGAATGACTTATGCTCTCTGAGCCTATTTTCTCATTTGTAGAAAGAGAAATTGAAATAGATTATTCTGATAAGATGCTTCTAGACCTAGCATTCCATAGATTTGTAACTCCAAATTATTGCTAGTAAATATATATGCCTACCAAAAGCATGAAGTAGGATACTAATGCATTTTTGGAGCATAAAATTGTTGAAGCTGGCATTTCATTTCCCAAAAGGTCCAAGGCAATACCTCATTAAACCCTTATCATGACTGTGAGCCATTAAGAGGTAAGGAAACTGAGACCCCAAAGAGTTCAGAAGCTGCCCATGGTGATGCAACCTTTGGGCCTAAAAGCAGAGGTGTAGCAACCATAGGTTGGAGAAAGGGGGAGGAGGAGCACAAGTGCTTAGTGGCAAACTTGTCAAAGAACATGGCAGAGCAGGCAACCGTGATGGTGCCACCGCCTGGGTCCAGGAGATGCCAGGACTTCTTGTGAGATGACAAAAACTCAGACACCACAGCCAAGGGGATGGAGAGGAGAAGTGATGTCAGGTTAATTTATTTAACATAAATAATGTATTCCTTAATTATCTGCCACATGATTAAGTAATTCTGATGTAAATAATTGAAATCAAGGGAAGGGGAGGACATCAAGTGTAGGGAGTTTTGTTTTTAAAAATGTGCTTGCAAGGTGGAGGCCAATTTAGATTTCAAATAAAGACTTCATTAGATCATTTATTCACTGGCTCTACTGAATGCTACCATGTGCCATGTGTGAGGCTATGAGAATACAATGATGAATAAACTGAGTCCTAAACTTAGAGCAATATACAACCTACTGAGGAAGACAGCTGTATAACCATAAATGACATTATAGCTATTTGGTCCTATGGGAGGACAGAGAAGGAAGCATCCAATGGCCAGGAAGGGTAACTAAGGATGGACTTCTGGTGAAGCTAAAAGTAAACCAAAGAGAAGAGCTGGATGCCTAGGAGATAGGGTGAGGAGGAGGCTTGCCACAGTACCTTTTGAGTTGGGTATTATTACAAATTCAAAAAAAAAAACAAGAATTAAAGTTGAATCTTTCTCTACTGTTTTAACAGAAACAGGTATATTGTTCTCATTAACTTTTATAAAAACTCTTAAAGAGATGGTAACTCAGAGATGCAGCTCACTAAGCAAAAGTAAAGTTCAAGTTTAGAAGTGAGACTGTGGTGTTAGGAAGGTTAGGCTTCAGGGTCAAACCTCTCATGTTCGAATCCTATGTCTGCCTCTCAGTAACTGGGAGACTTCAGGCAGGTCACTCCTACTTCTCTAAAGTTTCTTCACCTATAAAAGCAAGCTAACAGTAATAACAACATCTTCCTTGTTAAACTGTTGTGAAGATTAAATGAAATAACCTCATACTGAGGTTAACACAGAGTGTGAGAATAACAAGCAATCTATAATAGTTAACTTATTATTATCAGCATCATTATTAATTGCCCTTTCTAGAGGTGCGTATGAGGCTCAGAACACCTGAAGTTCTGGAATAACTGACAACCTTTCTGAGACCAAAACAAACGATATTTTAACAGTGAGAAGCAATCCCTATTTGCAATTCTATACATACGATACCATACAAATAAAATATAGTATGATTTATAGAATTTATAGCATTTGAAATTTATTTCGAACTATAAAAAGGACAGAAGTTTAGACTTAAAAGTAAGGACTGGACCAGATGTCTCTACTTATTAGCTTGTTATTTTGAATAATTTACCCAACCTATTAACTTCTTCTCATCTGAAAAATGGGCTCTTCCTATCTAATTAAAAAAAAAAAACCCAGAGATGAATTCTGAAAATAAATTAAGAATAGCAAGGATCTGGCAGGATATTCCAAACCACAGCAAGAGCTGTTGCCTTAATGCACTTCACAAGAAGTTGATTACTTCTCTCTACTTAGCTCTTCTGAACAACCTGTATGAATCACTCTATTTCTATAAGGGACTTAGGTGATTGAGTGGCTGAAGTGTTCATCTGAGCTTCTTCATGTTCTGGTCCATCGGTCTATGGCTAAATTCCACTGCTGTCCTTGGCACCCACAGTCCTCCTGTGGTTGTATGTGTCTGGACATGAGGGTGTTTTCTCCTTTGCCTTTTGCTGTTTCACTGGTGTAACCAAACTGGACTACTAGCTCCCTTGTACCCTGACTCTCAGTGAATCAATTAAATAGGATACTTGTGGTTACCTTGAGGATGAAGATCCTGGTGAAAAAAGGCAGAATCCAGCCCTTTCATATTTAGATCCCTGTGCTTCCCAAATGGTACTCAACCACCAAACAGAAAATTTTAAAGTACGTATTCTAGCAATCTGTAGTGTTTTGTGCCCCATTTGGCATGGAGATCAGGGGTTTGGTTACAGGGAACAGAAACGAAGTCTGGCTAACTTCAGTTCATTTTAAAAAATCTGAATACCAAGAAAACTCAGACCTCTGAAAAGATGGGGAGAGGAGACTCAGAGTATCAAAATTACAGGAAGCGAACAGGAACCTCTTCATGGAGCTACTGTTGACAGGAATCTCCGCCAACCATTTCCTGCCCATACATCTTTCGTGAAAGATTCAGATGCCCAAGGGAGAGTGTGGATGGCCGGCTGCGGTCAGGTGCCTACCTTCTGGTCAGTGGAGAGCAAGACACCTTGAATGACTATCACACAAAGATTATACGTGTTGGGCAAATTGTAGTTTTTCAAAGAAAAATGAAAATGCTGTTACCAAAAGGAGGAGAAAGGGATGCTGGGCAGGCAAAAACAACAGATGTCCACTGCAGCAGGTCTATTTGGCATATCTTTGATGAGCCAAAAGACCAGAAACTATGCAAAGGCACAGGCAATGCATGCACATGGACGCTCATGCATGTGCGCACACACACACACACACACACACACACACACACACACACACACACACACACATTATGCCAATTCCTGAGAAAGTCCACCTCAGATTTAACTGACTTGGTTTCCTTTAGATTCTCCTCTTGCTCTTCAAAAAATGCCTTCCTCTCTCCAATCTCATTCCTTTTCGCCCAGTTTCCCACATAACATTTTTGCCAAAGCTACAGTATTTTCAATAAATACAGTCAGCTGAGTATGCAATCCTCCCCCATTCCTGTTATTGAATAAATATAAAACAGTGCCAGAGACAGAGGTATTATACACATTTTTTATAAAAATCATTTCAAATTACCCTGCATTATTTTTAATTGGGGAAAAAAATGGAAGTATTTTAAGCAGTGATCTAGTCCTATTGTCATATTCCACCCTGAAGATATATCAGATATCTTTTCTCTAATGAAGTGTTTTCTAGAGAGTAGAATATTGTCCCCCATTTCCAATCTTTAGATGCCACATATTGCTATGGTAACCCTGGGTTTTTTGATTTATAAATTTCTTCCTTTGTGAAAGAAGTAATTTCAGTTTAATTTACTAATGGATTTTGACTCAATCTACAATAACAAATAAGTCTGACCACACCCTTTTTGATTAAAACTCTGTAATTGGAATTTTGCAAATGAAAAGGTTTTTTCTTAAAATCTCTGAAACAGGTCTTTAAGAAAACAAGAAAATGTGAATAAAGAAACATATGAAAGCCAAAATACAGTGGCAACTTCAAAAGCAATTTCTCTTTAAAAAAAATTGCATTTATCATAGAAGATCAAAAGATAAGCTTGAAATAGTAATCAGGATACTAAAAAATATCACAAAAATGAAACTCACAAACACATGAAGCATTGTGGCCAAAAATGCATGTATTTATTCTTTGTTGTGAAAAATCTTAGAATGTGGATTCAAATAGACATATCCAAATGGTATTCTGACACATAATATCAGGGTTAAACGGTCCCTAGTTTATTTCAGTTTCTGCTTTACTTATATTGGATTCAATGTAGGATCCAACAACTACAGAAAATTTTCACTTGAAACAAAGTGAAACGTCCTAACAAATCTAGTTGTCTGTCATCTGGCTCTGTGTTTACATCCCCATTTGCAAAATCAACAGGGAAGCTTAGTGGAAAGAGAATTGGGCCAAGAATCAGACTTCGGCTTCTATTGTGGGCTCTACCGTTTATGTGCTGTGTCCTCAGGCAAGTCACATAAACACTCTGCGTCCTGTCTTTTAAGTCCTCTAGTACACTAGAGGGTGTGGTTAGGATTACATGTGGTACGGGGACTAAAGACTTTTGAAATTTATAAAGTTGGACTGAATGTGGGGTATCTTGATGAATAGGGCCAGATCATGATACTAGTGACCTACGCAGGGGGGAGTGATATTCTGAGATTCTGGTCCCATACAGAGCCTTGCACATCTCATGACTTTTCCACATGGTCTTAGGGAAGACAGGGAAGGCCAGAGGGTAAAAGTTCTCTAATCTGAACACACTGAGAACTTTCTAAATGCTGTCAAAACAAAACTTGGGCAATCTAGGGGGACGACAGGATCCATCCAGAGATCGAGTGGTTTATTTCCTAAGGTTTATTTCATAAGTATACATTTCCTTTTACCTGCCTCTGTTTAAACAAAAATAGGTGGCATTTTTGTTCTCCAAAGAAGAATAATTAAGCTTCTATTTTGTATAGCGACCCAGTTCTTAGATGAAAAATCTTCCTCCCTCCCAAACTATGAGCATCTTCAAGTTTCAACATGTGAAATATATTCCTGTGGCTGATGTTTGTTAAACTTAAAATGTCCCTCTCGTACATATTAGTTTATAAGTTATCTAAGACAAACATTAGTAGCTTTAACAGTTCTCCTAAGGATGATCTTATTGGTAGATGGGGTAGGATCTACACATTCAACCCCAAATTTGCAGAGGAAAGTTAAAGAGGAAAAAAGGACATGGGTCTTGGAATTAAAAAGGGTCAGTTAAACTCTAGGTCCTACGTAGGTTTTTTTCAGGAAGATAGGTATACCTGTGTAGGTACAGTGCACTACACATGCATTCTGAATGTGTGTATTCTGAATGTTTTTCTCTTTGCACATCATCACACAATTTTCCACATTTGTTACTATTCTTAGAAAACATGAGTTTAATAGATGCTCAAAATTCCATCCTATGACTCTGCCAAGTTTATTTTTGTAGGCCCTGAATCTTGTATTCTTAAAAATATTTTAGAAATGAAATCTGTTTCAAAATATCAAGCAAAATATAAATTTAAAGAAAACATACTGAGTACCCTATTTACCACCAACTGTCCTGCTCCCGTATCTAGAGATATATTTTAGAACTCTTCCCTCTGTACCTCTGCAGAACATTTTCTATGAACACACACACACACACACACACACACACACACACACACACACACACACACACACACACACACACACTTTCTGCATTTATGCTACTCCAGATCTGCAACATTAGCATTCAGTTGGAATTTGTTGGAAGGACAGAATTTCAGGTCCACATTTCATCTGCATTTTAACAAAATCTCCAGTATCTGTGCACAGAGTAAAGTTTGAGAAGCTGGTCTGTATCGGGAAGCTTTGGGGCCAAATCTAGCCTGCTGTCTGTTTTGAACAGCAGGCCAAAAATGAATGCTTTTTACATTTTTAAATGGTTGAAAAACAAATCAAAAGAAGATTAATATTTAGTGACATAAAAATTGCATGAAATACAAAGTTCAGTGTCCATAAATTAAGTTTTAATTGAACATAGCCATGCTTATTTGTTAATGTATTGTCTGTGGCCGCTTCTGTGCTGTAAGAACAGAGTTGAGCAGCTGTGACAGAGACCTTACGACCTGCAGAGCCTACAATATTTATGATCTGTCTCCTCGGAAAAAGTTTGCCAGCCCTGGTTTATCTGTCAGACTACATAGGGCAGTGAACATATGACTTAATATCTCTAATGTATAAGTATACAATTAAATAAGCTAAAAAAAAAACTCAACTATTTCTGAAACTGTATGTATATTTCAAAATAAATGACTTGTCATTTAGTGATCTTTTGTCCTTTTTCATATTTGCTTTTTATCTGTCTCCGCACACTACAAGTTCTAAAAAACCATCTTGTTTACTGAAGGCACACTTTACACTCATTAAATATTAGTTGAATTTTTAGTGTCCACAATAATATCATTAGGTGGGTACAACTGTTATTCATACCTTTGTACAGTATATTATATTAATATATTATATACTTATAACAATATATGTATGACATTAGCTGCCTAAGACCACAAGCTAATTAAGTGACATAGATCTCAAATCTTTTCTGCTAGAAATTAGTTGGAGGCTTTTCTTTTTCTTTGAAGAACTTTGAAGGCAAAGTTAGAGAAAAAAATGGCAATGGCCACTCCTTTGTGTGCAGTAAGAGATAAAGATGGTATTTGGTTGGTACGTTAGAAACTGTAGCTTAGAGACGTTACTACTTGGCGTATCTACACAGATCCCACATTACAGCTAACAGGCTCTGAAAGGTGCATGATATGACACGAACTGCAGAGATATTTGTTTATTATGAAAATATGAAATTGGCTCAGAGATCTTTGCTTTCAGAAACATTGGTAGTTTGTGTCAGCTGCTTAGTTGAGCACTTTTGTGATAAATTCAGAAATATAAACCAAAGATTCTTGAGTTATAGAAACCAACTTTGTGAGAGGTGGGGATACAGATTAACCATGAGGGACCAATGGAGCTGTGTTCTAAAGCAATAAAGAACATGTACCAACCTTGACTGATCTGACTTAAGAGGGCAAAGGGACCGAGAGTGAAGAACAGTTAGTAAGTTAAAAAAAAAAAAAAGTGAAGAGAAATAACTAGAGAAAAAAAATTGGTGCTCTCTGTGCATGAGCATGAGGGACTTAGGGGTAAGAGTGTTCTCTCATTTCTGTCTGATGCCAGCCGCTCAAGTTATTGCAAATGAGAAGAGAAATTCCACACCCGGATACTGTTTTAATTATGAAAAGAATCCAGCAAGGAATTCTGCGCTCTCTTCATCCAGGTAGCCCCAAGAGTGAACCCACTCGTCTGAATGGGGCTGCTTGTACCAGGGTCTTAATGCAGCGTTTTGATTTGCACATTGTTGCAGATTCGCAAGGTACAGATTTGCAATCAGGGTTTTGATTGCCAAGGTGGGCCTCAGGCAGTGATTTATGTTTGTCTGAGGACTGATGAGAACATATGGATGGCTCTGCTGCTAAAATACGCGGGTTTATCATAGGTTAGAGGCTCAGGAGTCTTGTCTATCTTGGCTGAGGGCATTTTCAATAAGTGGCGACCACAGGGCACCAAAACCTGCTAGGACCTGACTCTCTTTGCTGCTCAAATAATTAGTCTGTAGATGCCTTTCACTTATGTGTGCTAAAACATGGTGTGGTATCTCAAAATATGTTTACATCATACTATAACCATGAACTTGACATTTTAATGCACTGAACGTTTATTAAACATTTTTATTCACTACAGAGGAAAATTTCACAAAGAATGAAAATAGGTGTTTTGCTTATCTAAAACTATTCCCCAATCCAAAAAGTACACTTCTAAATTTACTAGGGAATCTCACAAGTCTACTCCATACTATGATCTCCATATCTTTTTTGTATTAAAGCTTCTTTAAATTGTGGAAGATTTTTTTTTCTACAACTTACTGTGCCTTTTTTTTCCAGCTCTTATTCTTAGAATCAGTTAATTATGCTCAAAACATGAAATTTTATCATTGATATTTGGAATGCCCACTTTTGTTTTCATAGTTTGTTTTATTCCATTTAATCTATATTTTATCTATATTTTCCCACAAATATTCCTCTGCTTTCCCTCAAAATAAAACTATTCTAATGCGTAGAGTTGGCAGGTAAAATACAGGACTCCCAGTTAGATTTAAATTTCATGTAAACTACAAACAATATTTCAATACAAGTACATATCAAATATTGTATGGGACATATTTATACTAAATATTGACACATATTTATACTAAAAAAAATCCATTATTTGTCTAAAATTAAAATTTAACTTGGCTTTTTTCATTTTTATTTGCTAACTTTGGCAATTATAGTTTGGTGTAATCCATACAATGTGTGTTTGTTATTTTGCTGCATGTATCTTAGTGTATTTCAACAATAAAGGGATAATTCTCATTCTCTGTCTCCCTCTCTCTTTCTCCCTCTCTCCCATCCTTTGTTCTCTCTCCTCTCTCTCATCTCTCTTCTCTCTTTCCCTCTCTTTTTATTCAGAAAAATATTTTTACAACCCACTTATCTTCTGCCTTCTTCTCTCCCCTGAGGTGGTCTCACCAAAACTCTGAAAATCTTTTCAAGAAACCAACTTCTGTTTTTACTAGTCTTTAATGTGTTAGATGCATGAGTGTAATTATCATCTTTCTCTAATGTTCTTTCAACAAGTATGTAATGTCCTTTTTTGCTTCTTATAATTTCTGGTAGAGGTTATATTCCTTAGTGGCTGCTCCCCTGCAGTACACCAGCACTCAGGATAAATTCCACCTATTATCTTGTACATGTTAAGAAGAAATGGGCATCAGATGAAGCCAAGAATCAACAAGAGGAAAACGGAGAGAGAGCACCACTCCATTTGCCCATTCTCCCACAGAGAGGCATATCAGGGTCGTGTGACCACAGCATGAGTCTATTTTCCAGGGGACCAAACTGGATCCCCTGTTGAGCTCTTTTGTAGAGCAAAGGTGAGTGCAAATTTATCAATAAAAAAGTGCTGTTTTGGATGTGGAGAAATGGCTCTTCATAGGAGCTGTCTGTGATTACATCACTTCTACTTGTAGGAGGGCAGCCACTGATCCCTGGTAAACTGGGTTCCTGTTCCTTCAAGTCTCTTGGGAGAAAAGAGTAACTTGAAACTGAAATCAGCTGGTTCATTTTTTTAAGTAACAGAAAAAATTTCTGAACGAATCTGCTCATTATATCATTTTCCCCCTTATATTATCATATTTTGTCAAATATTAAAAGCACTAAAACATTTCAGTTTCTGTTCATATTTGCTTGGTCTTTGTTTCCATCTTTTATTTTTAATATTTCTAAATCTTTTTTGTACTAAATGTCTTTTTCTTTTTTTGTAAAGAGCATTTTGTTGGATCGTTTCTGTTATTGTTAAAAATATAGTTTGAGACTGGTGTACCTCATTTATAAGTATCCTAACTATAGTTGTAGTAGGACATTTATACTGTTTTGATATTTTTCATTTTCTGCATTGTTTTCTATCTTCCCCTTACTTTCCTCTATGTAAACAAGTTTCGCTCCTCACATTTAAAAATTACATATTGCACATATGTACTCATGGTTTCTGCTTTTCCTTTTAGACCAAACCCTGTCTCTCATGACTCATTAATTCCTTAAACTTATCAATATCTATATCTTCCTTTTTACTATCTATATTTTCATTCTAGGTTACTGTCTATATTTTCATTCTAGGTTATTCTGAATTGTTATATACTTTACCTTTTACATTTTTTTGTTCTCAAGCTTTTTTTTTTTTTAACAGAACCTAAATTTAACCAAGTTATTTAATTTCCTTCATTTCCCATATCATTTACAAAATTCTCCTTGGAATTGTTTCCTTCTTTGTGTGCATCTTTTGAGAGTATTTTTAGAGTGTGCATTTGTATGGGAAAACTAGATTATATATGCCTGAGAATATTTTTTTATTATGCCCTCATACTGAATGATGGTTTGGGTAGATATATATTTAGATTGCTTTCTTCAGAAACTTTGTCATTCTCTTGTATTTATTGCTGCTTTTAATAAGACCGATGTTTAAAGATGATTTTTTCTTTCTAGAAGTTTTATTCTTTCCTGTTTTTGTTTTCAAATGTCACTAAAATATTTAAATATGACAATGCCCTTATCTCTCCCAACTTGAGCCCTAACTTTAACTTGTCATCTTTCACACTTTTTTATTCTAGAAAATTGGTCTCAATTATTTCTTTAGGTGTTTTCTTTTTTCTGTTTTTATCTTGTTTATTCTGTGATTTTTATTGCCTAGATACTGATATTGGTATTTTTATTTTTGAACATTTATACCTACTGGGTCTCTATTTATATTTCTCATCTTCTTTCCAACATTTTTCAAAATCCATCTATCTGATCTTCTATTCTTAATCTCTGTATGTCCTGCTATTTATCTTAATAACCAAGTTCTCTATTTCTAACAATTTCCATTCTTGTTTTCCACCTTTGTAAATGATTTCTTGTTCTTTCTTTATATTGCAAACATTATGTTTTATCTTTAAGTCCATTGATCATGCTATTTTAAATACTTTTTCTGTGTATTCCAATTATTCTGCATCAGATAGTATATGTTGTTCCTCTGACATGTCTTTAGTAGTAGCTGCCCTCCTCAAGTGTCTAGTTATTTTGGCCGTGAATTCATGTCATGGAGTTCTTGCTGTTCTGTGTGAAATCTGTAATAGGACGAGCTGGGAGCTTGGTTGTTATTCCCACAGGCACATATAAGAAGAAATGCTTCTGAGCATATAACTCCAGAAACAATGCAAAGACTGCTCAGCACTCCTGTTTACTTCCAACCCACCAGGCAACACACCTATTATTATTTCACCTATAAACACTTGGAAACAGTAGCACTAGGAGGAGACAGGGCCCACAATCCTAATCTTTTATTTCTGGGGGTTGGCAAAATGGGGGTGTGAATGCCTGAGCGTGTCTGTCCAGCCTGCAATTCCTTATCTAGTCGCACCAATATGGTCTTGACATAGCTTTGATTTACCCCTGCTCTTACCTGACACTCAAGAGCTAGAGTTTTGCATCTGATTTCTGTAGTAAAAGAGCAGGAGCAAAGCTTAATAGGATCGTACAAACTGTGTCCTTGTGACTGCCTCTTTTTGTTCTCTGCTCCATACTTTAAACATCACCCATTCGAAACTTTCCAACAGCCAAGGCAGGCATTGGACTCCTCGGGGGTCCTCTGGTTGTACATTTTTCATTCCTCAAATTCACACTTTCTTTCATCTTCTATAGTATACTTAAGGTTGACTTCGGGAGAGAGACCAACATCCCAAACCACTCTGTCATCTCAACAAAAATCCATTTAGTATCCTGTGTGTATTATGCCCACAGCTCAAGTCTGTATAATTAACTAACTTAAGTCTCTTCTTAAGTCATATCAGATGTGTGGAGTATTTTTCATGTCTCTCATAAATGTTCTTAATTCATTTTCATATTTATTCTTCCAACAAATATTACTGAGCATTCAGATATGCTGGCAATCTAATAGATTTCAGGGACACAAAATGAATTAAAAACATGATATAGATCTAAAAGTATTTAGCTAACCAGTATAAAAAGACTTTTTGGGGAATATACAATAAAATTCTTTGAAACTACCGCATTAGGTATTTGAATTACAATGGTGATTAGACTGTATTTTCTCCCATCCCACATAACTCTAAAAGATTATTTTTAATAAGCTATTATTTCATTTTCCAGGCATTATTTCTCATTGTTTAATTCTTTTAAAATAGCATTTCATATTATTGAGGGGAGGGTTAGTTCATCTGCTGATTGCTATACCTTCTGGGATCCCTTCTGTTCCCTAAGGCTGAGGCAAAACCCAAATTTACTAATGAACTGCCAAAAATTTCATTTCACAAATTCCTACTCTGTGCCATTACTGTAAGGCTTTGTAGTTATTACAGTGATGAGTTTTTAGCCTGGAAACTAGGACAACGCTGTTTTAACTAATTCATTACCTACACTTTATACATTTTGAAGAGGAAAAAAGTGTGTTGCATGCATGAGTATATAAGTGTGTGTGTGTGTGTGTGTGTGTGTGTGTGTGTGTGTGTGTGTGTGTGTGACACAGAGAGAGTGAGAGAGAGAGGGGGAGGAAGAAGGAAGAGAGTGAGCACTGTATGTGTTTTCTCATCTCACATTAGATTCCATTCTGCAACACAAATAAAGATTGGTCGAACATTCATTTCATCCCTGCTCTTTGAATTCATGTTAGCCTTTGGTGAGTCTTCCCCCTTCTATAGATTATTAATTCATTTATTTGTTCATTCAATAAATGTTAATTTAGCGCCTACTCTGACCTAGGCACTCTGAAGGTGCTAAAAAATAGCTATTGTGCCAACTTTGGAATGTATCAGCTTAGCTAGGCTGAACTACATTTCCCAGAATTCCCAGTCCTGTATTTTTCTGGGTAGGCTGGGCCCCAGGAGACATTTCCTGTTGGGTGGATGTGAAGCAAGAGACTTTCATACTTCACACACATTGCCTATGGTCTACTGGGCCACCTTGTTGATGTGAGTTATGGCGGGGCCTACAAAGCTGCACATTCATCTGGACCTTCACTAAGCTTCTCTGACTTGTGAGCTGGGAATATGTTAAACTCCCTCAAAACAGACCCTAGTCTGTGCAGGACACCACACACCACAGACAGAAGAAATGAGAACTGACACAGTTTCAGTCAATCCTTGCGGAGATCCCACTTCTGTGTGTGGGTTCCAGCCTCCTCTTGATCTGCCCCACTTCACATTCAACTTGAATTCTTATCTGTCTGCTGTGGACATTGCACTTTAGCATGATACATGAATCAGATGGGAGGAATACATTTTCAAAATATTACATCACAAAATATTACATTATAACTATAAAAAGCACTATGAACAAATCTCCTATTCAGAGAGATAGGAGACCTTCTAAGCTGGGGTCTTCTACAAAGATTCTCCAAAAGCTTAGGGAGCAGAGATGTGTTCTATTCCACTCAGACCTCCTCAGATCCCAGTTTATCTCTTTTGTAAATACCCCCTGGCTACAGTGCAATTTTGTTTCCAGAAACAGCTACTATGATTTGGAGCAGTGCTCTTGGGTGACTGAAACCTGCTTTGTCCCCATGAGAATGTGACATTTAATTCAAAAGACATATCAATCTCTAAAATTATTTGCTCCTATGATCCAAAAAAGGGTCTCCCCCAACTGTTTCTTATGAAGCACCTTTTCTTGCTCAGTGACTCTTGTGGACTGAGTTTGAGCAGATGATGACATTGTTTTTTCATGTACGCATTAACATTCAGAAGCTATTAATTAAGGATATTTTTTAATGTTAATAAAGGACTAATCAATTTTAGGAGTGTTCATTCTATTTAACAGTTTCGAGAGTAATTTTATTCTCTTACCCTCTTCCAGACCCATAATGCCAACCCAAAACAAATTGCTTCTTCTCTTTATGAGTAAATGGCACTTTAACTGGCATAGTTGCCAACCTAAGTGTTACCTTAGCCTCTTTATTTATCACCCCTCACATTAGTTGCCAAGTCATTTAAAATATAGCTCCATTCTTTCTCTCCAGTTGATTCTCTTCTTCGCCTCTTTCTTTCAATCCTCTTCACTTCTAGCTCATTGAGAAGTACATCATTTCTTGTCTAGACTAGCTGGTTATTTAACCCCTCTTCCTCCAGTCTTGCCACCTTTCATTCTACTCTTGTTTCAGAAGGAACTTACATGCCATTATGACCATGTCAGCATCCAGTTCAAAATAGATGTGTTTCCAAGAATCAGTATATTTCAATATTAGTAAAATTCACCTAAAAACTTATTAAAATTCATATTAATGGTCCTCTATAAATCCTGGGTGTAAAGCCCCAACATCTTAGTGTGAAGATTAGGACTGAGTTTGGCCACTGCTCAGCTTTCTTCACATTCTCTTCTACCCTTAGAAAAATTTAGTTCTTTATAGGACATTGTCCTCACCGTACATCCTTGGCTTCGCATTTACTGTTTCTACAGCTCAGAACACAAAGCCTTCCCCTGTCAATCTTCTGCCATCTCATCAGTTCATAGGTTATCACGTGAAGCTTCTTCAGATGCTGTGTAAAACAATAAGCTTTCTCTTGGTGCCAATATGCTGAAAACTACACTCATTTGCTTTTCTGTTTGCCAAAAATACTATAAATCCTTGAGAGCAAGAAAAAAAAATGTCTTTTTAAAAAGTTCATAGAGATGACTAAAATATTTTTGATGAATGAATAAAAATAGTTAATGGATACTTGTCCCTGAGGAACTCAAAGGATTCAGCTCTTCTGCAAGGTATATAACAAACAGAAAATTGTCTCATTATTGTCCCAAGAGACTTAGCTCTGCCCCTGCCAACTCTCTGAGCCACTCAACAAAATAAATTTCCTCTAGTTAACCAGGCTCCTCCTTTTGAGGGCAGGGGGGGAATGGAATAAATATTCAAATATTTACTATAGAGATATCACCTGCCCCCACCTTCAAACCCAAGCAGTTAGTGATGTTAACCTTTTCCACCAGAGAAAAGTTCTTAAAAATAAGATCTCCTCTATTTCATTATACTCGCAGTAATACCTTAGTGCCCCTTATAGACTGGTGTTATGGACCACTGCACAGGGAGCCTGTCCTAAAGCTGAGCCTGGACCTGATAATGTATTAAACTTTCAAAAAACAGACTCCCATCAAAAATACCCTACAACATGCTCAAGAACTTGGAAGAACTAGACAAAAACTACACCATTTCTAGTGAGCAAATCCCACTAAACAAATCCTTCAATCACTTCTGATTCTGGTGCTATAAATCGACCAGGTGATGATTTTCATGAGGGTGGAATGATTACTGAGAATGTTAATTTT
Source organism: Cynopterus sphinx (assembly GCA_030015415.1). NCBI lineage: Eukaryota > Metazoa > Chordata > Mammalia > Chiroptera > Pteropodidae > Cynopterus > Cynopterus sphinx. Next base: position 8,642,217 of record CM057387.1, read on the forward strand.
ATTCTTTTCTAGGCCAGTATTTCTCTAGAACAAATGCATCTGAATCTATAAAGATGTCTGTGAAACTAAATATATATTTCTTAGCTCCACCTTGTAGATACTTTCAGAATCCTTAGAGGGCTCAGGAATTCCAGCTGATTTACTGTTGTTGTTTGCAAATTTAGGAGCACAGTTAGTACTCTGGACAAAATGCAACTAAAAAATATACATATATTTGGGTCTATGGCCATGCCACCCTGAACGTGCCTGATCTCATCTGATCTCAGAAGCTAAGCAGGGTCAGGTCTGGTTAGTACTTGGATGAAAGACCACCTAGGAAGACCAGGTGCTGTAGGCATTTATATATATATATATATTTGGACTCCTGTCCCCACTCTCTGGATACTCAGCTGCTGCCATGGTCGTCTTAGTGCAAAATCTTTTTGCAGAATTTTTATATTTTAATAAATGTTACTTAAATGTCAACATCACCTGCAAAATGATTTCACAATAAGAATTTCAGATGTTAGCTAAAAGAAAAAAAAAATACCCCGACTTTCTTTTGAGTTTAATAAGAGACCCATTATTATTAAAAACAGTCATTTAAACCTATTAGGTGCATAAAAATAATACCAAGTACCTGAAATCTGCCTGGCATAGAGGTAAAAAGAGCTAAAGCTTATTAAGTGTCTTAAGTTACTTCATGTATTTGAGGCCGTGTCTATAAGGGCAAATACAATGGAGCACTGCACAGTTACTAAGAGAATTTGAACATTATAAATTGGAAAAAAAATCAGATTCATTACTATTATAATTTCTCTTTTCCTCCCAAAATGAGTTCCTTTGAATGATCCATGTAATTGCATTACCCCTTTAGTGCTTCGGCTTTTTAGACAAACTATTCTCCTTGAGAATAAACCCTATTTCCATATTTATGTTGCACAATTTGCATATCCTAGTTTGAGACTTTGTATGTTTAGAGGTACTAGGTGACAGACACACCAAGCCTTATACGATTAGGTGAAAATTCAATAGGTAATATTATAAGAGACCAAAATGGTTCCAAATGGCCACTATTTATCTGTATGTCTCCATTTTAATGTCTCTCTGTTTGTTTGTTTGTTTGGTACTGAGTATCTAAATAGAGAATAGTATTAAATTTATGAATTAGGATCTTAGTTCCAGGTCTAAAGTGAATAATATTTACTTACTAGCTTCAGTGCCTATGTTTTCACAACAATTGTCATCATATAAAAATTTTAGATAAAGTGATCCTTCCAATAAACAAACGAATAGCAAGTACATTAGTTGTGTGTGTGTATGTTTTCCCTAAAGAGAGACTAAAATGAACTAAGGAGTCTCAGAACTAAAAAGTAAATGATAACAAATGTATAAAGAAGGATACCATGACCTCATTCTAAGTAATGACCTTGGCAATCACTGCTTGCTTTCGAGGGGCATTAGTCAAGGTTCAGTGTTTAGCCCAGGCATTTACCACTCAATAACATACAGCCACAGTGAAGAACTTCCCTATGTCAATTATCTATTACAAACTATCAAGTCATTTTGAAATAGTTAAACAAATCTGTACATTGATATTTACTGGTATCATTTTATGCTGCATTGAACCAACTTGAGGTTTACACAGTATAAACTTCTGCGCAGATATTTCTGAGATCTTAAAATTGGACATTCTCAAAGGAAATGAAGATTCTGATGTACTGCAGAAATGCTAGGAATTCCTATCAAAACAGTAAAAAACAGAGTAGTGGATTTCCAGTGCCCCAAATTTCGGATGCTTTTTAAACCTTGCATTTCATTAAATTGCATGGCTGGATAGGAGAGTCTTGCTAAAATATTGTGATTAACACAAAGGAAGCTTAACAGACAATGCTATTATAGGTGAAAGGCTGCTAATTGCCATCTTCCCAATAACTTATTGATTTTAATCAAATCTTCCTAGAGTAGCATGCCAGCGGCGAATGGATAACTAGATAGAGGGAAAACACAACAATGGCTGGAGTAATATGGAAGAAATTATTCATGTTTGATTTGTATAAAATTGAACAAATATTCTTGATCAGCATTTATACAAATATAGATTCGTAGGGAAGGTGCTATCTAAATTGCTTCTCTCACAGTGTATTCAAAATTACCATAACTGTTAGCATTTTTAATTATTTTGATCTGCTGAAAATAGATTAAACTGAATGGGAAATTGGCTTATTAAGGCTTATATATTTGAGTTAATATGAAATGTTCTCAGCCACTCTGCCTTGAGAATCTTTAGTCTAAAGAACATTTCACTATCTATAGTTGACAATGGAAGGGAGAAGGGTAGAGGATTTAATTCTCGGAAAGTAAAGTTTTGTTTTGGGGTGGGTGTAACAGAAAAATCTTCTCACTCCCATTACTTTGTTAGGGAAACTTATGCACCTCTGCTAAATGAGAACATTTCATAAATGAGCAACTGGTCTGTTTGACAGAACCGAGTTTTCATAGGGAAAAATAAAATACTGCTAGACTAAACTTCACACTTAAAAAAAAATATGGAGAACTCTTGAAATCCAAATTGTATTATAAGAGCAGTTTCTCAGTGTGTGATTCAATGTAGTGCGGAACACGGAAGAACTCACACTTTGGTCGTTCACTGATGAAGAAAAAGAAGTGCGATGCTGAGCCTCAACTGTACCTCTAGGCAGGTCGCTGGGTGTCCCTTCCAATGTTTGTCTTTGAGTAATGTCTTACTTATCAAATTGGTGACACTGGACCCAAAGGTAGATTTCAAACATGCATATGGCTACATTTTTTTTTAAAGATTAAATAGTTTCCCTTAAAATAAAAGTAATAGCATAAAGATTCAGTTAAACATAATCTTCAACATCTATGCTAGAATTAAGTGTTTTAATGGTTTAGGGCAGAGTTTATCAATTTCGACATGACTGACATTTGGGGTCTGGATCATTCTTTGTTATAGGGGGCTGTCTTGTGTACTATAGGATATTTAGCAGCACCTCTGGCCTCTACCCACTAGGTGCCAGTAGCACTGCTCCCCACCAGACTTGTGACAAACAAATAGGTCTCTCGACATTTCCAAATGTCCCCTGGAAGGTAAAATGCTCTTGACTGTAAACCGCTAGATTAGTAGAAGGGGATGCTTTAGTTCTCATGATAATGATGCATCTCAAACCACTTTCTAGAAAATTTCCATTTCACTGTAATAATGCAGAAACAGAACAATGAAATTTGCATTATAGCTCCAAAGTCTGAGAAACTGATCTTTAAATATATTCCATCTATGAAACACGTGCATCTAAGCCAGAATTTTTATTTTTTAAGATTAATTGACTATACGTAACAGATAGTAGAAAATAATCACAGTGATAGTTTGAAAGGCAAGACAGTCTCATCATGTGATGCTATCTTCTGGTTAAGGTTTTAGGGAAATGCAGTCTAGCTCAGCAAAGGCAAATACTTTGGAAAGAATTGTCAACTCCAGCTGACTGGTAGTGGCTGATGGTAGCCCTATACTAAGACAGACTCGTCCAGCCTCAGCAGGAAAGATGGCTGTGATACATTCAGCAACATCCGCCTTGGACAGGTAGAGGGAAGTAATGGCACATATTTCACACTATGGGCCCATTCCTTCCTAGTCATTTTAACTGACTTGCTCTCTGGATTATTTTAAGCACGTGATGAAACTGTGATATTCTGTTTCTGTGTTGCATAAATAAATACACATCCAAAAAAATAAAATAAAATAATAAAATAAAATAAAATAAAATAAAATAAATAAAATAAATTAAAGGTCACTTCTAAGTACTGATGAACCATCTCTACACTAGGCACTGTTTTAGGCTCTGTGGACAGGTTATCAAGTTAAAAAAAAATAGTCTTTTATAGAAAAATAATGGTATACTAATCTGGTATCTAGTGAAAAAGAAACAAACCGCTCTCTTTTTTTAAAAAAAAAAAAAAAGTCACAAAGTATTGATTTCTAAGGAACACAGTTTCTTAAAAAATCTGTATAATTATTTTCTAATGTTATCCTGGTACTTCTCTGAGTTAAGATCAAGTATTAGGCCAGTTTCCCTTGGCATCTCGAAAGTGGTATGAACTTAGTCTTTACGAGCGTTTTGTAAGGAGGCTGAAGAAAAGGCAACTTCTGCCTTTCTTTAGGGCTAAAAATGGCTATCCACATGGTTGTAAAAATCTCCTTTAGATCAATATTGAATACATAATAACCATTGTCATCATTTACAAAATGATTTTCTACTTACGAACCATTCTTTTTCTTAAACCTTCCCATTTCAATGACCAGGACTAGCCATTGTTAGACTAGTAGCTAGCAGTCATTAAAAAAATAAAAAGAAAAAAGAAAAAAAAACGTCTTGCTCACTTTTCCTCAGTTGCTGCATACATAATGAAAATGAAAGGATTAAACTCTTCCAAGGTGAGGCCTGTCCAAGAGACTGACGCGAAGGTAACCTGACTTTGAAGAGCTCAATTAAATTTGTACCTTGGCACAAAAATTACAAATAACGTGTGATATTTGAAATCATACACATTAGACACTTAACTACTAAGGTTCTGCTGTGGCTAAGGTTGATATAAAATTCTGTTGACTTGGTTCCTTTGTATCAGGGTTGATTGGATTTGGCTGATAAAAGTAAAATAAAGACTGAGACAAAGTGAGTATGAACCTGAGTTTACTGCCCCTAAGGCTGGATAGGCCTTTTGGGTTGAGTTTTTCACACTGTCAAAGGGATATTAACTCAGAGAAGATTAAAGTCTTGGAAACTGACTTGCATGTGGATACAAAAGGGGTAATAATGGTCCCTTGTGAGGGTGACCTCCCAAATCAGTGGCCAGGTAGTGTTTCTAGAGGTAATGGCCACAATGATACCCTGGGAAATGTGACTGACCAGTTAAAACAAGTTCTGGGTTTACCCGTTGAGGGTTGATTGACTGTGGAGGAGTTTGACACAGACCAATTACTGACCCTCAAGTTCACTGGCTGAGTAGTCACAAGTTTACTATCAGCCTGTCTTTTGCCCACTCTGTCCAATTTTCGTAGAAGAGGATGTTTGGCTTCCTGCTTTAGTGTCCTAACCACTTGCTATTTTACAGGGTCAAGGCTCAGGGTCATGTACAGATCAAGTTCACCTGCACAAATTCAAAAAGCTTTGGAAACATCCTTTATCATCCTTGCGTTAATTTGACATCTGTGGCAGCTTCAAAAAAAAAGAAAAAAGAAAAAAAATGTACTTTCAAATACAGAGAAAGAAAAAATGTCCTTTACACTTAGTGGGAAAAAAGATTTTAGAAATAATGAAGGATTTCCTTTATTTGGAGAATACTGACAAGTTGTTTGGGTATCTAGAAAACAAAGGCACAACCCCACAGAAAAGACAACACACTCAAGACAACCACAGAGGTTCCTTGGTAGAACATCCTGTGATACAGATTGGGCTACTCTACAATTCAGAGCCAAAAATTAATGAGAAATAAAGTCAAGGACAGAGGCAACTGGGGAATTTTAAAAGTATATTTAGATGCTCACTGCAATTGAACTACTAATGTTGGGTAAATGAGGGAATAAAACAAATTACACGATTCGTTATCATTACGAAAAGATTGGGAGAGAAAAGACTCCCATTTAAAAGAACACTTCGGGGCTTTTCCTTCCACAAGAAACATGTTTCATGTCATCCAGACACTAAGTAGATTTCTTTCACAAAAACTGTTACATTATCTGGGTAAACATGTCAATCAAAGACTACAACTAGCAATTTACAGCAATGATGCTAGATTTAACATCTAGAGAGCAAGATTCCAGTGGAGAATAGTGTTTTTATTTACCTCTTTGTTACTAGAACAATTTTTTAAAAAACATTTTTATATAAGGAGCTTTGAAAAGAGAGTATTTATGTTATATGCAAAACAAATCTTTAAAACTTTGAGGTCTTTTTTATTGGATTGCTTTCTCTTTCAATTTAAGGGATAATTTCTTCAAAACACTATTTACAAAATTTTGGAGGGTACCTCTGAATAAACACTTCTTATAATGAAGCCTTAGGAGAACAGTGACATAGTATCATATTCTGCTTGCGTGTTAGAGGTAGAATCATTATTTATTAATTTTCTATTTTCATGATATTTTCTCAAACTTAATATTCTATTAAGGTAGCATCTGTTAGAGGAATTATCTTGGTTTTTTAAAGCAAATTTTAACTGATTACCATGAATCTACATAATTAGAATTAGGTCTAATTATGTAGTGTAAATACATGTAATATATTTATAACATATAATGACATAATTATGATTCACAATAATGTTGAAAAACTCCTCCTTAAAATTAGTAAGAAAAATGTGCCACACAACCCCTCTACAATTTATTAGCAATTTTACAATGCATGTTTTTCTGTTGTTTCTAAAATAGAGCTTGGTAAGAAAATATAATTAAAAATAAATGTATTTTGAAGTTATTACCCCAAAAGAATAAAACGGAACCTTCATTAGATTTCAAAATTACAAATATTTTGCAATCTGTTTAAGAAGAGCAGATTTTAAAACATTAATCCTAATAAGCATCCATTTCCAACATACCCTGAACCAAATTTTGAGTGTTTAGAATGTCTAGCAAAAAGCTAATGTAAGATGGCTCTAATTCTGTCTTATAAATCATTAATCAATGTGAAAGAAAGTACAACAAATTATGATGAATTTTTACCTATAAACTAATTAGAAATATAAGGAAAAATTGGGGGAAGGAATCGATGTCTTTTTCATATTAAGTGCAACATGAATAACTTTGTGACCTTAGCTAACGTACTTCACCTTTCTCATTTGTAAAATGGTGATGATAACGGTTTTCTATTTTATGTGTTGTGAGAATAAAAAATTAAATAATTTCTGTAAAGCACTTACTAAAAGAGGATATGTCTTCTTTGTAGGAGGAATATTTTGGTGTTTATGAAGTATATATATATTCAAAGTATTTGGTATACATTAGTTTTCAAATTTTGATATTTTTCCAAAATGGAAAAGAATACAATAGCCTAAAAAGTCTGATCTTATACATAAGTTATACACTATATAAATATACTAAATAATGTATACTTAGATAATATAATTTATAAATACAAAAAATATCATATACCACACATAGAATGCTTATGATTATATATCCATGCATATTTGATCAACAAATGAATATTCAATGACTGCTAGGAAAGTCATCACACTAGGCAATGGTTAACCTCTGTTTTCCTGCTTAATTTTTTTTTTAATATGGTGAGAGATGCAAACAATGAGGAGACAATTAAAATTCAGTGTGATAGACTATTCTAATGTAGTGCACAGGTTATATTTTTTATAAGATTTTATGAGAAATCCTATAAAATTCTTTTTGGCAAATCAATGAACATTTTTCAAAAGATGTTCATGAACATATGCCTTAGCCCCCAAAATGCCAGACTTGTAAGTTCATGGTCTCTGTTTACTTTACATATGCAGTATTTCCTAGGATGCTTCTCAGGTTATTATGCACAACTTATTTGTTCAGTAAACATGTTTTCAATAAATTAATCTTACTACTAAGTAGGTAAGGTAGTAAAGATTGTTTCATCAAACTTTTCTTGAGGTCATACAATCAATAGCTCAGGCACTGTTATGAGGATAGGTGAGCACCTTAAGTGAATCCTATCTGCTACCTAACTTTCCAAAGCATTGTGATGAAGAACTACACAATACTGGAGGGGGAAAAATGACCTTATAAAGAGTTCATAAATAGTCTGCAAAATGCCAGTGAGTTTCTAACAAAGTGCCCCATTAGCTAAAGAGTAGAGATTATAATAAAGTGGAAGTAGCTTGAGAGTTGAGAGTTCTGAATTTGAAGACCAACGATCAAAAACATAGCTTAGCTCAGCTTTGGCAAGCCAGTTGTCTCTACACCTTGGGTTTCCCATAAATAAAATAAGTAAGCTTTCTGGATTTTCACAACAGTGGGCTATATCAAACATCGGAATCCCCAACCTCATTCCTGAGATTCTGATGCACCTACCTGAGTATGGGGAGGAGGTGGAAGGAACAGAGGTTCGGGGTGGCCCTGTTGGTGGGACACACTGTTATGAACGGGAAGTAGGTCATAGGAGCAGGCGACCAGAAAGCTGAGAAACAAGAGAATTACCCCTCAGACCCCTTTCAGCTGTGAAGTGGAGGGACCTCTAGTCTTCTTCTGCCCACATTTCCTCTAGACCTTCTTCTTGCCATCTTGACCTTTTAGCCCTGGGTCTGGAGTCCCCTTACATGTCCACAGCTATTCCAGTGGCTTCAGTGTAGCTTCTGTGACCTCAATGCATGATCTTTTATCTCCCTACCGAAATTCCCCTTCCCTTTATCTCACTCTCTCATGGTTGGGGCACACACTTATTGGAGAAGCAATTTCTACCTAAAGGGCAATACTAAAGTTTAGCAGAAAGTATTAACAAACACAGAAAATCTATCTGTATTTTCATGGCAGCCTTTGCATTATAAAAATGAGCAATAAATAAATGGGAAATTTACATACTCACTGTTGGGGAAGAAAATTGGGCAGACATTTTAAGGGAGTAGAATCATTTTGCTATTCCACATTTACCCTTTGAGATTCCTCTAGTAGAAAATACTTTTAGTCTGACATGTGGGCTTCTCATTTAATGAGGATGCCATTTGAGGACTTGACCAAGTATCCTTAGACCTTGCCACTGGGAGTATGTCCTGGTGACTAGCATCAGTGACACTACTGGAAATGCAGAATCTTGGCTCCCACCCCTGTCTTACTAAACCAGATTCTGGTTATGACTCTTTGTGACTTTAAAATTTGAGAAGAAACATATCAGAGAGGCGAATGCCTTAGTAATATTGCTTTTCAGAGAGAAGGATGAGGTAGCTAACTCCTAATCACAACGGACTGATTTTCATAGATAGAGACATAATCACTCGAGTCAACTCTGGGCTTTGGGAGAATTCTTTACCACCCTATATCACTGGGGCAATGGAGTATGCCAAAAAATACATCCGATAACCTGTGCCTGGCTGCTTATATACTAAACCTACTTGTGCTCCTTGACTTGCCCTCTTTTCCTACGTGCCTGTGTTCTCAAGTTAGACTTAAACTATTTCAGGGGGAAGAAACTTGATGTAATCCATTTTCCTCTCTCCCCATTCCAAACTGCTCCCTGTCCCCTAATACATAGTAGCAATATACTGCAGTCGGATACTCAGTGCTAAAAAATTGTTTATTAAACTTTTAATATAGAATCAATAAGAACAAGTCTATTAGGAAAAATGTTTCTTTTGCCCACAGGAGAGAAAGCAAGGCAAAGACACACATCCACTGACACAAAGCAGGGGTGGCAAAGTACAGCCCTCCACCTGCTTTTGTAAATAAAGATATATTGGCACGCACACTCACGTGTATCCTTGTGCTTATACCTAACCAGTCTGTGGATGCTCTTGTGCTACTACAGTACACTTGAGCACTGTGACAGAGACCAGATGGCCCACGGCAACTAAAATATATACTACCTGGCCATTTACAGAAAGTGCCAACCCCTGTCACAGATCATAGGCCTGTGTCCTTAAAGCCATTCTATGCTCCTTTGTATATAGAACCACCAGTAACCTCCCTGGGTGTCCTAATGCAGCAAGAATGTCCTCAATTGTACCAAGCCGGGATTTACTTGAGGAATGAAAAGACCTTTCAGGACAAGCAAAAGGAACCAGCGGCAAGTCCCCTTCCTGGTCTTTCAAGCCCAGAACCCTTTTCATAGCACATTTAACACAACTTTGAGTCGGACCAAAGTTTAACCTACGCTTTGATGATCAAAACAATTCTCCTCCCCCTTCTCGTTTAAACTATGTGTAATTTAGTAAATTCTGAAAGAGCATTCATACAATTTGTGCTGTGAACCTTAGAATTCCCCAATCCCCTTACTGTTCTGCCTTCGCATGTGTGGCCACAAATCTTCTGATTCCCCAGAGAAAAGGAGAAACTCTCTGTGGGATGTCTCTCTCAAGCTCTGCTTAAATTAGACTTCTATATTCTTCACAGTTAGTGAAAATGCCTTTTACCACCTCACAACCAAAAACCTCCTCATATTTTAGTGACGTATGATCTCTGTCTCTTAAAACATAATTGAAATTTATTTCATATTTTCTTACCATTGTACACACTGTCCAAGATATCACCTCATTTAACACTCGGGGTTCAATCAGAAAAGTGGATAGCTGATATATAACAAAGTGTGTTAGTCACACCTTACTTATGTTTCAGTATTTAAATTGCCACCATCACTATTACCACTATCTTTTGCTTTAACTACACTGTTCCTTATATTTCCCTTTCTTCTCTAGGAGCTAGGATGAGGATCATGGCTGCTAGTTCCACACTAAATCCTGAGTTCTACGAGGACACATAATTAGAGCCAGCTCTTGGCCTTATTTTGTTTCTGCCTTCCCAGATTTGAAATGTCCTGAGAAGAGACATTCTAAGTGTAAACTTTCAGTCTGTGGCAAATCACTTACTTTTCTGTGTCAAGAATTTGCTAACAAGAGAAAGAGCATTACATGAATATAGATTTCAATTAACATTGCTCATTGTGGGTACATAACTCTTTGTGAGTCACTTTAATTATTTTAAATGTATGTGGACCAATCAACTAGAAAGATGGCAGTGGGTCTGAACCCAGCTACTACCTGTTACCTGTTGACCTGAGCCAGTCTGGTTATTCAATATCGTTAGAGTGAGCTATAGACCTTTTTCTTACACACTCAATATTAGGTCACAGTGAGTACAAGTGTCAGGGTGAATTCAGTTCCATATGCAGGAATTCATTAGCAGGCGGGCACATAGCAAACATATACCAGAATGCCCAGCCTCCAGCCACTTAGGCACTCCACAAGCACCTGGTGGAGACTGTTTCATTGAAGCAGGTGCTCTCAGCAAGATTTGGCTAACCACAGAGTTAGGAGACCTAACTGATCAGTAGCCTTGTTACTGTGAATGGAGTCTACTGTTTTCTCCTAATTCTTAATTTCCTGCAAGATCAAGAAAGGCCTCTATAATATTTTATCAGTGAAGATGTCTTGAACATCACAGATATCCCAGTAACATCTTTTTACTAACATTTCCTGTTATTTAACGAAACCCCAGTGTTGTTCGTAGATAAAGATAGCTTCTACTGTAATAGCTGCCTCTGGAGTGTGACATTTTGTGCAGAATGTGTACACGTGAACAGGGCAACTAACCACCCCTAGGTCTGATATTAAAAGAAACAAAAACATAGCACGCTGTCTGTGCTGAATTTTTTTTTCCAATGATAGTTACAGAATAGATAACACTTCCAGTGCTCCCACCTTCACTGATTTGAAATTCATTCATTTGTTCAGTCAATGAAACATGCAGTAGACTCAAAACCTATATTACATACCGGGGTTATAAAGATGAATGACAGAGCATTTGCCCTATCAGTGTTCTATAGTAGCACCTCCCAACTCAAAAGTGTGTCCATGAACCTACAGCGTCAGTATCATCTGAGATCTTGTCATAAATTCATATTCTCAGGCCCAAGCCCAGATCTTCTGAGTTAGAGTTAACATCTCATCTAGATGCCAGGTCCCTCCTATGTCTGTGACTATTTCAGATGCAAGGTCTAGCCTGGTAGAGGCCCTCAAATATTAGAGTACATCAGAATTACTTGAGGGCCACTCATTAGAAATTGCATATGTCCAAGCTTCCTTTTTTAGAGCTGGCTGGGGCCTAAGAATCTGCAATTTAATGAGCAGGCAATTGTTATACAGACGGTCCTGAGAAGTCTTTGAGAAACACTAGATGGCTGGAGCAATTTAGGGGTAAGAGGTGGGGGTGGGGAGGGTATGTAAGTCAATATTGAAATGAGAGTATCTTGAGTTTGAAACTACTGTGCTTTGTGTTGCTGGCATTGAATACTTTCTTTTTTGGGTCTGAATAGAACAGACCGCTTGCCTAATTGCTGCTCTAGCTCAGAAGGGTCAGAGACTTGAATATCTAGTGCTGCAAGAGGTCTTTATCATAGCTAATGCACATCAAATAATTTAGGCCATTTCCGTGTCTGATAAAATGGATTTTTGACAGAGACATCGAGGTCTAAACATTAGTCATTACTGAGTGCTAATCACAGAGTATTAAGATACTTGTTTATTATTATTAAGCATCTCATTCACTTATCATCTTTCTAAAGTAAACTGCTTTGCATCTGTGTGAAGGGAGGGTGACAGTGTATCTGCCCTAACAAGGGCCTATGAGCCCATCCATGAAAGGCTAACTAATGAATTGTATCCCTATTTTTTAACAGATAAACCCAAGAGGAAAAGTTAACAATATGCCCAAGAACAGCTTTATATAAGCAGGGCTGAGCCACTGCCTTCCAATTCGATCTCTAGTCTTCTTTTTTTTTTCTTTTTCTTTTTCTTTTTTTCTTTTTTTTTTTTTTTTTTTGAGTCAAGTTAACAAGGAAAAGGTTTTCAGGTAACCTAGATTGCTGCTTTTGTAAGTGCTTGTTATAGCTGTAGTGAAATAAAAAGAAGTGCCAGGTGGGAGGAACACATTATCACCCATAAAAATGAGCAAGAAAGGAATCATTTTAGGCCTGCTGTTGGATACAAAGTGAAAAAGCCCCATCTGAAGTACAGTTCTAGAAATTCGCTTATTTTCGGGCCATTGCTTAGAAAGGGAATTCTCAAATACAAGATCTGTCTTGAGGCAGTTGCCTAGGTGACCCTGCATCTTAAGCAATGTTGAAAAGGATCTCAGGCCTTTAGCTCAGCAATTCCTTTTCAGAGAATTAATCCTGTAGAAAGCAAAGCTGTGTCTAGAGGGGTGTTTTCTACAGTTGTATTTGCTCTGGTGAATAACTGGTCTCCACACGGATACAAACGGATATAAGTTTGAGTGAATAAGTCATAAAATACCCATACATTGGAATACTATACAGCCATTAAAAAGAAAAACAGATTACTGCCATGAAAATTACGCCCCATTACTAAGCAAAAAGACAAATTGCACAGTATCTATGAACTATAAAATCTAAAAATATTAGTGAACAGGAAATAAAATCTCAAAGACCATACAATAAAATATTGATAGAGTTATCTCTGAGTAAGGGAGAATTGTGATTTTTACATTAATCTATTTAATATTCATGTATTATTTTAACATCAGAAAACAAAAGACTATATAATGGATCCTGAGAGATTATCAATTTTTATTCTATTTATTCCAATCCTTCATTCATTTTAAAGGTCAGTAATCTGGGTTCTAAGGATTGACTGGCTTGAATTCTACAGGTGAGTTAGTTGTTCAGAAAACCATATAAATATTCAAGGCCCACCAGAAACTTCAAAAGAGCAAAAGCCTGCCTGGCTGTCTTCTGTCTTTCGAATCTCTCCTGGCAAGGACTCTCAGTCTCTCGTGTTGTGATAGGGAGCTAAAGGAAGCAGGGGGATCAGTGTCAACAGATGAGAAAGCTCAGCCAGAGATCTAGAAGGGAGAAACTGTGCTGTGCACATTTCTTTCGAATTAATAATCTGGCAGCTAATTTTTGAGCTAACTGTAATTTGTATGTGGCACCTTCTGTCAAAGCTGTCAACATGGAGTTGCTTTCATTTCACACTGTCTTGCTCGCTGGTGGGGTTGGCGTTGGGCCAGGTGTTCACCCTGCTAACACAGGCTGCCATCGGCTTGTGCTCCCTGGATGAAACCATGGGGTAATTTCATGAGAAAATACAGGGGATGATTTATAAATATGATTTTTATTTAAAGAGACAAGAAACCCCATCCCACCTCTGCCCCTGCACCTCACCTCTTATCCAATAGATATAACTAGTCTCAGAGAAGAGTTCATTAGGAACATGGAGGAAGGGGTGGTTCTAGAAGTTAGGATATCTAGATTTCAGAAATTCTTTACTATCAGCTGGCTATGGGATTTTGAGTAAAGGATTGGAGGTGTTACCTCAGCTTCCTCACCTGTCAAACTTGTAAACATTAAATAGAATATTAGGTTGTGAGGTAGGGCTTCCAAGTTTCGGTATTGAGGTCCTGTGTAAATTAAATTGAAAATCATAAGACTGCAACCCCAACAGCCTTTTGCAGGACACTACTCACACGACCTTAGCAGCGGCCCACCCGACAGACAACCTCTCTCTGTCTTCTTCCCTGCTAATAGAGCCCTGTTGTTTTATTTTGCATTATCTTTAGGGAGACCATGTCTTCAAGGGTGGAGGTCTCCAGGGGATAAAGTCACTGGTCTGATCTAATCATGTGCCCTCCCCCTCCTGGCTAACTATTTCTTTAAGTTTAAGTAGCATTTCTTTTGGCTGAAAAGACCTTGGAGGTGTCTTCTCAAGGCATCTACAGAGGGATTTTCCTTATCTTAAAAAAATCATTTAAGAAAAAACAAAAACAAAAACAAAAAACTTCACTCTTTCAGCAACCAGCCATTGGCAGGTGCAAATGCTGCCTGCCTGATGGCAAAGATCTCAACAGCATGAGAAGAGGACTGGAAGGAGGCAGTGAGGGGCCGTGACAATGACACCACTGACATGGAATCCTACAATGCTGACTAAGTTCTCTCATTTTCTTCCAAGACCATATACGTGGCCAGGTGACCAACCATGGTTTTTGATAAAAGCCACTTTTATCCCCCTTTTGCCTTTTTGCATCATTACATACAGAAAAGCTCAAGAATATGGTGAAAATATTTCATGGCTTGAGAGCTCCTAGGAGGTTTAACTTTCTAGAAACAAGATTTGTAGAAGGAACTAGATATTTAACCTGTAAAATATATGCAGGTATCAAGGAACCTAAAGAATAGCTGCATGTCTCAAAATATATTCTGTTGCATACATATCCTTTGAAATATTAGTAAAGGTTAAATGAATTAAAGGAGGTACCTCTAAAAATGGTAGGTAAAGAAAGTTAAACGGGTCACTTCTTTTTTCTTTTTTTTGTTATTGTTAGTTTTATGAATTATTTTATTGTAGAAATTCTCAGAATTTTAAAAAATATCAACGTACATTACACATCTTCAGTGGAGGATGCAATATTTAATGCTTCCTAATAATTCTGATATTACTATATTTAACTTGAACACTTTAAAGTCACCAAACAATAAGAAAAAGAAGAGAACACATTAATGTGGAAACCACTCTTTTGCTAATGTACAGATAGCAGTTTATCCTGCTCAGATATATTTTTGAACAAATGTGGCTAGCAGACATTTGCTTCATTACACATATGAAGTTTTATATAAAAACTCTCTGGAGTATTTTTGCCTTAAGCCTCAAAAGGACTAATTTCCTTCTGAAAATTGAGATAGGGTAAAAACCAACATCATTCCCGTCATCTTCAAAACCAATCCTGTGCATTCATTGAACAAATATTTACTGAGCAGTTACCACATGCCCAACACTACTGCAGGCCTTCGGAAGAGAACACCATCCTGTTCTCCTGGGGCTCATCATCTAATTGGAGTATTGTATTGTTGGGAGATAATTCTCCATGAATCTGTGCCACTCCTACATGCTCAGTAATTAACAGCCAAGATACTCTGGACTTATTTTTTTAAGAATAAGCACATGGCATTGAAAAGAAAGAGATAAAGAATTCCTGAATACATGTATATTTATACATTCCTAGGTAAGTTAAAAGAGTGAATTTTTCCTGAAAGATTTAGAGATATGAAACAGTTCTCCTTGAAGATATTTCCTTACATTCCACAATAATAAAAATAGTATCACTGTTTGAAGGAAGAATGGGCAGATCTGCAACCAACCCTTCTATAAGACCACACTTTCCTCTCTTGTAATGTACCTACTGCATGTACAGGTACCATCAAGCCCTCACTGCACTTCTGGGAATGAGCATGTCAACGTCACTCTGGTGGCTG
This sequence comes from Cynopterus sphinx, assembly GCA_030015415.1. Classification (NCBI taxonomy): domain Eukaryota; kingdom Metazoa; phylum Chordata; class Mammalia; order Chiroptera; family Pteropodidae; genus Cynopterus; species Cynopterus sphinx. The sequence continues at coordinate 8,658,167 of CM057387.1, forward strand.
ATTTTATTGGGAATAATTAACTCTGCCTCTCCCCCAGGGGTCTCCTAGTTCCTGATTTAACAAGTATAAGAAAGAACACTTTAGCACACTGAAGACTGGGTGGCCAGAAAAGATTATTGTTGTTTTGTTTTCTTTTGTTTTTTTCAGTTTAGGCAGGGAGACACGTTAAGGGTCTTTCTTTAGCTGTCGTGTGGTGGCACTGTAGTAATGAAATGCCACTAGAATAAAAGCTCCCTGAGGGTGGGGATTTTTGTCTGTTTCGTAGTTACTTTTATACCCACAGTGCTTAGAGAAATGCCTCGACCACAATACTCAGTGTATTTTCACAGAGTGAATGAATGCATGATGGGTACAAATCGCTTTTATCTGCCTTGCTTCAATTCACAGAAATCTACCATAGAAAGCAGAACAACAACAATAATAATGATAAGAAATATTTCTGTTGGATGATAGTGGTAGATTTGAGGAGAAAAACTGCCTCACTGCCTTTGGGTGAGAAAAAATTATTCTTAATTCCTAGGTTATGAGTTTGTATTAAAGAATCACTTCTTCTGGATGCTCGGTTTCATTTAGACCCATCATTCCAAATACAGTAAAGGAATTATACTAAAAAATAAGTTCCAAACTAAATAAATGTACATATACCTGCAGGCATTCCAATTGGATTTTTTATAAAACTCAAAAAGTAATTATGTCATTATCTATTACTGGACCTAGTGAGCTGTGAAGAGATAGTGAAATCCGTGTCTGCTATTACTGGGTCGTTTTTTTCCTTGCTAAACACTAATATGTCAAAAAAGTAGCCATGAATAAAAAACATTAGAAATACCGGGATTAATATCTGATTAATATCTATTATGGTCATATAGGAGAAGTAGGGAGATAGATATTTGGATGGTAAGTAAAAATCTGCCTCTGTCACTTTGTGCTCAGATTCCAAGAATTACCCTTACATATAGTGATCTACTTGTGGATTTCATTTGGTTTGAACATGTGGAATGGTATGTGCTGGCTACTAGCAGGACTGACGTAAGGGGCACACCGCACATGTCAACATGCTTATCTGTAGCTGGAATTTTCAGGCCGGGCATCTTCTTTGCTATCCGTTATCAGAGCTGACTTGATTTGTTTGTGTTTTTCATTTGCTGTTGTTCTTTTTCAGAAAAATTATAGAATATTGTTGATTTAATCAGTATTGGTGTGGGTTGATTAGTTAATCCTAAAGTCTATGGATGACGTTACCAGTGTTTTCTACCTATAACTCTTTAATAACCAGAATCACAACATGTATAAGTGCAAAGATGAAGCACTCACATTTCTACAGCTAAAGCAGTTGTGTGACAGTGGCCATGTGCCAGCTATGCTTTTGTGGCCCTTAAATAGCTTATAAAGTATGTCAGACTAAGTGCAGACTTTAAGTTTATGTGGGACACCAGTACGTAACTACTATATATACTTCTAGGATATTGCAATTGTAAATAAGCTCCTACTTTTTTAAGCCAAGTGAAAAACTTCATTGCTTTGTTTATTTTGTCCCTTTGAACTAATTAACAAGCTTATTTTCCTCTGAAAAGTGCCCTTGGGTGGGAATGGAAAGAACTGACTCTTGATGTTCTTTGCCCTGTCTGAAATGGATTGTGATCTAAAAAGTTTCAGAATGTCTAGTCTGAATACAAAGTGAGGAGAGCTTAGAGAGAAGCAGGAACTCCTCTGAGCAGAAGGTGGTAAATTTCATCATCCCCATGGCCCACAAGCTGTCAGCAATTATATTAACCTTTCAGGTTAACCTGTGGTCTGGGCAGAAATGAAGAATGTAGGGGAGAACTGCATAAGCTACTCACGATCACTCATTTAGCTTCCCAACCTTTCCTGTGTCTGGATTTAATGGATAAAATTCTTCCCAATATGCACCTACTTGGATCACAACCAATATTCTAAGAACAGCCCCTTTTCTTTCCCCTTAAAAATCTAAACATGATTCGAAGGCCAATAACAACAATAATTCATAGGTCAAAAATATCAGAAACCAAAAAATCATGCTCTAGATATGATATTAAGTTTGCTATTATGTGCCTAGAAAATTTGAACTGGGGAAAAATATAAATTGAATTATTAGCAAAGGGTAATTCTAGCAAGGGGATTTTTGGAAACTTTCATTTTCTGTACTATATATTTTGAACAATATTTGATTTTTAAAATAGAGAGCATGGCTTGCTTTATAATCAAGGTATATTAAAGTGTGTTTCTTTTGATTTTGTTTTCAGATATAGTGTTAACCCATCCCTCATAACTGCAGAATAGAAAGGAAAGAGACTGGATTGAACCTATATTTAGTAGACTACACTCATTCACAACTACCTTAATGCTTGCTAACATAAGAACTACTATTTGTACAATTGTTTACTTAATATTTTAGCTTCATCTCAAGCAATGAAATCTAGGAAATCATGTATTTAAAATGCTATTGATATTAAAATATAAACCTGTTCTTCCAGGTTTCCCTGCGATGATTTTGCAGTCTCATTTGGAAACTGCATTTTGGAAAATTTTGATTAAGGACTCCTAAGTCTCCTTTCAATTTCAAAATTCTACAAGTTCTAGAAAGAAAACACTGGCCATTCTGATGTTTTTTTTTTTTTGTTTTTTTTTTTGTTTTGTTTTGTTTTTTTGCTGCACTAAAATTTTCTACTTTCTCGATTCCTCAGGTAGCATTTAATTACTGAGGAACTGCAATTTTCCAGACTTTCTTGATTACTGAATATTGCACAGTGGAGGGACCGCACATTTTTTTCTGTCAAGGGCTGGACAGTAAATATTTTAGACTTTGGGGCCCACATACTGTCTCTGTCACCCCACCCCCAATTTTCTCCTTTGTCTTTGCTTTCTTTATAAAGGTAAAAACCATTCTTACTCACAAGCTGCACAAAAAGAGGCTATGGGCTGAATTTGACTCACTGGCCATAACTGCTGACTCCTGGGATGGTATAACTGCTTGTCCTGCAGAGTTTGGTAAAAAATATAGTACTTTGGACATACTGGGTATGCAAGTCTATTATCTTCTCATTGGGAACATTTTTGGAAGAGTTTAGAGGTGGGGGAGAGATGGCTAACACGAAATGGTTTTGTTTCCCATGGATTTTAATTAGCCAGTTTATTTCTGTCTTCGCCCTACCCACCGGTACAACAGGTGGTTCAAAACTCTTTGTAGCCCATTTCTTCCACTAGTGCCCAGAAGTTCAGAATCCCTTCAATAAGGCCCAGTAGGGAAATGGAGAAGACACACCTTTACAGAGGCCACGGTTGGCTTTTAAAATACATTAGAGTTTTAACAATTTCACATTCATTTCTGCTAATGATTGGGGAAGTGAAATTTTCCTTTGAGTCACCTTTCCACTTCTGAAAGAGCGTCTGCATTTCACCTTTATGGGCAGCACTGAGTTTCCTGCTTCATCCCACATCAAAACTCACCCCTGGGATTTCTACCTTCAAACAAGTGAAACAAATGCATTCCCTCAGGGGGGCGTGCTGTCAAAAAGGAATAGAGTTATCCAGGTATCAGAACTATTCAGATAGGATTGCCTACTTAGAGGAAATCAGTGGCTGGTAGAGAATACTTTCAGTGGGGGACCACTTAGCACTCCATCCCACATGCTTCCAATCTCTTCGGAGCCAGCAAGGAAAAAAAAAAGAAAAAAGAAAGAAAGAAGAAAAAAAGCTTGTCCACATTTACATGAGCCAAGAAAGCGTGTAATAGATGATAGAACTCAGCGTATGCTAACCAGTATATTTTGATTACCTTTATCTTAACTTTCCCAAATTAATGGCACTCTCTCACACACACACACAAAAGTCATGTTTGCTATAGAAATTCCCTGGGGCAAGGCCTTCCTTTTCTCTAAATCTTTCCCTTTTTACCATTTACTTAAAAGATAGATAAGGGTAGATGCTTCGTGATTTAAAAAAAAAAAGAAAAAAAAAAGAAAAAGTAGTTCCATTAGCAACTTTGGTAAGAAATTGCTCCACATTGTTCCTCTGACAAGTAATTTTTCCCAGCATGTGTGCATCTTAAAAGTATTGCAAAACAATATCTTAAAATGAACTGATTAGTATGCACGTTCTGTGGTCACATTTAAGTTCTATTTATAAAATCTATTCTGTTCCAGGCTCAGACAAACAAAACTGAAATGCAGCTGTGTAACACATTGATAATTTTCATTAGTCCTAAAAGCCTCAATAGAATTTGCAATTTTATTCATTACATCTAAATAATCCTGGAAAACCTGTTGTGAAGGTGACCTTTCAGTGCCCCCTCAACACTTTTGTGACTTGTCTGAGTGTGTGTGTGTGTGTGTGTGTGTGTGGGTGCATGTATGAATCAGGAAGGGCTGGGCAGGGAAAGGAGATGTGTGCAAGTGAAGTACAAAACAGAACAAGAAATCGAGTCAGGCTAAGATGAAAACAGAGGCGCTGGGAATCAAAGTCACTCCCGTGGATTCTGGAAGGCTTTCTAACTAGTAGCAGCATCCTGCCAACAGTCCCCAGATGTGAACAAGCCCAGATTTCTGAAATCACCATGTGATATTGTGGGCAAATGAGGATTGTATTCTAATTCATTGGGAGGCAGTTCTATTTTTTGATCTGAAGTGATGAGGATTTTCCCAGAGAGTGAGCCAAAGGACAGGCCCATGAGAAATAAACAGGGCTGCTTCTGTCACCTTCAACTTGTTCTTGCAAAGTAAAACAATGCCAATATTGAAGATGGCTTTTCTTTCTGGGAGTGTGTTTTTGTGTGTGGATCTTTGAAAAATAATTTTAAAAACACACTTTCCAGAATGCTGGCAGCCAGCCATGAAACCACAAAGAAGTCTTTAGAAAATTAAGACACCAAAAAATAAAATAACAGAATATAAAGAGTAAAAAATGAAGACAAACACTTGAAATTTAGCAGCTACTGAGATGATGCTTCAATACTGACCAGGCAGTCAAAACAGCAAAACCTTGTGAGTGGAGAATGGGAGACACCTGTCATAGATAAATATATATGTGTGGATATAAAGCTCTCACATAAGGGTTCATCTGATAGTTGCTAATTTGGGACTAAAGATAATGACAGTTATCAGTTATCAATTACCCATTATGTGCATGTGCCACCTTGCATATTTCATCTTCCTTAGTAAGGCCAGCCTGGGCCTCGCAAAGATCACTTTATATCAGCGTCTTTAAAGGTGTAATATTAAAAAATAAAATAAAAAAGTGGTGGGAGGGGGAGTGGCAAGGTGAAATTCTACAAAGTGTTAGGTTAAGCAAAGGTAAAACACCTTCTGTACTGCTCAGAACTTTTAATATGACAAGACCGATTTTTAATTTCCAAGACAGGATGCAATATCAGGCTTATTCCATATTGATGAAACCACAAAATCTCCCTCCTTTTATTTATTTATTTATTTTTTTCCTGCAGTGGATCTTGTACAATTAAGGTTCTCAGGGACATTTTTTGGGGGAAATGCCATTTTATCTGAATAACTGTTTTAACAATCATTGTCAACTCATAAAAATTAAGATGGAAGAGTCTATAGCCATGCTACCCTGAACAAGCCAGATCCTGTCTGATCTCGGAAACTAAGCAGCATCGGGCCTGGTTAGTACTTGGATGGGAGACCACGTAGAAGACCAGGTGCTATAGGTATAAAAAAAAGAAGGGGGGGTGGATTATAAACTGACAAGGTCCTTGCAATCTGCGAGGTCAACCAAGGGTTGCCTCACCTAAAAAACAAACAAACAAACAAACAAACAAACAAATAAATAAGATGGAAGAACTTTGTAGGACAATTCTTACCAAGTGAGGAGAGAGAAAATCGAAGCGTGGGATTTTCTGCATGCCAGCTAGATTCTTCTGAGAGAGAGGTCTGGGCTTTTAGAGGACTCAGAGAGACATAAGATGGGAGTAAGAGGGTCGATAGTGGGAAACACACTCTTCACTGGAATTTGCAATTTACCCAATTTTAAGCCTTTGGCATTACAATTTAAGACAGAAATTTACCAGCAAACTAAAAGGTTCTTGAGGCTTCCTTGTCAAAAGTTAGAGAAACAAGCAACTTCCTACTGTAGTATTACAAGTTTATTTTAAAATGCGACTACATTGTTAGATAAAATTCCACTTCATTTCAAACTTACTATACCCAGTGGGTCTCAGGAGACAGGCGGCCAGCATTGCTGCAAGATTTGTAGGCAACCACCATGGAACCAAAGGAACCCTCTCTGAAGAGGTCTCCCATCAACAGCTCTGGAGAAAGGGTGAAAAGAACACCAAGCAGGGAATGTGTGTATCTTTCCTTCAGTGTAAAGAGGTACAGGACTCAGGCACTGAAAGAAGTTCTTGACTTACATGCATATCACTGCAGGAATAGGAAAATTTTTCAACTACATAACTTCCCTCATGAAGACTCGTAGGCTAGGAAACTTCATGCAGTGAGACCTCTATTCTGAACACAGCTAGGGCATCAGACACATTGCCATAAAACAATCAGGCCCTAGTAGTTGCTGGCACATTAACATTATGGTAAGAGTTTCCTGAGTTTGGGGATTTTACCAGAATCTGTTACAGGCAGTTAAAAACATGTGGGCCTAGAATTATGAAACAGATTTCTGTAGTCATTGTACCATCTGGGCTTGGTGGAACTAATAAAGTTTGGTCACTTTTTAAAATAAACATTTGAATATAATGTGTATTTTTAAAAAAAATTAATCACATCATATACATACACTTTGAAATACATTAATATTCCATCAATTATTTTTTAAAAATTGTCAATTATTATATCATTTTAAAATTTCAGGTCACATGTGTTATAAATTACATTGCAGTTGCTGGTTGTGATGGTACAACTTTTGCTGATAAAGGGAAATACCTGCTATTCTTTTTTTAACATCAGGTGAACCAAGCTGTTATTTATAAGTAACAGAGCTTGTGAGTGATTTGCAAGATCACTGTGCTATTATTTTAGCATTCACTCTTATATCTGCTTTAATAGTGTCAAAGAAATGTTCATTTTCAAGCAGCGGTAATATTCCAGCTGAAAAGTGATAACTTTGGGAAGGATTTAGGCATGATGAGAGCTACGAAGGCCAAACAACTACTGTGATAAACAATGCCATGGGCTTAGGATAGGCTACTCTGCAAATTACTAGAAATGATGCCGACTAAATGAAAAGCAACTTTAATCTGGCTACATTTTGAGTTTGCAAACTTGTCTTACATATGACAAGGTAAATAAGGTAGAAAAAATGCTGGTGACATGACCAGAGAATCAAACCGTAAGCTATAGTGATTACAGATTTTAGCATCTTGAGAATTCATTCCAATTAATTTCTTTTTGTTGCTGTGGCAAAATGAATGGTGAATTATGCTCGTTTTGAATTATGAGACCTTTTCAGGAGCATACCTTTGTCATAAAATGACACTGCCCTCCACCAACATTTAATTTCTTCTGAAAGCCATTAACGATCAAGCTAACTCAACAAAGACGCACTCTAATGTTATTCTGTACAGTGAGAAAACAATAAAAACAGTGGATGTCCACTGCATATTGCGTACTTAGCATACGCTAAGACTGTACACCACTCTTCCACATAATTCCTAATAACCATCTACTGATGTTTCTACTGGTGTTGTACATATTTTATAGTGAGTTTTCTGAAGTTTAGAGGGTTGATATATTTGCCCACGATCACAGAGTTTCAAATGTAGGTTCTGCAAGTTCAGGGTCTCCATCACTCATACCCACATACTACATGACGGCAGGGTTGAAATATAAACACCTGGGAGTTTGTCTCCATTGCCTTTGTCTCTTGAACTTGCCTTGATTCAACAAAGATTGTTTTCGATATGTTTCTCATGCTAAGAAAAACTGTAAATGACTAGACACACTGTTACTTCTTCAATTCTGTAAGAGGAAGATAAGGATGATGAGGCCTATTCCTTCGTGATTCTAACGTGTATCTTTGGGGATGGTTTTCACAGCACGTGGGATGCGATTACAGATCATGAGGGTGGCGCCTTGCTTTCCGGGCTTGTGCCCTCCGCTGGGCATTTGCTGAGAGTGCTTGACACGTGTATCACAAGAATTGATCTGGACATTGTGTCTGCCTCTCGAGTTTGAGAGCCCTCAGGATTTTGGCAGTGACACATGCCCTCGAATGACTTGTAATGGAAATCTACGAGGAGGAGTCTCTATTACAGCTTAAATATAGTTTTTTGATTCTGACAGTATTTCCTCCATTTCTTGGACTTCTTCCCTGTACTTAAAACTGCCATTGTAATCAGGAAAGTGACTCTTGAAACTGCGGCACACTAGTTTTCTTTATTTATTCTCTTGCTATGACTTTCATCCTAACTTTTTAGAAGGTACGGACCAAAAAAGAACTATTCTCCCTGCCAAGGCATTTAAACTCAGCAGAAGCAGATGTCCAGCAGTGGAATTTCTGCCCAAGTGTCACTGATTTATTATTGAGAAAACATCAAATCATATGAGTACTGGAAAAATTAAAGCCTATTCCCACAGTCTCTCTGCTTGACCTATACTCCTGAAGTTAGATTTATATTAACCTTCCAGCCCTCAAATTCTCTAAACTCTACTCATGCGTATGGGGAAAAACAAAACAAAACAAAAAAATAAAACAAAACAAACAAACAAAAAAAAACACCAAAAAATCCAACAACTTCTTTTCCCATGTGTCTGTTCAATGGTACTTTTGGTTTTCATGTTTGTTTAAATGGTTTTAATTGTTCTTTTCTCTTGTTTTTCTCATACTATGTCCTAGCCCCTGTCCCTGCCAAAGTAATCTAAATACATCCTTCCATATTTCTCTCTGTAGCTGAAGTTTTATTCATCACTTTACCAAAACAAAATGACACATCCTACACACTGCTTTGCATCTTGCTTTCCTTCCTCACAAGCTTTAATTACTTATTATCTCTCACCTCAATTGTTCTTTGGCTCCTCACCACTGACGTGCATTACTTAGATAGGTAATGAGCTCTGATGGCAATATTCCATATAGCTGAGTTTATTCATGACATTTCACTAGCTATCTTGGCCCACGCTCAACTAATACTGACTGAGTGGCAAGGAAGAGATTCACAGGTAATATCTCTGCTCTTAAAGCATATGCAGTCCAACTGTGAATTTATTAAACCGTTCATTCATTCAGCATCTACCATGTTCTTAGTACTTTCTGGCAGTTACACATTAGGAAAAGTATCTGCTTTTATGGGCCTCATTTTCTAATAATGATGCAGAAAAGCTGATTATAAACTAGTAAACAAATAAATAAGATGGTATCAGAGAGTCATACATGCTCTTAAGAAAATACAGAATAATGGTAGAGAGAAATGGGCTGAGAGCATCTAAAGAACTAGTTGAGGCCATAAGAGAAAGAGCATAATAGGGAAGGGGGAGGTGTAAGAGATGAAACTGTTTAGATGAACAGGAGCCAGATCATGACAGGTAATCAAAGAAATGGCTCAAAAATATATATAATGGTTGTTAATTACTATGAGAATAGTTCAAATTGCTATGAGAGAATAAAAGAGGGTATGTGTGTGTGAGAGAATAATTCCCATTTCCATGGAGGAGGTAACCACTGAGATGAGCTTTGAAAGATGGGCAGTATTTAGACTGGTGAAAAATGGGAGTGGGTGAACATGTAGAGTAGCTGGTGGAAACAGTCTGTACAAGGGACAATAGGTGGGGTGAACAGGCAGTTCTGTGACTCACAAGTGGTCCAGAATAAGTGGGTGAGGAAGAACTGGGGGATATAAAGCTTATGAGGGCTGTAAAGGGGATTGAATGCCAGAATAAGACAACTAAAGAATAGTTACTCTAGAACTATTGGAGGTTCGAGAATAGGGAAATAACATAATCAGGGCTGAGATTTCAAACGATTTCTTTGACACCTGACTTTTGGATGGAGTTGGTAAGACTGGAGGTGAAGAGGCTACTTAGGTGGCTTTCTAAACGATTGTTTAAAAACAGTTTGCTTAATTGTTTAAAGCAGAGTGGCTATAAGAACTTAAGAGAGAGACTACTCCTGGAGAGAATGTAAAAAGAGGACATGTCTGAGGAAAATCTTAGATGTGAAATCTGCCCTAGGTCCAATTTAGAATGTCCTTTTCCATCATGCTCACCAGAGTCTCTCTAATCCACCTCTAGTGACAGGAAGAAACATGGCCTCATGGAAAAAACAGTCCTGCTGTTGCATAGCTCCAATTGCTTCAGAAAGTTCTTTCTGAGAGTGAATTGGAATCTGCTTCCCTGTAAACAGTATTCACTGATGCTGGTGTTGCCATTTGCATAAAAGCAGACTATGCAGCCTTCTCCAAAGTCACCTTTCATATATATGAAACCGATGATCACTTTTGTCTTTCATCATATCCAGGTTAACTGTCCTCTAATTTCTGAAACTATGTATTTTATTTCATTGTATAGAATGTGTATTTACTTTAATAAATAATTAACATGCATTGATTTTTTACATGTTATTAACAGTTGGCACATATTTTTCCTGATGGCTTTTTTCTCATTTGGAAAAATGTACCTTTGTAAATTTTCCCTTTATAAATGTTGGGCACTCACTCATTACTCAACTTGGGGGACAAAATAATTGCCCAAGGAATCCCCCTGCCCTATATAACAACATTATTTTAGGCTAGCAGTAAGCAAACTATGGTCTGTGAGCTAAGAATGAATTGCATATTTTTAAATGGTTAAAAAAAATTAAAAAGGAGAATAGTTTGAGATGCACAGTCATTTAATGGCATTTTAATTTCAATGTCCATAAATAAAGTTTTGCAGGAACATGTCCATTCGTTTATGTACTGTCTGTGGCTCCTTTCATGTTGCAAAAAAGACTATATATGGCAGCACGGCTTAAAAAGGCCTAAAATCCTTACTATCTGGTGCTTTGCAGAAGATCTTGGCCTACCTCACTGCTCAGGCCCTGGTGTGTAATCTGTGGACTGACAGTGTCCACTTCCCCTGGGAGCTTGTCAGAAATGTGGAATCTCAGGCTACACCCCAGACTGCATTATGATCACCTTAATTTTAACTCATCTCCAGATGACATGCATGTCCCCCAAAGTTTCAGAAGCAGAGCTAGAGCAGGGGTCCTTATGCTGAGAATTTGCTGAAGTACCAATACCTGGGTTCTGCCTCCAGTGAGCAGACTGGGTGTGGCTGATACTTTGCATTTTTAATAAGCTCCTAGGGGATGCTGACCCCACTCTTTTCCATTCACACTTTGAAAGATACTAGGGGACTCTCCTCTACCCATGTTTATATCCTTCCTCCTTGGCATAGTCTTCTCTGACCATTTCAGCTGTGATAAATTTTCCCTTCCTTCTTTGACCTCCTATGCGTCAAACATTGCTCATTTTACATTTACATAATAGCACTGTCGTTTGTAGACATCCCAAGTGGAAAGAATGTTCCATCTTACTGACTTGATGACCCCTTGCTGTTCCCCACACCCGCCAAGCACATCCCCACCTCAGAGATCTCGTACTTCGTTTCCACTGCCTGGAAGGTAGTTAGGTCATTCTGAGCTGTCCCTAAATAGCCCCTCTTCGGTGATGCATCCTCTGACCTCGATTTTTTTTATTAAAAAAATTCATTATTAATTTTAATTTTCTTTAAATACAAACCATCAGTCTTCCCTCATCTTGCTCAATTTTTCTTCGCAAAATGTAACAGCATTCCACATTATATATTCATTCAAAACACCTTACCTCCAACTAGATTATAATTTGTGTGATACCAGGGACTTCGCTTTCATTCATTCAAAACTGATTTATTGAGCATCTACTATGTGCTGGGTACTGTTCTAGGATTAGGGGACAAATGAGTTTACTTAGAAAAATGCCTATCATTTACCAAGCATTCAATGAATATCTGTTGAATAAATAAATGAATGAATTTCCTTTTAAGTTGCCTGGAGCAGAAATATATTTGATATTTTATAAGATTTACATAATCATCATTATTAAGCATAATAAGCATAGAATAATAACTAAGAAAGTTAATATTCATTGAATACTTATATGGAGAGCACTTGCAGTATGTACAATTTTTATTCTTATTTTAAATTTAGGAAACCTGGGAACCAAAGAGGTTATATAATTTTAGAAAGGTTAAACATACATAAACCCAGACAGTCTAACTCTAGACCAGAAAAGATAAGTATTGCATACTCTCCATCCTTATAATGAAACTTGTGGCTAGATCGGCAGATTTCCAGAAGAGTACAAGAGGTAGACTTATTTTAGGGAGTGAAATCAGCACATTTGATATTTAGCAAATTTCTATGGAAACAAAACGAATTTCTTGTGATTTGGAAGAAGACAGACACTTGTCTTGAAATTCCCTGACACAGAAGGTATATTATAGAATTCTAGGGAAGGCTGGCATTATGTGTGTGTGGCCTCTGTAGTCACTCAAGCCCTGTTTCTGAAAGGGTCCTGTACTTGGTCAAACATTTTGCTGTTACTGTTGTAAAATTCTTACTAACTTTTGAGCAACGCCTCTGAATTTTCATTTCACTCTGGGCCTTCAAATTATGTAGCTGGCTCTAGTAATAAAGACAGTATTGATATTAGAATACAACTTGGTGAATGCATTAATAGAACAATGTATGGAGACTAAAAAATTATGAAAGAGGTGGTATTGCAGATCAGTGGGAAAGGATGGACAATTCCATAAATGCTGTCGAGAGAGTTGTTAACCCACATGGAAGCAGAAATATTTTGGAATCCAAATACACATCATAGTAAAAAAATCAATTCCAGAGACATTAAAGACCTAAATGTGAAAGCGAAAATATATATTTACAAAAAATATTTTAATGTTCTTAGGTATAGAAAATTATTTGAATAAAATGTAAAAAAGGGATAAATCATAAAGAAAAGGTTTGTTAATTTGTCTACATTAAAATTAAGTACTTCTCCATGTTCTCCTCCTTCTTTGTGAGGATCTTAGACTCTGCAAGTGCCTATGAGTGTCTGGGGCCCGGCATTGGGGTGGCACTCAAAACGGGCAGGGCTCACATCCAGAAACAAGCTTTCTGACTGGCCTTTCTTCCTCACTCCTTTCCCTTGATTTGTTAAGCTTGTGGCTTACATGCCTCAAAGGAGTGGGGTGGGGACCAGTGAAAGAGAATGGTCACTGTGGTACAGCTCACCTTGGGCTGACTCGTCCACAGATATGGCCACACACAGGGGAGACTGATCTAATAAGTAAATGGAATGAGAGTAATTAGAACCAGATCTTTCACTGTGGGAGGGGGAAGATAGAAACATGAAACAAGAAAGACTAGTGTGTTTGATGAGCATCAGAAATCATCAGTGTAAATGGATGGCTTTTAACTTGTCTGTCTAGATACAGAAGTGTGTGTGTGTGTGTGTGTGTGTGTGTGTGTGTGTGTGTGTGTGTGATTTTATTGCAAAGTAGAGCTTTTCCTTCCCTTCCATTTAATTAATTAACTAATTAATTAATTAATCTGTTTATTTACTACTATCAGTACAGACTTACATATTTCTGTTTTACTCAAAAGGTTCAGAATCCCTACTGTCATTTATTTCCATGGTCAGATTATCTAAATTGCAATGGATGGAAACCCCTTTAAATTGGCTTTTGTAACTTTGGACATGTCCTTGTCCTTCTCAGAGCACTTTCTACCTTTTTGGTTCACTTACCTGTTGTAAGCTCTCCTTCTACTTTCCCTATTCATTCAGCTGTTTCTCTAGGGAGCCCATGTTCTTTTAGTGAAGAATGATATTAGGAACCAAGATCTGGGTGTTCAGTAGACACACTGCTGCTGAGATATCATTACTTTTACTTTCTCCTAGTAAAAACAGTTCATGTATAGTTGATCTCACAACAACAACAAAAAAATTATGGTAACCCATGCTGGATAAGGGGAGTATAAATTTGCCAAGATATCTAAACGCTAATCTTTCCCTTCATTGTATTTTAAAAAATTTATTTTGAATGTAATTAATTCACATTTGTCAGTCGAGACACAGGGTTCTTTAGAAGACAGTTTTCCTTGGCATTTTTCCTTACCAGTGCAACTTTTAAGCAATCTAAATTATTCCTGGTGATTTATTTCCGTGTGTGTGTGTGTGTGTGTGTGTGTGTGTGTGTGTGTGTGAACTATTGCTTTTATGTGAAATTTAAAACCACAAATGAAGATCCTTTTTGTTGTGTTAAATAGTACAACCAACTTGAAAGGAAGAGAGCAACTCAAGTATTGGTGTCACCAACTTCGCAGACCAGAGCCAGCTCATAATGCTGTGAGGATGTGCACACACAGAAACCACTTCAGAGGCCCAACAGAAAAGTCGCATGGACTCACATACTCTTTTACTGAAAAGCCACAGGCCACGTGCTGTGGCAAATGCAGAAATAACCCAAGTGAAAAAAAAAAAAGAAAGAAAGAAAAGGTGTAAAGATTTCATAATATGTGAATAGCTTTTGTTTGATGGACCTTCCCAAAAAAGAAATATTTTCTTATCTCTAGATATATTTATTTAAAAAATTACAAACAAAAAAAAAACACAAGAAAGTTGATTGAAAGATTAAGTTAGAAAAACCAATTGAAAAAAGATGCATTTGTTTTCTACTTGTAAATCATGACCGATGCACACTGTCTAGGAGAAAGTCAGACAGCTGCCCCTTCAAAGGGTTTTTTAAATGAGTCACATCAGATTCTTCAACAACCTCAGAGAAAAATGGAGTTACAAGAAGCATTACAACAGTAATATAGATGATAAAATGGAGAAACACGCAATCAGCACAAAGAAAGAGCATAAAAATAAACAAACAACCAGAAAAGGGTTGGTGATATTTATTGAGAATAAATGTCTTAAGATCTATGGTCAAGTACATGCTGAAAATGAGAGCTGGTCAGGTCAACATCTTGGTAGGTGGCCCGATTACTCTGTAATTCCGATAATAAATAGCAATTCTGACTTGGAAAGGAAATGCTGCCAAGAATTTAAAAGGTCCTAGATTGATTCATCGAAAAATGGTCTTAGATTGATTCATTGATTCATCCATCTGCCTGCTCATCCATCCATCCATCCATCCACCCATCCACCCACCCACCTACCAATAAGTCATTAATTTATTTATTCAATTATCCACTTAGCAAATGTCTGAACATAGATAAGTCTTGTATTAAACTCTGGAGATTCAAAAAATTTAGCAGTGAATTAAGACACACTTCCTGCCTTCAAAGAGTTCATCGTCTGGTACAGAATTTTTAGCCTCAGCACTAGTGACACTATGAGATGTTTAATTCTTAGTTGTAGGAGACTGTCCTGTACACTGCAGGATGTGCAGCCGTGTCCCTGTACTCTACTCACTAGATTACACAACTACCCTTTCCTCCTTCCCAGTTGTAACAACCAAAAATATCTCTGGACACTGTTAAATGTCCCTGGGGCGAGAATCAATCCTGGTTAAGCGTTGCTGGCCTAGCAGAGGAGGCAAACATGTTTACATGTGTTTGTAATATATTCTAAAAATTCTGATAATTAAGAAGCACTAAGTAATTGGCGAGACAGAGAGAGTGATGGTGAGGGACTGATAGAGAGGTGGGAGAGAGAGGAGGAGAAAGAGGAAGGGGTGAGAGGTGGGGTGACGGCTGGGGGGAAGGAAGGGAGGAAGGGAGAGGGAGGACTGCCAGCATTCATGAACACGTCTGCTTCCAGGCATTTATTGGGGGTACACAAAGGACATCCCTGAGCTGTGTCTTAGAGAAAAAGCAGACTTTATTATTTTTAGAAGAAGACACAGCTCTGCAAATATGTGAAAATGCAAAGACTGCTTTCTCTATTCCAGGTTAGCATATTTCTAGTTTCTTTAATCTCTGGTTATAAGGGACCTAATGTATTTGAATATTTTCTGGCAGTTAGCATAGTGTCATTGAAATATTTCCAGCTAGAAAGTGACAACCATTCATTCATTCATTCATTGAGCAAACAGTTACCAATTACTGTTCCAGATACGGTGCTAGGTTTCTGAGTATATGAGACGAAAAATATACAATGCCTGCGCTTGAGGCTATAAAAGTCGAATGCAGAACAAATTAGCCAAAAAATCTTTTTCCAACTCTTTATAAATCAGCTTCCTTGCTAAATAGCACAGAAATTTTGAAAGTTACTGCCTTATCCTTTCACTCACTCACTTGCTACCTGACTTTGAAAGCTCAAAGTCTATTAATGAGTCAATTGTGTAAACAAATAGTTATTAAATTCAGTGTTAAATGCTTTGGTAGTGGTATATAAAACTGTTCGGGACTCTGAGGAAAAACCAATCATCTGTGTCTGGGGATCTGGAAGGCTTTTCTAAAGTCATGACATTTAA
Source organism: Cynopterus sphinx (assembly GCA_030015415.1). Taxonomy (NCBI): domain Eukaryota; kingdom Metazoa; phylum Chordata; class Mammalia; order Chiroptera; family Pteropodidae; genus Cynopterus; species Cynopterus sphinx. The sequence goes on from CM057387.1 coordinate 8,674,591, forward strand.
ACTGGCCTTAAAAGACAAGTAGAAGTTTATTATTTGTAAAAGAGGTAAGCAGGAGATGGAACAGCAAATGAGGATGCTCAGGAAATAATGAGAAGTCACTATGGACAAGGTTCCTATTCTAATGACTTGTATTCTAACATCCCTTAATAGGTGGGAGCAGGTAGCTCAGTTCAACAGACGTTAATAGGTAAGTAGCCACATTGGTGCATTGGTGAAGTGTAAGCCCCTCCACACACACACACACACACACACACACACACACACACACACACACACACACACACTCATTTTCTCTCTCTCTCTCTCTCTCTCTCCCTCTCTCCCTCTCTCCCTCTCTCTCTCTCTTCCTCCCTCCCTCCTTCCCTCTCAGGCAAGGAAATGTCACTAAGAATGTCCTCCTTTCGAATGTGCTAGATGACCATGACTATGTCAGGTCTTTCTACATAAACTGGAGACCTCGATGTTTAGTTAGGTCCCCCCTAGCACCCCTATAAGCACCAATCTTGATGCCTATTTTGAATGCCCCTTTGCCTATTCAGACCAGCAAAACAGGCTGATGGTTGGAACTTCAGATCGATTCTCCTTGGCCACATTCTAATCTGGACTGCAGAGCATGTTCCACAAAAACACTAGTACTGAGGTCAAGGAGGCTGTGTGGCCCGCTCTAGCACAGCAGGTGGCTTGGACTGAGGGATATCTGAAGACTTGCTGACACTCGCCATGCAAAGGGCCTCAATAAAATGAATGGCATTGGGATGTCCACATGGTGACGCGTGCGACTCAGTGATCTTAACCACAGCAGACCATCTCTTGTTGCACTGTCACCAGAATAATCAGATCCCACATTTATGTTCAAAAGAGACTAACTGGCATTCAGCACACCACACTGAATGTCACACATGCAAAGAAAGACTTCCAGAGCCACCAAGCACGTTCACGGTCAGAAGCCTGGGTGGCTGGCTGGGCAATGCCGCCGGCCTTACCCTTCACCTTCACGCTCCCTTCTACCCAAGCACTGCTGGATGCTCTCAGCTTCCAGAGGTTTTCACACCCAATATCTTTAGATTCCTACAAAAATATCTGCCTGGTAAGAAAATTGAAGGACAAGAAAGCAACCAGAGCTGGTTTCTTAAAATGTAGAACTCTGGGTAGCCCAAGCAACTGAAGAAAAAAGAGGACCTGGCGCTCACGGCCATAGTCCAAGGTTGACACCATCCTTGACTGCTGATTCTATTAAAGAAAAGAACGCAGCTCTGTGATGTGAAGAGACATCCGTGGGGTGTGGACTGGACGAGCCCTTGTTCACCGGCCCAACCAAGAACTGCAGGAAGAGCACAACCTTATTATGTTTATTCATCACTGGCAGATGCTAATACATTTCTGGATCGACATTGGCAGGATTATGAATAAACACAGAGAATTCACAATCAGACATCAGAGCTAGGGAGCCGAGTAGTCCTGATGGATTGATTATGTTTTTGAGCTATTTAGATAATTGGACATACTAAGTACAGCTTTCTGCAATGATAATGGACCTGTCCCGTTGTGGTCTATTTAACAAACACTTGGACTATTTTTTTTTTTCTAAAGCTTGTTTACATTCCTGTACATCCTGGCTTTATTGATATTCTGTCCTTTGAATTTCAGTGTCACCCTAGCAACGCTCCAGAGAAAGTTGAGGAGGGCATGATCACTGTTAACCCATGTTTTCAAAGTGAAAGAAAGCAAACCCTTTCCAGTCTGAATTTGGAGCCGGTTTTTCTTCTTTTACTCCCAGATACGTGCCCCATTTTGATTGCTGGTCAAAGATGGGGGTGGCGGGGACAGGGACATCTATGTCTCCTATATCTATCTATACAAACGTTGTCTTTCTGTATGTTTTTAACTACCGATCACTCTGCCTGACAGGTTCTCCCCCAAATCTTCCCACACCTCATTTCGTGTCTTTCAGGTCTCAGTGCAAATGTCCCCTCTCAGAAACTTATCACTCTGTCTCAAGCAGGTCCCCCGTGAATATGCCTTATTTGACTCTCTTCATGAGAATGTCTGAATTATTTTTTCTTCACTATTCATTTCTCCCGTTTTTACGTAAACACTTTGAGAGCAGAGACCATGCATTCTTCCATAACATCTGTCCCCACAGTCTAATACTCTGTCTGGCTTGTGGCCGGTATATGACAATTATGTGCACATGCCATGCAGTTTTAGAACTGCAGACTCTTAAACAGAACCGAGCCTCTGCTGGGGATCATGTGTGTTGGGTCTAGGAACCCCTGTCAGTGGGCAAAGTTCACTTTCTTCACAACACAGCATCTGGTGCTATAAGCAGGTTTGTTAGGTCACAGTATATGGACAGTCCACTTCTTTATAGCAATGTATGCCTGGCTTTGAGTAGATTTTTATGGTGCCTGTTATAAAATTCTACAGCTCTTCTAACTTTCTAAGAAGATCTCCTTGCTGACTACTTGAGCGCATCTTGCCTGAGAAAAAAGTGTTAGCACTGATGACCAAAATTCTTAAAATGTAATGCAACCTACAGATGATGGTGTTTACTGCCTAACACCTCATAGATTCATGTGGATCAGTCCTTAACTAAGTCAAACACTCTTTTTGAAATACAATTCAGGTAAACCATTTTTCTCTTGAAATCTGACCCAGGACCCCATGAATTGTAGAGATACTTACATGGGTTTTACATGAAAAATAGATAAAATGCTGCATTGGGGAAACATAAATAGCATTATTTATTTCAAAGTTATAGAGTTTGATAGTTCCAATCTTTAGAGACATGAAGGATCCCTTTATTTATCAGACAGTACCAAGCCATTTTGTCTCCTAGAGTATTAAAATAACAGTTTAATTCAAATTCTGGATGAATTCTCTTTAACTCAAAAGCTGCTTTATGTACTCGATAATAACTTATATTTTTGAGATTGTAAACAACGAGGATGGTGAGATGATTCAGTCTCGATTTCTTGATTCATTTATATTTATTCGGTCTTTCAGTCTCATTTTTTTCAGGTATCTCTCCCTAAGTAGAAGCCCCATGAGCAATTTCCTTAAAAAGCAGAGGTGACAGAAGTGGCCTTTCTGATTCAATTTCACTTTGAATCTTTAGCCCTTAATAATTTCCCCAATTCAGTTTATTTTTCAATTTCACATACAAAAATAATATAGTGGGAGAAAGCAAGGAGCTATGAATGGTGCTTCAAGTAATTTGACAGATTCCCTGAGCATTTATTTGTTTTGTTTCTACATAATTTGTGAAAAACTGTTTTGGGTTTGGGAGTTATAGAATGATATTCTCTTAAACCCTGTGCTCCTTGAACTCAGACCTAGTGTCACAGCTCGGGTTAATCTTTCTTAAGTTGTTAAGAGGTGAGTTTCAGAATTTTAATTAATTATATTTTTTTCTCAGTAGAAGAACAAAGAAAAACTGAAATTCCTATTGGCTATTAAACAAACAAACAAACAAACTTGGAAGCTGACCCTGAGGAAGACGTGAGGCTTGTAGGTTTTCTTGGTAATGAGAAACATCAGACCAACTCCTCTTGTGTGCTGGCTCTATAATTTGAATATGGGAAGGAAGCAAAAGAAAGTCCTTTCGAAGTTAGTTAGATAAGGGGGTAGGTGGGAGCCACAAGCAGTGTTTTTACATATAGTCTGCGTTTATTTGAAGTGATATGTTAAAAGCTTATTTGGGGTCTGAATTGATGGATCCCCAGAGGGAGTTCTGTATTAAAATGCAGAGCATAGTCACAGCACAAACCTCAATTTCTTCATGTGTAAAATGAGGATAATAAATATATCCATCTCCTAATACTGAGGTGAGGATGAAGTGGTTTAACATGTGCAAAGTCCTTACTGCCTGGCACAGCTAAAAACTATTACCTATTATACTCACTGTATTATGAAGGACTCATCTGTAACCCAGACTAACATTTACGATTATCGCTTTATATGCTCGATTAGGTTGCCTCTCCTTTATGATAGAATTTATTATTTTTTTGTGTTGTACATGGGTAAATTGTCCCATATTAAATGAAAATGGAACCCCCCAAATTATAGATTTAATAAATGTATTTTTTTCCTTGAAAAGATATTTTACCCCGAGAAAAAAAGATTAAAAATAAATCATGAGCTGCACCCCAGAAACTCTTAAATGGCAATATCTAAGTTAAACTTTAAGGAGTCATCTTGACTTATTTCATTCAATCAGTTTTTTTTCTCTTTCCCCTAAACATCTGAACTTTACATTGGGTTTAAATATGAATCAATAGAAGATAAATGAAATATTAGTTTCATCTTTTCACCAAACTTTCTCATTTAACAGTATTTTCAAAGAATCATTTCTAAAATTACATTTTTAAGGCAATTTTCCCACTTGTATTATGTTTTTGAAGTTCATTGTTCTTGGGAGGTGAAAGATTCCAAATGCTATAAAGCAAATGTCACATTGCAAGTTGTAGGCAAGCGTAATAAACTTGACTTTTCCTTGTAGTGCATTTCAATTAGGTACTTCAGTACCTGGAGCATAAGGATTATTGCATTTTCTTTTGCCAGTAAGTCATAGAACTATTGAATTATGTGTATATGAGGATCAATTAATGATACAAATACAAATGCATGGTCTTCAAGAAAGCAAATTCTATGCATGGATTACTTTTAAACTTGGAGTCTGGCAGTCTTTTGAAAAATCCAAAATATTTGTCCCCATATACTTTTCCTCCATACTCATTGTATGAATAAAACCCATTTTTATTATTCTGTTGTTGCTACAAGTGAGAAACAAGAAACTTATAAAGTACTTTTATTAGCAAAGTCACCAGATATCACATACACAACAAAAATGTTGATGCAAAAAAAAAAAATGATGGCTTATTAGTAATGTTTACTTATTTTGTGACAATTTTGCTTTTAGACCAAAATCTATCTAATTACCAAAGGGCAGGATAATCCAGTAGTACAAAATCAGGTCAAGAAAGAACTGACGAGCCTGCAAGACTTTCCAGTGGAAAGATAATGCAATGATCCTTGGACAAAGAACATAAATTCACTAACTGATAAAAATAAATTGCATAGAAACTAACTTGTAAAGCACAAAAGTCAATGAGCAAAGCAGCTTAAGTTGAAAATGAAAAATAAAACATGAAAAGTTTATTTTATGATTTACATGAGGGATTAATAATAAAAAAATCTCTTTCTGAAAGATGAAGCATCTGATATAATTTTGTATCTCAGGATTATAAGATAAAATACACAATGAAAATTCATCTAAAAATTTGCTTCTGTAAGATAATTCATAATTGTGTAATCCTTTCCAATCCATATAATTGCAACATTGGAAATATTAAGCCTACAAGTCTCAAATATTAAAATTATAGAAGATTCAAAGACATCCTGTATGACTAATAAGTTATAGAAGAAAAACTAAAGTTGCAGAAACTTTAGGAAATATAAATTATTGCGTGCAAGGAAAAATATTAACTCATTTATCTGGCCTAGACAAATGGCAAAAATTATATACTCTATATATACAGAAAAGCCAAAATTTTTCATGACTTGTGTTTGCTCTTAGATGAAATCCCATAAATGTTTATCGGATTCTCTCAACACCTCCCCACAGGTCAGAGAAGCTGGCTAAAGATAATTTAGATGAGTAAAATTTACACAGCACTTTCCCAGTTTGCAAACTATGTTTTCCTTTTCAATACAATTTAATTTCACATGAAAAACAACCTTATAAAATAGCTGGCATTGGTATTAGCAGTAACGTTTAAATGAATGTGGAAAATGACATTGGTCGATGTAGGATGACTTGGCTGAGGCCGTGGCACTAGCAAGAGTTAGAGTGTCTCAGGTTTTCACGTGGGTTCACTGTGCTTTAAACATAAATAGAGGCATATATGCACAGGTAATTAAATAAGGTGTAGGAGATTCTGATTTGAGCTGTTCTTTCGTTTTTCCGAGCTTTCCTGTGGAATGTTGTTACACTGATATACACAGGCATTTTTAAATGCTTGATTTTTATACTAAATTAATTTCTTTTTTTTAAACTTTCAATGAATATTGTATGAACCTGAGGCAAAGATGCAGAATCAGTTTTAAGAATATTTTGCATAACACATTTGCACAATGTAAGTAATACTACCCAGAAGGGAAAAAAGAGCATTTTATAACATGGTGTGTTATCTTTCAGGATTTCAGCTTCTGCCTGTTCTTGGTGTCATGTACAACCAGTAAGGCTGTCTTTAAAATTTAAATGTCTCATAGACATTAACTGAAGGAATGATGAATTCTGTTTTGAAAAAAAGTACAGTGGATTTCATATGCCACTTCTGAACCATTCGTTAATTGTCTAAGAGAAGATTCAATAGGGGGATAAAAAATATAAATTTAAAATTGAATAGCTAGAGAATACTTAGATATGTAGGCGATACTGAATATCTTTTAAAAAATCTTTATAAAATTAAAATGTGTTAATTGTACTAATCATGAAATTTTTTAATGAAAAAATAAAAGAAAAAATCTTATCAATTTTTAGCATCAAGTGGAAAAATATGCTTTGGGGCAGATTCTGTCTGTCTTATGCAAAATAGGAGGGCTGGAGGGAGTAGCCACAAGTGTTTTCTGCCTAAACCAGTCCATCTCTAATTCTTTTCCTCTGCCTAAAGACCTAATGCTCTGTGCTTGGGTATCTCTATTGTTGCAAACAGGAGAGGTAAGCAATTAAATGCTGTGTGGCTAGCCTGGGTTCTCATAGCACCCCCACCGTTCTTTCGCAGAACTTACTTAACACAATTTCCATGACATAACTCACTGTTAGCCCTTCTGTTTCCACTTGGGATGCATGTCTTACCACCATAGCCCCAGCAGAGAAGGCACTTAAAACCTAGTCAACAAATATTGTGAATCATCATAATGGATGCTTCCACACATCTGCTTTTTACTTTTTTAAAAATTGAAACTCCTATAACTTTGAACTCTCTTCTCCCAATTACTATTACCACCATTGACTGCATTCTCCATACATTTTTCCCCTTTTTATTTAGGTCTACTGTAAATACTTACAAATATGGAATAAATAATCATTCCTTACATGGATGCTAAATGTTCTTTATGAGTCCTTAAACAGAGTGTTTTAGAAGTCTCAAATTATCCTCCTCAATGGTAGAATTTTGTTGTTGTTTTTTTTAAATCCTGGATGGTGTAAAGACTGGTCTGAACTCAGCCTTTGACTCTCAATACAGAGCTAGTCTTAAAATATTCCCAAGTATTATCAGCACAGCCATGAATATGGTTTCAAAAGTCAGTCCGCAGCCCCTGAAACAAAGTCTAAGGGATCTTAGCTTTGAATTCCTATTGAGCTCATTCTCTAACATTAAGTCAAAACTACTCCTGCAGTAAATCATGTGCAACAGGGACCTGAAGAGGTGATGACTTCATTAGATGGCTTTCTTAACCCATTTCCCGTTAGCCTTGAAAATACTTGTGGAATACAATTCTAAACTTACCCCCAAGGTTTGTCTGGAAATATCTCGCTTTCATTATTATTTTCGCATCACCCCAATATCAAGTCTTTGATAACATTAGGTACTTAAACAGATATGAGCGACAACGAAACAAAGAAGCAAAGGGTCACCCCAGAGATCACCCAAAGAACACCTATTTTTGTATTTAAAAAATCACTCCCGAGTCCTGAGAGACAAAAGACTGGAGGACCATAAACCAATAGCTGGTTTAAGCCAGCCACAGACGCTTGAGCGGTAAGGACACTCTAATACTCTCTTCACCTCAGCCTTATTGTAATATCATGCCTGGCAGTTCAGAATCTAACAGACTGAGTTCTGAGTAAGGGCAAGTACAGTAGGCAGGGAGTTATATAATAGCCAAATGTCAATCAAAATGACCTTACATGCCAATCACCCAGGAATGCCTTTGTAAACCCCCATCATGGCCCTAATACTGACCTCTCCCCTACTATAAGGTTACAGCCCTCTTCGTTGTAAGCTGCTCCTCACATGGAGCATACTTTAATCATGCCCTTCATTTCTGTGTGGTTATAGACTGGTTAGGTGTGACCCACCTCTTCTTCAAAATGTGCCTTTAATAAAGCTCACCTCTCATAAATCTCGCTAACCTGAAATTCTTCCTGTGTTGGCAAAAAGAATCAAAAAACCTCAGTGTTTTTGTGGCAACACCAGAGTCCAGATTGTCCCTAATGGCAACAGAAATAATGACATCATTCTATTTGCAGCATTCTGTTTTCACAGTGGTATTCCCACTTATGAAATATGGTAATCTACGATCACTGAAAATGTCAAATCCTAGAACATGTAGCATTCCTACAAGTGATGTTAACACCATTCTCAAACAGCTGTTAGCTGAAGATTCATTTGATGAATCCAATTTATGTATATGTTTCTGTTACATTAGGATTAGAGACAGGTTCTGTTTAGAAATAACTCCGAGAATAGTTTTTATATTTTATTTTTACATTGAAAACCACTCAAAGAGCATGTTTATGTAACATTAAATTAACGCTGGCAGTGAGCTACACTTTTCAAACAAGGAATGGGTTAATTATTATCTTCCCTACCCAGTCAGGGGTAAAGTTCTCTGAAGTGAAAATGACAATGTCTTTAATTTCCCAAGATTTAGAAACCTGTCTGACCATGTTGGTTTGCAACAACTTTATGATTCTGGAGGAAACCCCTATCCTTTACCAGTTTTGTGTTTTAGCCTCACAGTCAGTGAGGTTGTCAGAGATGAGCATCGTCCTTTGGTGGGAAGGGGGAACAAGCTCTTATGCTTCCATTTAATTCCATGCAAGACTTAATCTGGGAGAGTGACGCTGAAGTTGCTTAAAGATGTAAAGGTATTTGGGACAATATCCAGTCTAAAAATTTGGAAGTTTGGTTAAACACATGAACATCATCATTTAGCATTATTAAAAGCCCTATGTATTGGGTTCTTACCGTGTGCTAATGATATTCTATAAAAAATACACCTTTTAATTTATTCTTTACAAGAAGCCTAAGAGGGAATATTATGAAGATCAGAGAAATAAATTTCCATAACCCACATAGATAGAAAATGCCAGTATTAAGAGAGCAGGGATTGGAACCTATGTCTGAATTATGCCAAAGCTGCTCTCTCTGCTTCCCATCAATGCCTCACACCCAATAGCAGTTATTTCTACAGATAAAGCTCCACCCACCATGACTGATTTAATAAGCAGAGATGACTATCACTGGTACTTAATTCCTACTAAACCCTGTTTCACTTTGTGAATCTTTAGGATCAGGGAAGAAGTGCCAGAAAGATTGGAAGAAACTATAAATGAAGAAGTGCCTGCAAATGGGAGCTGGGTAGGTGGTACAGTACTGACAGTTTATAAGAACAACAATCACTCGCATTTCTTGAGTATTTTCTATGTGTCTGATAAAAATACAAATGCTTCTTTGCACTATTTCAACTGATTTATAATACATAACCATGAGATATCAATTCATCCATTCACTTCTTCCTTAACTCAACAAATATTTGATTGCTTAGTGTGTCTACTTTAAGTGAACAAACATTCCTTTAAGTGAACAAGAGTAAACAAGGCAGAGAAAGTCCTTGCTTACCTTCCATGTGGAGGAGACAGACAATAAACACATAGACAAATAAGTGAAGAAAATAATTTAATATCATGCTATATGCTCTTGGAGAAATTAAATGAGGTGATGTACCAAACAGGAAATGTGATGGAACTGTTTAGATGGATGGTCTGAAAAAGATATAGTGACATCTGAGCTCAAGTCTGAAAGTTACAAGAATCTAGACACGTGGAGAAGAGAGAAGAGAATTTCAGGCATGAAGCCATATGGAGAGAGTGAGTAGAGTGTGTTAGCAAACATAAGGAAATCCTGTACAGTTGGAGCTGGGTCATGGAGGGGACTGGGGCCGAATCATTCTGCAGCTTATAGACCTGGCTGAGGACTGAGATTTTTCTGAGTAAATGAGAAGTCACCAGAGTGTCCTGTGCGGATGAGTCACATTATCTGATCTACTATTCCAATTGCTCATTTTGGCTGTTCAGCAGTGTCCAATGCTGGACGTGGAGGAAGGCTACAACAATGAAAGCAGGGTACATGAGGGACAGAAAACCATGGATTTCCATAAGATGATGCTAACAACTTGTTTTAAGGCAGAGCTTTTGAAATTAGATACTATTGTTCTTCCCATTTATAGGTGAGGAAACTAAGACTTAGAATGCCTCAGCAAAATCCACAGCTATGGGTTGGGGGGCTGAGATAATAACTTCATCAGTCTGACTCCAGAACCCCAGCTCTTACATACTATATTGTGTCCCTCAGTAAAGCAGGCAGGGAGTCATTTCTGCTTCTTGGATTACCTTTAATCCCGAGAATTCCATTAAATCACAGAAAGGAGAGTTTGGCCATGGCCATCGTTTTAGCATCTACCAGATGATAGGATTTAGCAGTTTTATTAGAAAATTATTCCCATTTATTGGTTAGTGAGTTAACCTAAAATAATTTCAACTGGACAGAAATTGCGTTTTGATTTATTACCCTTTCACAGAAAATTCTCACTGTCAGAGACAAAGGGTAGCCTGATCTTTTAGCTTAGCACACATATTTGTTCTCTAGATACATCATCCATTATGACAACTTGAAAGTGGGGTACTCCACGTATACCACCAGCACAACTATAGAGAAAGTTGAATAAAGCTAACTCTGAATAGTCTTAAGTGTATAGAGGAAAAAAAATGAATTGAGCATGAAAAAAAGCACTCCTTGCCACATGACCCAACTCTCACCATTCACACTGATGAAGGCTTATGACCTCTAGATTCATATTCTTCATTTCCTGTGCAGTGGTCCATCAATTTGCCAGTCTCTAGGTCTTCTGGGTCATCCTCTTAAACCTCAATATCCAGAGCTGGCTGCACAAGCCACTGACCTCTATGGATCTCTTAACCAATCTTCCTAGCAGTCTCGTAAGTGAATGATTCTTTTCTGCAAATACAGTGCTTCTTCTATGCCTCCAAGAAACAGTTAATGCTGGTGATTAATTCCCCGTTCCTATATACTCACTTCAAAGACACTCGCCCTTAGTGGGTTCCATAGTTTATTATCTGTTCTTTTGAAGCTAGCAAAGTTTAGTTTGCTTTAAGATAATAGTTCTCTCTCTTGAATATTAATGAAGAAGCTCAAGTTTGAAACACATTAGGGCAAGTACCATAAAAAGCGATCGAGGATGCATACTATCACCAACTCTATACCAACACACTGTTGGAACTGGGAAGTATTTATTGAGTGCCTACTGCATGCTAATTAATCACTGTGAAGTATATGAAATGAATAATCACTCCTGCCCCAATTTTTAAAAATTTTATTGAGTTAAAATATATATTTAGAGTTAGGATACATATTTCATGGTAAGTAAATGCATTGTACAGTAAGTGCCAAGTGAAGAATGTAAACTATTGCTGAAATCATCAAGAAGAAATCTTGATGAGGGTGAGACCAGATTAAACTGTCAAGGTGGCTAGGGAATAGGCAGCCACTACTAATTGCTCCCTGCAACCAATATCTCCCTTTTCCATTAGAAATCAATTTCCACTTAGAAAAGGTATTTCCCTTAAAGCTAAGTCACGTGACTATATTTTGGCCACTGAGAAGATATGTGTGTAACTTCCAGCATGAGTTTTCAAAAAGTTGTTGGCTCTCCATGTCCTCTCTTTCTCAATCCAAAATGATAAAAAGTTTACATGGTGTTGATAGGCTGGTTTAACCATGCAGAAAAGGCAACACCTCTAAGAGGTGCTGGAGCAGGCAGATGGGAGAGACCATGTCCCTGAATGAATGATCTCCTAGAATTACAACTTCCTGAACCACTCACTTTCTATATTGTTAAATCCACCGCATTTTTGTGCTCCTCATTTATACTGACCTAGGGTGTATGTGTGACTTATTTTGTTTATAGTCTGAGTTTGCAGTAGGGGCATTACAAATTATGGAACAAACAGTAAATGATAAAATCATTTCACCTGGTAGTTCCCTAAGATGCTGCTAACATCAGACTCTACAGTGCATTGTGTTCAAGTTCTGGGTAGAAAGGTAGAAAGGATCTCTTGCAAGCAGAATCACCTCATTCTTGCTTGGTGTAGGCAGAGAGATAATGGTTAAGAGTTCAGGGGAGATGATGGAAGATGAGCTTACAAAGAGATTTAGACGTCAGGAAAGTGACTTGGAGCTCTATAAAAAGGGAAAAGTTCTGGAACAGTTTCTTGGTTCAGGACTGGAAGAATCGAAGCAATTTCTTAGAGTGGTTTATTAATCTAAAAAATCTTTATTAAAGTTTTACTGCACGGTGAGCATGTTGAGATAAATCTGATTGTGGTCATAGAGAATGGATAGAGACTTTTCCAATGAAATCATCTTTCTGTCAGAAGAGAGTGAATGAGCATCCTGAGTAATTAAAAATACCAAAGTCCTGGCAATTAGAAATTAAAATTTTAAAATGTTTAAAAAGCAGTCATGTTTATTTTAACCTATTATTCTCAACAACTTACAATTTAAGGCAAATGATGCTCTAAGATGTGTCATGTTTTTACAGTGGGCTTCAGTCCATGCTTCCACATTTCCCTGTGCCCTGGGTCACAATGAGGCCAGTTCCCACGTCGGGGCAAGTGTGAACTGCAGTCAAGATTTTGGCTGCAGAAATATGGGGGCTCTATGGAAATGGCATGCATAGACCACTTCATCTCTGTGTCTTAGTCTTATTTTCACAGTATTTATTCTACATGCCTTTGCTGAAGTCTCCAATCTGTCAGGTCATCATCATTACTACCTTGTAACAGAAAAAGGCAGGCCACTGCTCCTGTTTTCCTGGTTATGCTAGTTATTCCACTAGGGCATCTGGAGAAAGATTTTTGGATGGTATATAGGATTGAAGTGTTCTCCCAAATTTAAAGTCCACCCAGAATCTCAGAAAGTGTTCTTATGTGAAAGTAAGATCTTTGCTGAAGTAATTAAAATGAAGTCATGGTGAATCAGGGTAGATCCTAAACCAAATGACTGATGTATAAGAGGACAAACAGACACAGGGGAGACACTGACACAGAGAAAAAGGAGATGTAAAGACGGAGGCACAGAATGGAGCAACAAATCTATAGGACAAAGGATGCCACAGATTGCTGGAAGCCACCAGAAGACAGAAAAAAAGCAAGAAAGAATTCTTCCTCAAAGACTTCTGAAGATGGCCCTGCTGACACTTTAATTTTAGACTTCTCATCTCCAGAACTGAGAGAGATGGCAAATAGGTTAATATATATATATATATACACACACACACACACACACACACACACACACACACACACACACACACAAATAGGTAAAAAAAGGAATTGGCCTGGATATTCCCAAGAAAAATCAGTGCTTAGCTAAAGATGCTTCAGATGTGAGGCTATGGGGACATGCAGATTAGCAGAAATGGAAATAAAGAAATTAAATTTAGGCAATATTGATGTGTTTTATATTTAAAAATGTAATAAGAGATTGATGACTTCTTAGATCTTGGGAGAAGGCAAAGCCAAAAACATAATAGATGGGTACCGGGGTAGAGAATTCTGAGTTGGGAATTTAAAAAATCACTCCAGAGAATTCAGCACATTGAGTAACGGAGAGTTAAGACTCATTCTAAGCTTTGAGGTTCAAGTGAACCTCTGAGATTTATATTCTTGGAGGGTAACTTTAGCTTTGTTTTAAACTAATTTTTTTTTTAGGGAAAGTGACCCTTGGTTGACCTCACAGATTGCAAGGACCTTGTCAGTTTACAATCCCTTTTTTATTTTTTACTTTACACCTACAGCACCTGGTCTTCCTAGGTGGTCTCCCTGATTTAAACTAATTTTAAAGGCTACAGTCTTTCAGAGAACTCAGCCGGATGCCATTTTTAAAAAATCAAGGTACTTAAGTATATTAAAAAATAAAGAAATGACAAAAAAAATGTTTTAAAAAATAGTCATTGCTTTGTAATAGTTTAGTTAAGGTATTATGCATACTGGTAACAAATGGGCATGCGTATTTATACAGCTGCATTTGAAAATAACATTCTACTTCTGAAGTTTTAAAGAATGCTAAATAATCTCCTGGCTATTAGCTTCTAGCTCCATCCACCCTCACCTACCATGGGGCTATTAAAGATTCTTGTCCCTAAGTCAGGGTCAGAATCAGGGTGTCGACTTTCTTGGTGCTCACTTCTAGCCTTATTTTAACCACCGTCTCCACTGAGACTGAAGTAAAAAGAGGAAACTTGGAGACTTACTATTGATCCATATAGAGCTGGCTAATTTTTCTAGGTCACCTTACGAAACTGGAACAAACATTAGTTGGTAGTTTGTGGTCAAGCAACAGAGACCTTAAATAAGGATTTTTTTTTCTGTGACTCAGTTTGATCAAACATCAAGAATTTGTTTTGGTGCCAAAAAGTGACAGCAATGTTTTCTAAGAAAGAAATTGCATTTTTAGCCAACAGTCGATTGGGAACCAGCATTAGCAGATAAAGTACTGATCATCTCAACTCTAGGACACCTGTTCTTGTCAAAGACATGTTCCTAAACAGAGTGGAGTGGTGTACTCACAAACAGTCTATTCACATAAGAAAACCAATCACAAGAGATGATTCAGGAAAATTGGCGGTGTCTGGCTAAGCAAGCTCTAGGTCTCTGCCTACCTGCAGAGTGAACCATTTGTTATCCCCTGAGAAGGTACAATCTTCAGCTCGGGGCAGGGGTCAATAGCAATGCCGCGTGATAGAGGCACGCGTTTATGGCTATATGCACTCTCTGCCTGGTCTATGAATAAAAAGACAGAGCTACCTCAGCATTATCATTCCCCTGACCTTCATGAGTGGAGCCATCCCAGCAGGGGAAAAAAAAAAAAAACAGCAGGGGAAGGAAAGGGAAAATTAAAATGTTAAAAACTATATTATAGCTCGTTTGTGACCTTTATAAAAAAAATGAGGCTTGAGAATATGAGGTTGGACTGAATACAACAAAGTCTGACAGCTGTAAAGTTATAGTTTTTTTTCTTTTTTTTTTTCTCTGAGTGGCTTTCTACCAAAATCTTAAACAATAAGCAGATCCTGTGTGGTTCTTGCTGGCTGAGAGCCAGAAAAAAATCAGAATTTTGATCAGTGCTTAACTATTGAAAAAAATTTGTCTTGAATTTCAGAGCATTTCTCTCTTCTATAAGCTATTTGCAGGGTTTGTTGAAGAGACAGTTCCTATTAATAAAACAATGCAAAATGCTGCAGATCGAAAGTTATGCAAAAATACTCTTTTCCCTTAAACTTTGCATGTTGGTTGGTTTGCTAAGTGAATTCAGAATGACAAGCAAACATCTGAAGCCACCACTGTTATCATAAGAAAACTTCAAGAAAATCTGTTTAAGGAAATCTGTTTTAGAAATTCTTCCCACTACCTAGACCATTCAAATTTAAAAGCCCTAATACTATTGTTGTTAGAGCAATGTGCCAAAGCCTGAAGACATTTCGCTGCTCTGTATAGGATGAAAGGGTTTTTTGTCCCTAAGAAACAGAGCCCTTAGGTTTTCTAGGTGTCTTCATCCTTGACAATAAACAGGTAAACAAAGAAATACATCCAGGATTTTATGGCAATTAAATATTCTTTTGTTCTAAACAAAATGATTTGCTAATTGGTGGAGGGGGGAAAATACATAAAGTTTTTCTATCTCTTTTTTTTTTTACATTCTTTGACATCTTTGCGTAATCAACATTTGGCTCATGCTGCTTTAATTCTCGAACATTTTATTATCTGTCTTACTATTCTCTAAAGGGTAAGTTTTATTAGGTTACTGATATTTTTCAATGGCCATTTAATTTCTACCTGTTTATAGACTGGGTAATCACAAGCAAATCTGTTTAACCTGTTGGCTTCAATGTAAGGAAAAGGTAATTTTAAAATAGTAGTCTTGAATGATGTGCTGACCACACATAAGACACATTTTGAAAGGTCAGTCAAAATTAATATGAAGATTACCAAGTGTCAGAAGTTATTTTGCAGAAGCTACAGAATATGTTTGCAATCTGATTTGGTGGAATATCTATTACAAATGAGAAAAAAAAAACAGTGGTTTTTGCAGAATCCCATTTTCTTAATAGGAAATTGATGAATGGCAGCATCTGGCAGGAAGAAAAAGGCATATGGTCTAACTAACTGTTTCTATAGAGGTTAAAAACAGCTTTGGAATTTCTCTGGTTGCCTTTATGATTGACAGACGATCAAATAAATCATTCGCTTTTCTTGCCCCCTCCATTGGTCCCATGTACTGACAAAGGCACAAGGGGGAAATAGGCAGCGTGGTGCATGAGAAATTAGACATGCAATGCCCATTAACGTAAATGGATTTTTTTGCACCTAATTCCCCATACGGCAGGCAAAAATCTACCCGCAGGACACGGAGTATGCATGTTTTCTTGTTCTTTCTATTTATAATTTTTAATTATTAATTTCATATATAATTGGTTTCTTTAGAGAACGAAATGCCTACTAGGTTATCTAAAACATGATTTTGGAGTCTTGGGGTTTGATGCTGCGAAAAGATGGGCTGATACTGAAAGCTGTTATGGTATGTAATACAAACAATAAAAATTAGACTGAGAGGTCTTCAATGAAGTTAGGCTAATTAAACAATTCTCAGAGTTTAAATCCTTGCTATCTTCTCCAGGGTTTACTGCCAATCATCTCATCTTGGGAGATTGCTCTGGTTTCCCCTCACCTTCGAGCTCACTTAATGAATGTAACCCTCGAATAACTTATCAGATGTTTTTAGTATAACAGAACAAAAGAAAACAAAACAAAAACTGTTTTGGTGTTTCCAACTCTCTTAATTTCTCTCTCCTGCTCTCTTTTCTCCAAATCAGTTTAAATATTCTTAAGAGAACAGAGCTAAAAGGAGGTAGCTTGTCTAATTTACTCATCACATGTTCTAGAATCCCCTCTTCCCATCTGCCTAGTGCCAGCCTAGACTTCCTTCATGTACCTCTGGTGACTAGATGCTTGCCATCTCATGAAGTGGCTTATGCTGTTGTGGGCAGTTCTGTCATGATGGTACCTCCAAGATGGTCCCCAATGAACCCTGCCTCTTTGCATTTGTGTTCTTGCTTGTAGCCTCTACCTCTTGACATTAGCTTTGCAATCAACAGGCTATTGTGGGAGTGATGGTGTGTAAATTCCAAGACTGAGTCATAAAAAATAGTACAGTTTCTAACTTGCTATCTGATGAGTCACTAGTTCTTAAAGAAGCCACAACTTCCACGGCATGAAGAAACACAAACACCCCTGGGGAGAGGCCCATGTGAAAAAGGCATGTGAAAAACACAGTGAAGGCCTCTGCCCACAACCAACCAGCAGCCTCTTGCCTGCCACATGAGCTGGCCACCTTAGACTCCAGTCATTCAGCTTCAAGTAAGCCCGCCGATGACTCTGGCTTTGATGCACAACTTGCTGCAACTTTCTGAGAGACTCCACGTCAGAACCACCCATCTCCCTGACCAAAGAAACTATAAGATGACAAACTTATATCTTAACTGTGTTAAGATACTGAGAATAATTTTTAATGTGGGATATGTAGGTAACTGATATAGATTACATTAAAGTTTTTTTGTTATTCCTAGCTCAGCCACTGAAGACTTAGAAATCAATGAAATGTTCTTCCCGTATGATAGCAAATTACAGATAGTGGTATATTTTTCTAATTTATCTTCTCTAGGTAAATTTTCTTATTCCCTTCAGAACTTTGGTCTTCTGTTCTGCTTTCTCACTGCAGGTCTTTCTGGATCATCTTATTCTTAAGCTTCTAGCCTTCATTACACCATGGTCCCTAACATTATAAACAGGTATTTCTGCTTATTCTTTGGTCACATCTCCCTAAAGGCCCCCAAGCACCTCAAATTAACAGGATCAGAGTCAAACACCTTATTTATCATTTTTACCCAAATTTGTTCTCTAAATCAGCGGTCCCCAACCTTTCTGGCACCAGGTGCTCCTATGAGAATTTGATCCCTGATGATCTGAGATGGAGCTGAGGCGGTGATGCTACTGCTGTGGAATGGCTTCCAATATAGATGAAGCTTTGCCCTCTCGCTCCCTCTCACTTCCTGCTGTGTGGCCCAGTTCCTAACAGGTCCATAGCCCAGAGTTGGGAACCCCTGCTCTAAAGTGTTTGATCTATCTTAAGTGCAGTGCTAGCCACTTAAATTTCTAAATCATAAACCCAACATACCTTACACCCCTCTTGGTGACACAGAATTCTGAGCACATCACTCTCTTACTTAAAATTCTTTGGGAACTCGCTACTGCCTGCAGGATAGAATGAATCTAAACTTCTAAGCACAGCAATCAAAGACTTTGTAATCTGACCAGTGCCTACATTTCTTGCCTTTCCTATCACTTTCCGTAACTCATTCCAGTCATGCTGAACTATCTGCTAGCTGTTTCACCTTCTAGGACGTTTGCATATAGTGTTCTCTATGCTTTGAATGGCTTTTTCTCTCACTGACTACTGACCCCCTAAGCTCTTTTAGCACCTAAAAGAGCAGGGAGACATAGTCACTAAAACTTCTCTTCAAAATAAGCCTTTTCTGCTCTCCTCTCCCCTGCATCATCTCCTCTGCATAACTCTTCAGAGATCTTACCATGTTTTATATTGTGTTGGTTCATGCAGACATACTCTACTAACCCCTGATTTTCTAGACACTGTTTTATTCAAATTTAGAAATTTAGAGTTACTCAGTGACACTGCCATTCAGAAATATTTATTGAGTAATAGTTCTGCCTTATGCCAGTAACTATTTTAGATGCTGAGGACACAGCAGTTAACAAAACAGTCAAAATCCCTGTCCTCAAGAAGCTTACATCCTAGTGAAAAACACAGATCGCACACAGGTCGAATGGTAATAAGAAATAAAGCAGAGTAATGAGTTTAGGAGGTATGAATGTCGATGAAAACAAAATGCTGCAATTTCATATATGTGCTCCAGGAAGGCCTCTCTGATAAGGTGACTTTTGAGTAGATACCTGGATTAAAGGAGAGGAACAAGCTCTTTGATATTGGCAAGGGTATTCCAAGCAGAGAGAAGAAGTGCAAGGGTGCTGAGTCTAGAGAATACCTGAGATGCTCAAGAAATCTCCAGGAGCACAGTGTAGGTGGGAAAGAGGAAGAAGGAAAGCCATGGACTCAGAGAAGTGTCATGGGAGGGATCCTGTAGGGCACTGTAGCTATGGTAGGGCATTTGGTGCTTAAGTTTTATAAAGTGGAAGTCGAAAGAAGGTTTAGCAGAGAGAGCTGTTGAATTTAGATTGTAGGAACAAGTTTTACTACCTTCAATAGATCCCTTTAGCAACTAACCCATCAAGGTGCTCAAAAATATCAGTTAAATAATTACTTATTATGCAGGCCATTGAGCCAATCTAAGCACAATTCTCAAAGCATATTTTAGGTAGATTGTGTCTCTTTTTAAATGCCGCATTTAGAACTAAATCAAGGCACACAAGTTTAATCTGAGAAGCTAAGAGATGCATACTCCAAGATATTTCAATCAATAAATTCGATAATTTATTTTTTCCCCTGGCAGACACAAGACATTCCTGACTTATTTATATCATAGTTAATGAATACTTCTTGTGGTCCTATTCTTGAACACTTTAGTCAAGGACAAATCCAAGTAGAGGAACTTACGTTTACCTTCATCAAGTTGATCTTATTTAATAATATTGTCAGAAAGTGCGGATACAGAACATTCTAGCTCAGTTGGACAATTACTTAGTGACCATCTAATACAAACTAGTTTTTTCCCCGGCCACTAGATAAGTTTAGCACAATACGCGAGATCACTAACAGACATGACTTTCTTTATTTTTGTTTCTTGTATTGCTAATTGTTAAAACACTTTTTTTGAGTTGTTGCAAAATAAAGAGTTTACTGACTTATGTTAATTTACATGAATGGTCTCAGGATCTTTAGACCCTTCTACTGTGTTCAAGACAGTTAACATTTTCCTCTCTAGGATACAAGGATGCTCCGCTCAAGCTTTACATATATCTCCTCCCTTTACTATGTTATTTCATAAGCATTCGGAGTGTGCTTTTACTCCCAGCAGTCAGTACCTACATCTCTTAGAGAAAGAAAATGAAAATTCATAGTCACCATCTGCCCGCAACTGCACCAGCTATTTTTGTGCAGTGGTATAGAATGGATCCCTGGGCCTTGGTAAGTTCTGAGTGTGATCTACGCTGTATGCAGAGGTCCTTTGTGAGAGTGAGCCAAAGTCCTCCAATGTACTTTGCTTGTCATCTCATCTGGCTTGACCACCTTCCCTACCCTGTCTCATTTTAACACCTCCTGGAAACACTTCCCAAGCTGATGTATGTGTGACAAGATACACATGCCTTCTTCCCACCTCCCCGCAGTGCTTTTTTTCTGATTGGCTTATTGTATGGATTTACTTTATTAACATTCCTTCCGTAAATGTTAATAATTGAGTCCATCTTGGACTCAATCCTTGTTCCACTGTCTAGTCCTCAGGAATGCCAAAGGCAATTCACTCTGCCTACCATTCTAGTTATTCTAAAAAATAAGTTGGTTTTAGTCTGCTGTTACACTCTTGGTGAAACAATGTTAAGCTTGTTATTCCCACTACCTTTTTTAAGTACTTAAAGCATTTTTCTAGAATTTTGGACCTCAAGCCCGGTGATATGAAGCTAGTATACAGAAACTCCTTTCCATTTTTACAAGCCAAAATTACATTTTCACCTAAACTGTGCTTTAGAAATCTCCCTTTCTCAATATTACCTACTCTCTCTTGAGAATTGACTGCTGACAGTCTATCCAGTAAAGATCAGTAGATCTGGACTCTGGCTTCAGCTCTTTGAGATATCTAAAGTGAGTATATTAGACATGAGATATATTTTCTCTGGGTCTCAATTTTATTATGAATAAATAAATACAGATAGACAGACAGACAGATTGGGACAGATGCCCAACATCTAAGAGTAGTGGATTGTTTAGAGAATTATACTACTTTCACTCAGTGGAGAACTGCTCAAATATAATTTAGCTGCTCGAGGGCATATAAACATGAAAAATTTAGCTATAAATAATACACACTATGGAAATATTCATAATATAGGTAGAACAGAATTATACATATAATTTGACTGCAATTATACAATATCAATCACTTAGAAAAAAGATTGGAAAGGAACATGGATCTCTGAAAATAAATACTTAGAGCTGTAGGATTATGAGTCATAGTTTTATCCTTAGTTAAGTTTCAGTAAACTTTTAAGAATTTTCTTTAACCTAAATGATATATTAATAATAATAATTTTTTATAAAAAAAAGTCGTTTTTCAATTGCCAAGTCTTACTCCTTTGGATAAGAACTACTATCTTCATCTCAGTGTGTATCCTTCTAGGCAATTTTCTATACCTTCATATACATGCAAGTACATATAGATACAGAAAGGTCTGCTGGCATCATTGCTATTAATTTTTGTTTTATAAAAAAGAGGGGATCACCTTGCATGTATTGCTTTCTGATATTCCTTGTTAGTATGCAGTGTTCATTCTTTTTATTTCCAACAGAGGATTCTACAGAACAAATATCTCATAAATCATTCAATTATCCCCCATGCATTAAGATATTACATGCTTTTAACTATTTGTGCTGCTTTTTCCTTAAATTGCATGTTCGCATACTTTGCCCAATTTTCCTACGTTTGTCTTTTTCTTACAGGAACTAATTTATGAACTCTGGATATTAGTCTTTTCTGTCACATACTTTGCAAATATCTTCAATGGTTTTCTTACCTTGTAATGTTCCTTATATGCTGTATTCCATCACAAATAAGTTTTAAAATCTATATAGCCAGAGCAATGTCAGTGAAAAAAGTGTGCATGCAGCAGCTAGGCCCCATGCCTCCACAGAAATACCAAAAAAAAAAAAAAAAAAAAAAATAGCAAAACCTGACAGAATCAACTTTGTTAGAACTCTGTAAAGAAGTCAAAAGTTTATAACAACCAAGTGAATGCTTAATCATGAAAATGGGAAATAAAAATAGATAAGAAAGCTCTGGCCTTGTCCCCACCTT
The DNA here is from genome assembly GCA_030015415.1 of Cynopterus sphinx. Classification (NCBI taxonomy): domain Eukaryota; kingdom Metazoa; phylum Chordata; class Mammalia; order Chiroptera; family Pteropodidae; genus Cynopterus; species Cynopterus sphinx. The sequence goes on from CM057387.1 coordinate 8,696,782, forward strand.
CTTCTCTGTCTCAGTGGTGATATTGAAGATTGCACCTCCCATTCCCAGTGGGGACCCTGTCCTGGTTCCAGAGGAAAGAGAACATACCTAATTTACAAATACCTATCTTTTTATCTGTTCTAACTGTAAACAGCTTAAAGGACCAATGCAAGGCAGTTGATACAGTGGCAATGCACAGTGGGGACTGGGGAAGTCTGAGCCCCTCTTCAATAATCTCATCACTCTTCTCTCCTTCAAGTAAATACACAATCCAAGTAAAAACAGTGTTTGCTATGCAAAAACAGATTCAGCAATGTACCTGCAATAGCATCCGAACTGACCACAGTGGGATCCAAACACTCTCACTCTCTTTCACTCCCTCCCAGCCTCTTCCTATATATAATTATGTATATATATATAATTATAATATATATATTATATAAAGATATCCCTCATATTTAGAAATTTTGGAGTTATTTCTTCCTATGTAAGCTAATTTACTAAGTAAAAAAAAAAAAGTAAGATAAAAGAAAAAAACCTGGACTTTGTACTGTTAATTTTGCATTTTGATAATTTTTACCCAACCGAGCCTTTTCATGTGCATAAGAAATAAACTTTTTTGAAGTACTGACCCTGAACAAGCAGAAAAAGGATAATGAGCACAGTAAGATCTGGGGCTGGGTGTGGGACTTTTAAAAAAAGCAGATTCTAAAAGGGGTGGCTGAAAAATTCAATATATTAAATTTAATGTAAGCTTTGTAAATGTACATTCTGTTAAAATAATTATGTCATGAAAAAACATAATAGCTAAATTTATTAGTTTCTCTTTAATGACTTCTATATTTTATGTAAGGTGGTCTTTCTTATTTCAAAATTATAAAAATATTATCTCAAATATTTTCCTAATATGTTTGTGGTTTTCTATATTTATGTTTAGTTTTTTTAATCCATAAGGAGTTTGGTTTTACATTTTGTTAGTGAGCAACTGAATTTTTCCAATAGTGTAACTAACCAATGCTATTTATTGAAGAATTTACCATTCCCTTTTCCCACAAGTTGAAATGGTTTAAAATGCCACATTAATTATGTTAATTTTCAAAATTATAAAAGTTCATTTCTGAACTCTATTCTGTCATTGTTACCTACCTATTTGTAAGTTATCATGCCAGATCAGCAATGTTTTAATGACTATAGTTTTTATAGTATGTTTTGCTATCTTTCATATCAAGTTTCACAATTTCTTCTTATGTGATTTTGGGAAATTTACTTTGTGGGGTGATGATTCAATAAGTTAATCCATTTAAAGCTTTTAGAAAACTGTCTGGCACATTGTAAACACTTTATTAAGGTCCTTTTTAAAATTTCCTGTAAAATAAATTTATATAAAATAAAACAGGGAGAAAAATCAAGCAGTTAAGCAATTAATTTCTCCACTAAGCAGCTAAAGGTCCGCTTGTGGGATGGTGCTGGCAGTTGTCCCGTTTTCTAGGCTTTGGTTGTGTGATTCAGAGGAGAACAAAGTGTACTTGGGCATCAGCTAGGTCTGGATTTGAGTTTCAGCCCTGCTATGAGTTTTAATCAGGTCATCTAATCCCCCTTCTAACAATAACAACTGTGTGATGTTTTGTGAGATTTTAAAATATTACCATAGCATAATGATGATATTTATCAAGAATGTAGGATGTGGCAGACTTTAGGCATTATTGTTATCTCAAAAATCCAAACTGTTAAAATCTTCATTTTGCAGTTGAGGAAAGTGGGACTGAGAGGTCAAAAGATAATCTTCATGTTATAAAACAAGCCAACACCCTCAATGATTATGCTACACAGCTTTTCGTCATCCCACAGAAACCAAGCGACACCAAGTAGGTGTTATACAAGTGACAGACAATTTTTTGTCTGTGACTGTTATTTTTCTTATTATTGAGGTATGATGTCAAATCTGAGAGAATCTAAATATATACCAAAGAGCAATAAAACTGAATTGAGGGGACACATTGCTTTGTTACTGGCCACATACATGTACACTAGGTTGCCGTGTCCTTATGACCGATTTCATGGCTAAGAAACCAGTAACTGGGTAAATGTCCAAGGTGGTTAGATCCTAACTCAGTTTATGAACTCTGGTGCTGTGGTCTCTGTCTTAAGGCCAAATTAATGACTACTGCTAGTAGACACCAGTAATTTCAGTCTATAATAACAATCATTAATGAGTTTGGGGGAAAAAAAATCTAATTCTATAATACAGGTCTACTATATAGTTGAGTATTTTTAAGTTCCTGTTGCCATAGTAGCTACACATGGAAGCAACAACATAAAATGAGGCATTAGTGATAGCATCTACCAAAAAAGCAAGATTCAATTACATTTAACATTATATCAACTTGTATAATTACTAGTCTTATTAGTGGTCTTGGAATTACACGCTCAATGAAAATAAAGTAACATAATTTATCATATTGACCTCTAACAGTACATAATGTATTACTCAGGAAAATGCTCCAGATTGACACCTGAAAATAGTGAAGTCCTTTTTTCATATATGTAATGGAGCAAGACTGTGGGTACTCAATGCCAAGTACAGAAATTTAGCCAGAAAATTTAATTCAATTATCCGAATGTATTGTCAACAAAATCTTTAGATAAGCAACAAATTTTTATCATTTCATCTTGAGGCTTACATACCATTTAGACATGTATCTCATACTAGGAATTGTTCAGAACAAAATCCAAAACTTTTAAACGACTCTGAAAACATTTCTCAACTCAATTCTAGTTTGAACTACGAGTAATTTTACTGGAGGCTATGCTTATAAATACACACAAATTTGGGAATGTATAATTGAAAGCACTCAAAAAATAGTGGCTAAAATATTTTAAATCTTAAAGAAGGCAACCCTAACAAATCTTAAAATACACACCATACAAAATAAAGGTAATCACTCTAATAGTATTTGAACATTAATGGACTCTTTGCACATGTATACTTGGAATTTCTAGCCAGAAAAATCAAAGATTCAGAAAATGTAAATCTATTTTTTAAAAATACATAACCATATGGGTCTTTTGTTCAAAAGATTCTCTAAAAGCTAAAAGCATTTGACCAATATATTATGCTTTACCAAGTTTAAATAGCAGAACTAAAGTTTTTCTTTTGTCTAAAAGATTATATGTTTATAATAACTAAATATAGATCTTAGTAAGCTATATACTGAAGCAACAGGAATGGGACACCCTATTCCAGATATTGCAGCTTGCCACTATTCGATCATGTCATTAATTTATAATATTTTAAGTATTTCCTATCCCTTTCTTAATGCACCTGGCATCTTATCTCTGGCTCTAACTGCTGACATGTACTGGGCATATAGTCCAAAGAGCCCACGATAGACAAGATGACTCCTAAACATTTTTCCTCAAAGGAGCTTTCAAAATCAGAGCTCATCAGTGCACAGAAGGGTTTCAAGACTATTTTTGCCAATACCATTATATTTCACATTATTCTAGGTTATATTTCATGTCCTATCCAATTCCCTAAAGTGCTTACATCCACTTGGAGCCTTTCCAGAATTCCAAGTTTCCATCAAGCAAAAATAATTTAGTACAATGTGCCAAGATCACTTGCTACCTCTCCTTGGCCTTTTCAAGAAAATAATGGCTAATGAAGAGAAAAATACTTCCTATCTCCTCACTCTGTCCCATTCCTCCCTCCTCCCCACTACTCCATGACTTATTCAATCCAAATAATTTTACTGTTAAATAGTTGGAAGAAATATAAAAAATTTCTTTATGCCTGAGAATGAACCTAACCACCACTCACATACACTTTTGAAAATTTCATACAGATTATAGACATTCTACTAAGTGCTCTGCATGAGACTTCAAAAGCATATTGAGCCAGGTTTATGGTATATTTTATCTTTTTTTTTCTCCCAAATGTGGAGCTGATGCTCATTCACAATACCTATTGAACATTATTTTTCATCAAATGTCATCATTTTAGATTTTATATCATCAGACACTTCTCTTTGAGTCTTGGATTTGCCACTTGTTTGGGCAAATTATTTTAACTTCTCAAAGCCTCAGTCTCCTTATTTACAAAATGGGGGAAATACCAACCTCGTAAGGCTATTAGTAAATTAAATGGCATAACTCATAAGGTTGTTAGAAAATTAAATGGCATAATCTATGTACAGAACTTAGCTTCTGGACCATAACTATACACATTACCTATGATTCTTATTTCTAAAGCTCTCAAGAAAAAAACCTCATTAATGTCAACATGAAAAAAGGAAACTGAATGAATATCTATACTCAGTGTATAGTTTGGACCTGATATCACTTCAAAAACATGGACTGGATCACATGAGTACTGGGAGAACATAGCTTCCTTAACAGTTCCTTTATGCTTCACTCTATACTGACAGCCTTTATATCTGGAGTACATTCTATACTCTTTAATATGACATTTAAGGTGTTCAACGATAAGACTCTGGGGAGCACACGATGCCAGCTGGCTTCTGAGGCATCTTAGTTCACCTTCCCAACTGTCACATCCCGGCCTCTGGATGGTCTTGACTCCCCCCATCACTTCAGGGAGGAGGCCTTTATTTACCATAGACAGTCAATGCAATTCCACCTGCCTTAGTTCAGCTTTAGTCTAAGAATGGGAGTGTCAATGAAGTCAAGGATAAAGTTTTCAAGCTCCCCTGTTAGTTTCAAGGATGAGTTTGTAACATAAGCCGGCAAACCAAAATAAAACACATAACTTTGTTTGATCAGTGAATTAAGAGGATCTCTCTCATGAGGCAACAATGAGAAAGCTTAATTGCTCTTGACAGCCATTCCTTGACAGATAATCTGAGATTATAGGGAGCTGATATCCTGGAAGGAGAGCACAGAGATTTAAAGAAACTGTAAGAAACTTGTTTTCATTTTTATTTTTCGGTTGGTATCGTTGAATGATTGGCTCAACACTTACCTGTAGGACACTTAACCAATACATTTGAGTTTATCTGAGCATTCGTTTACTTACAGTCAAAAGTTTATGAACTCATAGAAGCACCAAACCGTTTTCCAGAGTACTGTCCTATTAGAGCTTTTGTAAACATTATGGTCCAGCTATAGTTGGTGGTTGGCCTCTTCCCAAAGACCTCCCACATACTGTTGTCTCTGTACGTTTTTTGAACTAGTTCCCTTAATCAAAAATGCTTTTCTCCTTTGTACTACCCATTCTTCCAATTCTAGCTCAAGCAGATTTCCACTTGCAAACCTTTTCATGGATTATGCCATAAATATAATGATCTGTATTCCTCTCTATCTCCCTTTCTCTCCACCTACTGTTAGTCACTTGCAGGTAGAGTGATGCCATGTTGGTGTATGGGTTACCACAGTACCTAGCACTAGGCTTACATTCTATACTACGGACGACTGACTTCAATCAGACCAGATGACTGGGCTATATACTTAGGAAAATATATATTATTTTAATATATTAGATAAATAGATCTAATGGTGAAGACTTACCATGCTTTGGAAGCATTGCGTTACATACTATGCTATCAGGTTTATATACTTGTATCTTACATCATTTAACTTCATTGCGAATTGGGGTTCTTATTCCTATTTATAGATAAGAAAATAGAGATTCAGAAATGTATGTACATAACCTAAAATCGCGTCATTTGCAAGTGAAGAGGCCAGTGTGAGAATGAAGCATCAACATTTACAATGAGAAAAGATCACTCTGTGTGTGTGTGTGTGTGTGTGTGTGTGTGTGTGTGTGTGTATTACAATAATTCAAGATCTGGCTGGATTGGTCCATTTAGTTCTAAAATCAGTGCAAAATAACATTTAGGTTTAGGCAGTCCTCTGCATTTTAAATGAGTCTGGTTTAAAGAAGTGAAAGCTTAAAGGAGGGAATTCATTAGAGCAACTGTGTTAATTGCCCTGAAGGAAGAATATAGTTCGAACTTGTATTATGACTTCATTTATTAAATGAATGTTTATTCATTGTCTTTTACCTGCCATGCTGTATTCTAGGTGCTTGGGTAAAAGCCCCACCTAAAAAAAAATTATGTTCTCACATAAATTTAAGCAATCAGGATTATTGGAGATTTGTCCACACATGAAATGCTATTACATAGAAAGGTAAATAATAACAAAATATTTTGAAATGTGAATATAGTTCTTTGATTTTTGAAGTATCTTATTATTTTTCTAAAACAAAAATAATAAAAGAGGTAGTTTCATGTAAACAGTCTTTACATTAATTTAGGAGAAGTAATTTGCAGAGGTTATTGGGCTATAATCACTTGCCATTTTCTTTTCCTATTTGCCAGAAGGAGTCAAATGATAAGAGTTATCCATGGAGGGGGTTTTCCAGTTATGTCAACCACAGATTAAGGGAAATTTTCAATCTAACAGTGAAAGCAGAAGATAAAAGATTTAGGTCATTTTGATCCTTAACTGGGAAAGATCTAACCTGATTGCTTCTGTCATGTTCTCTTTCTTGTCTTTTTCTAAGATTTCTAAGAAAGGCAAGAAAAAAAAACCCTCAAATTCTTTCTCAGAGAACTGATTACCTGGACCCTCTTTTAAAACAGGCTTAGTTACAAGAAAATGTTTAATAAATGAAAATTTTAGGATATAATTAAATCTTACATAGAAGAGGAAGAGTTAAAAAGGAAACATGTTTAAAAGTTAAAACATAAGATCAGGAAATATATGTTGAAGAAAAATAACAACAAAGTTTTCAAGAAAAAAAATTCTATTGCTCCCCAAAACATCAGTTCCTCATCCATAGTTTTTTTCTCTCTTTCCCTTAGCTTTAACAAAAATGCTAAGCTTTTATTTTGAATGATTCTGATTGCAAAGCAGCCTTTTTATTTAATCATTTCCTCTGGAAAAATGCCACTTACTTAACAAGGGTCAGAATGTGATAGGAGAAAGCAGAAGGCAGATCGAGTCAGAAAATAGTTGCCAGTCACACACTGCAACTCAGTTTTATATGCACAGATTTAAAATTGAACAAAATTGGTGTCTCTGGAAACTAGATTTGTGGGAATAATTTCCTTCCAGTAAAAGCCCAAAGTCTGATATTCTCCTTTTGATGATGATATCCAAGATACTGTAGATTCATTGCTCATATCTAAAAAATATTCTCTCCCAAACAGAAATTACCCAACAACCGAGAAATGAGGTTTCTCAGAAGCAACTGGAAATGATTTTAATTACAGTACAATCCTTAGAGGACCAACTTCAATACATATAAAAAATCTTTAAAATAAGCCTATTTTTGACCTAACAACCTTACTTCTAGGAATTTAATCTAAAGAAAAAATCAGACAGCACCCAGAACTGTACATATTTCTATCAATTAAACTACTATACAGCAGTAAAGACAAAACAACTATTGCTACATATGTGAACATGGACGAAGTTTGGACATACTACTCTGAAAAATAAGCAAGTCATAGAAAAATACACATAAAGGGATTCTTTTTTTTTCATTTTTTTATAAAATTCAAAAGCAAGTAAAACCAAATGATACATTAGTTTGGGATAAGTAGATGGGGAAATTATAAAAAAAGCAAAGGATCATTAAAACAACATTGAAGATAATTAAATCTTAGGAGAAGAAAAGATACTCAATTTGAAAACATCTACATAGCTAAGACTTAGGATGCAAATGTGGAAAAACCTAATTACATAGAATTTCAATTCCTCTTCTATAAATGACAGCACAGGCCTGACATAAAATACTGTTCAATAAAGTGGTTTTGAAAAAAAACCTTGTCATCTCAAAGTTTTAGGAAAAGGAGATCTTCCTTGTTAAAACATTCAGGGGGAATAAAATTAATTTAAAAAAATCTTGCGAGGAAAATAATTATTGAGGCTACAAATGTTAGTTTCTTCCTTAGGTTTTCTCTGCTAGCTTATTATAGAAATACTAAGTTGTCTGTAGGATTACTCTTGTTATAGGTAAAGGGATCAGAAGATACATGTAAAATATAATGGAACATGTAATGAAGGGGCTATCTTATGAAAACATTGTAATGACATTTGTAATGTAAATAGTTCACTTGTCTTTATTGTACAATACTGTAGATACAATAGGTCTAGACAGATGCAAGCCTAAAATGTGTCTATTCCTGTTAATATATGTCATTTGAAAGACAGCAGTAGATAGAATAAAAGCAGAAAGATATAAGGCAACATTAAGATCAGAGGCTAAGTGCTCCATGTTAAACAAAAGAAGAGATATAAATGGAATGGGAAATTTCAGGAGACTAAAATTAGTTTAAAATAATCTTGGGAAAAAATTTTTTTAAAAAATATGAAATGGTAAATTCCAACAGAAAAAATGTAGGGAGATAAAATTTGACTTTAAGATATAAGAGGGAAATTAAAGTAAGTAAAGTTATAATTAGTAAGCTTTAAATGTAATTTCATAAAATTCTAAATTATAATTGTAGTAAGTAAAGTGGCAGTAGAACTCATACCAAGAACAAAGAAGGTGAAAAAGGTAACAAAAACTTAAACAACGGTGAAAATGTCCATGTAATTTTGGAATGGTGTAAGATGAAAAGCTGAAATAGAACAGGAATAGATAAAGGAAAGTAAATAATGACAAAAGAAAAGGGACTTGAGAAGAGTCACAACTTCAGTGTAGCATGAAATTGAAACATGGCAAAAGGATAATATGAAATTCTGAAAAGGCAAATGACAAAAGCACAAAACCCCCCAAAACGGTTTAAAAAAATGAGGCAAAGATAAAAAGATTTGGGGCGATTCTAAAGAATTAAATTAACAATGCATCGTCATAATCTGAAACATACAAATGAGAACAAATGATTGAACTCTCCTAAGAAAATGAATAATGAAAAGCTTCAGAAAGATTTCTTAAGCAGCTGCATGAGATAAACATCTCAGTCAAAAACCCAAAAGAAACACATGGGAACGCATGAGCTTGCTTTAGTGGTAGGTCAAGCAGCAAGAGAGAAACTGCAGAAATGCTTGTGAAAAGAAAAATGTCCAACAGAAGGCTGAGATAAACTGGGGAGGAGGGACCTTCCCGAAGGCAGGAAGGATTGAGAAAGGCACTTTTCTCCATTTTTTATCTGCTTTCTGAAGGAACTTGTTATGAAATGCTGACATAACTTGTTATTAGATGATGATAAAAAGAATACCACTGCACTGGAAACAATACAAAACATGATTTAAAAGTTTAAGTTTATTTTTAAATATGACAATAAATTCAAAGAGAATCAGATGAAAAAGAATAAAATTCTACAGCTATGGGTGGCTGAAATATTATTGAGCATCACAGTTTGAGACAAGTAGAGATGTGGATTGATGAGTCACTGGCAGTACCTGATGCTTCTAGTGTGCACTGGATATTTAAAATATAAAATACAATGAAGTATGGGTACTGCTGAGAGTGGTGCTCTCTATGCTAATTCACAAACCCCACCCCACCCTTGAATATATGACTGATTTTTAAATCCCTATATTGTAATCACTACATTATAAGGTGGTCTTGATACCATAAAATATAGGAAATGTATATAAACTAAAATGGACATTACAAAGCACACTGGGAATCTGAAGAAACAAACACAGCAGTAGTATATTTTTATTTGATGAAACATTCACCAAAAAGTATTAGCAACTAAAAAGAAAAAATAAACCTAAGAAATAACTATTGAGGAAAAAAATAGAACTGAAGAAGAAAGCATACCTTTCAAACTGTGTTAAGTTTTGTTAAATTCAAAGTTGTTACCTTTACAACCTTATTAAATTCAAGACAGAGTTCTTTCAGACATAGCTTAGAAAATACTGAAGTCTGTTTGGAAAGTTAACATTTTGAGATCCTGGAAATCAATCGTTAAAAAAGTGCCTCAAGAAAGACCCCACAAAATCAGAAGAAAGAGCAAAGTAAAAGATCAAAAAAAGAAATATCATTCATGAGTTAGAGAGTAAGAAGCCTGATAATGGGTAAGGAGAGGATGGTTGCCTGAGGAGCTCAGTGAAACCATATATTCATTACCATTTAATCAGAGTTATTTTTGATTTCCACAAGGCCATTTTGGCACAACGAATTTAGGACAGAGATGGTACTAGAATCCAAGTGGTCTGATACTCATTCTATGACTTGTTCTGCTTTACACATAACATCAGGCAACAGGTGTGAATGTCATCCTTTGAGCCCTAAGTCTAGACAGCTGTGTGTATGAGGAAACAGGATTTTAGAGACACATGACTCTAATGACTTATTTATAAAGCATTCTCACATTTATTAAAATGATCTTTAAAACAACATTATGAGACATATAAAAAGGATACTATTCCAATGTCTCCAATAAAATAGGTTTCAAAAAGTAAGAAAGCTATTCAAGTTCAAAAATTGCATGACAAAGATTAAAACCCATATTTTCTCTAGAAATTTAAGTAACCCCCAAATAATGGACTCCTCACATTTACCTATTCCTATTTGTAAGCAATATATTAAAGAAAACAAAATCTTAGTCTGAAGAATTTTCATTCTCAGTATTTAAAAGAATGTGTGATTGCTCTAAGTAGGTACCTGATTTAAATCAGCATTACTAAGAATTTCATTTATGTATCTAGATTGTAACCATTTTTTATTTTTCTTGGCCAAGAAACTGAAATCCCAGGCTGACATAATTATGGGACACTGGTGGACCCAGTCTCTGAACTCTGCTCGCTGTCTCTTCTCTTCATACAGCCTCTCGAGTTCTCACTCACATGCTTTACATTTGGCACACATCACCACGCTCTTGAAAGCAATTTTCTTCTACCACAAAGGATTTCTTAAAATGTTACAGTATAATCTAACAACTTTACACACTGTTTAAGAAATATAGAAAAGGGCAACTTGCTCTCATTTGCTTTTTAAATGCCAAACCCATATACAGTAATATAGTTTTATGAAGTGTAGTGTTTTTTTTTTCCCTTGGCATTAGACATTACATTACTTTTCAGTGGCATAAATTGAAAACAAAAGCACATTACCTGACAAATTTTCAGCAATTTGCCAATACTAAATGTTACTGACTCCATTAGTACTTGTATATTGAGTTTGTTTTATATAAGTTTATTTTTCCCTCCCCTATAGCCATTGGTAGAAGAGAAATGCACAGTGAAAGAATACTAGTTTGATCAGTTAGTGCAGAAAGTACCTTTCAATGTTAAACAAACAAACAAAAAATAAAAAACTCTCACTCCACATTAGAAATTTTATAAAAACCTCATAGAACATGTTAGAAACAGGTCCCCAAATTACCTCTGGCGATTGGAAGATTCCTAGAAAAGTAAATGTATAAAGAGGATTTTTTTAGGCTTTTACTTGTATTCTTTTCTTTGGAACACAGGCCTTATCTTCATACATTGGACTGTCCCTAGGAACTATTGAGGGAACTTACTGCAGTGGAATGGTGGCATCATTAACAAAAATAATTTAAAATTATATTTGGATGAGGACAGGGTAGGAAAGGTGAGGTTGTAAGATTTGGACAAATAAGCTTGCAGCCAGAAGAATATAGAGGGAACGGAACATGTGGGCCATGTATACTGTCTGGGTTTTGGGTCTTGCATGTAACTGATAATTGGCTAGGTAAGGTCGCAGATACTCAATATTTGTCATACAAGTGGATGGATGAAGAGATGGCCATGCTGTGGCATTCAAAGTGGTGAATCCCAATGGGGAGCTGGAAAAAGGTATAAACTAAGTTTGTTTGCTTCTTTGTTATGATGCCAGGCAGAATTTTTAGGGATGGCCAACTGCAAATCTTCCAGTAATCCTCAGACACTACCTGGAGAAGTAGGCTAAGAGAGTAGTCCTGACCGTGATGCTAGCCACCATTTCCACTAGAAGTGAATTAAACTGTTTAACCTGTGATATTTGCCAAGCCCAGCAACCAGGCCTGGAGAGGGGAAGCTAGGTGTTTTCTCTGAAGAACTATAAAAAAAATGTCCTCCAAATACAGAATAGATCCATTGCATATTCGCATTGGGTTTCATAGAAAAAATAATGCTGAAATTTCTTAGGAGAAAACAGTCCAGGTACCACAGATAGGCTAATAGGACACACAGGTGTCTTCCAAGACCATATGCTCTCTCATTGGTAGGAGGCTCAGAGTCTGTTTTTTGTGTTTGTATTTTTTAATACTATCACTATTCTGAAAGCATCTTCTTTAAGTACCATTGATTATATAAATTAAAAAAAAAAAACAGGATATGAGATTTCTATATGACATTTAATTTTTCAGGATAAAAGTATATTTATTCAGTAAAGGGGCAAACTAGATGTCAACACGAGTCTTCAGGAATGGGGACTAAGACACTATGGTATTTTAATAATCAGAAATTAAAAAAAAAAAACACACAATAAATGAAATCTTCCAGAAACACAATCTATACATTCACCTGTTCAGTAAGCCTGTTGCTACAAAGATTTAAAGCGTAATTTAAAAAATTGTTTTAAACAATGGCATCTGTTTATTTTCTTTTCGAAATGTCAAATGAGATAAACCAATTACAGGCTGTTTTTGTTTTTGTTTTTTGGGGTTTCTTTCGGATTTTTTTTCTCTGTGTGCTCAAGAAGTTACTTTCTTTACTTCAAGGATATCTGATTTTTTTTTTTTTAATTCCACTTCCCAAAGTGGTTCATGAATCTTGGAGGCAAGAGATTAGAAACCACAACAAACCTTCAGAAACCTCTGCCAGATATGGGGGTTGAGGATGGGGAGAGCTAGCAAAGGGTTTACTTTTCTGGAGGTGGTTTTCTTTCTAACAAGGTTACCATGGACATGGCTAAGTAATTCAGGTTAGGGAAGATGGATGAATGTTAAAGTATTTTAAGTTTATCTGGGGACACAATATCCTTGGGGATGAGAGGATGTTTTCTTTTGAAAGTAAAGGATCTCACACCGTCAGTTATTCTGGGAAAAGTTTAAGTCCTAAACTGAAACCAACGGCAATGTGTCAGATGAAAAACAACAGTAGTGGAGAAAGCCAGCCTGACTGGAAAGAAATTTTTCCTGTAGTTAAAAGAAAACAAGGTACTGAAAGAAACCAAAGTTTTGTCACCCCCCAAAAACCGTCTTATGAGATATTGTTTTTAAGTCAGTCATTAAGAAACAAAAAACTAAGAAAGTACCTTTGACCTTTCTCGCTTACCTGCCTGAAGGAATTCAGATTCTAAGAAAGGTGGGCGCATCACATTAGCATCATAATACAAACTCAATGTGGCAGACAGGGAGGCATCTAGCAAAGCCAGTTGGACTTCCCTCTGTGGCCCTCTGTGTGTGGATGGCCCTATAAGAATTTGTTTGCTACATGTTTGCTTTCTCATCTGCCTGTGAATTGCTTGCTTGCCCTTTGAAACCTCTGACCCCTGCCCCTCCTCTCCTGTGGCCAAAATGGCCTATAAACTTCCACTGCCCGTGAGTCTTTAAATCTCATATCCTATAACATCCCTGAATGTGTACACCCGTAATTAACTTGGGGTATTTTCTCCTGTTAATCTGTCTCATGTTAATCTGATTATCAGCCCAGCTAGAAGAACTGAGAAGATGGGAGGAAAGAGTTGGTATGTGTCTGCCCCCACACTGGTCATGCTACGTCAGCCACCAAGGGAGTCTCTGAGCCCGTGGACAGAGACCTGCACATGGTACTTAAAAGGGCTGAGCAAAGTGAGACAGGAAAGAGCATCCAGGGTTTCCCGGGAGCCTGATGATGGCCAGAAGGGCTCTTTGAGGAGGGCAGCTGGTCTGAAGAAGCCAGGCTTTGAGCAAGAACTAGTGGCCAAGCAGCGATGAGTCTGCTGAGTGGAGCATTAAGGACCTCATCTTGAGCATTTGTGCACACTTGTCCTAGAAAACCTCTACCTTGTTATAGTCAACATTTGAGGTTGGGGATGTGAAGATTTATACCAGAAATGAGATTAGTAGAGACCCATGCCACAATCACTTGGGTTTATAAAGCGAAACATGGCTGAACATCATAATGAGGCCAAAGCCTTACTGGTGTGAGAATGTGGGTTCTGGTAAGCTATGTAAGCTTGCTCCCTCTTTTTATTTGCATTGTCCCTGAGGTCAGTGCCACCCATACTGGGGCTGAATCCACATTTTAACAAGTTCCCTAGGCCATCATTAGACACACTAAAGTGTGAGAAGCACTGTCTTTGACCTCTTATCAGCTGTGTGACCTTGACAAGTTACTTAACCTCTCTGTGCCAGTTTGCTTAATTGTTTAAAAAAAAACAAACAACAACAAAAAACACAATAATAGTCCCTCTTTCAACGTTGTCATGAGCACTGTCCTTAAGATTATTATTTTAGGAAGTAAATAAAATAGTATGTGTGAAGTGCTGAAAACAGAACCTGGCACATAGTAAGCACATGTAATAACTAACAAAACAGTAGTGTCCAATTTCCAAAGACCCATTTTCATTGCATAAGTAGCCTACAGAACTCATTTAACTTAAGAAAAGTCATTATTGTTTCCACCTATTCTTTGTTATGAGTGAGAACTTAAACACTTTACTTAAAGTAAATAATATTATTTGAACATATACTTATACACACACACCTACACTTTGAAAGAGAAAGGTAAAAAGTGTATTCCTGACAACTTTGGTTTAAAAATACACTCCAAACACCTTCATATTACCTTACACCTGCAGGGCTGTCTTTTCATAGTCATAGAATGCCCTCGTTTGTGGTGAGACTGAAGTAGTGATAATGCCCCATCTGTAGTGACAAATGCCCCATCTGCAACTTCATAAATGTACATTTGAGATGTGTATCCCTGAAATCATTCCTTTAAGGCACTGTTTTAGAAACTTCTTATAAAAATGATACTATCTCACCCATTAATTTTAAAAAATTACAATTAGTTCTTAATTTATCACCTAAAATGCTGCCTACCTGGCATAGACTTAAAGCCTTAAAGGCATAGGATATAACAAAGAGGTTTCATTTGTAAATATGCTTTCAGTAGGCAGGAAAGCGTGAACACTCTCTCCAGGATACTGAGATCGAATATTTAAGTGTGTGCATGCCATGATGCTTGTGACTAAAGACAAAATTGACTACTATCAATTTTTCTCTAGACAGAATCTCTCTTCTCCATCAATCTTTTTCCCCAAATCCTTCATGCTTCCTTTCTAGACTGGTACTACTTAAAAGTAAACAGACAAATCTCACTTTCCCTCTATTTTTATATTCTTATAACAAGGCATTTCCCAGCACCTGTGGAATAGCTATTGGTCTGGGGACCCCTAGCTTTAATACAATTATGGGTTTCAGCCTGTTCTTTACAGTTTCCAGGAGAAGTTAAATATGGTTCAAGAATAGTAAGTGGTTCAGAAAAAAATAAGATAAATTGTGGAAAAAGAATCATAGTTTTAAAAAAATGCACTTCTAAAAATATTTCTGAAAGTGCAACCTTCATTGATTTTTAAGTAGCTTTATTTCTTCTTCAAAAATGCTGGGGAAAAAGTCAATTGGTTTCTGTGTTTTATTTTACTTTGCAAAATAACGCTGATTTGAAAAAAAAAGTCATCACAAATGCCTAAAGTTTCTGTGAAATAATGATGTGGTGTGGCTTCTAGCTAATGGTCCCAGTATATTTGTAAATCAGAAGATTTATACTAGACGTTGTTACATAAATATCAGCAGGGCAGATTTCTTTCATTTATTTTTGCATAATTACATTGAAAATGTGTAGTTCTAGCATTTTAAAAACAGTGCAACTGCCTATAGGAGAATGTCTTTTTATATTCATGGAAACATCAGTATATCGCAAAGACATGTCTTGGTAGGTCAAAATTATGTTGGATACCCACTTACCATCATAAATGAGAATTAGGGAAAATGAACCCTGTATGGATAGAAAATCCAATGATAGTTGAGTAATAGAGACTGTCTGCTAAGTGTCTGAAGTTTGTGTTTCTACATGCTCTCACTACCCACTTTCAAAGGAAATCGGAGGGCTTTTCCTTTGCAAGAAACTTACCCAAACGTTTAAAGATAAAAAACTATGGATAACATACAACAAAAAAAGGCTTTTAAAATTACTTTCTATTTTTCAGCTAAATTTACCTCGTTAGCTCCAACTGCATAGACATGTAAACACCTCATAGTCTGAACCTAACAATCCATCTTATAATTAATGTATAAAAACATAAATACTGTCAACCTATATGATGTGCAAAAATCAATTTTAAGCCAATCAACAGTCTTCCCTTATCCTAAGTGAGGTTTCCTTGAAAGGTAAAACCTAGCTTTCAGTCCCTTTCTTAAGATTTATAAATATAATTTCATTCCTACAGGGTAATTCATATGATCCAATATTCCAGTTAGTTTCTGTCAATATTCCTCTCAATATTTTACAGAGCACCATAGACCACTCAGTCTAAACTGAGGTCATTTATAAAAAGAAAACATAGCATGTCTTTATGAGTTAAATTAATTTTGTCTTAAATTCATGCTAATTTCCATTTTCCCTACAAAAGGTGAGGGAGGTGGAAGGCGATCTTTGCCTTGTTGATGCTAATATTTTCTCACTGATTTGAGCATAACAAATTGTCATATATTTCTAAAGTTGTTCCTATTTCTTTCTGATTTAAAATAATTCTTGGAACATTTTTTTTATTTAACAATTTGACTATTAAATAACTTTGGTGGGCTTATTTTCAAGTCTTAGACTAAAACGTGTTTACCTGCCAAATACAAGGTGCCTTGAGTGACTTCCTTTCAAGATGGTGGAGTAGGTAAGTTCTGGATGCACCTTCTCGCACTATCAGGTGAAAATCATAACTAAATTATAGAACAACCATCACTGAGAACCATCTGAAGACTAACTGAACAAAAGTTCTATAAGGATTTAAAGAAGCCACCTAGAGACTGGGGTAGAGATACCTGTAAGGCAAGGCCCACATTTGCAGGGTGATGATTAAGAGTGGAGAGGAATATCCAGAAAGAGGAAGGTTGCACTTTCACATCTGGCTGTGAAAAACAGTGGGGATTACTTCCAAGAAAGACAAAGGGCTGTGGGAAATCCAGACACACTGTTCAAATAATTCTAAAATTTATATGGAACTACAAAACACCCAAAAGAGCCAAAGCAATATTGAGAAAGAAGAACAAAGTTGAAAGTATAGCATTATCTAATGTCAAACTATACTACAAGGCTATAGTAGTCAAAAGAGCATGGTACTGGCATAAACACACACAAAGAAGATAAATGGAATAAAATAGAGAGCCCAGAAATAAACACAGGCCCTCATGGTCAACTAATTTATGACAAAGGAGGCAAAAATATGCAATAGGGTAAAAATAGTCTAATCAATAAATGGAAATTGAAAAACTGGACAGAAACATGTAAAAAATGAAAATAGACCACTTTCTTATACTATATATAAAAATAAACCCCAAATGAATTAAAGACATAACTATAAGACTTGAAACC
This sequence comes from Cynopterus sphinx, assembly GCA_030015415.1. NCBI lineage: Eukaryota > Metazoa > Chordata > Mammalia > Chiroptera > Pteropodidae > Cynopterus > Cynopterus sphinx. The sequence goes on from CM057387.1 coordinate 8,714,260, forward strand.
ATAAAACTCTTAGATGAAAACGTCGACAGTAAACTCTTTGACACCATTCTTAGCAATAGTTTTTTAGATATGTTACCAATGACACATCCAATTAGGAGTTAATATACAAAATATGTAAGAAACTCATACAACTTAACACCAAAGAAAACCAAACAATCTGATTAAAAAATGGGCAGAGGACCCGAGCCCCATGGCTGAGCTTCATGGCTCAAGGCTCCCTGAAGTATATAGTACTGGCTGTTTGGGAAAAAGCTGACTGCTTACCTGGTGATTGAAAAATACATCTCAGAAATTGTGAAATCAAACTTTTAATAAAAAATTTTCCATTAAATGAAAGTTAATGAAAAAAATAAATGGGGTTTTCAATTACCTCACGTAAAATACTTATAGCATAGCCCCACAGTTTCACAGTTCAGTGGAATCTCTCCATTGATTTCTTCCTAGTCAAATGCATTATTTTCTGAAATATTTCTATGGTTGTATATATGCAATAGCTTGCCATCATAAAACACTAAGATGCAGAAATCAAAAATAAGCCTTGCAATAAAGATCTAATGGAGGATTCCTTAATCATTACTGAGTATAAATGGCTCGTTTCATATTGTATTGTGCAATAAGCTTACCCGTAGTACAATAAGCTCAATTTATTAAATTTAATTTAATAAATTTGACTACTGTTGATGAATTTCCTGGTATTGTACAATAATATTTGCATTTTTGGTGGGCATAAAGTATTTTAAAGTTTCCCCCCCCCGAAGTTTATTCAAATGAAAAGGCAGAGATTTTAAGTTTATTTCACAAATTAATACAGGAAGTGTGAGCATGTTTGAAAATTTCTGGATTTTTTTTCCTGATCGAATTAGATGTGGGCAGTCAATCTGGAATATAAATATCAACAATGGCAGCTCAATGCCTATGATCGATTTTTGCTTTAAGAGTCTAGTGTCATCACATTTCCACTGTGATCGTTATAACAGGTATATAAAATTAGGTTTCAGGATATTTCGTGCATTAATAAATGGGATACCTAGAGGATACTAACACTGACTTTTTGTTTAGCTTTCAGTTAAAGAAAGTTGTTCATTATAATTTAAAACCCAGGAAATGAGGAGAAACTGACAACTGTTATGATTATACGCTTAAAAAGTTTCACAATATTTCCTGATAGGGATTCAGCTTTGATGAAATTCTTACCTACTGAAATTTGGACAGAATACTGACAGACATTGACTGCCCCATAAGTGAGGAAAAATAGTAACCTGAACGTGTTATACCACCTTCTATTAAGGCAGTCTCAGTTGAACAAACTCTTCAAGAGAGGTGGATTTTAACATATATGGTAGAGGTTTCCTGAATTTCCCATGCTAATTCTGTGGCCCAAAGGTTTATGTATCTCACATCAGCTTCCAAACAAAAGATCCTCTTGATGATTTAACAACTGGTTTCCTCACAAGTAGCAATTGGCAATTGGAAATGCTAATATATACATATAGGCTCACAATGTAAATATATGGGGCAGAGGAGCTAAATTTTAATATGGCCTCATTAAGAGGATATGATCTGTTTACACACATCTGCCATCACAAGGAAAAATTGACGTTTAAAATGCAAGCTGTTGGTTTATTTCATTTAGTGCCCATAGAAAACATTATTGCAACATGTCCAATAAATTGCAACAACCCTATCTTCCTCACATTTTTATCTGTGTTACTTTTGGTATACTCTGATAGACAGAGAGCAGATGGGTCTATGCTCATCTCCCTCCATTAATGATCTCTGAGATTAGCAGTCAGAGTAACAGATGCAAATAAAGACAAGGTGTTTCACACAATATTTAGAATCCTTCGTAATACTAATAAGAAAGGCTTCTTGGGTACCAATCCCAGAAGGACCTGGAGAAATATTATGTATTCCTCTTGGAATGTTTTGCTCACATTACAGGCAGTAATGTCTGGTTTTCTACATTTGAACTGAAAAGAAATATGGTCTGGAGTCTTCTCACACATCCTAAAAGGCTAGTCAGGAAACTCTCCTTTTTATTGTATTACAACTGCTCGTTTTGTTCCTATAAGCTTCCTTCCTTGTAAGTTCACAATATAATTTTATTGAATTCAGACTATTTCCCGTGACACAAATATTGATAGGGTTATATAGAGAAATCCACCAACTTATAGGCCACACCTTTCAAAATGGAGGGAATTGCTTATGATATTAGCTCTTAACACTGGAAGTAATGAAGTATTTAATGTACATCATTGGCACACAAAGCTATTTATGAAGGTAAATATTCTCATTTGGTCTCTTAAGACACTGACACGGAAGATTCGTACAGTTTTTGTAATAAGCTAATTATATATAATTATGCATTCATAATGGATAGTTATTATTTAGACTGCCAATTTAGTTGAGTAGTTCTAAATCAGTAATTGACACCTTATCATTACATATTTATTAATAATAATAATAAACAACTGAAATTTTATAGTGGATTATGTTGTACTATTTGATTGTATTTCAAGTAAATATTTTTATATTTATTTTGATCTGACATATCAAAAGGGCAAGCAGTATTATTATTTTTAATATACATGATGACATAAACGACAAAACGTTACCTAGGGAAGGTAATCCGGTAGTTACAAATCAGAGAAAAACTGCACATTTTATGTCTTCTAATAGTCAAATTCATAAAAATGTTCATACAATTTTGTAGATATATAAACAAGAATGTGTGTCAAAGCATTAATTATAGATGAGAAAAATTATATATATATTTATGTCATCAATGAATACTGTGAAATAAATTATGGGTCATCCAGACTATAAAATGTTATATAGAATTGTGGGGGCGAATGGATAGAGGTATTTATACTTTAAAATTTATTCACTTATACATATGTTTTAACAATAACCCAATCACATACACACACACATACACACACGTATATATGTGTGTGTATATATATATATATTCAGATATAAATACAAAACATTAAGACTATAATCAATTTTACCCTAATTCCTATCAGTTTAATATATTCAAAGTGAGATATCAATAAAAGTAAAGTATTATATTAACATTTTCAAAATAAAGTTTCTGGATGACTTTAATGTATCATTTTTCTTAATTTTTATATTATTCTTTAGAAAAATATATCCTATTGTCTTACCAGACTTTCACCTCCTGGAATTAAGAGATAATGCTTCCATTCGCTCAGTATTCTAGTAGAGCAATGATAACCAAACACTCCTTAAATGTATCTTGAAGGAATCACATGATAGGTTAGAAGTCAATTATCCAGTTCCATCAATCAGCAGGGCACCCAACATAACACCACTAAAGCCTGGGCTAACATTCCCAAAATGTGTGCTATTATTGGTAAGAAGCAAGCTCATACAAGTCACCAAATATTGTGCTTTTGCTTTCTTCTAAGAGTTTATCAAAATAATAAGATCTTCCTCTGCAAGGACACCTTTTCTGATAACCTTAAACATTCTCTGTCCTCTGGGGAATATGAAAGATAAAATTACATCTTATTATGCTCTGAAAGTAAACAGTTTCAATAATTAAAATTTATCCTTAGGAAATATGTGCTTCTAGCCAAGAAGTAATAATAAAGACCAGAAATATCTTCCCTCCAGAAACATCTGAAAAATGGGCAGAATACATAAAACAATGATTTTAAATACCTTGAGTATCAGATAATAAAGGACAATGCTCCCTGAAAGCAAGGTGAGCCTGACAATTGCCCCAACTTACTGCTTTGAGAAAGTTTCCAGACTGCAGCCTGAGAAGAGAGAAACCAGGCCCATCCTTGCAGAACCCTTGAGTTGAGGAGATTGTGCTGAGAGTACAGGGAGACTAAAGAAGATGGAATTTGTAAACCAGAGTATTATGGAGGAGAGAGCTACCCGGAGAGAAAACTCCATGATCTGTAGTAGGTATTTAGCAGGTGATCTCTGTGCATGCAAGAAAACTAGGTGTGGCCAAAACACCCTAAAAGATTAGTGGAAAGAATAGCTACTGCTTAGAAAGGGTCATAAAACTACCCATAGCCAAAAGGCAAACAGGAAAACCTCAAAATTTGCAAGGAATTAGGTACTCAAAAGAGTTTGCTTCCACAGTAGAGAATAATTAGCTCTAGGCTAACAAGAATAAAGCCTTGTTAGTTTACTTAATGAATCTTAAAAACAAGACCTGAAAGGATTAAGCCATTCCTGAGTAACTTAGATACATCTGAGAACAAGCTTCAAGAATATTTATAGAAAAAAAAAAATCACTACTCAACATAGTAAAATTCAAAATGTTTGACATCCAAGAAAAAAGTAACAGGTGTGAAAAGCAGAAAATATGACCCATAATGAAGAGAAAAATCAATCAACAGCATTATACCAGAACTGACACAGAAGTTGGAATTGGCCGATAAAGACATTAAAAGTTATTATAGATTAAGTATGTATATATATATATATATATATATAATATATCTGAGTCCAATCTTAAGAGCATTAGACAGTAAAAGTTTTCTTTTGCTTCATTAATTGAACAAGAAACAGGTTAGTCAGCTAACCTAAGTAATGTGGTTTACCTGAAATTTTAATTCCAATAGTAAGTTAATAAATTGCTCTTCAAAATTATACTATGAATTATTAACCCTTAAATTTTAGATTATTTTAAATTAAAAGTACAGGTGATTTTTATAACTTATAGTATAGATATTGACATTACAAATGTTTTTTCAAACCCTGACACATCAAAGTTGCAACTAAACTACAAAACAACTATCACTAAGAGTCACCTGAACTCTAGTTAAACAGAAGCCCTATAACTAAGGGTCAACAGGAGTCATGTGAAGAGTTTTTTTACCTAAAAATGGAAATGGACAGTTGTAGTAAAAGTGTCACGTCCAAAGTCAAAAGCCAAGTTCATTAAAAAAAAAGAAAAAAAAAAGACAAAGGAAGAGTCAATGAAAACAGCAAATACTATCTAAAGATAAACCACAATACCCAAGCAGTTGTCTTAGAAACAGCCTAATATGTGTGCCCAGAATCTTATGGTCCTGATTCACCTGGAACTGTAAGTGGCAAAACAGCAAAGGAGAACACCACTGAGGCTCATCCATGAAAAGCCACAAGGGGGCTATGTTTCCAGTGCAGGGATGAGGCAGTGGAGAACTGCAAAGGAGGAAAAATAGCCAGGCATGGGGCAGGAGAAATTATAGCCAGCCTCAAAGAACTTGGAAAAAATCATTCTCAAAGCTAAAAATACTGATAGGAAAAATTACTTAAAAGCTGATTGCAACACACGTATGTATGTCACATGTGACAATGTTTCAATTTTTTATTTACTTGATTCCAAAATAAAGTTTTAAAGAATGCTAGTAAAAGAAACCATCAATAATGCAAAGAGGCAACCATCTGAATGGGAGGATATATTTACAAACAATGCCTCTGTTAAGGGCCTAATATCCAAAATATATACAGAACTCATACAACTCAACAATGGACAAAAAAAACAATTCAATTAAAAAAAGGGCAGATGACTTGAACAGACATTTCTCTCAAGAAGACATCCAAATGGCCAACAAACATGAAAAGATGCTCAATTTCACTAGCTATTAGAGAAATGCAAATCACAACCAGAATAAGCTACCATCTCACACCTGTTAGAATAGCTATCATTAACAGGACAAGTAATAAGAAGTGCTGGAGAGGTTAGGTTATAGGGAAAAAGAAACCCTCATACACTGCTGGTGGGATTGCAAATTGGTATAACCACTATGAAAAACAGTATAGAATTTCCTCAAAAAACTAAGAATTGAATTACCATATGACCCCTCAATCTCTCTTCTAGGTATTTATCTCCCCAAAACCATTTATACACAAAGATATGTGCACCCTGATGATGTTCATAGCAGCATTATTCATAGTGGCAAGGGCATGGAAGCAACTGAAGTATCCTATGATAGATGATTGGATAAAAAAACTGTGCTACATACATACAATGGAATATTTCTCAGCCACGAGAAGAGATGAAAAACTGCCATTTGCAGCAACATGGATGGATCTTGAGATAATCATGCTAAGCGAAATAAATCAGAAAAAGTTGAAAGCCGCATGGCTTCAGTCATATGTGGGATGTAAAACTGAAAGCAGCAAGCAAGACAAATAAACAGAGAGACTCATGGACAATGACAGTGGATTAGTGAAAAGGGAAAAGGAGGAGGCGATAGGTAGTGGTAAAAGAGGTCAGTTACTTGGTGACAGAAGAAAATCTAACTTTTTAAGTGGTGAACACACAATGTGATATATATATGACATGCTGTTGAATTGCACACTTGAAACTTATTTGATTTTATTGATCAATGTTACCCCAAAAACTTTTTAATAAAAAATAAATAAATGTTCTATTTAATAATGAACAAAGCTTTATATTAACTTGGAACAAAATTTTGTTTTGTTTTTTAACTCCAGATAGTAAACATCTAGGTATATAAAGGACAAAATTTTACAATAACAATATAAAAAAAAGACCAAAATCTTCTAATATTAATTCCTTGAGGAAAAGGTATTCTTAAGATGTTGTCACAAGATGAACCAAATTTAAATCTGATGATATAATGAGGAAAATAAAATAACAGCATTTCCTTACTATCTAAATGGTAAGTAGACCCCCTGTCACTCCTATACCAACTGGACAGGCTGCTGGGCCTGCTGGCTTCTACTGGTTCCAGGTCTCTGCTTCCAGGACCAGTATAATAGTTTTCACCTTTTATTTCACAGTTTGAAAGACAGGGCCTCTAAAAATTACAAATAAGAATTGGCTTCCATTTAACATTTTCATATTTGATTCTGAAGTGTTAAAAATAAAGAATAATACTTAAATGAATAAAAAAAAAATTTTTTTTTCAAGCCAGGACTGGCAGGATGGTTCTATCTCAAATAAAGGAGTGGAAATTCAAACACTGATGAAGGAACATAAATTCAAGCTCCTTTTCATTCTGGTTTTAATATTGGCCTAAAACATTCCCTCGACAAAAATTTTGTCAAGTGTGAAAGAGGAAACAGGTCATGATTACATGAGTTTTTTCAACATGTGGTGTAGAGATTATCAGCATTAGAATGACTGAAGATGCTTCTTAAAATGTAGAGCACAGAGATTTTGTTTTCCCTTGTCTTCCCATCTCTAGCTGAATCTGTGGTGGGGACTGAGAGTCAATGCTTGAAACAAGCTCTTCAAGAGCTTCTTACATGTTGCAAGATTTTAGAACTTCCGAGTAACAACTAATACTCGTGTATTAGTGCGCATTCCCTGTATCGTAAACAGAAGTAAACCAAAATCTATTGGCTCAGACAGTTGAAAATGGAAGGGGCTGTGGCTGCTGGAGGATGATGTCACAAAGGGGCTCAAATAGCTCCTGGCTTTTGTCTCTCTGCCTCAGTTCTCCTTATATGGAACTTGCTCTTCCCAGGCTCCTGCCCTATGGTACATGCTGGATGCATGGATGCTTCTCTTCAAGCTTGTTCACAGTCTTACTAATTGGCATGGGAAAAATATTCCACTGGAGTTAGAAGATTTTTATGCTTTACATTGCTTTACATGATCAGGTCTGAGACATCCACCTTGCCCTGCAGGGAGAGACAGATTTATTTTCACTGGGATGACATGATGGAAGAGATGGTCATCCAGACAGAAATAGGAGTAACTAAATGATGAGCGGGAGAAATACATGCACATACATGAACATACATATCTATGTATATACATAGATACAAGTATACATGGATGTGTGAATACATACATATGGGTGTGTGTGTATGTATACACACTCACACAGAGGGATGGAGGGAGAGAGAATGACAGCAAGACTGTGGAATCTTAGAATAGAAAAAGAATAGAGAAAGAATTAAGTCCATGTTCCACACCATATCCTCTTTAGGAAGTCATAAATGATTTCAGTATCATCTTGGGAATTAATTTCAGATTGTGGAGTAATATCAGTATCCTAATTTTAATTTAGGACCTTTTCTTTTACAAGAAATTAAGTTCATCCACAATTAGACTATTCTGTGGATTTCGATGAACCCTGTAATTAAAAAAAAAAAATAGGGAGAGCTAGGAAAAAAAGTGGATAACCCAAGGAAAACCAAAGAAAAACAGAACATAGAAATCAACTATACTGAAAAAGGGATGCACCATCATAATCCCTTCTCCAAAATCTAATTACAATGCTCAACTGTTTTCCCTGCCAATAGCAATATAATGTTTTCTTTGAAACTGAAAAATTATTCTGTAAACTGAACCAAAGCAATAATAGACCATTTCCAAAAGGGAGAACCATAGAATTAGTTTACCTAATCTCAATTGTTCCAGTTACTAGAATATTTTTGGTTTCTTTAAGTAGCCTCCAAGAAATCTCTGATCTAAATTTCCTTTGTGTTTAAATATTCTGTGACTGCTCTCCTTGTGAAACGTATGCCCATCTTTCCTCATTTAAACACCATAATCTTTGTCAATTATATTTAACTGGTTCAAACTACCAGTTATGTCCAGTGAGCAATTTAGAGCCTTAAACTGGAAAATAGGCAAAACATAGAAATAATGGAGTTCATTTTAAATAGCTCATACGCATTCATCAATTTCACAGTTTTGAATTGTGTAAATGAATAATAGTCTATCAGTAAAATGGGTTTATTCTCCACAGAGACATGAGAGGATCTCCTGCAGTTTTAAACTGTAATTGATATCATCTATGCTTTCATGCCAGATACAGTTGGCCCAATCCTGAAATTTTAGAAATAAATAAGGCCTAGAATCCTATCTTTATGGAATTCAGCTTGATTGATGAGAGACAGATGAAAAACCAAACAGTCATGTAATAACAGTCATGGTGGATGTGAATACAGGGTGTCACAGGAGCAGGGCTATGTTCTGATAGGGCTCAGAAACTACTCTCCAAGACAGCAGCCCTTAAAATGAATAAAGAAGAAAAGAAGAAATTATGCTGATGGAGAAAAAAAAATTAACTCAAAGAGAACAGCATGTGCAAAGGCCTAGAGGATTGAGAACTCATGGTTCATTCAGGAAAATATGTTTCTCCATATGTCTGGAGGCTATAGTTCCTCGTGTCATAAAAGTAGGATGAGACTGGCAAGGTTAGCAACAGCCAGATTATAAAATTACCTTGATTATCACGTTGAATTTTTGTAAGATGGAGATAGGGAGCCAGAAAGAATTTAATAAAGAAAATAGCAACACTGTTGAGCATTTGTTATGTACCATGCATTGTTCTAAGTGTTACTTAGTTCTCACAATTTTACTGTGAAAGGAACTGAGACACAAAGGCTAACCAGTGCTGTATCATGATTCTCAGCAAGTAAGTCCTGTGTTCAGTATTCAGACCTATTATGTGACTCCAGCAGAATGCAAATATACTACACAGGAATGACATTTCAGGTAGAAATATTATTATAGTATATTTGTGAAGACTGAATTAAGTAAACCAAGACCAAAGACAAGAATATTTCAAAAATAAAGGCCGGAGGTAATAAGGAATTAAATGGAGGAAGTTGCTTGCAGTAAGTAAAAAGCAGAATGGATAATTCTATAAATATAGAAGCAAGGAAATTTGGCAAGAAAAATTGGGGGAGTGAAGATTCTAAGATGATTCCCAGTGTTATATTTTCAGCAACCGGAATGGAGTGTCAATGAGGAATAGGCATGCTGTTTACTAAAAGTGAAATTCAGAAAATACAGAAAGAGAAACAGTGTTTGAGAGAGGAAAGTTCATGAGTTCAATTTTTGAAATAATGAATTAAAATCACCTGTGGAAATTAGACTAGTATATGTTTTTAATGACTGTTTCAGCTTCTAAGTGATGGCTTATCACACTAAAATGTGAGAATCTTTCTTCGTGTGCTCTCTTTCCAATTCAAGTTGTAACCAGAATCAATCTATCGTGACCCCCACCTAAATCCCCAGGCCTGCACTTTTCTCAACTTGGCTTATCACAAAAAAGATAGATCTTCTAACTGCTTTTCTAGAAGGAAACATGAATCATGGTAGAAAAAGCAGAGCATTGGGAGTCTTAAAATGTTGAGTTCCTCATCTTTCCCATGTCTATAATTCAGGAACTTGTTTTCACTTGAAAAATATTTACAAATATGAGAAGACTTCCTCTCAGTCCTTAAGTTTGAAACTCCAGCTTATTTACTTAAAGAGCTTTTTTGGGGTACTTACTATATTTCAGAGCTGGATAATAGCAATCCACATGTTTCTTTTGTAATATTGGTCCCTTAAAAAAAATAATAATATTATTTCTTCAACATTAAAGAGAGAAATTACCTTTAATTTATCTTCAGACTTGCCAAATCTTTTTGGTTTATTTGCAACTCCCAGAGGCAGTTATTATTTTCTTTGCTACAAAACCTATCCTATGTAGTTCTTTTTCAGTAGACTTCTAAAACACAAATATGACCAACCTCTTCCCTGTAATTTAATAGTCTTTGATGGTGCCACGATGCTATTAAATCAAGTTCAAAATTCTTGAGTATGGCATCAAAGTCCTTCATAAATCAGGCCTCTGTACTTTCCTATTTCTATCTCCAGCTACTCTCCCAAATAGACCACATATTGCTCCCTTAGATGTACCACACTCTCTCTTGCCTTGGCCTTTGCTCCCTCTGTTGGAATCCCCTGCTCTGGCAACACACAAACATCACCCACTGGCATTTCATACTTAGCTAATGAAGTTCACTTTAAATGTTAACTGACACTTTGTCTCTGAAGTCTTCCTTTCTTGAGTCTCTTTAGCAAAATAAATGGTCCCTGCTTATATTCTAATATCACTGTGTATAATATCTCTATGATACCTAGTCTTACATTGTATCATTACTTAGGTTTCACTAAAATGAAGGTAAAATGAATTCTTGGAGGGTATCTTGGATTTCTTTTTGAAAAAAGAAACCATCAATGCAGTAAAGAGACAATCAACTAAATAGGAAAACATATTGGCAAACAATGCCTCCGATAAGGGCCTAACATCCACAATATACAAAGAACTCATAAGACTCAATTAACAACAAAAGTACAAATGATCCGATCAAAAAATGGGCAGAGGACCTGCACAGACACTTCTCCATAGACATCAAATGAAGTATATGAGAAGTATATGAGAAGATGTGCCACATAGTTAGCCATCAGGGAAATGCAAATCAAAACCACAATGAGATAGTCTCAGATCTGTTAGAATAGCTATAATCAACGGGACAAGTAATAACAATGTTGGAGAGGATGCAGAGAAAAAGAAACCCTCATACACTGCCAGTGGGACTGCACGCTGGAGGTTCCTCAAAAAACTAAGAATTGATCTACCATATGAGCCAGCAATCCCTCTACTGGGTATTTACCCCAAAGACTTAAAAACTCATATCTGAAAAGATATTTGCACACCGATGTGCATAGCAGTATTTTTCATAGTGGCCAGGACATAAAAGCAACCAAAGTGTCCTATGATAGATGATTGGATAAAAAAGCTGTGGTACATATATACAATAGAACTTTACTCAGCCATAAGAAGAGATGAAATACTGCCATTTGCGACAATGTAGATGGACCTTTAGATAATCATGCTAAGCGAAATAAGCCAGGAAGAAAAATTTGAAAACCACATGATGTCACTTATATGTGTGATATAAACCTAATAGCAACAATGAACAGGACGGACAGAGACATGGACATGGACATGGACATTATTATTTAATAATGGGATAAAAATAAATAATATAAGCATTTCTAAATCATCAAAGGGAGCATTTATAACTAAGCGCTATGGTACTATTTAAATACTGAAATTTGCATTTACCTTTTTAATCACATTGGACATCTTATACTATTTTTATTTCCTGTGCTAATGACAAAAGAACATAAGACAGACAATGCAAAAATGAAGCAATATAAAAATAATTCCTTCCAAGTGAAGGCCTGACAAAAGTATCTACATTGCTATCCAAAGAAGAAGTCACATATTTAACAGAAACAAAAGTAATAGGAGAATAAGGTCATTTATAATTTTTCTTTGCTTTTTAGTTGTCCAAAAGTTATATACTATTTGATTAACCTTATAACAAAATTAATTTAGGTTATACCTTTTAGTTATTTTTCCATATAAGTGGAATTATATACTTGATATTTAATTTAAAATGGATGTTAAATTACTCCTTTGAGAAATAATAAATTAGTTGGCTTTTTATGTTTTCTTTTTCCACTACCAGGAAAACTGATATGAAGCAGATAACTTTTGTGTATATCAGAGTATTCCTCTATGTAGCGCAATCCTGATAACAAAGGACTCAGCGACTTCTTATAAACACTTTTTTTTTAAGTTAAGGTAAGGAACATGTGATATAAAACTTACTCTCTTAACTGTTTGTAAGTATGTAGTTCCACAGTGTTTTAAGTACATTCACACTGCTATGCTACGGTTCTCTGTAACTCTTCTATCTTGCAAAACTGAAACTCTGTCCTCATGAAACAATAACTCCCTGTTTCTTGCTCCTACAAGTCCCAAGGAACCATCATTTTCCTTTCTATCCCTGTGACTATGACTACTTTAGATTCCTCATGTAAGTGAAATTATACAACCTTTGTCTTTTTGTGCCTGACTTATTTCACTTAGCGAAATGTACCCATGTTGTACCACATGAGATTTCTTTTATCTTGAGGCTGAATAATATTCCATTTTCTGTACATGCATTAATTTATCCATTTATTCATTATAGACATTTAGATTGCTTCCACCTCTTGCCTATTGTAAACAATGCTGGTATAAGTGTTTAAATAACTCTTTGAGATCCTGCTTTCGATTCTTAACACGAGTTTTTGGTGACAAAAGTAGAAAATGTCTCCACTGTCTGAGGGCCAAGAAGGCCACTTTTAGTGCTTCTTAGGTGTTCATGGTGCTTATTTTTGGAATACCGATATCATACTGAAAATATTAACATGCATCCGTGTGTTTATACTAAAATGATTTTAAATTGGTGAAGAATTATTGTTTATAACCCTATTTTAGAAATTATATGGGTATGTGTTACTACCTTAATTTATGATGGCAGTGATTCCTCAACAGTCTATATAAACACAGGAATTTTTATAAATCAAGCCTACCAAACCTGCAAATTGTTTTCAAATGCTATGAGGTTTTGATGACATTAAACTTAACAATAAAATTTGTATACTTTGTTATGGGCAAGAAATTAAACATGCATTGATTTCATTCAGGGTTTTCTTTCATTGCTTGAGATAATACAACTTTTTTTTTCATGTTTCAAGCACCTTTTAAGTCCTTTGATAAGGTCACATAGGCTCTAAGCCCCCAGTACCTAAGGGATAAAATACACACGAGGACCAAACAGTCCAACTCTAAAACCATTTAAAAACAAAGCCTCTAGAGGTTTTAATATGGGATATGAGAAAATAAATGGATATAGAGACAACCCTTTCTGAGTGTTGTGTGTCTAGGGTATCACCTTAAGAAATAAAAATATTTTAAAGTTAAAATATATGTTGGGGTCAAGAAAGTGAGCAGACAAACTGCCTCTTTTGATAAACTTAAACCATCCATCAAGTTAGGATGTGCAGAAAATCCTAAAAATCAGAGTGCAGAAAAGACGAGGTGGGACTAAAAACTCCAAGAAAGCCATTCTATTTTGGAGTAGTTCCACAGATATCTGAATGCCGAGATCTCAGAAGGATCCCTCTTGCCCTTATTTTATCTGCCATCCAAAACCCAAATTTCACTATTCATTCAACAACAGAGGAGGCAATCTTCATTTCAAAATATGTAAAATAAACACACACATGCATGCACACACACTCACATATTGCTTTATGGAATTTCAATTAAATTTATGTCTTCAGAAAGTATTCAACTTGTGAAATGCCTGACTCATATAGATACTTGTTTAAGGTGCCATGAAAACATGACCTGAACTTTACACTCTAAAAGAATGATTGTCCAGTAATTAGTGCCGTAACTGCTCCTCGCAACTGTTCTCAATAGATAACTGTGAGACGTGTGTAAACTAAACTCACTTTCAATGGGAGTCCTTTAAAACATACAGCAAGCAATCACACTGAAATATTAATTTGCACTCAAACACTTGATGCCACAAGACACTCCAATTATCTCTCACTGTTTAAGCCAGAAGACTTTTCCAGGCCTTAAACTAGTCTCTGAAGAGATTTAATTCAATATTACTTACCCAAAAGCAGCCAGCCTGCTCTTTTTATGACCTTCAGGTCAATGAGAGTGACCCAATTGAGACCCAATCAAATCTGAATATGTACCCCCTAAAGAACTATTCACAAGGTTAATTGTATCTTGCTTCTATTTGCTGAATAAGGAATCGATTAAAGAGAATAGCAAAAGAAGCCATAACTGGCAACATGAACTATATAGAAGGGAACCATATAAAAAAAAAAAAAAGGGCTTTCTTTATCTTCTGTTATTCATAGATCTCTATACAGAAGAAAATGAAACAAGGCAAACACATTCTTGTGCTTCCTGTCATCATTGTAATCAATATCTATTTTACTCTTGTATCAAATTGTGTTATTTGAGAATCCACAGGCCAAACAGATACCTAGGACATTTAGTTATTGGTCATATGAAAAAATTTGTAGGACCTGAATGCTATCAAGTTATACTAATTCACTGATTTGGAGAGAAATACTACTAATAGATCTAGTTGTAACAACCTGGTGTAGGGTTGGGGAGAGAAGGTTTTGGTGAAAGTACTGTTATGATTAGCTTTCAAAATTTATGTGTGGGCCTTGAAAAAATGTATTGAAAGAGTATAATTTGTAAAGTAAGATACAAGAAGAAAAAATGCTTTCTATGGGAAATACAAAGAGAGCTGAAATACCTAAGTCCTTTACCTCATGTTCAGTTATAGAACATAATAATGCATAAGAGGAAAAAATTTTCTTTAAAACTTTAAAATAACAACAATAACCATTTGAGGGCTTACTATTGCCAAACATTATTCCAAGAGTTTTAGAAGCATCTTTTTATTTTTTACTACATTCCAAGAGGCTCAAAGAACTGAACTTCCTCACTCAGGGTCATAAAGCAAAGAACACGAAGGATCTTAAATCTGAAATATTGCTGCTGACTCACATTTAACTTTATCTTCTGTCCATCTATTATTAAAGACAAGGAATACGGATATAACAAGAATCCAGAATAAAAATCATGAGCATGAGAGCTTGTAACAAAGTGTTAACTAGCATGGAGCAGGCAATGACTGAGGCTTCAGGAGAGGGTGAACATTGAGATGTGGGCTACCGAGGCAGCAGGAAGCCAGAGCCAAGAATTAAGGCCTCCATCAACTGAAGGCATCTACATGCGAACAATTGGAGCCAAGTTTCTCTAGGCAGTTGATGTGTGTTCATTATCTAGAGTTCCCAGCATTAGCAGTTCCTTGGCTTGCTCTGGACAAAGCAAATGTGACATTTCACCAAACTGCCTGGGAAGAGATGAGGTTGGAGACTTTAGGCATCCAACTTTGTTTCCTGCATATGGCTACAATAATGAAATGGAACTCTGACTTTCATCTCTAAAGTGTACCAATAATGACATTTTAAGGTCAAAAATTGTGTTCACTCATTCTATGATGAGGACCTCCCTTCACCCTTATCAATTCATTTATCCTTCCATGAATCAATCCTTAATGGGGCTGATCTCTGTACTGAGGCTTTAAACGTGAGTGTGACTTGGGTGTGCACATTGACAGAACAGTAATAGACCTAAGCTTGTTAGTTGTGAACCTTGTTCTGATAATTGTCTACTTTTAAAACCACATCAAGAATTCTCCTGTCTATGGCCACGCCACCCTGAACAAGCCCGATCCCATCTGACCTTGGAAGGTAAGCAGGGTTGGGCCTAGTTAGTAGTTGGATGGGAGACCACCTAGGAAGACCAGGTGCTATAGGCATAAAAACAAAAAAATAAGGGATTGTAAGTTGACAAGTTCCTTGCGATCTGTGAGGTCAACCAAAGGTTGCCTCACAAAAAAAAAAAAAAGAAAAAGAAAAAGAATTCTCCTTAAATCCTTTGCTCTTGCTTAGGTTAGGTAGCTAGTTCTTTCTGAAAGCATAAATTCCATTTTCAATCCAATCTTTTCCATAGAAGGAATTGGAGCTATTTTCCCATTTCTTTCAAAAATAGACTTGCTCTTCCTCCATGCTCATTTTTCCTCTCAAAATCCCATTGTGTTTAGGTTAACTGAGGCCAGAACATCTATTCTTTTATCCTATGGCATCTCCGAAGCAGTTTGTCTCATAGTAGCTCTACCTCTTTTCCCACTCAGCTGCTACTACACACAGGATGTTAAGCCAAGACTTGAGCTATCAGGATCAACATTTGAATCAGGATTAGCTATCAAAGGCAGGCAACCATTCACTAGGCCTCAGGAGGGGCAGTAATTTTCAGAACAATTCCTCCCTCAAAAAAATCATGACTAACATATAGAAGGGGAGAAACAAAGAGGAACAGAGCATGCTGGCCTTTTTTAAAAGTGGCTTACTGTGCTCAATGACTATTATGGGAGAACAAGGCAAAAAAGATGCCACGTTAACTGAGGGAGGCTGAAGCAGGAATGCACCTGTGCTCCATTACTATGCAGTCTCTTGAACTCCAAGTAACCAGCTGAAACTACAGCACTTCCTTTATGGCATAACATGACTGCTTTTGGCCTCCTGCTTTCTGAAATCTCCCAGGTAAGACCTAATGAGTTCTATAAGAGAAATTGTTATGCTCTCCAACACTGACTACCCAAAATAAAAATACAGGTTAAATATGTTGAAGGACTTAGTCCAGTAAAAACTCCTCAATGTGATATATGACCAAGTCATGTGGGTATTGGTGTACTTTTGAATGGATACTGCTGAAGCAAGCAAGAGTGAGAGGATGTTTATAGCTCTTAGTATCATAGAAACCTTTTAATGCATTTGCTCTCCCCAGTACAGGTACCCTCATCATAGTGATTTTTGTTTTGTTTTTGTTTTGTTTTAAGTACCAACTGTACATGTCTGTATTTGGGGCCAAGAAAAAATTCCATGGGCTCTTGCTTCTTGAGCTTGATTACTAGGCTTTTCAACAAAGATCCTCATTTGTTGTCCCTTCCATGAAGTATATGTTCCCAAGAAATAGTTGGTAGTGAGCTGCTTGTATTAATGGATTCTCAGAAGAACTTTATTAAAAGCTAGTCGCTTGGTGGGTTGGTGACTTTCCCCCAAAAGGACTAGACTAAGCCTGAATCTTGCTTCCAAGTTCCTTACTGTATCCTTAAGTGTGCCTGAATTAAAACCAGACATGCACACCTGGGCAGGTAGTGTAGCACTGTCTCACTTTATAAGTACTGGAGCATACCTCAGAGTACCCTTCACAGGCTGAGTGTGATTCTCGTGAAGTAACTCTTCCAGCTCCTGACAAACCTACGATAGAGGCATTTCTAATTGTTAATGGAGAACTTCGGCTGGGTGATCCTAAACTGTGGAAAGAGTTGTGATTTTGCAGTAAGGGCAATAAAATAATCATTAGAGAACTTTTTTTCAGAGGGGCAACATAATCTGGTTTTGCATGCAATCACTACGCCTCCTAATTTTGGGGCGGAGCAGTCTCTCTCCATTTCTCCTGCTAAAATCCTAATTTAAACTAACATAAGCTAATGCTTAGACCACGCCAGTGTAACCAACCATGTTGATTTTTTTCCCACCATTATGAAATTTTTCAAACATTTAAAAATATCAAAATTTTGTACTATAAACACCTATATACCTACCACCTAGATTCTATAATTAATATTTATATTGGTTTTGAATATCTATCAGTTAGAATAATCATATCATTTTCTAAGTGAGCCCATTCTTATTGTACTTGGAATAAAATTATTTTCTATATTCTACCCAGCTCTGATCTGATTTCTAGCTTCTATATTATCTCATTTCTTAACCTCTCCTCCCCTCCATTACTAGCCTCCAAGAACACTGTCATTCTACATGTTCTTCAAATATATCAATGTTTTTCTCTGACTCGGAGCCTTTATTTTTGCTTTTACTAGATTTTCACCTAATTATCTCCTCCTCTTTTTGATCTCAGCTTAAATGCACCTCGTCAGAGACACTTTCCTTGACCTTCACATCCTAAGTACATCTTCTGCCCCCAGTTACTCTTTACCACAATATCATACCTGAATGTGTTTAGATAGCACCTACGACTCTGAAATTTCCCTACTTGTTTTCATGTTCATTTCCTCTCTATCTCACTTTGTTAAAATGTGAGCTCTATGAGAGCAAGAATTATGTCTGTTTTATTCACATCCAGATCTCAGTGGCTTCAACAGAACCTAGTTTATAATAGGAGATAAATAAACAAATCAATGTTGAGTTAATTTATGAATATCAAAAAAGGTAATCTTTCTTTCACACAGCTAAGTAGAATCTACTGTGTTGGGGAAAAAAAAAAAAAACAGAAACACCCTAAGATTCAGAACACATAGCCAGCCATACAGTAACTGTCTTTAGCAGCTCATAGGTTCACTTCTGGGCTAGAGCAAAAGAGACATCAGTTAACAAAGATGACTCAGTGTAAATGTGGCACTGTGGCCTCTGTACAGAGCTGCAGGGGACCTACACCTAGGACACTTGTCAACAATGAAAAGGGAAAAGGTAGACACACAAGTAGAAAAGCACCTGACTCTCCTTTATCACATTAACTAAAAGACTATGAAATATCTAAAGAAACTGAATTGGTAGCATTGCATTTTTTTGTAAAACATTTCTAACCTATTGCAACTATTTTGAATATATCCTTTTAGGTTCAATATGACATTTCTTCCAAATATTTTTAGAAGATATTTTTTTCTTCTTCATAACCTTTTTTCTAGCATCATGGAAAGCTTCAGGATACAAAAAGAACTGTGGTGATTTTCCTACTAATTAGTTGCTCTTATTAAAAAGAGCAAGATAATTGATTTTAGGATGCACTACCCCTTATTAAGACCTAATTAAGCTGTATATCAAAGACTAATTAAATGGCATTATTCCATCTCACTGATGAGTCTTGATGCTTGGTGAATAGATTTGGGTGGTAGATGAATACTCTTGGAATAGATTTCACAGGCAGACAGATAAATATAGACAAAGAAGCTGAGTAAAGGGAATTTTCGATTATCTAAACCTAACAAACTTATTGGTACTTCTTTAGCCTGACAGTTTGAAATGCACAAGATAAAACATTTAAATACAAACTCAGCACTGTGGTGAAGAACAATGAGTTGCTTCAAAAAACTGAAAATTTAAAGATGTCGTTAATCCTTCTCGTGAAATGGTGAACTGGAGAATTGGAGCCATTTGATTTTTTTCCCCTTGGCTTCTGTTGATGAGTCAAGCTACTCAGATGTGATGAACCTCAGATAAGAGCTCAATTACTCTTGTAAAGAATATCTAAAAACCTGAGATCATTTTTAAAGTTGCCAATCACCATCTTTGCTAAGTTATTCTATGGATCTCATGGAAAAGAGAGGGGAATGGTAAAAATAAAAAATAATAATATCATAGTAAGGAATTTGAATATAGTAATAGCCTTTCAGAGATCCATGAAGTTGTAGTTGCGCCAAATAGAAAATGTCCTTTAAAAATATTTTGGAAAGTAAGAGCTATTAATGAGACAAATACTTTTCAGAATTTTATTCTACACCAGAAATGAATGTTTTCAACAGCAAATCAATCTTTGATAAGTCAATATTTTATTTGACAAAGATGATCATATACCAGCAATTCAAATGTTATGTAAATCCATTCATTGTTTTAATCTCATCGAGCTGACCTTGTACTGCCAAGGCTGTGTCTTCAAAGTAGTGTCGCTGTGACAACAGAAACTCATCATTCCATTTAATCTAGGAGGTCATGACATTTTTGGATTATGGTGGGTAGTCTCTCAAATACTTTGGTGCTTCATAATGCAAAAGCTTTTGAATAAATCACAAGATATCTGCAGAAAGTAATGATTTCATTATACAGCTGGGCTATATTTGACTGTCTTTAATAGTTACCTTCACTAGCAGTATAATAACTTGCAAACAATAACATCGGTCATATGTCACTTTTGCACTCATTACCGGCCAAGGTATAACCCCCAGAACCAATAATCTATACTACTGAACATCTAAATGAAATGTCACTCTATCTTAAGTGCAGGTTATTCATTTGAAACTGAACTTTCGCATCTATAATGTGTATTTTGAGTTATCTGAAGGACATCTATCCTTGAACTCTTTTTGTATTAATACACACAGAAGTGGAAACAGCTGCAACATCACTAAGAAGAGCTGTGCATATAGAGAACTGAAATCTTTATTACAGTAAAATGAGTAAACAATTTATTTTTAGCTATCTTTACAGAACTCATGGGCAGGAGATAAAGGGTTTGACTCAAGTATTTCAAGGGTGTCATTCTAGGTACTTTGTTAGATTTAATAGAGTTTATAATGTTTAGATTACCTTCTAGATGAAGCTTCTATTTCCTTTTTCATTTTATATGAAATTATGGATTTTAACATAATTTTGGATAATTATACACTGCACATGATTGCTGAAAAACAATCAATTAGTGACAACTATAATTCTTTTGTTTTGCATTCCACACTTATTTTTTTTCCTAATCGAGGTAGAATATGAAGGAAGAGGGAGAATATGGGGTTTAATTAATCACTTGGGTTTTGTGTCACAGTGGGAACATATCTTTCACGAGTCTCAATTATGAATCCATAAATCTAATCAATGACATTAATAAAAAAGTACTGAGACATATTAATTAAATTATTTGAGATCCTTAAAAGAAAAAATACTATCGATATTATAGGAGCAAGATCATGGAAGACAATTTTAAGGCAACAAGAAAATAAAGGACACTTTATGACAATTGAATACAGCCAGTCCTCTGACAATTGGTTCACAATCATTAACCTGAATATATCCTCATCTAACTGCCCAGGAAATGATGGTTGTGCATTAACCTTGAATCTGAGCTCACTTGGAAACAAAGTCTCAAGATACTAAGAAATAACAGTCTTTGCACAGCACAATACCTCAGAGTTAAAGACAGAGCAGCCCTTTCCATAGATAATATAGAAGATGGGACAGAGGTTTTATAACTTTGACCTAAGCTTTGAAGTACAATGGTATTTCGGTGCACTAACAATGGACAGTGTCAAACAAATTAGCTAATCAAAATATGCTTTGCTTAAGTAAAACTGACATTCATTTATGAGCAATTTGGAAAGTCTGCATGTCCAAATATCATCAAAGTATAATGTGTATGATCTCCTCATGGCCACTGGCTCCTGTTTGGTGGCAGACAGAGATGAGAGAAGCATTTGTGCTTGATTTGGGGGTTTGTCACAGCTTGTGTCAAACCATTTGTCAACTCAGCAAATGCTAATACTCTTAGGCCTTAGTGATAGTAACTTGAGTGGTTGCTTACCCTATCCCTGAGCTTTGAGGTGACTTGAGGCAAGTAATAAAACAACAAAAATAGAAGATATGATATTAGAAATGCACTTTAACTTCTCTATTTTAACTGCTGAGTAGAACGATATTATTTCTTTGTAATGAGAAGTATATTCTAGACACTGGCTTCTTTATAAATTCTTCTTTGACTTTTTTACTTCTCTTTTTAATTACTTATTTCTCCTATTATTGAACTAAAGTTGAGTTTTAGACAACTAGAAAAGAAATATGGTCCTTTAGCAGACACAGTAATACTAAAACCTCTTCAAAATATGAATTTTTACCTTTGTTTTCTTTCCAAAATTCCCTAACAGTTTTCCTCAACTTTCTACCTGTTTGCTAGTTTTCACTTAGGTATACACAGTGTCTTATATCATGACTGCTGATCTCAAGGCATTAATGGTCTTTGCTGCTTAATGCAAAACCTTGCATATAGTATGTGTTAAATAATCATTGACTGATTAATGAATGAATGAATATAAAATTTGCTTTAGTTAGAAATGAATAATAGAAACTGAATTTCTAAAGCTGCTTAACATTGTCCATAATTAGATTAAGCATTTCTTTACTTTAGGGAATATGAAAAGTATTATAAATTATCCCGTAGTTCTGATATTTTCAAATATTTTTTAATGTGACCCACAGTGCAAAAATAGATTTTACATTATGACCTGCTATGGGAACACCCACAAACCTAAACACATAAGCTCATACAGATACGTGTGACATATTATTAAAGAAATATGGTCAGCAAAACTCTATAACAGAGGTCCACGACTCCCAGGGCCATGAACTGCTAAAGTCTGTGGCCTGTTAGGAACCAGGCCATACAACAGGTGGTGAGCAGCAGGCAAGGGAGCAAAGCTTCACCTGTATTTGCAGCCTCAGCTCCACCTCAGATCGTCAGGAATTAGATTCTTATAGAAGAAGCATCTAGTATCAAAAAAGGTTAGGGACCACTGCTCTAAATAACTCCCAATGAGTCAAGTATAATCCCCTCCCCTTGGTAGGGGCAACGCCCATGGATTTGATAGGATGCTTCTATTTGATTATGTTACATTATACAAAGAAGTAAAAAAAAATAATAATAAAATAAAATAAAAAAAGAGCTAAAAAAAAAAAAAGCATCTCAGATGCAATTAAAGTCTCTCTCCCCTAATCAGTTGAATTTAAGTTAATCAAAAGTAAGATTAGACTGGTTGGGCCTAATTTAATCAGATAATCTCTTTTAGAGATCAAAGATTTAAAAGAAGTAGCAGACCCTGTTCTGCGGGCCTTAAAGTAGTCCTACATTGGCAAGGCAATGAATTATTTCACCGATGATGTGATCTTAGAACATAAAGGGGTTCTGGTACCAGTTCCAATATGGGGGAACATCCCTGTACCACCAAGCAATTTTCCAGACCCTGGCTTGATACCACATAAATCAATTCAGTTCTGACACTATCTACCTGGAGATAACCTCAGATTCCACAGGGTAAGAGTTCAGTCCTACAAGTCCAAAATGCCACTCCACATACACACTGCTAATGCCAATAGCAAGCCCAGGTTGTCACCTGTGCTTTTGACCAACTAGCTATAAATTGGAGGTTCCCACAATCCTCTCCTTGGACTTTAAAATGCCAGTCACAAGTCCAGGCTATTACCTACACTATTGGGCAACTGGCTATAAATAAATCAGAGACTCCCATGATCTCAAGTCTGATTAATTTCCTAGAACAGAGGACTCAAGAAACCTATTTATTCACTGGATTACCAGTTATGATGAAAGAATATAATTCAGGAATAGCCAGACAGAAAAGATGCGTAGGGCAAAGTAATGGGAAAGAAGTAGGCACTTTTATGCCCTCCTCAGGTGATGATTCTCTGGGAATCTCAATCAGAAACTCTCAATTTGGGTTTTTATAAAGGCTTCATGCATGGGCATTATTGATTAAATCACTGACCACTGGCAATTGATTCAACCTCCAGCCTCTCTCCCATCGCTGAAGGTGCGGGGTCATGGGGGCAGAGAGTGGGAGTGGAAGTTCTAACCCTCTAATCATATAGTTGATTCTCCTGAAAACCAGTCCCTATCCTTCCAGGATCTTCAAAATCACCTCATTAGCATAATACAAGACACCTTTGTAACTTTCATCTCTTAGGAAATTACAAAGGTTTTAGGAGCTAGCTCTGTGCCCAAAACAGGAAGACTAAATATCATTTCTTATTGGAAATTACAGTATCACAGAAAAGAACCCCAAGACTAAGATAAGACCCAGCACCTTCATGGCAGTCTGTAAAGCCCTGAATGGAGAATCTAGATAACACTCAACCTATGGAAACTGTGAGATAATTACTGTTGTTTCAAGCCTCAAAGTTTTTGGTAATCTGTTGCACAACAAAGAAAACGTACACAATCCAATACCATTTTTCTTTTGTTTAAAAGAGCTAGTCATGATCAGCTAAATTGATAACATGTCAAATACATATGGGTCACAACCCACGTTTTGAACATCACAACTCTATCTTAAAACCATCTTCCATGATGTCAGGATATTTATCAATAGAGGTGCACTGTTTCAGGTAAAGAATTTTGTGTTCAGAAACTTTCGTAAACATCAAGAGCCATTATCAACCACTGACAGCCTTAGTTGTCAATTTATTTGCTAATTTTCTAAACATTTATTGCATGCTATCTAATACCAGGTATGTACTTAGCACTGGTTCACAGTGCTGATCAAAATATATATGACTCTCACCCTCTACAACTTCAAGTCTGAGGGTTGGAGACAAACATAAAAACACACAAAACCGAACATATATCATTCAATAAATGTATATTAAGCATTATTTCAACTATTAGACATGCATTTATTTGGGGGGGACATGATAGGAGAAATAAAGATGAGCATTATATAGTCTATTTTGAAGGGCTACAATATCGATTTATTTGTAAATAAATAAGTACTCCATGATAATTATGTATTTGGTATTAAGAGAACAAAAGATATACCATAGGTGACAAACCCTATTCAGGGAATTGAGAGAGGGCTTCAAAGAAGGAATGATGTGTTACGTGGAATCCGTGGGTGCGTGGGAGGGGTCTGCAAAGTATCTCCAGGTATGGAAGAAGTTTCCTAGCTCCTTGTGACACTTTTTAAGAAGATCTTGCTAAGGAATTTAGGCATTGAGGCAATTAAAATTACTGAAGATTAAATAGAAAAAAAAAAACAGAAGTGTGATATAAAATTATATCACTGAAATACAAACTAAATTATGAGTTACTATCAGAATAATAATCAGTTAAGTTCCACAGGGTAGAGGTAGAGAGAGATGAAGAATTAGTTTACCCTGACGCTTTAGTTATTCTCTAAGGAAGGGCTGAAATAGAAAACTTTAACCGAATGGAATAAAATGATAGTAATCAACTGGAGGAGAGAAATTGAAGCAGGGCTTTATATATTTCTCACAGAACTGGCCCAAATCAAGCATTTGCTCTCAACTTTATATAGCATTCTGTTCAGAGCCCAGTCTGAATGGGGCCATTACTGTTAAAAGAGGAACCCCATTCTACTATGCTCTAGCACTAAGAAATGAAGAGTAATCACAGAAACAAGGCCAAAATAAATATCACACAGCATATGCAATTTACTCATAGGTCTATTTCTTAGGTCCCTTTTAGAACCAGTTTATCCTTGTTTTTGATACAGTTTGAACACACTATCTTGTTTGCTTTCTAAACCCCAGAAAAATTAGAAGTACCTCATTGTGCCTTTCAAATAGTGTTACTGTCAGTTTTCAATGGCTTCGCATTTTATTCTATAAGGGAGAAGAATCACTGATGTCCAGAGAAAAATTCTTAAAAAAAAAAAAATGTATCTTCCGTAGGAATTTAATAATTCTCAATACTTAAAAAAAAATGGACTAGTTTTGGATGTGGCTTAGGGAGCTGTTTTTCTGGAGATACTCTGTTCTTGGCAACAGAAAATGGGGTCTTATGAAGAATTTTACAATTATGATCACCTCCAGATATGATAATATTTGAGGTCATCGATATGCTTTGAATCAGGATTTAATAATGTTTAGAGAGGTTTCTACTTCTATCTTATTGATTTTTTTAAAAGAGGGACTATATTTTAAAGAAGGTGGAAGAATACCAGTTCAAAGGAATCACTGTGTAAATAATTCACATCATAAAACTCACATGTTAAAAGCTTAACTGAGGCTCCAGTATCTCCTCTGCAGACCAAAGGCAATTCTAAGAAAATAAAAGCTAGACACTTAGGTTTCAGTATAATAACCACTAACATCCAAACAAGTTAGAAAGCATGGATAGCTAATTTAGACCTTTTTAAGTCCCAATGTTCAGAATTTTGACCTCGATCAAGAGATGTGTAGCTAAACCTGAAATTCTCTTTTAAAATAATTTTCAGCTGCTCATTGCCTCAGGATTATGATTCATTTGATATTTTTAGATTTCCACTAATAAGAAATTCAAATATTGATTATGAAAAAAAATAAAAGCATTAATATTTCAATTTAAACAATGTTCTGACCATTTGAAATTAATCATTCAGACCATCTTATTCTAGTTCATTGTAGTATTTTCATAAATGTTAAATTCATATATCTTATTCTGAATCCAAATAAATGTATGCTATGTAAAAATAGTTACAGAAATATTTTTCCGTAAGACTGTAGGCATAAGTTCAAAGACCAAAAGCAAAACTGGATACATCTAGACTGACAGATTTAATTATAATTTAAAGTGAAGCTAGTGTTACTCTGTGTTAATAAAATGACTTAAGCTTACAAGAGACATTTATATACCTTAATATAAGGGTGTGTTTTTATTTAGAGAAAGGCAAATGCCATGATTTTACTTATATGTGAAATCTAAATAACAAAATAAATGAACAACAAAACAGAAACAAATTCATAGATACAGAGACTATTTGGATGGTTGCCATATAGGAGAGGGATTAGAGGCATGGGTGAAAAAGAGGAAGGCTTAAAAAGGAAAAATTGGTAGTTATAAAATAGCCATGGGGATATAAAATATAGCATAGGGAATACAGTCAACAATATTATAATAAACATATATGGTGTCCCATGAGTACTGGATTATTGAGGTGAATGTCAATATCTAATCACTATATTGTACGCTTGAAACTAATATAATATATATCAACTGTAACAAAAAAATTAAAGAAAAATATTTAAAACTTTAAGAAAGAGTGTCTATTATTTAAATTATTTATGGCATTATTTCAATCAAAATTTACTAAGCACACAAAGCTTAGGCAAAAAAAAAAAAATATTCAGAAAAAAATTAAAAAAAAACAAAACCTAAAGTGGGTATTATGTATACATAGTGGTGGTAGGTCTCTCTCCAAGAGTCAGCCTTCATCTTACTTTCATGCCAGTGAATTACTTTTACAACAATGCATAATTTGTGAATGTTTTACAATGATGAGGGTCAAATGCAACTGATTGCTCATATCACTATATGATTGCTTTGATGTAATCTTTGCTATAATACTTCTGACAAATGTATTGTTTCTCTTTGGAAAATTTACTTTGGGACAGTTGACAGAAACAGTCTCTCAATCCCTGTGTTGCAGTGGTTCTGCTTTCGTGGTAAATTTATGGAGCAGATTGACTACTCAGGGCCAGACACCAGGTAAAAGAAGTTGTATAAATCTGGGCAGTAATTAAATTTCTCTGTGCTTTTATTTTCTAATCTATGAAAAGAAGATTCTGTAATCTACTTGAGATTGTTTTTTGGAAGGTTAAATAGCATAATATTTGTACTGCATTTAGCACAGAGTCTGGCACATGGTAAGTACTTCATAAATAATGTTTACTAATAGTTCTTATAATAATAAGGTATCTGGCCTTAAGTATCTCATGATTAGTAAGAAAACCAGGCATGTGTACAGTGAAGTAACAGCACTTGTACACGTAATGGAAACAAATCCATACATATGCCAAAGGAGAAAGAGACATTTTTTTTTTTTAACTATCCCACTTTTCCTCCTCTCTTTAAATTAGACTTTAGGTTTAAGTTGGTGCACACTATGCAAAACAGTACAGAAGTTACTTGAAAAATTAAGAATAGAGTTACCATAAGACCCAGCAATCTCTCTTTAGCATACCTACCCCCAAATTTAAAGACACTTATTCACAGATATATGTACCTCTATGTTCGCTGCAGCATTGTTCACAATAGCCAAGACATGGAAACATCCTAAGTGCACTCCTGCAAATGACTGGATAAAGAAGATGTAACATGTGCGTGCACGCGCGCACACACACACACACACACACACGACTACTACTCAGCCACTATCATGTTAAGTAAAATAAGTTGGTGGGAAAGGACAAGAACCATACCATTTCACTCTTATGTCAGAAATAAAACAAAAAGCAATGAACAAACAAAACAAACTCATAGGTACAGACAACAAAATGATGATTACTAGATTAGAAGGGTTGGGGAGAACAAAGAAGGTAAAGGGGGTCTAAATATGGTGACGAAAGGAGACTAGACTTTGGGTGCTAAGTGCACAAGGGAGTACACAGATATTGTACTATAAAGTTGTATGCCTAAAATTAATATAATGTTATTGACCAAAGTTACCCTGATAAGTTTAAAAAAAGGATTCATATTTACAGAAGAAAAAAATGTGATATCTTGGATCTATGAATTATATATATGTGAATATATATAAAAATATTTCTAATGTTCAAAATAAAAAAAATAGACTTTAGCATTACTTAAAAGACAGAGGTGAAATATCATTGATATGAGTTCTATTTTTTTTTCAATTTTAAAACTTTCAAAGACCTTGATCTAAATGACTTAAACTCACTCCCTTTGTCATGTGATTTTTCACTCTTCCATTTAAAGGGATAGACCATATTTCTTCACGCCAGCAATGGGTCTATCCATGGGATTTGCTTTGGCCAAAGCACAGGGCAGAGACAGCAATGTAATAGTTCCACGCCTGAGACCTGACATGGCTCCTTTGCTCTACTTGCCTGCTCATGGTTCTGTTAAGCCCATGAGAAGATCCTGCTTAGCCTTCTGGTCTCAAGCGAACGATGAAAGACACATGGTGCAGAGCCACTAGAGCTGAGCCAACCTGGCACAGAATGGCCAGTGCCCAATGGTTGGCAAAGCTGTGTGCCAACTAAACGCTTAACGGTGTTTGCCACCAAGGTTTATTTTTGTTTGCTTTGTAGTTTTATTGCAGAAAACCTGACCAATACAGATATTTCCAGCATGTTAGGGTATTAAAATTAATTTTTCTCTTTAAAATAAATTTTTATTTTTTTCAAACCACTGCCTCTAACCACACTATCCACTGTCTTCTTCCTATTATCCCATTATATATCAGACATCTTAGAAAAATACTGTACAGTTCTCTTCAGCCATGTATTAAAATAATTAAGAAAATAATGTGGTATTGGCATGCAGGAAGATACATAGACAAATGGAATATAGTAGAGAGTCCAGAAATAAGCTTTCATGTACATGGTCAAATGGTTTTTCAACAAGGGTGCCACAACCATTTAATAAAAAAGAATGTCTTTTGATCAAATAATGCTGAGGAACTAGATATGCACGTGCAAAAGAATTAAGTTGGAACCTTACCTTACACTCAAAATGGATCAAAGAGCTAAACATAAGAGAAAAACTATAAATCTTTTAAAGAAAAACATGAGGGGATTTCTTAGATATGACATGAAAACATAAGCAACAAAAAAAAATGAGATAAATTGAACTTCATTAAAATGAAAGCCCTTTGTATATAAAAGAACACTATCAACAAAGTGAAAAGGCAACATATAAAATGGAAAGAAAAATATTTGCATATCATCTATCAGATAAGGGATTCATATCTAGAATATGTGAAGAACTCTTAGAAGTCAATGACAATATCAACAACAAAAACCAAGCAATTTTTAAAAATGGGCAAAGGACCTAAATAGACATTTATCCAAAGATACATGAAGAGTTACCCATGAAAAGATACTCGACATCACTTATCACTAGGTAAATACAAATCAAAACCACAATTAAATCCACTTCAGACCTATTGCAATGGCCACTAAAAAGAATACAAACAAACAAACAAACAAATGTTGGTGAGAATGTGGAGAAAGTGGAACCCTTCTACACTGATACTGGGAATGTATAATGGTGCAGTTTCTGTGAAAAAATGATATATTCTTCAAAAAAATTCTTCAAAAATTAAACTTAAAATTACTTCCTAAACAAGAAATTTCACTTTAGGGAATATGCCCTACACAAGTGAAATCAGATATTTGTACATTCTTATTTATAGCAACATTATTCATAATAGCCAAAATGTGGAAACAATTCAAGTACCCATTGATAGATGAGTTGATAAACAAAATATGGCACACGCACACACACACATAGACACACACACACACGTGTGCAATGGGGCATCCTTCAGAAGAAAGGAAATTCTGACTCATGCTACAACATGCATGAACCTTGAAGATGCTGTACGAAGAGAAATAAGCCAGAAACAAGGGAACAAATATTGTGTGATTCCACTTATATGTGAGGGTGGCCTTGGAGAACATGTAGTCAAATTCATAGGGACTGAAAGTAGAATGGCGGCTGCCAAGGAGTGGTGATGAGAATGATGGGAGTTTATATTTAATGAGTACAAAGTATCAGTTTGAGAAAATAAAGTTCTGGAGATGGATGATGGTTATGACTGCAGAATTATAGAAAAAAACTCACTGCCACTGAACTCTATACTTAAATATGGTTAAAATGGTATAATTCATGTTATGGATGTTTTACAATACAGTAAGCAAACACCTTATAAGCAAGCAGACTCATTTCAAACCAGTTCAAACCTCTGGAATCATCCAATTAAACATGGATCTTCTCTCTGTCCCTAAGTGAAACTCAAACTTAGGTTCCTGGAGTGGGGGCTGGTCCAGGGAACCAGGCGCATTGTGTTTGATGGTGACAGATTTTGTTTTCAGTTTCCTCTTACTCAATTCTAGTGCTAGCTGTCCCAGGTCAAAGTCTGGAAGGAGGAAAGAGGGATGTCGGGGTTGATTTTAATGAATCAAACCAGTTGATTCTGGTATGGGGGATGTTTCATGTATGGTTCCTTTTGCTCAGGTCTGCCTGC
The DNA here is from genome assembly GCA_030015415.1 of Cynopterus sphinx. Classification (NCBI taxonomy): domain Eukaryota; kingdom Metazoa; phylum Chordata; class Mammalia; order Chiroptera; family Pteropodidae; genus Cynopterus; species Cynopterus sphinx. Next base: position 8,745,001 of record CM057387.1, read on the forward strand.
TGCCGCTGGCCTCTCAGGTATGTGGTTTCACGTGTGTTGTGCTCTCCCAGGATCTTTCCCTCTCTGCGTGGCTCTGCTCCCACTGCAGCCCTGTGACAAAACTGGTGATTCTGTCACTCAACAAGTATCCAGACAGAAAGTGAGACACCAACCTCTTCTTTAGAGTCACCTGTGATTTACTTTAAAATACTTCGGTACAGACTGTGGGATATCATGGCCTGTACACTGAATTCACTCTCTTGGAAACATTAGTTTGCATTTGATCTACTCTAATCAGAAATGCAGAGTCCAGTGGAAACTGGAGAGCATGGACGATGTCAATCAGGGATCTAGAGGTGCTGAAGAAAAGTATTTTAACTATACCTGTGTTCATCTTCACCGGAGGGTTTGTTAACTAGGATGAAGTGTATGAAAATAATTTCTTATTTAGGAAGAGTGACGTTTAAGATATGAGGGTGACTAAAACACCTGCCCTTGCATAAACAGTGGAAAATAGAATGACTGGCCACTCTCATAGACTAACACTCTTAGAGGAAAACCTTTAGTCCATGACATCCATCATTCTCTCCTGTCCTTCCCCCGCTTTTCAAACTTTTTGAAGGATTCCATTCCTTGATTCAATTAGAAAATTAAGTGATGATACCATAGGAATGTTGTTGCAAACTTTCACACAACCACTTGTTAAGGTACCTAATAGCCAGAATTCCTTGGGAATTCCTTGACCTTACAGAAAGACATCAAATGATTCGATTGCCTGTGTTTCTGCTTGCTAATAAATGTTTGCATGAGTTGCAAAATTTGTTCCAGGTACATAATAGATGTTTGACAATGTTTGTGGAATAAACAATCACACAGGAAGCTAAAAACCTACCATTTTTTATTTGTAAAAGATGAAGTGAGACTAGACTGGGAATTAAGCAATCTGGAAAATTTATAAAGTGGGAATCTAATATAAAGGGGAAACTGGCTGTGTACAGAAGCTAGAGGGATAAGTAGATAAATGAATGGTCTTGTTGTTGCTAATGTCAGTTTATGATGGTTATAGGGCTTATCTAGCATTCTCTTTATATTTTTAACCTCTTCTTGAAATTGGGAATAAGGCACCCTCTTGTAGTACATTCCAGGGGACACCAAGTTAAGTATCTCCCTTGAGCTCAATTACACCCTCTTCCAAATAGGAGCCCTGTTGCTCTCATGAAGTCATAGACTCTCAAAGGAACAGCAGCTGCAGCAGCAGCTGTAATGCTGAATAGAACCTTAAGTGAGTAGCCTAGAAGGCCAGTGAACAATGAATTATAATAAACCAACCATAATTAGTAATAAAAGCCTTAAAATAACTGCTCATGAGATAGTATTGGCCATATCCTTGCTGTGTTCTGGAAATAATAGAATCGTTTGTAGTTTTTTTTGTTTTTGTTTTTTTTCACCAATGTAACTACAATGGTAATTAAAAGCTGATTTAGGATCAAAAGCAACCTCAAGGTTATAAATGTAAGTAGCTTTCTCTAAAAGTATAAATATCTTGCTCATTTTTCATCTTCACTTTCAAAAAAAAGTAGGAAGGGCTTTTGAATCATGTTAAAAAATATAAAGTAAGCAATTCAGTTGATAAGTACATCACTCAAGAAATATAAAAATATTTTTTTTTATGTCAAAAACCTTTGGGAGAGGGAGAGTATAAGGCAATATGAGAAACAAAAATGTCCGTTTACACTGTTTTCTATCTGAACAGAAAAACTTTTAAAATGTGAAAGAAATTTGGAAATAGAGGTAAATAAGACAGGAAAAAGTAGTTGGATGACTCAGAATGGAAGAGGTCAGATTTGATTGGGCCCAGAAAGTTTCTGCCTGTTGCTATGTCATATAAGCACCGATTTATTGTTGAAGTTTCACTGTTTCATAATCATATGTCATAGATTGAAAAACAGTTTACTTGATGAAATCATCATCTCTAGATACAAGCACAAAACCATAGCAGTGAGAAGGCATCAAAATCATTAAGGGCAATGTTAAAAATTTACAGCTTTACCAGAGGGGAAGAGAGTGAGGGAGGCTGAAGAGGGTAAAGGGGGGTCAAATATATGGTGATGGAAGGAGACTAGACTTTGTGGTGAGCACACAATGCAACATACAGATAATGTATTATAGAATTGTACACCTGAGAATTATATAATGTTATTACTCAATAGCACCCTGATCAATTTAAACAAACAAACAAACAAACAAATAAATAAATAAGTCATATTAGTGTCATTGATTCGGAATTAAGAAAATATTAAAGTAACAGTGAGTTTCCAAGGGAAACACTGTGTAATTCTATGTGGTTGGTGTTGCAAATAGAATTTAGATTGTCTCCATAGACCAAGGGGAAACGGATTAAGAGTATTACACAAGGGAATGACACTTTTGGATGTATATTTTACCAAGATCCTTCGGAAATTTTGGTGGAGAACTACATGGCAGAGAGGCACCCAACACCAATGATCATGTGGCTCTGTAAATAAACTCGTATTTCTGCCCTGGCTGCAAGGGGAAAATGAAATAAAGCAGAACAAACGTGTCCACATACTAGGTGAAAATGAAACATTTGCCAGAAAAAGATTCCAACATGATCATGTTATTTATCAGAAACAAAATAAAAAATAAAAGAAAAGTGAATGAATAAGTGAAGCAAACCTGAACATGAACCAAGGCATTTATACAAGGCCTACCAGCATCATGGGTGGACCAAAGGGCACCTAGCCTCAGCCAAGATTTCTTAATTTGAACTGTAACTTGTAACATGGTCCTATTCCTAATTCCTACTCCATCGGACAAATGTTTTTATATTATACAGGCCTATCTCTTTGAAAGCAATACTTTTCTATTATCCAGCATCCAAAAAACTCTTATGCCGCAGATTATTGTTTTGCCTGAGCTTTAAAGGAAACTCTTCTAATGATAGTCTGATTGATGTCAAAAAATTCACCATTTTAATTCATTCCAGCTCTGACAATTTGTGCTCCTTTCCCTTCTCCGTGAGTGCACCTTCTGCTCGTGGCCACCTGATTCTCAACATGGGTTATCCACTGTCATGAGCTGACCTGGATCCCTGATTTTCTGACTGTTGCCTTTTGACCTCTCCCATTTCTTACGCTGAAACTGGACCCTCTTTGGCTTCTGACCTAAGAATTCCTCATTAGCAGGCACTAATGAGTGCTCAGGTCAAAGCAGAAAGAAGACCTTGTCACACTTCTATCTCTTGGAGCTTATGTATTGCCAGGCCTGACTTCCAACTCAAAGAATAATGGGATCAAAATATATCTACAGACTTGCCATCACACAAATAAAAGTTTCTCCTTTGAATATATCTTCCTAACTGAGCAAAAGCTCTCAGCATTTCAAATTTCTACCCCTTTTCACTGTACCCTCCACAGGGTTACTGGAATACTATAAATAGCCAACATTTAAATAATTTATTGTTTCACTGGTACATGTTTCCATGTGTTTTTCTGATTTAACCTTTATAACAAGCTCATAAGATGACTTTTATTATTATTCCCATTTTACAGGTTGGGAAACTATAGCATGAAGATGTTAAATAGCTTGCCAAAATTATATAGTTAGAAAAATTCACCTCAGTTAGACAGAACTCATCTCAAGCCTGTGTTGTTCTAAAACCCTGACACTTAGTGACTAGCGAGAATGTGAAAGTAAAATACTTATGTCCTATGCTGTCTACTATGCTTTATTTTTATGTTTAAGAATAAAAAAGATATCATTCATGTCATAATATGAAAATAAAACATTATAAGAAAATAGTTTCATGGATGAGTTTAAATATGATTATACCAGCTATTTAAAATGTGAATAACAACGTTAATTTTCTTCACAGGTTACTTTGGGATTGACATAATATCAAACAGTAGGCCAGCTGTTCAAATTCCAAATCACCAATTCTTAAGATCAATGTCTAAAACCCAAGTTATGCCTTAATCCATTCTACTGAATTTTAGTGTCACAGCTAACTTTTCTCACTCCTGAATGAAATATTTTTCTTTCCATCTCTAAACAGGAGGGGGAAATGTGTATTGCCAAACAAGATGTTGTAAAATTTGCAGAATATTGAAAATTCTCCTTCAAGGCTAGAGAACTCAGTTTCTTTAATAATTCAAACCTCTGTCTTCCTAGGTGGGCTTCACAATTGCAATGAGAAGTGAGGAGGCCTGAGACGGCCTGCCTTCCCCAGGAAGCATGCTCTTCTTAGCATACCAATCAGGATGTTTCCCTCTTTGTCTCCCATAGATCAATAACACCACTGCTGCCACAGTATCTATCCAACAGAGGACTCCATTCCAAAATTCACCCATGAAACATCTTCAAATACAGCAGCAAATATTACCTGCAACTCATCAATTTCTCAGCTCCTCTGGCCTTAGCTTACATGTATCTAATATCAAGAGTTCGTATATCACGTCTTTAACATTATAGCAATTTCATTTGGGATTTTATTTCAGTAAGTAAAATATTCTTTGGGAATGATTTAATTTTTCTTCAGCTTGTTCTTTTTCCTAGGAACCATCTCCCCCAAATCCCACAGACTTGTCATTTTTACAGTTGAAGTATCAGCTTTATCATAAAGTTTATTCTCTGTAGGCAGAAACAAGCAAAACCAAAGTGAAAGGAATGAACTGAAAAACAAAACAAATAAACAAAAAACCCTGGAAATCTCTAGAAAGTACACACAAGCAATCTATCTTGCATTAAAAACAAAAAGACAAAAAATCCCAACAAAAATAAGCCACAAAAAAATACAAAAATGTCTCATGTCACAGGTTCAAGTCAGATGTTCCCATGTTTATTAAAAAGCAAAGTGAATGATGATAGAAAATGATAAATTCCTTTTAGTTGTAGGATTTTTTATAGGTTTCCCAGTGCTGTTACACATGCTATCTCACTGCTTGTTTAAAACCTTTGAACAAATGTGATGCAAAGTGCGATTTGCCTTGCTACTATGTTGTGTTCTATTTTACAGAACAAAACTGTAAATGAGGTTAGATGTGCAAATAAGCAAAAGAAACTACTTACTAAGTAGAGAAAAAAACACCTCTGAAGACAGCAAAGAACTCAAGTTTTAAAAAAGCACATAATTAACTATGGCCTGGAACTTTCAAAATTGCATTCACCAACTGGCTAATGCTCAGGAAGAAACACACTGGCTTACAGAGGACTCTAAGGATGAGAATGGCCAGCTCTGGGTCAGTCAGCCTCAATAGAAGACATGAGTTGTCCCTCCACTATGAACCATCTCTCTCCAGTCTGAAGGCATGATATAGACAACAAAGAATAAGAACACATTCTTATGTGCTCGTAGGACAAAATAGCCAAGTCAGGATGGTTGCTTAGATTTGGGAGAGCATTTACACTTTTAGGTATCTAGTCAGACACGAGCAACAAGGGGAACAAAGGAATAGGGGCCCAGCTCAGAGATTGCCCAAAGGACACCCCGATGGTAGTGGGGTGTTATAGAGCAGCCAGGTATCAATCAAAACGACCTCATTTGCCAATCACCTAGGAATGCCTTTGGAACCACCCATCACCGCCCAAATATAAGGCAGATGTTCCCACTTTCGACCTGTCTTTTGCCCTCTTGCTGTTGCTGTGGTTGTTATTACTATGCCCTTTTGCAGTTGTTACCACTGGGGCCAATTGCCACTTTGGGGCATGCTTCGTCTTTAACCATGTGCCTCCTTGGGCCATTCTTTGTCTAAAGTATACTTTTGATAAAACTTAAATCTCAATGACCTATGATTCATCACTGTGTCATCTGAGGAAGAATCGAGGAAAAATGTTAATTACACTTCTGGGCCACTATTATTCCTATCCTTTCCCCCTGCCATTGGGGTGACACCCAACTCCCGGATTCGCCCCTACAGTGACGGCACCAGTAAAAAAAAAAAGCTGAACACATAAAAAAATCGAAACTTGATGGAGTGGTAGAGGTTAGATTTCATATCTAGGTCTATGTATGGATACTAATATAATTTTTTTAAAGTTTTCTGCTATCATTAGTTCACTGAAACAAATTTCTTTAGTGCTTACACACCAGGAATGGGGGGTTAAAAAATGATTAAGACACTGTCTTTACTAGCAAATAACCCCTGGTCTAGAGATAAAATCTCTGAGAAGAATTATGATAAGTGGTAAACTGAGAATGTAAGGAGGCCTCCTGATAACTCACTTTGCCTAGGAGGAGGGAAGAGCAGCTATTTGTTTTTTTGATAAACACATGCATTTTTTTTTTTTTTTCATGCAGGGAGCAGCAAGAAAGGTTAGAATCCTAAGGATAAGAAAAATAAATAGTCTCTTAAGAACAAGAATTCACCCCCACTCTAAATGGGTGAATGCAGTAGCAACTCCTTTTGGTTTACGACACACACGTACTGTCATTCCAGGGGATTACCTTTAGAAGAGCTTCACCAGGCGCTGCACTTGAACATGTCACATAGACACACTGGATGTCTTCGTTGAATCTGGAAGGCAAGAAAAGCGTGGTTAAAGCTATCCACTTAGGACACAAAGGTAGTGCTGAGAATAAGTGATAGGAAATATCCACACACCAAAAAGATCTGCCCCCCAAACACAGAGAATGCCAAGGACAGAGGTGGATTAGTGGGTTTATCTCAGAAGTGGCAGGTTTCTGCATTTCAGAAGCATCAAGCTGGAGTGGGTAATGAAAGAGCTTTATATGAATAAAACCAAGATCCCCATTCACTGGGAAGTCTTGGGTTTCTCTTTTTGATCTACACCCAGTGTGGAAATCGAGATTAACCCGATAGAGCCAGTTTTTCTTCAGTCTTAGTTGTTGTTGCCATGAGGATTCGAGATGATTGTAAAACACACGATTTGTCATTATAACCATTAACAAACAGGATACGGAAAGTAAAGAAAAAGATGTTTAAAACAAAGAAAGAGCCAACTAAAAAATAAACCCACCTCTAACTTTTAATAATTTAACTTTCCTCCCAAAGGTCACACAAGCTATTTATTTGTCTCTCTGTTGGTGACTGTATGCATTTGATTTCATCAATTATAGAGAGATAATCAGAAAGTCATTATTTGTCTTAGGTTTGGACTTAATTCAGTTCAGTGCAAAGGAAAGCAGTGGGCAAACGTTATGAAAGCTGCAAAACAAGGCACCATATAATGTGTCAATATCCCATGAGCATGACTTCATACTTGGTTCAGCCTTCCATGAGACTGTTAGAGAATTTACAACAAATAATAGTAACACACTTGTGAATCTCCTTGAATGTTGGTAGCACAAGTTAAAACCAACAACAACAAAATTACATTTGGGCCTTCACCAAGATTAACAGGAGAATGAAGGTGACAGGGCAATATTTAGGACTGTGTGCTAATTTAGGGAAACTTGATGATTTTAACAGGTTTCTGCATTGCTTTGGGCTTTTCCGTGAGTTCCAATTGGCAATCAGATAAAACCTGTCAATTGAGATAATCGGAAAAAACTTACTTAGTGAAATTCAATATTGGAGCCCTAAAACTTTTTTCACAGATTAGAATTTCTGAAACTATGATCCTAAGATAACACAATGGAAATGTAAAGGCAGATGTTTTGGCCTCTATTTCCGAAGTAACTGTACTCACTGCTAACTTTTAATGAATCAGCTCTAGAGAGCTTTATTTCTTTCTAGTTTTTTTTTTTTTTTAAGAAGGAATCTAAAACTCTACATAGAAATGGACATGATCATATTCTTGCCTTTGAAAGAAAAATAACAATAATTAAGTGCTTCAAAGTTTCACAAATAAGATTTTCTTGTCCTATTTAAAAAAAAAAATCATCAGGCTTTTTTGTAAACAGGACCAAATTCGTATGACCAGTTTCATAATAATCGACCTTACAGGACAAATTTTGTACTTCTAATGTACAATCTGCACAGAATCTCCTAAATCTTCACTATAGAGAAAATTTCTGGTCACTGGAGTTTACCAAATGGTACTATAAAGAAACAGTAAACACACCAGAATGACAGGTTTCATTTACCAGAAGATGTTAAAATCCTGTCAATGTCATTTCCATCCAGAGGGTTTTTGCTGAAATAATAAAAAATGAATGAAGGAAATCAAATGTAGTCATCTAGTTAAATATTCATTTTCTAATCTTTAGGGAGCTGTTTATTATCCTGTGAACACCTGGACTTTAGTAGAACACTGTGTGGTTTTAAACTTGCTATCATGACACAGCAAATTCCAAGAAGGATGTAAGTTGAATCCATTATTGGGCTGGGAGGAGGGGAGGGACTTAAAATAATCAATTGTCCTCAATCCAGGAATAATCTAAAGAAACTGTGATTCTGAGAGGAAAAAAAGGGAAACAAAATCTTGGCTAGTCCTTTCAGAGCCTGAGCAAGGGAAGCTTGTATGGTATAAAACTTAACGAGGCATCCTTTCAGGGGTGCTAACTCAGCACTTGCAAGAAGCAAGAAGAAGGGCTTCCTTACATTTTGCACCCCCAGCACCTTCTTTACTTTACCTTGGTCCTGGCCCAGAGTTCTCTGCCACTTGTGATAATGCTATTTAAGAAGTTTCATTAATAAACATTAATAGAACGATAAAGATTATTTTTGATGTTTGATATAATTGTGAGACAATACGTTCACCACAATCACAACTTAAATAAGAAAAACATGCATTTTGACCCATAACTGAGAAAACAAATGTACATCTCAAACAGGCAGGAAGGGTAAGAAATGAGTCAAGGTATGAAAAGAGAATGCCTAGCAGGTTATTTCCTAACCTCATTCCCCTTCACCAGGATGTGCACTGGAGAAAAGCCAAGTCAGGGGCATTAAGATTAAAAAAAAAAAAAAAAAGTGGGATGGGAGGAAAAAAAAGAAACATAGCATACGTTGGGCAAATAATCGAGGGCGTACATGACTCAGAGAAACACACAAAACATCATCAAAATACCTGGGTGGAAAGTGGAAAGGAAATGGTTACATAAATTAGGCTATGTAAATTGATTCAGATCTGAGCCTTGTCATATTAGGTAAGCTTTTGAAGCGACTTTATATATGTGAAACACATTCCTCATCTATCAAGGAAGAATGATAGAAATAAGAATAAGTCAAACCGTCTTTATGGGAACCAACAAATCTCTTAGGAGGCTGTGAGCTGACCAATAGAAATAAAGTCCCTCAGAAGTCTCTTAGTGGTTGTGCGACATAGATATCTTAGCCTATAGGTTATATTTTTGTATCACAGGAGTGTGAAGTTCCATTATGAGTCTCCAGACAAATACTGTTTAGAAATGTTTTCTCTTCATTTCACACTGCCCCCCAACTCCATTTAGCTTTGCTAAACAAAGATGATTTGTCTGTTCAAAAGAGAACCTGACAGCCACAAAAATGTTATCTATACATTGGGCCAGAAAGACTGAGAAATGTTCTTTTTGTTTGTTTCTTTAAAAAAAAAGAAAGAAAGAAAGGAAAGAAGAATTAAAAAACAGGACATCATCATTATGGTCGAGCAATTTTAATTTGCCCTTTCTGGGAACATGTTGGAGAAAAACCATTACCTCCATTTGCTGAGCTGACTCGTGTCAGGAAGCAGGATGCCAAGAGGACATGGTTAATTAGAAATTATATGTCTATATTTTTCATTAGCAATCATTTCAGAAGACAAATCACATAACTAAGGCCAAGATTCCAGAGCAAGTGTAAGATTACCCCATTCTCATTACCAGTATGCAAGTGTTACTGCATTAGGAATTTCAAACAGGGAAGTGTAAAGAACCTGGAAGATTCTTATTAGGGTCTAGAGATTTTGCCTTAATGGGAGTGAATCTACCAACTGCAGCTCCGGGCTCCCTGATGGAAGCTACTGCCCTTTCCTGTTCTGTGTAGGGACAATGTACAGGGGCCCGTTCTGTATACATTCTCACTACACAGATCATGGTACACCTGAACCTCACCAACATCAGCCGAGAAGGCAGACAGCTGCAAACCTGAAGACAATGAGGGGACATGTCACATGAAACCTGAAGTTTCCTGACTCCAAGGCTCTGTCTGGAAGCAGGAGAGACTGTAGCTGTCTATGTGCTGGCAGAAGGGCTGTAAGAGGGAGGCTGCCACTGAGTTTAGATTTAGATCACCTTTCCTGGAAGAGGAACAAGAGCAAGAATATTTGGAAAATGTTTTTAAGAGCCAATCAATTTCACTTTGAAAATCACTGAAAGCTAAAGCCTTCTACTAACATCCTAACTAGGACTGAAGGCTAAACTCAGTCACCTCTGTCACATGGCCCTGATGCTCTCTTTTCCCAGGCCTTTATCAGTTATGAAAATATATTGTTTAGTTGTTTATTGTCTCTTCCACTAGACTGTTACCTCTTAGCCAAGAGAAATCTGGATTCTGGACCCTGTGACTCTAGTACCAAAGAATGATGCTTGGCACTATAAAGCAATAAGTAAAATGGAGAAACAATGTAGAAATGACTATCTCTTAAATGGTATTTCAGTACAGAGTTTACTGCAATATATGTTAAATGAGCATACAATAATAATTCTGCATTTTAATATATTTTACATAAAAACATATGTAATATACATAAACAGTTTGAATAATAATAAAACAAAAACTTGGAAGGCTATAGCTGTCTTAATACTGCTGTTATCATGCACAAATGCAGGCCCAGACCATGTAAGGAACATAGATCCTCTTTTCCAAAAATAATATTTCCTTTTTTTTCACTTTTTTTCTTGCATGACCAGATTTTTCAAAAGAAAAAAAGTATTGAACAACATGGTACACTGGTCAGAGTATCAACATTTTGATTATATGACCCATCCATAAATCTATTGTGATATGCATTCATTATATAAATATTTATGAAGTATATATATTTACTATGGTACATTATAGTTGACACATTATAAAACCTATAAGATAATACAATATATAATGTACCCTTTTAGAAAAGAATGAAATTAAAATACGTTATAAATTATATATTAATTGCACAAAATTGACTTTTTCCCCTTTTTCCTCATTAAAGATATCATTATATATTATATTATCATTATTATTAGTGCTATATTTCATTCAATGTAAGATGTACTATTATTTCATGTACCACTAAGGAAGAAAAAATGCCCATTTAGCTATCACATGCTACCCCTCAAGGTACATCTATAATGTCAGATGTTAAAATACACACTTTGTAACTGATGAAATGCAGTAATTTTTACAGGGAAAATCCAATCAACTGTAGTTCATTAGTGTTAAAGATTATATTTAAAAATATAATATTTTAGTGGTCTAGTTATGTTATGGTATTAATAATTCTGGGTTCATGGGGAAAAGACACTTCATTATATATATCCAAGTGTAATAAAGAATTGAATCTTATTTCAATAAAAACTTTTTAATCCAATTTACCATCTTTGTGAAAGGTTTTACTTTTGTACTTGCAAATTCTCAGGAAGAGGTACATTTTAAAATTTTTACAAATGACTTAAAATGCACTGAAACTTTATATTTGTAATATTGTAATACAGATCCAACAATTCTGCATCCAAGTGTGTGTTTGTGTGTATGAGAGGAAAGAGATACAGGTTGAGACATTTTCCTTCTCAAAGCTGACATAATTTCAGAATACAACAATGGAAGTATTTTTAAGCATCCACTTTCAAATGTTTTCTTTATAGCACAGTCACTTTTACACTCAATGTTAAAATGTCACCATTACCTTGAAAAATTCATTTTTAGGGAACAACTTATCAGAAATGATCAGATTGTGAATTTTAGCTCATAATGAGGCTGCTGAAGGCTGTGCTAGCAGTACAACCAGCTCTGTCATCTTCACTGGGCTCATACCATCAATGTCATTTATTACCTCTATTTCTTTACCAGCATCTTTTAATATCAACTGCCCGTCCTCTGGGAGTTTATCATATAATCATTTTTAACTAAACTATAACATCATAGCATGTTAAAAGTGACCTAAAAATGATGGTGTAACTGTCAACTAACTGTTGCACAATGTGGAAAGCTTATTATTCTTCAAATAGCCCATGAACCACAGAAGATACATCACGCTCTGATACATGCAATGAATGTGGGCATCTTGTCAATGGGTGTATTAAATCTCAGCAAAGCACAATTTCTTTCTCATTTCAAAATAACAATAATTGTAAGCAGAAGTTCTAATTTTGGCTTCTGCTCTTTATCTTGTCAAAGTTCCTGTGTGTCTTCAGGCTGGGCATACCCTATGCTGAGTGCTACTGGACGAACATTGGATTTTGAAATGGGTCCTAGAGGTTGTAGACTTTAAAGCCTGTGGGTGCCAGTTTAACAGTGTAAATGTGAAAAGTGGGCTAGATTTTGGCAAACTAGATAGTGCATGGCTCATCTAAGAAAATAATTCCCATAAGACTAATATTCCTAGAACTAAATTTTAGTGAGGAACTGGATAGCCACATGCTTGGATGAAATCTGTTGATTTTGAAATGCTGAAAACAAATTCAAAGTTTCTTCTGACATGCTAGTCGGTTAAATCAAAAGCATTTGTGGGCTAGATTTATCCGTGGCTCTGCCAATTCATTTTTTATAACTAGAAATAAAAGAGAGCATATCAAAAAATAAATAAAGGGCCAGAAAACATGAAGGAGTAGGAAGAGGAGAAAAAAAAATGAGAAGAAATATATTCTGAGGAGAGTACTAAATCAATTAACTTAAGATATTTATCTTGAAATAAAAATATATGACAATTTTTTTCTCATCTTAATTAAGTTAAATTAAGAGAAAATTTCAAGTGGTTTTTAGGGAGGTGCTCTTCTTTATCTTGGGCAGAATTTTAGTGAAATCTGATCTAGGATATATATCATGCAAAATGTTTCTAAATCAGTCACTTAAGCACCAATTGTGTAATATTAATCACATATTAGACAGATCAGGTAACAGAATTCCTTCTCCCATCACTCCCTTCTTCTTTCCATAGCTCCTTCTCTCCTTGTTTACCTGAGTATCCTCTTTGTCTTTCAAGGTGAGTGGGAAGGTTATTTCTTAAAAGTTATTACATCTGATGAGTTCCCCCATACAGTTTGGAAATTAGTATATTAAAGGCAAAATCATGTAAAAAGATAATAAACTACTGTAGTCATGAAAACTATTATTAATATATACCAGGCATACAATCAGTTTTCAGAGCATGTACTCTTTTGAGGGGACTGATATTGTAAAAAGCACTCTTGCCAATAAATAATTTATTCATATTTTAATCTTGTCTTTACAACACATTCATCTTAACAGATTTGTTTTTTTGCCAATGTATGTTGGAACATTGCCAATGAGAACTGTTTGTAAAAATACAACCTTCCTCATTTTTTTTCCAATGAGACGATGTAAAGAGAGAAACCCAAATAATCTAAACAATGTTTAACACCTTTAGCATCTGTTGGAAAGCAAAAATGAAGACTAATGTTCTCATAGATAGCTCATTCAGTGTTTATCTTGATGACTAGAAAACAAGCAGCCGAACAACCATTGAACTGCATTACAATAAAATATACGTTTTTCAGAGAGAGGAGCACAAAATCAGTTTTCATTTGGCATGCTAAGTATGCTATATTTGAACAGAATGTTACATATTCATTTCATTCATCATTTAAAGGCAGATAATCAGGAAGTCATTACGTGGCCTGCATTGGGCAGCTATTCGATTAGAGCATAATTGAGCATTCTGTAATTCAGCCAAAGCTGACAGGTTGGGAATGCATAATATCCAACCTAGGTATTTTAAATGTGGGGAGAAGAATGGGGCAAATGGTATTACTAGTCAGAATAGGCTCCTGGAATAAAAGACTTAAAAAAATAAAAATCTGTTGATTTACATTTCTTTCCCTCTTTTTAGTTTTTCATTGTTCTGTCCAGTTAATTTTGCAAATAAGTAATTTATCAATTTTAGTAACTTATTTGGAGAATCATCCTCTCTGGCTTCCGAAGACTTGACATAACCTTTTGGGTCATGCTGGGATTTTTCTGCGGTGCTCCAGACTGACTGTACATGGACTCTTAGGAATAAAGAAGGTAAATTATTAAAGAGAGAGAGAGAGAGAGAGAGAGAGAGAAAGAACCTGATTTTATCCAGGATTTTGTAAAGTGAGAGCTAGGATTGGAAATCAGAGTACAGAAGTGGATAAGGCAGAGGGAAAACTGGATAGTCAGGCAAACTAGAGAGTCTTACTGCTGTTGCAATTTGTTAGGCCATTTATATTATGACACACAGATGTTGTCAGTGTACCTACTTCTTTTAAGCATTGTCAGTTCACAGAAGACATGGTTTTCCATTGGTCGACTCACTGTTCCCTGCTTGTCAAGTTCCTCTTTCTACCTTTCGTCTTCCTGTCCAAATCCAAGGTGAGGTTTTAATCAGAAGGAAACCCATTATGCTGCGGTTTGGAAATAAAATGTGTTTGACCGAAAATTGGTAAATACTTACTAATTTTATTTCATTTTTTGTGATATTAATAACAAAATTAGCAATTTTAAGAGACAAAAGGGGGAGTTGTTTTATCGTTAGTATTTGTTTTAGTTTCCTAGTGCTGCCATAACAAAGTATCATGGCCGAAATTTATTGTCCTCTCCCCACCCACGGCTTTGTTGAGAATTGTCAGAACATGGTAATACAAAGTGACTGCCTTTTTGTTGGTCTTATTACTGTTTTGTTAAATTCTCATTAGAAAATGCACTCCTTCATTGCCTGCACCTGAGAAAGATCATGTCCGCTGCTGCTCATGATACACACAACCTTGACTTGGTCGAAAACATATAAATCACGGGAACTATACAAGGAGGAGACCATAAGGAAACTAAATTCTTGTGATCACCAGAATAAAATCAGGCAAAGAAAAAGTGATAAAAGTCTCCACTAAGAAATAAGAGGTCTTCCCTGTTGTCCTGTATTAAAAGATTCCCTTCCTTTGCTATTGATAAGGCACATGTCCACATGCAAATAAACACGAATAGATTCTGGTTCAAGATGGCAAGGTAAGGGAATCCTGACTTCACCAACTCCCATAAATATATAAAATCTACAGCTACACCTGGAATGACTTCCTCTGGGAAGACAAAAACTAAAACTAAAAACTTGCTGAGTGACACACATGAGAAGGAGGAGAGAAGGCTCCCATGAAAGCAGATAAGAGAGGCTGAGAAACAATCTCATGATGAACCCCACCTGTGGCCACCACCCCACCTGTGGCCACCACCCACCATCATCATGAGGGAACAGAAAACCCGGGGCTTCTCCTTGAGGGGAAAAGGGTTTGAACGCTGCATCCGGCACCCTTATTTTTATGACCTGAATCTGAAAGAGGCACCCCAATCATCTAGCCTTAAAAATGAATGAGGCCCCGGACCACATGCCCACAGGCCCTGAGATCTGAGGCAAAGGCTGCGGGGAGAGCAAACTCACCAGCCTTTGGACCCCAGTGCAAGAAGGACCGTGGGTGGAGGGGGGCTCTCCGACTTTGCTTGCTTGTCTTAGAAAGCCTGGGCCTGAGGAGCAGGCACACTTGAGGCCTGCCGGGTGCTCTCTTGGAAGGAGCCTGGCAGTTGCATCTTCGCCGGGTCCCTGAGACTGGAGAGACGTGAGCTTCAAGCAGGAGGAGAGAGGGAGAGGGCGTGGAGAGGGGTTTGGTACTCAGCAAAGCACAGAATCACCTGCGGCAGGTGCAGTGGTTAAAAAAATGGAAATGCTGAGACTGCAGGTTCAAGCACTGCCTGGCCACTGTGACTGTCTTTCTTCTCCCATTGATACCTATGCACAGAGTCTGCGACAGTGTAACAGGGTACTAAAGATGGACATTTGAGCCAAGAAGGGAAGAAAATCGATAGCAAATTCCCAAGTGAGACGCTGCATGTAGATGCATATTTTTTCAAAGTAACTTTGTCTGAATCTATGAGATCAACTTGAAGGCCTGGACCAGTATCAAGGATCTAAAAGTGCCTGGAGAGGAGGAATATTTGTGAATTGAGTTATTGTCAGTGGCAAGTCCCATCCATACAAATTAGAGCTCTGGGTGAAATGACTCTCATTTCAAGCTGAGTTGGGAGATACTTCAATAAGATCATTTCAGGGAGCTTGATGTGTTCTGTGAGGCTTGGGGTCGGCCTCGCCCCTGGGAAATAGAAAGATCAAGAAATGGATTGGCTGTAGCTGAATGATGGGCCAGGAAGAGGTGATGGCATAGGACAGCCTGCCCTCCAGGTCTGCTGGGATAAAGGATGTGTGGTTTGTCCTATAGATCAGAGGTGATCCTCCAGTGCGACAGAACTAGCGTGGGTGTTCTTATATCTTGTCCAAGGGACCATGTAGAGTGGCAAGTGTTGCTCAGTTGATAGAAACTGTAGGAAAAAAAGCTATAAAGACAGGCTGGCCAAGAGGGCATTTCTAGCATCAAGAGATCTGAAGGCAAAAGACAACCGTGTGGGGCAGAGGAAAGGTTTCTATGAAGACTCCACAAAAGCAACTCATAAGAGAAAAAGACAAATTTAACTTTCTGCCAGGAAATGTGAAGCCTCCTCCCAAATTTATCAGTAAAGTAAGAATTTTATCAGTAAAGTAAGAATTCTTTGTCTGTTTGTCTTCCCTCCTACCCCTTCCACATCCCCGTCAGCACCCTTGACTGAGGTATTTCCACCCATAAAAGACTCAACCTGGAAGAGCGGAGAGAAGATTTAACTTTAATTAATAAAGTGATTTTGTTATTATAGAATATGCATTCCAATGTCTGATTGAAAACTGCCTTTGTAACTTTGAGTGACTATAGGATTTGTTTTGTTTGTTTTGTTTTTATCATTTCTTTTTTTTTTATTAAGCCAGAATAAGCAGAAAAATCATGGTATCTGCCTGTTTGCATGAAAGGGTAGGAAGAGTAAACTCGGTGAGAAAATTTAAAGAGAAAGTGAGGCTCAGAAATAAAATGGCTATGTGGTTACAAATCCTATTTGTTCAACAAACTGGCTACATTCATGTCTATGCATCTGTGCTTCTTTATCTTTCCTACTTGTCATTATTCAATGGAAGAGGTTGTGTTCAAGATGTTCATGTCACTCCTCATCGCTTTTTCAAGTTGTGGCTGGTTGCTAGTAACTGAGGCAGCTACAACAGGTTTAAGCGATGGGAAAGAGGGCTCACTTTTCCACCTTCTGACTTACTTTCTACTTAATTCCAGTAACACTCACTTGGTAGATAAGGGTGCTTACAAAGGGAATGACCAGAATTTGGGTAAATTTTGCTGAGTGTCCAGCTTAAAGAGTAGAAAGAAGGTTTCAAAATTTGTCTAGATTCTTGGTGTTCTAGCTATAGTCCTCCACAATCAGTAGTGTTTTCCCTAGGAGTTCTGTTTTTTCCTGTACATAACTTTTTGATGGACACTATCTCAAAGAAACATTTTTACCATTTTACTTTTTACTTTTGGTTTTTAAAGATGATCTTATGGATAAAACATACATTGACAGGAAATCTAACTCTGGGTGGTGAACACAGAATGCACTATATGTATGACTTTCTGTTGAATGATACATTGAAATTTGCTGGATTTTGTTAATCAGTGTCACTCCAATAATTTTTAATTTAAAAAGGTACATTAAGTACAAATACATACACTATTTTTACCTCTCTTGTTATAACTTAATATTTTTTATGAATGAATGTTGGTTTGGAACAAGGACACCTTAAATTTTAGTGGCATAGGAAATGCCAAGAAAATACTCCCTGGAGGAACCTGGAATATTTAAATTCCAGATTTAGTTTGGAAAGAATCCCCTATTTTTGTATTTTATTATTATTACCTGTTTTTGTACGTTTTTGCCTCCACAAATTAATTATACTTTTGGGGGCCAAAAAACATGCCCTACTCTAGAAAATAGAAAATTTCCTTGCACACCATAGGTACCTACTGCATTTTAAATTGTTTAAAAATTTAAAACTTGGAGTAAAATAAGATTATCATAGTGGTGCAATATTATATTTTTTGGTCACACATGGTTAAATCTGCTTAGAAAGTTACATACTCTCCAGTATGAAAACCTGACTTGGTGCTATTTTTTAAAATCTACTGCATTTTAATCAGCTTTGATTAACATTGCAAAAAGCTAAAGGAAAACAGGATCCACTTCTTTAGTTCTTTCTTCCTTCCTTTCTTTTTTTTTTTTTTGTCAATATGAGGGAAATTTACATTTTCTAGTCTTTCTCACCTATCACCAGCAGAATTAGGCCCCAAGCAATTAATTCATTTGCAGCCATAAGAAATGACTCAGGGGATTGCAATGGCCAAAGAGTCTGTCATTTGTAATGATTGGTTAGGATGGGAAAATGAATTCCACAAGGCCTCCTAGAGTATGTGTACCAAATTCACTGCTTCATTTATCATAAAAACAAAACACCAAAAGGTTTAGTTTCCACATAATAAAACCAAAATCGCTGGTGATATCGTGTGGAAAGCAGAAATGTTGTAGCAACTGACTGCAGTGATAGTTACACATAGAAAACAGTATGGGCTGTTTCAGCAAATCTTACTCAACCAGGGGTAATCGGTACAACACCTGAAGATGCTTTGTAATTCTAGGTATTGTTTGCTGTCCCTTGGCTTTACACTTACCTTTCTGATATTGGTAGTCCCTCTACCCACATCAGTCGTTTTGCTTTCTGTGATTTCAGTTACGCAAAGTCAGTGGCATCCCAAAAATATTAAATAAAAAATTCCAGACATAAAGATTTATAAATTTTAAATTACAATCTGTTCTGAGCAGTGTGATGAAATGTCGTACTGTCAAGCTCCTTCCCACCCCATATGTGAATCGTACCTTTGTCCAGAATCTCTACAGTGTGCATGCTCCTGCCCATTAGTCATTTAGTAGCTGTTTAGGTTATCTGGTCAACCACTGAAATATCACAATTCTTTTGTTCAAGTAAAGCTTCTTTGGATTCACAATGACCTCAAAGCTCAATAGTAGTGGTGCTAGCAATTTGGACATGCCAAATAGAAGCCAAACAGTGCTTCTTTTAAGTGAAAAAGTTGAGAGTTATTCATTTAATAAAGAAAAAGATTAAATGCTACGGTTGCTAAGATCTGCGGTAAGAGTCCTCTATCTGTGAAACTGTAAAGAAGGAAAAAGAAAGCCATTCTAGTTTTGCTGTCAAATTTTAAACTGCAAGAGTTACATCTACAGTGAGTGATAAGTGCTTAATTAAGATGGAAAAGGGATTAAATTTTTGGGTGAAAGCTTTGAACAGAAAATGTGTTTAAATTCAGAGCAACACACTGCACCAGAAAGCACTGAGCCTGTATGAAGATTTCAGCAAGGGATCCCCTGAAACAAGTGACACCAAGCCACTATGGCAAATAAGGGATTCACAGATTCAGGAATAGATTTGGACTGAAATATCTAAAAATTCCTGGAGAGAGAGAGAGAGGCGAGAGAAGAGAGAAAGATGACATTCGCATAACTTTTATTATAGTATAATATAAAAATTGTTCTATTTTATTATTAGTTATCATTGTTAATCTCTTACTGTGCCTAATTTATAAATTAACTTTATTGCAGTGTGTATATATAGAAAAATACATAGTATATATAGAGTTCAGTACTCTCTGAGGTTGCAAGCATCTGCTGGTGGTCTTGGACCACATCCCTCACGGATGAGGGGGAACTACTTTACTATCCTTTCTATCCCTGGGTGGAAAATTCTGTTTTCAGGTTCCCTTGCCAACTGGTTTCCTGTTAGTTTCTGCCAATGGGAGGTACCAGCTGGAGATTAGAAGTCTATAACAGAAGAGAGGGTTTTTTTCTTTCTTTCTTCCTTCCCTCCCTCCCTCCTCTCTCCCTTCTTTCTTCCTTCCTTCCTTTTTTTTTCTTCCCTAAATACCTCTGGCAGTAAAACAGAAGCAGTGAATGAAGGAGTGTGACCACAGGCAGCAGCACAGGTGGCAGGTTCGGTAGCTTCATGGGGTACAGGCTCTTAGTGGCAGTGGTGTGGCTCCAAAAGCATTTTGGGCAGCACCTTAGCACACAGATATGGAGCAGCTCCTGAGCTTTAGGGAGTAAAATCCTACTCCTTTGCTCCTCCAGCCCTCCTTTCTCTTCTCTGCTGCTTTTCTATCTCCTCAGCACCTCCAATTCTTTATGTTAAACTTCTCCCTTTCTGAAGTATCTAAAATGCTTTTTTCCCCCCTCCTTACTGAACACTAATGAATACAGCAGTATAGCAACAATGTTCCCAGAAATAATAACAAAAATCTGGAATTAGTTATGTATTCTGATTGGGTCTAAACATAGTCGTGATCTTATTGCTAGTAGAAAATGGAAAACCAGTCACCCTTGCTATGCAGTGACAACACAACGACTGAAATTATTCCTTGTCATCACCTGGGATGATATGCTTATTAGCTCTGAGTTTGAAATGTCAAGTGACTGCTTCATAGTGGACATAATTATAAGGACTGAGAGGCAGTTAGATGGCTTCTGACTATGCTGGAGAGCTTACAAAGAGAGAATAAAAACTCCTGGCTTTAGATTCTCCATTTAAAATATGGACAGAGAGAGGTTGCGGCATGGCCTTCGTAGAGTCTCTTATGAAGTTAGAGACTGAGCCACTGACAAACCAGTCTCAGTATTTGATCCTACATGTTGTAGAATAATGACATAAGTTGAATCTACAGCTTTAGGATGCCTCTTATGTAAATGTCAGGACATTGATTAGCAAGAAGTAGAATTCCAAAAATTTGTAATGAGGATCTGTGAGTTGATTCAGATTATTCTGAAAGCATTGAAACAGCAGCTTCCTGAGGGCCTCCTTTTTCAGAGGAAGCAGTTTTTGTTCCATAAGGAAGAAGAAACTGGCTTTCTCTTGCTTTAAGAACCTATAATAAGCTCATCTGAGGTAGTTAGTTTGCAAGATGATGCCAATTATTTTCAAGATACACCCTCATTCCAACTTACTGCCTTCATGCCCCAAACCAGAGTCAGATCCCTATAGGTCCAGGATTTTGAGGGCAAAGTTTGGTCTATAAGGAGACAGCTTGTATATTGAAGGAAGTGCAAGACTCAGTTAATTTATATAAGCAGAACCTGGGTAATATGTATAGAAAAGGATTCTGAGATCCTTAAGCCCAGGAGGAGAGAACACAGTGTACTACCAACGTGTTAGGATGACTAGGTAGAAGTGGCTCTTACAGTTTGCTTTCCTTGGTTGACTGAAACATTGACTGAATAGTGATAGATACTTAATGACACTGTGATGACAAAGAGTGCTATAGTATATTTATCATATGCTATCCAGTCCCTTCCCCACTATCTTCTATGTCACCTGGCTGAGTCCAGACAATACTTCACTCATTGAGAAAGCCTGCATGACAGGACTACTGGAAAAGCCTTGTAGTGTCTGACCTCTGCAGGTGATTACTATAGGAGGTGACGTCATTGAAGGAGCTCTCTGGTTTCAGTGGGAATAATCAGGTGGCAAAAGTCAAATGGCAAAAGTGCAGTTACAATAATGGGCAACAGGGCTGGAGTGGCTGTTAGACTATTTTATTTTTCTTTAAGAAGGGGCATTGATCAAAGTGTTTTTTTTGTTTTTTTTTTTTTTTTTTTTCTTTTTTTGGAAGATATTAGATAAGAGGTTGGAAAACTGGCCCATGGACATGCTAGCCATTTTGTAAATAGTTTTACTGGAATATACTTTCTTGCCTTTTCACATATGTATTTTCTGATGACTTCTGTCACATGACAATGGCAACAGGATTCATTTAGCCTGTGATGCCTAAAATAATTACCCTCTGAACCATTACAGGAAAATATTTGGTGACCCTGAATAAACTGGGATGGCATGCTTACAGTAAGATAACCCCAACTCCACGTGACCCTGCCATGGCATATACTGAAAATATTCCTCTGTACCCTCTGTAAACTGGCCTACATCTATTTGGCCAGATAACTGAGCACTGGTGAAAAAGAAACTCAGATCTCTTGAAATTATTGGAGATGAGCTCTGAGTTGCTTCTAATCCTTGAGGGTCCAAAACCCTGTGGTGACCAATAAGAGGGGTGGTTAGACGATAGATGGAATTTGGCACATCCCTATCTTGCAGTCAGCCTGGTGACCACCCTCACTTCTTAGGCCCCGGTTTGAACAGATGCACCAAAAACTGCTGAGTCCCACTTTGACCTCTGATTCCTGGAGGGAGTGTGTTGTGTGTTGTTTTTGGCCCTGGAGTGACAGCAACTTCCTAACCATTTTTTTAGTAGACTTCTTCATCTCTTGGCTCTTTTTAAATCTCTTTTCTTAGTCCTTTTTCTCTTCCTGCTGTTCCTTCATATTTGATATCCTGCTTTTTAAAATTCCTCTCTGTTGGAATTATACTATGGATGCACTAGCTTATCATCAGCTTGGAGGCTAGATCTTAGGGGAAGAAGTTAGGCTCAGGTTCCTTGTGAGCAGTATGAAGACATTATACCCAGAGAGACCACACACACTCTTCAGGGTCACATACCTAGACAGTTGTCAAACACAAGTATTAAGAATTTCTGGCTCCTTGCCTGATAGGCTGGAAATTCTAAACTTATATCTTAATTGCTCTTACATACTTTTAAAAAATGTACACAATCCTTGGTCAAACTGAGGTCTTTGAAAGCTAAATCTCTGCGGAAAGATCCTAGGGTTACGACCTGTTAAAAAGTCCTACGGTTTCTTGAGATGCATTTGGGAACAACAGTACTGTTTGTAACAAAAGGTGGAGAAACTGCACCACAAGTGCATTTATCATATGAGAATTCAACTTTATGTGATTCAGGAATGTGGGAAAATAAAGAGAACATAAAAATAAATAAACAAAACAGGTAATTTTGCTTTGCATCTCTTCAATAGTTGTATACCTCAGTACCCAGAGTAAATATGCTACAAATTGGATTTCTTTGGTCAGATTTAGTTTTTACATGATTCGCATAATGTGAATGCTTCTGTTTTCACTAAGACCATAAAGACCTTTGATCCACAGAACCAGTCAAAAGTTTTTGAAATATCTTTAAAAGTTATAAAATTCACTAGACAGAAAGACTACTTCTGTGTAAGATTCTATTATTCCAAATGTACTTTTGCAACTATCTAGAAAAGTATTTCAAAATCTTAAGCATCTAAAGGTGAGAATTGAATCAAGTAATGTGCTGGATTGAGTGGAATCACCGATTTCTGTGAGATGGTTAATTAGACAAGAATATTTCTCAAACTAAAGAAAGTAGAGTTATGACTATCTTCTAGGTTATTGATTGAATGTATAGTAACTGTGGGAATATGCTCAGCCTGGCAATTGGAACAAAGAAAAATTACCCTGGATGTTTTCATATCTAGACATCTCTATTGCTTAATGTATTTTTCATTATTTGATTTTAATTGGCTAAGAAAATATCCTCAAAATTACATAAAGGGACAAAATTATTTTCTTAGTGGATAAAATATTTATCCTTGGTGCATTTACAATGAAATAAAGAAAAAAATATTTAAGAGACAAACTATAGTATTAACATTTTCTGTTAAGGAAACTATATATTCATTTGGGGGTATTTACAATATATATAAGATTTTGACCCAATTAAATCACTGAACAGTCTTGAAATTCTAAATTAAAATGTAAATTTGAACATTCAATTTAGACATGGTCAAAATTGAAATTGTGCTTAGATTCAGTATTGGAACATGTAAAGGAACTTTTACATAGCTATAAGTTTTATCATAAATATATAAAAATTATTTAATTTCTAAATAAGGCTCATCAAACAATTGAAATAATTAAAAAGAAATTGAATATATTAAATTTATATATGCAATTGGAAAGTTTAGTTATTTAATTAACTACATTTACAAATGGGATCAAACAGTAATCCAAGTCTTCCTTAAAGGTAATTGCTGAAATTTGTTATACTTATAAATAGTAGTTTTTGTATACTGAATTAAAAAGCTTAAGAAAGAACCAGGTTTATGAATTTGTTATTAATGCACTGACTTTTAATTTAAATAAAATAAACGCCTGAATAATCTTTGTGTAGTTGAAACCTGCACAGTAAGACAACTACAAAAAAAATTGACATTTTTGGGCTGAGTGTAAAAGGCTTAGTGGTTTTCACACATGACCATATTACTTCAACTTGTGTTCAGCCATAGACAAAAGAAAAAAAAATCTGGCATTAAAAAAAAAAAAAAAAAAAAAAAACCTGGCTGTGTTGAAATTATGTAAAAATGATAGATGAAAAGAAACCATGTAATTTTCATGGTCAATTTTTAATTTTGATTATACGCCATTGTTGGCTTCATGTAAAACTCCCCATGTAATAGCAACTATGCTCGAAGAAAATTCATAATACTCACTCATAAAATTTCAGCTTGAAAAGAATCTCAGCCCTCGTCGGTTCCAGTGCCTCATTTTGTGACAAGAGGATGGAACCTCAGAGATGTAAAATACCTATGGGCACAGAGAGAGATCATGAAAGAACTGAGACAGGGAGCCAAGTCTCCTGGGCACCGGGGCCAGTCCTCATCTCTGATTCACAGCACTTCACCGATCAAGCCTTTCAACATTTGACCCATGAGCCAGGTCATCATTTTAGCCTTCAATTTTGAAATGGGGATCAGAAAATTAATGCCGCATTATACAGTGATATCATTATTAGAATCGAGCCAGCTGAGATCCTAGAGCTCTGTTTTTTTTTTGTTTTTTTTTTTTCACAAGGCCCTGTTGCTTTCATTTTTCAACCCAGCACCTTCTGTTTCCACTAAGTATTCACTTGGAGTTCTTTTAAAAGGAAAGTTTCACACACTTCCTATGGCCTCTACTCTCTCATAGAAGGAGTGACATTTGAGAATTCTGACACTAAGACATCTCTGACTTCAATCACAGAGTGCAAAAATGAATATTTTCCACATGAAACTTTGAAGGTTGGTGCTCTTTTAACATAGCCTTTCAGTTTTACTTGAGATTGACTGCAGGGGGATTGGATGGTAGTTCAAGCAGCACAACAGAGGGTGTTTGATAATCAGTGCCCAGTGTAAGAGGAAGGATGATGAGGCCTCTGTTGAGCCGAGGCAAAGGCAAAGCCCGTGGCTTGGGGAGAGATAATTGATCCAAAGAAATTTAGCACTTCCACAGAAAACTTCTGTAGCAAATAGTGTGTGCTCCAATTCTGTTCTTAGCTGGCGTTCATACTGCTTCCATATTTTTTCTCAAATTCCTATTGACCAGAGAATTTTGTACAGTTTTGGGTGGTATCAGCTCATAAAATATATATGTGTGTCTGTATACATATGTATTATTTTTTGAGGGGGGCTCAATCAGAAGGACTTGAGCCCCCATATACTCGAATTCATAGTATAATATAAATGATAATATAATATAATATAATATAGTATAATTAATATAATATAAATGCTTAGATATTATATAGAGAGCTTAAGAAAGAATAGCCATTTAAAAAAGAAATAAAATAAAGTGAAAAAATAAATACTTTTTTTCTTCTTAATTAATTTGAAAAAAGACATCCTCTCTTGATAGATACTCAGTAGTTCTTCAGATTTTGCAATAAAAATTGTCTTATAGAAACTATAATGGTTAGGTTTTGAAGACATTAATCACGTTATTGTTAGATAACTTTTGTTTTGCTTGTTTCTACATGTGTTATAAAACCCACAATTCACGTTATCATTTTTGCTTTAATCATCAGTAATCTTTTAGACCTATTTACATATTTATTATTTCTACTGGTTTTCATTTATTTCTGCAGATCTGAGGCTCCATTTGCTATCATTTCACTGCAGCCAGGAGAATTTATTTTAACATGTCTTTAGTGCAATTTTCTGAAGACAAATTCTCCCATCTTTGGTACCTAGAAATGTTTTCTTTCACCTTCACTTTTTAAAGGTAATTTTGCTGAATGTGTGATTCTAAGTGGACATTGCCCCCTATTCCATTAACATTTTGCTTCATTGTCTCCTGATCTTCTATTTGTGTTAAGAATTTAATCATCATTGGTCACACTTATAAAATGCTCCCTTTTATGCAGTGTATCCCCCCCACACACACTTTATGGATGCTTTAAATTTTTTTTCTTTCTCTTTTGTTTTTAACAGTTTGACTATGATGTGTGTAAGTGTAATTTATACAGCTTAAGGGTTCTCTGTACTTGGATCTTTATGTGACTATCTTTCATCAATTGTGGACAATTGTCTCTGTGATCTCTTCAACTATGTACCTGTACCACTGTCTCTCTCCATTTCTTCTAAGATTGTGATTTTACGTCTATCTATCTATCTATCTATCTATCTATCTATCCATCCATCCATCCATCCATCCATCCATCCATCCATCCATCCATCATCTATTATCTATCTATGTATCTATGTATCTACCTATCTACCTATCTAGATTTATATAATCATTTGATATTTTTCTTTTGTGTCTGCTATGTGTTACATAGCATTTCTCCAAAATCCATATGTTGACGTCCTAACACATAGTACCTCAGAAAGAGACTATATTTGTAAATAGTGTCTTAAAATGATAATTAATTTTAAATGAGGTCTTGAGGGCAGGCCCTAACCCAATGTGACTGGTGTCTTTATAAGAAGAGGACATTTGCATATAGACATGTACAGAGGGAAGATCATGTGAAGACACAGGGAGAAGATGGCCATCTACAAACCAAGAAAAGGGATCTCAGGAGAAATCAATCCTGATAACACCTTGATATTGAACTTTGAGCTTCTAGAACTGTGAGAAACATTTCTGATGTTTAAGCCACCCAGTCTATGGCACTTTGTGCTGACAGCCCCAGCAAACTAATATGGTGTCTCTAAATGTTTTCAGTTTTGATAACTTATATTGACCTGTCTATAATTCACTGAATCTTTTTTCATTATGTGTACAGTCTAAGTTAATAAAAAAATATTTCTTATATTGAATTTCTCCTTTAAGCATTTCTATATTGTTCTTCATTAAAGTTTTCATCTCTTTGAGATCCCCCAGTTGCTAATATACACGATCTACTTTTCCCACTAAATCTTTTAACATATTTGTCATAGTTACTGTAAAAACCTGGAGTGATAATCCCAATATCTGGGCCATTTCTGGATCTGCTTCTATTTGTATTTCCTCTTTTGATGATGAGTCACATTTTCTTGCTTCTTCACGTTTCGTAGTTTTTGGTTTATTTACATTGTGCATATATACACAATAGAAACTGAGAGAAATCATATTTACTTCTAGAACATGGCATGTTTCTTCTTCTGTCAGGAGACAGTGTTGGGGAAGAGGAGAGTTAATCAATCTAAACATTAGTGGAACTGAGTCTAGGTTTTGTTGCAGCTTTAAACAGATTATGTTTACTGTTGATTTCAGATATTTTGAGGATCACCTGAAAGGGAGTACTCATTTCTCACCAGTCCTCCACCCAGATCCCTGCCCCAGGCTTTGAAGGATCTTGGAAGTACCTGTGCTGAAGGCCTAGAGTAAGGTTCCTCCATTCTTATGCCCCATCCCCAGTCTTTGGAAGTCATGGGATCACACTCAGAAGGAGACTGGAGACCCTAAGAAATCTCCTCTCAGCTCTCATGCTTGGCCCCAGTTTTCAGTTATTCTCTGACTTGTACTCCAAGAAAACCTATGTGCCTCTGGGAGTTTGTGGGTTCTTCTACTTATAAGTTCTTCCTTGTAAGGAATGGCTTGTTGCTATTTAGATTTTAGTTCAGTTAGGCATCTTTGTGTCCTCTGCTCTCACATGTGCTTTTAAAACTCTATGATTTGTAGCGCATCTGGATAGCTATTGTTAGGGTGAGTATGATGATACCTTGAAATTTACTACACACTACCTCAAGTGGCGGAGTTGTCTTCTTATTAATTGTTGGGTAAGAAATTCAACCATGTTTGAAGAAAAAAAATGGAACATGTATGAAGAGAAATAAACAATGCACCCACATGCCAAAATACACAGCAGTTATGGAGAATGTTAACTAGCTCAGTTTGGTTAAAATATTGATATGTGAAGGTGAGTTGTAGGCAATGAGTAGTTATTGCTGAAGATGTCTATTGGTTTTGACAGCTTTGTATTCCATCCCTCTAGAAAATTTCCTCTGCTTCTATTTGGGGAGTTGTTCCTTACATAATCCTTTTCTTTTCTTTTTTATTTTTTTGATGGAGTTGTTAATACAAAGATAGGCATGGGAACTTAGCCTAGATAACCATAACACCCCATCTTTCAGTCAATGGCACAATTGCAAGGCCGGTGTGAGGCTAGTTGGTGTTCTTCCTTGGAATTTGCATCCACTAAAGAAAGAGAAGAAAAGCCAACTCTTTCTATGGGTGGAAAAGCCCATCTGGAGCAGAAAGCCAGAGCAGAGATGACTTGAAGAATAGCTCTGTACCCTCTCCTGAGCTATATGCTTTTGTTTGCAGTCTCAAGCCCTGACTATTACTAGGCTCTCTTTATAAACTGTAAAGATATATTTAGGTTTTAGTTACTCTGTTATAACTGTCATATTGGCTCATGACAAATTGGCTCTTTTCAACCTATTCTTTCTAAAACCAATGCAAAAGGAAAGGAGATAACCATATTTAGGGATTTTACAGTACAGTTACAGGAACCACTTCATTTAGTCATACTTTTGAAAGGCTTTTAATTCATTGGCATCACCCTCATTCTACTGATGAGGAACTTTTGACACAAAGGAATAAAGCAACATCGCCTAGGTTACATAAATGGTGCCAAAACATTAAAAATGTTTTCTTCATTAGCTGATATAGTAATATTGTTTTCTATTTACTCTGCAAATATATTTACTCATAGCTCATTCATCTGTATTAGTTTGTTTACTAAGAATGCTTACGTGACTGTTCTGTATCTCTCTTTACAGTCACCAAAATACATAAAATGTTATTACATCAATAATGCCTTAGTAATTAAATTCTGAAAAAAATAAAATATTTCTCTAGAACATAGAAATGGCCAAAAGATCATTTTGATCTTAAGCTTCCATGTTGCCTTCACTCATTTTATTATTTCTTCTGCTGAAAAAAAATGTTTTCTAGGATCTGAATATTGTTAATATGTGTGGCTTGTCCTTAAGTGAGGTATCTCCTAATTCAGATCAATTAAGTTAATTAATATAATAAAAAATACGTGATAAAAAATAGCAGCTACCATAAATTGAAATTACGTCCTTATTTCTAAATGTATTTAATATGTCTCTCTTATGACAGCTTCGTGAAGATCGGAGCCATGTCCATTTTCTTTACCATGGTTTTCAAGTCTCTACTTTAGAGTGTTATATATAAATATAATTAGCATTCAATAAATACTTTGGAAGTGAATGCATAAATGAGAGACACTCCTCAATTTTAAAGTAGATCCATTTTACTTCTAGCTGGAATGATTAAGGAGAGCTTTTTATAGCAGACAGCATTCCACCTGGGCCTGCAAACCTGGTCAGGATTTCAATGCGATTGGATTTGAATCAGAAGAGCAGCATAAACAAGAGCACACAAGTGCCAAAATATGCAGCATGTATGAAGAATGTCAAATAGCTCAGTTTGGTAGAAGTATTTGATATATGAAGGTACGTTATGGAAAATGAGGTTGGAAAGGTTTGGGACCAGAGGGCCTTTTATTTCAATCTAAGAAGTTTTACTTTTATTTGTAGACAATGGGGAGTCAGTGAAGGATGGTGCCCTGGGAAATGAGTAAAGCTATAGCACAGGATGATTAATCTGGGAGATGTCTGCAGACTGGATTAGAATGCGAAGAAATTGGAGGTAAGGGGACAAGTTAGCTATAAATTGCAAGTGAGTAACAATGAAGTCTGAAACCATAGTAAAAAAAGTGAGAATGGAGATATAGAGACATAATGTAATTATTTTTACTATTAACAATTATCACCTCCAGAAGGATCATTTATTGTTCCAGGTACTATACTAAGAGAATGAGTGCATCATTTTATTTCTTTACACAAAGCAACCCTATCAGTATATAATATTACTCCCTTTTTACACTTGAGAACATGAAGCATGCAAGTCACACTGGGCAATTGATAGAATCAGAATTTGAACCAAGATAATGTGGCTCCTGAACTAAGCTCATATTAACAGTTATGCAGAAGTTAAATCTAAAGTCTTCAATAATTCTCTAGATGTGGTATAAAAAGGAAGGTTTCCTCTTATTTCACCTATAGCGTTAAAAATTTACAATAATAATAAAAGATAAGTTTATATTTATACTCAGACAAAATAGGTGCATGATGCCTCCAGTATATCCAAATGAGGCATTCTAGCAGCAACTTGAAATGTAAGACTAAAGTTCAAAAAAACAGGTCTGGGAGTGGAGATTTAGAAAGTGTGAGCATAGAGGAAATATGTGAAATCACACTCCTGCCAAGATAGAGAGTATAAAAAACCAGAACAGAGACCTAGGGAACAATCCTTTGAGAATGCTTTCATAGACTAGGAGGAGAAAGGGCAAGCAGAGAATGAAACCAAGGAGTATCAAAGAGACAAAAGGTGTTAAGGGTTGAATTGTGTCCCATAAAAAGGTATGTTAAAGTTCTAACTCCCAGTTCCTCAGAATGTGATTTTATTTTGAAATGGGTCTTGACAGATTTAACCAGGTTAAGACAACGTTATTAGGGTGAGTCCTAATTTAATATGACTGATGTTCTTATAAAAAGGAGAGATTTGGACACAAGACACATATGAAGGAAAGATAATTCGAAGACACACAGGGGAAAGACAGCTGTGTGATTGGCATCTACAAGCCAAAGAATTGCCAAAAGTTGCCAGAAAATACTATAAGGGGCAAAGAAGAATTCTCTCCTGGAGCTGTTAGAGAAAGCATGGTCCTGCTGATGCCTTGATTTCACACTTCTAGACTTCAGAACTGTGAGAATAAATTTCCATTTTTTTAAGTCACTCAGTTTTTGGTACTTTGTTATAGCAGTTCTACAAAAGTAATACAGATGCAAAACACCCATCTATATAGATAAACACACCTGCGTGTGCACACACACAAGACCAGACTGTTTCAAATGGATGATGGGCATGGTCAATAATGCTAAATGCTATAGAGAAATCCTTGAGTGTAAAGATTGAGCAAATTCTATTCTATTTGATCATTATTTGATCGTTAGTGATTAGTGATCACTGAGAAATTAGTTTCAGTGTACTGGTGAGAGAAACAGATATTTAAATTCAAGTACCTACAGATACCAGACAGCAAACTAAAGCATGTGAAGCACTGGCTGTAAGATAAACACAAGTGGTAAAGGCTGTGACAAGCAGAAGATGGTCTGCTTCATAAAGGCAAGGCATTCATTTTTTTTTAATTATTAGGATGGCAAAGGAAAACACATCTGCAATCCATGAATACACATCCTTTGTTCAATGAATAAGTGTGCTATCACTAGTTTTCCAAGTCTAATGATACAAGAAAGAGCAGAGAGAAGTTGAAGGAGGCTACAGAAGCAAAAGAAAAAAGATTTATTTGAAAAATGCTATAAGAAATATCTGAAGGTTGAAGCTAACCACTCTGTACAGAAATACAAAGAAAATGGTAGATATTTTATGACTATAAAATTATGAATCATTTTTATAAAAATGTATACATAATAAAATCACCATACTGAAAAGCTATGATTATTCTTAGATGGCGCTATTGTTCAAAATATTTTTGAAACAATTTGGCTTCAATTAGAAATTACTTATCACTTTATGACTCATAAGAAATTCAACATAATTATTTAATAGGCATCATACCGCTTTGAGACATATTATTATTAAATTTAATAAATATTCTGATTCATCTGACCTGTTTTTGGATAACAATCATAAATTATCTTAAAGATGAATATTAGTCATGTTTGAGGAGAATCTTGAATCAGTTTTAGGAAAATGTGTGTTCAAAAAATTTGTCCATTACATCTACTGTGTAAAATTTATTGGAATTGAATTGTTTATAATACTTCCTTATTTTCCTTTAATGTCTGCAGGTTTTGTATTGAGATGCTCCATTTTATGACTAGTATTAGTTATTTGTGATTTTTGTCTTTTCTTGAAAATTTTGCTCGGGGCTTATCAATTTTATTAATATTTTCAGAGAACCAACTTTTGGCTTTGTCAATTTCATCTATTGTTAGTTTGTATTTCATCAATATCTTGCTTTATCTTTTATTACTTCTCAAATTCTACTTAGCTTGCTCTTCTTTTTCCTAACTTCTAAAAATGAAAACTTATTCAATGATTTTATACCTTTTTTATTTTGTAATATAAACATTTAAAGTTACATGTTTCCTTGTGAGCACTGACTTAGCTTTGTCCCACAAATTTTGATATATTGTGTTTTTATTGTCATTCGGTTAAAATAGTCTGTAATTTGAAATTTTTTCTGGGACCCACAAGTTATTTAAAAATAAATTTGTCAATTTCCAAATATTTGGCTTTTTTGTTGTTGATAGCTTACCATTATTTGGCAATTTTTTGTTGATTTAATTGTATTGTGTTTCAAAAATTTTACAAAATTTTATTTACCTTTGAAATTTATTGAGACTTATTTTACAATCTAGCAAGTAATCAATATTGGTGAAATCTCTTTATGAAGTCTTCCTGTTGAACAGAGTCTGTAGTGTTGAGGTTGATATGGGTCCAGGGGATTATAAATTATCAATTAGGTCCAGTTGATCAATATTGTTTTTATATCGAGAGTCCACTGATTTATTTTTTCTGCTTATTTTACCAATTAATGAGAAATAAATATTATAACCTCTAAGTGCAATTTTTTTCTATTTTTCTTATCAGCTCTATTAGTTTTGCTTTTTGAATTTTAATACTCACTTCTCAGGAGCACATATACTGAGAACTGCTATGTCTTTCAGATGAAAGGCTTCTGTTATCATTGTTTAATCTCTCTCTTTATATCTTGTAATATTCTTTGGTTTGAAATTTACTTTGTTAGACATAAATTTAACTATGCCAAATGTCTTATGCTTATGGTTTACACAGCATAATATTTTCATTATTTTACTTTCAATCTGTCTATTTCTTTGTATTTAAAATGCATATATTATAAAATAGCATATAATTGAGTTTTGCTTTTTTATTATTCTGCTAATCCCTCCCTTTAAATGAGATATTTAGTTCATTTACCATTTCCATATACTTTCAAAAGGATATTATAAAGACATCAGAATCAATTAAAAAAGAATATCTGATATGAGTGAGCAACAGTAACTTCACTGAAACAAACATTCCTATTTTAAATGAGATCACACTGGTATACAAATAAGGTAATTTAAAAGGACCAAATTACACAGCTGTGATCCATTTAATGTGCAGTATATCAATGAAATGCTTTGACCCTTGGCTTATATTTTTGTTATTTTTTCATAACTTTTAACTTAACCCTATTTCTTCTCTGTATTTTAAGGCTATCCAGTTTTTGTTAGAGAACCCTCCCTACTTCTTATCACATATTTTATTATATCTAAGTTTTGAGAGATCAGATGGCAGCTTTTCGTTTATGAGAAGCCAAGAAAAGGCACATTTCTCATATTTTTATTCAAT
This sequence comes from Cynopterus sphinx, assembly GCA_030015415.1. Lineage (NCBI taxonomy): Eukaryota > Metazoa > Chordata > Mammalia > Chiroptera > Pteropodidae > Cynopterus > Cynopterus sphinx. The sequence goes on from CM057387.1 coordinate 8,778,649, forward strand.
TAATTTTGGCAGGGTTGCTTTTTGCCAGCTTATTCACTTCACATGTGAACAAAAAAGAAAACAATAAATATTTTTTAAAATAACAGTCTCCATGGAGTCATATTACATTTGGCTTCTGTGGAATACATCTGATTGTAGATTTGACAGATGTAAATTAATATGGTTGTACCAATGAACTCATTTAACAACATATTTTTCTAAGTATTTTTATTTCAGAAGCATTTATTTTTAGTATGCTGAAAGTTTTGTATAGTTGTACTTGCCACTCTATCATTAAATGGCTCTAATTGCTCTGCTATTCTACTATAGAATGAAGTGGATAGGGCCATAATATTTGAGTTACTTGTTATAGTTTCTGTGTAGGAAATATAATAATTTTTCTCTAATTATTAGACCATAATAATCAGGGGGAAATACAATGTAAGAATTCATAAATTTGGCAGTTTAATGGATATTTACAAACTATTTCTTGTCCTTATACATTTGATCATAATCACACAGCTATCACCAGAACCAGAAGTAAAAACCAAATCATCTGGCAATAATTTTAATGTCTTTCCCATTACAATAAATTCAATAAATATTATCCTTATATTATTTCCTCCTTCTTTATGTTAGTACGTAGTTCAACCTTTCTAATTTTGAGCTAGAATAATGCAGTGTGTTCTAATTTGCTTTATCTGTTATCTTTATCTCCTGTAATTAATCTTAAACAATTTTTTTAGAATTTTTCTTAAACCAAACTTGGATCATATCCTCCAATTAGTATAGAATGCTTTAAATGTTTCTATCATGTCTACATTGGAAATTGTAGCTATCAAAATTCATAACAAGTTAGCAGCAGAATTCCGGCTTAGAATCCTTTCAGGCTTTGTCTTCTGGTTTATTCTCAATTGTGTCCTTTGTTAGTGTAGCAATGAAATTTAAACATTAATCCCGGTCTGGTCTCATCTCTTTTTGGCTTCTTGTCTTGGATCTATCATCATTTTCACTGTTTGATTTTGAAAACTCAACTCTTTTCTAAAGTTGTGGTAAATTTTCCCTGTTGCTTTCTTACATAATAGTAAAGAGGCCCCATGTCTACTCTAGTTTTAGAAAATTACACCAAAGCCTCAATATGACAGCAGAAACTTGAATTTCACCATGATATGATTCCTGTTACGACTGGCTTCAAAGTCAAGGTGCCAGGACCATGTCTACAGGAGGATGTAATTTCTTTTTAATTTGAAACCTTTTATGTATTACAAATACTTTGTGTGGGAGGGGGTTACAGATGACAGAAACCAAATTCATACAAGGTCAAATGCAAAAGATAATTTATTGTTTCAAATATCTGGAAGTCCAGATTTAAAGCTGGCTTCAGGCCTAAATGTATTAAGAACTCAAATGAGGTCAATCTGACTCTCCCCCTTCTCTTTATCTCTACCTCTTCTCATTGTCTGCTCTGCTCTGTTCATAATAAGGTTAGGTAGAGAACTTATATATCCAAAGATTTTTCTTTAAAAAAACCAAGACTGACTCTTATTTGGAACATTTTGGGCCGGAAGCTCATTACTGATTTGTGGTATAGAATGAAATTTATTTGATTTTTCATGTCCCACTTGCAGATGCTGTTAGTTATTTAACTAAAATATATTCTCTTTCTCTGCCCAACTCATAGGTGAACCTTGAATTTGCTAAAACATTCATCCTTTCTGCATGTGACTCAGGGGACAGTAATCCTACTTTTGGGTTGAGCCCAGGGATAATCCTAACAAGACTAGACAAATATAAGAATCTCATTCCTTTTGGTAGTGAAAAGTGTAGGAATGGACATGTGTACTAAATTTGGCCAATGAGACATGAAGTATAGCCATCTGTGAGTGAAAATGGCACCCAAGAAAAGATTTCCAGCTTCCAAAAAACACAAACAAGAGAAATGGACACTTTTATTCCCTTTGGATATTCTCATGTCCAAATATGTTTAATAGTACTGAGGAAATCACATAACTAATGACAGAAGCTTGAAGTCATCACAGGAAAGAGAATGAAGAACACCACGAAGGAGGAAAGCTTAAAGCCTGAGGAACTATGCCTACAGCCAGCTCTGCCTCTCTCCTTCCACAGAGTCAGGCTATAAACATGTTTACTGTTTAAGCCAGTACGAGTTGAGAATTTATTTTCTTGCAAGCAAAAGCATCTTAATTGATATGCCTGTGATGCTGAATCGTTGTGTGTGTGTGTGTGTGTGTGTGTGTGTGTGTATGTGTGTGTGTGTGTGTGTGTGTGTGTATGCATATTTGAGGTACTGTGGCTCAGAAAATGTAGCTGGAAGCAGGTGAGATTTTCAGATTAGTGACTTAAAGTTGACTCCAACAATTTCTTCTTTTAAGAGCAATAAGTATGAGCTACCAGGAAAATATGGGCTTAGCTCAACTAATCATTTATTGGATTTAAAACCATGATTATAAAAACTCCCAAAACCTGAATTTCATAAAACACTAAAGTAGAAGAGGAAATATATTGTACAGGTATTATTTAACAATAACAAATACAAATTCTTATTTGAGTTTCTTCTACTGGAAGTAAGAATAAGTTGAGAGGAGCTGTTATTCAGTATTAATTAAAAAGAAAATATGGTATTTTTATTGCATTCTCTCTTAGGGACTAATAATTTAACTATAGCTTTAAGAGCCATAGCATCTTTTGAAAAAAGTGAAATAATTAAAACACATTTTGTGTAATGTAGTAAAAAGATATACTCCTGAAGTCAAATGGTGAAAAAACTATTTTAAAATATCAAAGACCCTAAATAAAAATAAATATGACACTAAAATATCAAACATTTCTACACTGTAGCTCATTTCAACTTATGAGGCATGACGGAGTTAGAAAAGAGACCCATTAGGAAGACAGAAAAAAATGAAGAGAAATAAATAAAGTAAATGAAAAGTAAGAAAACAAACATGTATGGGCTTATTTTCTGAAGTGCTTTTAAAGTGTAATTATCTTATCAGTTACATTCAACACAATTAGGAGGCTTAATAATGGCAAAAAGATCTATAGAGACAACAGACAAATGAATAGTTAGGTAGATAGAGAAATGATAGACAGACAGACAGACAGTGATCTCTCTCCTTCCTGCAACCTCACAGAATTCCCCAAGACCCAAAGTTAACTTTTCTAAAGTTCACTAAGTGGAGAAACAGCCTGCGGTGGTAATTTGTTCATTTGGCAAAAGAAGAAGTCAGAAGCTGTGCTGAAAACTCTGGTGGTGTTTAGCAGCTTTCTCTGGCATGCCAGCGTTGGGCCAGGTAGTGATGTTTCCCTGTTAACTGCATCTCCAACCTCCTCCCTGTTTCCCTCTTTGAATGGCATGCTCTGTCTTGAAATGTCAAGTCTCACTGTGCAATTATATAATTCAACCCACACTAATCAAGTGATTATGCAATTAGAGAAATCCTAAGGTTTGAGCTGTTTGTTCCTTAATCTTTCCTTGATGGCCCTGAGGGTGTAACTCTGCACAAAGATCTCATTTCAGAATTAGAGAGCCAGTAAGTCATGTAGGTTCTCTTGTCCAGTCCATCACCCTAGAAATCTTTTTTGGATCCTGTTTCTTTGGACCTGAAGAACAATCAGTTATTGGACTAAGATGATGGCTTAATCATATGCTAATACAAGTTTTTTTCCCATAGAGAGGTTTCTTGGTCACTCTTGTCTCTCAGAAATGGCCTTTGCACCATTCTCACTCAGAGTATTTCAGGACTCTGACCTGGCACTGTACACTGGCATGAATTAGATAAACAAACTTTATTTACAGAGAAAAGGTGGTGTGCCCCTGTACAAATTTACTGTCTTCAAAGGTTAATTCCTCGAGAGAAACGGGTGTGGTTGTCACACCTACAGGCCTTTAAAGGGTGACACCATTCACTTTTCTTTGCTTTCACATATGTAAACCATCTTCCATTTCATTCTCTATTGTTAGTTTCAAACTAAAATATATGTTGCTTCTGTCATATAAACTAATTTCTACTCATTATGGACTTCCAAAATGGCTATCTGTGCCAATATTGAAATTCAGAAAAAAAAAAAAAAAAAAGAATAGTGATGTTAGTACACTGAGTTAGTGTCTACAGCAGAGAGAGGTTAATATCATATTTGCTGATTTTTGTGGGGAGGGGGGTAGAGAAACATGACATCATTGTCATCTCGTGACACATACACCACTTCTACTCCAAGTATAGTCCATAACTAGCACCAGTACCCAAGCTGTTTCCTATTGGTCTACAGAAGAGAAGCTACAAAATTGAGAATAAAGGTTTAGAGACTGATAGCAAAGGTTATAAACTGGGAAAGTATGCACAAACTCTTATATCTCTTGCCAGTTTGTTTTTCTCCAAATCCCTGAGTTCCCAGTTGTCTCATGAGAATGAGACATACTTGTTATTAGCTCCTGGGCAAAGTACATAGGAATGTGACTGTCAGCCTTTATTTTCCTCATTTTTTTTTTAATAGCCAAATTATTGTTAGAGGAATTTCAGAACATCTTGAGGATCTTCAAGTTTTGAAGATTTCAGGAACAGCCTTCCAAATGAAAAGAACCTTCAAGAGTGGATTGTATAGCTAATAAAACAGGGGAAAGAGGGAAACTTATTTTGTTGGTGACAGGCCTCCCCAAATATTTCTCAAATTGTATCCCATAATTAGTTATTTTACATGCAGTTGTCCATAAGTGTGGTCAATTAAGGAAATACTCTGGTCTGGTGAAAAATATATATATTTAGAAACAGAAGACTGAAATTGAGGTCCCTGCTTTACCAATTAATGCTATGGAAACTGGAACAATTTTCCTAGTCTATCAGACTCAGTATGTTGATCTGGAAATGGAATTAGAGGTGTGCTGTCAAAGACATATAAAATGTTTATAAATGTGCTGTCTAAACCATGAATATTTATATCAAAATATAAAATATAGGTGTTGGGAGACAATTCTTCATGGATCCGACATATTTTAGTATATTCTAGAGCACACTTTTGTGTTAGTCTATCTTTTCAAGAATGTTTGCAGAGCAAGCATTCTTGGACTATAGAAACAATATTTTCTTCTGAAATACAGACAGGATTCCCTAGAACTCTTAAAGAACTCCCTGTAGTAAAGGACAGGCATACTTTTTTTTTCATTATAAGTGACCTGGGTTTTTTAAGATCAGGGTCCTTCTTGTGTGATGGTGCACTTTGTATGCAGGTGTCACCTGGCATCGCCTTGTGGAACCTGAAGCTTTAATAACTGGCACAAGAAATGCTGATACTCTGTTTACTGCTATTTCTATGATAAATAAAATTATTGTTCTCTGACCCAGGAATTTTACGTGAAGAATAAATTGACATTTTTTGACAGAAGGCAGATATCTTTCTAAAATAATTTGTGTATAGTCTAGCCAGATACAGAAAGCTAGAGTTCGCATGACCTTGGCTATTTTGTTATAATTAAATTATCTCCTAATATATTTGAGTCTTGTGATTAAAAGAAAAACATGTTCAAGATCCTAATTTTGATGTTCATATTTATTTTCTAGCTAAAAATAGATTGAGAATCATTGATGAGGATGCTTTCTAAAACTGTATTCTCTTAAAAACATACTCTAGATGTAGAAAAAAAAAGAACCCTCATACACTGCTAGTAGGACTCCAAATTGGTACAGCCACTATACAAAAAGTATGGAGATTCCTCAAAAAACTAAAAGCTGATCTACCATATGATCCAGCAATCCCTCTACTGGTTATTTACCCCGAAAACTCCAAAAAGATATTTGCACACCGATGTTCACAGTAGCATTATTCATGATGGCTGGGATATAGAGGCTACCAAAATGCCCTATGGTAGATAAATAGATAAAGAAGCAGTGGTACATATATACACATATTACTCAGCCATAAGAAGAGATGAAACACTGCTATTTCAACAACATGGATGGACCCTGAGATAATCACGCTAAGTAAAATAAGCCAGACAGAAAGAGTTGAAAACCACATGATATCATTTATATGTGGTATTAACCTAAAATCAATAAACTAACAGGCCAATCAGAAACTCATGAATATGGACATTAGACCAGTGGTTAACAGAGGGTAGAGGGTGGGGGCGAAGGTAGATGGGGAAAAGGGGTCAAATATGTGGTGACAAAAGAAAATCTAACTATGAAAGATAAACACCTTACTGTTGAATTGCACCCCTGAAACTGGATTTCATTCAACAATGTCACCATAATAAAAATAACAAACAAATAAAACATATTCTAAGTACACTCTATCTTTGCAAAAAGAAAAATTAGACTTTATTTCTACTATATCAGTTATAGAAATAAAAATCAGCACATTTTTCAAAATTGCATTTATTTTTAAACAAATAAATATAAAAATAAAACAATCAATGACCTTAAAATTAATTCATATTTCCCTATAGGTTCTAATATATCTCCACTTACAAATTTTTTATTCTGGCTAGAAACACAAGAAAAAATATTTATCTACCCTACCTAGATTTATGAATTACAAGCTTATAAGATTCTTGTTAGAGTGTCCAAATCAAGAATGCTGAGATGTACTTAATTAATTAGTGATCTCATTTAATCAGTGACCTTAGAGACAATTAGTCCTTGTTTTTTACTTTACAAAAAAGGTCTCAGGACATTTAACCAATATTTAATGTAGGCATTTTTTACCGTAAAAGATAGAAAGGCTGTTATAATCCTAGAAATGGGAGCATCTTGTAGACATAAGCACATTTCTTCACCCTAAAATAGATTTAATTCTGTTGCAAATATAAACAAATAGGGAGGATGTCACCTCTCAAATTATTCTTAGTGGTCATTGAGCCATTAATGACTCAGACCTGAAGTTATCAATTTGCCACAAGCACAAAGACTATGTTTTTGCTCCAATTAAATGAAATCTAAATAAATTTCATTTTGACCTCCAAGGTGAATTTCAGATCACCTTTTTAAGTACAAAAACTATTATATAAAAATAAATTAGAATTTTAGAAATTCTAATTCTGAAGACCTCATGTTTTCTGGAATTTCTTTACATAACTGAAGCACAGAGTGTAGCAGGAATTTGCTCCAGCTTATATAGCTATATAATGATAGGCCACCAGGAGAACTTTCCAGATACTCAAGCAACATTTTCTAAACCTAATTGTGACATGAAAAATTAATACATTAATGTTTCTTCCTTGTTTGTATCTTCCAAAAGGCTTAATTACTATACAGGATTTAAAGAGTTGGAAAGGGGATTGAATTTTAAAAAGTATTTTATAACTAAAAGTCCAATGTGCTCTATTTAAGGGAATAGACAGAGAAGCTGTAATTTAAGTCAGATTTGTGAGTGCTCTATTACAAAGCTTTATTGGATTTTCAATTATAATTAACAGAATAATAACTAAAGATGTAAACAGAAACAGAAACGACTGTACTATCAAACACCTGCTCCATAATTATTTGAACAACAAAATGTTTTTGAGTCTCCCACTTATTTTATAATCCTGCATGTTTTTTTTAAATGCCTATGTATCAATGTGCTTAATTATTTTACAGCTCATCCTGAGACAAAAACACCTCAAAAAGTAATAGGATCCAGGTGACAAGAAGCAAGAAGACTATGACTGGGAGGTCAGTTTACGTAAGGCAAGCCAACAGACTAGGCAAATGCAAAAGTATTTGAAAGTTCTTATGAATTAAATTCTTAATCAAAGGGACATTGCAATGACCCCAAAATGTCCATTTCGAACTTAGTTTCAGTGGATTCACAGTCATCTTACAACGAAAACCTGCTGGAATGACTTGGAAAACTCTCTTTAGGGAGCTATTGCTGAATAAAAGCAGGCCTCTGCCATTCTCACAGAAAGGAGGCTATGTACAATTTTCATTTGGCATCCTAACAATCTTATATTTGGTTTGAGCAGTGCATTTTTGTTTCATTCATCATTTAAAGACAGATAATCAGAAAGTCATTACACTGGCCGACACCAGAACCTTCGCTCGATTGTATCGTAATTGAGCACTGCAGAGCGTGTGCCAGATCTAATGGATAATGAATACATTATGTCAGTAGAACGCCTCATCGAAGCTCCAGGGAACTAGACAGAGGGGGCTGTGGTGATGACATATAGGGTCACAGATGCTGAGCTGATTTAGTGATGGAGTGAGTGTGTAATTAGGTAATCAATGATGGGTACTGCACTATGTGTGGGCATCTCACTCTGTAAATGTAAAGAGTATGTGAGTGGACAAGTCACCATTTATTCAACATAGTTTAAAAAGACCAGACTTGGCTTGGGACTGTGCATATAGTTATTGTTAAACATTGCAGTGCAAATGTCTTTGAATAGAAAACTTAAAATGTAGACATGCACCTGGTTATGTTATAAAGAGAATATGTAGGATAGCTCTTGTATTACTTTTTCATTATAGCCTAGTCTGTGTTCCTTTTCTTTCTTTAGAATAATGAAATCAAGGCAGAAGTATATAAATACTCTAAATCCACGATGACCCACTTAGAAAATCCTCTTTCCTTTTATAATTAAGAAGTTATTTTTTAGGCTTAAGAAATACTTAGGTATACAATAGTGAAAATAATAATGATAATAATAGCAATATTATTACATAACATTGAGTTCTTTGAAGTATAGTATTTTCTAATTATATTGTATGAATCACCTCGTATATTCAAAATAACCACAGGAGAAATATAGCATTAATATTGTCCCCATTATACAGATTTGGAAATTAAAGCACATATTAATCTAATAACTTTCCAAGACCACAGTGTAGTAGATGGCTGAATCAGCACTCAAAATGAATTTCATAACTCAAAAAGTCATTCTTGCAACAACACTGTTTTAATATCTTCTTAGCCTAACTCAAAAGTATTGATACATTGTTCTTATTTTCTTTTGTAGTTTCCCACACTAACATTTATGAAGGACATGCAAAGTTATAGAATAATTAAAAAAAACTATATTATATATTATGTTTAAAGAGAAAAACCAAATCATATTAAAGTATGACAAGGATGCAGACCTTTTGCTATATAACATTCTTTCTATTACACAGGGTAATCTGATAATATGTAACATCTAACATGTTGTACATATTGCCATTACCAATACTTACAATAACTAAATGTTGCTCACTACAGTTTATATAAACCTCAGTTATATTCCATCTCTTGTGCATTATTAGGATTTGGCATTTGATTCCATTTATCTAGATAACGATTGAAACACTTATGCCAATCTAGACATACTATGATTTTGGTTATCCAAAACTAGAAGATAAGTTTTATGAAATAGTGTGATTATCAGTATTAAAGGTGTCCAATTCTAATTTAAATATATGTGTCATGACAGTGTGAAGAAGCATTTTTTTCATGAAAGACCAACAGTCAATAAAATATTATCAAGTATATCATGTTTAGAATCAAATGATCGAGTGGGGATGTGGAGATAGATGAGAGAAATAGAACTCGAAGTGATACAGATATTGGAGTTATCAGATATAAAGTTTTAAATTCCTAAGATTAATATATATCAAAAATAGATGAAAAATGGAGATGTTTACATGGTGAATAGGACCAATATTAAATAATCAAATAGCAATTGTAGAACTCTAGAAAAATACCTACATTAGATAAAATATAGAAGAATTAGTAAGCTGATAAATTAATATGTATTTAAATTTAAAATATCATAAAATTGAAGGAGATTAAAAAGCAATAAGAAACATGCAACATGCTTAAGAGGCATGTCCTATATATAAGCAGAATTCCAAAAATAAAAGAAAGAGGGCATATTAGTTTTCTATTGTGATGTAACAAATAACTATAAGACTTGCTCACTCAATACAATATTTATTATTTCACAATCTCTATGGGTCAGAAATCTGGGCAAGGATTAGCTCGATGCCTTTATTTTAAGATCCATGATTAGATTTTATTTATATTAACAAGTAGAATTGCAATCTCATCTGAAAGTTTGACTGAAAGAAGATCTTCCAAACATGGTTGTTGGCAGGATTCCATTATTTATGGGCTTTTAGACTAAAATATTTAGTTATTTTTCAGTTATTGTCTGGAGATCCCTCAGCTCCTTACCACATGGACCTCTTTATAAGAAATTTGTACCTCATACCATGGGAATTGACTTTCTTATAAAGGAAATGAGAGAGAGAAAAAAAAGAGAGACAGAGAAAGAGAGACAGAGCCCACACACATGTGCAAAACTGAGGATCAGACATGAATTGTGATCTGATAGCTCTTCTACCTTTTTCTGGATCCTTATTGATAACTCTTGCAACATTTCCCCTAATAAATTTCTTGCATATAATCCTGTGTTGAGTTTGCTTCTTGGAAGACCTAGACTGACATAGATACTGGCTAAAATTATTCTAAAATTGGCATACATGAAGCTAAAATTTGAAGAAGTTCAATAAACCCAATGTAGAACTTCAATAAATTTCAAAATCTAATCCAAAAAAAAAAAAAAATTGAAGCGTCAATTGGAAAGTTCCTTGCTTTTAAAGAAGTATCATGGGCATGTATAAGAAGAAACTATAAAAGCTAGCTGACATTGAAATTACTACTTAAAAATGATAGGGAACAATTTCTTCCCTCTTAGCATTCTATAACAAATAAAAATATTCTTCAACAATTATGGTAAAATATAGAATTTTTCACATAAAAAAATAGGAATTTGTCACCAACAAAACCATAGTCAAAAAATACTAAATTTATTTACACTGGCAGAAGAAACATGATACTTAAAAATACTGAAGTTATTTATACTGGCAGAAGGAACTTGATCCCAAAATTCCGGAAGAAATAAAGATAGCTCAGAAAATAGTATATATGTGTTAATCTAAATGAAAATTGACTTCTTAAAACAATAATAAATTCTTACATATTTAAAATATATGTATTATTAAAATACATACAGAAACAGCACAAAAGGAGGGGGGAACATGAATGTAGTTAAAGTATTATAAAGTATTAAAAGAACAGAGAATTATAAAGTATTACTTTAAAATAGATGCCAATAATTCAGGAATACATGTTCTAATCTCTAGAGTAATCACTAAAAAATTAAATAATGTGAATTAATAAAACATTTGATTATTTCAAAAGAAAAAAATAAATTGGGAGAAAAAATACGAAAAAAGTTGGAAAAAGTAGAAAACAAACAGCAAAGTATTAGTTTAAACACGAATGTATCAGTAATTACACTAAATATAAGTGACCTAAATATACTAATTAAAAACTAAGTTATTCAGATGAAGAAATAATAAAATATAACTAATGTGTCTGGAGTATATGATACACTTAAAAAATATTCATAGAATGAATAAAGTTAATGACACAAACCCTGTTTTTTATGTCTAGATTGAACTATAACAGGAAATGGTTATATACAACATTCCTATAGGCAAGAAACAAATGTTACCTGCTCCATCTAATGTGTTCCTAGTGTGGGGGTAGTCTTAACTTCTTTTGGCAGAAGTAAATATTCTATGGTATTAGAGGACAATAACAGCTTCATACTAGCTTGGTGATACAACACAGTGTCCAACTTTATATTTCAAATGGTGTCCTATTTTGATATTGTGAGCAAGAAACAATATTTAAGACTACCAAAATTTAGGCTATTCTTGATAAAGAATCACCAGAGAAAGCTTGATTTAAGTGAGAAAAAAGATCATATTTTTGAAAATTCTAAAGAAAAAAAAAAGCAGAATGCAATAATCAAAAAAGAACTCAGATAAAAAAAAATTAGTAGTTTCTATTTTGTTTATTTTATAAAGTAGTATAAAACTGTTACATGATTTTTAAAATCCAATTTCCTCTTGAGTCAGGAAGTAAACTAAACTTCTGTACTTTATCATCACTGTTTACCTTATTTTAACCCTTAAATGCAATTACAAACAAACAAACAAAGCCCTCCACTTTTACCTTCCTAACCCCCACAACCTTTTATGAGGATGGAGTTGGAGCAATATTCTAACGTGAATCCAGCCTAGGAGTCACATTATTTTAGTAAAATAAGTTAGAGGAGATATTCTAGTATATTGTGTACCTTTGTCATAAGGAAAATCTGTCTTCATATTACACCATGATGACTTCTAACCCTTTTCTTTACCCTATAGAACCAAAGAATTTTTTTTATCACATTTGACTGTTTTTATTATTATTAATTATTATTATTATTATTATTATTATTATTATTATTTTTATGCCTCAACATTTATGTTACCTATGTTTTGCAATCTGGCAGCTTCTAATACGTTGATACCAGTTCAGCTTGTTTGTGGCTATCAATATATTCTGATTTTCCTAGATATCTCCATTCAGATCCTTATTTTTGTATTTGAATATTCTGGTTCCAGTGACAGGTCACTGGCTGGGAAAATCTGATAAGACCTTATTCATTCATTCGTTCATTATTTATTTTTAAATGTGGCAGGGATAAAATTTTTACACTGCATTTAAAAAAAGTATTTTCAAGGAAGGATATGGAATAATTAAGTTTCTAGGTGTAGTTAAGTTATCAAAGATAAAGTAAAACAATTTTCCTAGATCATTCAACCAGAGATACAAGACATTTTAATTCTTCCAAGGGTGAATATTTTTATTATGTGGAACTTGTATTGAACTACTCCTTTCCTCATTTTTCCACATTCTAAACAGCTTTGCTAAGCTGAATATACATTATGGCCTAAAGTGTGAGTAGTGATTTCTTAATATTTTTCACTGTTAAGAAAGTAGTGACACCCCAGTTTCACACACAGCCTTTTTCTCAGGATGAACTGCCATTTCATTCATATCAGTCAAAGACTACTTTCTTATCCCTATACAGCAAAACTCTGTTTTCTCATAATTTGAGAACTAAAACACTGACAACAACAAAAGGCATCTGATTTCTTTACTGTCTGTCATAAATCAATCTGGCAAGATCTAGTGACAAAATGTGAAATGTCAAATCTATACTTTTATCTGTTAAAATGATAGCATTCACTGTATATTTAATGCACCTATTCATTTTTCTCTAACCTACCAACAAGCAACATTGCTTGACTGCTTGATGGGGGAAAAATAATCACATTACACACAGAAAGAGGATACACTTTAAAACATATGGTGTTATTACTTTTTCAGAAAATCAAGCAAGGGTTTTTTAATCATATCAGCATGTAGAATAATCACATTAAGCAATAGATCTGAATTTCACAAGTGTATTATGAAGTCCTGAATAAGGTGGACCTATATGAAATATCCATTTTTTTCTTTGAAATCTAATTGAAATACAACATTCTATTAGTTCCAGGTAGACAACATAATGATTCAATATTTGTATATTGAAAATATTTGCATATACTGTGAAATGATCACCACAATACACCTAGTTTATATCTGTTACCATACATAGTGACAATTTTTTTCTTGTGATAAGAACTTTTAAGACTGCTCATATAATTATTAAAATGAAAAAGGTTAGGGAAAATGGGGATATAAATAAGAGAAGTGGACTTTTTATTTTTCATACTACAGCAGAGTACATTGGCAATTCTATGTCTAACCACTGGCCTAGAACTTTGCTATTTTCACAGAAAGGAATGACTGCCTTTTTCTGCTTTAGGGTCTGGGTTTAGGTGGACCACTCTCATTTTATTTACTGATAATCCCCTGCTTTATTTTTCTCTTTAGTGCTTGTCACCCTTGACAAACAATATCTTATAATTCTTTCTGTGTTTATTGTCTAACATCACATTACATTGTAAGTTCTGAAGGAAGGAGCTTTCACTGCTATTTTGCCAAAAACTAAAATAGTGTAACATTCACTTAGAATTTAATAAATAATATTAAATGAATGAATGAATTCAATAAAAAAATAGAAAAATAATTAAAAAGAAGGAAACGTAGCATAACATGTGATGGTAAGAATAAATTAACCTTCATAAGAAATCACAATAACTATAAATGAAACTTAAATCACCTAACTAAAATATAGATTGTCTAAATAAACTAAAATAAGCAATCTACACACACAAACACTATGAATTATCTAATTTATAGATAATAACAATGATATGGGAAGATTGAAGAAAAATGAGAAAAGACTTCAAAAAAAGTCAAAAGAAACTTAGTAAATATTTTAATACCAGATTCATAAGCCATAGGTTATGAACATTAGAAATAAAGAAGGTAACTATCTGATGAGAAAACATTTCATTAGGAAGGTAAAATAATTTCAAATTGTATAAACCTGATAACACAGCCTCAGAATATAAACAAAAATGTACTGAATTTAATAAATCTGCAATCACACAAGAAGAGTTGAATACATATCTATCATTAATTCATTTATCAAACATTGCCCCCCACACACAGCAAGGACAGAAAAGATTTCAACAGCCTATTTATTCGGCTCAATCAAGTGAACATATAATAAAACATTGTTCTCAACAATTGTACAGTAGCCATTCTGCTTAAATATCCAGAGAATATGTTGTTTACAAAGCAAATGCATTCTAAGATGTAAAACATTTCTTTGCTAATTTATTTATTTGTCTATTTTTATTTTCTAATTAGAGTTGATACTCAATATTATGTTCTATTAGTTTCAGGTCTACAGCACAGTGGTTAGGAATTTGTATAACTTATGAAGTGATCCCCCGATTAGTCTAGTACCCACCCGGCACTGTACATAGTTATTACAAACTATTGACTTATTCCTTATGCTATCCTTCATTTTTTCATGACAATTTTATAACTATCAATTTGTCCTTAATCCCTTCACCTTTTTCATTTATCTCCCTAACCTCCTTCCCATCTGGCAATCACCAATTTGTTTTCTGTATATATGAGTCTGTTTCCATTTTTTTTGTTAATTTATTTTGTTTTCTAGATTCCATATATATACATATATATATGTATATGTATATATATATATGTGAAATCATACATATATACATATATATGTATATATACATATACACATATATATGTATATATATATGTGAAATCATATTGTAGTTTTCTTTCTTTGTCTTACTTATTTCACTTAGAAGTCTTAGCTCATTTAAAAGAATCACAGTCCCACTGACACTATTCTATAATTTAATGAAATCAAAGTAGAAAAAAATAATTCATCTCCCCCAAATTTGAAAATTTCAACACATTTTTATAAATTCATCATGAATTAAGGGGAAAATCAAAATGAGAATTATAAAATGGTTAGAAATAATGCTGTAAAATAATTACGAAATGAAACTAAGTAGCAGTCACACATACACATACATAAACAGACCCTTATAGCTTATGTTAAGAATGAAGAAATGCTGAAATATAATGTTCTAAACATTTATCTAATTCAAGAAATTAGAAAACAATAAGAATAAGAATAAGTCCAAAGGAAAATAAAGTCAATTATAAAGAAAACAGTAAAAAGTAATAAAAGATGAAAGAAAGATAGACTAGCAATGGTGAACTAAACCAAAAGTTGATTCCTTGTATAGACTGATAAACACACATCTAAAGAGCTAGTTAAATAATAAAAAAGAAAAGAGTAAATAATATTAGCAATGAAAGATAGTACAGAAGAAATTTTAAAAGGTAATAAGAGACTATTTTAAGAAACAGACAAAAAATTTTCTTATAATCATTTAGCTTACCAATACTTATTGTGGAGAATAGCATCAAAAGACATTTAACTATTAAAAAAGATTTAATTAGTAAATTAAAAATACACACAGAAAAACACATAATGTCTAATAAATACTCAAATGACAGCTCATAATTGAAACACAAACTCTTCCAGGGAATGGCACAGGTATAGACTTTTTCAAGATATTTCATATATCAAGCAAGTATGTTCAAATTAGCACAATGTTTTTAAAGTAAGGTAAAGAAGAATGTTTTGATGAAGAAAAAATGCAGACCAATCTTATTAATAGAAGTAGAAAAAAAGTCCTAAACAAAATTTGACAACCAAATCCAGAAATATAACAATATAAACAATAATAAAAAGGCATAATAAGCTGTTTCTTTTCAGGTATGGAATGACATTTTAATCACAATGCTAATTATTGTTAACTAATTTAGCACATTAATTGATATAATAAAAATGTTATAACAAATATTAAAAAGTAATTTGACAGAATTTAATAGCAATTTATAATTAAATAGAAGGGACAGCAAAACTAGCACTAGAAAAAAATTCTGAACCTTATAAAGTTATCCACTAAAATAATTTTAAAAAATGATTATGAAATTTTAGCATCACAATTCCCTATAAAATCTAGCCTACACAGTATTAGAAATCTCTGATTAAAGCAGTAAAATAGAAATAGAGGTTATAAAAATTGAAATAAAAGATATAATATTGACCTCATTTTAAAATACTAAGATTGTCTACACTGGAAACTAAGAGATTTTATTAAATGATGGAATAAGAATACAGTGATTAAGAAAAGAATTCAGTGAGGTTGCTGGATATAAGATCAATATATAAAAATTAATTGTATTAATACATACCAACAATACACAGGTGATATTAAAGAAAAATACAATTTACAATAGTAACAAAAACATTAGGGCACTTACAATTAAAACTATCCAAATTTACATGATATGTATAGAAAAACTATAAGATTTTTAAAAACAATAAATCCTAAATTAACAGAGAGATATGCACTGTCCAAGGACTGGTAATTCAATGATATAAAGAAAAAAATTATCACCAGATTTCTGCATAAACTCAATAAAATTCCAGTCAAATTCCCTAAATAGGATACCAAAAATTATGTAAAGTAACAAAAAGCCAAGAATAGAGAAGACACACCTGAAAATTAGATTAAGGAAGAATGACTTGCCATATGAAATATTAAGATTATATAGGAACACCATACTAATTTAAATGCTGTTGCACTGGGACATCGGATGGGGCAGGAGGAGATAGAGGTGAAAAAAATGATGATAGCAAGCCTCATTCTTTAATAGCACTGTACGATAGAGCTTTCTGTGATAATAAAAATGTTCCATATCTTCAAGATCCAGCAAAGTAGTGATGTATCTCATAAGGCTAGTGAATACATGAAATGTGGCTAGTGTGACTGAGAAACTAATTTTTTTTTTTACTTTGCTTATTTTAATTAAAATTAAATGTAAATAGCTATGGTAACTATTAGCTCTCACGTGCTTCACTGGAGCTCTAGAAGTATGCAAATATTGAAATTTAATATGTAACATAAGTCACTGTCATTCAACAGTATAGGTGCTAACAATATGAGTTAGCCATATGAAAAAGGTGTGGATGCTTACTTCACAAAATACATAGCCCAAACTTTACACAGATTGAATTTAGAAATGGGAGAAAATGAACTTTATATAGAAGAAATTATAAGATAGTAATTTTATTATTTCAGAATAGAAAAGACTTTCTAAAATAAAAAAAAAATGATTACATATTAAATTTTAAATCATGTGTGTGTGTTAAAAGTAACCATAAGCTAAATGACAAAGATAAACACAGAAGGATGGTATATGCAGTGTGTCCCAAATAAATGAAGCCTACTAAAATTCATTAAAAAAATTAAAGAAACAACAAAATAGAAACAGGCAATTCACAGAAGCATCAGTATACATATGAAAGATGTGGACTCACACCGACCATAAGAAAATACAAAATAAACCAAATTGGAATGTACTATTACTCATCAAATGGACAAACTTAAAAATGATAATTTCAGGTATTGGCAGGGATATAGATCTATAGGAATTCTTATGCACCACTGATAAGAAAGTGAATTAGCATAACCGCTTTGGCGAGAAATATAAAAACATCTGGTCAAGTTGAAAATGCATATAATTTGTAACCTACCAATTCCATTCCTAAGTAGTCTAAAGAAACACTTTTACAATCATAGATGAGAGAAGCATTGCTTAAAGGTGAAAACAACCTAAATGTCTACCTCAGAAGAATAAAGTGTGGACAGTCTTAACACACTATACAGCCATGAACATAATTAAATTATAGCTCCATCTATTTACAGTGACATGCTGCAGAAGAGCAATGCAGTGCTGATTTCATTTTAGAGAGTTTTATTTTATTGTTTGGAGTTGTGTATGCCTGTATGCATATATAATATTATACATCATATATATTCAAAGCATGAAGAGATCTTTTGGAATGATGAACACACATTTCAGAATGGTTGCTACTTCTCAGGAGAAGAAAGAGTAATACACTTTGATAGTGGGGCGTACGCAAAGGCACTCACAAAATAATAATATTGGGCTAAAGTTAGAGTGAGAATATCATTTCTGAATTTTGTCTTTTATTAGCCTCCAAATTATATTAATCTTCCCTGTGTGCCAATTAATTTAGTCCCATGAATTAGAATTCAGTCATCTTTCTACAGTATCTTCATTTAAATTTACAATGAACCATTAAAATGTAAAGGGAAGAAGGGAAGCTTCAGGGAGGAGAAATAATAAAGGGAGGGAGGGAGAGAGAGAGAGAGAAAAACTATAAGGTATTTTCTATAATCTCTTACCATATTATCATATTATTATAATATTTTGTGTATTTTATATCTATTCATTTAATATTATTTAATGAGAAACAGGTATATAGTTTTAGATCTATAACTGCTATCCCTCATTTAAATTTGAATTTTACTGTCTGATCAAGAGTCTTCATTGTTTTTAATACAAAGTTTGATATGAAGATGCATCACACATTATTGAATTCATTATATCAGTCCAAGAGGGCAAAGATAAAGTATCATTTGGGGAGTGGCAAGCCTACTACAGGCAAGGAGTCTTTAAAACATCTCTCACTATCCTTTTCAGTGGAGGAAAAAAAAAATACCATGGCTCCAATTGCTGCATTACATTCTTAATTTCAGTATTACATGGCCGTCTAAAAGCATTTCACAGGTGTTTGCTGGAACTCATTAGACTATTTGGAACTCCTTCATGCTCCCTAAAAGGCAATTAAAATGTGTCTGCAAATTACCTCATGTGGGCCAAAGCACAGCTGCCTCTTCCCCCAGTTACTACGCAGTGTTTCCAAACACCAGAAAACTGCTTGGAAACCATCAGTTAGCAAAGGCAGAAAAGGGCCTTTGGGTGGCTTCCTTTCTTCTCATCCCCAGATAGGCCAATTCACTTGAGGTCTGTTGCCAAAACACAAAACAAGGCTGTTAAATGACAAAAGTGTCTGATTACAAAGAGAGCTTTAAAGGGTCTACAGAGACAATAAAGACTTAACTGATCCAATGTACTGGTGGAGTCTTCTTTTAAAATCCTTTTCTTCTATAAGAGTCACACAGACGTGTGGGTTGGCCTTTAAGGTTTCTGAACTGAAAATTCTGTGACTTGTTTAAGCGTGGAACACTGGCTTTCTCAGGCTGCGAATCTCATATAGTGTCTGAGTATTATCTGCTTATTTCTCCAAGTAACAACCTCATCATGAGTACATATTATTACTAAGATACAATCTGCACATGAAATTCTATATCAGAAAATAAAAGTAAAAAAGTCTTCCCTATTCTTGGAGAATTTTACTGGGCAAGCGTAAAAGGGACGTCCAGCAGTCATGACCATCCTCAAGGCTACCCTCTGCGTTAACTATTCTGCTGAATCCCATTGCACAGATCCTGATGCTGTGGTTTAAAAGGGCACAGCCATAGAGTGCACTGGCACTTGGTAAAGTGGCACTCAATTAGGTGATTCTAAATCACAAGAACTTAATCAAAATGCATCCAAAGTAACACTAAATAAGTCTCTAATATTTCTCTTTACCACAGACTTTTTCTTTGTCCAATTTTTAATTAGAATGATTTCTCCTGAACTGGAGATATATTAATTGATTTCTCTTTATAGCTGCATTTCTTGATTTCAATTAAATCATAACAAATTATGTATTTTGAAATGGTATAACTAGAAGTGGAAACAAAAATTAGGAATCAAGAGACTGCTATTTGTTTTCCCAGAATTTTGTCCCATAAAATCAACATGTGTAATTATACTGGTATCTAAATACTGAATGTTACAAAAATAAATCGTTTTAATATTTTTAAATGTTCCATTTGTCGAGTCAAAAATTAAGCTACAAACTGGTATTTTGGCAGCAAGAAATATGCACATTCAAAATAGATGTTAGGTATAAAACAAGAGAGTTGAGATACAGTTAAAAATATTGATTGAAAATGACAAAATAGTATGGAAGAAATTTATTATTTTTTCAGATAGCCAGCAAGGCATAGATTTCCAATAACTTAATTGGTATGCTGTTAGGAATAACTAAATGATGACTGCAAGCTATTTTGTAATTACAAAGTGCTAAATAATAAAAGTTGGCTAATTACCATTAAAAAAAATACATGGATGATTACTAGAAAGAATGAGGTGACAGTGATGGGTTTAATGTCTAAATTAGTAATCATCTTAACTACCTTATTGCTGACCAATTAAGGAAATAAATGAAATTTTAAATATGTTCTGGTACTTCGCTGTATCTTAATTTGTGGTATTACATTCCACCTGGTAGAGGTGGAGGCAGGCAAAAACATCTTGCTATAGCTTGAAAGATGGTAATACACAATGATTAAAATTAAACCGTTCACGATATTTAGATCTTATAAAAGTGTAACTTGAGCTCTCCATCTATTAGATCAATAGAATTAATGTTTTTTTTTTAATTTATATCAGGAATCCTTCTTCAAGAACACTTTCCTGACTACAGCGACTTCAATAATCTTTCCCTATGCTGTGATACATATATGCTTTATTTATCTTGCTCTTTTTTTTATTGCGCTCATCACTACACTTGCATGTGTATGGGTGTGTGTGTGTGTGTGTGTGTGTGAGTGTGTGTGTGTGTTACTGTTGTTCATTGTCTTTGCTCCACTATTCATGGCACTAGAAGGCAAGCTCTTTGAAGACAGGGATTTGGTTTCCTGTCTCTCACTGTAGTCTCAGGACTGTCCCTAACAGGTGTTCAGTGACAGGTTGCATTGCTAAGGCAATCAGGGCATTCCTGTAGATGTACCAAATAATTACTAGGAGTACTTGTTTAGGTCAACATATTATAAGATCGGTCTTTGTCCTTTGGCAAGACCAGCAATTCAGTCTTCTTAAGGGAGCCATAATTAATCAGGATCAAGGAGAAATGACTCATGTTAATTAAAATTATAAGATACATATGTATACATTGGCATTCACAAGTCAAAATATCAAAAAGGCACTTGGAGTTATAAGTCTAGGAATCAGAATAGACTGGAGATGAATATATAGGAGTTATCAGCTTATAGGTGGTATTTAAAGCAGCTATTGAACTCTTTCCTAAATATTTTATATTAATAAATCCCCCAACTATATTTCAAGTTCAGCTCTGGCCACACTGTCTTGTTTATTTTCTTTGGTTATTTTAGATATGTCGAGTTTGCCTACATGTGGATCACTGCATGAAAACATGCTTTACATCCTCTCTTCTTAACATTCCCCTCTCTCAGGCAACCACACATTCCCTACCCAATCTCTTGATTCACCATAATGCACTTTCTTTTTTACTTATTCGTATATTTATTGTCTTTTTTCCATCTCACCTTGAAGGAATGTAAGCCCATGAGCTTAGAGAATCTTAACTTGCATATTAAATTATCAAACTGTCCAGCACAAAAGAAAAGTTTGTGGAATGACTAAAGGAATGCTATTTCGGTATTGGTGTATTTTCTAAACTCAGGATAATAATAATAATAAAGGCTTCTAAAGAGAACTGAATAAATCTAGCAAGATTTATATTAGACAAAACAGACTTTAAAACAAAGGCTGTAACAAGAGACAAAGAAGAACCCAGCAATTCCACTTCTGGGTATTTATCCAAAGCAACCCAAAACACAAATATGAAAATATATTTGCATCCATATTTTATTGCAGCATTATTTACCAGAACCAAGATATGGAAACAACCTAAGTGACCATCAACGGACATCTGGACAAAGAAGTAGAATATATACACAATGGAATATCACTCAGCCATAAAAAAGAATGAAATCTTGTCATCTGCAACAACATGCATGGACCTAGAGGATATTGTGCTGAATGAAATAAGTCAGAGAAACACAAATTCCACATTATTTTACTTATATGTGAACTCTAAATAATAAGATAAATGAAAAAACAAAACAGGAATACATTTATAGATACGGAGGACATTTTGCTAGCTGCCTGATGGGAGGAGGTTGGAAAGATGAGTGAAAATGGGGAAGGAATTAAGAAGTAAAAATTGGTTGTTAGAAAATAGTCATGAGGACGTATAGGATAGCATAAGAAATATACTCAATAATATTATAATAACTATATATAATGTGAGATGAGTACTAGAATTTTTGAGGTTCTAATTTCATAAGTTACATAAATGCCTAAATGCTAATGTTGTACATGTGAAATTAATATAATAGTGTATGTCAACCATAATTAAAAGATTAAAAAATATATATTTAAAAATAAAAAATCAAGATAATAATAATAATAATAATAATAATAATAATAATAATAAACAAAGGCTTGTAAAGAGAATTGCATAAGTCTAGATAAAAGGCTCTAATGACAAGTGTAATTATTATCATCAAATACTAAATTATTTTCACATATTTCTTCAGAACATTTTGATGAAGAATATAACTGTAGCAAATATTTTAAGTAAAGTGTTTTCCAAAACGCTATTGGAAATCTGCCACAGAAGCCCAAAATAAACATTGTTTTAAACATACAGAAAAACCTCCCTTCTGAGTTTTTCATTTTAAGTGGTGTTTTGTAAAATATATTCATCATTTTGAAATATTGATTAATTGCCCTGATTCCTTAACTTCCTAATTTAGTGTTTTGAAAAATGGTTTCCATTTTTGGCATTTATTTTACAATATTTTATCTTCAAGTGAACTTTACTTAGGTTGTTGTCAGAAGTTTTATGTGATGGACTTAGCAAGCAAAGTCAATATTTGGCAATAGTAGTATGCACTGCTTATAAATACACTTTCCAGCATCGTTTCAGTAATCCATAACAAAAGATGGATGGCGCCAAACTCTGCTGTTCTATTACACTCACATAAGCATGGTGGCTTTCACAGAAGAAATATATACACATTTAATGCCTTAAACCAGTTAGAGTGAACATTTCTGATGAGCCCACTGTCATTCAGTACGTATCAAAGAATGATATAAAGGAAGAATTTAAAGCACTTTCAATAATCTCATTCACTCCCTGGATGAGATTTAAAATTGATTCTTTGTCAGGTAAAGCACCATAATCTGATGACATATACAAAGATAATTTGATATCCCTTAACCCTGCTTTGGTGAGTTCTAAACCCAAAAATCTAAAATTATCAACCTCCCATTCAGGGTTTCAGCAGTAGTTTCCGGCATCGAAGTTTAGGTTCTTATTGCCTAATCATAACTAATTTGTCATTAATGTGCAGATTCATGCAGACTATAAAATGTTTATGGGCGTGGCTATTGTTCTTCAGCTGTCAACTTAATTTTGGTGGACCCTGAACTCACTAAATGTAAGGTAACTGAAATAATTTATAAGATTATGGCCTCAAATTTACAATGGTGAAATGAGGTAGTATATTCAGAGCTGTGATGATGAATTTTAGGTGTCAACTTGACTGGGCTAAGGTGAAACCTTATTTCTGGGAGCCTCTGTGAAGCTGTACCCAGAAGAGATTAGCATTTTTATCAGCAGATTGGGTAAAATAAATTGTCCTTAAACCACTATGGGTGACCTCATCCAACCCTTGATGACCTGAATAGAACAAAAAGGCAAAGGAAAGGCACATTTCTTTCTCTCTCTCTCTCTCTCTCTCTCTCTCTCTCTCTCTCTCTCTCTCTCTCTTTCTCTCTGGGAGTAGGGTGGGGGATCTCCTATCAGTCTAGTTATCTAGAGAACTGACTAATACAGAGCCCTATGAAGTAGTGAAATAGACTTTTTGGGTAAAAACCTACTTTGATGAGTATCTAAATATCTGTGACCATTAAAACGATTGATACCCATTTAAAAGCAATCTTTCCTCATTATGGCAATTATCTATGAGATTATATATATATATATATATATATATTTGCATCTCAGTGATAATATTTTGAATGAATCCATTAAGAAACCATTCCCTTCTCTGTCCTTGAAAGCCAGGATCTGTGGTTCAAATGCCTGAATGGACATCAGTATCACCTTAGTGAGCTTTGCAATATATTGAATCCCAAGACCCTTTCTAGTTCTACTGAACATAACTCTGAGGTTGAAGCACAGAAAATAAATATTTCAAACAAACAAACAGTAATTTCCCATATGAATTGAGAATTAAAACTGCTATACAATACTTATGTACTCACTACCATGGCTTAAATGAAAGAGGTAGAAAAATGACGAGTGCTAGCAAGGATGTAGAGCAAATAGCACACTCACCCACTGCTAGAGGGAGATTTGATAGAATCACTTTGGAAAACTATTTGACTATGCCTACTACAGCTGATCTAATGCAGACCTTGTTGCTCAGCCATTCTGCTCCTGGGTTCACAGTCAGCTGAAATGTGCACATGTTTAGTAAAAGACATGCGTTGGGATGTTCATAGTCGCACTCTTTATTAATAGTCTAAAATGAGGAACTACTAAAATAGTCATCCATACTGACCCATAGATGAATACTTGTGGCATATTTAACTGAAAAGATAGCATGCCTGAACGAGGATAAAAGAGCTACTACTACATCAACAATACGAATGAATCAAACATAATGTCCAGTGGAAAAAAAGCCAATTACAAAAGAATCCATTCTATTTGATTACATTTTTAAAAAATGCAAAAACAACCTACAGTGTTAGAAGTCAGGATAGCAGTCACCCTAGGTCAGGGAGATGATTTTGACCAGAAGAGGTACACGAGGGCTTCTGGGATGCTAGAAATGCTCTGACTCTATATCCGATTGCTTAATGAGTTAATATATTAAATGTGTGAAAATCTGTCAAGCTGTACACTTATATTTGTGTATTTTTCTGTATATATAATTAAATTTCAATAAGAAGCTTAACAAAATAACAATAATAAAAAAAACTTCCCATGTAATTCTGAGCTCAACCAATCTATTTGTCTAACTTAAACTTTTTCCAAGTTCACCTCAACTAATATATACTACGCTTCCACTGTAGATTTGAAAACTTTTTGGCCAGGTACATAAATCTAATTGGAACAGAGATTTTTGTGAGACAGGGGTTAAGGGAGCTGATATAACCTTTATCTTGAGAGTCAGGATTAGGGATATTATCATTACCTGATTTTCTCAAACTTTAGTGTAAATACTAGGTTTGGAATAAGCTCCAAGAATCTGCATATTTACAATAATTAAGATGATTCTGATGCAGATAATCTATGTATAGATCACACTTTCAGAAAAACTGACTTTAAGGGAAACAAATGAATCCTTAACGTGGGCTGCTATCCAAGCACTGTGGCCCAGGGATGCAGAGCACACTTTGACAATGATGCCTTTCATCTGGCAGCCCTGAAATCCTTATGCTGCATAGGACTGCCTTTGCATAAACGTGAGCCTGGTTTCTAAGCATAATGTTTGCACAGTTAACACTTCTAACATCATGGGGTAGGAGCTGGTAGATTCCAATAGATTAGAAAGAATTGGTTTAGATGAAAACATTATTTAATTTTATTAACAATGAAAAGATTTACCAACATTTATTGTAAGCCTCCTATGTGCCAAGTACTTTGGTAAGTGTAAAACATATATCATGTGTCACACATGGCTTCTGTCCCCATGAATGTGTAAAGAAATCTCTTTCAGTTCCTTTTATCTGAGTTATAACTATTTACTTGAGAGAGAAGAGAGGGAAGGATGTAGGGAGGGAAAATATCTTGGGCTAATAGTCAATCACATGTCATCTTCCCTTGTACTCAGATGTGTTTTCTTCCTTGCCAGTCAGGCTCAGAGAATTAGAGAAAAGAAACTATAGTTAATGTTAAACTAAAAAAAAAATTAAGAAAATATATGTTATGAAGTCACATATGAATATATGTATTTACACATACACCCTTATTCCAAATTTTTCTCTTTTGGTACACCTATGTTAATGATTACTTCACTTTTTTAGCACACATAAGTACATAATTAAAAACTCCTCATTCTTTACAAAATTCAGATACACAAGAGAATAGCTGAAAAACAGAAAAGTCAATAGTTACCTTCTCGGCTTCATTAAGGCATTCCTGCTAGATTATAGAGTTTTTTTTCCTTCTCTTTCTCCCTTCCTCCATTTTTCCCTCCCTCCCTTGCTCCTTCCCTCCCTCCCTTCCTTCCTTCCTTTCTTCCTTTCTTCCTTCCTTCCTTCCTTCCTTCCTTCCTTCCTTCCTTCCTTCCTTCCTTCCTTCCTTCCTTCCTTCCTTCCATTTCCTTCCTTCCCCATTTAAAACTATGTTATCCCCTTAATACAAAAATTACATATATTCATTGTAGAAATTTGGGAAAATATAGAAAACCATAGAGAAGAAAATAAAAATCATCAATAATATAACCAGCCACAGATAAGATATTAAATTTTTTCTTAATCTCTTTTAACCTTTTTTTAGATATATATGCACATACACACATACTCAATATAATTATAGCCACGTATATATAATAAAGTGATTGTGACATATAAACTACTTTGTGACCTCATTTTCCATATAATCATATGAAACTAAATATTTTATGAGCCAAACTTCAAATCAGTAACACCCCTATGTAAGTTAAAATTGACTAGTATTTGTTTCAAATTAGAGCACTACTTTCTATGATGAACCCGCATATAAAAAAAGAAGGGAATAAGGTATAGAAGGAGGAGAGATGAGAAGGAAGGAAGGAAGGAAGGAAGGAAGGAAGGAAGGAAGGAAGGAAGGAAGGAAGGAAGGAAGGAAGGGAGGGAGGGAGGTTGGTCAATGGTATATGAATGATAAAGATTTCACTAAAATTCAATAATTTTGAAAATAACTTATTTGACTAATTCTAATTGTAAAGCACATTTTTACATTGTATTGCAATGCTTTGAAATTAGACCTTGTCTATAACATAGTCAGTCTATCTTCAAAGAGCAATAAATCAAAAGAGAGAAACTCCTTTTTGTTTTCTCTACAAGTACAACTGAAAAATTGACATGGATATTGAATGGTCAAGAAGAAAATTCCAAGATTGTAGATCTCACAATAAAATGTTTGATGGTAAAAATATTGAATATTAAGAATAACTCTATCAACCTATCTGGACTCTAATTTTACACTTTAAGTAGAAAAATTATTTGATAGTCCTGGCATATTCAAAATTGGAAAAAAATGTTAATGGAGAGAATTCACAATTTCTTAATTTCCAGAGCAAATACTGACTTGAATTGGTGAGTTTTTACAAACATTCTTATTCATTCTTTGGTTTAAAAACATTTATCTTTACTAAGCATGACCACCTAGTTGGACACACATATTTTAATATTATATAAGGTATATGTATATATGGTAAATTTTACAATGTTAAAATGACTTATATCCTATGATAAAAGATTGGATAAAGAAGCTGTAGTACATATAAACAATGGAGTATTATTCAGCCATAAGATGAGATGAAGTACTGCCATTTGCAACAACATGGATGGACCCTGAAATAATCATGCTAAGTGAAATAAGCCAGACAGAAAAAGTTGAAAACCATATGATGTCACTTACATATGGAATACAAACCTAAAAGCAATAAATTAACAGGACAAATAAAAAGAGAGTCATAGACATGGACAATAGACTAGTGGTTACCAGAGGGGAGAGGGGATGGGGGAGGAAGGTAGATGGGTTAAAATGAGTCAAATATGTGGAGAAAGAAAGAAATCTAACTATGGGAAGTGACCACACAATGTAAATATATATAAGCCTTACTGTTAAAATATACAGCTGGAACTTCCTAAATCTTGTTAACCAATGTCAGTATAAAAAATAAAATAAAATAAAATAAAATTAGAAAGTAAAGTTAAATAAAATAAAATAAAATAAAATGTTTTTTTCCCCCTGAAGAGTGTTTTCTTTCATCCATTTTACTTTGTTGGTTTTCTTCCACTTTGAGGATGAAAACTTTTCAGATGTCTGCTGACCCTCGGTTGTCTGCTCCAGGTAAAATGTGGGGTAATAAAAAACAGGTTGGGTATTCCAAGCATGTGGGTGTGACATGTTAATAGTGGATTCACTCTGGGTGAGATGGGAGGTAGATGGAATAAAGGGTCAAATATGTGGTGACAGAAAGACGTCTTAACTGGGCAGTGAACACAGTGAAATATTTATATATGCCTTACTGTCAAATTGTATTTTTGAAACACTAGATTTCGTTAACCAATGTCACCATAAAAACAAACAAACAAACAAACAAACAAATAAAAATAAAATACCTTTTAACAAAAAGCTATATGTCTCTTTTGATTGGACTATAGTAATGTGTGTGTGCATGCATGTATGCAATGTAAAGAATATACAATGTAACAACTTATTTCATTATTATAAATTTATGACTTGAGGATAATGAACACAAGAAGTACGGTAGTATTGTCAGAATATGGACTATTCCTTTCTCTGTCCTACCAGTAAATCTTTTCTGAAATGCCTCAGCTGAGAAAACTCTTCCCTTCCTGATTCTATCTAATTCAATGAGTCAATCATATTTCATTCACAACCAAATTAGTTTTCTTTAAAAAAATTAAAGTGCTGGGTATTCAAGACTTCATTATGAATGTATGTTTAGCTAGTTTACTAAATGGAACACAGTATGTAACATAGTATGAACACTGTTGGTGTGTGTGTGTGTGTGTACTTGTGTGTGTTTTTAAAAAGTTGGATGGTTGGTAGGATCTAGAAACACAAAAAAGATATACAAGAACTTTAAGAATTAGTTGTTTCTCTCTCACACATACATTTGATACCATCATAAGCTTCACAAAATGCATACTAAACAAATGCACTAAACACTTTATATTATATCAAAGCACTTAGCAAATGTAGCCTGAATCTAACCAGTCAAAATAGTCCTATAGTATTAAGCTACTGAATTTTTCGTATTTTAAATATAAGGTGTAAGAACAGTTTTCTTAACTGAAAGTAGATGTTATGCAATGAAATAAGTCACAACCTGGAGGAAATATTGAGGAGAAAATAGGAATCAGGAAAAAATAAGCAGGGGAAAAAGCGAAAACAGAAGGGAGAGGAAAACCTCATGAAGAATAAAAATAAAAATGAGTTTGATGGCTTTAATTGAATGTAAAGGAAATAGTGAGGAGTGGAAAGGAAAACTTCAATACTGCAAAGCATAAGACTATTTCAGAAGGTGACAGAACTTAATCCTATCAACATCTCATTTGCATATCCATAGTAAAAATAACAATGGCATTTTTTGTGACCAAAAATATATGCAAAGCAGTCATTGTGATAGTTCAGTAGCTATTTTTGAAATGGAAATTTCCTTACAATTTAAAACAGCTCCTTCAAAACACCAAAAGGCATCAGCCTCTGCTTCAGACTACAGTCTTTTTTTTTTTCAATGTGATATGCTGGATTTAACCATAGTATTCTCTTTAGAGGCAAAATTTACCCCGTCTGTAAAAAATTGATAGATTTTTTTTCTGTGTATTTGAGATTGCTATAAACATCTGAAATGGCTGATAAAAAAAAAAAAAAAACTTGTTTCAGCATAGTGAAATGATACGATGATGCCACTGCTTCTTATGGCAATGCGATTTTTTTTGAAAGCTCTGAACAAAAAAATTATATCTCACATGAAAAAGCTAAGTAGTTTTATCATCAGTACCCCCAAAACACACACACAAAAACTGATTGTTTTTAGTTATGACCCCTTCAGTGATGGCTGTATAAACTCCTATTTCTGCCACTGATTGTGTGCTTATATTCAGCACTAACATTTTAATAAGAAAAAAATGTTAAATATCAAAGTAATAGATGAGCATGCCTCTAAAAGCCAATTTCATTAAATACCATCGGTATTAATCTTTCTAAATCTTAATTACAGCCTTTTGACATATTACCCCCCATTTGACCTTTTCTGCTCAATTCCAGTAAAGAACTCTTGGACGGACAGGGATATCAGCCCATGAAAACCTACAGGAATGCATCATTTTAATGCTACTGAGAAAATGGGGATGGTGACCCAAATTATATTTTATTCAGGAGTCAATGAGACCACATTTTTCTAACTGGTCAACGAAGTTCAATCTTTTTCAAGATTAACACATTCAAAATGAAATGCCTATAGTCTGAGCAGATAAAGTTCTAAACACTAGGGTCTTTTTAAAAAAAAGTCTATTGCTAAAGAAGAAAACTTCCTGAACTAGATATTTCCAATGAAATTTAAAAACAATTAGTAATGGCAGCTTGTAATCGAACAACTTGAAGTTCAATTGAAAATAGTAGGGACTGGCAGTTCCAAGATTAAAAAAGTAATGATTCTGCTATTAAGCCACATTGACACCAATCAATATCTCAAAACCATCCTTATTTTGTTGGATCCACTGAATAAGCACAAGCAACATCTTTGAGAAAAGAGGGCCTAAGAAACTTTTTCCTGGGACTATGTAAAGGCTCTTTGTTACTAGACACCAGAAATTTCAGTAGGAGTTTCTTTAGTACAGTTATCTTTTCCTTTGTTTTTTTTTCTTATTTTCTTGATATCTTTCTCCTTTTTATATCTTCATACACTTTGATCTTTTCATTGTTTTCCCTTTCCTTGTCCTTCTCCTACCCTATTCCCCCAATATATCACCTTCACATCCTTAAATCTGCTAGTCTATCTCTTGCTTTTATTTTTTTTTGGCAGCAGTAAACTGATGAG
This sequence comes from Cynopterus sphinx, assembly GCA_030015415.1. Classification (NCBI taxonomy): domain Eukaryota; kingdom Metazoa; phylum Chordata; class Mammalia; order Chiroptera; family Pteropodidae; genus Cynopterus; species Cynopterus sphinx. The sequence goes on from CM057387.1 coordinate 8,809,602, forward strand.
AAAGTGAAAAGAATTTTAAAAGCCCAATAATTAAAAATAGAAGTAATTTAGAAATAATCCTATATGATGGTTCCCTTAAGATCTACTCTTAAAATTTAAATACAGGGTGGACAAACTAGCATAATAGATTGCCAGTATTGTGGAGATGATCGCAATTTCACAATTTCAGAGCACATCAATAAAAATATTTTAAAAATTATACATAGAGTCTAGACTATCTGGGAGGAAGCCTATGATTCTGGATGTACACAACTGAGTATAGAATTGGAATATTTAAAAGATGCTTATGATAGTGTCTTTTAACTAAAAGTATGATTAATGGTCTTTTTGCTTTCATATGCTAAATGAGTAGAAAAGAGCAAAAATTTATAGCTGCTGGAATTTGAAATTTACAAGGTTGTTCCTTCCAGCCTGCCCTAACAGGACCAAAGGTGGCAATAATTTCTTGTGTTGAAGAAATGTTTTCATTTGCAGCATCAAATTAAGCTTTAATTCTGATCCACTGCAGACTTAGAAACTGACAAGGTAAGTAACATAATACACACACACATGCGTATATGTATATATGTGTATATATATGTATGTATATGTATATGTATATGTATATGTATATGTGAATGAGAAGGTAGTTCATAGTTTGCTTTCTGTAACCTAAACAAATCACCTCCATCCTCAGTGTTGAAATTGAGTTGGTGTCCCCAGTGTATGAAATTCTGCCATTTTAGATTTGTTAGGCCTGTGTGTGTGTGGGGGGGGTGTGTGGGTAAGTTCTCTTACTGTCTTTTTTAAAGGGAGATATTCTGTAGATAATAAATGATCATAAGCTTTAGCATACAATTTTATTATATTATTAAATATAGTAATTAGCTTTTGTTTTTTGATGCTTATTCTGTGTTAAAGATTGTGCTAAATGCTTCACAATCATTATCTCCTTTAATTTCATATATTTCTCTAAGTAGAAGGGAAAAATTTACTATTAATTTTTCTACTTATTTACATAATGGAGCTTAAAGAGCATGTATTAATCCTACATGGCACAAAGTTACTAAGGTACAGAGTCAAAAGCTTTACTGAAGTCTACAGGGTCCATGATCCCTGTGGTCAAGCTAACCTCTATACTTCACTAACTTTCCTGTTATTTTTTAGGTAGATTTTTTTCTGACCTGGAGACCTAGTCCCCATAAAACATTTATTTGGGGTCATTGAACTGCTGAGCTGGTTGCCATGTCTGGTTGGTGTCTGGGGTGTTTTAGAAGGAGGTCATTGCAGAGGGGATTGTTTTGGGGGAAAAAGATTGTTGAAGAATCAGGCAGAGCCTGAAAAAAGAGTTATGGAAAAGTCATAGATCCACTGAGATAAAAAGCACAGAGGATAATTTTCCATATGCACATGCAGTCCAAATTCTTCTTGTTAGGTCTGACATGGAGCACAATATCTATAATGTACATTAATAAGGCAATTTTCTTGGAAAAATAATGGGGATGCTTGAATGGCTCATTCACCTCAATTTTCATGGGAATGCAGCAGTTGGGTACATTATGAAGAAGGACAGAATCCTTCCACAGCAGGACTGTTAACTTGGAGGTTTCCTGATGACCTTTAACATGTATATTTTCATAAATTCCCTGAAATCTACAGTGTGGAGAAAACAACCTTCCTGCTCTTTAGTTCTCTAGGGCTTATGTACTCATGTTGCGCTAGTCATGTTGTATTAGATGTTGTAACAGAGGAACTTAGGTGGTGCATCGTAATGAGATATGCTAGGAGGCAAATTGGGAAGGAGGAAATGAAATGACAGGTGGAATGCAAAAAACTCAGCACCCAGAGATGAGAGACAAATGATTCTCATGGAGATACCTTCCCATTACCTCATGATGCTGAGGGCATACAGTTTTGATTGATTCAATTTTAAAGAAGTTTACTGGGTACCTGGAAGGCACTTTATTAAGCAAGAAGTGTGTATAAAGAGGAACTCAATATGTTCCTCGCCTTCTGAGCACTGATAATCAAGAGGAGGAGAAGGATGTGCACACAAAGGGACAAAGTGATTATTATATAGTGTTTCAGAGCATGAATTTGGGTTCAGATTGACTTGGAGCAGTGACCTGGCTCTGACACTTAGCTATGAGATGTCGATCAAGTTATTACTTCTAAGAATCAGCTTCCTTATTTCTACGTAATAATATTATTTGCAGGGTTGTTCTGACAATGACAGTGTCTGATTCATAGTCTTCACTCTGTAAACTTGTAATAATGGTTATAAGAAATATCAGTAATGGTTAAAAAGACAGTCTCAGTTAGTAGGCTAAATGAAGGCATTGCAAGGTGCTGTGAGTGCAAAGAGTAACAAGGAGTAATTCTTAATTAGATTAGGGACATTTTTGCAGATTAGACAGTGGTCCCCAACCTTTTGGCACCAGGGACTGGTGCTCCTATGAGAATCTAATGCCCGTGGATCTGAAGTGGAATGAGTATCGGTCTGTATCCCGGGAGTTTGGGACACTTGGATTAGAAGGTAGACTTGAAATAAGACCAAAAGAATGGGGAAGACTTTAATAGACACAAATGATACTGATGATGAAATTTCAAAGAGGTAAAAAAGTCATAGAAGTAGACACAAAGGTTGTGTTCATTAAAGAGTAAAATAATCTGATTTGAGCAGACTCTAGGAATGCGGGTAAGGCTGTGAATTGAAGTAGTGACCAAATAATGAAAGATCATATATAAGACACAAAAAACTGTGGCCTTTTCTTAAAGTAGCTGGTATTTGTGGAGATTTTTTTGCAGGATATTAATAGCAATATATCTAAAATAGGTCCAGTGACCAATTGAGGAAAGGCTGGATTAAATCAAATGAGTCGATATTTTAGCTACAGGACTTTTCATAGCCTTTAATAAGCGATGTGCACTGGATTGAAGATGTACTACCCTAGGACTTGTATTAATATACAATGAAACATCTTCTTGTGGTGTATCCATTTAGAAAAATATGTTGGAAAATACTCTTCCAAAGATAACAAAACTGTTTTAAGGGACTTTGAGAACACCGATGACATTTGTTCGGTTTCGTGTGTAACAAACTTATTGAGCAATCTTCAAATCATTGGTATGTAAAAATAAGATGGTTTTATTTTTCCGTAATTGCTAATTTCACCTTTGATTGTCAAGTCCTCCTATCTGGCGATTTAACAATACCTGACTATTTACCAACATTCTGAATATTTGATATAACAACTTTGTAACATACTAATCTTTGTGATACACTAATGTGATATACTAATTTTTTACCTGATTCAAAGCTTGATATTCTCTCTTCCCTCTTGTAGGCTCTGTAGCATTTAGTGTTAGAGGATGGGAAGGTGAAGAGAGAAACAGCCAACTCTCTTCTTAATTCCTTGAGGCTAACACTGATGAACACTACTACTGCCAGGAAGGCATCCTTAACCTGGCTCTCATGAGTACACACATGTATATTCCTCAGAGGGCCCGATGAAATGTCCACATCTGCCTGATCCCTGGACAGAGAAGCTTCAGCTCCAAGTCATCTCTTCTACTCCTCCATTTCCCACCACAACTCAAGTTGTTGCAGTCCTCCAGGATGGGGAGCCCACACCATTCCTTCAGCCAGCGACTTCCCTGGTGCTTACCTGACCCACTGGAAATGCACATCCTTGTGAATTTCACCTGCAATAATCTTACCAATGTCCTTTCCTTCTCTCAGATTGGCTTGGGCACAGACCATTAAGCATATTCTAAGCAGAGATCTAATGAGGGAACAGAAGGGATGCTACTTTCTCTTTCTCGCTGACACTTCCAATCTTCATGAGTGATTCCCCTGGAGTCACCTTTTCCCACCTCAAGCACCTGCCTACTTGGCTTATCAAATAAAAAACACTCTGTGGTGAGGACAGGAATACATCACACCACCAATTTCACACTACAAACAAGGCCTGTGACCCTGGTACTCCCCTTTCTTTCTCCTAACCACTTTTCATATCCACTGAGAGTAAGAAAGGGGCTGGGAAGGGGATTGATTATTGATAGGAAAAGTACAAGCTTTTTTACGCTTATTCAATGCTGGGTTTTCCAGCCTCATAGGTTAGAGGCTCCCTAGCAACTATTTTTATTATACAAAATTCACAATTCTTTGATTTGCCACTCAGACTCTGTCCTCAGCCACAACTCTTGGATAACCAGGAGAATCACAGTCAACATTTTTCTACAAATGCTCAAAATGTTAATTTAAAATTTATTTAATTTAATTTAATTTTATATTTGCACACACAAACACACACACACCTATATATATATATATATATATATATATATATATATATATATATATATATAATGTATATAGGTGTGTGTATCATGCATGTGTGTAAGTAGCCACATAGAGCAGGGGTGTAGTGGGCTGTGATAGACATGTGGTGTGAGTGAGAAATAAGTTATTGCTGTTACAAGCCATTAAGATACTTGAACTCATTTCTTATTGCAGTGCAGCCTAGCTTATCATGAGTGATACAGATGTTAACTGCTTTGGATAAAAAAGAAAGCAGGAAAGAGGGATAGGGAGTGTGCAATGGGAGAGGGGGTGGTACTTTGGGTTTTACTAGAGAAATCAGGAGAGCCCACACTGAAGTGCCATTTCATTCTAGACCCAAAGAAAGTGAGGGGATAGATATGCTTAGGTATTAGATGATGGTGACTTCAATTTTTCTTCTCAGTCCCCAGTTTGTTCATCCTGAGACCTCAGGAGAATGACATGTGTTTGAAGCTTTCCAATAATTTCTCTCTTTGTGCTCAGTGTAATTTGAATGTGTTTTTTTTTTTCTATCACAATAATGTAGCCTATTTTTTTTTACAAATGAAGAAGTATGACCAAGGCTAAATTGCATTACAGATATTTCAATATCTGCCATGTTGTTATCATGATTATATATGTGTGGAGTGTGTGTGTGTGTGTGTGTGTGTGTGTGTGTGTGTGTGTGTGTCTGTCTGTATGTGTGTGAATTATGTGTCTTGATACTTGTCACTGAAAAAACATACTGAAGCCAGGGCTGAAACTAAAGTCTTCTGTCTTTTGTGATTTACAGTCATCTGAACATAAATACTTATAAAAAATTTCAAATAAGAGAAGAAAGATCTTCAACCAGAGGAAAAAACATTAGATATTGATATTAAGTCTGAATGTAAAATGACCACTAAAAGCTGAGGGTGTCCTTTAATAACGTATCTCTCATTGACAGGCAGCTGTGTGAAAGAAAAGCCTGTTTTCATGTGAGCAGAGTGTCTCACATTCTGCAAACACTCAATCAATAATTGTGGAATAAATGTTGAAAGCCTATTTTTCTGCTCTTACTGGTAGACAAGTGTTCTCATTTTTATTTTGTCCTTATTTATTTGGTGGTTCATTTTTCCTGCCCAACATCCAATTCTGTGTCTTTCAGTAAGAGTCTATAGACCTTCTAGGATAAATTTTCTTGTGGGTGCTGCTGATCTTTACAGAAGGGTCCCACTTTTCCTGGCCAGATGCAAATCAAACAGCCCAAGACCAGCCACACTGTGTCTCCTAAACATGTGGATTCTAAGTGGAACAACACAAAAGAGGGGAACCACAGAATCTGATCCTCTCATGTGCTGTTGACCTGTTGTTGCAATCTATTGAGTACTGCCTTCTAGATACATCAGTGTCATTCTGGTTCTTGTATCTCCCAGCCCTCAATTACTGGGCCTTTCCCAGCTCTTTTAATTCTACCCCATTGTTACCATAAACAAACAAACAAACAAAGAAAACAAAAATAAAACACAACAAAACCTCATCTTTACATTGTCATTTTTTCTTGCAAACAAAAGAAGTTCAATGGATGCATTTTCTGAAGAAGAGTTATTTGGAGACTGTGATGATTTGTGATATTTATGCTTTACCACTCAAGCCAGAGTGCTACAGGTCCCTCCTCAGGATTCCGAAAACCTGTTATTTTAATCCTCTCATAGACCACAGGCTACTGTCCCTTAGCAGAGCTGGAGTCTGCCAGCACTTCCCCACCTTTGCCTCTCTGTAACTTAGGTATTCTGTTACTGAGTGAGTGCCCATGGTGCATCTTCAGTGGCAATATCTTCAATGAAGCAATTAAAATAAAATTCTGATAATTAATTTATGAGGACACTGCACGGCTTCCTCTGATTAGAGAATGATGCTGAGAAACTGCTAAATCCTGTTTCCATGATTCAGGGCTAAGTCAGGGACAATTGTTTAAGCAACTCTTATAATGTGACAAACTCTTGCTCTTCTGTTGGATGTTTCTAAAAAAGGAGAATGAGATCTGAATCTCACTACAAAATTAAGCTCCAATGGTTATTCTTAAAATATTTTCTGTTTTTTTTTTCTTTAGCTTTTCAGTAAAGAAAGTGGGAAAGGTATATGGGCTGCTTTAACGTATACGTGGCCACAGACATATCTTCACTTATAACTTCAGCAAGTATTGTGAGAGGCAAGTACAGGTAATACAGAGCATGCCTGCATAGGTGTTCTCAGTCCGATACCCACACTCCTGCAATTGTTACTGGACTCACACAATTATAATAGCTTATGATGTAAGCAGCCTTAAAGTGTTTTAGTCCAAATTTCCACCAATGCACTCTATAGCCTGCCTATTAAAATGGTCAGTATGTCAGTCATCCCACCTGCCTTTGCTTATCTCCAATGGTGGGGATCATCCATCTATAGGAAGCAGCTCATTTGACTTTGAAATGAGTCCATTTTATAATGTCCTAATTTCATTTAGGAACCATGTCCAATTTCTACTCAGTGGTCTTGGATCTCTCAAGTAACACAAACTCTTTGTATACTATGTAAACATATTTTAAGTTAGACTCAGACAAAATCTACTAGCTTCTCTTGAAAGCCTAAATGTAAGTTCCTAATAGCCTAAATAAACTAATTAAGAATTGCAATTTAATTACACATTAATTACACACCATTTTCTTTTTAATTAGTGTCACTTAAAGTGAACTGGGACTACAAATTTGTTTTCTATTGATTGTGATGGTATAAAGCTTGACTTAGAGTAATATCTTTTTTCTTTTTTTGTACATCGCTCAATGGATTAGTGGTTTTACATTTCTTACCTCTTTTCCTAGGGTATTGTACCAAGTGGATCAGAACTTCAAATGCTACAAAGCTACAAAAGAGCTTTACTGTAAAAATCCAAGACGTGGATAATTATCACCCAGGTTTTTCAATGATTTTTTTGATGTTTAGGTGGAGCTTTGAGCAATAAATTTTTTTAAAGAGAGAATAAAAAAAATATTTTCAGTGGATATATAATAGTCTTCAATGTCTCATCTATTGATTTTCTTCAAATGTTTAAAACCACAGTGTGACTTAAATTTTATGAAATGGGGTCACTGACATCTGAAAAAGTACAACAAAAATATATACTGAATATCCTGTGAACTGAAACACATAATTGCCTAATGAAAAGGTTATCCACTGTGTTAAGTCCATCACTGGCAGAAATTTTCTATTACTTCTAAGAGAACAGATTTGGCCGTATCTTCAAAGAGCTCAAATTTTATGTTGACTGGAATTTGTCCATGGGTATTACTATCTTCTATTACCAGCTTATGGTATCTAATTTATAAAGTCAATTTACATGCAAAGCTTTTTGTATTCTTTGTACTGCTTAAATTCATCACAATACATTTATATTTCCTTTGTGAAATTACTTCCTGGCTGCCAGCTATTCAACACATAACTTTTTAAACAAAAGGAGCTAATTTAAATGGTTTTTCCAAAAAACCAATTCTAATTCAGCTACTGGGTTCATAAAACCTTAAAAATATATTTCTTTCTAGTAGAATATATTCACAGAGTGGAAAAGAACATTCATTCAAGACCACTATCAACACAGCAAATAATATTTTCTGGCATGGTTAATAGCTAATACCAAAGCTATCCATAACAGAGTGAGGGGCCTGAGAGAAATCAGAGCAAACTGACATGATTTTTTAAAAAGAAGAAAGTAGGATGGGCATGAAATTAGTAGTACCTATAAAAAATTCTCACCCTTAACTCTGGTGTTGATTTCTAGGAGTAGTTTTTATGTCTTATGTGTTGAAGTATGCTTATAATCTTGTTTCCTTCTAATTCCATTGCCTGTGACTTACATAATGACCCTCTCCTTTATTTTGTTTATTTGTTTGTTTGTTTGTTTTGACCTTCTTAATTTACACTTAACACCTCATTACCCTTGTTAGCAGTCTTTCTCAAAGGACATCCAATTTTCTCACCTGCATTAGTGTAAGCCTGATGTATTGGTATCTATCAAATCATATTTCAATAAAGACAATTCTGGTTACTGTACAAAGCCCATATATTAAAAAAATAATAATAATTAAATGTGATTTAAAGTAAAACCATAATGAGAATAACTTTCAGAAGGCTCTACAGAACATTTTGCAAGTTCTGATTTTCATCATCATGAATAACTGACATTCTTATATGGAAAGCATAAAGTTCAAATCTAAATAGTATAGTGTGACAATGTAGTCAGTTTGACTGAGCAAGTAGAGTCATCTAACACTTGCCAGACACTTCTTTCTTCCTGTTGTAACAAATTCTAAATAATACCAAATGAAATTTATTCTAATGTACTTTAAATACCATGATAATCAGGAAGTAGAATCAATTCATTTCAATGGGTATTTTGTGGTGTGTGTGTGTGTGTGTGTGTGTGTGTGTGTGTGTGTGTTACTTTATTAAAATGTCCCATTAATTCAAGGGCACTATTCCAAAATTTTTAGAAGAATCCTGCATCTTAGTGGAGGTTTTCCTTTCTCTTACCTAAATTTCAGATGCTGCCAAGTATATGGAGTATAATTGAGATATTATGGGAGTAAAAACCAATAAACATGTTTTAATGTCAACTGAAAACCATATTGTCAAATGGGAAGTTTTAAAATCCATTTCTTTAGACTATTTTTTGTAGGTAGAATATCAATAAAAAATCCAATTGAAAAAAAGTTTCTTGAAATTTCTGATGTTACAACTTTAGAACAAAAAGTCTGTATTTTAAGATGCTTTTCAATTGTCTAATATTCCTCATAAACTCATAACAATTTTGAAAACCAATTCATGGTTAATAAAAAAATTCATATGTGTTATATTTTCAGTTTGAAATAATTGTTAGAACTCACAGTAAAGGACAAGGTTTTCCAGCAATTAGATTTTATTTTAATTAAAGTCAAACCCATATTGATTTATTTGGTGAGTTCAGAAGCATAAGAAGGATGGGAAAGGCTAAAGAATGAATTGCTTCCTTTAAAGTGCACTGATGGTACAAAGATAGATGGAGATTTAAACTCTGAATATGCAATCTCTACAGAAATCATTTAAAGTTATTTTTGCTGCTTCTTTTGTTTAATGATCTGGAGTCTAAAAATGAGAATGAGGAATGCCAATTTGGTTTCTCTCTAAAAAATAATCACATAACATGCCTGCAAAACAGAAAAATAACCCTGTACTTTTAGATTGTTTGATAGGTCAAGTTTAGACCTTATCGAAATGAAATGGATGTGAAACTGAATAGAACTAAAATTAATTAGAAACCTAACTCCATCTTATGGTAAAACATGCATTCAGCTCTTTGAATCCTGAAAGAATCCTTTAATAAACTTGAGATTTGGGGTTGTTTTAGAAAGAACAACTCTCCAAGGCTCCATGATTAAAATCTTAGATAACTGTCTCTGTTTATAATGCAGTCGGCCTACAATGAAGGCTAAATATACTTGTAACTTGGTAGAAAATTAGGTAACAAGTAATTCTTTGCTTTTACATTGTATTAGAAAACATCTTTTACTTGTGTTGAGTAACACTGAATTAATAAGATAGAGAGAGTTGTGTGTAGTCACAGCACAAGGAAACACATCAGGAATTTATTAGATTTGGATTTATCAGTGCATAGAAATTCATGATATTTAACTTAAAGGCAAAAAGAGCAGAAGACTTTAAATAATAGCTCAAAGTGGATGATTAGCTAAGGGGATGCAACATTTAATAGCCAAAATAAATTACTATAATTATTTTATTACCTATGCTAACTGATTCCTTTGTTTTTATTGAAATAACAGCTCCCCGAGGAAGAGAACAGAGATTCAAAAAATCTCAGCTGTAGGCTTGTGTGTCCTTCTACAGCAATCAAAAACAATGAAAAATAGCCTTCACAGATAAGACACTTAAGGTCTACATTTCAGTTCTTAGAGAAAATATCCCACCTAAGTGCAAAGATCTAGAACTATCTGGAAGCTTCTGGACAGAAGAGAAAGCCAATTAAAAACGTTAATATTAATGTTAGAGCTTTAATCCCTCATGTTTGTATTTTTTTCCTGGTTCATATAAGTCTTTTCTCTTTTCCATCTTATTTTCTAGGAAAAGACCTCCGTGAGATTTTAATATACCCTCTTTCTAGAAAAATATACACATGTATTTGCATTATTACACACAAGTTTCTCAAAGCAGTAGAAAGAAGGCGGATGGGTCAAGGTACCAGGGTGTGTGTGAAGCCATGGAATAAAATACTGCATATTCCTAGAAAGTAAGTTTGACTTGAAGATTTCAGAAATTATATGAATTATATATGACTTTTTCACATGATTTATATGAATTATACAGACATCCACACATGTGAAAAAGTCATTTCCAAAATAAATTGGGAGCTTGCAGCAGACCACATCCCTCTCAATTATCCCACCCTTGGCTTCCTCTCCTTCTTTCCTTCTCACTCTCTTTGTCCTCTAGGGAGATTCCATGAACCAGATTAATGTTCCTAACATACTTCTTCAGTTCCTCCCCATGGTCTACATCTTCAGATGAGAAAACAAAACACCTTTTTCCAATAGAAGGTGAAAGATCCCAGAGATGAAACAGAAAATCAAAGAGAAGAGACAGAACCGACTAATTATATAATATGAGAGGTAAATTACTGAGCAATACTTTCAACTCAAACTTGAAAGTTTCTAACCAAACTTTTTTCTGTTAGCGAAGAAAATTCAGTCTTTAAGCATGTTTGATTGTTTGTTTGTTTCAACTTAAATACATCATACTTCTTATGTGGATATTTGATTTGATTTGATTTAAAAAAAGATTGTGAGATGAAGATTTTTAGAATCGTTTCCCTCAGGCCCTTGTCAAAGTTTCCTAGTTTAGCTTTCAATCATTTACTCATATTGTCATTTGTTAAACAGGCACTTATTGAATCCCACTGTAATATAGCTAGGCTTTGGGGACACAGGTTGACATTAGTGGCTGCCTGCAATAAGCTCACAGAATAGAGGTGAACAAATAAACAACCAGTGATACAATTAACAAGTTGATATTTCATAAAACCACAATGTTAAATATGCCAGAGACTAGAGGTGTTCTAAATGCAATTGACAGTTGTCCTTGTATGGTTGTTTGAAAGAAGCTGGGATGCCTTATTTACATAAGAAACAACAAAGTACAAACTGGCTATCGAAGCAATGCTTCCCACCTATTCACCGAAGGGTCTACAATTCACCCAAGAATCACTGTATTGAAAAATTACATTAGAAGACAGGTCTTTATTAGGTAATTAATTGTAGCATCAATATAGTATATAATGAATCTGTGAATCTCATAATAACCCCTAAGGCATCCAGCAAGGTTTCGAGTCAATGGGCATAGTACAGCCTTGCTGGGGGCTTGAACTTTCCCGATGCTTCTGTTTAATTAAAAATATTGGTATACTTCCTTTTCATGCATCTCATCCCAAAACACACACACACACACACACACACACACACACACACACACCAGTATTAATTATCACCCATTTAGTAGAGCCTCTCCTGACAGCTCTATGTACATTCCTATTATTCTTTATTTCCCTGTTTTCTTCACAGCATACATCTACTTATAATCTATTTTATTTATTTACTTGTTTTTATTTATGGCTCCCACAATAGATTTTAAATGTCATAGTCACATAGTCACTTTTTTAAAATTATTGTACCCAGAATCCCTAGCTGCTCAATAAATAATTGTTGAATGAGTGACTGAATTCATCAATAGAAGGAAGAATAAATAAACAATCTCAAGTTGGAGATCTGATGGCCCACACATTCCAAATGACAGAGGTTTTGAGGTGGTTTAAATTAAGAAATAATAAATTAAAAATTGGAAATAGTTTTTGGCCTCTTAAAACAATAAGTTTGTGAATTTGAAGCTGTTCTAGTTCATGTTTCTTCCTAATGCTCTTCTAGGCTTCTGCATTTCCTTAAGAATTGTCTTGAGATATTTTGCATTTTTTTCTTTTTCTTAGATCTTAATTTTAAGAATGGATGTACTTTTTTTGATACTTCCATTATTTAAATCTGCTAATTGTTAATCACATCAAGACCCCTCACAGACCAGAGCCACTAAAAGGAAGAATGTCATCTTATCATTAAAGTAAACTACTTAATGTTAGATTGTAGTAGCCTAATGTGAGTCAAGATGTTTTTAAAAGAGGTCAAACATTCTATAAAATGATAATATGTTAATTTGGAAGTTTCAGGACAATAGAGATTGAACATATAAAAGGAAGTAAAAAACATGCCTTGGAAAAACTGTGTTTGTAAGTATTTTATCTATGCAATGGTGATGACTTTTGATGAACTTCATATTGCACAGTTAGAATTCATGATTGAAGCATAATGTATGTATGTGATACAAATTTCAATAAATAAGCAGCTGCCATTTGTTAAGCATGAGGCTAGGTATATGTTACATGTATTGCTTGTTTTTACTCATAGGACAGCTTTATTTTATAAAAAAGATAACAGACTCAGAAACTTTATTGAGTTATAGAAATAAACAACTAGAAGAGAAACAAATGGGGATAACTCAAATCTAGCTAATCCTCACATCTATTATCTTCCCTGTATAGTTTTTCTCTCTCCTTTTGTGACATTAGTGGAGACTGTATGACACACCCTAAGCTCATTTTAATTCTGAAGGCAACAAATAAGGGTGAAGTGAATTAATAAATCATAATTTCTGTCAATTACACTACCCATCCAAAGGGATTCTTGTGAAGCTCTGAAAATCAGGCACTGACTGAAAGAAACAATCTACTGTTATGTGTACCTGCCAGTAAAAGGTCATTTACTAGACAGTCATGTTGATGGTACCAATGTCCAGAGAATGAGCCAGATCTATAGGCTGCCAAAGTAAGAGACCTTGGGCATACATGGAATACCTTCGGAGCATTAGGTTACAAAAGACAGAAGTGAGATAGAGGTTTGGAAGAAAGAGAAGAATAATAATAATAACACATAATCCTGTCAAGAATCCTATAAGGTTGAAATTATTATTCTTATTTTATACCAGAGTAAACTAAGGCAGGGAAGTTAACTGGCCTATCCAAAGGGAACATATTATTTACTAGACAAATTAGCATTTTAAAGCTGTTTTGTCTACCTCCAAAATAATTTTGCTGTCTGATAATTTTTGGCCTATTTTTGAGTGGGTTAAAATATTCAATTTAGTATCCTTAAATTGCCATTTTACTCTTTAGTATATGTTGAAAAAAATAGAAAAGTGAAAAAATATTGAAAGGATTTTTAAATCAGAGCTTTTTAATATTGGAATCATTGATATTTCAGATGGGATCATTGTTGGGAAGGGGCTGATTTGTGGCCTGTAGGATGGTTAGCAGTATCCCTGGCCTACACTGACTAGATAACACTGATACCACATTCCAGGTTTTGACAACCACTAGTGTCTCCAGACTTTGCCAAATGTCCCTTTATGAAGCAAAATATTCCATCCCCAACCCCTCCCCTGCCTTAAGAATCACTGCTCTGTAACTGCCAGGGGTTAAAGTTCAGGGTCTAGACTTAAGACAACCACACAGTAGACCTGTTTTGATCTTTTGCTACCTCTGTGAACTTCAGAAATTTCTGAACTTATCTGAGACCCAGAGGCCTCATCTAAAAAATTGAAAATATATGGCTATTTTACTTATTTTACATAATAGTTAGAATACCTCCAAATATGAAAAATGGTGTGGAAATAATTTAGATATGTTCAAAGTACTATCTAATGTAAAGGAACATTATTTTTTGTGTGAAAACGTCAAGAACAAAACAAAATAAAAATGAGAAAACAAAAATTTAGTTCATTTTAAGGAATACATTTGGTTCCTGAAAATTATCAGATATCATAGGTATAGGAGGGCTAATTCATAACAACCAAGGAGATTGCTTAAAACTGCCATGCAAAAAAATCTAGTAATTTTAACAGAGGTTTTTTTTTTTTGATAATCTAAAAGTTATTTGACTCTATCCAGTAAGTGACACATGAGTGTCCATTCATAAAATCTGATATAGAACAATAGAGAAAGCCTTGTTCTTCTGGAATTACAAAACAAACACTGGACTCAGTTGAGATAATTTCTAATTTCAGATCTGTCAAGATTTAACTTACTGACCCTAAACAAGTAACTTAATCTTTCTGAACTCCATTTTCTTTATCTGTTTAATGGTAGGTAAGTTCATTTAATTAATGTGCAATCTGGTTGGGAATAGTCAGTGAGACAGATAATGTATGTGAAATATAAGTAGTAACACTTCAAAGTATAAAGTGCAACAACAAACCAAGGCATATTATTAGAGATATTTTTCAACATACAAAATCAGAAATGGCTGCTTCAAACAACGAGTTACTTTTTATCTTTCCCAAACTCTAAAATAGTATGTTCTACATTGGCTTAAAGAGACTTGATTTAAAGAGAAAAATGATGAATTGACTCAATTCAGAAAGTCATGTAAAACAATCCTCTTGTTCCCAAAATCACATCTCAAAACATCTAAAATATCTAAAAATTTGCAGTACATATATTTTAATTTTCATTTCTCTACATTTCTTTTGCAAAGTGAAAGTCATAAAGCAGACAGAAATATCTGCACCCAGCTTCCCTTTAAGTTTCAAAGGAGACTGTAAATAGTAGTCAGGTTTATAAGCTCCTGGAGCATTAGCAGATTGTCAATAGAGAAGAGCATACTTATTAAAATTACCAGAGAGAAAAACAACTGTAACAAGTAGAAATATGATAAAAAGGTCAAAAAGCACATGAAATTAATTGTGTGTAATTTGGAATATAAATAATTTTTTTTAGAGTGTGATGATTGAAAATATGTTTTCCACATATGAAAGAGGGAACAAAACCACTAGGAGTAGTCAACAGATCCTTCAATAGCAATATTTTTATGGCTAGAGAAATATCATTTTTCTGAACTCTAGAACGTTCTTTCCTGGTGACATTTTAAAATTATGTTAATTATTACACCCCTTTTTGCCTTTCTTGAGCCACATCAGTTTGGCCAAAGTCAATAATGGTTTGTTTCCCTGAGACTGCATGCTCGAATATCAGTTTAAAGAAAAAAAACTTTTTATCTTTTTTGTTCTCAGAAGTTGTGCCTTTCCAATGGCCTCATTCATTTGTCTCTTTTTTTGACTTTCTCCTTTCCATATGCCTACTCCTTTTTGATTCATTTGGTTCAGAATTCTGGAGTTTCCGGGCATACAACTCTCCTGAAGGCCAAAGATAGAAGAGTAAAATTGGACGCGGACTTTCAGGATGGTGGTTCAGCACCGTGGACAGCAACAGCAGAGCCGCGTCTCTGCCTGAACAGGGCCTGGCTCTGTATTTCATTACTTTAAGCCCACCAGTAAGGTTCTGCACGGTTCACACTCACAATCAGCAGTTTATTTGCCAATTTTGGCTGGATCATATTCCTTATTTGCCTTTTTCTGAAGGTTCCTCATGCAGTTCTAAAACAGAATGTAGGACTTTAAATAAATGGCGAAAATTTGGCTCTGTGAACCACAAAGGGGAAGTTAGACTTGGTCAACAAAATGTAGTCTTGACCAAGAAAGGAGATTTAAGTTCAGCCAGTGAAAATCACATGGCATCCTAGACTAGAGTCAAATGGCTTTCACAAAGCCCTGGATTTCAAACGTTTGAGTACAGATAATATATATTTTCTGAATCATAATGTGATAATATCTCTTATTTCACTTCTTACATTTTTGTACTGTGAATCAGAAATCTCTTTGGGCTTCCTTTAAATTTGAAGAAGTATATTTGTCTTTTGCAAGAAATCTTTACCTGGATTTAGAAACTAAGAAACAAAGTGTGCCAGTCATATTAGTTCTCTCCTGTAGGTTGTGGACTCAGCAATACTTCTGGCAGGTTTCTACCAAATCTGAAGAGCCTTCAAATAATCTTCTAAATGTTTATTGAAGGTTAGTACATACTTTTTTTTCCTTTTCATTGCAGAAAGGATAAAACCTGTAAAACAATTGTATTTTACAACAGCCCCTTCTCAACATCATAAAACTGAAGTTGTAATTTAGGATTGATAGCTACCAGAAAGAACAGGAGTTCAGGATTTTTCACATTTAAGACAAACACTTTGCACATGCACCAGTTAAACCTCCAGCACTTACAATTCTGTGAAGTAAATTCAGGCCCTGGGGCTTGATAGGATAAGCACTACAGGTACTTTATAACAGCAAGTGAAATCATCAATTTAACACATTTGATATATGTGCTGTTCAGTTTTTGAAAAGTAAAAAGAAAGCTGAAGGAAATGAACATGGCATATGACTCGATGCTAAGCATTTTGAAAATGCACATCTAGAATTGAAACATAATTTATCTTGCAGCTACATGAGCATTCCAGAGGCCTCTGTGCAGAGTCAGCAAAGTGCCATGCATTGGCAATCAGCCTGGGAGACGTGAGGTCACCGACCAGCTTGTAAAGGGAGACCTTGCATTTTTGTAAATATTTTGATCAGTAATATGAAGCTGGTATATCTTACCTTGACTAAATTTTTACATTTAGAGAATTAGAATATTGTATAAACATAACTTTGTGCCCTGTGGGGGGAAAAAACTGACTAATGTCTCATTTTCCTGGTGAGGACAGTATTTTCAGCTTAGTTGTTTTTAAGAGCAAAGGCACACCATACTCAATGCAAGATATCCTGGAATCTTTCCAGGTTTAGATTTTTATATTGAATACAAGCAGCTGATTTGAATGTATCTGATATTTAAAATAAAGAAGAATAAGCTATAACCAACTCAGTTATGAATACAGAAAAATAAGATGTAACCAACTCATTGTCCAAATACTTGGAAATAGAAGCACGCAAAAAACAAGTGTCAGTTAACATTATTTTTAGCTTTATCCATGAGTATGTCAATGTCAAATACTGTGCAAAGTAGTTGGAGTATAAAATGAAGATAGTCCTTGCTTACAATGTATATATTTAGTCTAATAGAGAAACCAAATCAATTTTATGATAGCATACATAGTTGTAAAAGTGTATAAACTTAAAAATGAAAGAAAAAAGAATGATTCATATCTATTGTACCCAACCTATGAGATAAGATATAGTGTTAAAGACAAGAAGGTATAAAGGAGCAAGCTGGAACCTATAAAGTATGATGGTAATGGGATGTCAATAGATTATAGATGACATATGAGGGCAGAAACTTGATGAAAATATCTTAGATGTGACACAACATTGAGATTTTGAAACAATAAAATTATGATTAAATTTTAATAAGCCTAACTCTTATTCAGCATTCATCATCAAACCCATGGTGAGATCATCAGTGGGGATTTGGTTGGGATGTCAGTGGCTCAAAGCAGTTGAACCAGCTAAATAACTAATATGTAGTAGATGTGAGAGATAAAAGTCTGAACAAAAAGCAGTGGAAAAACATGAAAATAAAAAATTGTGAGAAATAAAGAAGAAAAAAACTAGTGCTTCTAACAACTGTAATAATCAATATTCAATGAAAAGTTAATAGTTCATATACCAAACAATTCTTGGGTCTATCATCATTGTGAATAATAATTTTAAGTCCTACTACAAAAAATACTGGCTTTCCAAGTAAATTTAAGGATCACTGAGAACAAAAATCATAGATTATAGAAATATAGACAGGAGAAGAAACCATATTGAAATGATACCTGATTTCTACCAAAGTTGAAAGGAGCATTACCTGTGTTCCTGAAATTTCATTTTAGGATATACATACTCACGAAAAAATCTAGAGTCATCAAATCACATGTACTAGAATATTTTCAGAAACTCTATTTATAATAGTGTCAAAATGAAAAAGTCCAAAATATTTCATCAGTAGAGATGATAAATGCATATTTATCACATATACATTTGTATATTCCTACAATGGAATACTATGCATCGATGAGAATAAAAATGTATAATCTCACAGAAAAATGTAGATAAATTTTGTACACACATACTGAATAAAAGAAGACAGGGAAAAAAAGAATACATAAAGTAGAAAGACATAATGTTACAGATCAGGATCGATGTTATTTTAGCATGAAGTAGTGACTAGAAAGAGACATGAAGAATTAGAAGGTTCTTGTAGTGCTCTATGACCTGTGTGTGAGTTACCTGAGTGTGATCCATCTGAAAAAAATCCAGCTAGCTGTCCCTTTATACCTTGTGATGCTCTTTTTTTTGTGTGTGTTTATAGTATAGCTTAACAAAAAAAGTTTTAGAAAATTATACTTAACAAAGAAGAGAAAAAGTAGTCACAAGGAAATGGGAGGCTGCTGAGCAAATGCAAATGTGCTTCTCAAATGGTCTTATTCTTATACCTACTTATGTATAACATTATACTTACTAACACAGAAACGAGTTAGGCTCTTTTAGGGTTAGTGACTTCACTGGTTTTAAGTGATTCCTCTACATTCTATTGACTCTGTAGTCACCTGCATGTTTTCATGAGTTTAGGTTTACACAAATTGCATTGAAAAAATTGTTTACTGGTTGCTTTTTGTATGTGGATAATCATTCCAAGGTCTTCTGTGGGCTGTCCATGGAAACTCACAAGTGGTCATGGATTGGAACAATGTGCTACTTTATTCCCTGAAAATAATGGCTTCCAGCCAACTCATGGGACGAATGAAACTGCCTTGTATCAGACTCCCTGCTGTGCATTAGAATTTCAGCTGCAGCTGCTACCTTGTTATGACACCCACATTTCTTCACTCACAAGACCAGCTTCACAGAAAAAAATGCTTGTATTTATTGTCTAATTATCAACTCCACGTACCTTGGAAACAGACTGTAGCTCAAACATATCTGTGATTCAAAACATTACTGTAAGAGTATTAAAATCTGGAACAATAAAAAATTTCAGTCACAGTTAATAGGCTTGTATAACAGAAAAATAATAATGACATAAAATTAGCGGGTTTTTTTTAAGTTAACTTCTTAATGGATAGATTTATTTGAAGAAATATGAAGTGATTTAGATAAATGGAGGGGAAAAATTTTAGCATGGATCAAGGTGGGCCAAGAACTTGTTCAGAACATTGGCAGCCTGCCGAGCATACCTCTGGAAGGGGACATGCAACTTTAATCTTTATTATGAAGTAGTCATAAGTGGACTGATTCTGAACGCCATCTGTTCTCAATGAAGCATAGGAGTTAGAGGCTGCTCCCTCTGAGATGCCCTTCACCCTTGCTCTCTAATTTCACTCCAAGTCCCATTATGAAAAGTTGAATTTTAAAGTTTATTATAATTAATATTCTTTACAAGAACCATTTGTTTTTCACAAATAGCAGAGTGGAGAGATCTGAGGTTCCCTCTTCAACACCAAAAAGCAAGTCAATGGAAAAAAATATTATCTAATTAAGGTCTCTCAGGAGGTAGAGAACTTTTAGCTGGGTGCTCATCTGTATCTTTGAAGGTTAGATATCAACTCTTGAGTCTATTTGTTTTGCAAAGTAATACTCCATTTAGATTAATAATAAAGGAATACAGAGAGGTGTCTTTAAAATAAAAGAAAAAGAAAGTTATACATTATGGTTTCTAATATTATAATATTCTAAATTAAACAAGGTCTCTAATTTTATTTCTTTTATTATGCCTTATTGAATTCTGTGCTCTTTTGAATAGGGCACATCACCCCAAGTTATTTGATTATATGGGAGCCTAAAACAAACCAGTGATGCTTAATAAGACACACATGGCCACAAATGAATATGACTACATTGCAATAGAGGGGGTTAGTGTGGATTGTATAATGTCCCCAAAAAATGTATATCTGAGTCTCAACCTGTGGTATTTGTGAATGTGTCCTTATCTGGAACTAGAGTCTTTGCTGATGTAATTAACTTAGAGATCTCAAGATGAAAACATTCTACATTTAGGATGGTCTTTAAATCCAATGAGTAGTGTCTTTATAAAAGAAAGAGAAAGTTTTGAGACACAGAAGCACAGAAGGGAAGCAGAAGAGAATAGAGTGATGCATCTACAAGTCAATGAATGACAGGGATTGCTGGCAGCCATCAGAAACTAGAAAAAGGCATGGAATAGATTCTCCTTTTGAGAAGAACCAAGCCTTTAGACACCATAATTTTGGACTTCTGGCCTCAGAACAAAAGGCTACATTCCCACTATCCTAAGCCACCCAGTTTGTTTGTTATGGAAGCCATAGGAAATGACTATGGGCATAATTACTATTAATTTAGTTTTAGGGGGAATTATTTTGAGAGTTTAGGTAAAAGAAATTCATTGATATTCAGAAGAAAGTAAGTGTGAATAAACCTAAATGGCTTTGCCCTCTTCTCCCAGATGTTACATTTTTACTCATTTGCTCCTTCCCTGTCTTTGCCAAGACATGTTAGAAAGAATGCTTACATACCATGAAGATAACATGATAAAAAAGAAAGATTTCAGAATATTATGGACGTTATTTTGGCAGAATTTTTAGAGTCTATGGACAACATGATATAAGATGTCACTTTATTTTAGTCACACCAAAACAACACAAGAGGTACAAATGTTCTCCTGTGGCTATGTTAGCACTGTGCTTGACTCTGCTTATGGAAATGCAATACATTTTCTCCAAAGACAATGTACATTTATACATAAAATCATTCCGCTTTTGTGTCTCCTTGATTAGTGTCACCACAGTGTCTGGTAACTTTCCTGAGGCAAACTCCTATCACTCAAATAACTACTTCCTGTAACTGGCATTCCTAGGGTCCCTCTCAAAGAATACCACTAAATAACTGTCTAAATGCATACTTATAGCTCAGCATAACTCAATTATCCTGACAGCATTTTTATATTTACCATTTACTACTTAAAGATTTATTGTCTTGTTCCTTAAAGAAAGCTGTGAACCAAATATATATTTAAAAAAAAAAAGATTTATTCCTAATTTGCAAAGGCTGTAACAAACAACCTGAACTCTTTAAAAATGAAATTATTGATGATAATATTTTAAGACTCCTTGTCATCAAACAGAATTTTAAAACAAAGTTATATTTTAAGATTGAAGCATTTCTCTTTTAAGAGTATTCCTTATCTTGTGAAGTTGTCCTTCGGAAAGGTTCACAGTGACAAAATATCAGAGTTTTAGGGTTTATAGGGTAGAAAGATTTCAATGTTAACAAACATTTTGAAGTTTTCTTTAGATAGGCTGTAATGACAGATGCAAAAAGGAAAATGAACAGGTGCATAGCATTGAAAGGTATAATTTAGATAGAAGAAATAGTTTAATGCAATAAGACAAACTGTGACAAAAAAAAAAAACAGCACTTTAATATTTCTCACAGGAGTTAAAGGCATTTGAGAATCAGGAAGTCATATAGGAAGTTACAATACCTAGATAACAAATCTATGCTGAATATATTTTAACTATTAGCTGTTAAGTTACTTTATTTTGCTCTACCTTTCATTCCTCACCTGTTAACATGCAGGACTGAGGGGAAAATGGTTTATATATGAGTGTCTCAGGATTGCTCTAACAAAGTTACCACAGATTTAATGGAGTTAAACAACAGAAATTTCCTTTTTCACAGTTCTCACAGCTAGAAGTCCAAAATGAAAACATCAGCAGGCTTCAGAAGAAGCCTCAGTCTAGCCTTCAGTGGCTCTTGACGATACTGTCTGTTTCTGGTTTGTAGATGCATCACTCCAGTCCTTGCCTCCATTGCTTTTTTTTGTGTCTCTGTCTCCTCTCAATCTGTGGTTCTTTGTGTGTCCTTTCCTCTTCTTATAAAGACACCAGTCAATAGATTTAGGGACCACACTAACTCAGCTTGATCTCATCTTAACTAATTACTTTTGCAAAGATCCTTTTCCCAAATAAGGAGGCTATCTAGATGGACATGGATTTGAGGGGAAGAACACTTCAGGAGTTCACAATCAACAGTAATTTTCAATGCTGTAATCCTAAAAGAGCCCTCCTCATTCTTTTACTTTCTTACTAAAGAAAAGAAAGAAAGAAGCAATAGGGTATATTGATTCTTCATGAAGGCTTACATAAGGATGAACTTAAAATAAAGTTAGTTATTTGGCCTTTGGCTATCGGAGGGTTTGCCTACCTGATGCTGGTTGACTGAAGTGGTTAGAATCTAATGTTGGAAACCCAAACAGGCTCCAGTCTTTCACAATATCATGGACTCTGGGCAGCTACAGACAAAATGTCAGCCCTTAGAAACAGTGAAAAATAAATAAATCAATAAATCCAAACCTATCACCGCTAACTTAAAAATTAACCCAACAACATCTGCTATAGATGGGTGAATGAAGCTGTCTTCATAAACACCAGTAGTTCTTCCAGGTAACTGTGTTTTCTTTTTCATTTCCTAGAAATTATTGTTATTTAGAGTAAATATAAAAAAACAATCCCTCTAAAGAGATTTGGTAGTCTTCTATTTATGATAGGTCAAAAGTATCCCCTCTTTCCAGGCAATTTTTTTTTATGACCTTTTGATTCTGCGGTCCGAGTATGGTGGTAGAATATGTCATGAATTACATTAGCTAACAGAATTACAGTAGCTCAAAGAAACACACTGATTACGAAGAACTAATGCAACCATTAAACATTTTACATGTATTACTTCACTTGATGGAAAGAGTCCATTGAATTTTAGACTTTAATTCCCTCCATTTTGAGGATGAGAAAATTGAGGGTAAGGAGATGAGCTAAACTCTGCAAGGTCACAAACCTAGTGACAGAAGGAACTCAGATACAGAGTCAAACAGTTTGAGTCCAGCCTCCACATATGTGACCATTATGTGATACTTTATCTCATACTCTCTAACATCCCAGTTTGAAAACAAGGAATACTTAGGAACCTCCCTCATCTTTAAATTTGCAGCATCTTTCTCTGCCCTCACCCTTTGGCCATGCTCCTCCTTCCCTAACCATTTAACTAGATTTTTTTTATTTTTTAAAGTCAGCTATTCTTTGTTCCTCTCTTCCAGGACACCAGTCTTGGATCTGGCCCTAGTTTCCAAATCAACAATCATCTAAGCTTCCCCTCTCCCCCAAGCTATTTCCACACCAGCTGTCGTAGTCAGCTCAGGCTGTGACTACAGAATACCATAGACTAAGTAGTTTAAACAACAGACTTTTATTTTATATTCTGTAGG
This sequence comes from Cynopterus sphinx, assembly GCA_030015415.1. Taxonomy (NCBI): domain Eukaryota; kingdom Metazoa; phylum Chordata; class Mammalia; order Chiroptera; family Pteropodidae; genus Cynopterus; species Cynopterus sphinx. The sequence continues at coordinate 8,833,112 of CM057387.1, forward strand.
AAAGTCCAAGATTATGTTTCTTGGTGAAGGCTCTCTGCCTAGCCCATAGACAGTCATCATCTCACTGTATCATCACAGGGAAGAGAGGAAAAGTTCTGGTGTGTTCTCCTCTTATGAAGACACCGATGTATCAAGGGGCCCCGCCCTCATAACCTCATCTAAACCTAACTATCTCCCACAGGCTCCACCTCCTAATATCATCAAGTTGGGGGTTAGGACTTCATCATATGAATTTTGGGGGTACACATACATTCGGTACACATACATTCAGTCCACAACATTATCCATATGAAAAATACAGATGTGCCTTAGTTGTCAGAGTTTTGTTACTAGTCTCAAAATGGGGAAATGAAATAGTAACAAATACAGAAAATTTATGACAATTTCATTAACACATCCTTTTTTTTTTAGGAATTTTATTCATGGAAATCTGAAATAATATCTGAAAACTACTTAACTTAAAGGACGGCTTAAATTGGCTTGCTAGAACTGCAATGGTCAGAGCCTAAACTTATTTGAATAGGATTTCAATTCATCCATGTGTGAAATATTTTAGCTTTTTTTTTTTTCTTCCTAAAGGCTCTGACCATTAAAATCTGTGGAATGAGCAAAGCCAGAGGATTGTTTCAGGATCCCCAGAGCAAGTCTTGGCCTCTCTCTGCCATCGTACTTGCTTAAACCTGGGAGAAAACTGCACAGTCTGCATTTCCTCTTGCATCAGCAAAGCCATAGGTCAGTTCTCTGCCCATCAGGACCTCAAGAATTGTCCACTGCTGAGTTAGCTGCAGCCTTAGGCTTCTTTTATTCCACCTTCCTAAGTTTCACCTTTGTAACTCTACTCTCTTGAGGTTCTACTAAATTACCGGTATTCTTACTTTTACTTTATCCTCCTCAATTATTTCTTTAGAGGAAGAAGAGCCCCAGGGAGGCTGGTGGCCCCAAACTGAAGAAATATTGGTATCTCAAAAATGGACTGAAGAGAAATGCATCTTAGTACAACTTTTACCAGTATAGTGTTTCCGAAAAGTGGTAAGCAAAAACCATTGACAATAGTTTTGGTAAAGCATGAATGAACATACACAAATTTAAAAATCACACATATATTATAATGCAGTCATGTGCCACATAACAATGTTTTGATCAATTGACAGACCGCATATACAATGATGGTTCTATAAGATTATAATAAAGCTGAAAAGTTCCTATCATTCCTGTTCATTCACTTTTTATATTTATTGGACAATTGACATTCTATCACCATCAACCAAGACTATTAAATATTTATATTGTTTGTAAAACTAATAAAACATTAATTTAGTATATTAGATGTTTCTAAATATTTAACTGTTATTTGCAGACTTATTTAATCAAAATTTATTCTGAATATTTAGTTAAAATGAAAAGTCTAATATTACCTTCTCAGTGTTTATTTTTTACTTTTACCTTCTTGGTGCTTTAAATGCCATAAGAAGTAGATGTAAAAAAAAAAAAAAAAGTAGATGTTAAACCCTAAATCATGGTTCTAAAAGTGACTATACTTAGGCTTGCAAAATTACTAATGACTTAGGTTTAAATTTCTTTGTTATTTCTATTCTTGTTTCATAGAATTACAATAAATTTCTTACATACTATTAAAAATATATATGTAAAGCAAAAACAGTTTATTTGTATGCACAACAATGAGGATTAGGATACTAGATAAGGAAAACAGTTTTCTGTCAAAAGGAGAAGATAAAGATTCTTTAAGTAGCTGACTTCAGGACCTGCCATCCTAACATTGTAATGAAATGCATTGCTCATGTGTTTGATGCTGGTGCAAACATACCTAGAGTGCTTCCAGAATTATAAAAGTATGCCACATACAATTAAGTACAGTACGTAATACTTGATAATGCTTATAAATGACTGTTACTGGCTTATGCATTTACTATACTATAATTTACTATACTATAGTATTTACTATACTATAATTTTTATCATTATTTTACTAATTATTAAAAAAACGAGTCTGCCATAAAACAGCATGTCATGTTATGTTGGCAGCAGCCTCATGCATTTCAGGTTTACCATCTTGTCATTGTATCATTTTCTCTCATGCTCGATTTAAATTCATTTTGTGTCACACAGTAACATGTCATAAAGGCTTGTAGCCTAGGAGAGATAGGCTCTACCATATATAGCCTAGGTGTAAAGAGGGTTATACCATCTAGGTTTGTGTAAGTGCACTCTATGATGTTTGCACAATGACAAAATTAGCTACAGACACATTTCTCAAAATGTATCCCCCTCATTAAGTGGAGTGTGACTATATATAACACATAAACTCAAACAGTCCATGATACCTACATTCGGTCATTGCTTCTTAGAACAAGGCAAAGTTAACAAAGTGAGTAGATCCAAAGTCAGTTTAAAAGAGAAAAAAATCCACTCAACAATTATATATGGTGCAAAGCAATGGCAAACATGCTATGGGACTATGTGGATGACAGAAGTCTGGAAAGTATTGTCTTAAAAGAGCATGATATTTATGAAAAGCAGAAAACACACACACACACACACACACACGCACACACACACACACTCAGAATTTGGAGTGAGATTAGTCACCAGATTGATCAGCTTGAACAGACTTATATTGATCAGCTTGAACAGACTTATTTTAATTCCTGTGGCCTCAGTTTTTGAATTTAAAAGTATGAAATGCCTTGTTCAAAGTACACTTATAAGGATTAATATTATTAACATGTTATAAGGTCTATAATAGGTACCTATTAACTTTTGGTTCTCCTTTTTGCCTCCTCTGCCCATCTGATAAAATAATATAATAAGTGATGTTTATGGGTGGGCTCAGGTCTAGAAATGTTTTTCTCTCTCCTCACTCTCATCTCTCCTTTTTGACTGCACAGATGACCTCTATTAGTCCTTGAAAACAGGACTTATTCTCAGAAGATTTTGGTTGTATATTATGAAGGAAAAAAACCCATAAACTTCAAAATCTTTTAATATCTATTCTACGCTGTTTTGTTTTTTTTGAAAGATGGGAATTGACCATTCTTATTTTCCAATGGTGGTTTAGAAGCTGGGTCAGAAGAGGTTAATTTCTTAAATAAATAAAAAACACATTGCCTTTTCCAGAAAAAAAGAAAGTCTGACTGTCAGTGAGAATAAAGCAATGTTCCAGTAATACTGAATAGTTCTCCAGCAATTTTTCAGTACTCATCAGTGATACATTTTTTATAAGGGATGTAATTCAGTGGTTCTAAAATTTAAATACACTTTTTGAACTATCTGCATAAGTAAAAAATTGATTTTTATGGGAATATGGAATTATTTAGCTTAAAATTATATAATAATTGATTGAAGCAGCAATCATTTCAATAGAGGGATATTTGCATAGTTTTTAATGATTCCTTGCATAAAGTATGTAGATTTCTTGAAACTTTTATTTTTATATTTAACCAAAGGCTTATTTTCAAAACACTTTAAAAGAAGGCTGAGTAAGGTTTCTCATTTTAAAAAAGTATGGTTAGTTACATACAGAAATATCTATATATTGCAGGTTTTAAAGCACAACCATTATGTGAAAAAAAAAATTAATCTTATAACTATGACCTTTTAAAAAGTTTTCAGTCTATCTTTTGGAGAGAATACCTATCTACTAGAACTGAAAAAAAATCTAAGGTACTATATAAATATTCAGGAGATAGGCACTAAGGAAGCTTAAAGAAGATTTCTCTTGGAGGAGATAACCTACTCACACTGGGACTTTGAGTTGAAAACCCTTTAGAGATATTGCAAGGCAGGGAATCTCTCAAAGGCAAATGTAAGTTGTTTGGAACTCACTGCAGGAAGGAGACCATGACTTCTTAATTTCTAGGAAGACAACATCACAATATTTTTATACATTGGTCTGACTGATTTATATCTTTATCAGTTTAGCCTCTAGAGAATGAATTGAAAGATCTCTTTTTTAAAAAAAGAAATACAAATATATTACTGAACAACAAAAAAATCTATTAAGCATTCCAGGTGATCATAGGATCATGATAATTACTTAAATTTAGTTCTAAAATTTTCAGGATAAACATAGCCTTAAACAAGAAGAGTAAATAAAATAATTTATTGCCCATGAACTTAGCCATCCAACTTCAATTTGCATGTAAGTGAGGAAAAATATCCAAAAGTCAGTAACTATCTAGTTAGTAGATCTGAAGAGATAAATAATATTATCATTTCCCTATATTTAGAAAAGATAAATTCTTAAAATTAATTAATAGAAGAGGAATTTGTGGTGCTTCAGTAACATAACATCTATATTTATCTGTGTAATCTATTTATGTCATCAATCTATTAATCAATATCTATATTGATAAACAGATTAACAGGTACTTTAGTCAAAAGCCAACATCTTACTTAATGAGAAAACAATGGCTGATTTCCCACTAAGGGCAGGAACATCACAAAGGTGTCCGCTATCCTAACTCTTATTTAATATTTGGTTGGAGATCAATGTAACCAGACTAAATAAAAAAATTAAAGGCATAAAATTGAAAAGAATAAGTAAAACTATATCTGGGTATAAATCATAAGTTAATATCTCTGAAAACTTCAAAAGAATAGACTAAAAAAAAGACTACATACAATAAGAAGTCAGGAAAATAGAATATCAAATTAACATAAAGTATCAATAGACTTTCTATATCTTCAAACAATAATGAGTTAGAAGAGAGAGTGAATAAAATAAAAGCCATTTCAAGTGCAAATTTGAAGATTAAATAGGTAGAAATAAAGTTGACACAAAGGAGCAAAGCCTAATAAAGACCGTTTTTAAATATCCTGAAAGATCAAAAGTAGAATTCGACAAGTGAAAGACCAAACCATATTCTTAAAATTACTAGGCATTGATAAAATGCCAATAATCTCTAAGTCATAAATTTACTATAATCACAAGAAATATAGCCATTTATTTTCTGGAGCTACACAAGTTATTACAATATGCTTGTTAAAAAATACTGAATAAAAATTATAAAAAAAAAAAAAAAGTTAAGCAATTGAAAGTGAGGTAGGACTGACCTATCAGAGATTGAAACAAACCAGAAACCCCCTATAATGTACTTCTCAAACCTGAGAAAAGTATTGTTATTTGTACATGAATGGTCAGGTAGCAATGTTTTAAAATAGAAAAGTCCAGAATTTCGATGTATGTTTTCAGTGACAATTGAAATAACTTAGGTAAAGTAAACTTTCTAATCAGTAATGTTGGGAAAACTGGATAGTCACTTACAAAATGATAAAACTGGACCCAGATCCTGCAGTTTACATCGGACTATTTCCAAAGAAATTAGAGGTTTTAAAAACTACAAGTAGTAAATGAAAACATGAATACATTACTTTATAATCAAGGAATGAAACAGACTTTTTAGCATTTAAAATTCAGAAGCAACAAAATATGAGAGTTATATAAGTTTTAAAAGAAAAAAATACTGTAAATTGCAAATACAAAAATATTTGGAAATTATATTACAGGCAAACATTTTATTTTCCTAGCATATAGAAAGCTCCTAATGAAAGTTGGATTGTCATTTTGATTCTTAGTATCAATTATATGTACATTTTGAAATGTCCTTTGCTTGTTACCACAGAGTTATCTTTGTTTTGCCTTTGGAGCAATATATTTAGAAGATTTAAGATGTAAAATGGATAAGATATCTGACTTCCTTTTGTGACTTTAGGATAAGGCAATTATGATGGAGAAGGGCCAGAGCAGGGCTCTCTTAGGCAGAAGAATTTTAGGAAGGGATCCATAGAAAAGCTGGGGGTTGGGAATCAAATCCTTTTAAACTTTCCATGCTCTTGGACTCTTTGGGGAATCTTCATGTAGATACAGTTTTCATGTACTCAGATTGAAGACTGCTACCTTAAATCACCTAAATATAATTCAATCAAAGGCATTCTCACCCCACTCCACCCACCCCTTTCATCCCTTTCGTTGTATTCTGTCTTCAGAATGCAGTTATTCACAATTAAACAACAATAACAAAAATATTTTATTGTCACAAAAATTCTAGAATGTATCTACATGTGAACAGATTACAAATATTTCATTGTGACCAAGTTTTCATAATTTCACTTTGTTTTTCACTCTAATGTGACCTGATTTATTATATGTGGCAACAGAAACATTGCTTCTTAAACAATAGTAATGTTAGCAAGAGGTATTTATTGATTGCCCACTATATGTAAGACATTATACCAAGAAGATATAGTGTTTTGTCTTCAACCATTTTAATAATCTCAGTCTCACAGATCCTGAGGATACCAAGGCCTGTCCAAGGTCACACAACTAGTAAAACAGTAATCTCAGTGTATCCAACTTCAAATTTTGTGTTTCTAATCATTATGTTCTGCTGTTATTGTTACTTGGTTTCAGTTGAAAGTTTATTCTTCCATATTTTAGGTGGTCTGATCGCCCCTGTACTATATTCAATACCTTTTTATTTTTGAATTTGAATAAATCAGTTTTACATTGTGTTTCAAATCCCTCACCTCTAAAATAATTGGTTTGGACAAGTCAGTTCTGAGGTTCCCTTCCAGCACTAAATCTTTATGGTTCTACAACGTCTTGCTTTGTCTATAGCTTATTAGAAGCATTTCACATAACACAATTATTAGAACAAAACCAATCTGCTAATCTTTTCCTTTGTGGCTGATAAAAGAAGCTTCTCCAAACTAAATTCAGATATAATCTTATTCCAACCCTCTTGCCATTCCCTTTCCCCCACAACTTTGCCCTTTTGAAGCCACTTTATTATTATTGTTCTTTTTATCTTTTTATTTTTATGTATGTATGTATGTATGTATGTATGTATGTATGTATGTATATATGTATTTTACCATTCCTTCTCCTTTACTGGACGCTAATTTGTAGTGTCAAGGAAGCAAACAATTAATTATTCCAAAATTCGGTTTAATATTTGTTAACCTTTTCAGGGGAAGAAGGTTCATACTATTAGAGAAGGCACTGGCTTCTTGCACAAACTATTTTCTTAGGAAATGGTTTTAAAAGAGTGGAAAGCCCTCCAAAATACTTTCCTCACTTTTCTGCAGTGATAGCTGAAATGTTTGCTACTGGAGTTATCCCTTTATAGGAAGACACTGAGGTTCTAGTAGGCTTCCCCTAAAATGTATATATGTTAAGTGAATGAAGGGAGAGGTACTGGGATATGAAGTAACAGAATAAGCTAGAATCACTTATTAAGTCATTAAAATGATTTCACTTTAACTACTTTTCACAATCATGAGGATCCTAGGAGAACAGGGCACCAACCGGGTGAATTTTGAGAGTTAAAACTGGAGAGATTGCTTGATAAAATGAGGGGTAGAATAACTCTTGGGAGGCAGGAAACAGCTTGAGGGCATTCTGGTGAAATGACAAATGGAACTGGGAACTTTGCCTACTTTACAATTTCGCCCAAGGCCAGCCTATCTTTAGAGGTCATCTTCTTCAACCCCAGGCCTGCAGACTTGATTGCATCCGCAAAGGACAGTTGCATCCCTATCCAATACCTAAATAGCTCCAGAGAAGGAGTTCCAATAACCTTGGTCCGCAGACAAATTATCACAAACTGTTTACCTCACATTTTTGGAAGTATAAATATCCAAAGCCAGGTAATAATGACAACTCTTTATAAACTACACACTGCCACTCTCTGAGATGACTGGGGTGCTGCACAAGCAATGAAAGCACAATGCATTTGCTCTCTTGCAAATTAAGCTGTGAAAATCTGCCTCAAAACCTTCTACAGAGATTTCTCAATGAAAGGCAAAGTGCATATTTAGCCCTGTAGCAAACTCATAGCACTGAGATTTCTTATTAAAAATCCTGTTCTCATAAAATAACCTTCCAGCACACACATCTGATTACTGGATTCCAATGCTTTTCAAAGGGCAAGACCTTGGAAGAGGCACTGGGCGACAGATACGAGTTTGGGGAAACCTTTCACAAAACTGCGCAGACCTCTTTGTATCTCTGAATTTTCGAATGGACACTCTGTCAGAATACCTAAGTCTTCAGCTGAAAATAGTTTACCGGAACAGAAATGAGAAAGGATTATGTTCACCCTCTTATCCTACCAAGGTGCATAAACTATTCCTAAAAGGCAGAATCCAGTACAAAACACATCATTAAGAAATGTGTTCTGCCTTTGGCAAGGTTTGCTGGCTGGGGCTCACCTAATAGCGGTCTTGTTTATTAGAAGCTGCTTTATTCCTGCAGGAGGGGCAATAACTTTAACACTGGTGGCAAGATACTGAACTTAAAATATGCACCAGCATGCAGAATTAAAGCAGAGATGCAAGTTCTCATTGCTCTATTCACCTATGGAAAAAAATATTAGCACACTGCTTTAATTGGCTTTTTCTATGATCAATTTTTGAAAATAAATCATAATATCACCATAGGAAGCCAAGTGATATGCGCATCGCATTAAAAATCTTTTAAAGCTCTTTTATGGTTACAGAGAGGGATACAGATAACTTGCTTTTCATTTGTCAAAATTTTTTCTTTTTAAACAGACATGGAAGTCAATCATTCTAAGGTGATTCCCTTTTTAAACTCAATCCCACATTCATACAGCACACCTTAATGAGTCTGCTAGGAGTAAACAAATTAGTCTCCAGAATGTATTATGCATTAATTAATCAAATTAATAGTATTGTATAATGTGCTATAGATGAAAATTGGTTCTAATTACAATAGTCACATACAAGAAGGGAACTGGATAAAAAAATATGGTGTAATAAAAAAAATCAGTTTCTATAAATCTAGATAAAATAGCTCTGCCTTTCTTCCACCCATTTCAGGCCATTCAATGGCAAAGAGAATATTCAAATATGGCCTTTATAGCTGAGATAGTTGTGTGATGAGGAAGAAAGCAGCTTTGAGTGACAATATCTGCAGGTTTAGAGAAGGGGTGAGCAAACTGTAGACTGCCATGTTTTTATATGAAGTGAGAGCAAATAATTGTTTTTACATTTTTAAATGGTTGAAAGAAATCAAATGAAGAATAATATCTTCTGACATGTGAAGAGGAGATGAAATTCATATTTCATTGTCCAAAAATAAAATTTCATTGTAATGTAGTCACACATGTTCAGTAAATATTGCCTATGGTTACTTTTATACTACATCAGAAGGTTGAAGAGTTTTGACAGACACCTGGCCTACGAAGTCAAAAATATACTCTGTCTTTTTATGAAAAAAAAAAAATGCCAACTCTAGTCTCAAGGAAAGATAAATCCTCTGCAATAATTAATAAATACATCTATGGTACAGGAATATATCTTCAAAAAATGAGAGGAGAAGGCAAATACCATTTCATGTGATACACTAGAAAGAACAACATCACTTCTTGCTCTTCCTGCAAAATTCCTTAGTCTAATTTTCAGAAAAAAAAAATAGATAACCCAAACACAGGGATAATACATACAAGCATCTACCTATACTTTTTTTAAAAATGACAAGTTTATGAAAGAAAAAAAAAGACTGAAAAACTGGTCCAAAATAAAGGAGACAAGGGACACATGAAAACCAAATTCACCATGTGACCTTGGATTGGAATGTGGACTCTTTTTTTTTACCTTGGTAATGTTTTGACCATAAAGGACATTACTATAATAATTGGGTGAAAGTTAAATAAGTTTTGGAGATTAGATGATAGTATTGCATTAAAGTTAGTTTTCTATTTTGGGTAACTGTAATGTAGTCATGTAAGAGGAGGTTCTTACTCTTAGGAAATACACACAAAGTATTTGGGGATAATAGGTTCTAAGTGTACCATTTAGTCTCAAATGTTTCAGGAAAAACATGTGCAAATGTTTATCTGTCTTTTTGTCTGTCTGTCTTTCTACCTATCAAGAGATGGAGAAGGATACACAAATTTTGCAAAATAGAGGAATCTGGTAAATGATATAATAGAGTTGTTTGGCCAATGTGACTTTTCTATAAGTCTGACATTATTTAAAAGTAAAAAGCTAAAAAAATAAGATGAGAATGCTCCTGATTGATTCTCTCCCCTCATCAATAAGAACTACAAATGACTACTTTTTCAGGTCTCCTTATAAGTAGTACTCAGGTTGTGACCTTGCTATTTGGTGTGATGGCTTTGTACTATTTCACGGTAACTATTCTGGAACTGCATTTCCCAAATTGCCCTTCCTGGATGGTTCAGAATCAGTGCCGGACACAAGAGGAATTTGCACAAGATTTTGAAGGTAGAAGTAAAACAGCAGCCCTTATTTTTTTCTTAAAATTAGGGCTGTCTCCAGGCAATTCACACATGCTGTCACTGATCTGGCAGCTTACTTTGTTGCTGCGGGTCATCCACCAGACCAATAGGTCCTCCAGCTCCCACCAAATCTCCTCTTTCAGGGTTTGCTAGTCCTGGATCAAATGTGTTACAGTTTGGTGGGGGAGACTAGAGCATGGCTCCTTTTGCATGTGCTCCAGGTGGTGAGAGTTTGACATGGATTCCCATGTGCCCTTATTAACCTCCACACCCAGATCTCTTTTTTGCTTGTGTCCATCACCTCCCAGAGTCATGTAAGGTCTAAAACTACTTTTTAAAAAACCCTTATTCTATATTGTCTACACCTCCCATCAAAATTTGACTCATACCTTTGGTTTCCTGAAATCCAGCAAAGGTCATTTAGTGGCCACTTGATCTGTTCGTCTGAACTCAAGTCCCATGTCATTACCCTATCCTTTGAAAACATATCCTTACCTAGAACTGCTAGGAAAGCATACCGAGAAGTTCATAATTATAAAAATGAATGAAATCACCATTTATTCAGTGTCTACCATGTGAAAAACCTCATGATGCACATTATCTCTAAACTCACTAATACCACATAAGCTAGTTATCACTGTTAACTTTTACAGATGGCAAACTGAGAGTCAGAGAGCTGAAATCACTTGTCCAACATTGAACGTCTAAGTCATAGTGAAGCAGGAACTCAAATGCAGTTCTATTCAAATCTCGTTTATATTTTTTTCATTGTGCCAAGCTGTCATCTTAGAAAAAAGAAATAGCTTTCTCACCCTCCAGAGGATATTGCTTTGTGATTTCCCAGAAATTTATTGAATCTCAATATTTCATTCTCACTTATTCATATCATAGAGTTATTATATATTCGAGGAACTGCAACTGGAGATGTGTGTGTGTGTGTGTGTGTGTGTGTGTGTGTGTGTGTGTGTAGTCACCTTTCTCCAGTCCTTATGTCTTAAAAAAGAAAACACCAATAATTGCTGATGTGCGCAGTGAGAAATGTCACATAACACTCTACTAAAGAGCTATTTATATAGTTTCAACATATAGTTTCATTTAACTTTTTTAAATCTGTAGACTTTTCCACCAAACAACAAATTTTTTTCTTAACATTGCTTTTGATGAACTTCTACATCTACAATTTCATTAAAGCTTTATAATAATGAACCTAGAAAATGTATGGACTTGGTGTTATTAATGTTTTATTTTATAGATGCAGAGATTAAATTCTAAGAGATTACATAAATCATATAAGTGGAATATGTTGTTTATTTTTATCTCCCTAGTTTCCTTTCTCTCTTGATCTTGTTAGAGCAGATTTTGCTTAAGATTCTACTTCCTGCACAATTTTTAGTCCTTATAGTTTGTCTGGAGTTTACTCCTCCATCATAACTAGTAGTGGGCATATTACACTGACCTGGAAAATCATCATATACCATGCACTCTATCGTAATGTTATGTTCAAATGGCCATTCATGCCAATTTATTCAGGACAAAGTTCAGAAAGAAGCACCCTCTTCCCCTGGACTTGATGGTAAAAGAATGCAAGCCTCTATTTGCACAGGTTAACACAGAGTAAAAAATGACCTTGACGTCAACACAAAAGTAAGAAAAGGTGAGATACAGAGAGATAGTTTTATGTTCTTTGAGCACCTGGTTCCAGCTATTCTTGAAGGTGACCACCTTAGAAAATTTTAGTTACATTTAAAATAGATTCATTCTCTCTCTCTCTCTTCTCTCCTTTCCTTTTTCCTCCTTCTCTTTCCCATTCCCTTCTCTTTCCCTCCTCTTTTCACTTTTAAGCTTTTCAATCAAAAACTTACTACTATTTACTACTACTATTACTACTACTACTACTACTACTACTACTACTACTACTACTACTACTACTAAATAATACCCAAGTTTTTAAATGTTAACTAAAAGTCTAGAACATAGGTTTACTGATATTTAGCATATCATAGTTCTTCACTAAGCAAGCCACCTCCTTAAGAAATAGCATGTATTTCCCCTCTGGCTGATACATATTTCCAAACTAAACATTCATTCTAATTTTATTTCTTTAGAGAATTTTCCCTCTTGAAAATCCAATAGAAGAACAAATGCTTGGGGAATCTGACCTTTCTCTGAGCTGTGTAAGTCTATATGTAGTATAAAGGATACCAGTAAGGCAAGATTGATCTGAGTGCTATTTTTCTGTTGAAGAAATCCAGTTTATGCTATAATCAACATCTAGAGATTGCATTACAATATCAGTTACCAATGTCTCCCTTAATCAATTAATTTTACTATGTTTAGAGAAGATATTAAGCAAAAACAAGCATTTCTGAATTGTTTCTGTGTGTGAATTTCTATGTTTTCTTTTTTTTAACAGGAGACTGATAAATTCTGTACAGTATAACGGCAGGATTTCACTATATTATGATGAAAGAGAACTGAGAGCATTTTTGTCTGAGTGATGAAGGAGCAAGCAATATGTAATTTATAGCAAAATAAAAGTAATATTGTATTACACTATAAAGCTGTCAATTGGATTATCACCGAATAAGCTGTTCAATGTTTACTTGTATATAACCAATATGTTGAACAAGCAGGACTTGTAGAGTGCAATCAGAAAACTACTTTATTTCTTCTCCTCACTGCTTCTTCAAATCCTTTTCATGTAACCAATTCTCCCGCACGTAGAAGAAATCTTGGGCAGGTCTCATAGTTTAGCTCCTTCCCTTGACCCAATAAATCATTCTTCAGTTAATCTCAGCCGTAAGAATCATCTTTTAATAATTGCTTTCTCCATTCTGTTATATTGATCATAAACTCAGAAAGTCATTCAAAGTTAAGTTTCCCTTAACAGACCCTTCTTCCACCTGCTCCTGCCTTTCTCAGGCTGCTTCCTGTAGCAGGGAAAAGATGTGTGATTGGCTTCTTCACCTTTTCGTCTTGATGTTGCTCCTCTTCCCTCACTCAATAGGCTGCCTGTGACTCTTCCAGCATTGAAACAGAGGAGGGAGGAGAGGATGCTGACAAGAAAGGTCTTTCTGGGTTTAAACTACAAAGGGTGCAGGTTTTCTCTGGAGGTGACTGATGTTCAAAGGTGATTCTATTTCTCATGCATGCTCCCGTTTACTCCTGAGAGATGTCCTGGGTTGTTCCTCTTGCTTGGCTGGTGCCTCTCCTTCAGCCAGCCATTCCACCCCACTTCTGTACTTCACTGTGTACTTCTGGCCTCTTCTGCTGGGGTCACTTGTCATTGGGCAGATGATAACCTCCATGGAAGTAGCCTTAAGCCAACACTCCCATTGTGGAATGTCATGGAATTAACTCTGAGCTGAATTTAGGGAGAGGATGTTTTCCAGATGCAGCCCTATTATCTGCTGCCATGATACATTTCAGGCAGCCTCTGGTGCAGCCTTTCATTCAGGAGTTAATTAGACACCATCCGCCATGTCTACTAAACTCTAACAGTTACACCTCTAGGGTCTCCACAGGGTATCTTTCAATAGCCTTCCTAACTAGGTTGAAGGGGAAGTGAAGAACCATCAATCCATTCTCCATCATAAGAAACTCTTTCAAGACATTAAAAAAAAAAATTAAACCTGTTGGCTCATCAAAATTAAAACTTTTTAGAAGATTCACAAACTCTAGTGTAAAACCACTTTTTTTTTTCTTTTGCAAGTCCTGCTTGAATAGTCTAGCTCTTCCCTCTGGAATTTAGATACTTGGCACTGACTTTTTTCGAGCTTTGTCTAAATCCAAGTCCTTAAACAGCCCATTGATGTGAATCTCTTACATTCAAAGCAGTTTCACCAAATATCAGAGTATTTCTTATTTAAAAAAAAAATCAGACTTTATAGTTCAACCAATCTATAGCTGTCTATGTATGTGACAGTTAGGAATAACTAAGCAATTATTTTTACCTTGCTAGTATACATTTAATGTTTAGATTTAATTTTAATCAACCAATCTGCCTGACATCTTCATGCTGAGTAGACTTATTCATCCTTAAAGAATAAATGTATTAACAAGTTGCAGAATGAGAGGAAATGTCCCAGGAGAATAGATCTGGGAAAGATTCATTTTGTTCTACTCTGACTAGACAAAAGTAAAGAAGTTTGCTTGGATTTTAGTTTTAGGGACAAGCAAATCCAAGGAGACTCCTGGTTACTTTATCAGGAACGAGTTCAGCACACCTGGTTGTAATAGCATGGTGATTCTGGACCAGAAACAGTTTTGCCTGCTAGGGGACCATCTGGCAATATCCGCAGACATTTTTGATCATTAGGTGCTGTTGGTATGCAGTGTGCAGAGGCCTGGGATGCTAATACATATGCCACCGTCACTGGGCAGCTCCCTCCACAAAGAACTGTCGAGTATAGAGTGTTAATTTTTTTGAGATCAAGAAGTCCTGCTTAAATGGAGAAGAGCACCATAAACTACAAATGGGAAACATTGAACACAAAATCTTTGCATTTTTCAAAATTGTTAACCACTTTTATTTCTCTCATTTATTTCATTAATAAAGAGCTTCATAGGGTATATGTTGATCTCCTCTTACGAACATAAATTCGAGGGAAGTTTGAGCTCCTCCCTCTCCCTTTCCCACAATCAGGTTTAAAGTGAAAGAGCCACAGAATAATCAGCTTCAAAATCCTAGACTGGGTACTCTCCAAAAGACTTTTGGAGAATGTCTACACACTTCTTAAAGTTGATATCTAAACTTTTAATTATTGTATGTTGAGAGCTGTGGAGTACATATTCTCCAGAAGTGAGATATATTCTACATGGGCTTTAAATATACAAAGGTTTACAGCTTCAGGTTTAGTTCATTCAACTACATAAGCTAATTGTCAAACCAGTCCTTCACAGTAAATGTATTTTCAATCAGAAAATGCCTGATTTCAGTTTTTAATAAAATAAACTAATGTACATCTCTGTGACAACTTTTCTCTTCTTTTAAATTCTAATTTAATAGACTACAAAACAAAAAGTTAGTTTATCCGTAGAATGTAAAGTCCAAAAGGGCAGAGAGTTTTGACTGTTGCTTAGTAATATATTCTCTGACACTAAGCACATAATAGATGCTTTACAAGTATTTAATACTGGATGAAAGAGATCATAGTTAAATCAGATAGATAGATGATAGATAGATAGATAGATGATTGATAGATAGATAGATGATAGATAGATAGATAGATAGATAGATAGATAGATAGATGAAGATAGATGATAGATAGATGATAAATGATAGACAGAGGCACTGAACTCTACCACACATTTATGGCCAGGATGGAATAAAATGCGTCAGTCACCTCAATGAATTCATGCATTCTCAAATTATCACTGGGAGTCTTTATTACCTGGGGCACACATATTTGGATTGAGCAAGAGTTTACCTTGTACAAAAACAATGAGCACTGTGCAAGGGGATCAAGGAATGATTTGGCAGACCACAGACAAGGTTTTAGGAGGATAATTTTGGAAAGAAAAGTGCAGGAAATGAATTGCTCTAAAGCTATTCACACCAATGTAACAGCTGAACAATCTTCTTCTGCTCTGATTTGAAGACCACACTGCTAATGATTAGGGAGTGACATATTAATCCTAAAAGCAAAGCAGGACAATATAAGCAAGGTTGAACAAAAAGGGAGATGGGGTGAGAATACAGGACTGTGCCGGACCAGTGACCTAACAATAGGACAATCAAGACTGCTCTAAAGGAACAAGGAAGATGTCCACAGAACAAAGATTCTAATACAATTTTGCAGATGGAGTGGGGAGTAAAAGTAGCCCTCTGTGTCATTTTATAGGCTTCATTTTTCCTTATAGAAAATATCTTTCATTGACATATTGAATATTTATTTGCTTATTTCTTTTTCACCAGTAAATAACATAAAGAACTCTTTTTCCCCCTTACAGTTGTATCCTCAGTGCCCAGGATGGCATCAGGCAAATTGAAGATACTCAACCAGCATTTTTGGATAACTGTTGAACATGGTACCTTGAACATATTTGTAGACCAGGCTTGATGAAGCAAAATGGGGCTCTGCCTATGCCTTGAGTGACCTTGGTTTGTTATTTAATCACACTGCAGTTTCAACTTTTTCAAGATGAAGAGGTGGGAGCTTAATTCACTAAGATCTCTTCCAGTTATGTTTTCTGAACATTAATAGTTAGCTGACAGTATCCCTAGATGTTTGTGTTAGTATATGTATAAGCATGTGTTTTCTAAAGAGCAAAATTCTACCATCTATTTTTAAAATGAGGAAAGTATCATAGGCTGAAGGGACAGAAGGCAAAAAAATAAATAGTGTAGGTAAAATATTTAACGTAGCTTAGTGGAAGAGTGAAAGCCTGCTTAAACTGCTAAAATAGGAGGAAGTTACAATAAGACACTGTAAAAATAGTACATTTTATGGAGTAGAAATATGGAGAACTTTCATATTTGATAGCTTTTATATTATTAGTAGTAATATTATCTTGAGCATATGATTATCTTCTAATAATAATACTTAAAATATTTAGGCCAAGAAGTCTTATTTTAGATGATATATTTTTATATCTAGTAATTCATCTATTTTATCTTTTTATCTATAGTAGTTTATCTATCTAGAAGTAGTATCTAACATTATTATTTTTAGGAGCAGATAAACTATTTTTTAGAAGTATCATCAAATATAAAAACATTTATTTAGATTCATTTTAAATGTTAAAAAGACATAAATGCCATTAATTAATGCTTGTGGGGATGATACTTCATAAGAGCAGAAATGATCAATGGGTATAGTATTTCCAAAATCGTCAGGATCTCAGCCATTTTACACACACACACACACACACACACACACACACACACTCACACATACCCTACACACCCACACATATGTGTGTGTGTGTGTGTGTGTACAGAGAGAGAGAGAGAAAGCAGTAGCTAGAGAGATTAGATGCCATACAAAAATGCTAACAATAAAGTTATTAAGTCTTGATAATTAGGTATCAGTGATATGTAATCATTATTTCATTTAGTTTTTACCAAATCTATGACATAGGCACCATTAGTTTCCTTTTAGCAAATGAAGAAACTGAGGCTTAGGAAAGGAAAGGTCAGTAACTATCCCCAGGTCATACATTTAGTAAGATAAAGCTAGAGAACTTGAGTGATGTCTTTTATACAAAGTTGTATCTAAACACTTACCAGATTTACTATAATTTGCCCTAGGCTTTGCTGTCTAGACTTGACAAGCTTCCTCTTAGGAGAAGATCTTATTCAAGGTGCCAGAAAACTTAGAAAGGTTTAAGCCAGTCAAACTCTTTGATTGATAGTAAATTACAACCATTCTTTGCTTGCTCACTTTTACTTTTAATGTACATTTGTGTGAGAGTTCAGAGATGAAAGCCTTGTCAGTCACAGATATACTTAAAAAAAATCAATCCAAAAGCAAAAGGATCTCAAAAAAGATTCTACGGTGGCAACATGAGATAGTCCCAAATGCCTATTTTCCATTCAGTTGTTGTTCAAAGTTTGAAAGCTGCTTGTTAATTCTGTTTATATATATAAAAGATTTTAAAGTGTTTGTTTTGTCTAAGTAACATGATAAAGTCAAGCGTTTTATTTTTTATTGAGATGTCAGTAGGAAAAACATTTGAGATGTCAGTAGGAAATAATCGATATAATTAATTATTATGGCATTTACTAACTTTTAGAGATTGTCATTTATTCTTTTTAATTATGCTAACATTTAATTAGAAGACATATGTAAGCACAATTGTTACAGAACTCTAATAGGTGATTATCCTTTCTGTTCCATGATTTTATCTTCTTTCTTCTAACATGAAAAAGAAGTTACATTTGGGTAGTCTTCTGTCTATGATTAACATAAATGTGAAACATTCTATGAACATTACATAGCAAGGAATATATAAAGACATTTTCTCCAGAATTCTAACAATATACTAGACTTCTATTCAGTGCCAACTTAATGAAATCTAAAACTCACAGGGCTCAATTTCTGTCTACCAGAAAGTAGCTAAAAAGGAACTCCAATTTTTATTTGCATCTCTAAAAAAACATTAACATTCCCACACCAGTATTTCTAGAAATTTTTCCCTCCAGTGTCTAATATTTTCTTGCCTCGTGTCTTTTCAAAAGTTTTCAGTTTCAAATCTCAAATCTTCTTTCAACTCATCTGATGGCACTTTTCCTACCCTTTCCTCCTATTTTTAGTTAGAATTCACCTTTCTGGATGCATTTTTCTCCCTCTCTTCTAACACTTGGAAAGTCATTCCTACCTACCTCCATTCTCCTAATTTTGTACCACAAAAGATTCTGGAACCATGCTGGCAAACATCTTGCTTTAAGTGAAGGAGTGGGGGTGGCCACATCCTGCAGTTATGATGTCTAGATTACCCCAGGTGGTCCTTTAATGTTGACTCACTTCTCTAACCTCTGCATAATCATTCCTTTTACTAAATTCCCCCTGTATAAATTCCTAGTGTAGTTCCTGGTTTCCTCATCGGAGATGGATTGAGACAGGGCTGGAGGATGCTAAAAACTTAGATCACTGAAAAAGAGTCACACTCTATATATGGAGGAGAAACACTGTATGCTCTGATTTGAAATTGAAAATTGTTGAAAACAGTTACCTAATTCTGAAGTAAAATGATAGTAGTTTAAATTGTTAAGTAAAAATCTCAATTTGTTCTTTGTTTCTATGTTTTGAGTATTTTAAAAATATTACACTGTTGTTCAGAAAATGATTACATGTTCTTGAAATAGATCAAATTTTATGAAAAATCTCATAACTTATTTATGTTATAAATGTGGCCCCCAAGAGAGACATCTAAGGTAAGACATTTTTTCTCCCCTACTTCTTCAACTCTTTCTGCATCTCATGGAGGACCAATAATTTTTGAGGCCTTCTGGAAATTAACTTGTAAAATAAAAAAAATACTGTTGTATTTTGCCTCCAGGAAAACAAATGACTCATTTTACAAGTGTTTTGTTAATATGATATTTACAATAGCATGTTGTGTTTGAATAGTTTTACTATGCACAAAATACTTTTTTATCTCTTACCATCCATATTCTTATCCACTATTATATATCAGGTATATTTTTACATTTATTTTTCCTTTTGAAAATCTTAAATTCAGAAGGATTCAGAAAATTATCCAAAGCTTTAGGAGTAAAAGGGAGCACCTGATCTTCCACTTACATCTCAGCACTTTCTATCCAGGCAGCATTTTGCTTTGCTCCATTGTTGATTGACTCTCACATAAAAAGTATGTTATCAAAAAAGAGTATCTCATCATGGCCCAACAATATTGAAAACTCCCAAATTAACAATGTTGAAAAAACACATTATCTCATTTATTGTGTAGCTTCTGTAATTTTTTTTACTGTGTTTAACAGAAGGTTTATCAGAGACAAGGCTCTAAGAAACCACCTGGAAGGTATAATTACCTTCAGAAATATTTTATTATTAAAAGGTATAATGAGAGGTCCTATAAGAGTAGATTAAACTATTAGGTAACCTGCCATGAGTGACTTTGTAATTTGAAAGATCATTTATCATTTTCAATCATGACTTTCGTTCATTTTTTCTAGGTGATTTTTCAAATTACTCAAAAAAAGACTCATTTTTTTTTTTTTGGATTGCTCAGTAGATACATTGCTCTTCTTTTTTAGCACAGAAAATAAAGGTACATTCGATAATTAATCTAGATATACATGTACCATTTAAAATTACAAGCTTTAAAATTTATCTTTGTATAAAGTTGTTGGATACTCAGTTATTCTTACTTAAGAAATCCATTCCTGTGGCCTTAATTTCCTTTATCTCTCAGTCTTTTTAAACTTGCCCAAATAGTTATAAACTATTGATAGTTCTTCATCTGAAAACAAACTAACAAAAGGTATATAATTTAAATTTATAAAGACTTAAATGTATATAAGTATATGTACTATAGTGTTTTCACAGAAGCTGTTAATTTCCTACTGAATATTATTTCCCTCTATTTCCTTATAAAGGAATGCCTATATTGCTGAAAGTAGCAGTATAGCCAGCTAAAAATTACTTTTCCAACCATCCTGTACATATAGAGGTCGTCAATGATGTATAAACAACCATCATGTGATGTGGTTTCTTACAAATGTCAGGTCTTTACAATTTTATAAATATTTTTTCCTTCTTTCATTTTGACTTACTGATGTGGATGGAGATATGATGGCTGGTACTACAGTATTTATATTGTGGGGGTTACACAGTCAAATATAAGAAACAAAACCATATTCTAAAATGAGCAAAGCAGTTGACAGAAGGATCATGGGCCATTGACAATACAAGGAGCTGCCAAAGATCCCCCATCTGCCTGTCTGAATTTTGTATGTTTGTAAGAGAAGCCACTGTACCTTCAGATCTTTTACTAACAAGCATATATAGTTCCCTAATTAACATACATGCTTTTGAAGATATGGGATGCTCTTCATGCAAGTCTGGTGGGACCATACACTGCTATACAGTTTGAAAGATAAATTGACACGTAATATCAAAAGTCTGTAAATGTAAGTATATTTTTACTTAGCAATTTCACATCTAGTAAAATTTATCTAAAAGAAATAAGGTTGAGTATAATATGGACTTATACTGACATTAAACCCAATATTGCTTACATCTGTTTGAATATTTGAACCAACATAAATAAACAATAAAAGTTATTATAGTAAAATTATACACAGCTCAACACTAAAAATAGTTTGTGCAATATTATGACATAAAAAATATTTATGACATTGTAAACTATCCTAAAGTGGCATCAAATATTTAATTAAACATACAAGATATACATTATGATACAGGCAATGTCACACATGTACATAGAAAACTATCTGTATGGTCATACAAAGAAAAGTTGATGTAGATATTTTCAGGTTTTCCAGTATTGAGCAACTTAAATCTGAGCTAATCTTTAATTTATTTTCATAATAAATGCATGTTTTTTATATACTAAGAGAAAACTATATTGGAAAAAATAGTTTGTTGTTACAGCTATTAAAACATTGTTAGTATAGTTAGATTAGAGAACTGAAGTTATGATTCTTCTGAAGATTATATATGTGTATATGTAAATGTATGTATGTGTCTATATATATGTATATATGTGTATATGTGTGTGTAAATACATATATATATATATATATATATATATAGATAGATAGATATGTATATACACACACACATATACACTTTAGTTTTTTTTAATATAACAGAGAACTTTGGAAAGTTTCCTAACAGAATTAAGACAAAATTTTTTGACTTTCTTTTGGCAGGGATTTATACAGTTTGGCCACATTAATATCATTCTAGGTAAATAGCATGTGAAAGTGGTAGATATGTTCTGATTAAAATTTATGATACCTCAACTTGCCCATGAAGCCCTTGAGAAAAATATTTGTATCTCACCCAGCCTTTACCTAAAGTATCTGACACACAATAGTCTTTGAGTACATGACTTTTGATTGTATATGCAATCCTATCCATCTTCTCTTGGTCCCAGGATGTTTGTTACGTCCCTTTAAGAAACTTTTTTTCATTCCTGGTCTACCCTATAGTAGCTTTGGTAGATGAAATTTTAAAACTCAAACATAAAGAGAAAAATCATATATCTGAACCAGGTAGCCCACCAACACAAAATATCATTGAGCTGTTGTGGAAGGCACAAGTGCAGTTTGACAAATATTTTCAGACCTTAACAGCTTTTAGAAGCATGATAGAAAAGCACCTACAGGAGCCCTTCCTGTCAGATAGGGCTATTTCATTAGTACTGGCCAATGAGTTATGAGCTGAAGTGACTTGCTTGTTAAACGTTTAGTTGCCCACACAAGGCTTTCCAAAGCTTTCTTTTTTCTTTCCTCTTTGTGATGGTAACCAAGAACTTTCAAGATACTGGTTGTTCATTCATTCAAATGACCACAGAGAGCAGATCTTCAACAAATGTAAAGTGTGATCAAGAAAAAAGTCACTGTTATTTTAAGACACTGATATTTTAGAGTTGTTTGACACTGCAGCATAACCTAAACTATTCTAATTATCTACAAAACATTTAGCCATAAGATTATATACAAAAAATAAAAAGCATTTTTAAAATTTAAATTACACCCTTGAACTCAGCAATGGAATCAATGGCATGTGACTCTATTATATTCTTAAAAAGAATTTATTTTTGAAAGAAATATATTGTATATGGATGTATATACACATATATGTATCTATGTATATCTATGTATATCTAAAAAATTCAGGAAATATCCAAAATTGCACACACACACACACACCACACACACACACACACACTAAAATATTTTTGAAAAATATCATTAGTTTTATGCAAATAAAACTTGAAGTACCTGTTTATTTCTACTTACAAATGGAACGATAAATATATAGTCAGACACATAAACACAAATGACTTTTAAAATTATATTATACAAATCATTACATGGGTTTAATTGAATATAAAAAGAAAAAAGTAAAATTGAAATAAAATTGAGATTAATAAAAATTGTTGACTTTTAGGAAAAAATCTTTTTTTTCTCTCTTTTTAACCAGAGATTCTATTTTCTTTTTGAATGCATTGGATGCATTTTTAGATATTAAAGAGAGATTAATTTTTAGTTATGAATGGTATATATGGTTAGACAAAAAGTTTTTCCAGACTTCTATACTGAAATCATGTATGGTTAAATTATATCATGTCTGTTATCATTTGAATTAATTAGAAAAAGAATCGGGATGAAAAGTAGATAGGATGAAATTCCCCATAGGTGAATGTTTTTGACATTGGATGGGAGGGATACGTGAATTCATTGTAATAGCCTATCTACTTCTTTTTTTTTTTCTGAGACTTTATTTTCTTTTTAGAGCAGTTTTAATTTCACAGCGAAATTAAGAGAAAGGTACAGAGATGCCCCTATATGCCCTGCTCTCATACACACAGTCTATCTGCTTTTATACAAATTTGCATTTCTCCATAACATAAAAGTTTAAAAAAGAGATTCTAGATTTTCAAATAGAATTCTGTTTAAAACAACCTGGGCACCCCGCTAAAGGGTATCTCTCAAACACATGCCTGACAGACAGGCTGAAGTATAAGGTGAAGGCTTTGAGGAAGTGGACAGATGTTCATTAGGAATTAGTATAACAGAGCTAAAACCAGCATCACTTTTGACCCAGCCTTCCATGTTTCCACAAGCAAGCAGTAATACTCCAAACCCAATTATCTGCCTTCTGTTCTGCTGGCCAACCATTGGATTGATGATAGAGCAAAGGTAACAAAATTAAACAAAACAGGGATTTTATGTAAAAGGAATTTCTTTCCGCCTTTGTGATAAGGTGGTATTATCATCATTATAAAAGGTTTAAAGTAAGTGAGGCATTTTATATTACCTGTAAAATACATTTTAAAGTGCTAACCTTGAGAAGAATAACCCTGATTAATTATAGTTCCCAATAATTAATTCACTCTTTTAAATTTTTTATCCAATTATAATTCTTCTTCCTAGCTGGTTTCCACTGTAATCACTCATGTTCTGTAAGAATAAAATACTCAGAAATGGATCTAATTCAGCAACCTGAATATAGCAGCACTAATTATAAAAGTAAACTGCATAAAATGTCAAAAATAATGTGACCAATTTTTATTTTTCCTGTGACAACTTAAAGAATTAATAGGTTTAACTCAAAGGTATCCCTTTTAAAGTTCCACATTGACACTTTTATTTCTGCAGAGCAGCTAGAAGACTCACTTTTTGAAACGATTAATACTATTGCTTATATTCTCCCAAATAATAAACATTAAAAAACCCACATGTATGAAGAACCCAAACAAACAAAATAATATATAATAGAAAGTATATATCACATAATATATTATAATAAATATTTTATCATATATATGATAGAAAAAAAATGTTTGCTAGTCGAGGATTGTCAATTCTTTTTCAAAGACTTTAAGGAGTTTTCTTATAGGAATACCAATGACCAAACTTTATTATTAAGATTTTTCCTGGTTAGATGAAGACAAACCAACAGGGAATAAAGAGAATAAAAAGCACCTCAGTCCAACACACTTGAACAGTTAAATTGTTATTGAGATAGCAGAGACAAGGAAAGCTTTGAAAAATTTTTTTTCTCTATAGTGAAAACTATGAATTCAAGCTGAACAGGTTTTCATTAATATGATAAAGGACTTGCTTTTGAAGACTAGAAATTGTGTTAGAAATTACTTGTTATATAGTTCTGAGACTGGACGTGTCATATATTAAACAGAATCATTATGGTAAAGGGATCTAGAGAAAAGTACCAAATCCTTTTGTGGCCCACCAGAAAAACAATTCATCACCATGGGGGGGTCTGAGAGATTGGTGGTATGGTGTAAAAATCAGGAGCTAAAAAGTTAGATCCCTCATGTACTCAGCATCTATCCTGAAAGCTGCTCTGCAGAGTGATCACATTTTTCACCAAGTCGGTAGTGTTGACTAACACAGACTAGCTGAGGTCTCAAGGAATCTGATTCCCAGAGACCATCCCTAAATGTAGGTACCAAAAAGTACTAAGGAGCCCAATGGTTTTCCAGTTCTGAAACTTGGTTCAACTGAAATTTATTTCAGCCTCACCCAGCAATTATTTCATTTAGCAAACCATCTCACATGAGGCTGAAATAATGAGAAGTAACTACAAGTCAGAAACTCCATAAATGGAATCGAGCAATGTTGTCTGCGATGAGACACCTGGGAAATTAGAGGGCGGTATCTGGATTGCATAAAATTATATATTTTTATTTGCCCTTAGTGTTGCAGCAATTATTCATTTAATGATACCATCTGGGTTTCTAAGAGCTAGAGAGGAATAGATGAGTCCATACTTATTAAATTTAGAGAAAAAATGGGGATTGAATTATTTTTAATGTGATACCCTAGTTTGGTGACTTAGATGGAAACCCTAAAAAAGCCTGGTCAAAAAGAAGAAATAAAATTATGGATTTAGAAAAAAAGGGTAAAAATGAAACCTGTTAGCTCCTTTCGATTGAGGCTATTTCCCTCACTAAATGATGCTTATAATAAGCAGAGAAATCTTTATTCCTAAGTAATAATCTTTTGTTCAATTTACCTTGGAGAAGATAGTTTAAAGATTTGGGGCTACAAAGAAGACAAGAAGGATCTAGATATAAAGAAAGAATATTGTAATGTAGAAAGACCTCTCCCCTCAAGGAGAGAAGCCAACTCTATGTATTGCTACTTATCTAAAGTTTAACTTATTTGGAAATAGGAAACTTATATATATACACACATATTCATACACACACACATCAACATTACATATACTGTATACCTTTATATGCTTATAGATATCAGGGTATTAGAGCACTATGAGGGGGGATATAATCATGTAGTTGTATAATTTTTCTACCAATAAAGGTCTTATGATATGGCCATTACTATCTCCCATTTGGAGTTGCTCTCTGATTTCACTGAACCTGCTAACAAATACTCTCTCTTTGGAACTCCTTGTCCTTTTGATCTCCCATACAACACAGGAAATCTCTTAATTGATCCCTTGCCTAAAAATACTGGAATTCTGGTTTTTTTTTTTTTTAGACAAATCTGTATATGGATGTATCTTCTTATTCATGGCTTTGGTTAATGACTTTTGAAATCTTTCTTCCTATTCTGACAAGTCTTCATTCAAGACTAAAAATCTCTTTAGTTTCTGAATACTTACTCTCCCTTGACTGACTGACTCCATTGCTATATGAGTTTTGTTCCATAGGATAAATGAGAGAAAGAAATATAAAGATAGATAGAGATGAAGATAAAGATGGATAGAGATAGAGATAGAGATAGAGATAGATAGAGATAGAGATAGAGATGATAGAGATAGAGATAGACAGACATAGACATAGACATAAACATAGACATAGACATAGACATAGACATAGACATATAGGAGGAGGAGGAGGAGGAGGAGGAGGAGGAGGAGGAGGAGGAGGAGGAGGAGGAAGAAGAAGAAGAAGAAGAAGAAGAAGAAGAAGAAGAAGAAGAAGAAGAAGAAGAAGAAGAAGAAAGAGAAAAAGGAGAACGAAAAAGGAAAAAAAAAGAGAAGAAGGAGAAGAAGAAGAAATGATTATCACATCCAGGTAAAAATCCTAGTAATACATCTTGAGATAAATCAATATCTAAGAAAAATAAGCACATGAGTGCCTAAACTCTCTTTATACACGTTTTGGTTCTGAGTTGACTTTTGACCATATGACAACCAGCTTATGTCTAGAGTATGGCTGAAACAATCCTTTGCACTGTAAATTGATGTTGCCATTCTCTGTGGTTCTTTTGCAAACTATGAAGTGTGTTTTATATTTATTTCTCTACTTCGTAGAAAAGCAAAATGTATGAGGTATACATCTGAGATGGTTTTGAACAATAACCTGAACTTTCACTGGTCAACTGTCAGATTGTTAGAAATTAATAGGGATTCTAAACACCCTTCGTTTTTGTGTATCTGTGTGGTTGTATACATATTCTGTGATGGAAACTAATTTTCCAGAGAATTTTCACACTCTGTATTTCAATGTCCATATCCTTTATATAATCTTTCAAAGCAATAAAGTAATTGGAAGTAACTCCTCCAGAAAGAATGATTAAATTCATGTAAATGGCATTGTGATATATAAAACAAAACCATATCCTTTCAAAATACATATTTAGATGATTTCAAAAATTTTTTGCTTTGCAAAAGATGTGAATGGTCAGACTTACTACCTTAGTGATGAAAAATGGACTCAGGGAGTGTTACAGAAAAATTCTGCACTGAGTTTCTCTCTTAATCTGTGGAGAGACTGGACTAAACATTGATACTATTCCTGGAGATGAGCATGGTACCTGAAACTGATGTTTGAATGGGGGTAATTTAAGACACAACAGAAACTATCAGAATGGAAAGGCCTATTGGCTGAATTATCAGCTGAAAGCACTCTTTGTGGAAGACATACACAGAGTCCCTATCACAGTATTGATGGGCACAGGATGAACCACCACTCAGCAGGCACCAAATCCATTTCACTAATTCTCCTGGCCAGAAGAAAAGACACTAACCCAGAATGGAGTCAATCAGCAAAGCCAAGGTTTGCCATGCAAGCTGTACACGCTGGCAAATTTATAAATCTATTGTGATTGAGGTAGTCTATTTAGAGAAGAAGAAAATTTTTGAAAAGTTTCATTCTCTATTAAGGAACTGTAGAGATGAAAAGAAAGTTAATTATCTAGAACTAACCTATTTTAAGTGAAAGTATTTAAATTTTAAAGTTATTCTTACTAATAATAAATATTACTTATTATGTATTCATACTATTTGTATGACTGTAACATCTGCACTATTTGTATGACTAGAACAATGGCCTACAGACTGGAAATGTTCAGTATACATCCTAATCTTCAAGAGAGAAGATGCCAAGAAATACAGTAACTATAGGTCCATTGCCCTAATTTCTCAAGCAAGTAACATGATGCTCAAGGTGATACAAACAAGGTTTCTACCTTAAATGAAACAAGAAATGCCAGATATTCAAGCTGGATGCAGAAAAGAAAGGTGTATTCAAGATCTAATAGTGAATATTCATTGAATAGTGGAGTGCTTAAAAAATATCAAAAGAAAGTTAGTTCAAGCTTTTAAAACACAGTTAGAGTTTTGAAAGTGGATCATGAAGGTTATGGGTTTCTCTAAAATAAATGAACATGCCTCAGGCTTTGATAATTCAGATTCATATTGAGGACAGGAAGCCTATACATAGAGAGAAGAGGGAGAGGCAGAGTGTTTCCCTTATGGAAAGGTATCAGATATGGTTATATTTTTATTTCTCTATTTGTTTAATTTATGCACAGAATATATCATACTAAAACCTGGGCTAGACTCAGAGGAAGGATGAGTGAAAATCAGTAGAAGAATTATCAGTAACTTAAGATTGGCAGGTGACACCATCTTACTGCAGAAAGCAGCAACAATCTGAAACAACTTCTGATGAAAGTGAAAAAAAGTGCCAAAACTGGACTGCATTGGAACACCAAGAAGACAAAAAATCATGACTACAGAGGAAAATACATAACTTTAACATAGACAATAAAGATATTGGAGGTATTAAAGATTTACCTACCTTGATTCAGTTGTCAGTTTGGATGGAGACTACATTCCAAGAAATCAAGAGAAGGCTGTAAGTAAAAAGAGCAGTGATGGAAGAATTAGAAAAGATCACCAAGAACAAAAATGTGTCATTAAAGACTAGGGTGAATGTTGTCCACACTCTCATGTTCCCATTTACTATGTATGGATGTGAAAGCTGGATGGTGAAGAAGGCTAAATAAGTAAAATCCATCAAATCATTTGAAAGATGGTTTTGAAGGAGAGCTCTCTGGATACCTCAGACCACCAGAAAGACAACTGAGAGGGTCCTAGGACAATTTTAGCCTATAACACCACTGGAGGCAAACATGACAAAACTGAACCTGTCCCATTTTGGGCCTATCATGAGAAGGCAAGGTTCTTTAGAAAAGACAATAATGCTGCAAAAAATAGAAGCCATCAGGAAAAAAGGAAGACCAGATATGAAATGAACTGACACTAGAAAAGAAGGCATACATGAGAGTCCACAGGAGCTCAGCAGGGTTGTAGCAGGTAGCACACTGGGGACCTCACTCAGGCATAGTTTGCCAGGACTCAGAGCGGACTCAGTAGCACAGAATACACGTTCATAGTATTTACATAAATGCATTATTTAATTTAATTATATTTAACTCTCATATTAATTCTCTAAATTGGGTATAATTATCTCCATTTAATAAATGAAATAACTGAAGCTCAGGTAATACAGTTAACGGGCTGAGCTTGCCCCAGTGGGAAATGCTGCAGTCAGATTCAGTGGATCTAATAACAAAGTCTTCCTTCTAAATTAGTGAGTGTGTGGATGAAGGAACTGAGACCCAGATTAATACTTGTTCCCGTATATCTAATTCATAGGATAATTTAGGCATGTAAATTCTGTAAGTTAAATCAGGTTTTCTGATGATCCAACTATCACCTTTTAGTTTTGAAAGTGAAATAATCATAGCAACCATCCAGGAGGGCAAGTAGTAAAACATCTAAAGAGAAAAGCCAATTATTTCAATGTTTGTTCATTCATTCATTTATTCAAAAACTGTGCTCTACATCATAAAGCATTGTGCTACTTAAGCAATTATTTTCTAAGCAATAACACAGGCATTATACTTCTCCACCCACAAGAATAAGATATATTCGCTGCAAAATTAACTCTGGTTTTCTTTTCCTTAAGTGAATTATGGGTACTGTGATAATCTAAATAGTATTCAGACTTTTAAGAGAGCCCGATACTGAAGGAAACAGAAAGACTCAATTTAGTATGAAAAGGAAATGGACAATTTGCCTATTAATTCTTTATTAGATTCATAGAAGGTTAATTGATAACTCAATAGTTTTAACCACAGCCATGATACCCTTGTTGGCTCAGAATACAGGAAGAACAGGATCATTTGCTTAGAAAAACTCATAGATAAGTCACTTCTTAAAGGCACTAGTTGACATTTAAAAAAATCTACAGACATCCTGTTTTGAGAGCTTCTAGTCAACATATAAGACTGCAAAGCAATTTTTGATGTTTGCTCTCAACCAGGAGCATGAAATAAAGAAAATCCTGAGAGACCAAAGTTTTCACTGTAGTATGGTCATGAATAAGCCACCTAAGAAGATGGACTATTACTTTGAGTTGGAGAAAACCTAACACATATATTCTCTTTGTCTTCATAAAAACGTAGTGATCTCTTAAGAAAAATATTGTGCTATTTATTTTATGAAATATTTAAAAGAAATAATTATTCTATGCCGAATGATGTTATATTTCCAGATGTCGTACAGAGTTAGTTCTATAATAATCATGCTCTGATTTCACTTTCTTGGGGAATCTAAGGTATAATACAATTCTGGTGGGAGCCCACTGTGTATCATTAGAAGGCTCTGATGTATGTACAGTCCTAGAAACAGAACACTAAGCGACAAAATGAAGATATAAACTGTACTAATTGATCTTTTAGCTTATTGGTTAAAATGTTTAATTTAAAATTGAGAATTTATTTAGCATGCCTATTTAGTAGTATTATTTTTTCTTTTCAGGGTAATTCTTGATGGCATTTGGATTTGTCTTATAAAAGCTTTTGTCGCAAGCTAACTTTTCAAGAATATTTATGGCACAACAGCCTTGGAAGATAGAGATAATGCCTTCCTTTGGAGCAAAGGGCATTTTTTTTTTCCTGAAGAAGATAATAATTTCTCTTTCTGGGAGCGGGGGGAACCTGGGTAGTTGTTTTGCTGGCAGCATCTTTACAAATGTGGAGTTTCTGAAGGTCAACATTCTTCAGCTTGGCATAGACCCACTGTGCGTATTATTCACCTGGGGCCATCTCAACATTGCCCTTGGGGCTTGGAGGTCAAGAGGAACTAACACAAATGTAGTGTTATGCTGCCTCCAGAGCTCAGAGCAAGCAAGTCAAAGGTCTCTGAAATCTCCTGTTTCTGCCAGCATCTATAAAACTGTGGCAAGCTACCTTGTTAATTGGAAAGTAAAATGGAATCATGGACCCTTCACAGTTATTGACAGAGATAGGCTTCTAAACATGGACTCACACAATATGGACACTTTCAACAGAATATGCAAATACTGATAAAAATACACTGCAAAATCTACATATCTAACCTGGATGATCATAAGAATCTAGCATGGTCTTATATGTACCCTGGCCATCCATGGTCACCATTTTTCACCATCATTTATAAATCATGAAATTTTCTTACATGGTGTCTGTTAGTTTCACCATATTTAAAACCATAGTTTTATTTTTATTAAAATTTTAATATATACTCTCAGAGTTTATTATCATAGAAAAAAATGAGCAAACAAAAACTCAAGTAAAACATCATTGGTGTAAATACTTTTACCAATGATTTCTTGTCAGATTTATGGGCCTCCCTCTGACTGTCAAGTCTTTTGTGTTGGCTAAAACTCACAAATAACACACTTTTGTCAGCTTAAGTCCTCATATGAGAAAAGTTGCAGTCTAAAAAAACAAAAAGCACTGCTTAAGCCAGGGTAGTGTCAAACATACTTTTTAATAAATAAATTTGAAGGTGCTATAGAACAATGTAGTTATATGAGTGAGAGTGTGTGTGTGTGTGTGTGCATTCATTTTTGTCCATTTTTCTAGTTTAAATAGAATGAGGAAAGAAGGCAAGGACCATCCTTCCTTGTGTTCTATGACCCAATAAATAGTGTCCACTATAATAAATATTAACTCAATGAATGAACTTTGTCTGGTAAAAGCTCCTACTGCTACTATGCTTTCAGACTATCCATGGTATTAAAAGAATGTCTTTAATACTTTAGATGGGTTGGTTTTTCACATTCAGGGGGTGAGTCTACCTGATATTAGTAGAATAATTAGTATCATAAAAGCTATTTGAGAAAATGTGCATGGGAAATTCTGTCCAATTCTATTCAAGGTCATCTAACTAATTTAGTTGATCATATATAGTTTTTGAAGGTCTCTGCATTTGCTTAACAAAATTGACTACTAAACAGTGTTCATAAAATACCCAACTTTCATTAGGGGACATCTCCAATAATCATCATGGACAAGACCCTGCCTTTAAGGGCTCACGAGCTGAAACGACAGGAAGGCAGGCAAAACATAAACAAGTGAATGGCATAATTAGATGACTATCGCCATCTGCTTAGCTTGTTTCTGCTCTCATTGTGCCAGGAGCCTTATGAGAAGACACAGAACCATGCTGATGCCCTCCATTGCATGTCATCTCTCTTTTCCATCTGTGATACCCTCTCCTCTGCTCAATGACAATACTTTAGCTTTGCCCATCCATACTGAAATGCACAAGATAAAGGGAGGGAAAGGACGGGTTTCATGAGCCCATGGGAATATTGAGGATGAGGATACGGTGAGATGTTGAGCAAATTCCACCCTTTGGGAAGCCAAATGATGGAGAAAATTAAAATAAAGTCTAAAATACAATAGGCCACATGGGACACTCACTTATTCAATAAACATTTACTGAATACTTGATGTGTGCCCGGTACTATGTTGGGCTCTGGAGATAAGGGGGTAGGAAGAGAATGGTGGGGTGGCAGGGAGAGTCTAATTGTTGATTTTAAAAAAATTTATAGTTTGGAGAAGGAAGCAGAAAATAGACACATAATAAATTATAAACTATATCCGCTATGTAAAAAACAATCTTCAAGCTTCGATATAGAATAGCGGAGCGAAGGAAACTACTATGAAAGTTGGTTAAGAAAGACTTCAACGGGGCAGCAACTTTTAATGGGAGA
The DNA here is from genome assembly GCA_030015415.1 of Cynopterus sphinx. Classification (NCBI taxonomy): domain Eukaryota; kingdom Metazoa; phylum Chordata; class Mammalia; order Chiroptera; family Pteropodidae; genus Cynopterus; species Cynopterus sphinx. Next base: position 8,865,886 of record CM057387.1, read on the forward strand.
CCTGAAAAGGTGAGAAAGCAGCTCAGTACATGATTAGTTTAAGCTAAGAGTAGGTAGAGGGGCAAAGGTTTGGGGAGAGAAAAGACTTGGTGTGTCCTATGAAAAGAAAGCCAGAGGTCCTGGAGTATAATGAGCGAGGAAATTGCAGGGGAAATGGCATGTAGGGGTGGCAATTCAGAGGAGAGAAGTTTGAATAGTGTGATGCAGTTCAAATAAGGAACTGAGAACAAAAGGTAGGAGTGTTATCACGGATACCTTTGACATGCCCTGAGGCTGACAGTGTGGTGGGGATGACCAAGTTTGGATGGGGGACACATCTTCTTTATGACAGCATGTTTCTGATTCCCCTGAGGGAGGACTGGCTACCCACGCTGTCTTGTACATGTGACCTGGATTCCAAGCCAGGTTTGCACATTCATATTTCTTGACAAATATTTGCCCACTTCTGCACAGGAAACATTGACTCTGTCTAGAAGATCACGATAGCGGCTGGGATGGCAGCTTCTGGGTCCTGATTATTTCTGATGCTATCTCCATAAGGTCAAATGCTCTGAGCGGATATTGCGGTTCGCACACCCACCCTGGACTGCTACAGTCGTTCCCTTTTGTTAAGATAATAATGCAAGCTCTTTTTGCCCAACACGCCCAGCCACAGCGTTACAAATGGCACCTGTTTCAATGCCTCAGACGACATTGCAGGGAGAAATCTACAGAATTTTCAGAGCTGAGAGGGAGCACTGTGTCTTTGCTCATTATGAAAAAGGGACAGCGTGTTTCACAAAATATGGTCTTGTGGGCTAAAGCTGTCTTCTTTGTTCCTTGGAACAGCCAAGTGTGGCTTTACATCGCAAGCCAATTATCCACCTCCATTTTTCAGAAACTGACAAAACCTGCAAAATGAGCAAGGATACACGATAGCATGCCATTCTGAGTTTACTCTGCACCCTGCATTTGCATTTGACTGGGGCCTATGTCTGCTGGGGGTGGTGGTGGAAATCTCACTACAGGGACAAAAGGTTTTTCAATATGAGAATGATATGCAACACAAAGAGCTTTTAATTCTGGTTCTCTCTCATCTCCTTGCTGGACAACTCTCCTCAAGAAGGTGGGCGGGGGAACTCTTCTGTTAAGACCCATATTATTTTTTTTCTCCTGAGATAATGGAATGAGCCAGGAGTGAAGCTGTGCATCCTGATACTCTTAAAGAAAACCCTTGCTCTTCTTGCCTGGGTTGGAGGTATGTAAACTTTGTGTTCTCTGGGAACTGCCGGAGCTTGATGTGCAAAACAAACCACAGGGCCATGTGGAGTGATTCCATACCGGCTTGCTCTCACGGGAGATGAGCTAAGATGTAGAGATAGAAATGAACCGTGACTCTCCACCAACAAGGCTCTGTTAATTCTTGTTCTGACCCTGGAAGCCCCAGGAAGCCCAGAGATACCATCAGACAGAATTTACCATGGAGAAGACAATACAACAAGTGCAGTTTAAAACATAAAATGGGACTACATAAAAGATATAGACATTTTCCGAGTTTTTCAAAAAAATCCTACAACACACACAAAATTCGTTTAGAATATACCTATGATAAAAAGAGAAATGATCAGAGGTAGGACCTACTGAAAACTGACTCTCAGATGTTTGGTCATGTTCTGCAGGAGAAAACATCGTGTCAAATGTGAATTAAATTTGAACAACAGCCTTTCAAATGCAAATCCTTCAGAAGGGATGCCATTGATATACAACCTCTAAAAACCTTCCAAAAGAAATAAAATGAATAAATGTGATAATTAAGATCTCTATTTATAGGAACATGAACTGATAACATTTGTTCTGAAATGTTTTTGTACCTGCAACATGGAGGGCAGATATAAAAAATAATGATCGATTTTAAAGTTTGCCTGTGGAAAGTGAAAATGAAATGATGGCTAATCTGACAGAGGCAAGGGTTTTCCTCGAGGACGCTAAGACCCATTATTATGCACTCATAATTGCCAAGGCCCCCACTGACCTCTATTCACTCTTCCTCATGCAGTTTCATTTCATCTCTCCCTATAACACCCTCCTTTTCCTAATATAAGGTATAAGTTACTTCGCTGTCTGCAGCTGTATTCTGCTGAACATTGTATTGATGGGAAGCTGACTGGCCTTGTTGAAAATGTAAGGAGAATCTACTGTTCTGCATTGGTTTGGGGCAGCTGAGAGTTAGAGCCAAAAGGTTTATTAGGGAGTGATCTCAGGAGATGCATCTATAGGAAAGGCAGAGCTGGACAGAGAAAGAGGAAGACTGACAACATGGTCATGACCGAATTCTTAGCTGACCCTCAAACAAAGGGAAAGTGAGGTTTGGAGCCGATCTGGCTCTTCAGAGTTGTCACAGATTGAGATAAGCATATGTATGTGCATCTGCCAATCTTTGGCCACATCTGTCTCTACGAGAGAGTTTCCTTGGGCAAAGCCAATCTCTGAAGTCAAGGGCATCTCCCAGAGAGAGATGCAGCTGTGATCTCACAGCATGGAGATGGTCCCAGAAGCTGGGGAATGGCTGTGAGGACCCCAGTGTGGCACAGCAGTATCCAATACAGTTGTATAGATGAGGAATTTAAGGACCTCCTCTTCTTAGGGTTCCCCATCTCCAGCTGGATATTACTACCTTCTTTTTATTGATAAGTAATCCTCACTAAAGGGCCTTTACTTTAGAAGGGAAAACATATAAAGCCATTCTCTAAAATTTACACCCAACAACATGTCCTTTCCAATGACAATGCTAACAGCATATTTATGGCTAAAGTAGGAAAAAAGCCCAGGAGATAGATGCTGAGAAAGATCCTTGGTTAAAAAACCCAGAGTAGCCATAGCAGAGAAAGAGCACATCAAGAACCCAGGAGAGTCATATCACAAACAATAAGAAAAGGATGCTAAGAAGAGACTGGCCATTCAGCTTTGCCCATGATCAGCTCTCTATCTTCATGAGATAAGTAATGGGAATGGGGTGAATAGATGAAAGGGAGTAGGCTGCTATGAAGCTGTAGACTCACTCTGTTTTGTCCAAGTTTTCCAGCATTACTCTTTCTAAGCTTCTAGAAGTAGCAACGTCAGAAAACATGGATAATGAAGTATGCTTTGGATGACAGTGTTGCTACACCAAATCTTAAGTGTTCTTTGGTTCTATAGTTTTCTCTTCTCAGTCACCTGTGACTGTTAGCCCTTCTAGTTGTGTTTGTTTCTTGACCAGCGTTATGTACATCATTTGTGCCTCCATTCATACTTCCATTTTGGGAGGCAAATAAGAGCTAAAATCTGGAAAAGCTGCCCTGCAGGACATTTAAGGCACACTTTCCTTGTCATCTGCCTGGACTTGCCTAAATTGCTGATGGTATTTTTCTGGCCAGATTTGTTAGTGAGAGGCCAAAAGTTCCAAGGACCATTTTGCTCTTGTGAGATTTCTTTCAGCTGGTTCTCTGCATTGATGAGGTTCAGAGGGTTTTTAAAACCCTCTGAACTCTTGGGATTTTATTTGAACCAAAACCCAAACTTTGAACCTTTTATGGTTTTACACATCACAAGTAAATGTGTCTCCTGCCTTGATATTATTCCCTCTGGTTCCCTCCTGACTCTTTGTCCGTTGAATAAAACTGAACAGTTAGTTGGAGATCAAAACTTGATCCAAGGGTCACCTCCAACTGACGACCTTTTCTCTACAATAACCACTTTAATTAAAGACAACATCTACAAGCAACTACTTTTCCATGGGCCCTTGGATGTGTTCTCAAGACATTTTTTTGTGACACAGTAGCTGCATCCCCTTGCTCTGAAGAGTAGCAAGTCCCAGTGGATCATAGATCTTGACCCCATGACATGTCAACGTATTTATGCTGGCTACTAATAATGACTTATGTTTATAATGGCGCTATTCATCCCAGAGGCTTGCTCACAGCACTCCACTGACCACATGTGTGCTCTTTATGTGGGCATGTGTCTATATACACCCACCTATCATGACTGCACAAAGGTCTTGACTGCTGTGGCTTTAATCAGCCCTTTCTTCCTATTGCTTAGCTTTGGGGCCTGATCCCTGGGATTATGGGAACCAGAGCACCCTCCTCTTTATCATTGGGTTAAAAAAAAAGATTTGAACAATTGGGAGTCTCGCTTTGTTGCTTATTAGGGTCTGTGTATATCGGCTGTGATGCTGCGAGGCAAGTTGAGAGAGACCATGAGCAATACATCTTTAATAGTGGAACTCTCCTCCCATTTTATCTCTTCTCCTTCTCTCCTTCCATTTAATGAACCAATTATTCTGACAAGGAGGAGAATGCTCCCTTCCTAGCTTGCTCTCACTTTGAGCCTTTATTCCCTGCTTCTCTAAAGTGCTGCCTAATTTGGCATAAGACCCTATTGTAGGTTATTTTTATATTCACCATGAATTGTGTAAAATTGTTTCAGCACTTTGGAATTTTTTCTTTCAAAGCAGGAGATATCATTTCATCCCCATGTGAGTGACAGATAAGATGTGACAGTAAAAGAATGTCCAAACCTGCATATATACCCAATTGCCTTCTTTTTATTTAACAATATTACAGTTTGTTTTCTATAAAAGATTAAGCACAAAGAAAAACCTATAGACTATATATTAATGGATTTCCACTTCTGTTTTGGTTGAAATGCTTAAAATGTGGCAAATCTATTTTTCTTATTGAAGATTTTGTAGTAATTTGTTATTCATGATGAAGCATAATAGAATTTTATTAATTTGTACATTTATTTACACACATAAAATTTGAAAAATTACTAAAAATTACCAAATATTTTGAGGATAAAATGGAAACAGATTTCAATAGTGCTATGCACACAATTTTTCTTAAGCAGTTAATGCTCTCTATTTGGTGGATATCTTGATTACTGATCTATTTTTTCATGGTGTAATCTGAATTAAATGATAGCTGTTCTTTGTCATATATAGTTTTTAAATGTTTGATTTGTTCCACAAATAAATTAAATGACACTAATATGATATATTTAATTAAAAAACTTGTGATCAGTGCAATTTATAATCAATGAGTGTCAGGGACTCTGACAGAAGATAGTTATGAAATTAATAAAAAACAGCCTCTGCCTTCAAGAGGCTTCTGGACTAGTTGGGAAACAGTCTTTCTGAACTCACAAATGTCAGTAGAGAAACATGAAATGTACACCTGCATTTTTTTTTTGTGGCCTCATCATTTCTTCTTTTAGTAACAACACTGAGGTTTATTTTTAAAGATTCACTTGACCCTCTAACATTATTCTATGAAGTTTGGGAGGTCTGGACTCTATTCCCTTTTTTGAGTCAGCATGTGTTCCCATCCCAGCCAATCGGACCATTTTATCCTTCTAGTCACAAAAATGGATAAATATCACAATGACCAATCAGAATGTATCCTGAGAATTTTTCCAGAGCTAGTGGAAACATCCTTTTATGCCAGGCTGACAGAACATGACTCTGAAGCTCTTGGTGCCTACATTTCAAGATTAAGCCATTTATGGCAAAGCAGCATTAAGAATTGGAAAGAATCCTAATGACATCACCTGAATATGTAGATTTAGGCAGAAATTCTGTAAACATTTTATTAAGGCAGCTAATGCATATTTGTGTATATGAATGTGTATGTGTATGTACATTCTTGTATACATGCCTGTATATATGCATGTGTTTTGTTTGATATTGTTTGAATTGATACCCATAGATGGCAAACGAAAAATTTCAAGCACGTGAGCTCAAAGAAAAAGTAAAATGTTCCTGGAAGAGATTTCAGATGAAGTATTAATATCTTACCAAAGGCACAAGTGGAGATGTTGATTTCATTTACGTCTAGAGATCAAGATTTAAAAAAAAAATCTAAGAACCAGTTTTACCATGAGCTTATATTTAAACTAAAGATCATAGAAACTTTGTGTTGGAAAATGTGTATGTAACGCTTCTGTTCATGTATGCCTGATTCCTATTTATTGAGTTGTTAATCATCAAATAGCCTTATTTATAAGTGAGAAATTGATAGGCCAGAGTTGCTAAATTACCTTTAAAAGACAGAATAACTGCTGAATTCATTCTGCATTTCCAACAGCCAGCGCTGATACTCTATCTAAGAAAGAAAGTAAAACTTTGTTCTGAAAGGTAACTGTGCCAATTGACTATATTTAAATGTCAAGACAATAGAATAAGTTGTGAATTAGTTGCTTTCGGGCAGCATATGGACTAAGTGACATTTCATGATCCCTTCTATCTCTGCAATCCCAGAAGTCTGGAAGACCATCTCCCTTTCCCCACAACATTTCTAACTAATGTTAATCCATGAGCAATTAGTTTTGAGTTTAGATAAGTGAGTCATGCTCCAAATTTGAGGCTGCCTGTTATTCTCTTCCTGTTGTATATCACTCTATCTATCTATCATCTATCTATCTATCTATCTATCTATCTATCTATCTATCTATCTATCTATCTATCTATCTAATCTATCTAATCTATGGAATAAAGAACAAAATTGAAAGGTGTAATAAGCCCTTGAAATGAACCTCTCTTATATCCCACTCCAAATCCTCTTGCATCTGTCTCTTCTTGCTCCACAGTGATCAGCTCAATAAGTTTGACCAGCTTTGGGCAGATGCAATCAGAAGGGTTTTGCTCTGAGCACTCACAATAGTATTTCTCTTGCTTCTTGTCCTGGGGTTTCTCTGAATGCAAAGTGTAGAGCCTGTGGGGACCTTCTCAGTGTTCATGCTTGTACAAACATAAAGTGCAGAGAACTTGACAATAGGAGACAAATGCAGGTGAATAAATGCCTCCCCTCTTTGCCCCAGGTGGATAGTTCTGAGATGCATTTCATATGGCTATTCAGAAGATCAAAGGGAAGTTTAAATTCTCCATAGCCATTGAGCTCTGTGGCAACTTGACAAGCATTCCAGCATTTTTTTTTCTTTCTGTGTTCTACTACTCTGTTTCCACAACTCTGTTCCATTCCAAATAAACCTTTGCCTCATTTTCTGCTTTGGAAAATGGGGAAACCTAGGCTAAACAGTAGTAATAATATATTTTTTTTCTTCAGAAGGCATCCAAAGACACCAGTATTCTGATATCTGGTCTTTGAAAGACAGCATTCTTATAACTCTTCTGCCATAATACAATCAATGAAAGCTAAGCAAAAGGGAGAAATTGTGCCTTTGAAACACTATTTGAACAACAGATTCCTTGATTTAAAAATTTTATTGGCAATGTGGACTTGGTTCTAACTAAAAACCCTACAAGAATTATTTTCAATCCTCTACCTAGTGAAATTCATTCTACACACACACACATGCCAAAAATCCCTAAAATTTATAGAATCTAAGAATTTATATCCATATTATTCAACATATGCATGTATCTTTGAAAGATGACTCTCATCTCTGCTGGAACACTTCCAGTGACCTGCTGATTATTGTCAGGTTCTTCGAGGTAAAAATATAGAGACATGAATAAAAGAGTGTCATTTACTGATATAACTTCTATTGAGAAAGAAATTGACTCTGGAAATCTTATATAGGATCATATTTTAAACATGATATCAAGTGTTCTATTGTTAGACTTCTTAGTTTTGAATCTCTGCTTTAACTCTTACTAGCTTTGTGACCCTGGGCAAGATATTTAATTTCTCTAAACCTCAAGTTTCTCTTCTGACAAATGATTATAGCAAAACTTACTTCATGTGGTTCTGGAGTGTTCTAAATGAGAATATTTTGGGAAAACACTTAAATTATGCCTGATACATAGTAGGCACTGAATAAGTAGAATCTATTTTGCAAGTCAGAAGATAGTGATCAATTTTCCAGTTTAAAGAATGATAAAAAAAACTGTATTTTTGCAAAATGGAATAAGAAGGGAAAACTAAGATAAAAACATGTCAGGCAATTTTACTCTGTAACTGAAATGCTACAACTTTAGAAGGCTGGAATCTAAATAAAGTGAATTTCAATGTTCCAAATAACTCAAGCTCATTTCTTTAACTCATCTTTTACAAGCATTAAATTATTATAAATATATAGGTTTTAATCCCAGATTTCCTGGATATGTTACATTTTACTTTCCTTTTCATTGCATGTGCATAAAACTAGAGAATTGGCTTTAAAATGTTTTACAGAGAGATACATATCCATCTCCTATTAGATAACATAAGCAACAGACTTGGAAAAGTAGCTCATAGGAATAAAATCAAAGCAAAGTTAAAAATGAACAAAGGGCAATATTCAAAACATAGTATAGGGAAAGCAATAGAGAAATTGCAGTAGAAGATTCCATGTGTACTCTAAAGTCTGCCATGAATAATATGCAGAGCTTTCAGCAGGTCACTTAATTTTTCTAGGGTTCAATTTCCTCCAGATCAAATCTAGTCTAAAACAAATGGGGTGGGAGTGATTATCTCTGAGGACCTTTCTAATTCTAAAATATCATGATTCTATAATTTTAACTTGTAACGGGATAGATTAAAGCATAAACAGACTGGTAAACTTTTCTTTGCTCGCAAGCATGATTATATAACAAAATCATTTGTTCCTGACCTTGATCTTGACATAAATATAAATTCCATCACAGAAGTCACAGAGAATCAGGAGTCCAGCTCACTACGACAGCATGCTGTGTTTCTTTTGAAAGAGACACATGACATTTGGTTTGGGTTTTCTGAAGCTGTAATAACATCAAAACCTGTAGTAGAACTTTAGTAATAAGGCTTTAGGGTTGAGAAAGGAGAAAAGAAACCAAACAAGAAAGATTTAAAATTAGCACATCAATTATTTGTATATAAATTGGTGCTCCTAAAGTGTTTTCAAAAGAGTTTAAAAAGAAATATTCCAACAATGTGTCAAGCACTTCTTTGCTACTGGTTTATATGTTACTTAAGAAAAAAAGGTTACTATTTAAATTACTTAAGAAAAGGTTATTGATTAAAGACAAAAGTTTCTTCAAATCTTTTCTATTCCTTTTTATTTCAAGTTATGTAGATATCTAAATAAATTGTTGTTAGCTATAGTCTTAAAATATTGTTCAATGATATGTTCATAATTTAATAAACAGTGAGAAAAACTGAGGAAAATATTTTTGTGCTTTAGAAAAATGCCCAAAGAAAGATTTTATTTTTCTCTCAAAAAAAAGAACAAAAAACAAAAAACAAAAAACTATCTTTGCAACAAAAGAGAGGCAATAAAATATCAGATGGCTTTCCCAACATCAAAATATCTTGATAGAAAAATTATTCAACAGATTTAGGTAACTTTCCTACAAAGGTCTGGATCTGATTTCTAATTATTACCTGCCTGATTTTATCTAAAGTAACTGAAAATTTGGCCAAGTCTCTTATGGAATAATAATAGAAAATGAACATGGAGGTTTGGAAGGAACAAATGCCACCCATTGTTTGATTAACAGGACAAATTAAACTCATAAATTACTGAAAAAAGAACTAAACTCTCACATACCCACCCTCAGAAATTGAGTTCTAGTATCATAATGAGGGAGATAATTAATTGGAAATTACTTAAGAAAATTTGATGGTTTAGAAATAATGATTTTATAATGTCATGGTTGGTTACTTTACATATTGTGAAAAATTAAAGATAATAGCAGCATAAACTGTCAACATTTTAAAAAGTTTTGCAATAAGAAGGTATTCACAATACAAAAAGCATGTGCAATGTTACCCACAACTGAAACTCTGATCTTGGCATATTATCATATAAGTGGAGATTCTTTTAAAGAAAGACTTTTCCATTTAATATTGTTTCAAACTTACAAACAGCACTTCTTTAATAATACAAAAATGATCAACTCAAAGGCAATGGGTATTTCATGCAAAACCAAAAAATAGAATTTGCATTAAACTGAAAATTGGCCCATGCCTCACCACACGGTGACTTGATCTAAAGAAAACATTCCTATTTCCGCAGCTACAAGGTGGGAGTTCAGGCAATGAAAACATTTAAGAAGCACTACGAGGAGGAGATTCTATAAGTTAAAAAAGCCTCCATCCCGTTTCAGTGTAACAACATACAGATATCCTTGAGCTATTGGTGTAAGAGTAGGTTCTCAGCAAAAGGACTGTGAAAGTGGGAAGCGTAAACAGGGTAAAAAAAAACTTAATAACTCAAGGTGTCTCCTTTCACTTGGTGTTTCATTTCTTGTTAAGTAATTTATGGTATTACTGAGTCTAAAAAAAAGGGACGTCAAAATGAATCCCTGTACATGGTGGTCTCATGTGGCATTTCTTCCACTCTTGGGTTCTACACCATCATTGTTTGAAATGCATACTTAAGTGCTAGAGAACAATTTGCCTTTGCTAGTGGTGAGGAGAGGATGTAGCCCACTGAAAAGACAAGTGGTAACACTCCTTTTATGTTTCATGAGGAAAAGTGGAATCTGGAAGGTGTAGTGAAACACATGGAAAAGGAAAGAAATCCGAAGAAGTTCAATGAATTGAGTGCTTTTAAGAGAATGAGCACCTAATAGAATTAGCTTTTATTTACATTCACTGTACTAACATCAAGTGCACAATGCTACCTTCCTTTGACTGCACCACGTAGAAAAGCACAAGACCCACTGTCCATAATAAATCAAGACACAGCCATGTCTTATGAAAACGGCAACTCCTTGTCCACCCAGCTTCCCCCTGTTGCCTGGTAATGACTAAGTTTGACACTTCACGCTCATATAAAAATTTCAAACATATCATGCAAGAGATTCACAGATCAATCCTCAGCCCCATGAAACCAGCCAAGTGAGGCAGAAAAGCTACTTTCAGTGGGCCTAGCAGAGCAGAACACACCTAAATGCAATTATTTTTTTCCCCACTTGTACAGGAGTCGGTGCCGAAGGAAGAAGATGATTAGTGTAACATCAAAACTGTTGGTTCTGACACAGGGCCATCTCCCAGTATGTTTTTCACATACTTAGATGCAGGACCTATAAGCATCCTTTTAGAGATGATCTTGATTAAAACACTTCTAGGTGTAGTTCATATTAATTTTAGGGAAAAAATACATCTTGTAGAATGTATAATTCTATAATTAAACATAGTACTGAAAAAAAAATGCTCTAATATCCTGGGACATTATTGGAAAATTCTTTGTTAGGCATTCCTCTGACAGAAAACTTGCCAATATTTTCTCAAGACGTGATTTCTGGAACTCATTAATAGCTTAATGGTTGTAAAAAAAAAGTTTTAAATCAATATTTTGAATGGTGCATTGGCTGGAATGGTTTGAATAATCAAATATAGCATGTGTATTTACGAGAAAGTGTTTGTTATTGGATGATCTATTAACTACAGATGTTGAGATTGCTGTTTGTGAGTACATAAGCACGGGAATGATTTCTATGTTTAAATGAGTTTAATTGCATCGGTTGTATATTTCAGCTAAGCAAAAACCAATATCTTGTCTCCAATTCCTAGAGGCAGCATCTGTCTCTAAGTGAGAAGGACTTTGTTGGCATCCAAAAGCAATGCTGACCACAAAGGAAGGGGCGGTTTTGTTTTAATCAAGACCTTAAAGAGACCTATCAGAGCTCATTATCGGTATTTATTTGTTTCTTAATAGGAGTGCTCCACGACTATAGGAATCCATACATCTTTACCCAGTTGGAGAATGACTCATGACTAGTGACTGGTATCTGCTTGAATGTTTCACTGTCTCTGAACATAGCGTGAGCTCTCAACATTTCTGTTCCTTCTAAGGCCTCTCTGAGGCTTCCTTGGGGCTCTATGTGTGGTAGAAATAGTACTTGTATAAATACAAGTGAACCTCTGGTGAGTTTTGACAAAGGGTAGTAGCTGTAAGCGAGAATTCAAAAGTCAAGAGTATCTAGGTATAAATCCTTATTCCAAAAAATTCTGCATGGGTAAGTCTCTGGTGTATTTATGCTAGGGTTTCTGGAAAGTATATATATGAGGTAGTAGCTCTGGCTGAGGATGTACAAATGTTCAGTTTGATTAATTGAAGCTATCATACTCATTCCCAAAGTGGCTATACCAGTAATATGGGTACCAATGTTGGATAAAAGTACCCATTGTCCCATAACTTTGAGAACCTTTGACATTTCCTGACTTTTAATTTATGCTCTTCAGGAGGAAATTATAGTTTTAGTATAACATGGTTAATATGGTTGAACACCTTTCCATTTGTGCTTCTAATTTTGTATGTTATTGCTCATTTCTTAATCACCTTTTTCTATTTTATTGCTTGCCCTTGTCTTAATGAATCATTTGAATTCTTTACATATAGAACATTTTCCTTAAACTTCTATAAGCTCAGTTTCCTTCTATTAAAATGAGGATAAGATTAGGATTTAAATGATCTTTGTGAAGCACCATAAACTGGTTGAGTTTAAAATGGTTAAAACAGTGCCTGGTATAGACTAAGAGCTGGTTAGTATATTATTACTAAATATTTTTTCTATGATGAATTACCTATTATGAGACATACTAGATGAAATATCAATTAGTAGCTAAAATGAAGTTGTATGAAAATTCTAATATACCAGCTGCATCATGCCATATACTTCAACTGGGCCACCACCAGCAGTTAGGACTTAGATAGGCACAGGGTCAAGGTTCTGAATAGCTAAAATTTAGACATTAAAAAAATATATTTTAGCTTCTACTTATTGTGCTTTAGCTTGACTGAAGTTCAGATGATGGGACATCTGTTTCAGAATAAAAAGTGAATAAAAGTACTCTTCTAAGAAAGAATGGGTATTTATAAAGGTACAATTTCCTGAAATTTTCTTCTTTTTTTTTTTAATGGTGAGTCTTTTTCCCTTTGTGTTATTTCATAACTAATTTGAAGAACAGTAGTTAACTTAGAGTCTCAGGGCAATAACACTCTTGTCACAAATGTCTTACATTCAAATGCTGAGGTTCAAAGAAATGCATGCAGCTATCATTATATTAAAGAAGCCCCCACCTCCCCCAACTGACATCATTAAAGGGGAGTGTTTACCACTTACTCAATACTCATATCTTCACTCACTGGTAGTAAGTTTGGCTAACAGGTACTAGGTAAGAAACTGGAAAGGATCCCATCCTCTTTCCCTATAATAAAAATATGTGACCTCATCCAAGCATTGATGAAACATCTTTATGTCTTTTTCCTTCAATGTCATATGCAAATACCACCAGGAAAGATTTGATTATACATTTAGTAACTGTAGTTAAGCAATAATACTTTTTCCAAGTCCTTTTCTCTGGACCATAGAGACTTAGAACACAACTGTCCTGGGCTTAGTGCCAGCTCTGCTCCAATGTTGTAAGGATCAAACCAGTTAATAACTGTGAAAATGCCTTGTGCACTCTGAGGTCTATATCACTGATTGTTAACCTTTCGGGGCTATGAATTCCGTTGTGATTGTGATGGACGCCACGTATATTTGTATGGGGAAATGCACACATGTACACATCACCATCACACGCAGCCACTGAATTTTGCATAGAATTTCAGGGGATCTGTGAATCTCCCATAGCTATGCTAGGAGTTCCATGGACCCTAAGTTAAGACCTTCAGGTCTATAGTAATATAAAAGATAGTTACTTTGAATTTTAGAAAAAAATCTTTTGAAAAGGCAGCACAAAATGTATCTTTCAACTTCTTTCTCCTTTTTTTGAGGCACCTGATCACTTGCCCATTTTTTCTTATTAATTTAAAAATAACTTTATAATCTTAAACATATTTACTATAATAATTGAATTTAATTTTATCATTAATTTATAATATCAACATTACTTTTAATATTAATATATGAACTTCCTCAAAAAGATGTTGTTAAGATTGATGTTTAATTTTTTTATCTGTTATCATGATTACTGCCACCAAATCATTTGCAAACATTTTAAAATAAACATCCAGGTTTAGAGGCTTGAATTAGTATTTAACATTTCAGTGAATGAAAGATTATTTTCCATTCTTATCTACAGTTAAACATTTGGAAGTTATTTCTATTAATGATTGTTTAAAAAAACTGGGAGTTGGTATCTGCATTTGAAAAGATCGTGGTTTTAACTGCTTCTCTTCCATTCTCACTCTCCTATTCATACATACCTCCACCCTGTCACCCTTTTTCTCTTTTTTCAATGTGTGTGAGTTATGTGCTGTGTAGGTGCAACCCTATGAATGTGTGACATCCACAATATACTGTCCTCAACAGCCCTGCTCAGTTCCTGCAGTCATGACTATAACTTCTTTTTTGGAATCAGTCCATTTCATATTTGTTCTTCCTCTTTTAAGGCTGCCTTCTCTTTTTCAGCACTATTGTCTTTTCCAAAAAACCTTGCTTTTTCATAATGTGCCCAATGTGAAACAGCTTCAGTTTTGTCATTTTTGCCTCCAGTGATGTTACAAAATCAACTTGCTCTACAACCCACTTGTTTACTTATTGGCAGCTCAGGGTATCCATAGAGCTTTCTTCCAACATCATATTTCAAATAAATTATTATGTTTTCTGCCTTTCAGTCTTTTTCACTGTCCAAAGTTTGCATCTGTACATAGAAATTAAAAATACAAGGGTGTGTTTTAGCCTTGGTCTTAGCCTTGGTCTCTAATGATACATCTTTGCTCTTGGCAATCTTTCTTAATTCTTCCACCGGTCCCCTTCCAAATTGCAACCTTTTAAAGCATTAATATAACCAGGCATTTTTTTATGTTGATAGAATATATATATATATATATATATATATATATATATATATATATTCTATATATATATGTATGTATGTATGTATGTATATATATACACACACACATATATACATATATACATATATATGTATATATATACGTATATATATATGTATATATATACATATATATACATATATATACGTATATATATATATATAGAGAGACAGAGAGAGAGAGAGAGACAGAGAGACAGAGAGAATTTTTTAATGTAATTTGAGAACTTCTCCAAGAATTCTCAGCAGATATTTCTGCTCTTTATCTTCTACTGGAGTCCAGTTTAAAACAACCAACAAATCTACCTATCTTGGTTGTTGGCCTAGTTTAAGTTAGCATTTTTTTCATAAACCTCTGCTCTTCCCTCTCCTGTGGCATTTGGGGTTTATTTAAAACTCAGAGTCTAAAAAGTATTATAACTTACTACATGTCATTGTGATTATAGGCTAAGCACTTTGAAACAAAAATAAAATTGTTATACCAGCACAACTTCCCCAAGTGATAGGCGTTTTGAAAAATCTAAGTGAAAAAAAAAAATAAAATCACAAAATGCAGGCATTTTTAAAATAATGTTTAAGGCAGGGGGAGGTGGCTTCTCTAAACTTAAGGACTCCGTTATATTGTTAATTGTGAAAAACAAGTTGTATAATCTCATTAAAATTGCATATACATGTTTAAATAGGCATAAGAAAAATATGGGAATAATATCAAACTCTTAATATGAGATGGGTTGGCATGTGTCACAGCAAGCGTTTATCATGCATGTTCTCTATTCTCACCTTGTATGACTTCGTTACAATAGTATTAATAACATTTGTAATTAGAAAAAGTTGCGAGAGTAACAGAGCTCTGAGTGGAGGTTATTGCTTCCTTATCATGACTTTTGTTTAATTTAACAAAACAATTTTTAAAATATATTTTTACCTTTCAATGCATTTTTTTTTCCTCATGTTTGTAGATGAGAATGAATAGCCTGCCTTGGTATTATGAGATTAGAATTTAATAGAATAACATGTATAATGAAATCCGATGACATATCTTTGAGCTAAAAATGCAGACCTGTATTCTATGCTATCAACCACACATGCCATATTTTCAAAGGTGGTATCAAGGTAGCCTCAAAAACAAACAAACAAACAAACAAAAGGAACGTTAGTATCATCCCAGGATTTTACATGTGGGATTTTCATCATTGTAAGACAGTTTTTCAAGAAGTTAAAGATTTCTGATTCTAGGTATATATTGTCATATATCTAACTGATACCAGTGTAATTAAAGGGCTCAGGTAAAAATCAACTGACAATGTATGTTAAAATCTTCTAAGAAAGATTCATTTTTTAAAAAGCTATCTTAAATAATTTAATCACTGATGGCATGCACTTGATTTGTCCAGAATATTGAGAATAGAAGGGCTGGACCATGTCTTTTTATAACTCAAGTCCAAAATGTCTGTCCAACATTAAAACTGATGGACACTACATTCAGGCAAAGGCAACCAGCCCTGGGGGAGAGCACAACCTGGTTTCTGTTGCATGCTGAGAAACAGGCCTATGTTATTTCTAAGTTATGAGTCTTTGGGCAGAGATAATTTCACACACACACACACACACACACACACACAATTGTCTTGGTAAAATAACTCTAGTTATTCTTCCATAGATAAATTCATCAACGAAATGAAGACTCTGATTGTTCACTGCCATTGAAAGTGCTATCCAGCCATTCATCCACCTAGCTAGTTAACTGTGTTTCTTTTAAGACATAAATGCACCTAGGAAATCCTGTACACGAACCGCCAAAATTATATAGGCCACTTGTTTTCAAATACCCCATCTCTTAAGGTTTCAAACCAGCAACTTAGAGACTGTGATGTGTTTTGGATAAGCTACAGGCAAATCTCTCTCAGCCAGCATACTAATCTGATAGTGATTAAAGAGCCACAGTCATGGTGGTACTTGGGAATGTGAGTAGGAGGTAGATTGTACCCAATTATATGTTTGTGATTGTGTTGGCTAAATGAGAGTATCAAAGACATTCTCAATATTTGGCCAATATCCAAAGAGGAAATATACAGAACACCTGAAAGAATTTTTGACGCAATATTTTTAATGAGCACAAAAAAGACTAAGGACTGACTGGAACACCAGAGAAGAGTAAAAATGAGATTGGCCTATTCCTTTTGGCAAGAATGGGTTTTGGATGAACTGCATATGCACTAAGGGATCACAAGCAAACACTGGCGTTTCTCCTAATTAAGTTTGACCATGTAAATTCATGTTCTTTGTCCTTGAAAGTGATTGAAATAGTAAATTTACTAATAATTTACTGTTAGAAATATCTTTGGTGTGGGTAACATGTAGTTTTGTTATAGATAATGGAGCTAATATGTAACATGTAGTAGCTGTAGATAAGTGTTAAACTTTCAACCCTTTGTTCTGGCTGTAAAATGTCAGTTGGACCCATTTTGGTGCTTTTTATTACTGCATCAAAACCATGCTGTGAATTTGTAGCTGCCATAAATGCTTAATGTAAGAGCTCATTGTGCAATAAAGTGTCAGAACACTGTTTTTAAACACGTTTTTAAAGCAACATTTTACAGCTTACATTTTTTGCCACTGCGTACTATAAAAAGTACAGATTTTCAATGTCACATTCATAAGAAGCACATAATCATTCCTAGGAAAGCCTGGTACAGTGAGAATTAAATGGTTCCTCTTCAACCTTTTTTACAAACCTGCTTTTTCACCCTCACCCCTTGGCAAGGCCACTTCTCTCTTCCTCAAAGTTGAAAAACACAACCTTGAATGAACACAATGTATTCAGAGGTTAATTTGGGTGCTTTGATAATAAATTGATTTAAACTTTAAACATGAAGACGAACACAGAAAAACAGAAAGATGTGGATTACCCATATTTCATCTTAGATTACCTTGCATGTCTTAAAATAACTTTATTATAGTTACCATGCAAAAAATTCACTTTTTTTTAATTGACAATATTTTTCTTCCAACTTTGTTTTGTTAGAAATTTTATTTTAATTTAAAAATCTCTCTTCCTACCATTTTACCAACATTCTTATTCTCTTACAGTTAAAAAAAAAAATTTACTCTATTTCACTTTGTGCTCACTTGAATTTCAATACAATCTTGGGTATTCCTTGTCATTTTTCTTATTTTTCTAATTATTTTCCCACCTCTAATTAACTGGCAGTCCTTGTGTCCAGAGCCTTTGAGAAGCCAAACAAAAGTTCTAGTAGAAGTAAGGTATGATAATTTATTACTCATTTAATTTTAGACATCTTTTGTTGGGCACAAACTTATCAGGATTACCATTTCTATCTGTGATTGCCAATGTCCTATAACCACGGGTAAAACAAACTTTTCTCTGTTTTTTAGGCTCCTCCTGGCTGGAGTTAAGCAACTATTTCTGTAATGAATATTTTATTATCTCCACAGACTGTTTCAAAACCTTCTACATGGCTAAAAGGTGAGAAAATATCATTCTTGTGAAATTATCTCCACTTTGCCAGATAACAATAGACAATTACATATAATTCTTAAGGAGCAGGAGAAGACATTTTGCCTTTTATGGCTCACCATCACATCACAATTTGACACAGGAAGTGTACATTGTAGGGACTCAGTAAATATCTTTCAAATATGTGAATACATTAATTTGGATAAATGAGTAAAATAAAATGTGTTCACAAATCATTATTTTTCTACTAATGTTCAATAGTTTATTATTTAAATTTTGCAAGTTCTCGCAAGAGCATGATCTTTGAAATAATGACATACATATTAGTCTCAGGACAAAATTTAAAAATAACACGCAAAATAGACTGGACTTCTGAATCCAAAAAAAAAAAAGACTCAACTCCAAAGAGTTTAGAAATGTTTTTCATTGACTGGCATCTTTTTCTTTTTTTCCCCTGACTCAAATATAAAGTTTCCTTTTTCCTTAACTTCTATCAAATATTATAGATATCATAAAATACAAAAGAGTTCTTTGTGGAGTAGAAACAACCAATTAATTTTTTTGACTGTAAATCTAACCAAAATTATCCACATCTCATACCATACTGAATTTCATAAAGACAAAGTCTGTTTAAGCTAATGTCATAAACCACTAACTTTTGAGCTACTCAGTAAACATGGAAATAAGTTGGTGATTCATTCTTATTCAGAGGAAAGCATTTGATTTTTTTTGAAGCCCAAAGAAAAGTGCCAATTATAAAATGCCAAAGAAATGAAAAGGAAGTGCAGACATATATGAGAATCCTTTAAAAAGTTACTTTTACATTCCAACCAATTTTTATTTTTTATTTTTTTTTGGCCACAAGGCACAATCTGTTTAATATGCATGAAGTTGGCACAAATGTTTTTTTCCTACTAGCTAGTGACAACCTAAGGATTTGGAATGCACAGCATTTTTTTTTTATTCTAAGGTATGATAATTTATTACTCATTTAATTTTATAGAATATTTTCTAACTGTAGAAGTTGAAGTTTTGTGTAGCCCTAGTACCTGTAGCTATACCAATCATTGCCTGAAATTTGTCATTTATAAATTATTATGAGAAGTGATGCTAGTGAAAACCATAATATATGAAGAACTAAAAAAGAAGAGACCAAAATATTAAAACTTTCATCAGTTGCTTTAACTCTAGCTTCCTTCCATTAGCTTTCATCTGGCTTCACTTAGATGCTTAGATATGAATCAGTACACATTTAAAAGGAGCTCTCATTTTCTTTAAATTATTTTTTTAAAAATTTAAATTGTTCTATTAGATAATAAATTCTACCTCAGAAATCAACTCTGTTTTTCTTCTCTTAATCTACTTTTGCTCCACATTTCTGTGCCTTTTTGACCTTTAATGTGTTGAAATTCTTGAATTACTTTTATTTGAAGCATCTTTGTGTTGATTAGTTGTTCAATCCATGAAATTCTATTTAGGGAGCTCAGGTATTTAAAATGATCAAAAAAAGATTATTAGCTTTGGAGAATTAAATCCTCTAAACCTCCCATTCTGAAGTATTAAGTAGATAAAATTCAATTAAAAGAGTGAAGACAGATTGACAACAATGTTCTAAATTCTTATCTTCTATTTGGTTATAAATAGTATGTGACATAGCTTATTTTATATCCCCTTGGAAGACTCAGCAGCACAAAAGAAAAGAAAAAAAGACAATGATAGTGGTAGATGAAAGGACATTTTTTGAGGCAAAACTTCCAGGGTACACTAGGCGGGAGACTTTGATATCACCACATTAATACCAGTCAACAAGATTCCTGGTATTAAGCTACCAAGGATGCCAAAAGATCCTGTTCATTCATGAAATGTGATTTTTTTTTATTGGGCAAGAGTGTCCCCATACTACTCCAACAACAACAACAACAACAACAACAACAACAACAACAACAACACAGCCCTGGTAGAACACTCCATTCTGTATTGATATAAAAAAAAAATTAGACAAATTGCTTTATTTTAAACCACTAGTGCCTTAAATAGATGGTATTTCAGAGGCTCACAAAATCTTTGTAATTTTTTCCTTTTCTATTTGGCAGAGATCATAAATGATTGTGTGCTTCTTATTACAGAGGCAAAGGCTATACTATATTTCCATTTGCAGAAAAACCAGTATATACCTTTAACAAAGAAATTTTTAAAAGCTTTAAACATGATTAAAAGAAAGTATTAATTTTTATACTCTGATTTTTCATGCTTCTACACTTTCGTTACAGAAAGCCAAATGCCAAGGTGGGTATAGGCAAGACTATAGTTATTTGTTCACTCATCTTTCCACTTATTCAACAAATATTATACAATTTGAGTACCAAAGAGCCAAACAGATAAACCCAACAATAAATAATTAAACAAATAAATCTATTAGAGATCAGGCAATTGTAAGTGAAATAAAGTAAACTAGGAGATAATACAAAAAGAGTTGTAGTCTTAATATAGAAAGAGTGGAGACAGATTCAGAAATCTTAATTGTGTGAGAAAAGAAAGCCACAGAAACACGTACAGGGCAAAGTTCCTCAGGCAGAGCGAACATAAAGAATTGATGTGCGTTTTCACCTGCATTAAAGGAACTGTATTCAATATGAAAGTGTCTGTATTCAATATAAAATACATTACTTTTGGAACCAACTGTTCTACTTCAGGTATCCAATATAGGTGATAAACTCGTATTTGCATGTATTTCCACTGCAACATCAAAAGTGTGAATGTTAATGTTGAAAACAATCCAAATCCTCATCAACATAAGGATGTTTAAATTATGACTCATCTGCCCTATAGAAAACTCTTAGCAACGCTTAGAAAAGAAAGTAAATTTATAGGAACTGACATGAAAAGAGCTTCCAAAACACTGCTTTTTGAAAAGAATTAGAAATTGATTTTATTCACATTAAAATTTTGCAAAAACACAACACACACTTGATATATAATATGTGTACATATATGTGTATATTTAAAAATCTTGGATATTTATACAAATTGATAAAAGTGAACACCTCTCTGGGTAAGTTGAGGAGCAAAGATGAATTTTGTCCTTTTTGGTTTGGGTTTTTTGAAACTTGAAATATACTACAAAAATTTGTGTATTAATATTATAAAAAATAGTCAAAACAAACAAAAATTTCTATCCCAAAACACAAATGTTCTTTGTGTTAGAGTGCTTGATTAGGTTGAAAGTATTTTTGAAAAATGTTTAAATATAAATATATATTAAATATTCTTCCCATATTAATATTCTTACCAACAAATGGGTGATTGAACAAAACATAAAAAAGCATTTCTATAGCACTTTTAATATAAAAGGGCTTGAAACTTTTAAAGGTAATGAATAATCACAGAATGTGACTTTTTAATATCTAAAGAATGTCATACATTTCTACCTTAGATCTACTGTGCTATTAACTATTGACATTACTAACTATTGGCATTGCTGCATAGAGCCCAAATGATAGTAGAGGGCAGAAAGACAAATGCGGAGCAGTTAAATCATGCAAAATAAATGCAAGTTGGTTTCAGCCTGTTTGCTGGCATTTTTAACCTCATAGGAGTAGATCTACTTAGTACGTTAGTTAATTTATAATTTTACCACAGTGTCAATGGTTGGAACACTTAATTTTCTTCAAATAGTGACTGTAGTCCCCTGGTCTTTTGTTTGCTAACCAAACATTCAAGGAATTCTTGAAATTTGTTTAAAAAATTGGTCATTTTAGGGGTTTTAAAAAATTTGCAACTGCCAAGCTTTACCTGTTACTATAAACAGCTTTACTGGGTGAATTAATGTGTATGTGGTACAAGGCTCAAAGGGCTGCTGTTCATTCATGAAATGTGATTTTTTTTTATTGGGCAAGAGTGTCCCCATACTACTCCAACAACAACAACAACAACAACAACAACAACAACAACAACAAAACAAAAGAAAACAAGAAAAAAAATAGTCAATGTTAGTTTTGATTAAACATCTTGGAGAGGACAGTTGCTGGAGACCATAAACTAAATAAATAATCAGGACCTTTGCGAAGCAATGTATAAATAATTTCTCTCAAGCATTCTGTCTTATTATTCTATTAGTGCCGCGTGGCTTCGCTCAGATTTGATTTGCTCTCAGCCAATCAGCAATCTCACGCTCGGTATTCCAATCAGCTATAATTCAGCCAGCATTATGACAGTTTAAGAGTCAGCTTTAGAGCTTAATATGCCAGTGTTTCAGCACCGTGCATCAGTAAAAGCTGGTGCCCTAATCCATGGTTGGACCTGCTCAAGTGAATTGTTAGACACACCGATCCGCCAAGCAGGTGGCTGTGCTCTTAATTAAGTGAAGAGCATCCTCCCTGAGGGGCTGGGATCAATTAGATCAGGCTGTTTCTTACAACTGCAGCCACCTTTTTTTTTTCCAGTGGAGGCTGATTGAGTCTCTGATCATGGGGGAGGATACAATTCTAGCTCTCAGGAATTCCTCAGAAGTGAGCTGTTTGTTCCCAGTGCTATGTCTTCTGAATTCCACTTAGAACTGTGTGTATATGCCCACACATGTGTGTATATTGTTTATTATTTTTTTAAAGGAAAAATGCCAGAGGTGGCTGATGGGGTACCCTGGACATACAGTTTCTACCATACACAGCAATCTAAAAACAGATGGTTCTGGAACATCATTTTGTGATGTGAAAGAGGATCACAAGACTTATATGTCAGAGGGATTATGTTAGAAAGTTAAAACACACACACACACACACACACACACACACACACACACACACACACACTAAAATCTAAAGATAGGAGAGCTCTGAGATTCACAGCCTGGCATATAGCATTTAAGTGATGTATGTAGAAATTTTGCCATAGGTTGGAGATCTTAGAAGAGGTAGAAGGGTAGAAGGAGGAGAAAAGGTACAGAAAGAAGAAAAGAGAAGAACAAATAATAAAAAAAAATGAAAGTAGATGCAGTAGCAGCAAGAAAGGCCTTCGCCTGCTGCTGATCCTTTTGAAACATATTTCTTCTCTTGCTTGTTTCTTGAATTTGACTGGCAGGTTCATCAGGTTGAGAAGAAAATCACCTGAAAAATTAAGGAGCTGGTTTTTTTTATCAAACAAAGTGACAGAATTGACTATGGCTTTTGCTCTTGGGCTGGTTTGGCAAGACTTCTCTGGGTCAATTTCTGCTTAGTATTTGCAATTAAATGTCAAATGCAATAAGAAAAAGAAATTGCAGGTGGGCATGTAGATAGATTGACCACCATATTATTTTTCTACTTTAATGAATTATTTGATAATGATGTTCTCAAGACCATAAACTAAGGGAGTACAGTGTATGCTTTGGAAATATATCGGAGAGAGAAAAAGAAAAAAAACATGTACAGATACTGGAAAGAAGTTTCACATAATTTTGTAAACTTAACTATATTCTGACACTGTTTGTACAAGGTAACATGGAATTCACTGAGTTTCTCTCTCCTTGAATGAAACTCATGTCAGCCCTGGTCGAGCAGTTCATGTCTAGGTTGGACCTAGGCTCAACTGTGTACATTGACCAATTTTACTAGAACACTTCACACAAAGCAAAAAAAGAAAGCTCCCATTTCCATTGTCATCACGGGCATAAAATCCACACAAACACATGGCACAAACCGTGATACAAATTCAATTTTGTCTTTGCCATTCATCATGGGAGAGTACCCAGGAAAATACACTATTTTCTTTACAAAAGTATTTCTCAGTTTTGACATGGCCTCTTTCACACTGGCTTAGAAAACATTAAAAAGCTGCATTCCTTCTCTCTTCTTCTCATGATAAAAGGTCTTATAAATATGTTATACAGGAATAAACTCATTGGCTATTCAATATCCTGTCTGCCTTGTGGAACTGGCATCTTTCAAAAGTAATAGTCTGATTGGCCGAGATTTTTTTTTTTTTGATGAAATCAAAACTGTAGCCTCCATACTGAAAATTGTTTGATAAATGTGTTTTCCCATTTTCTTAAAAGGAATCCATTATGTGGGCAGCTTCCTTTTGAATGATATTAATTCCAAAGCGAAGCTTTATATTACAAAGTAAAATGAAGCTCGCTTCTAATATTAGTGTGAAAAGTATTGTTATGCAGCAAGAGGGGTGACCTTTGACTCCAGCAAGAAAACTGATTTATACAATAAAATGCAGGGAGATAGGCTTTACAAATGCCAATACCCTCTTTTTCTCCTAGTGAGAAAAGCCAGAACGGAATTATATATGTCATTATAATATAAAAACTACCCTAAGAAGAAATGCTCTCCAGAGTCATCCCTGTAAACGCTTAAATGTCCCTTACAGTTGGGTGACAAGGCCAAACTCACAGGTGGAAAAAGCATATTCCATCAAGGAGCTTGGGCCGGAACCCATCTCCAGTTTATAGTGTAAGTACCAGAGAAATCCAGACCAACAGGGCAAATTAAATGGGATTATTGCACTTGGTGATGGTGTTGCCTTGCTGGAAACACAGGACACATGTTTGTCTGATTTAGGATGAATTACAGCAGAGGGGGGATTGTGCTGATATCCAGACGGAATTTTAATGCGTGCAGAGGCAAAGAAGAATTGATGTGGAGGGAGGAAACTCATTCTACAAAAAGTCAGGGTTTGCTCTGTACTGACACTCCTCTCCATCAAAAGTCCAGATTTGAATATCAGATAACATGTAGAGTGGCCAGGTCCTACACAGGGATACCAAAGATAATGTTGTGTCAGTTTATCACAGTGTGTGTTTTTACTGCCCAGTCCAGAAAAGGGGTTTGCCACAGTTCTATTCAACAGGGCTGCATTACTATCATAAAGATGGAAAAGAAAGAGAAATGAGAGTGATTTTTAATAGTCCCAACTAAAACGCATAGTGCCGGTAATGGATTTTAAAAGTGTATTAAAGTCAATTTAAATATTGTGTTCTCTTAAATATATAATTTTCACATATATGCTATTGAGAATCCTCTAAATTGAAGCAATCGCGGATAAAATGAGAGCTACTTGAATTTGCATTGCTTATCAAACAGAGTGAGATAAGCACTATCGCTTTCAAAATTTTATACTCGAAAAATGTTTTTTTCTGGCTTTAGCCTCGGTTTCCCCAGGACTAGCAACAAACGATGCCACATTCTACTCTCTCAGCATGCTTCGTACAATCCACACAGAGAAAAAGAAGCCAGAGATTAAAGCCTGGAATCTTCAAGGAATGTATTAAAATACATCATAAACTTTTGATTTATAGAATATATATACGGCATTAAAGCCCTAAAGCAAAACTTCTGCTCCTTGCTTTATGATGTTCTAAGTGTTTTCAGCAGCTTAGGACTGATTCGATTTTACAATTTTGAGCACCCCCCCCCAAATCCTGACCATTATTATTGTCAGTTGCTAAAATAGTTAACACTGTCATGAGATCACCAAACGTATGTGAACATTCAGTTGCAATGCATTTGCCCCATTGTAGCAACCTATAATATTTGAATGTCTTCTAATCCAGAGGATGTGAGAGGGAATCACGGCCATAAAGGTTTCTGTTTTGCAAAATGCCCATTTTCTCTTGGTGATGTTCATAATCTTTGAAGAAAGAGATGTGTATAAAAATGGAGAAACTGACTACTGAGCTCCATTCTGACACATCACTTATTTACCATTTTATCAACTTCTTGGCTTGGGGTAAACTTCCTGTCCTTAATAAGCATTCAATATCCCTCAAGAGACATAATTATTAAAGGAAAGATCATATGTAAAATTCTTAATACCTAGTAATTATTGACTTATTAGAGTATAGCTACTTTTCTTTGCTATTAAGAGAAATTCTATGCTATTTGACTTTTCCTGTAACTGGAGGTCCTAGTTTGATTTTTCAAGATAAAAAAAGAGTGATTTTTGTGGTTGATGCTGTTTTTTAACATAATTATGCATATGTTTAAGAAAAATGCTTTTTTTACTATTTCCGCTCTGGAGTGATGAGATGTCAAATCATGTGAAACATTTCTGAACTAAAGCCACTAACTTTACTTTTGAGTCAGAGCCTGTCTCTTTCTATACCTCATATTTATATCTCAAATGCACATCCCTGCAAGAGCTTGAAAAATTTGTGACTGTTCTCAGACATTCAAATGCAGTTCTTTAGTGATCAACTTGTTGCCACTGAGAGAATCTGATGCATGTTTTGTTTTCCTAATTCTGGAATTAGTCTTTTTTATCCCCCAATCTCTCTGATTTAAGCTTGGTTTTATCTCTTTTTTTCATTTCCATGATACGTATTAGGTTCTCAGAATGTAAGTATTGTATATGTGTATGTATATATACATATATATATGTACATACATATATATATGTTCATTTACAATACTCAATTCATTTACAATATGCAATGTTCAAACACATAAAATTTAGCAAAGTTGATTAATAAATACTTAAGAAAAAAGCCATTATCATTTGAAATGAAAGCAACCAGCTAGATTTGACTCATTTTCCTTCGACAGGTCAGTTCAGTTCTACTTTTAGTTCTGCCAATAATCAGTGCATGGCTTTTATCCTTACTTGTAAAATGAGTCACTTGAGTGAGATATTCTCAAAAATCAAGTGCTGGAATTCCATGATGCTGAGACATGTGGCCCTCTGTTTTGCACCAATGGACATGTTTAATGTGCAATCAAAAATAAATGTTTTGTGAGAAAAACTGTTTCTGTGAAAACCTAGGATTTTGTGTTATTCAGATGTCAGCTGGGTTTAGCATCCCAATCATATGTTTTGGTAAGATAAACTTTGAGAGGAAAATCTAACTTAACTAAATTTCCATATATTACTAGAGGGCTGACATTCTGGACTCCTTCTGCATCAACTCCTCCCTTTAAATTCAGTTTATGGGTCACCCCAACGTCAAGCACATATGTTCTTTATATTCTGTGACACTGACCCAGGTGTGGAATGCAGTCGTATTCTGAAATTCTATCAAAACAGCAATCTTTGCACAATATTTCTCTATATGGCAGCTTTACTGGGGGTTTAAGAAGGATGGCAGAGGCGTCACTTAACAGCAACAAAAACAACTGGAAATCACATACAGAACATCATTTTTTGAAAATGTCTCTGCACAAAGAGAACTACCACAAAATCCAGCAATTCCACTTCTGGGTATTTACCTGGTGAAGATGAAATCACTAACTTGAAAAGATATATGCACCCCTATGTTCATTGCACTATTCTTTACAATAGCCAAGACATGAAAACAACCCATGTATCCAACAACAGATGAATGAATAAAGAAAATGAAATTCATTCCATTGTTAATTATCCATCCATAAAAGAGGAGGAAATCCTATCATTTGTGACAACCTGGAAGGACGTGAAGGCATCATGCTAAGTAAAATAAGTCAGAGAAAAACAATTGCTATATGCGGAATCTAAAAACCACACAAAAGAAATTTAAAAAACCCCATAAAACTCAAAGAAGTAGATCAATTTTGTGGTTACCAGATGCAAAGGGTTCTGGGAGGAAGAACAGAGGAAAGTGATTAAAAGGTACAAACTCCCAGATATAAGGTAAGTGAGGACTGGAGTTGAGTAGTTCACCATGATGACTATAGTAAACACCACTGTTTGGTATACAGGAAAGCTGTTAAGAGATGAAATCTTGAGGAAAGCAGAGTTTGCCACCCCAAATATGCCTTTTTGGGATATTGGTTATTTTAAGCTGGTTATTATTTAGAAACAAATGGCTTGGGAAGAAGCTCTGACCTTCCCTCTGTCTAAAAGAACGTAGCTAGAGGGCCTCCTTAAAGAAGGAAGAGATGACCTTAGCATACTATAGGTGTGGGAGACACAGAGGGACCTAAGAAAGCCTCTTTGTTAGATGCCCCTCCTTGTCCATTGTTTCTGTGTGAAGCAGCAAGAATCTGTCTACCAGACCTTTGCTTTTTCTCATCTGCCTGTGAATAGCCTGTGTTCCCTTTGAGAAATGAGACACCTGCCTCCCTCTCCTTAGTCCATAGCAATTTACACCCTCATCTGCCCCGTTTGTTCTGGGACCCCACATTCTAAGGGAACCCCATATTTACATACATAATAATCTTGGTTATTTTCTCCTGCTAATCTGTCTCATGTCAATTTGATTATTAGATCAGCAGAAACACTTAGAAGGGAAGAAGTAAAATTATTTTTCCTCTCTCACAAATCTGAGTTCTCATCACAAGGAGAATTTTTCTTTTCTTTTCTTTTTATTGTATCTATATGAGATGATGAATATTAACTAAATCTTTTGCGGTAATCATTTTACAATATATGTAAATCAAACTATCATGTTGAATATGTAGAACTGGAAGAAAAAGAAAGATACACATACGCTTATAGATACAGAGAACAGATTGTTGGTTGCCAGAGGCAGGGGTTGCAGGGTGGGCCAAATGGGTGAAGGGGGTCAAAAGGTATATACTTGCAGTTATGAATAAATAATGGTATTTAATATAGAGCATGGCCACTATTGTTAATAATTCTGTGTTGCATTAGCAGTTGCTAAGAGTGACTCTTAAAAGTTCTCATCTATGTATGATAATGATTGACAGACTTATTGTGGTGAATATTTTACAAGACATAGAAATATTAAATTATTATGTTGTACACCTAAAACTGATAGTGTATGACAATTTTACCTCAAAAATATTTTAAAAAGTAAAATAAAAAATATATTTGGATCTATTTCTTAGCCATCCTCTTTTTCCCTCCTCACTGTTCCCAGGTAATTTATAATACAAAGCAATTTAATTATCATTTTATTTTCTTGTCTCTCAGTAATCAATTGCTAGAAGAGTCTCACTTACTACACTAAGTAACTTCTCAAGGTATTTTCATAAACACATTTGCTCTTTATAGAGGATTCTAGCGTAAGCATAAAAGATATCTTTTCTACTATGCTAGACAGATACATATCTACCAATTCCCTTCTCTCTCTCTTTTTTTAGTTATTCTAATAAAGCAGCCATAAAAAGCATCAATTACTGATAATGATTGCAATTCTTTATCTGGCTTACTCTTTTCTCTCTTAGGCAAAGACAAAGAACAGGCTATGATTGCAATCCATAAGAACAAAGTAGAAGGGGAAGACAGGTTAGTAATGTGCACCCCTTCACCTAATGCTTCTGGGTGTGTGTATTTACCTGTGTATATGTGTTTTCCCCAGTGACACCTCTTGGATCTGAAACATTCAATAATTACATTGTTTCTCAAATCATTATTTTTTTGCAGCATGACTGTTACTCTTTTTTGGTCATAGAATTTGAATCTCAGAAGACACAGTCACCAGCATATCCCACCACACTATCATCGGTTTCCAGAAAAGCTGTAGAGGCATTTTGTTTTGGTTGTATCAATTATTGTTTTGGCAAACAGAAACCCATTTGACTATGACTCAGTCTATAAGATAATTTATCTTTATTTATGTTTGAATACCTACTGCCAAGAGTGCCTCACTTTTTCCTCCAGATCCTATGTCTACTCTTTTCTTGCCTTCCCCATAAGCAGTTTAGAATAGGCAGGAAAAATGTAGGATTGCAAATGGTACAGCCATTATGGAAAACAGTATGGAGATTCCTCAAAATACTAAGAATAGAACTACTGTATGACTCAGCAATTCCACTTCTGGGTATTTAACTGAATAAATCCAAACCACTAATTTGAAAACACATATGCACCCTCATGTTTATTGCAGCGTTATTTACAATAGCAAAATATGAAAGCAACCTAAGTGCCCATCAGGAGATGAATGGATGAAGAACATGTGGTACACATGTACAATGGAATAACAGTTGGCTGCAAAAAAAAAGTGGAATCTTACCATTTGCAACAACATGGATGAACCTAGAGGGTATTATGCTGAAAGAAATAAGTCAGACAGAGAAAGACAAATACCATATGATCTCACTTATATGTGGGATCTAAAGAACAAAATAAACAAACAAAACAGAAACAGACTCATAGATACAGAGAACTGATGGTTGGCAGATGGGAGGGGGGCTGGGGGCTAAGTGAAAAAGGTGGAGGAATTATAAAGTAAAATGGCAGTTACAAAATAGTCTTTGACTTCCAAAGAGTTTTCCCTCTTCCCCCGGAAGGAGCAAGAGTTGCACTCAGTTATTAAGCTCTGTCCAGCATCTGAATGTCGAGATGACTGCTGTGTACTTTGCTGAGGCAAACAGGAGAGAGTGCACCTGGGTCCAAGGAGAGGTGGGCTGCATTATTGTCACAGATAACAATGGCTTATTACTGACTGATATTTACTGCTCTCAAATACTGCTTTACGTCTTTGAAAATGTCAAATGTCAGAGTGCACATAGCTAAAATGAATGCTCAAAAGTTTCAAGGCTTCTTTTTCAACCCTCAAGTGAGCCTAGAAACTTTTTCAAAGTTCCCTGGCATGGATTCACTCATTGACTCCTCAGCCCCGAGTCTAAATGGCTTTTTCCTTATTCCATTAATACTAAAGTTGAGGTTTAAAGCCACATGATGCATTCATTTAGGCAGTATTTGACCCAAATTTAACATATGTGGTCTCTTTACAATGTGACAAATTCTTCCTTCCATTCTTTCTTAAGATTCTAATGTGAAACACCATATTTTTTTAAAAAAGCTAATCTTGAAATCTCTTCTAGTATATATAATTTTCATTTTTGTACACACTTATGTTTCTGTCTTTATTCCTTTTTCTATCATTTATAAAAATAACAATTACTGGAAAAAAAACAGATTTGTCACAAAAAGAAATCAGAGAACAAAAAATATGAAGGAAAATAGAAAATTGCCATTTTAAATATGTTTATGGCATGTGTGTGAGATGTGGGATTATGGTATTTTTGTCTTTTTTGCACTGATATTAAACAATTTTAACATGGACCTCTTTCCAAGGTTAATAGATAAATGGTCTTATTTTATATGAGTGGTGATTGTGTAAGGTAAGCAGAGAACATGCTTCTCCCCTCTCTCTTTTTAGAACTGCAGAAACCACAGTGAACAGAGATCAAGCAGTTTGCCTGAAGCCACACAGCCAGATGGAGGCACAGCTGTGATGAGAACCTGAGTCCACAGCACCACGCCTATCTTCCGGCCACAGACCATCCTTTCTAAGGTCAGATCCAGCGATCTCTGTGGCTCAGCATCTCTGTAAACCAGACCCATTAACAAAGACTCTGCCTGCTGCCCTTGGAAACACAAATTGACCATGTTCCCTTCAGCACTGAGTATCTGATGGCGACTCGTCCTGAATAAACCTCATGTTGTCCCTCTCTGACCTTATATTTATTACCGTTCAGGTGATTTCAATCATTTTTAGCTGTGAGCCACGTAAGCAAGCCCTCTCTCTCTGTGACAGTCAGTTCTCAGTTCCATCAACAGGTTTAAAGCTGCACTGTCCCCCAGACACAATGGCCTTTCCTTTATTTGGCGGATAGGGGGGCGGTGAAGCTTCTCTATGACACTCAGATTATTTATTAGGAAAAATAGGTAAACTGTAAAAGAAGCCACTTTCTCACTCACTTGGGAGATTTGCTCTTATCTGAAAATCCATTTATAGCAAATGTTGATGGTGCTTTAGTTGGCAGCTTCTCTACAATCTAGGACACAAATAATTCAAGGGGACAGTGCCATCTGAATCTCAGAGATTATTTTTAAAAGACAGGCAGTTTATGGCAAAAAACAAAAAAGTCCCCCAAAAAACAAAAAACAAAACAAAAGAAAGAAAAAACAAAAACAAAAACAAAAAACAAACAAAAACAACCCACCAAACACCAAAAAAACAAACAAAAAACCCTCACTTAAATAAAGGGAAAGGGTTCTGGAGGGCACTGAGTGCTTTTATTTTGGGGATTGTTAACTGCCACAGTGAATGAAGGAATTCCTGACTTACATGGGTATTACAAAGGCTTTACTGGGGATGCCTGAAGACAACTTTCTCTCTCTTTTTTCCCATAAAAAAAGAAAAATGGTATTTATCTCCTAAAAAAATAGGTGAAGCCCTGAAACTGCACATTCCTTGTGTTTCAAAGAATTGAGAAACACTTAACACAGTGCATGCAAAATATAGGCATACTGCTAAGTTTCGACTAGGCTTCTTTGCCTTGTGCTTTTGGGCAAAGGCTTTCTTTCCTTGGTTGGAAAAAAAAAGAAGAAGAATGAAATATCGTAAAACATTACAGTGCTTTTGGGGATTTTTGAACTTTGAGATGCTATTTGCCAAGCCCTATTTGCAAATAGTGCCTAGCACAGTAAGAGCAACTGTGCTCTTTATATACAGATTCTGCCAGCAATGATTACCCTAATGCCACTTTGCAAACTAAAACCAATCAATATCTCCCCCTGTATTGAAGATATGTGGGTGTGTGCTTGCTCATGAGAAGTGCTCACACAGCCTCAAAGCAAGAACACAGTACTGTCACTCTCGTTCTTAGTAGGGCACACTTGGCTCCTTAAACAAATATTTATTAAGTGCCCAGTTCTTGCAGAGCACACTTCTAAAGGCTTGGGACACACTAGAGGATAAAAAAAGAGAATAAAACTTGCCCTGCTGAACTTACTGTAGTTTGTTCAGGTGACCAAATACTAACACATCGCTCACTGAAATATTAACAGAAGATAGAAAAATTATAAAGATGCAATCTAAATTTGAAAAAAAGGAAACATGAATAATTGAAGTTCAATTCTCCCCAGTTATTAAGGATATGTCCTTCAGGGCAAAGGGGCTTTTGGTGGCTGTCATATATTTTTGTAGTTGTTATTGAATGCAAAGCTAGATTCTGCTAGTTCATATAGTAGACTGTTAGGTGGTGGGTCTTGCTTGTAGGATCTCGTGGTCTAAAAGCTAATCAGGTCATAATTTATGTGATCAACTCTTCAGGATTTATACTTTATGCATTTGACTTTGTACCCGAAATAATCAATAATGAGCTGAGCGTGCAGGCACTATTTTACTTTTCCCTCAATTGTAGTTTCTTGGTCAATTCTTTCCTAACCAGAGATTGTCCTTCACCTGACTACTACTTCTTGAGCACAAAGCAGGTTTTTGTCAATTCCCTTGGAAAAAATGAAGGTGGTCCTCTAAATGATTTCTAAGCTCCAAATTACGTCTTTAAGTGCACCATGTTTCACAGTTAAAGAAGATAAAAGTTATAAATGAGAAATAATTCTGGCTTGATATAACTTATTATTTAAATGACCTTTAACTCAACTTTTCCAAGATAGTCATTCAAATTTCTCATTTGAGAACAATGTTGGGCAAACACTTGTTAAAGGATAACTCCATATTATTCCTCACTCACTTGCTGGCACACAATTTTGTAGTAAGTGCTATTATTGGAACAATTAAGTATTTGTTTTCCTATATCATACATTTCCTCTTTTACTGAAAATATTTCAGTGTTTCCTGAAGTTCCTGAAGTCATCACTTTGATTCATTCATTTAGTTAATGAAGGAGAACTCCAGACATGTTCTACTCACTCTTAACCATTTAACCTGTTTCTTATTTGCCCCGAGAATACTCACTCGCAGTTCTCGTGGCTGCAGGGTTTACTCTTAGATAACTCCTAACGCTTAGATTACAGTACTAAACTTATTCCCAAAGTTTGCCATGAAATATCTCACTATTATTATTATTTTCACACCACTCTAGTACATTGATAGTTTTGGGGGCGGGGGGGATGACATAATTCTGTTTATAGCATTCTGTTTTTAGTAGTGGAATTTCCATTTACAAAATATAATAATTCTCACTTGCTAAAAATGTCAAATCCTAGAAAACATGGGGTTCTTACACATTGTGTTAGCATCATTCTTGAATAGTTGTTAGCTGAAGATTCATTGGATAAATCCTATATATATATATATATACATTTCTATTACTTTAGGATTAGAGACAAGTTCTGTTTAGAAATAACTTCAATAGCAGTTTTTTTCTTTCTTATTCTCACATTGAAAACCAGTCAAATTTGCTTCAGCCTCAAAGAGTGCGCTTATGTAAAATTAACACTGGCAGCGAGCTGCAATTGTTTTTTTCTAAACAAGATATGGGTTAAGTATAAAGATTCAAATTAGAGTTAAGCAGCTTTTTGTTGCAATACTATTCAACCTTTTACAAGGATAGAAAAATAGCCATTTTAAAAAAGTTGATTGATTTTTGGAGTTGTCTGTAATGTAGGGGTCAAATATTTGAAATGTAGCAGAAATCATAGTAATAGAGATACTAGAATGAAAAAGACAGTAAACAGAAAAATGTAGAGTGTTGAAAAAAATGTTCCCTATTAAGAAGGTTGTGCTACCTCCACTCTTCCATTTGAGGGGCTTGGGCATGGCCGGATCCAATGAATGTTCTAAATGATTGAGTTTCCCGAGCATTTCCAGGAAAATCAGTGTCCTGAAAAAAAGTTTTACAAATAACTCAGGTTTAAACTCACAGCACTTTTTTAAAGATTTCAAATATAAAAATGGTTCTGAATGCATTTCATTATTCCCTGCTGTCTTATAGGATACACTGAATATAATGAAGCATTTTATTGATGAACTTGGATCAGTATTACAAATATTAAATTTGTATTATAATTAGTATTATATTTCTTTAGTATTACAAACATTAATTATTCAATTTATGCCTGATTGAGGTACTCTTAAGTACTTACTTATTTTAACACAGATCCCTCTATGATTAGTGTAACTTGTTCCTTCACTATATGGCATCGCAGACATTTGCTTTTTTTATAATTAATATAGCTTATGTATTTTTCATAGCTGTCACATCCCATGATTGTTTATTCTAACTGCCTACTTTCTTATAAGTAATAACACTAGCAATTTAAAAAATTTTAATTCTTTAGAGTTTCATGAAACCCTCCACATCCATTTTTGTAAATCATCATATCTATTTTAAGGGATAAAAATAACAATCACATACATTAAGTGGCTCGCTTGAGGCCTCTTATACAAAGGAGAAAAACAAATAAAATTTTAAAGTTTTTTTTCTGACCAAAGATTCAGGTTAAATATAAAGAATGAATTTCTAAAA
Source organism: Cynopterus sphinx (assembly GCA_030015415.1). Classification (NCBI taxonomy): domain Eukaryota; kingdom Metazoa; phylum Chordata; class Mammalia; order Chiroptera; family Pteropodidae; genus Cynopterus; species Cynopterus sphinx. The sequence goes on from CM057387.1 coordinate 8,901,174, forward strand.
ATTATAAAATGCATAGCAATCAACTTAACTATCATATCTTTTTCCATTCTAATGGAAATAATTTTCTCTAACAATTAGAACCAACTGGGACTGTTATCTTAAAGAACTTCACAAGTTAAGGACAAAGTTACACCTTCAAAAACTTCTAAACAACAAGCCTAGAAGAGAATTGCAGAAGACAGGGAGACTCTCACAAGAAGCTGTCCCTGGGAAGCCAATCTGTGGGTTCTGGGAAATAACATCCTTGTCATGGTATAAAATTATTATATTAGGCAAAATTAGGATTAATAGGTAACAGACAAATCATCTCCTGTCATAGATAAGTGACAAATAAGTCCTCAGAGAAGACAGTCTGGCTGATGTTTGCGATGAGGCATTTTGCAGGTAGGAAGATGAAATTTTATAAGATTTCTGGCATCAAGCCTGGGAGTAAAGGTCTCTCTAGTCAAGGTCAAGACTCTCGGCCTTCCAAAGCCATGATCAGTGAAAAATCAGACATTTGATCAGTAAATGTAGAATCCTCTCAAATCTGTTTATATTTTCAATAATTTAGACTCTAAAATAAAGTCCAGTATTTTTATGTAAAAAAAATAATAAAATGCCTTTATTTAAAAATAATAGCTAATTAAAGAATAAATTGAGTTTCCAATTTCTAACTCGAACAATCAACCAACATTTAACCCAATATTTGTCATCAAAACCTCACCATAGCTAAATCTTTTCATCTTTTCTTATTTCTCAAACTACATACTGTATGGAATTTGGTAGGGTCATCTTCTTCTGGGATCTGTTCTTCAACTTTAATTAAGACTTCTTGCTACCTCACTATACTTGCAATTGGTCACCTTAGCAGACATCTCTACTTTCTGTATCCCCTTATCAGTACCAAACTAAATGCCAAGGCCTTGTTCTTGGTCCTCTTTTCCAGATTTCCTCAGCCTCTTTCCTGGTAACTGTTCTATACAGAAAGCACAGGGACACATTCATCTCCATTTGAAACCCTCTTCCTGATGCTGGAGGTGCATTGCCTATTAGACATTAACAATCGCAAATATAAGAAAACCAAACTCATCTTCTCAACCTCTATGTTACCATTTCTTTGATATCCCAAATTCTATTCATGAAAGCACTGCTTCCCTTGTCTTTCTAACTCACACCTTTTAGAAGGCAATAAAAACAATAGTAATTCTCTAAGCAATGATTCTCTTACCTCAATATCTTTGCATTTGTAACTCTCCTATTGTTTATAGATTGCATCCTACATTATTGTTTTATCACCAGTAAAATGAATAGTTGTGGTTGGTTCCTTATCACTATTGCTTTTGTTTCCCCAAATCACAATAATCTTCCAAAACACATGGCTCTGATTGTGTTATTCCTCTACTCAGAAACACTCACCAGTACAAAACCACTTAATATCAAACTCCTCAGTCTGTCATTCATGGTTCCTCATACTCTAGCCTTAAACCACCTTCTGAATTTAAATTCCCAATTATTTCACCACATGAGGCAATACCCAGACTTTGCTGATAATTTTACTTTTCTTTGCATATGTTCTAAACTTTTGTACTTTATCCCTGCCTTCTGCCTGAGATACCAGCTGACATATATGCCTTGTGAATGTGTTCTTGTTTTGCAAATATCTTTCCTCCAACTTATGTGACATCTGTCTACTTTGAATCCCCTAGCATTAAGCCAAGGGACTTACATTAAATATATACTTATTAAATTCAACTAAATTGAATGGAGTTTCTTTCATGGGCTCGTAAAAAATAAAAAAGTTAAACATACACTGGTCTTTATTTTCTTTCTGTGATTGGTCTTCTTTAGTATCCCTCCTTTCCACCCCATACTTCTTTTTTTAAATGTTGCAAAAGCATCAACTGAAAAAAGTTACAAAGACACATGGGAACATCTGCTCTCAGAAGCCACTTGAAAAATAAGTATTCTACAGAATGGAGAAAACATCTGTGCAGTATTCATGAGCTTATTAGTAGTGCTGTAGGAAAGTAGCAGTCAAACACACATACACATGCGCACACACACACACACACACACACACATACACAATCTGGAAATGAGTTTTAGCAAGAGATACTGGAGCATCCAGTGGAGACCAGATGGCTACTTTTTTTCTCCTTCAACCTTGTGACTCAGTGTTTATTTAGAAGAGGAAAAGAGATATTTCATCTACCAATGTGTATTCCAGAATCAAAAATATGCACAACCGTAACTTTAAGTTGATTAGTCCAAATAAATTTTAAATTTCAAAATGCCAACATTGTATCATTTATCTCAAATGATACAAATAATCTCATACTTAAGTACAGTGAATTATATGTAGATTCCAAGTAGCTGCCTATTACTATAATAGAAAAAACATAAATTAGCATTAGGATACTTGAAATATGTACTCGGATTTACAACTACAATTAAAATGAAATATTTAAATTTTTGTTTTATTGAATTTTAATAAAATTAAATCTGTGCCCCCTGTATCTTAATAAATATTTCATCTACATAACAAAACTACTATTCAGACCTGATCTTGCTTAAACTATGAGAGTCCTGTAGTCCACACTGAACCTTTAGTCTGTAAGTAACTTAGATGCAATTCTTAATTAGGATCTTATAGTCTTCATAGGCTCCCAAATCTACTTAACGGCTTTGTCATGGATTCTCTAAAAATTCTTGGAAATGTACAAAATGGGGAGTGTTTTCTATCACTTTTTTGTGGGTTCTCTAAGATCCTAGTATAGTTTGTTCAAGGCATTCATATTTAGCTTCCTGTATGCTTTAGAATTTACCTGGAATCTGTGGATTAAAACTACCAACCACAAACAAAATTGTAAGGGAGCAGTAGGCTTGATAATGTTCTCCACCCCCAAACATATGGTAAGGACAAAACATTTAGAACTGGGAGACATAATCATCATTTAATCTAATCATTAGTTCACAAATAGCAAGAGGTAAATCGTAAAGCAAAGACATTTGTTCGTAGCAGCAAACGGCTGAATACTAGATGTCCTCTACATACTTCATGGTGAACAACTTTTCTGACTTAGTTATCTTTCACAAACTTTAATTCAAAATGAAAGGGGGCACCTAATTTGTGTTCTATGGGAATGCATTATCTTGGAGAAGAGATGAATTAGAAGAGCAATGAGGTTGCTCTCCTCAGATATGAAAACAACTGTCACAGGCAGGATTCCTTTTAATCTGTGTTGCCTTAAAGGACAGAGCAGGGCCAGTGGCTATATGAGAAAGGATGGCAGCTGGTAGTTCATTATAATGAAGAATGTTTAAACATTAACGCAAAGAATGACCTAATAATTAATAATACTTCCTTGTAGTGGAGAGAATGCTAACCTTTAGAGGTGTGCATTCAGAACCAAGGAGGGTAGATGTTAAGGAGATTCTAGAGAAGATTCTAGTACTAAATTTATATAAAATTAATCCTTTATTTAAAAAAATTCTTTATTTACTCATTTAGCATTGAAAACGATGAGGCAAATGAATTAGGGAAATTAATCCTTCTTCCTCTAGGGAAGGAAAAGGACAGTTCTTTGGGAATGGTGAGTCAATCAGAATGTGATAGGCTGAACGTGGAAAGAACTAGAGGAACAGGGATGAATCACATGTATTCCTGCTTTACTCTGTAAAATGGAGAGGGCTTTTCTATATGCCTTATCAAAGGTTCGGCTCAAGTGTGATATGAGCTAATACGATGAGTGACTTTCCTTCAAAGCCCTGCCCTATAGAAATGTCCAGAGAAAAAGAAGGAAATGTGCACTCATTGTCATTTGAACCCTAAAGATTTGAGGGATGTTAAATAAGTCACTTTCTTTAGTTTAATCTGTTTTCTCATCTCAATAGTTCATTATTTTCGATATGCCATAATGCCCATTTTAAATACTACAATTCTTCAGTCCTTCTTATTGCCCAGATTGAGGCCAGTCTTGAAAAATGGCCAACACATATGCCCTTAGTTCAGTATAACATCCCTCCCCCCCAAAAAAAAAAAAAAAAACATTATGAAGATAAATCACTAGGGCTAAAAAAAGCAAATCTTGAGAATTTTACAAAGGAGGAAATGTCTTAGCAGAATTTCCGTTATTTATATACTCTTAATGTTTTTACTTAAATCACTCACAGACCATGAAATGGGGCCCCAGGGACTTAAGGCTGTATGATCAGAATGACTATGTATGTTTCTCTTCATTTCAGGCCCTGGAAAGATAAATATTCTTCTTACACAGCCCAGCACTAAGGGATAATGAAACTATTTCCCTATGGCCTCCTGATGGGTCAGCATCCTTCTGAAAATACTCTTTTTGCAGAATAAAAAATAAAGCTCAGTGTATATATAAAATATTTTGAACTTTTCAGGAAAAAAAAATCCAGGATAAATTTTAGCTATTATTGCTATTATCCCTCTCTCAATCAAAACAATCTGACATATTATCTTCCCTTTGGGCCATGGAACCTCTTTTCTGAATGTAGGTTAATAAAAAAGAAAAAAAACATATAATAAAAAAAATTCTGTGCACTTGGAAAATTCAGTGAACCCCATCTTTTATGAAAAAGCTGTTCCTTCCAATCATTAAAAAATCTATTTTTTTTTGATTTTGCATTTCTACCAAAAGAGTGTTATATCAAAAACAATCCAAGATACAGGCGAGTGGGGGAAAGTTCGGAATAGAAATTAGATTGTACTACATGATCTGTTTCTATCAACCAATTTTGATTTTCAAGATTTCTTTTAGAAGCATTAATTTCTCCATATCCTCTTCACAGAGCTGAAAGATTCCCCCTTCCAAGGTATAAAACTTTTCAAGAGGTGCCATTTAAATGATGAGAACATCAAATTCACAAATGAGAAATGTTTGTAAGGACTCAGTCTCAATTCATTGCAAAGACTAAAACTGCTGTGTAGGATCCTTCCAAAATGGTACTTATTAGTACACTGTAAAGGAACCAGGATGACAAAATAAGTGAGAGTCTTTTTCAGTTATGTAAATCACTCTCTTAGAATTGGATACTGAGGGATATTCTCTGATCACAATAGAGTTTTTAACCTCAGTATCACACTGAATTGAGAATGGCTGATACGCATGCCTCTGTTTTAACTGAGGGGAGATCCCACTTGAATGCCATCTATTTTAAAATTCAGATTTCTTCACTGTATCTGTAGTATATATGCAAAGTCAACTTCACAAGTCACACCTTTGGGAGGTTAGAAGCTGATTCATCTAAGAAGATTTCTAAATAATTAATAGTTACATGATTAGATCCAAAGCACCTTTCTGGAACCAGATAGATTGGAAAGAGTAAGACATTCCCTTGTGGTGTGAAACCACAGATTTGGGAAAGAAAAACAGATACACAAAATAGGCAAGCCAGACATCAGCTGTCTCCACATGCTGTGTCCAATTTTATTCTGCTTCAAAGGCCACAAAGGACTAAAACATCTCTTGGTATTCACCAAAAAGATTCTCAAACCTAAAATATAAGTGAAGTCTATAGTTTTTTTGTTTTGATTTGGTTTGTTTGTTTTTTGCTTAAAACCAGGTGGCACAATGGAGAAGAGATCTGTACCCCCAAAGACATAAAGATCTCTGTCAGGTATGTAACCCTAAACTTCTCTTGGGGAGGGGAAGGTGAGGACCAGTCTGGTATTCTCTGTTATTTTTTTTCTGCCAGACATAACACCCTCTGGTTCTGATTTCCTTCATTCTGTGTACTTTGACTGTTTCCAGCTTTCTCCACTAATTGTGTAAGCCACTTCATTCCTTTTATGACCTCTACTTTCAGACTTAGGCACACACACCCAGAGAATAAAGAACTATCACCCCTTTAAGCTATATGAGTTATTTTAAAAAGAGATATAGAAATAGTTGTGACAAAAAAAAATATCATATAGTTATTTTATAATACAGAGATAGATGAAACACTGTGAAGGCTAAAGAAAAAAAAAACTGAATTTACATGGTAGGGTACATTTGAATACAATTCAGAAATCTGTATTACCAGCATCTATCTGAAGCTCCCATAGGCATTATCATCTTTGAGGCTGTTGTTCTCACTGAGGAAGAGGTTGAGAGAGATGCTATGATTCTTTTAAAATGATATTAATGTTAACCTAGATGAATAAATGCAACTTCAGATGCCTGTGTGTGTGCATACATGTGTGTGTGTGTGTTTGCAAGGATGTCCCAGGACATGGTAGCAGGGATGGGCTCTGGGGAAAATATCTGTGAGACAGAAGAAAAAACTCAGTGTTAGTGGTTTCAGGCCTGAATTAAGAGAATACATGAAGGTCACATACAGTATTTCTTATATTTTTATCATTCTTCAGTGCTAGGCTGTTATAAAGAAAATGGAGAACTGTATACATTATTCATTTTTTCAAATCTTCTGTGGAGATTATATATTAATAATTTCTATTGTCATTTTATTTGAATCTTCTTTGAAGTTATGCAGCTATTTTGCTCTCTTGCTATAATGTTCTTATGTTTTATTGGAATGGCCCTTATGTTGCATATTTGAGTTTCTTCTGATTTATAATATAAAAAATAAAAGAATCAAACTTAAAAAGTGATATTGCTGAACTTAGATCTATTTAGTTTTTCTTGCAAAATCTTTTGCTAGCAATGCTCATAATCATCAAAAATTGTAGAGAGTGCTCATCTCAAATTAATTTCTTTTTCCACCAAAAATCCTAATACACTCTTTTTTAAAGGATATTCTGCTGTTTATAATCTTTTTAGTGCATTTAAAATATTGTCTAAATTCATTCGTATTGCTTTAACAGAATTTAATCTCTGTTTTATCAAGACTAGTCAGCTGAAATCACAATTCCTGATAACCAATTCAAAATATGCAACATGTCTAGGCAAAAGAATGGTTCTGGATTTTCTGTTAAAATTCTGGCTCACATGTCTCTTTCACTACCTGCCATGTTACTTCCCTTATCAAAAGGCTAGCTTAGAAATATTTCAAACCAATGCCAAAAATCAAAAGGTCTTTTTTCAAAGCTTCACATATGTTAAGACCAGTACTTTTGTATGAGAATAGATGTAATCCCCCCCACCCAAACAACTTCTACTCTTCTTTCTTTTGGAGATTCAGTAATATCTATGAGGAATATAAGATGTTCAATATAACTCTTAATCATGATAGCAATATTTATTTTTGATTTAAAATTTGTTTGATTTATTTTTTCACCTCATTAAATTAACTTTCACATTTTAATTTATTATTCTAGATAGTGATCATTTTTCAAAATCATTTTACATGTTTAGTCATTCTAGCATCACATTTCAAAATATTTTTATTAAGCTAACATATTTTCAACCATTTCCACTTTTGACTACTTTGTGTAGACAAAGTATTTGATGTGCTATATGCACGTGTGTACAAGCAGTATTTTGCATTCTTTTAATTGAGAACATAAATGGTTCTAGTCACAAATATGATTTATTGCCAAAGTGAATTTTGAGGATTTCTGCATACAACAATCATATCTACACATTTCGTATTTGAAATTAGAATGTAAAAGCTAATTTCTAAAGTTTCTTTATCCATTTGAAAAGCATCTGATATAATATTAAACACTTTTTTGTTGCCATATTCAACCAATGAAAATTATAATTATTAATTTAAATCATAATTTGTTTTTACTATAAAACATTCTTGCAACATCAGAAAAATGTAGTGGCTGTGTCTGAAAAACATCATTAAATAAGCACAATATAACGCCAGTTTACTTTATATTTCTTGTCCACTTTGGTGATTTTGCAATTTTTTTTTTGGTTGTAATTAATGCAATGAAGATGTGATTGTTGGTTCTGAATTGTGAATTTGATGTAAATAATTTTCTTAAAAACTCTCATTGATTTTATAGGTATATAAATCTTGACTTAGTAAAGCATATGAAAATGCAGACATATTATCTGACCTATTCAAGTTGTGAAATTGATCAAAATAATTTTGGTCATCTTGTTTTGAGCAGTAATTAAATATTCATTAAATAGATGATGTATAAGTTTCTCTTCATGATTATTCTGGTCACATTTGACAAAAGTCTACTTAATTTCATTTTTCAAGATTTTAAAAATTTAACTAGACCACCTCTTTGACAATTTTTTCTTTTAACTTTCTCCCTTTTTATTTCCAGATCTCCCATTTGTGATTGTTTATTTCTATCCTAATCTTGACTTATATACAGTCTCAAGTATATGAAAAAGTAACTGAACTCAATATTTGAAAATTTGAAAATAATTTTATTAAAATATAAATGAAATTTATACTAAAATGGAAGCACCTTTTATGCTTTTGAAATTATTTTATTCTAATATAACTAAATTATTTGTTAAATTAAAAAGTAAATTATAAATTAGAATAAACACCATTATTTTAAATCAAATTATTCAAGTAAAACCAAAATGCTCTCTTTATTCTTTTGAAATTTAACTTAATGTTTTAAATAGCTTTATAAAAATAAAATAGAATCTTAGCATTCATCTCTCTAGTGGATATAATAAAAAAATTGTATCCCAATTCATCATACTTCAAATATAGTTGTATAGATTTGTGTAATATATAAAAATTTAATAAGGATTTAAATAATTTAATCATTTAAACATTCTTCAGTTTCCATGTGTAACTGTGGTGAACATGATACTAATTCATTAATACCTCAGGACCACAAATTAGAACAGAAAGAGAACACAGAATGGATATTTAGCACTACTGAGAAATAATGTTGCATCATTTAGGAATCTATTACATGTAAGTTGAAAGGATTTGATAAGTTAAATAACTTGTCTTTTCTTTCATTTAAGTGTTTCCCTGATTAAAACCTTCCTGCACTCTGAAGAAGTGCCCATTTTCCCTGATCAAAACTTCCCTGTACTCTGAAAAAGTGTCCATCTTTGAAATCGGTTGACAGCAGAAACATGAAGAAGCACTTTCCTGGGGCCTGAACTATAATCCTAAAGGTGATAAGTAGCCCTGTGCCAGCATTAAATGCAGGAACCTGAGAATAAAAGCATCTTGCTTTAAAAAATAAAAAAATAATAAAAAATAAAAACTTGTTTATTTGTGTGCGTGAGACATGTAAGGCTCTCTAAAACATTTGGAACCAGGCAAAGATTCCTCTCGCCCATACCTATAAATGTTTTATTTCTCGGGGGACACAGGTAGTAAAGAATTATTTTCATTATACAGACTCTATCCTGTGGATTTTTTTAACCCACATAAATATACAACCAAATCAAAAAAGTGTACCAAGCTCATGTTAGGCTTTCCTAGAAACAGATCCTATAACAAAAATTATTTTCATGCATTTTATTGAGAAATGATCTCAGGAAGCATTGGTAGAAAAGTCAGACAGGAAAGGGAAGGCAGCCAGTAACGTGTACATTAACAAATAGTCTGTGGGCGACTGGATCATAATCCCACGTGGGGACTCTGGGAAACAGTGTAGAACACACGCCTCAGAGTTATTTCCCTTGAGAAACCAGTGAGGGGAGATTTTTGTCAATCAATCCCCTTTGGTCATTAATTGAGCATTGCCTCTCTAGGGCATCCATACACAGGCACTCCCAGCCTGCCTTGCATATAGCAGAGCTGGGCTACACAGTATAGAAACCTTTCAAACCAAGAGTTCGCAGTACTGATCATTGCAAGTCTGGTTGGCACTTCTCCCAAATGGCCTGTCTGGGGTGGGGTGGGAGGCTATAATCAAGGCATTGATATGTCTGCTTCAATTTAAAATAAGCATTTTTCTTAATTAAGAAAATAAGTATTTGGATATTTGGTGAATGCTAAGCTAAAACAAAATCATGTTGTCCCTTTCCAAAGGTCATGCAAGTCAATCTAGTTTTACTGTGGTGAAGGGACATGTGTTAATATTTGCAAATGTAAGCAACCCCTGGATCCCTACAGTGTCACTGAGGCTAAGCATGCGTATTTTTTACAATACAAAAGTAGAATGTATCATTGCACAATAGAAGCACTTGTAATCTTGGTTACTGTTAATGGCTGCATTTATAAATTCAACACCATCTTTTCTGTATGTTTTTACAACATACTCCAAGGGCCTTTATAAACACTTTGTATACATTTGCTTACAAAATCCTTTAAAACCAAATCAATGCTTTATCTTTCCCATGCCTCAGGCCATGAAAACCTGCAAATCTCTGATATTATATAGAAGTACACTAGTCTCAGCAGACCTAAGCAGTCTTTTCTCTTTTTCTCTTCATTAAATATTTGCAGAAAAAAAGGAATGTATTGTTTCCCCTTTAATGTCATCAGAAGTATACCATTTAGGAAATTGCTTATTGTTTTAAAAAAGATTGGTCATTTCAAGAAAAGAAATTAATAACTTTGAGAGGCTGTAATTTATGGTCCTAAAAAACGTAAAAATGCATGCAGTAGATTAATTCTTATTTCTGAGGGAACTATGACCTAAAATCTAATTTAGAATAAGGCACATTAGCCATTACTGGTGGAATAATTGTTGCAAATGTAGGTATAGAAACAGGTTCCATGAGTATTCTTGAGTGAAAAAAAAATTTCTTACATAAAATTACATATACAAACAATGCAGGGATTGTTTGGTTCCCCCCGCCAGACAGCCAAAATTGGTATGGCAATTCACATGGTGGATTGTCAAAACTGTTTTTGATTCATGATAGGTTGAATCTATGGATGCAAAACCCAAAGGAAATGAAGGGCTGATATATATTTACTGGGGAAAAAAATCCATGTATAAGTAGACCTGCACAGTTCAAAACTATTGTTCAAGCGTTAACTGAAAATAGTAGGCTAATTATCTTTTAAAACACTGATTTTAATTTTTTTTAAAAGCTTACAGATATAGTCTGCAAATTCCAGGCATCTAGTAGTAGACAAATAATTGGGTTGTCACCTCACAACATAATACATTTTCTTTAGAAATATAATCATTGAATACGTTACTTTCTATACCAGCTAAGAATTTATGTTGTATCTCTATGAGATATTTCTCCTTTTAAGAGAGATATTATTGAAAATCTAGAAAAAGAGGATAGCATAGTATGGAATAGGCAACGCGTTGCCTTTTTCCCCAAGTGTCTGAAAACACAGACTTCAATATAATAAAGAAAAAATAAAACATCTTTAAACATAGAATTGCCACATACAAGGAATGCACAAATAAAAAGTTATCTGTTAATTTGTGGGGGAAAAATATCCCCCTTCCTGCCAGAGCACACAGTTTAGAAATAAATGCGATTTTCATGTGTGTTGGACATTTCATATTTCTGCTTCATATGATTAAAGGTGTCCTCATCTTGTGAGTATTCCTCTACCTACTGTAATAAGTCTTGTGTAGCATGGCATATGGTGGCTGCAGTGCAACGGAGATGCTCACAGCAGAGGAGCATGAGTTCAGGAGTGCAAAGGAATTAGGAGCTAATGAGGCTAAACTCCACTAACATGACAAATTCCACTGTCTGAAGTCAAATGCAATAAATATTTTTATGAAAACCAGATACTGAAGTATAATTGTTTCTAAGTGTTTCTGTAAGATTTCTTTTGGCTTTCTTAATTTCTAAAATCCTTAGCTCTGAACACCCATAAAGATGTAAAAACTCAGAACATGGTCACAACTGATTCTTAGATATCCCAGAATCAGAGCAGGAGAATTAAGATAGGAAGCTAAGAATTAAATAGGTCACTGAGTGATTGGTGATATTTAAGCAAAAAACAAACAAACAAATAAACAAACAAATAAAAAAATAGAATATAGAAAAACAACAATTGTTCATTATCTACTTTATCTATAGGAAAATTTTCAAGGCATATAACAAGTTTGAGTTCTAAGAATTTCCTCTAAGGTGCAGACAATACAAAGCACAGAGCTGAATGGAAATGCTTCTGAACTTCAGAGGAACATGTTCTTGTTGATAAAAAGTATCATTTAAATATATATTTTTTTCCTAACAGTGGTGCATAAACCAATTTTCTTTCTTTTTCTCATTCTAAATACTAGAACTATTGAAAGTACTTTGAGTTATTATCTTGCTTGATGCCCAGTTTCAGGGGAATTAAAAGACATTTAGTTTATATCTCCCAAGGCAAAGACTGATAGCTGAAAATAATCTAGCCTATCTGGATATTTTAGGTCAAAGGGAAGTACAGTTGACCCTTGAACAACATGGGTTTGAACTGCAACAGTCCACTTACACAACAATTTTTTTCCAATAAATAATGTAAATGTCTTTTCCTTCCTTATGGTTTTCTTAGTAACTTTCTTTTTCTAGTTACTTTATTGAAACAATACAGTATTTAATATACATAATATACACAAAAAATGTGATTATGTTATGGGTAAGTCTTCCAGTCACCAGTAGGCTACATAGTCAAGTTTAGGGAGAGGCGAAAGTTATATGCAGATTTTCAACTATGCAAAAAGTTCAGTGTCCCTAACCCCTGCATTGCTCAATGGTCAACTAACTGTTCTCTCTTCCACAGGGAAAGACAGAGCTCTCTCAACCCAGGGCTCCCGTGTCTTCACCTGCATCATCTCTGCAATCTGCATAATGGCTCTCTGATAATTGAACTTTGTTAATATAACTTTAGTAACCAATTGGATACCTCATAACAATCTCTAAATTATCTTGAATAACATGAATTCAGTCTCCACACCCTTAATTCTTGGTTTTGGAAAAAAAAAATATATATATATATATTTACTCTATCAAATTCTATTTAATGCCCCCCCCCAAAAGGGTACAGATTAAAAAAACAAATAAATCTTGGCTTCAAATAGCCAAAATACATAGTCTTTCCAACTGTAACCACTGTAGACAAGTTCACTGAATATGTTAAATATTTATATGAAGTTCTTTTAAAAAGCAGAAAGCAAGCATGATTTAAGCCATCATAGTACTGAGAAACCAGCCCTGAAATGCTTATCAAGATGGTATTGTTCAAAAAGGTTCAATTAGATTAAAAAAGAACACAAACAAATATGGGTCCTTAATTTATTAATAGCTTGATTGTTACTAAGATTTTGAAAATGTGGGCTCTGTGGCAAAGAGACACGCATGCACAGTTCTAATTAACACCAATCACAAACGCTAATGGTAGAACCTACTGCTTAAGTAAATGAACATCCTTACCCCTGCTGCTTTGAAGAGCCTGATAGGCATGCACTTTATTGACAAAGTAAGCTAATTTACAGAGTGATTGTCCAAGAGGGAACTGCTGTTTATTTGCAGAGTTTTTCCCATTGAACTCACAGGGCAAACATTGCACTTAAATTGTTAATTAAAATATCAACAGATAAAAATGTAAACATTGGGTTTTCTTCAGAGTAGAGTGACATATGCTCATTTAGAACCAAATCCTCAGATCCTCCTGGTCATTGATTTTTGAGGAATGAGAGTAAGTTCTTTGAAAAGGTTAGGTGGCTGAGATTTATTTGTATCCAAAGAAGAAAACTTAGTAGATTAAAACAACAAACAGGACTCTCAGCTCCTCCACAGAGAGTAACAGAAAACCTATGAAGGTCTCCACTTTCTCTACACCTTCAGTGACAGCCATTTGTGGTTATCGGATGGGACCATCTTGAAGAGCTTAAAGGTGCAGTGAAAGCAGGCTGCTGTGGGTGGTGTGATTTTCTTAAGAAATTATAGAAAAGACCAGGAAAGAAAGAGGCCCAGTGTCCACTTAGCTCCATGAGGAAGAGTCTCAAATTTGAAACAGAAAAGCATTTGGCCTTTCCTGAAAATGTAAAAGTTAATTCTGGAAACCAAGTATTGTGAAATTTTGAAGTAAGAGGATAAATGCCCTGCTAGTTTGACTTGTTTTAGTTGATTTCTTTCTAAAGTATATCTTTATTTTCTTAGGTTACATAACCAAGAGATATCCTTATCTGGTTCTTAAAATGAGTCTTTGGCTAACTTCTGGATATGGGAAACATAACCGTTAATGTGTAAAACCAAATACTTCTCCTAAAATTCACTTCTCTAGATCTCACTTTCCTTCTTAAACTGGGTCCTGAGGAAATCTGGACCTGCCTTAGGAGCTGAAGGGGGAGAAGGATGGACTGGAATTACTGAAGGTCTCCTCCCTTGCACCCACCAGAGCTGAAGATTTTGATCTGTATCAGGTGCTGGCATCCTATCAAAAGCTAGTGCGAAGAAAGGGTTTCACAGCTGACAGAAGGTGGTGGTGGGAGGTGACCAAGGAGAACTCACTAGACTAAAAGTATCTAATATTTATACCTAAATTCTCCATGAGTATGAGGGCAAGTGGCTATGCATATTTATCTTTTCATTTACAGTTTAAGTGCAAGGCCTAACCCACATACTGGGTGCTTGATAAATGTCAAATAAATGAATACTTATAGAGAATTTATATTTCTTAATTGCCAAGGTAAAAAATTATTAAAAATCATTTTTATAACTTTTTCATGCTAAAAATGTACATGTTTATTGATACAAATATGGGTTCTTAAAAAAGAAAAATTATATGCAATCCTAACATTGCAATCATAATTTTTAAACTTTCTGATATTTTATTTTTTAAGGTTTTTTTTCCCTACATAGGCCAAAATGACACATTTCACTTTGTACTTCAAAACTTCAGATTATGTCTGCATAAATTTCTTTAGTCTGTGTTTTTTAGCTAGATGTATCTGCCATTTTTCTCTGTTATTACATGTTATCTAATGTACCAATGAAAAAAAAACACGCTTTCATATGAAAAATTTTAAACACTTAAAAAATTAGAAAAAATAAAACAACGGGTCCAACTATACTCAATGACCAAGCTTAATGATATTCATATTTTGTCATACTTGTTTCTTTGTACTGAATGTATATGTTCCCCTATGAAATTCATACGTTGAAGCCCTAGCCCTCAAGGTGATGCTGTTCAGAGGAGGAACCTTTGGGAGACCAGTAGGTCCAGATGAGGTCATGCGGGTGTGAGCTCTCATGATAGCGTCATAGCCCTTTTAAGAAGAGGGAGACCCTTAAGTCCCTCTCTGTCATGTGAGGAAACAGTGGGAAGTTGGTGGTCTGCAAGCCAGGAGAAAGACAGCTTTCACCAAAAATTTGGCCATGCTGGGTCCCTCATCTCAGACTCCAAAACTGTGAAAAATAAATGTCTATTGTTTAAGCCAACAAGTCCACGATATTTTGTTATGGCAGCCTGAGCTAAGATGCACATCAATAATAATAATAATGGCGTTCTATTTCATTTTTTTTTGATAGACACATTTTAAACCACTCTAATATTTTCAAACATGTAGAATGTTCTTGACTTCTAATGTATTAAATAATGTGAAGTTAAACAATATTACAAGTAATTTATTTTAGGAATACTTGTTTCTCATAAATTCTTAAAAGTAAAACAAAGGGCTTGAAAAATCATACTTTTGCTATTTATTGAAAAATAACCCTCCAAAATTAATGTAACTATAAACTACACATAATTTTAATATAGTTTAATATAGTTTAATGTAGTTTTTTTGCCAAGTTGATGAATTTCTATTTATTATTAATTTATATTTCATTAATTATATGTTTTCATGTTTAATAAATATTTGTATATATTATTCTTTGAGAATTACATAATAATGTCTGTTGTCCAATTCTCTACTGGCATATTTGTCTTTTGCTTACTGATTTATAATTTATTTGTATGTCAAGGTTCCTAATGTTTTGTGAATATTTTTATTCATTTTTGATTTGTCATCAGTTTTGTCATGTGAAAACTAAATTATCACATGGTTATATCTATCAGTGGATTCCTTTATGGTTTCTGTCTTTGATTTCATAAAAAGCAAATATTTCCCATTAAAGTATTTACACATATTTATGTTCTACTATATTTTTTCAAATTTATTTATATTACATGTATATGCCTATTTCATCTGGGAAGTATTTTGGCATAAGTCACAAACTTGAGATATAACTTTATTATTTTTGCAACTATTAGTTAAGTGTCCCAAAAGATCCACCTCTAGGAGCTCCTCAGTGTTATCTCCACCCACACCCAGGTTAAAGCTGATTGCCATCTCCACCACAGTTTTGTTGAATTTTGCAACCTCCTCATCCCTGGCAAAACCTTTGCCGTTACGGACAAACCTCTTTAGTCTTTTCTTGCAGATACTCTTCTTGGTAATATCACTCTAAGCCAAGCAAAGTTCATGATGCAGTAAGAGATGTTGTAACACTTCTATGATCGTGTCAATGTCCTCTCAGCATTTTCCTTGGTTGTAGCAATAGCCTGGGCAAAGGTCCTTCTTTGGTAGTGACCTTGAAAGCTACTATCACTCCATGATCCAAAGGTTGGATCAAAGTAGTGTTCAGAGGAGAAATTGCCACTCTGATATTGGGATGAAGATCATAAATAAAAGGAGGATGCCTGGGAGCATTATTAACAATAAGCAAAATCTGAAAGAAATGGGAGTCTCCAAACAGTACTCTGTTTCACCGGCATAGTGATTTAGGGGGGCAGCTTGGAAAAGGAGCTGGGTTATTCGTGACTTCCTGTTGCCCCTGTAGTGTACTGTTAGTGTGTGCTTATTGACATGCTTGAAGTCCCTGGGGTTCAAACTATGTCAGATCACAAAGGGTTTAAATTTGCAGCCTGCAATACTGTTTTTAAGCAAGACTGTTCTCTATAATGGCCTGGAAACCAGGCATTAACTTGGCTTCCTTATGGATGGAAGTCCTTTCAGGCATCTGTATCCAGAATACGGAGGTTTCATTCATATTGAATATTTGCTCTGGAAAGTAATTTTCCTCCATAATTAGCTTATCTAGAGTTTCCAAAAATTCTTCAGCTGCCTTCACATCAGCAGTCATAGACCTACCATTTACTTTTACACTATTCAATGAATAACAATTCCTGAATTGTTTAAATCAGTAAATTCTGCATCATAGTTGGATCTAGCTTGTTCTTTCGACAACGCAAACGACTATTTTGCTTTGGCCATAATCATCATGTGCTAAGGGGGATATGCTCCTGGGTCTGGTCTTCCATCCAAGCCATTGGAAGATTTTTCTTTTCTGATACCGGATCTTCTCAAATTTCTATTACTCTCAATGTCCTCAAAGAAGCAGACCTTTTGACACTTTCCATCACTTTGTTCTTGTTCTTCAAGACTGTAGTTATGGCACAAGGGGACATGCCTGACTGGTGAGTGAATAATAACTATCATAGTCCTTAATCACTTTTAATTTTGTTTCCAAGTCAATCACTCAATAGAACCTCTTATTAGCAACATTAGCAGTGGATTCTGTGTGCTTGGAGGCCACGCTAAACCCAACTACATGAGATTAAGTCAAATACAAGAGAAAATGGTATAATCAAGAGACACAGTAATTGTGATATGCATAAGGCTGCAGCCAGCATAACATGGCATACTGTTTTACCACAAATATTTCTTTTCTTATAAGTAAAAAAAAATACACTTTAAAGTAATGATTAAAAAGTATAGTGTAGTAAATACACAAACCAGTAACATAGTTGTTATCCTTATCAAGTATTATGTACTGTGCGTAATAGTATGTGCTATAATTTATATGACTGGCATTACATATAGTAGGTTTGTTTACACCAGCATCACTACAAACACGTGCTACTACATTACTATGGTTGTGACATCACTCGGAGGTAGGTATTTTTCAGCTCCACTGTAATCCAATGAGACCATCATCATGTATACAGTTTGTTGTTACCCAAATAGTAATTACGTGGCACATGATTGTATAGCTGTTACAAATAAAAATGTTCCCCTACCACAGAAAACCATCTCATATATCACGTGGCATGCCTGAGTCAATGCGGCCAACACTGTCTTAATTTAAAGATTCAGACCAGTGGTTCCCAAGCTTATCTGGACTTTAATCACTTTGAGATCTTAAAAAAAATTGAATCTCAAGCCACTCTCAAGACCAATAGAGTTACTATTTGTGGGGGTAGGACAATGCATCCATATTTTTGAAGCTCTCCATGTAATTTGAATTAATTAAAATGTGCTGTCAAGCCTGTGATTGTCTATTGTGACAACATTGGAACTCTTTCTTACACAAACTGATCCAGAAAGAAACCTGAACGGTGGTCAAAACATCAAAGTTTTCAAGTTTTCTGATTTTAAATTCGTTTCTCTGATCCTTAGCTTCCTCATTAATTATAAAAATAATATACATTGTCTTAGAACAGCATTTCTTGAAACCTCTTTAAGATCTGTCTACATCAAATTGACCAGCAGGTGTTAAGACACAGAATATGCATTGTCTCCTACAGAATAGTCACAAGGCCCCTCTCCCCTCCTCATCTCCCCAGCACTGAATCTGTATATTTACCAAGTGTCCACAGTAAGATTTGAATTAACGTGAATCCTAAGGAGTTGAAAATTATGAAGTTTATGAAAGGACGTTACAAACTGATATATATATACCCTATTGAAATAGAGCATGATTAGGAAACCAAAAATAAAATGCTTTCTGGCTTAAAACCCTTCTTGCATCCATTCATTCTCCTATGCCTTCTCTGATGTTGACGTTCTGTTTTGTATTGAAATGCACTATTGCCTACTCGGGCAAAGAAGGTACCAGAGGGAATATTGCATAATTCCTTTTGCTAGCAGCATTCGAGCTCCTTGGTAGTTGAACACAAATACACCTCTTGCTGAGAAGTCTTTTCAGAAATGGATTCCCACTTCTAATGCCTCACTATTTTGCATGTGAAGGGAGAGCCAATTTATTGTAAAGACCAGTGCTCTCTCTTCTAACTAGGGCATCAGAAATCTGAATTAGAAGTTTGCTTCTCCTACAACAGAATCAAAGTCTGAATGAGAAGCCCTTGCTTAGGTTTCACACACTTAGTTGAAGATCTAAAAGGATTTGCTTTTGTCCTAAACTTTATTAATCATTTTGTCACCAATGAAACTAAAGCAGTGATTAATCACACACATAATCTACAACAGCTCTTCTGTTGAACTCCTAGTCCTGGTATAAATGATTGTGTCAAGGATTAATCCATTTTATTTGCCTTAATCCTCTGTTTTCATTCTCTTTCTCCACCCCACCCCACCCCACCCCCAACTGCACCCTGTTTACTCAGCTTTTGTGCAGAAGGGTTCCAATTGTCTGTTTGACAACTGGAATCTGCATGATTAATAACAGTGACAGAAACTTGACTAAGGGCTCCACAAATGATGAATAAAAACATTGAGCCCAAGGTCAACAAAGGTCACATCTGTACTCCATCCTCAGACAGGAAAAAAAAAAGGGGGAGGGTGGAGAGGGAATGAGAGAGAAAAACATTTTTTTCCTGCATTAATGCCTTCTCACAGAGGATAATCTGAATACAGCATGTCTGGCCATTTCCCCCCAACGGATGCCTCCTGTTATTAGACTTGCTGTGTAGGCCACCCAGTCTGGTGGAACAGCCCAATTCAGCAATTTCAAATCACAGCTAAATGCCAATGCCTCCAGGGTTTTGACTACCGCAAACAAAGTGAGCCTGCAAGTTGCAGAAGCTTCCCTAAAGTGGGATATCGGATCGTAAATTTCACATGATGGCTATTAAGAGGCATAAGTTGTAGTCAGAACATCTTACAATCAACGCTCCTTCAGGCCTTCCCGTCAGGGCTGAGAGGCCACCCAGCCCAAATCGACAAGGACCAGCATTCACTGTTGATTAATTAGGGGCAGTCAATGCCAGTTTTGAAATTTCTATGCATCTGGTGGAAAACTGTGTTTAATGTCAAAATGATAAACTCTTACATTTCAAAAGAAATATTTTAAACAGGGGCCAGTGCAAAGCCACAAGCTAGCAAATGCTCAATGAATATCATTTGATTATAAGGACTTCAGAAGGTGCTCCGGTAAGTAGAGAAATAAAACTGGGCCACTGTGTTGGCAAATCAGATATTAATGAGCATAAAATAAACATATGGCCTAATTAAAAAAAGAAAAGTCACAATGTGAAGCATAAGATAATTTTACTACATAAGGAAGTGAGTTTTGACGCAACACAAAACGAATAAATATCTGGCTCATTCATCTAACATATTCGTTAAGTCACAGCTTTGTGGTAACACCAGGAATGCCATAGTGAAGAAAATGTACACGGTGTCTGCTCTAAAGGCACCTGCATTCGACAAGACAGACACCAAATCGTAATAACAAGCAAAGCCCCTGGCTCATTAAGAAAGCGATCAAGGTGATCATAAATGTCAGATCTACTTTCTCTGGGGACCACTGAGAGTGAAGAATAAATCTTTTGGGCCTCACCCTTTTGCATGTCAGTTAGCATAAAAACAAAAACAAAAACAAAACAAAAACAAAAACACAAACACCTTGCACAGCCCAGAGCCTATCTGAGAATGTGACAGATACCCAGTGAGTGGTATGTTGAGCTTCCTAGTTAACACATTGACAGAATGAAATAAAACAGTATATTTTGTGATCAAAATAGGTTAAGGCAGAATTTAAACAAGATAAAAATTAAAGATAAAATGAATTAAGTATGCTAGGCAAAAACTACCTTTACTTTGAATTCACTGAAGTACAAACACATTTCTGGGATGCTAATAATGACAAGATGGTGTTTTTATTTTGTTATTTAAATAAAACTTTCAATGTCTACATTCAAGTTCATAAAAATACTTTTCAGTGATAATTGCTAAACATGCCAAGTACATTTATAAAAGCCGGCATATATATTGATAGTAGCAAATGTCTATATTTGGGATGTTCTATATAAACAAAGACATTCAGTAATTATCACAGTTGCTGTTGCTTTCAATGGGGGAGTTGACACAAATGCAAGACCGATCATTTCATTTATAAGGCAGAAAGCATGCGTTTTGGATCACAATTCAATCTCCCTACATAAATTTACATTAGCCTCTATTTCTTTAAACAAAACGATGTTAAAATCTATACATGTTAAAATCTATACATGTATGCAAAGATACACAGAGTTATTTTAAAATAATTTATCTAAGGAGGAGATATTATAAACATAATTTAAAGGAATATTTAATTCAGTTGAATCTCACAAATACATTTATTAATGAGATTAAATAATTAAAATTCAGTGCTGCTAAGAGAGGGAAAGTTCCTTGTTTAGAAACTCTGCATTGATCAAATTATAAGTTTCATTCTACACCCTGGCAAAAAGACACTGGATGAAACTTGTAGTCAATAATTAAATAATAATAATAATGAAGATGATGATGATGTTACCAATTCCATAATGAATGTAATAAGGACATTTATAACAGCAACAGCAATATGAGCAGATTTCATCAATAGAACTCTTTATTAGATGCTTATACCTCATGTAAGTCTTACAATTAACTTTGAGATCCCAGGGCCAGAACGGAAGCACGTGCTCTAAAATGAGCTACATTCTTTAGTATGGCTTCCACAGATTGTTTCTATGTTCTCTATTTTGTTTTCTTGGAACTTATCATCATTTTTATTTCCCTTTCCTTGCAATGTGTTAGGCTTCTAAAGTTGTAAATGGCCCTCTGAGTAATTATTTTCCAGTGACCCTCTTCCAGGATCTTTCTGAGTGGATAAGAATAAAAGCATATGTACATACTGTTGTAAAAATTTAGAAGTGTAGCAAGATATCTGTCCTGACCAATGTAAAAAAAAAAATAGAGAGAGGTGTCTGTGGCCCAATGACTGATGGCCTGAAAGCCAGACTGAGACTAAGCAAAAAATAAGGGGCACTGAAGGTTTATGAATAAGACAAAAGTGGTGTTAAAAGATATACAGGGGCTGGAAGGCAAAGTTCTTCCCTCTGAATTTTCTAATTTTGATACTTCCCTGTGTCTGTACATCAACCAAATTAGGTAGATCTGCCACAACCACCCCAATCTCAAATGTTGTATTTAATGACAGCTGACTTGAAATGAAAATTATTGCACAAGTTGTAATGAAACCTTTGCCATTATCCATTCCATGTGCCCATATTAACTGTTCATACATTCTCTGTGTGTGTTTTTGTGTGGATAATTACTATATCAAAATGCATGCTATCATAAGGACAAGTTTCTTAGCAAATCTGTGAAAGGAATACATAAGTACTTAGCATCTGCTATCAAGTTTGACTTTCCAAAAGCCATGGGGTCTAAGCAAATGCTTTTAAGAATGAATCATAGATTATATTTACTAAACAAGAAAAGTAAAATTTATACAGACTATAAGCTGTTGACTATCTCTTAGTATGTCTTTGTTGCATGATTTGCTTTTGGTATTCTTGCCTGGCGCTTCCTTTTTCATAATGGGAAAGACAAATTTTCTGTTATTTGAAAGTCCAGATCATGTAGAGAGAGCCAGGTCTCCAAAGAGAATACACATCTCACTTGAATCCCCAGCTTTGGGAACTAAGAAGGGTTGGACTAGGACACATGACAGAATAGGTTCTAACACTGTGTTTGTGTGTGTGTGTTTGGGGGTGGGGGGAGAGCGGGGAGCCAGAGTTCTGAGCCTAAACTGGGAGAGTGGTGACACTTATTAGTTGCTTATGAGGCAATTAGCCACCATACAAATAGTGACAACATTTGAGTACCTTCTATATGGATCCGATGGTCTATCAAGTCTGTTTTATGATGTTAACATTAATGGCTTTCAATCATCACCTTAACAGCTACTATGAGAATGTGTTAAAGAAGCACCATTTGGAACAAGTGATCGCTTTTACAGCTCTATCCAAGTTAGGTTTCATGAGTGGAAGGCACATAAAGAGCAGGTTGGTGATAGTTTTCAGACTATAGTCCTGTAAATTTGCAGTGGTCTTTTTGACCAATAAGAAAAAATTTGGGGTGATATGGTGATATGGATCCCATGAGGCAGGCTTTTAAGGATTCAACCTCTTCATTCACTGGAGCCGTTCTCCTATGTATTGCTTTAAATGTCTAAATTCAACAGAAATTAAAAAGACAAAGAGAGAATGAGAGAGAGAGAGAGAAAAAGAGAGAGAGAGAGAGAGAGAGAGAGAGAGAGAGAATTATACTGTTGCTCAAAAGCAAAAATAATATTAAAATAAAAGCAGCAACAAAGAATGAAAAGAAACAAAGATAAGAAACACATTTGGAATAGAGGATTTTTAGGGCAGTAAAACCACTCTGTATGATACTATTATGGCCAACACATGTCATTACACATGTGTCCAAATCCACAGAATGTGCAACACCAGGAGTGAACCCTTGGGTGAACTATGGACTTTGGGTGATAATGATGTGTCAGGGTAGGTTCATCAATTGCAATACATGAATTACTCTAGTGTCAGATGCTGATATGGGATGAGGCTGTGCACGTGTGGGAAATGGGGTATGTGGGAGATTTTCATACCCTCTGTTCAACTTTTCCATAAACCTAAAACCCCTGGTAAAATAATCTATTTTTAAAAATATACATTTGTAAAACCATTGATCTAGTATAGAAGAAGAAACGATTCTAGAGAGGATTAATGCATTGCCATAGGTCATCCAGCTCATAAATGTCATAACTGGTGAGTTTCCTGAGATTGTGATTTTAATATTGTTTCAAAACACAAGTGCATTTTACAAGATGGCAAAACCAATGATCTTTTTGTTGTGCGAAAAGTTGCTAAATCTCACACCAAATCTTACACACAGAAAATGAACTTCTTTCTTCCTCCCCCTCTGGTGTTTCCACTGCACCTCACTGCCACTCCAAAGGCCAAGCCTTGACATTAAAGCTGAACTTTCGGGAGGTTCTTATTAAATTGCAAATATGTTATATGATTGGAGTACAATATTAACTGTTTGGTAAATAGGAGTATGTGTAGGGTAGAAAAAGGAGAAGAGAACAAAGTGGGTGAGGGTTAGAAGAATGGTATAGTAGTAGAAACAGCTGAGTCTGGAGAGGGTAAAATAGGTTTAAGGGCTGAGAGCACCCAGGTAGCCTATGAGAAATGGAGGTACACACAGACATATAACTGAGGGCAAGAGTCTGGGAGACATTCTTAACATGAATGAATGAATGAATGAATGAATGAATAAATAAATAAATAAATAAATAAATAAATAAATAGTAATAGCTTGGTGCCTATCTTATAACTAGAGTATGAGAAAAAAATAATCACGTACTTGAACTTACGTATTTTTTGTTACACGACAGTTGCATTATTTGGAAAGTAAGATGCTGCTGCTGCTTCTTCTTCTTCTTATTATTATTATCATTATTGTTGTCATTATTGTTGTCATTCTCATTGTTGTTGTTATATTGAGAAAGACCCAGCAGAGACATAACACATATGAATAAGAACCCTTCTTAGAGTATGAAAAAATTGAATTTAAAGAAGAGAATAAAAACTCTTCTTTAAATTGGCATTTTTCCCCCTTGAAAAATAAGAGGCCCAGGTGCTACCTAAAGCAAATCCACCACCGAGGACAAGTAACTGCCAATCAATTGTTATATACGTTTTAAAACTCTTAGATGTTCATAAAATTATTATGCCTTGATTTCATGAACTGATTTCTCATGACTTGCTACAGATTAAAGCCAATAATTTTCATTATTGGAAAATGATGAGTTTCCTGGGATTGTGATTTTAAAATTGTTTCAGGACACAATCTCATTTTACAAGGCAGCAAAAGAAATATTTTTGTTGTGTAACATGTCTCTGAAGCTCACGTAAAACATGACATAGAAAAGCAGATCGTGTCCATTTGCTGCTCCTGTGATTAAAGTTCGTGTCACTCAGTTTAATAAACATTTTTGAGAGGCTCTATCTTAGTGCTTTGAGGCTTTAGCTTTGGGTAGTTTAGGAAGAATACACACACACAAAATGTTAGAAACAAAAATGCATTCACGTATCATGAATGCTATGGAAGAAGAGGTGATTGGGACTGACAGGAGGAGAGCCCCACACTTTCTCTATCTAAAGTAATGAGCAGCCCTGGGAGGAATGGCCTCAAACTGAGTTTTTAATAATGAGAACCACAGATTCTGGTGGATAGAGAGAAAAGAGTCAGTCCAGGGCATAAAAATTCCCAAGAGCAAATTCAAATGACTTTATGATGAGTAAAGGTAGTGGAAGGCAGGCGATTTAGCCTGACAGTAATTGAAAGGCTGGGCCTAGTGGCAGTGAGTGATATAAAGGAAGGGAGCACGGTAAAGTGTTCTGTGTCCTTGGAGCACAGAAAAAAAAAATGTGTCCACATAGTTCATTCTGTTGATTTCTTTGGTTGAACACAATCGTTTCTTGTAACCAGTGCGTGGGTGTGGGGCGGGGGTGTTGTATATAATTAGGATATGTCAGAACATGCTAGACTTTTTTTCTTTTTCTTTTTCCTTTCCTTTTCTTTCTTTCTTTTTTTTTTTCTTTGCAAAATTAGTTTAGCTTACTTGATTACTTGAGAAATTACTTGGAAACAAACTTTCCAGGACTGTATCAACAGAAACAGTAACTCAAACCTGGTTTGGAACAAATCAGACGGTGCCACTCCTATCCTGCCTTCTTAGAGTCCTTCAGAAAAATGCAAACTCTTGAGCTGTGTTTTTAAGCTCTTCTACCATCTGGCCCCTACTGACCTCTCCCTGCTCACTTTCCATTTCTGTTTCTGAATGACTTTTACTTCTCTTTGTAGATGTGGTTCAGGGGTTGCTTCCTTTGGGAAGTCTCACTCCTCATGGGGCTTTGTTCTTTCTATTTCCATAATAACCTGCTGATGTTTCCATCATCACCTTTCCTGCGTTACTGTATGTTATCTGATAAGGTGTCAGTCGCTCCACTAGAGTGACTCAAGCTCATTGTTGTATCCTCAGTCCCTAGCACAAGAGCTGCCATAGATCCATTATTCAGTATACACTTAAACTAAGGAGAATATTATCCATGAATCGCTTTGAGTATTTCTTTAGGCAAATTGTCCTTGTGTGATGCTAATGTCTTATTCAGCTATTTGCTAAACTTTCATTCATATTTTTGACATTGTTATGTAGAGTTACTTTTATAAGGTTGATGTTTATTCTACATTTAAAAGAACAATCTGTGGAAAGTATTAGAAGCATTAGCTTTTAAAAATGTACACAGTGGGTCCTTACAGCCTTTTTGTTTGAAGATCGCCCATTACTCTTTACACACATATACATAGTTATTTTAAAAACTGTTAGTTTAGTTACACTGGGGCCTCATCAGCTCACTACAGTTGATCAGTTAAAGGCAGGCATCTAACTTGAGCTGGAACAAAGAATCCCTCCTTAGGAACTCTGGAATTGAAATAGAGAAGGTGTGGCCATCTATTTTGGAGAGCCTAGAATATGAGACGCAATTTTTGACAACTAGACTTCCTTTTACAAAGCCCGATGAAATACAGAAAATCACTTTACAAAGATAAAGAAAAGACTAGACTAACCCTGGTCAGTGTAGAAAAGGGACGAAATATGGAAAGCAACTCCTAAGTATATCTGAAGTTGTTTCTTCAGTAATTCTTCAGCTCAGCCATATTCCTGTTCTTGGGCTTCATGAATAACTAAGTAGCCTTATAATAAATCTATATATTTTGTAAGCCAGTTTGAGTCAGATCTTTCTCTCTTGCAACAAAGATCCAAATTATTACAATGTACTAGACAAGGTCCAAGCTTCTTTTCAAATTATGGATTTTAATTATTTTTCTGATACATGACACATTTTCTAAAAATATTTCAGTTGGGTAATTGCAAACTTAATTCTGGCAACTAATTACTGGAAAAGCAAGATCTGTGAAAAACAACCATTCCTACACTGCATGTGTAAAGAAGGAAATTAGAAGCAATTTAGAATTGTAGAAGCATAGAATGAAGTCCAAACACTTAACTTTAATGTTTTTTCTTTTATTCTAAAAGCTCATTTAAATAGGAGACCCTCAGTGGCAACTAACATTAAAAGAAGAAGAAGAAAAAAAAAACACATTTGTTTTCTAATTAAGAGAAAAATGTATTCGGAAATTTTAGTAAACTTTGTTTTCCCAATTTGACTAGGATTTTTTTCCCCCATCATCCCCATCTCGTCTGAGATTACAGTTTGTAAAGACTAATTCCAGTAATAATGATTTCTCTCTGCCACTGGAGACTACTTCCCCCTTCAGCACACCTTACAAACATTTCTTGATTAAACCTTCCAACAATTCTTGGAAGGAAATTGGGTGATATTTTCCGTGACTGCATGGTCTCTGGGGATAGTATCTATTGGGATAAACCAATTATGAAGACAGTAAGTATATCTATCAGCAAAAAGATAGAAATCACAACATCCTGAAAGTTTTCTTCAAATACTCATCAAATGGTAAGTCATTGCCAAATGCACATTTAGCTAATTTCCTAATGAAGGCCCAGCTGTGAGGGTGAGATGATAGTCATAGAAGTGAACCCAATAGATGTTTTTCCATACTTCTTTGTGGTTAAGTGTTCAATCATTTTTAATTTTGTAAAGATATTGATTTATAAATAATTTTGCTTTAGGTTGAATCCAGCTGCCAATCAACCTTATATAAATGAGGTTTGTGTGTATGTGTCTGAGAAAGAGAGAGAGAGAGAGAGAGAGAGAGAGAGAGAGAGAGAGAGTGAGCGAGCATGGGGAGCGGGGAGAGAGAAATATCGGGGTCACACTGTATTTTTTGATGAATCCATATTAATCTAGGCTGGGTGATAAGGGCAAATGAAAGTTTTTTGTCTAATAATGATAATACATTAATACTATATATTATTCATTTATATTGTAGTGTTGCTCAACGTAATTGTCCTCTGATATCTAGTTAGTGGTCAGATATTTAGAGATGAATTATAGTATGACAAAATTTTTCATTATGCATAATTGATGAGAGTTATTTTATAAATATATATGTAAGTAGCATTGTCATTTTATGAATGAAAATGGTGGGTCACATTTTTTAACTGATTTAATTATTCAAACTTTCTTTAGACTAATTTGAAACATTTATTCTTTGGGTTAAATTATGGCAACTTCATAGTAAGCAAAAAGAAAACAAACAAAAATAATTGGATCTTTCATTTACTAATATAGGGTGAAGTGACTTACCCTGACCTTTATCAGATAACATAATTTACTTTCACTTAGGAAAACTATTGTTAAAGAGACCAAAAACTCACTAAAAGGATCGTAATAATTCCAGTAATTATATTTTATATTTTCAAGGCTGGAGTAAGTAAAATACAATTTATAAATATTGGGAAGGAACCACTTTACAGAGTTAGAAAAGCCATAATAGATCTTCTTCAATTTACTGTGCAGAGATGAGTATATTAGCAATCTTGAGTTATATCTATGTGTCACATGGTCCTCCCCTCATTGCAGGGTCCAGGGCTGCTGGAAACACGAGAATTTCCATATGCTTATTGAGGAAAGGCTCATGTGTAAACACCCACAACTCAGTTTGAGTTTAATCTGCTAAATCAATGTTCAGAAGATGTTGGTTTGACCCCTGCTTCAGATGGTTGGCACATTTCACTGTTGAGTAGTCTGTTGCTTATTTAAATATTTGCATTTGTTTATGTCACACAAAAATGTTGATGGCTAATAGCAAAATTCAGGATTTACATAAATACATATGAGGTATATAAATACATATTAGGCCATTATCTTAACTGGGATGAATAAGAAGGTATTAACAAATGCAAGTCAAGGAATTTGGACACTGTGGTGGCAGCAGTATGTTGGAAATAAACCCTAGAAAGTTCTGTGGCACATTCTACAAGGCTTAATGTGGTGAGAATCAAGAAAAGACACTTTTTGATGTCACTGACCCAAGTCAGATTAGAAGATATTCTGTAGACAAATCTCTGTAGCATCATCTAACTTCTTCATTCATTGTCACATTTATGAATAGATGGATTGATTGACTCACTCATTCTTTTATTTATGCATGCATACATGATCTATTCAGAGTCTACTGTAATATGTCAGGCATTATACCAAGAATCAAGAAAAAAATACAATATAACATTTATCCATCATTTGTTCATAGTCTAGCAGATACCAACAGATGACAAAGTAAGTACCAATAACACTGATGAGTAAAGAATTTCTATTAAAGAAATTCATAGGCAGGTCTAGATGTGAGGGGTTTAGTGAGGGACTGAACACTTGTTGTGATATAAGAATCTTACAACCCTCAAGGCAGAAATGTTTACACATGAACTTACTTTTCACTGTGAAGAAATATATTAAAAGGCTTTGAGATTTAATAGATAATTCTAATGCCAGTTTTTTTTGACAGTAAAAAATAAAGTCTAGAGGCCTGCCTGCCATCTTGGATAGGAGTCTTTATCACTCTAAGTCTCAGTTTCTGAAACTTTAAAACATAAATGATGATAATTGTCTCATTAGTGTTTCTTGAGGATTATATACAAGAGTGACCATAAAATGCTCATCTGAGTACATGGCTCAAGATGCAGTCACTCTTGTTATTTCCAATAATTGCTACAGCTAAAGAAAAATCTTTCTACAAGCTTCTGGGCTCAAGAACAAAACAAGAAAGAGAAATGGATCATGTCATTTTTCCTTGATTTATAATCCAATTCAGTGGGTGGCACATAGATATTCAAAAAATAACTCTTAAAAAGACAATGCTGTGTTTGTGTTCCAACTTACTAGATAAGGAAGCTTGAGGAAGTAAAAGTCGAACTGATTGTTAAAGGCAAGATGGGGTCTGAGACATATAAAAAGAAAGGTGGTAAATAATGCTCATCTCCCTCCCCCCCAAAAAATCCCACAACTATTTAAAATTCATAAAATCTGAAACTTAAGTATTTTTCCTAAAAAATAACATGTTTGAGGTATTCTAGATGATAACAGAATCTCTGAATGAATAACTTGAAATGAAGATGTATGTGGTATTCTGATGTATGTGGCATTCAATACAAATCTAGTTTAGCATCACGTTTCCTGATTTCAAAATATATTACAAAACTACAATAATCAAAACAAGGTAATACTGACACAAAAATAGATACATAGATCAGTGAAAGAGACTAGAGAGGCCAGAAATAAATCCATGCATTTGTGGCTAATTAATTTATGGCAAAGGAGCCTCAAATATATGATGGGAAAAGGATAGTATCTTTAATAAATAATGTTGG
Organism: Cynopterus sphinx; assembly: GCA_030015415.1. NCBI lineage: Eukaryota > Metazoa > Chordata > Mammalia > Chiroptera > Pteropodidae > Cynopterus > Cynopterus sphinx. Next base: position 8,931,311 of record CM057387.1, read on the forward strand.
GAAAACTAGATAGCCACATGTAAACTGAACCCTTACTTACATCATATATAAAAATCAACTTAAGATAAGGACTTAAATTTAAAACCTGAAAACATAAAAATCCTAAAAGGAAACATAGAGGTTAAGCTCTTTGAATTTGGTCTTGGCAATGACTGTTTACAAAGGCAAGAACAACAACAACAACAACAACAAAGCTAAGAAGCTTTTGCAGAATAAAGAAAACCATCAACAAAAAGAAAGATTGGGAGAAATATTTGCAAATCACTTTATTTGATAAGGGGTTAACATCTAAATTACATAAACAAATCACACAATTCACTAACAAAAGAAAACAACAAATAATAGAATTTAACAACAGGCAGAGGACCTGGACAGACATTTTTTCCCCAAAAAGATATACAAATGGCCAACATGTACATGAACATGTGATAAGGTCAGTAATCATCAGGGAAATGCAAATCAAAACCACAATAAGATATCATCTCACATGGTTAGAATGGGTATCAACAAAAAGACAAAGGATATCAAGTATTGGTATGGATGTGGAAAAAGAAAACTTTATGCACTGTTGGTGGTGTGTAAACTGCTATAGCCACTATGGAAAACAGTAAGGGGTTTCCTCAAAAAATTAAAAATGGAACTAACATATGATCCAGCAATTCCACTACTGAGTATAGATCCAAAGGAAATAAAAACAGAGTATTTAACAGATATCTTCACTTCCATGTTCACTGAAGGATAATTCACAATACCAAGATATAAAAACAACCTAAGTGTCAACAGATAAATGAATAAAAGACATGTGTGTGTTTATATCTACATGTAAACACTCTTATATAGCGACAGATAACATATACACACACACACACACACACATACACACACATATGTATACACACAGTGATGGATATGTTAATAAAATAGTATATCAAATTATCATGACGTACATTTTACATATCTAACAATTTTATCAATTATACCTCAGTGCACCTGAAAAATTACGTATATTTATCTAGTTTGGCTGTTCTGAGAGGTTTGTATTAGAAGTGAATATGAAACTGTTCTCTTGGTGCAGTCCATGTTTTTAGGAACTAAGCTTTCAACCCATCCCCACGATTACTATAGAAAAAATGAATTGATACCTTGTTGCTTTTCCCACCCCTCTAGGACTATATTCATCTGTCCTGGGATATGCAGCAGAGCTATCCTGGAACAGTGAATTTCTTTCCCAGTATTTTATTTTGAAAATTAAGAAAAGTTAAGCAGGAACTCACTGTATATTTGTCAATTTGAACTGAACTATATGTTGAGCTTTAATGTTTAGGAAAGGTGGTGACTGGTTTTAAAACTAAGTACGTTTTGACTAATCAGGTTGCTATTTTGTAATGATGAAGAAGTTGTGAATTTTAGCATTTATAATCCAATCACATCATTTGGGGACTGGTAATAAAGTATGGCTTATATGATGTACCCAATCAGAGGTAAAGACAGGGAACATGATTGTCTTCTATAATTTTGTTATAAATCACAAAATGTATAATTTTCACACTGATGTGAAATGAAAGCTTAAGAGAGATATGTGTGCTAGGTTGCAGTTCCCTTTTTTTTTTTAGGAGAAGTTTATAAGAGGCAATATTGGCTGCTCAAATATAGGGAGACTTGAAAGTAGAAAGAAATAACCATAAACAGTAAAAGTTGGTCTCATAGCAGACCACATGATCCCCAGATCTAGTCCTAATGTATACAGTGTTGTCAAGCAAATCTGAAAATAGACTTAGAGTGATATTCAGTTGGGAATTAGGGTGCTTCTTTTAAGGAGATTGACTTCTAGAAATCACATTCTGACAACACTGGGTGCATTCTGCTCCATTTTTTTTTTTCTGGAGGGAGTCATCTTTTTCTATAGGAAAAAAGAAAATATCACTGCCATTTATTAGCTTTTGACAAGCCTGATGCAGTGGTGAATAATTTATGAAGATGATGGTAATAATGGTGATGATTAAAAGATGACAAAGTAAAAGTAAATAAAAATGAAGAGTAAGAGGAGACACAGGAAAAGAAGGAGAAAAATAAACAAAGAGAAGCCTACTAACTAGATGTTGCACCTTGTAGTTGGGTTCTCACAACTCTGAAGAAATTATTATTCCCATCACTTTACAGATGAGAAAGCAGCGTTCAGAGAGATGAACTGTCCCCACCTGTACTGGACATCTGTTGCTCCTGATGCTTAGAATCAATTACCCAATCCCCACTCTATTTTTCTTTTTTCCAATAAGAGCAAAATTGGAATAATTTTCTGTCATGGAAGCACTCATCATTCACTCTTCTCTGTGCTTAAGTAGTAGCTCCAGGAAAGAGCACAGGACAGGTTTGTGCTGTCCTGTCAATTGTCTAGTCAATGCATCCTATTCTTCTGGCTTCAGTGTTTGGCTTAGGGATGCATCTATCAGGCTTAAGACTTATGTTCAAATTGTTGGGCTGAAAAAGCTTTTTTCCACTAAGCTTGAACCTGGGAGAATTTAGGATTGAAACCATTAGTCTCTATCAAGTAACCAAATGGAGCCTAAGAGTAAAGTTAATATAAATAAGAGAGTAAGAGAGTTAAGATACAGAGATTGGGTTTTGGTGACATTGTCTAAATTTTGAAGCCAACCATGCCTCAAAACTCTACTATTCTGGAAATTTTAATTATATGAAGAATATATATATATATATATATATATATATATATATATATATATATATAAACACACACACACATATATGTATATATATACACACACACACACATAATATATATATATACATATATATATTTTTTTTTTCTCTCAATATTTGTGTGGTTTAAGCTTCTATAATTCTCTCACTGGCAATGAAAATAATTCTGACCGACACATGAAGTCAACTAACAAGTTAGTGGCAAAGTGAGCATTCAAACTAGAATTCTATCACTACAAAGTTTATGTTCATAAACAACATATAACCTCCCAATTTAAGGGAGAGTTTCTAATCCAAAAAATATGACTAATAAGTTGACTAGTCCTAATTTTGATGTGGCTTGCTGCAGTACCCATATTTCTCTTATTGCAAAACCAAGGTAATAACATAATTTATCTCACTGAGTTATAAATATTCAAAAAGGTATTTCATGTAAAATGCTTTGAATGATTATTAGCATGTGGTAAAAAGTCCATGTTAGAAATTATTATTTCTAATTCTTATAGAGTTCAGTGTGCCAGGGAATGATTGAAACTAATAATTTCTCTTTTAGAGAAGAGCCACTAGAGTGTCATCTATCTATGTCCTTGCTTATACCAGTTCATGTCAAATCAAACAAAAATAGAAAATAAAAAAATGCTAGATGCAAACGCTTTATACCTTACACTTTTGTGCAACAGTTTTATCTGGACCATATTTTTAAGAGACTATCTTTCAAAACGTCAACTCACAACTTTGTTGTTTTGGCATGTATAGGGTCAAAAAATCCAAAAGAAGAGTTTTTCAGGTGTAAACACAGTGGTATGCTATTTAGATAAGTTTTGCAACTTTGAGGGCTTATTTGGACCGATATGCACTGCAGATGCATCCTCCTGCTCTGGTGGCCATTCTAAATTTGTAGTTTTTGTTTGAAATCAAGGTGCCTAGAAAAGGAAAGTGGAAATTGAGTTGTTTTAAAGGTAGGAGCAGAAAAAAAAATAAATGCAAAGTCAGACCACTCTGGGAAAAAAAAATGGCTGAGTTAGTCACACTATGCCAAGCACACAGAATTAATTTGATTTCACTTGTTCGCAGGCAGAATCAAGGCAAAGAGTGTGAAGTATAAGCTGCTAGTAACTCCCACTGGACAGGGACCATGGCATGTCAAAAAGTCCATATGAATTCACAACTTTAAGAGCTAAAGATGCATTGAAAAATACGTTGGTAATGTTTTTCAGGTCTTTCCTTGAATATCAGTGACATTCTGCCAGAGGAAGTGGTGGCAAAAACGCTCTACTTAATATCTCCCACAGCCACAGGTGCAAGCTGATTTCTAGAGCCAGCCTCTAGAGACGAGCAAACATTATATTACAACGGATGTCATTAGATGTACAGAAGGTAGCATAAGATGCCTAATTTATTCACAAAGTGACATTTTATTTAGTGCAAATAGGCAATTTGGGCATTTACCAGAGGCGCTTTTAGTAATAAAAGGGTGTTACTAAAATAGGTTGGAACACCTGACATTGTTATCTTTATTATACAAGTTGCTGTTCTTTGACTGTGGCAGGATTTAATCATAAAATATGAAATATCTAGAATTCAATAACCTTCCTGATAAACATATGCTCCTCCCTCGTCCAACACTACATGGTACCTCCTCGAGCCATAAGCTAGTTACTGTTAGAGGTCAAGTTAGCATCAGTCTTTTATTATTATTCATCAATGTTTCCAGAGTGATTTTTGCATAGAAGTGGTTTTTAGAGATCGGCATTAATTTACTACTACAGTCAAAGGTTAACTACTATAGTGAATGCTGTGCTTAGCTGAACACAGGGTCATCGTGTGCTTTTGCTGCTCTGGCAGTTTATATCTGTTTATGTTATCTGGTGATATGGCTTGATAGTAGTGGGGTCATCCTTAAACATTAGCCATTTTGTAGATTCTCATCAGCCCTTTAAATATTAAAATTGCTATCTAGTTCTAAGGGTAGAAATTTTTTTCTCATCTCTTTATTCTTCTTACGCCTAAGCTTATTGCTGAATGTATACAAAGCATATTAGGAATCAGATGACATATTATGACAAGTGGCTGTCAAGTGCACAGCTTAACCAAATGTAACTGAGACTACTTCTTATTGAAATTACGAGAGAAATAAAACCTGTTTTCTCTGTAATCTTCTTTCCAAGCATGGACCTATTTCTCAACTTAGTTCCAAGGTTCCTCATAAACTTCGTGTCAGCTTCTTGAAAGAGAAGCAAATGTATATACATCTTTGAATTCCCAGAACCCTGCAGAGTCTGTGATATCTAAGAGATGCTCATTACATTGTTTTTTTGAACTGAGCTAAGGCACAACTTTATTGTTTACCCATTTCTAGTACCTTCTTATTTTAACAAATGAATCTAGATGGTATAAACATCTTCATGTACTGACAGACAATCTAATGGTGAATTTCAGATGCCGATAAGGAGAGGTATTTTGAGGCAGAGGATTTGGGTACATTTCTTTCATCACATCTTAGACCAAAGCCTCTTAGATCTGGATGATAGCTAACTTAAAAATAAAACTAAAACCCTGTCTTCTGTGATTATGTAAACTACCCACATGGAATGCCCTCATGCTGAGAGAAATAATGATTCTTCAAAAAAAAAAAAAAGACTTCAAATAGCTGTAAAATATAAGCTTAATAATTAGGAAGCTAAGAGAGGAATCTGCCAAGCATTTCATCATTATTATGATTTCTGGTGTGTTCTGCTATAACTGTGGCAGGTGGCGTTTGGGGCCACACATGACTTATCCATGAAAGCTTTTGAGGACACACCACTGCCTCTAAATAGAGCATGATAGCTGCTCTCACACAGAATTTCTGAACACCACCGATGAATGTGGAACACAACCATTCAAAGAACGTTTGAGGTGCTTCTCCACCAGATTTGTGAGCCGCTTAGTATAATAGAGCCACCCGCCAAAGGCGGAGGCCTACTTTCCAATGAAAAGGTAGCCTAAGAAAGACAGCTGCATGGGTGCCGTGTTCAGCATGCAGCCTGAGCACAAACAGTCCACCCAAGACACTGCCCCTGTCCTCCTCTTTCTCCCAAGTCAGCAGGGACCAGAACGCACAGGGATCCTACACATGCCAATGATCAAAGAGCGCAGATTTGCCTATGGTACTTCCTACGGGTCTGCAAGAAAAGAGCTCTCAACAAGAGGGACAGGGAAAGTATATTTTGAAGCCCTTTTTTCCCCTAAAAGACTTCAGAACACATCCCAGCACTGTGAGCAAATTCTAAGGCATAAGGTACTAACAATAGTCTCTGTTGGGTAAACTTAGAACAGCAACCAGAAAAAAAAAAATCCTGAATCCTACCTTTATCCCTGATGAATACGAGTAACAGTTTATTGGCAATGGCAAAAAAAGGCAACTGCCTGGGAGAGGATGTAACCTTCAATTACACAACTCTCAACAAGATTCTTTTAATTTTCTGAGTGCAGTATGACATTTTTATCACTTCATGTTATTTTTGTTGTTGCTTGGTATGCCTTCCTGTCTTCCCATAGAACCGCCAGTTTAATCAGTAGATTTGTAATCTGTAAGTGATAACAAGTGGCATTCTGAAATAATTCAATCACTAGTATATGGAAACACATTACGGCAAAAAAGCTGATATCATTGACAAGCACCAGTTATTTTACTAATGAACGTAATATTTAAATAAATGCAAAACAAAGCTCTCCTGGAACACATTCATTCATTCATCGAATCTTGTCTCTTCCTACTCCTCAGAAAAATCTGCTGAAAACACATTAGGAATCTGTAGTAATAAAATTCATTCCTTTGTGATGCTGGTCGGTGCTGCAGCTAGACTATTATGTTGTAACTTTATTGGACATAAAATCTAATATGATTAGATAGACTTATGAGTTTTTCATAAAAACGAATAAGATCATAGGTGTGGCCAATCTGAATGGCATCCACTAGAGTCATGAAGGAAGATAACTTAGCACCATTTAAAGCTATTCCTGTCATTTACCCTCTCTCAAGTAGTCCCCAGTACTCCCTAGAAACACATGTCAACAATTTCGAATTGCAGTAAAACCGAGATTCCTTAAAGGCTCCTATTATGATAATTGCTGCTAGAAATAGCAAGTATTGGTGTGTGTGTGTATTCATACATTCCCACAATGAGTTATAAAACCGTAATTCTTTGCATTAAAACCAAAGTTTTAGAGCCTCGGTAATATATCCATTGCTAAGACAACACACAATGGGAGTCTTATATGTGAGTAAAAAATGTTGAATAAAGATTAGCCTCGCTTTAAGCAGCATTACAAATATCTGATTCTGAATTTATTTTTCAATTGTTCATAGTTAAACTCTTTTATTCTGTGCTCTGTATGAGACTTCTATTTGACCCTAGATTGCTCGTTACAAGAAACACAACATAAAAGCCTACCTTTCTGGATTCTAACATCCACCAGTAAAACCCTGGAGTTTTATAGAAATAGATACAGGTATTGATTTCTCTCCATAAAGATCATAGGAAATTCATGACTCCTTGGCCACTTTTAATTAGCATAAAACATGCTTTGTTGGTGAGATACAGGTTCTCTGAATCCTTGAGAGAAATTATTATTGCCATACTAGAAATATAATAATCTAGGGAGTCTAGGTAAAACTTTCTTCTCTTAAAAATATTCTCTCAAACTCTATGCTGAACTTATGCTGCCAAATACTTTTTATTTTTCCCCATGGAATTGCATTTAGTTTTTCTAAATGTCTACAATTGATTGAATGGTTCAAAGGAATACTATGTTATTATAAGAATTTTGCAAGCCTGTGGTGATGTTTTGTTCCGCCCTTGTTCATTATTTGTCACTGTAAAAAAATGTACCAGTACAAACACTGAGATCTTAACGGAATAAGAGGTTGTCCCCTCCCTCAACAAAAAAAGATTGTTCACACTGTATTTAAAACTATAAGAATATCAAATTGATAAGAAGTCTCCTTATTTATGGTAGCAAAACAGGCCAATACAAGTCCCTTGCCACTCATGACCACTTGTTACTTAAAAAAACTACACCCACATCTTTGGGAGTAGGGAACATCATCTTTGAGAAGCTCTTCCTATGAAGCAATTCATTACAGTAGATACACTCAGATTTATAGCCTTAACCATATCAGCTCTTTACTGATATTAATTTTAGTCAGTAATAACATTTAAAAATCATAAGATGAAAGAAGTTCCTTTTCTGGTTTTCAATGCTTCTTGTTACATCAAAGAGAAAAACTATTTGTGGAGCTGTATGTGTTTAACATGTACTTAATACTTCTTGATCTTTTTGTCTAAAAAAGAAAAGTATAAGGGCACAGGTATAGGACTGATAACAGTATCTAAGAGCATTTAATAATTTTTTTTCATTACTTTTTGGAGAGGGTATATTTAAGGTTGTCTTCTATTCATAACAACTGATACATTTTAGAATAAAATTAAGTTTTTATGTTGAATTTAAAAAATATGTCAGTTTAAGAATACTATTTAAACACTGTAGAATAGGTAGAAGGTTATGTGATATGGAAGCTTTCTGGAAATTGTATGTAGTGAATCTCAGATATGCTAACAAGAAAGTAGCACATGAATGCATACTACTTGGAGAGGACAAAGTACAGCTACACATTTAAATGCCAAATAAATCAATTGTCTTTCCTATATTGTAATGAATTTGGGCAGAGATTGATTACCTTTTGTAAGTTTGCAGAGAGGCCAACTGAAGCTGATATAGAAGGCTTTATGGCAGGAGAAGTAAGCAGAAGTTTTAGATATACCAGGGAAATCAGGTATATCTAAATAGCGTTGTGCACTGAAAATTTAATGTGCATAGGAATCCCCTGAGGGTCTTATTAAAACGCAGATTTTTATTTCATAGGCCTGGGATGAGGCCTGAGATTCTGCATTTCTAACAACTCTTTCTGCTGTTAATTCAGAGTAGCAAGGAACACAAAGTTTAATATTGAATTCCTGATTAAAAAAAAAAAAAAAACAGGAATCTAAAAGACAGTTTGAAAGAGGATCCTTGGATACAGCACATTGGAGATAAACCAACACGAGTGAGCTGATTTTGTGAGCATTACCTGGGTTTTGTGTGCTAGATCGCTAAATAAACAGACTGCTTAGACAGGAGGCAGAGCAAGGGTGAATGTTATAAAGATAACCATTTATATAGAAATGCCCAGACCTGAGGGCAGAAGCATATGGATTAGGGCAAACAAGAGCACAGAAGTACTATGATTAGGGGAGTAATCTGGGGTAAATGACAGAAATGTATAGTGTGTCACTAGACACAGATTGTAGAGTCAGCACAGAGAAAAGACAGAGTCGTGGTGGGGATTTCAACTCTCCAGACATCTGCTGGAAGCCTCAGTTGGCGAACAGCAGAATGTGTAACAGGTCCTCGACTTGCTCTGCTAACAGATTCATCTCCCAGAGGAGGAAATTTCCTGGGGGAACTGTCATCCTGTATTCATTTTTGGCCAACCAAGAAGAATTAGTTGGCATTTCAACAGTGTTAAGTAATTTAGGAGTGAGACATCATATCATTTTAGAGTTCATGATAGGTTGGGAGGGAAAAGATAGTCACACATATTATAATTTATTCAACTGGATTCCAAACAATTTGGAGATACTTGACATGAGAACATTGGAAGGAAAATTATATCAGCTCTTAAGAATTCAGTTTCGGTTGTGTAATATCAAGCCATCTAAAGGAGACTGAAATGTGGGAGATACCTGGAAATCACCATGAATACCTAGGGAACATATTAATGGCCAAAGACAGACTTGCACTGAAGGAGGCAATACATTCTCTGTAACTCTGGAGACAATTGCTTTGGAGAGAGAACTGAACATAGCAGCAGGTTTGGATGACCTGAGACAGGCCATCTCTGTGCTTAGCTGAACTTGACTAGTATTGTACCTCTTAAGTGCCATCCTTTAAACTTCATGGCCTCCTGCACACGGTTACATTTTTTTTTTTTTTATTGAGAACATCCCTACCTGTTAAATGGCTAATTCCAGCTTGTCATTTGGTGTCAGCTTAATCATAAGGCAGGTATTCCAAGCAGGTTCGATTCCCTCCAAATAACCACATTTCCACATTATTAAAATTATTTTATTTTGTCAATCTTCTCCAATGATTGTTGGGTTCAGGAGTCTTACGTGTTTTGTTCCCACCATATTCCCAGCATCTAACCAATGTCTGCCAAATATCAGGCACTCAGTAACATGTTTGTTCTATCCATGAATGAGATAAAGTATATATTATTCTAACCTCTTAATGTCAAGGCCTTTATCTTATCATTTCCATCTTCCTTTGTTTTAACAATTTTTTTCTGTACATAGTGTATTCTCACTTTTATTTGTTGAGTTAACTCATTCTTTCCCTTTCACCCCCTCCCATAGCCATTTCTCACTTCTATTTGTTTCTTCAGAGGGAAATAAAGATGGATCATTGATTCTTCCTTCTTTCATCAAACACATGAGATTATTAAATAAAATATGAAGAGAAAGAATTAAAAACACATAACTATGTCCTCAAAGATGAACATTTTGAAGACCAGAAATGGAAGAGAGACTCAAAGTGCTAAGAGGAACCTCTCTAAATGATTCCTGGATGTCAGATCTCAGAACAGAAAGAAAGAGAAGAGTATGCATATGGTGAGGCAATGGGAGTTAAAATTGCCCCATACTCATCCAGACTGGACTCAGATTCATTTTTCATAACTTTAGGCTGGACCATGTATTCTCTGCCCAAGAAATAAAATGTGACTGAGTAATGCCTTCAGGTAAAGCTTATATGAAGCTAAATTAAAAGAATAAGAATAGGCACAGTCTCTGAGTCCAACCTGGGCCTTGCTGTCTGCCAGTTGGGTGTCTGGATCTGAACTCTGCAAGATAGAAATTGATTTTGGATTTGGTGCTCAAAGGGCCTGATCAAGGTGAATGAAGCTTATAACTGGAGAACACAGTTGTAGAGATAAGCAGATGGCATGGCAAATGCCTTAATGCAGCTGGCCCTGATCTGGCCTGGTCCCTGGAGGACAAGAAGAGCAGAAAAAGAAGTCCAGGTTGAACCGAGTGTTAAGAAAGACCAGAAGTTAGCAGATAAAGAGATAATTTCTTCTAGAGTCAGAATAAGGCAGGCAAGATATTGTGTGGAGAGGAACTATAAGTAGTTCAATGTTACTGAAGAAAAAGTGCAAGTGAGGGTGACAAAAAGGACTGAAGACAGGTTAAATCATGATGGACCTTTTATGCTATCTTTCAAGGCCAGATTTTATCTGTCAGCGAACAGAGTGATCATTGGAAAGTTTAAATGTAAAGTCCAACATAATCAGATTTATTTTTTGAGATGGATGGCTTTCAATGGCTTGATGGAGGATAAACTAGAAGAGACCAGTAAGATTGGGGTCAGGGAAATTACATAGAAATCTGCTGGAATAGATCAGATGATAAATGATGGTAACACCTTTTTCTTTGTTTATCTTTGTACATCCAGCATTCAGCCAAGGACGTGGCAGAAAGTAGGTACTTAAATCTTGTCTGAAGAATGATTCTATTCATCTCAAAATCATATTATGTAAAAAAATATTGAATATAAAATCAGAATTAGTCATATATTTATAGTGAGAAGCAGTGTGTCCATAGATAGATCTGTCGGAATCCAGATTGACGTAAATTCTTTGCCTGTTTAAGAGAGCAGGATGCTATCTTGTTCCAAATGATTCATTTTAATCACATAGTACAAGAGATAACTGGCCATTGGCTAAAGCTTGGAATGATATTTGTCATAACAGGATCTGAGCTGTTTCTGGAATTTCTGTGTAATTGGCCCAATCCCATGCCAAAGAACCAGAGGAGCATTCCATTCTCATTATAACACTCATGTGAGAACATTAGTGGCAGGGAAACATATTTCATTTAGAGGGAGGGACAAAAACCCACGAAAAGATAAATATGCATCATGATATAAACACCTGGCATGGAAAGCACATGTTCCTGCCTTCGGAATTACACAGGGTTCTTTGCGGCACCTAACTGTTGACACGCAACAAATGTACAATATTAGTGATAATAATTACACTCTACATATGCTTAATGTCTATCAATAAGGCTATGACTCTTAAATTCCCTTAAGCTTCTTTTCATTAGAAACAGTAAATACATATATATATTTATTCAAACAAATTAAACACTGCTAACAGCTTTTCTAATTTGTAAACACTTGCATAAACATGAGTTTTATCAAATGCTTAATTAATCTGAAATGCCAACTTAAAAAGTGAAGTAATGAACAATGAGTGTATTACCACCTTAGGATGTTATTCCATCTGGGTGCTTTTACCAGAAGTTTAAAGATATGCTTTCTTAATCAACTAGCTAGAGTTGTGAGAGAAATCAATCAGCTCTCAGGGATTAAGAATAGTTTGGTGTTGACCAAGATTGGTTAGCTTTCTGAATCAAGTATTTAATGAAAAAGAAAATCTTACAGGCTTTTCATAAGCAAGTAGCTTTTAAGTCGATCAAAATGAGTTCTAGACTTTATACATTTGAAAGTTTTTATTTATTGCAATATAGTCAACCATTTTGCTATAATTTAAGTAGCAAATATAATTTACAGAAATATATATATATGTATATATATACATATATATATATATATATATTTAAACTTGGAGCTTTATATTCGTCACTGTTTTCAATCTATTAGCAAACATTCCGTTTTAACAGTCTTCTGTAATTATTGCTTTGTGGATAATTTTGACATAGATATTATATATGATACATGTGAGAGTGGCTGCTTTTGACAAACTCATCTTTCATTTCCTCTTATTGTGCACATATTAAGCACTCAAAATACTCACGTAATTACTATGCAAATGAAAAACTATAAATATGAGAATTACCCTCAAGAAAAGGAAAAAAGCAACCTCTCCTGTGTAACTTTTGTTACATGGAAGTTGTAAATAACTGAAACAGCCAAAAATATCTATGAGAAACTTCAGCTTTGTTACCCAGGTCATGAAAAATCCCTATGACAATATTAGCCAAAGGAACACACAAGTTCAAAGATAAAAGATATCTTAGATATCTCTACCTAAACCCACCCATTTAACAAATTATGAAACCAAGCCCCAGGAATGAGAATTTGATTACTGAGAGATACAATGATTAATAGTGGGCAACAAACCTCTTGTGTCTCCATTGCTAAACCCTTGACTGCTCTTTCATAACATACTGTACACTGCGATGTCCTACCATCCCTTGAAACATGCATCTATCTTGAGACAGACAGCTTCTGGGTCAGACTTTTGGCTTTAGGCTCCTTCCTAATAGTAGTACAGCATACCCCAATCTCCCTAGTCTGGTGATGAGGATGCTATGCAGGACAGAGTCAGAAGCCTTAGTGAAATCGCGGTAGATTACATCTATTGCTTCCCCTTTATCTCATGTCCTGCCACTCTATAATAGAAGGAAATTACATTAGTATGGCATGATTCACTCTTCACAAAACCTTATTTGCTACTCAGAATTCTGTTTCCCTCTAGGTTATTGTAATATGATCTTTTAAAGATAATTTCTTCTAATATTTTCTTGATTATTACCACTAAGCTGACCACTCTGCAATTAGCTGGATACTTGCCATGCCTAACGTCTATTTTTTGAGGCAAAGTCTAAATGTATTCTTTTCTTTTAAAACTTTTCTCTGTCTTTTAAAATGTTCTAGCAATTAATAGTAGGGGGTTCTGCAAAACTATGTACTAACCTCTGAGTATGTAGAATGCATGTCATTAGACCCTGCTGATTTTAAATATGCAATGATTTACAAAGTACCTTCAAATATTTTTCTGCCTTTTCATCCTTTGGTTTCTTCCTTTGTCTCTCATCTTGAATTTCTTAGCAGCGTTCCTTCTGATTTTTCTGTCTAAAGATAAACTTTTTCTTAAAGACAGAAGTAAAAATCCAAAACAAAGCAATGACATCTCTGTGGTTTTTTCCCCTCTTGTTTGTCTGTCATTGGATTTCTCTCCCTTCATATCAGTATCTGGCATTTTGCTTAATTCTGTCTTGCTTTAGAGAATTGAGGAATCATCCACTGCCTCTTTCTTTTCTTTTTTTAAATTCACTCTTATGTGTGGAGATTCTCGACTCCCATTACTGATGAACTGACAGTCTCGGATGGGACTTTTCCTCTAGGGCAATTATTTAGTTGTGATTCTGACCACATTGTTCCACAGGCATAAAAAGGGAGCCAAGATTTCATTCATTTGTTCATTCATTCATTCATTCATTCATTCATTCAGCAGTCATCACTGAGCACTTACTGGCACGTTCCAGACACTGTTCTCAGTGGAGGGAACACTGCTGTGAAATGGGCAAGGCTGCTGTTCTCTTGGAGTTTATTTTTTTAATGGGAGATACAAGCAAATATATGTAATAAACAAACAATATAATTTCACTTAGTTGTAAATAGGGTTGAATAGATGTGGGGTGTGTATGATTAAATTCATTTGAGCAGAGACTTCACTGATAGAAAGGAGCTGGTCATTTGAAGGTGGTACAAGCCACAGAGAGTGTTAACTGTAAGCCACAGAAAACAGCAGGTACAAGAGCCTGAGGAGGAGGAGGATGGGGTACGTTGTGAGGCTTTGGTTCAGAGTCCAACTCAAAGATGATCTACATCGTTCTAAAAATAAAACACTCCTCATTCTTGAAGCCATCTCAGAGCATCCTCCTTGGGTTCCCTCTGCCTCAGTGGACCATCCCTTCCTCTGGGTGCCCCAGGTCTCAGGCACAACCACCTCGGAACTTTTTTGTATTATTCAGTGAAATGTATTTTTTCATCCCCACTTAAAGCAAAAAGCAACCAGCAGAAGAAATAGTTTAGGAAAACTTTTCCTTTTTCTTTCTTGTAATCTCAAAAACATTACCTGACAAAAATATAATCTCAAAATTTATCATGAGTGAAAAAATCTCTGGATGAGTTAAATTGTGTATCTTAGGACTTCTCAAACTCTTTTTATTTATTTTATTATTTTATTTTATTTTATTATTTTATTTTATTTATATTTTATTAATTTTATTTTATTATTTTATTTTTACTTTTTTCAGTTAGCACACTTTCTCAAGATCAGTACTATTAACATCTGGGTTGGCTAGTTGCATGTGCGTGTGTGAATCTGGAGCCTTATAGGATGTATAGAAATGGGGTGGGGAGGGAGGCAAAAAGAGAGAGACAAAGAGAGACAGAGAGAGAGAGACAGAGAGGAGAGGATAAGAGAGAAAAGAAGAAGAGAAAACAGCCTCTAACATTTAGAACCTACGTGACACTTAGAGCTACACCATGCTATTCTCTTATTAAACATAAATTCTCAGAGAACACCAACCTGAGGTCAGAATACTGAGACCATGATAAAGTAAGAAAAAGCAAGGCCACTGCATACTTTTGTCTAAGTGTACACAAAAACAAGGTCACTTTACCATCTACCATTTGATAAAATATCAAACGCCCCATCTCTTGCCCAAACTAGATGACTGCTATTTATTACCAATTGCATATTTATCCTCCTGCTAGTCTCTCCTTCTAGATAAAATGTATTGAGCTAGCCAATTATAAAATTGCCCCCACTTTCTGACAGTATTTAATCTAAAGCAAATCTCTACTTATCTAGACCCTCCCTAAATCACCCAACCAACACCCAGATCCTATAATTGGTTCTTTCTAACACTCTTATTGAGATACATCATGACTTCCCATGATGTGTGTATTGCAAAATCTCCTCTGGCTTACAACCACACGTATAACTGGGCCAACATCTTAAACCAAGGCCAGCCTCGCCATCACGTATGTGTAAACCTGCAGTTATTGAAGACTTCAAGTTGGAGGATCCTCCTCGTCTTCTGAGCCTATCATTCTACTTTTTTCCCTCCCCTTTAGTTCTTCTTCTTTCTTCTCAACTCATGGTCAAATTGCCCTTTTAGCCATTTATCTTGCTTGATTCCTTTGTGAAGTGTTTAAAGAAATTGTGTTATAGCTTACTGCAGTAAAAGCCATGTGTAAAAAAAAAAAAGGTCAACTTTTGGTTTTATTTTTTTAATAAAATCTGTTTTGCTTGGATTTCAAGCCCTCCAGGCACTCTAGATTTCTATAGTTGTTTTTGTATTTATACTCAGTGGAGAATCTCAAAAACGAGAGAGGTTTCCAGAGACTGCTGTAAGAACTTAGCCTCGTGTTTATTAATTTTTGTACACAGGCCCGTTGGCCTTGGGGCGACGAGTTCATTTAAACAAATAGAAATAATATATAAATAACCATGTTGTTCCCTAATTCATCTCTATGATTAGCCCCATGGAACAGCAATGCAGTTTTGTAATTCTACCTGCATGCTGTTAGAAAAGTAAAAAATTTTATTCCCTATTCAGGGTATTTATAATATTTAAGCACAGTGATATGGAATAAATCATATTTACTCATTTGGAGAGTGGTTCTAATCCCATCAGTCTCCCCTATTTTCTTTTATTTCTTGTATCATTAGGATTGTTTTATTGTGAATCAAGAAAACTCACCCTAGATAAATGAAGGCAAAACAGAATTCTTTGGAAAAATGAGCACTCACAAAAATAAAAGAAGAAAAAAGAATAAGTTAAGAGAACTAATCAGTGACAGGGGACAGTAGCTTCTGAGAATCTCTGTCATAGAAACTCCATGCCAGTTTCTTTCAGATTCAACCACTGAAATGAACATGTTCAGTTTCTGTCTTTGGTTCCTTTCTCTCAGGTATAAATTTGTAAAATAAAGTACAGATGTTTTTGCCTAGGTTACATGCCAGCTCTTAGGACAGGGAGAACAGGACTTCTTGATTCAAGTCCCAATAGGCTGTGTTTAGTGGAAAAGATGTAATTGTCGTGATAGGTAGAATAATGGTCCTCTGAAGATTCCCAAGCCCTAATCCCAGGAACTTTGAGTATTTCAGGTTATGTGGCAAAGAGGAATTAAGATTGCAAATGAATTACTTTTGCTAATTGTTGACCTTAACATAGGGTTTCAGGTTATCCTGAAATATTTCCCTGGGCCCAGTGGAATCAGAAGGGACCTTAAAAGTGAAAGAAGGAGGCAAAAGAATAGAGTCAGTCAGAGGAAGATGTATCTGTAAAAGAAAGATACAGAAAAATGAAATATTTGCTGCCTTTGAAGATTAAAAAAAGGGGCCAGGAGCCAAAGAATAGGGGTGGGCTCTGGAAACTGGAAAAGGGCATAGAAACAGACTCTCCCTCTAAAGCCTCCAGAAGGGAATACTGTTCTGCCAACACCTACGTTTTAAATTATTGAGAGATATTTTGAACTTCTGACCTCCAGAATTGAAAGATAATAAATTTATACTGTTTATTACAAATTTATGTATACGGTAGTGCATTAAAGCAGCAATAGAAACTTAATACAATTACCTATAAGAAAAAAGGTCATTAAAATTTGTAATAAATGTCTTAAGGTTAAAAGACCAAAATCAAAACCAAAATATCTATGTATGTATATAATAGCACTCATTACACCAAAACAAAACAGATAAATAATAATAATAATAATAATAATAATAATAATAAACATTTCTCATTTTGCATTATGTTTTTTGTGTTCACATTATTTTTTTCTATTCAAAATCCATAAAGATGACACACACAGATATCACTGCTTAGGATTAATGTGAAAATTCAATCATTGTAATAGAGGTTCAAAGGAAATGGGACTTTGACAGAAGGACTTCAGCTAAATTATTTCATAAAATTTCTCAATTCTTCACCTTCTCTCAGAACCAAACAATTTAAAATCTTATTTTGCACAGAGTAAACACAAGGGACATGAAGACTCTCTCCTATTGGAACTTCTTTCTTCATTTTCTGTTTTTGTATTAGAACCATTCTGAAATCGACAATGTTTCACAGGTCCACACGTGAGAAATGCACATGGTCTAAGAAATTGTGTGTCTGATGGTTAATTGTATGTGTTAACTTGACTATGTCACAATGTGCCCAGATATTTGGACAAACATAATTTGGGGTATTTCTGTAATTTGCGGTGTTTTTGGATGAGTTTAACATTTAAATTAATTGATGGAGTAAAGGAGATGGCCCTCCCTCATCCTCATTCAATCAGTTGAAGGTTTGAACAGAACTTTCCTATGATGACCCTCCTATGGTAAGAGGAATTCCTCCTGCTTGACCACCTTCCAGACAGGTTTTCAGTTCCTTCCTACATTTGCATCCAAACTGAAACATCATCTCTTCCTGTGTCTCCAGCCTGACAGCCTTTAGACTAGAACCTACCCCATTGGCTCAACTGGACCTCAAGACTTCAGACTTGGACCAGAAAAACACCATTGGCTCTGCTAGTCTCCAGCTTGCCAACTGCAGATCTTGGGACTTAGCGGCATTCCTAATTGTGCCATCCAATTCTTTATTATATATACAATGTTATATTTATAAGTATCTTCTATTAAGTCTGTTTCTCTGGAGAACCTTGAACAGTACACTGTGTAAGAAAAACCTTCTATGACCATTGAAAATTCTATTATTTTTAGACACATTTACTTAAATAGAAAAAATAACTATTGCCACTCTTAACCAGGATTATATAAGTAATAAAACAAAACATACAAACAAAAAGGTCTAAAAATTGCCCATCTTGCACATTAAATATAACTATTTATATGTGTATATGTGTGTATATGTGTGTTTACATTGTTTTAGATCCTGCCTTCGTTATTAATGATATACTTTGAGTATTCTTTGTCAATAAACACTTGGGCATCATTGCCAATAATTACATACTCATTTCCTATTGTTCAACATTTTAATTGTGTCTACTCTTTTATGTAACAGATAACACTAAATGAGCCACCCTAGTATATATCAGGAAAAGTTCCTGGGGTGGAATATCTGGGTAAAAATATTGTTGAAAAGGCCACATCCTATATTTCTGGAACCATTAGCATGTCATCACAAAGTGATGTTGAAACAAATTAATAACTTTTGGTAATGCCTTCTTAGACGGCGAAAGACACTATAAATCACAAAGGGAGCATGATGTCCAGGACTATTGCTGGTTGCCTTGGAAAAAAAATCAGGAGACCTTTCAGGAAATGAAGAGAAATACATAAAAACCGGCTCTACTAATGCCAGCAACTGGTTTCAGGGTGCAGTTGCCAGTCATTTAAAGGTGACCAGATTGTCTCCTGTTTGCTGCTGAGGATACAGTCTGGGCACATTTTGGCTTTCACACCAGCCAACTCTGATTCACTCTTCCTGGCTCACACTGTTTCTCTCTTTGTCCAGTCCCCTTCATACATCATGCATCATGTGTTGGAGCAAAATGCTAGCCAGTTTCTGGGAGAAGAGAGGCATTTAAAAGCAAATCACTAATTTTTCTGTTGCTTGTCATTAATTTTTAAGTGTTTAAAATGCCTCAGTAAATTATATCTTTTTAGTCAGTAAAGTGCATTTAATGGGCTAAGAAAATACATTATATATTTTTATATACAAAGGATATAGATGATAGTAAAAAAAAATAGAAAGAAAAAAGAAAGGAAGGAAGGAAGGAAGGAAGGAAGGAAGGAAGGAAGGAAGGAAGGAAGGAAGGAACAGAGAAATATAGATATATTTATACAGGAGCGATTATTTAGTTCTCTCTAACAGGAAAATCTAACGACATTTAATCTATATTTTCTATTTTTCACATGAATAAATTTGCCAATCTTCTGCAAGTGCTAAATGCAAATGTATTATAATTTTAAATTGGCTCTATAATGGGCTCAGTGACAAAACATATGATTTAATATTCTTCATTATGGTATTGTTTATGTTCCATTGGAAAGTTCCTTTATTACTATTTAACCACATTAAATTTCCCCGAGGAGTCTGATTATCCATTAATGCTTTAAATAGATGTGTCGCCCTGGACTGACTAAAGAACCGAGTTTAATCTCTGACAGAGACCAGATGATGTCTTAAGAGGAAGGAAAGAGGGAAATATCGTTTCTGTGTAGTAAAGCACCTTGGGATGGGAGATGAGTGAAGTGTGCAGATATCCAACTTAAAACCATGTTATACCATGAAACGTAGGATTGAATTACTGCTAAGATTTTCTTAACTAGCCCATATGGAGATGTTATACCTACATATTTTAGTATTTTTATCTTCATCACAAACAATATTAATCCACAGTGAAATTGAACCTCTTGTCAAGTCTAATTAAACTTGTTTTTTCATTACTAGAGAATCTAAGCTTTAGGTACAAAATGCAGCAGACTCATGAAGATTTATGTTGAACCACTGTAGAGACACTGTATAAAGTTGCTACAGAAGTCGGAGTGGGAATTTATTTAGATTTTGAGATGTTTTATTTGGCGTAGCTTAAAAAATAAGAGCAAAGGCAATCTCTTTTAAATCATTCACTTCTGGAACTAAACATTCAATAATTCTAAGTAGACTACATTCCCTTGGCTTTATCCTTTTTACTTCATTCTTTTTTGCACATAATTCAAAGTATTTTTATCAGTCTGAAAGCTGGGTCAGAAATCTAAGCCCTTGAGAATCCTGCAATAAATCATTTCAGATTTCCTATTCACTCTCCAGTTATAAATGAGGAACAAATGGCATTTATACAAATGTCACAATTTCATTTAGATATTCATTCAATATACATTCACTAGGTGCTTGAAGGGTGTGGAGCCCTCGTGAGAAAACAAATGTTTATCCATTTCTTTAGTAGAAATTGCAGATACCTTGACAAGGCTACCTCTTTCTCCAACTTTATTGCACATCTTTTATCCCTTGTTCCCTGGGTCTAGCCCCACTGGCCTTTCCCTTCCCTTCTACTCTCTGAAATTCAAGTTCTCTTCACTACAGGCCCTCTCCTCCCTTTGTATGGAATGTTCTTACAACGCCCCCTCAATAATTAGCTCCTCGTCAGATAAACTTCTTTCCCATCTTTTCTTTAAGTATACTTTCTTTGATCTTCAAGCCTAAAACAGGTTCTTTTGTTATATAGTATTTTCACAAATTATAATTAGATAAACATTAGCGTGATCATTTCCTTGGTATCTACCTTGTCTATCACTCTCTCAACTTATAAGTTTTATGAAAGGAAAATTGTACTTTTCTTTTGTAAATATTTTATCCCTTAGGCTATGTGTGTTGCCTAGAAAATTAAAAACATGCTAACAAGAAGATTCAAAAATAGTCATTGAATTAAAAATATAAGCAATTGCCTTGAAGGTACAATATAATCGTGTGTGTATGTATACACACACACACATGTACATATATATCACACATGAAAATTGCAAAATGACAATCCAGGTAAATATGAGATGAATGATTAGATGTGTGACATAAATAATAAAGGCTTATATGAGTTTGGCCAAAAATGGCAGGGTGGTGTGGGCCAAGTGCAAGAAAGAGATGAGGTTAGAGTCTTATAAGATGTGGAGGAACTGGATAAGTAATAAAGAAAATAGAATTCTGGATTCTACTTAGTGTGTTACAAAACTCCATGCCAGCATTTGAAAGAAAACTTTGAAGAAAGACACAGGCTGCCAGGAGATTATTTAAGGTTGGGAAACAGTAGGACAGGAATGGAAGATAAGAGCTTGGACCAGGTTGCTAAGTGGTCCACACGGTGAAGCTGAAGGATGGTGTTGTTAAGCTGACAAACTGGGGCAGCAGACACATATGCACAGATCCACAGAGTAAACTTTCCGACAAATTAGATTTAGAGGGTGAACAAAGGAAAAGTCAAAGATGACTCCAAGATTTCCCTTTAATGTGATTGTTATTTTTCACTAAATATCTTAGATTATATCTATCCATGAACAATATCATACAGTAAGTAATAACTGTGAAGAATTATGCACAATTATTCATAAGCAATGTTTTGTTTTAGCTTCAAAATATGAAAGAGGCATTTTTTTTCCCAAGGGAGGTGAGGCAATTGCACAGTCACATATCAATAAGTACAGGGCAGAATCTGGATTCACACCCAGGTTCTTCATTTCACGAGCCCAATACGGGGCTACTGGGAACTGCCTCTCCTTGCACCTCTTCTTTTCAGAGTTTGGTTTATTGCGTAATACAGTGTTAACCTCATAGTAATCTAATGTTGTCTTCATGGTGGGAAAAATAATAACGAGGCTTGTTTTGGTAAGATTTGTTCTAGAATAAAATAAAGTAAGTAAATTTTGTTTAAGTTTTATCTGTGTCACTCCCTCAGTTCTCACTCTCAGTCCCTGTTGCCTCAAGTTCCCACTCACTGCTCACCAAGCACCTCCAGCTCTGAACACTCCCATGCACTGAACACCAAGCACAGGCTGTACAGGCCCTATCACAATTCTGGACCTAGACAAAGAGTGTGTCTCTGGATCCACTCATTTAAAACACTTTTGGATTGAGTTTGGCTCTGACAATTCACACCAAAATGTTGATGTTCGCTAATCAAACTTTCCAAAAACCTATTTTAACATTAAACTTAGTATCGTCTTCTAAGAAGCTGTAATATTTGTAAGCACTGAAACCTCCGTATAAAAAACTGATAAAAACAATATTGTTTCTCTGGTGAATAGAATGGTAGTGGCTAATGCCTTCAATCTTATCAGTTAAAAATAATGATAAAAATAGTAAGGCACATGAGATGAATTCTAGTTTTAAATAATCATTTAAAAATCAATGGTTCTGACCCAAGAGTATAATTTGCAGGTTGATTTTAGTAGGGATAAATAGATAGATGATAGATGATAGATAGATAGATAGATAGATAGATAGATAGATAGATGATAGATAGATAGATGATAGATAGATGGAAGAAATCTTAACCTCCCTTAAGAAATGAAACCATATAGACAACTCTCCCACCTGCTCCCCCAGATCTGAAGACCTAGTTATCTTTGGCTTGTCATAAGCCCACGGCACTGGTCCTCAGACAGTTTAATCAAGAACTCATTGGACGCAAGTTATTTGTTTGGTCTCAGACTTAGGGTAGCCTCGAAGAGCCTCTCTGAACTTGGATGAGATTGATGACTCCTCTGCGGAAGCAGTTGGTTTAATCGCAGTGCGGTTGTGTTTCCTGGTGCCACCTGGACTCAAAGTGTCCCATGCTGAGCATCAGTGAAAAATGGCCTTTTCATTTTGCTTAGGATTCTTGCCTGATCCTTAATGCCTTCCATAATTAAGGAGTAACTACCAAGGCGTGAGGCATTTCTAGGGGATTAATGGCCAGCTGGGAGAGTTGATGGCCCAAAGCCGAGTGGGGACTCATTAACCTCAGCTGGTCATTAATTCCTTAGGAGCTGTCTGGGGTTGGAGTGGGGGAGGGTGTGTGTGTGTGTGTGTGTGTGTGTGTGTGTGTGTGTGTGTGTGTGTGTGTGTGTGTGTGTGTGTGTGTGTGTGTGTGTGTGTGTGTGTGTGTGTGTGTGTGTGTGTGTGTGTGTGTGTGTGTGTGTGTGTGTGTGTGTGTGTGTGTGTGTGTGTGTGTGTGTGTGTGTGTGTGTGTACAACTCATGTTGATTTTATTTCCAAGAAAAGAATGAAGTTAACTTTTAAATAGGCAGAGGCTCAGGACATTTCTCTTGGCAATAGAGAATGCTGTCTCTGGCATTTCAAATACATCCTGTCTCCCATCTCCCAAAGGATTTTTTTTTTTTTATCATGGGTGCTACCATTAGAGTGGAAATAAATGAGATGGGCTCTAAAGTGGCAACTGAGGTAAAGAGACTGGAATATGCTAAAAATTTCAGACCAGCTAAGTTTCATCCTTTCTGAATCATAACCCTAACAGAGGCATTTAGGGTGTTGCTAGTATATTTAACCTTATGTTATTCCTCCCTCTCTCCATGCTTCCAAA
Organism: Cynopterus sphinx; assembly: GCA_030015415.1. Lineage (NCBI taxonomy): Eukaryota > Metazoa > Chordata > Mammalia > Chiroptera > Pteropodidae > Cynopterus > Cynopterus sphinx. Next base: position 8,954,957 of record CM057387.1, read on the forward strand.
ATAGTCACAAGAAAGTAGAGGACGTTTACAAACTAGTATGTGCTGTTGAGGGTGGAGGATGTGGAGGATGTAGGTCTTCTTTTGCATGGCTAATAGGAGTATATTTTGGAAAACCAATCAGAGTGCAATTACACTAGCTATTAAAATTTGTAAATGTCATGCCCTATGATTCAGAATTTCACAACTCTATATCATTTCTAGAAAAAAAAAGCTGCATATGTGGACAAGGATGAGACGAATAAGGATGTACTGGGCAAAGATACTCACTGCAACCTTATTTGTAATATCAGAAAATTCTGATCAGCCCCAATATTCACCTACTAATATGCTAAATTATAGCACATACAGATTATAGAAGGCCAGGAAACAATGAAAAGAATGAAGTAAAAACTACATATATGAAAAGTTTGTTAAATTGCTTATAATAGGGAAAAGAACATACATTTTAGAGATGTATACTCTATAATATCATTTATGTGAAAATAACATAAAAATACTATATATTTTCTATGGCTACATAGATTCATATAAAAAAGTAGAAAATGGTCCAGGGAAAACACACACACACACACACACACACACACACACACACACACACCAGTTTAAAAACAGTGATTACCTTTGGAAGAAAGAGATTATAGGGATGTCAACCTTATTTCTATTTTTAAGGTTTTTGTACAAAGATAATATTCTCATTTAGTAGTTGATTATTTTAAAATCACATTTAAAAAGAAAGCAATACAATTGCTGTAAGTTGGAGGAACTGGTAGTTGGTAGGCCTACAAAAAAGTCAGGTTTTATAGGCCTTTAAGTGTTTCGTGCACAGTATGGTAGACAGGAGGTTAAAAACTTACATTTTTGGACTGACTTCATATAAAGAAATATAGAGAGTAGAAGACCACATTTCTCCCAAGCAGGTGAGGAGTACCCAAAGCTGTTTGCTTAAGTCTTATCCGCAAATATTGCATGCCAATGATGGCACAAAGCCTTGACAGCATCTTATAACCCCCCTGGCAGGAATTCATTTAGTGAGAGGAGTGAATGCCTCCAAGGACATGTGGCCATGGGACGTGGGGACAGATGATAACATCCTAGGTAACTCAGACTTTAGAGCTTTGTTTCCAGAGGTGCAGATGAATATTAACAGCTAACATTTGTTCTGTAACAATGTCTGTCCCCAGGAATTAGATCTACTTTTAAAATACATTCAAGATGATATGAGAACAGGCATATAAGAATCCCAAAGTTCACAAAGTTGAAACGACCCTGTGTATTTTCTCAGCTCTGCCACTGATTAGCTATATAACCCCAAGGGGATTATTTAAATTCTCTGAGTTTCATTTTCTCATCTGCAAAATTAGGAAACTCATCATAATTCTTGATTCATAGATTATTGTGAGAATTAAATGAGATAATTCATGTAAAAGAATTGGCTTATAATGAACACTCAATAAATGTTATTCATTATTGATGCTGTTTTTATCACTAATATTATTTCTGTTACAACTAGTTTTCATTGAGCAGGGGCTGGAAATCAGAACTGGTTTCTAATAGTAGCTATGCCATCAACTGCAAAGGTGACCTGTGTAAATTAAGTTATTCTCCAGGACCAAGTTACTATTTGTTAAATGAGTTTCAAAATAAACAAATACTGTATGTCAAAGCTAGAAAAAATTACTGTAAAATAAGTTTTATATTCTTATTCTTCTCCTTTTTCTCAGAATTTCAGTACTATTTCAGTTCAGTAAATATAAATTTAAGCTATATATGTAATGGTGTTAGAGGTGAAGTCATACAGTACTATTTTTTGGCAATTACTCTTACCGTACTGATGTCAAATTGCATTCTCACTATGTAGACTCATGGTTTTCATTGAGATGATAAAGGAGAATCCACAGGTGCTCACAAACTCAGTGGCCAAAAAGAGAAGTCAATTTCTTTACTTTTCTCCCTAGTCTGGGTGATAGTTGCAACCCATGGTACTTTCTGACATGATACAATGTTTTCCAATTCCTACATCAGAAGCAGGGATCATTATAACAAAATGTGACTCCTAATATTGCCAGTAGAAGTTCTGTGTAGTAGTAACACAAATACTCAATGCAATGAAAACACCTTTAGAAAAACTTATCAAAGTTTCTCATTAAACAATAGCCATTGTTTTTGCATTAAGACATTACATTCATATTTACAATATGATTAATTTCAATAGCAAAGACTTGGAAATAACCTAAGCATCCTTCAGTAGATAATTGGATAAAGAACATGAGATATATGTATGTATATATAGATGTAGATGTAGATGTGTGTACATGTGTGTGTGTGTGTATGTATGTTATACTCAGCCATGAGAAAGAAGGGAATCCTGTCATCTGCTACTACATGGATAAATAGACCTTGGGGGCATATTACTAAATAAGCAATATAAGCAAACATAAAAGGACAAATACTATATTATTTCACTTATATGTGAAGTATAAAAAACAAACTCATAAAAATAGAGAACAGATTGGTGATGGTCAGAATTGGGGTTGAGCAAAATTCATTCATGAAGGTGGTCAAAAGATACCAACTTTCAGTAATAAGTTAAATAAGTCCTAGAGATGTAATGTACAGAACAATGACTATCATTAATAATGTTGTATTGTATATTTGAAAGTTGTGAAGAGAGCATATCTTAGAAGCTCTCAACACACACATAATAAACTTACAACAGTGACATGATGGTTGTTAACTAAACTTACTGTGGTAATCATTTTGCAACATATACCTATACCAAATCATTATGCTGTACACCTTAAAATGACACAAACGTATATATCAACTACATCTCAATAAAACCAGGAATGGGGAAACATTCGATTCAAATTTACCCTTACAAGCTTGGGCAATGCAGATGACCTGAGGTGACTCCATAAAGAAGGCACAGTTCATAGTACAAGCCCATCGTCCAATCCCGCATCACTTTTTTTTTACATACCCTCCCTACTCTGGCTGTCTCAGGCTCTGTTTGTGGCTAAAGGCTATCATTCCAGTCTGTCATTCCTGTCCCTTCTAGCTGAGTTTTATTTATTTATTTTTTCTGAAAAAGAGAGAGAAATCATACTGGTGGTCCTAATATAATTATAGATAGCACATTTGGCAGAGCAATACATAGCAATGAATTACATAATGATAAAGGCTCCCATTTCTAATTTTCTTCAAACAATTCCAATAACATCAAAGCAAACATCTCCATGAATTGCTAGAATGTTTTTGGTATCTCTCTGACATTTGCTCATCTCTCTCTCTCTCTCTCTTTTTTTTTTCCTCCAAAAAAATCTCTGGCACAGACCTTTCTTCAGATAAGAATGTAGCCAGAATTTAGTAGACTTGTTTTGCTGAGTTGTTCTTTCCGTGGTTTTGGCTACCTTCTATTCATGACAAAATGAATAAAATGACAAAATACTGGTTTTAACTTTTGTGATAATAATACATGATCGCTTTTAAAGTAAATTTAATATATTGTTAAGTGAAGAAATAAAAGAAAAATATTATGGAAACAGTCTATGGATGAGTGAAGTTTGATCACTGTATCCCTGTCCTCTTGATGCTATAATGATGCTATCCATCTGAGACATCTTAATGTACTACTGTCCTCCTTCCCAGGCTGGCAGAGCTTTCAGTAAGGTCCTTAATCAGAATGCAGTCACTTTGTAACTCCAGGACTTCAGCTTAATGCCTCGGCTGGAGAAGTTGTTAAAGAAAGAACATTGACTAGGTAAACGACTAAAAGCAAGAATTAAAGGAAAACCACAGAACGCAACAACAATGGTAAGGTGACTGCTTGCTTGTTTCCTCCTTAAACAGTGGACTCTGTTTGTGTCCACAGGTGGGTTAGAGCAGGTACTGGGCCATGGACCAGTACTGGTTTGGAGCCTATTAGGAAGTAGGCCGCACAGCAGGAGGTGAGCAGTGGGCTAGCAAGCTAAGCTTCATCTGTGTTTACAGCCACTCCTCAGTGCTGGCATCACTGCCTCAGCTCCACCTCAGATCATCAGGCACTAGATCCTATCCTCATAGGAGTACCAGTTCCTGGTGCCAGAAAAGGTTGGAGATAACTGGGTTAGAGGATGGGAGAGGAATAGCTACGGGCATCACTACCTGAAGATATATGAGCACATCCTAAATTTGATACCTGAAGATAAAAATAACATGCTGTTGTCACTTTTACTGGACATGCCATAGTCCTTTTCTAAAGCACAAAGATATAGGCACATTGAGTCTTCCTGAATTTTAAGTTCAAACTCTTGGTTTATAAATCAGCAAACCTAGACTACAGATCAAAACAGCTTCAAGTGTAAGTGTCAGCTAATTTACATGACTTCCACCTGAAATGCTTAAGATTAAGTAAACCAGCACTGTTTTTTTTTTTTTTTTTTTTAGATTATTTGGGATAAACCTGGTGATGTTCTCTTCCACTTGTCCTGAGAGAGAAGATTGGAAAGAAATGGGGAGAGTCTTGTAGGACTGAGTGAAGAAGCCATTCCAAGAGTTCTCATAAGCCTATTTTAAACATTTTCTTCAAAGGAGTTCCCGCAACAATTATTACAGCTCATTTGTCGGCAAATGTGCTCTCTGTTGTTAATCAGTTAGTCATTAACCTCAGCAATATCAGTGTGTTGTCACCATGCATTTCAAAGAGGTGAATAAAGATGGGAGGTCTGTAAAAGCTGCTTAAACTGAAAGAGCCCCCCACATTATTTACTCTCCTCCACAGTAAACTCACCCCTAAAACAAAGGTTTTTATCTTGGGGACTTGCCACTCTCTCCTAGGCTTTTCCTAGAATCCCTGATTTAGGTTCCTGCCCATCCTTGGCTCATTGCTAAGGAGATGGTCTCTGGGACCAAATAAAACACTGAGAAAACCTGGTGGATGGGGACAGAGATGAAATTCAGTCTAAGGTCTCCAATGTAGGGATCCGAGATAGCCACTGCTCTTTCCTTTCTCACCAGCAGAAAAACCAAGCCTTAGAGAAAGAAGTCAGAAGACACCATGGTGGGGATGGGAGTGGGAGTGGGGTGGGGAGGCATTAACTGTCCAGAGAATCAACTGGAATGTTCTTAGGCTGTAGTTTTTCTCCCCTACAAGGTCATTTAGAAATCCCTGTGATTTCTAAATGTGACAGGCCTGTAGCCTGTCCTTAAATCAACCTTCCTTAGGCCAGCCCATACTCTAGACACCATCCGGTCCTCTGAGGTCTGCCTTCCTATATAATTTCATGTACTCGGTGAAGGTTCTTAAGAGACACTGGACAAATTACGTGATGCTCATCAGAAAGCGGTGAGCATCCTAAAACTATACACCACTCTGAATTTTTCTACGGAGAAATCCAAAGCTTTTGTCAGATTCATGATCAAAGTAAAGACTCATTAGTAAAACTATCCCGAATTTTATTTTTAATGAATATATGTCAACTGTAATTATATATACTTTCATATGTAGTACATCGAATCACATAAAATAACTATTTTTATAGGTCAAAGACAGCTGAATGCCAGAAATTTCAATTGGTTTGCCCTAAGACAGAAATAAAATTTTATGTAAATTTACAAATAAATGTTTATATTAAACAATTTTTATGTACATGAAAATAACATTTTAATATAACTGTTGTACAAACAGTATATTTAGTGGTGTAATACTTGAATACATATGTGAAAATAACCTTTCAATAGAACTATTATACAAACAGTATATTTAGTAGTATAATACCTGAATATATTTGGGTAAGTATAGGTTAAATATGTTGTGTTTTATATAGAAATAAGCTGTGATTAGAGCTTTATGAGACATACCAGATGCACAGACAATTACACTTTGGCAAAATATGTACCCCTGTCCCCCATTGGTCTCTGGACTGACTAGGTGAGACTCTTCTTTTCCATAATCTTCTCTTTAAAGGGCATTAGTATATCTTACATATTAAGGCATCAAAGGAATAAATCTCCAAATACTAAACAGGTGTGGGATCAGATCCAATAATAAATCTCCAAAGACTGGCTACATTCGCTTCTGAACATTTGAAGACTTTGTTTCCATACAGATCCCCCGTTAGAACTTATAACCCACAGACAGGCCTCAGGATACGCAGGGAGCATACAGATATGCTTAATAAAGCAGCATTATTCAACAAGGGCAGACTGCCCCCCACTCTCCTCCACCCCATCCTGCATATTCCCTTCTTCTGTTATGGCAATTTACATACATAAAGCTATCAATTTAGTTAATTAGGCTTTAAAACTGCTATTTAAATAAGGATGAAACTTTTTTTCCTCCGATAAAACGACGCAAATAAATTATTGCTGTTGTCATACATTGCCTAGCTGCTACTTTGCTAGAAAGCTTCAAAGTGTAACTTTGATGTGAAAAAGACTCCTAGTTAGGGAATATGCATATGAGAAGTAATTTTAAAAAGGGAAGCTTTTGCACAAAAGTCTCAGAAAAATATAAAACTGAGTGAGCCAGAACCCTCTCTGTATTGGGTGGCAAATTAATGAATTCAAAAAAATAAGGTTTTTTCTTTTTTTGATCAAAATAATAGTAATAAAAACATGTCTTTATTTTTTTGTTCTTGAATTTTCAGATCCTTATTGTTTTTAAACATCAGAATATAGAAATGTTCTGATCTCTGGGGATGCTGAGAAAGGTACAAATTAAAAAAAAAAAAAAAGGGAAAAAAGGAGCTGAAGCAATTCTCATGGGAGATACCGTCATCTTGAAGGGGTCAAATTGGACTCACTGTCTGTAGTTTGCTCCAGGTTGATAATTGATCAACCAGGCCTGAGGTTAAAATGTTTTGAGTTAAGATTTCGGAAGAAAAACATTCCTTTTTGATGGGTCTAACTCTCTGGTTCTTTACCCCTACATCTGACAGCGGAAGCAAGGACACAAAGCCTGGTTTGGGAAAGCCCCTGGAAGAAGGGGAGCAAGGTCTTTGGCAGAGGAAATTTAAAAAGGTCTCTGCTTCATTCCCAGGTATGTGGAACAAACATCCATGAGGAGATCTAATACCCGCCCCCGCCCCCACCAACCACATATTGCAGAATTAAGGTAGTGACTTCAATTAATGATGAACAAAAGGGTCTTTCTCAGATAAATTTTTTTTTCTGTCCTATTCATTTTTAAGGCAGAGAATAATTTAAAGCAAAAAGAATAAAAATCTGACTAATTCATCTCTTTTGAAGGAAGCCGCTTCAACAAAGGTACTATTAGAGGTTTCCCCCCTACGCATAACTGCATACTTTAGTCTTGATGAAAACATACTTTGTCATCAAGAGGCAGGCTTAGATTTCTTCTGAAAAGCCATATGTCTGAATAAACACTTCCAATGCCAACAAGAAAGAGAGGCAATCTTTAAAAGAATAAACAAACAAATAAATAAATTCGAAAACACTCAGGATGACTTGATAGGGATAAGGCACTCTTAAATGAGAAAGCCTTTCCTGGGAACTGAGACTAAGACACCACACAGTTCCCATCAAATTAAAATGCTAATAGAGAGGGTGGCAGGCTGCTGTATCTTAGATCAAGTTTTAGTTTTCTTTGGTTTTACTTTCTGTCAGGGTTATTCTATCATAATGTACCAGGAAAAGCACTGCACTCACATCAAATCAAATCGTTAATGGAAAGGGTGGCAGTCTAAAGTACTCTTGATCAACTGCTAATTTTGTTTTATTCTTCTTCCTCTTACAGCTATTCTCTGAAATGAATAACTCTGCATTCAAAAGAGGTTTTTGAGAAAAGCTGGGCACTAAAACAGATTAAGATGAACTGAAGACACAGAAAACCATTATGTTCACAGAATAAACAGTTTTAGTCATTTAATGTTATAATAAATGTATTCAGCTGTGACGTGCTGTTTTTACCACGAAAAGGTCTCAAGTTAAATATACACGTGTCCCCATAGTGGGCCAGTGATAACAACAGGACAGCTAGGGGTGACAATCCCACTGTTAATCTTGAATTTGGGATTCTGGGCAGCAGACAAGTGCTATATAAACATCCCTCTATTCAAAATAGGGAGGAAGGGAATGTAGTGTTGCTGAGAGGTGTCAGATTTACTGCTTTAAGGATCAAAGTAATCAATTTATCCAGAGGATCAGGGAAACAGCAAGAGAGGCAAATTCTGCCCCATCACTGGCATTGCCTTTGATGGCCAGAGAGCTGGGTAACAAAGGCTTGTCAGCTTTTTTTTCTTTGCCATATTCAATCCTTGGGGATCTGCACTAAGACCAGAAATTCAGAACCCTTGCTGCCCTATTGGAAAACGAGGTGGATGCATATCCAGCAGGGATGTGATGGAGAGAATCAATTGCTGTCCAAACGTTCATTTAGTTTTTCAAATATAAAACTTTTCTTTAAACACATTGTAAAGGAAAAATTGTAGCAACCCGAAAAAGTGCTTTTTTGATAGGCTACTGACAAAGTGGATTTGGGTAGTATTTTATTTACTTTGGAGACTGGTTTTGCAGATCATAAGGCATTTGCTATGTGACTATGTAATGCATTGGCACTTACTTTCAGAAAAAAAGTCCAAGAAAATAAGGCAACAAAAATGAAAAGAACTGAAAACTATTGTAACACTTCTCCAGTTGATGGCATAACCATAATAGGCCTAACCAAGACATTGGTAAAAACTTGAAAATCACCATTCTTTATTGTTCTTGGGTTCCACAGATAAACACAAGGACACACAGATAGTCCAAAAATAAATTCTAAATATAATGTTGGCTTTTTTCCATAATGGGTGTCTTGGAAGTTCTTCTTCTATGCCTCTATTTCTCTCCCCAATTAATAATCTGGCCTTAGTTATTAAAATCCATTTTTGCTATGAGAACTTGTTACCGAGAGGTGATTAGATTCTGCTGTGGTTCAAATGTTTTGCATTTACATCTTCATAGTCTCCAAAATAATCACAGTATTTTCAATCTCTTTGGATCAAATTAGTTTGGTCTCCAATTTCCAACAGTATCAATGAGAAAACATACCTGTTTCAACATCGTGATTGGATCTGACAAGTCAAAATGAACAAATAAAATCAAACAATAGCAACAGAAAAAAACCTTACAGATAATTATATTAACTTTCATCACTCCTCCCCCAAACAAGTAGAGCAGGTGGGAACCGAAAATGATAAAATATTACCAGAATAAACGTGTGATGCTTGAAAACAGAATTATGTCTGAAACCATTATTCACAATTTTGCATATGCAAAATTGTACAGATAGAGTTTTAAAGTGTGGATTTCCTGATGGGAAAACTAATGATCTTTTATCAAGTACGGAAACCCACAAGTGCAAAGATAGGTAACGCTGCTGCTAAGTGCTATGTGATTCTGAGCAGAAAGGTTTCTGGCAGGAGTGAAATGGGTGCCATTTCAGGAAGGGATGCAGACCTCTGTCAATATTCAAGTCCACTCTCCAAATCCAGTTCTGATCTCTCCTACCAGCAATCTGGCTCCTCGTGGGTTTGTTCTTCAGAATCTCATTGAAGCTTAAGACTCTTTCCCTAATAAAATGCTGGTCAGCTGCTGGACAGATGTTCCCCCAGAATCCCAATTAACTTCTGCTGTCAATGAGCCTCCAAGATTATTTCCCCGCAAAGAGATGAGGTTCATGGTGAGTGGTTTATTTCTGGAGTTTATTCCTGAACTGGTCTAGCCATCTATGCATATATTTATATATCTATTTATCAACCTAAATTTACCAATAAACGATAGAACTGTCCACCTGATATTAAGTGTTCATATACGAAAAAACCCTAAACCACTTCTATCTAAAGCCTTTCTTCTTCTTCTTTTTCTTTTCTTTTTTTCCTGGATGGTAGAAAAAGCTGCTTTGAAATAAAGGTTTTGATCAATTTTATATTATCCCTTTTTCAAGTCTCTAATGTCTATTTCAGGGGATATTTTAACACTGTAAGTTTTACAGCCACTCATAACTGATAATGAAGATTTTTCCAGTACTACTTTTCCTTTGACACCTAAATTCCAAACTGAGATTTAAATATATAGTAATTATGAATGATATCACAGCTGAATATAAGATTAGAGTACAGAGAATATAAGACATCACTAATTCCTTTGTTAATGCTTAATTCCCAGCCACAGAAAGCTCAAAAAGGCACGAGTGACTATTAGAAATAGAGGTTCTTTTTTTATGCTCAGTGGATTTTGCATAGACTTTCTTTAAAGGAAAACCTAAAGAGAATATGTTGGCATCAAATAAAATGACTACTTTGTGTCCTATTGATTTAGATTACCTAGCCCAGTGACTTCAGAACATTTAAATACTTTAAAGACTATCCAGTAGAAAATAACTTCTAATAGGTAAATAATACCAAATTTTAACCATTCTAGTGTTATAATTTAAAAATAAGTTCAACAAGAACTTATTTTATTGTGTTCAACAAGATAAAAACAGTAATTTTAAATACAAAGCATATAGAAAACCTTCTATTTATAGTCTTAGATTGCCTAGGCAGTGTTTTGGGTGCATGGCTAACTAAAATTTCTTTAAAAATAGCAGGAGATTTTGATATAATTCAGTGGAAGCATTTAATATGCATCTACTTTGTCCAAAGCACTGATCTAGGCATTATAAGGTTTTAGAGATAAATATGACAGACTCTCTGCCCTTAGAAAACAGGATATATTGATTTAAAAAAAAAAAGAAAAAAAGAAGAAAAAGCTAATCTGAAAGCAGACTGCAATGAAGTGAAATTGTATCTTCAAACACAAGAGCTAGTTTTTGAAGTCAGAAAAACAAATTAAAGCAAACATCACTGATTGTCAAAATTATTCTTGAAATTTCTTTAAATCAGGAGGACCTGGGATCTGTGAAGCTCAAAAAGCTAAAGATTAACTAGTACAGAAACTTTGATTTCACTTTGCCCTGAGCTTTCCTATCTCTGAGGGTGGTGGAGACCTAGGTCTACTTTGAAATGGGAAAAACAGGGACACAGAGATGAAGAGAGAGGGGTGAGGAAAAAGGAGAGAGCGTATGGCATGGCAAAGGAAGGGGTTGAAGAGATTTGTCACTGTTTTTCTTTTATTTTCTCAAGAATGTAGAGTTTGAATTTTCGTAAGAGGCATCCTATACCTCTGCTGTGTCTCTGTGATGAAACTAAGTGACAGCTTCACATGCTACCTTAGGGGATATAGGCTTCTACTATCCATGCTTTTATACTCAGGATAATTGCTGCAGGTAATGGCAGATTCTTAGTCCAAGAGGTGAAACTCCAACATATGCTTCCAAAGGTTTAGGGAGTGTATGTGTGCGTTGGGGGGATGTTCATAGGTTCTTCCTTTGGGTCTTCACGTCATACCCATCCCTGACTCCTATTCTTACCCTTCTCACACTGTGGATTTATTACCAAATAAAGCTACTCTTTTGGAAGTAGTGGCCAACCCTATTCCATCACCAATACCACTTAACAGAGCATGCACTCTCTGAGGATATCAGTAATCCAGACTTTAATGCACAGAACACACGGAGAAAGTGAAATAGCAAATGTATTTGTTAAGACCTCTACTCCCCTACACAGTAATGGCTTAACACTTTGGCTTTCATTCCATTTGTCAAGCTGTAAGATAAATACATGCACATCAGACACTTTCCCAGCATTTATTCAAAGGGCAGACAGTGAAGACCACTATTTAAATAGAAAATGTGTCCATTTGTTTTTGAAAACAAAGCAGCTTCACAATTGAAAAAGCATGTCAATCTTTTTTTAAAGAGATAGTGCAATTTTTAGAGAAATATAATTGCTGGCTAGGCTTAATCTTCCAATAATAATAATAATTGACATCCTGAAATCCTAAAATAAAATAAATACATCATATTATTTAGCAATCAAAAGTTAAAAGTCAAAATACCAGAAGCTCTTACCAGTAGTATTTTTTATTTAGGATTCTGGTGTATCTTTATTAGAACCTTCATCTGATATGATCCCATAGTTTCTAAGCTTGGACAAACTGCATTAAGTTTCCCACCCAATGAAGTACTCACATGCAACGATATCCAAGCATAGATACATTATCACATCTTGAAAGAGATTTCCAGATTTCTCCTTACGTATCCTGCCTAAATCGGTCTCTATGTAAAAATGCCATGTTGACTCTCCTTTAAAATAATTATGAGTTTCGTTTTGTTCTTTTCTCCAGTTTTTCAAGTGGTCTAAAACATCAAGTGCTTGTGTAGAGCCTCCATCAAGTATGTTCCTCCCAGAGATCTACCACAGTTAAAGAGAATCATCAAGAAAGGATCAAAAAAAGTATAGAAATTTTGAAACATTTTGCCTAGACCCAACTTTTCTATGAAAAGCAATATGCATTTTTTTTTTCCTGGAAAGAAAACCTATAACATCATTCATTCATATTGTCAAAGAGTTTCACGCTACTGGTAAGTTGGTCAAGAGAAACACATCTAGTCCAATTCTGCAGTCTCTTTTCACTATGCTCCTTCTGATACTCATCTCACTGCATGCTTCAATCTCTCCGGGTGATTTCCCATCTTACTTAGAGAAAAATCCAAAGTTTTTATTGTGGCAGTTAAAATACCTCCATCTCTCTGGCCTCAGGGATTGTTGGACTTCCTGGTCCTTCAGCCTAGGAAACTTCTTTACCACTCATTCCCTGGTTTCCTCTGTTCTCTCCTCCTAAGTCATCTTCTAAAGGAAGCCTTTCTGACATCCTTATCCAAAAAACAAACAAACAAATAAATAAATAAACCCCAAACCTCCATGTTATCACTGTCACTTCTTTGAGTCCTCTTACCCTTCTCTCTTCCCTAGCACCCTCTCACCCCTCCGATATGTAATGAATAATTGTTCACTGACTCAGCTGATATTCTAGCTCTTGGAATAGTCTCTGCCTTTAGAGTCCTCAATCTGTAAGTACTTGTTAAAGAATCTTTTCTTCACTTTTTAAAAAAGCAAATGTAACCTCTTGTGGAAATAACTGAGGAAACTAACACCTAGAGAAGCTACGTGTTTTGTCCAGTCATCATTCAAAATTGATCTAAGCTAACATGAGACTGGAGTTGATTGCGATGTGTTAGTTGGTACTTTTCTATTATATTATGTCTTCAAGAGAGTTTATCTGAGGCGGTAGAAGGCTAAGAAGGATGAATTGAACAACTGTTATTCTAACTTTAACTTGTTTTAGAGGTAATGAAAACTACTGGGTATGTCATAAATGAAGCCGCTAAATTTGGAGTGAATAAGAATAAACAGGCAAGTTGACAAGGGACAGACTGAAATGAACAAGAAAATAAAAGTTGCCCATTCAGACTATTTCTGAATTTAGAGTTACCTTCAGCTTCATGCCCTCCCTGCTATTAGGTGCACAAGGTCAGAAACTGTTCTGTTTGTTTCCTCAACACCTAGCACAGTGTAACTGACACATGGTATATGTTCAGTAATCATTTCTTGGGTTAAGTTGAAGCACATACCCTGTGTCAGGCAGGCACTGTATTAAGCGATGCATCATCTTGCTTATCCTCACAAAAAAAAATCTATCACAAAGCTCTTATTTTTTTCCGCATTTCACGAATAAGAAATTCAGACTGGGCTCAGATAGTTTGAAAAGAATGCTTTGAATAACTTCCAAGCTCACTGTTTGTACCCTAACCAATTACATCTATTTGCCTAACCTGGGAGACAGATTGAAAAAAGTCTCAATTTACTGTCTATAATTTCAAAAAAAAATGTTAATTTACGTACAGTATCTCCTGTGAACTGTAGGAGCAATCATGCAGGTAAAAGATAGAGGAATCCTTTCATATGGTTACAAACTAGTCTGATGATGAGACTTACTTTGGTGCCCAGAGGTCAAGGATCTTCCTGCTTTTCATTTTCCATTTACACTCAGGTATTCTAAAGAGATTAAAACCCTAAGACACACCAAAACCACTAAAATATAAACTGCCAGAGCTAAAACAATCCAACACATTTAAAGCATTATGCTGTCAACTTTAACTCAGAATTTATTTCCAGAGTTGCGATATAAAAATCAATATTGGAACAAACATCTAAACTAAGTTAGTAGCTCCTGAGTATGCATACACTGTAAGGATTACCATTTTAGTCTATGTTATGCATTTATATCTCATAAAAATCTCAATTGAAAACTTTCAAATTTATAATCACACATATGACACACATGAAATGTCATGGTCAATAGACTTTAACTATCAGCGCTATTATAACATGCCAAAGGGAAAGAATGATAAAATAAGTGAACTGACATTTTTGTAAATCTAATTATTAGTGTGTCTGAGTCCTGTCTTTGCTTTTGTAGATAATATAGAATTGTGTATTATGTCACAACACTAATGGTGTCATGTGTTCATCTCTAAACTCTAAAGCATTGTGATTTTTATTAAATTTATTCCTATACACTTTAAGTTGGGGTTATATGTGTGCAAATCTGAAGCAGTCTATTAAAGTGTGACTGGATTTTCACGGTCTCTCAAACATTATGCATTGTGTACTTAATAAATGTTTTTTTGAATACAAGAAAGAAAGCACGCAGTAAGTATCTAACATGAACATAAAAAAAGAGGCAAAGTGAAATATATAGGGTCAAAAGTTATATAAATATTGCTAATGCTAGTCAACTTCACTGATGACCTGTAGACTTCCACTGACCTTTGTCTGAAAATCAAATGGGGTCCAACCAGACAGCCCAAAGCCTCTGTGCCCCCAGTGAAAGTAGCTTGATTAGACAACCAGGTACCAATCTGATGCAGCTAAACTACCCACATACTCTTTCTAGAAGAGGATTTTAGACTACCTGTATCAGAGTAACCTGGAATGTTTATTTAAAAAAATATATATCCAAGTTGAGTCTCGGCCCTCTGATTATTGAGACTTACTATTGTAGCCACTGTCTTCAATACTGTTATTAGGGCACCTTTGAGCAATTCCGGGAAAAACAAAAGAAAACAAAACAAAAGAAAACAAAACAACAACGACAAAAT
Organism: Cynopterus sphinx; assembly: GCA_030015415.1. Lineage (NCBI taxonomy): Eukaryota > Metazoa > Chordata > Mammalia > Chiroptera > Pteropodidae > Cynopterus > Cynopterus sphinx. Next base: position 8,969,982 of record CM057387.1, read on the forward strand.
CCCTCTATGGTGATCCTCCTAGGTGTAGAGGATTAGAAAAAATGCTGCTGGAGGGTGGACATAACATGCTGGTAAGGTGTGAAGTTTAGAGACAGGAGTGTATATGAATTCAACCCCCTCCACCATTCTACTTGGTGCTTTCCTGTAGTGTATACATCGCATAATTGTGTGATGGCCCTGGGTATCCTCCGAGGGACCCAAATATACAGCTACCACATTCCAAATCAGAGAACAAATCTCAAGAGTTAGTCTGCAGCCTGAACCCTCCACCTTAAAGCAGCCTTTTTTCCTACTAGAATTCTGGGGGTGGGGGAGGGAGTTGGTGGGGAGGCAGAAACAGTGCATTTCAGATCTGTAAAAGCATTTCCTGATGGAGAGGTTATGAAATACCATAGTAGGCAGGTAATAATGCCTGAATGTTTGGGATGGGGTAAACTACACCCTTACCAAAAACCAGGCTGGGGAGTTTGGGACAGAATAATGTCTCAAATTCTCTTGCAGCCACAGGGGTTCACAATTTTATTACCTAAGGATGCAAAAACACTTTGGTACCTGCTGGGTTCAGGCAATTCCACTGTAGCCTAAGTGGCCTTTAAGATGCACAGACCTTTTTAAAATCCTACTCTATGAACATTTAATATTTGAAATTATTTGAGATGAAAGCATAATACCCAATTGTTACAGCTTCGTGAGTGACTCTCTTACTTGCCTAATTATGGCAAGCAATGCCATCCATAGTAAAACGTTTTTAAGAGATTGACTTTGCACAATTAGAGCTTCTATGCCAGCCGGAAAATCCTTAAAGTGTTTCACGTGTTTTACAACACTGAGTAGCCAGCAACTCATTTTAATATTTACAGACAAAATGATATTTGGATAAAGCAAAGGTCAGACTCAAAAAGAACAAAACAAAGCAGAATGACATTCTGAATGAAGTTCCAGGTTGTGGCTTTCAACTTGGCAGCCAATATGTGGTGAGGCAAAAAAATAGAAATAAATTTCACTGTGTCCTCTTGCTGTTAAGTACCACCAAAACTTACACATTTCTAAGATAACTTGAAAAGTGCTTAGAAATCCTTCCAAGAAGGCCACACCAATTTCTGCAATTTTAAAAAATTTTAATAATGTTTCTTCCTTTTAAAACATGAATGTGCCCTTTTGGATTTAGTTAATTCCACATTTAGTACCAGGTCCTAATGTAGTATATACTGATGATTTGTAACTAGAAATCTTTGTTCTGAGCCCAAGAATGTTATTCCCATTAATGACAAGAAGCATGACGCAGGAACATAAAAGATCCATCTGACTCTCCACATAGGTGGTGTGATTCCAAGTGTGGCTGATCATCAAATTATTCAGGGATGCATTCTGAAACTACAGTTGTCATGTTACACTCTCAGTGATTTTAATTTAGTAAGTCTCTGTTTTTTCATACTCCCCCAAGGGAATTGTAATCCATCAGGTTTAGGAATCCTAGATACAGATGATGACTAACACATTATAAATGCAGGATTCCTGAAGGTCTTTTTTATGTCTGACATTGCTTTGTCAACCCACTCACTAAATATGAAATTCCATTAACAGAAAGTTACAATCTTTTATTCTATAGTTAGAAATGTGAATGTGATTAGAACATGAGACACTAACATAATTCACGATGATCACTCACGTTTTTCAAGGTTTAGTTGAACCAGGCCCTTAACCAGGCCAAGGAGGGATCAATAAGTATGAGGAGAGTTTTGTAAGCTGATAATGACAGACCAGTAGAGAGTAGTCGTGAAACATTGCTCAAATCCATTATCACATATTAGGTTTGCATCATACTGTCATGACTGTTGAGCTATGTGATTGAGTAATTTAATTAAACTTTCTGAGCTTCATCTGTAAGTGAAGGTAATTGTACACACCTCATAGTATTTAGTGAGGAAAACATACATGAAAAGTACTTGGAGCAATCCCTGATATATGGAAAAATCTTAGTAAATATTATCAAATATCAGCCATATACAGAGTCTTCACAATTTAACTGAATGATTTCTAACCTGGCTACATGCTGAAATGGCCTATGTTTTTAAAGATTACTAATTCCATGGTCTGTCATCACAAAATTCAGTAAGTCTTGGTGGACGTGGGAATCTGCTTTTTAAAAAGGCCTAGAGCCAGCCAGCAGAGCAAAGAAAAAGTTGGAGTGTTTAGACTAACCAAGGTTAAGAAAGACAAGGCCACGAGCTATGGAAAAGTGTATTACATTTATGAACACATTTAATTCTTAAGTGAAATTTATAGATACATAATGCTAAAAATTCACGAGTTTTTACAAACCTTCCCTATTTCATCCCATTTTGTCCTTGACTTCTGCTATCAGAAGACAATGCTCCATGCTTTAACCTATTTTTCAGGTGGTACCGTGACATTTACCTCTCCATTTCTATGTAACATGTTCGTACTATGGTTTTAGCTATAATTTCCTTTTTAGTTTTAGGTATTTTCTAATTACTCCCTACTTTGGAATATAAGAATGTACACTCTCAATGCACATGCACACCCTTTCCTCCTAGCTTTTTAATATAATTGTGTCATATATTTTAATTATTTAAAAAAAATTATGTCACATGTCGTGTAACTACTAACTGTAACAGAGCCATGTTGTATCATATAAATGTATTTATTTTTTCATACAGTATTTTGTCTCCTCTGAAATTAATATTGTCTCATTTTTCATGTGCCCAGTTTCCTGCGTGTCGATCTCTGCTTCATATATAAACACTAAGGTGACTACTAATTCTATTCCTTTCCTGACTCACTGCGGCCAACTAATTTCCACAACTGCTATACAGTTAGTTATCTTTCTGGTACCTCCTGCCAATGCCATCTTGGGAATTCCCAGCACCTCTTTTCAATACTGGGTGTCCCGTTTTGTAGATGTCTTTCCTGATTATTCCCCTCTCTTGATAGAGCATATTCTTCCACAACTTGGGGGACATTACATTAAGATCTTGCATATTGAGATGAGTATGTTCTACTTTTCAGTCTTGTTTGCTACTTTGGATAGGTGAAGAATTTTAGATTTCTCCTTGTACCAAAGGGGAATTAACAGGTAATCTGTTAAATTAATCACCTTTAACTTCCTGCTTTTCAGCAATACAATTAAAGATACCTATATTGTGATTTTAAAAATAGTTTTTAGAAGAGGGGAAGGTAAATGAGGATGCTTGGGCCACAATCAGCTGTTCTAGTAGATAAACCCTCAAAACTTGGTAGCATAATACAATGTTAAATTTGCTTCCCTGTAACATAAATTATGACTAATGGTGTCTATGTGTTTACTCCTGTAGGAAAGTTCTGTTCACAATGCATTTAGAGACCTAGGATCTATTTTCAGTATATGGGTGAGCGTCAATTTCCAGGATAAGGATAGAGACAGAGGATAGTATGGTGAAGAGGCTTTTATATGTTTTTATGTGCCAAGTCTAAGTGGCATATGTCACTTTCAACCATATTTTCTTTGTCAAAACTCAGTCAAATGGCTATAACTAATATCAAAAGACTATTACAATCATAGTCTAGTGTGTGTGCCTAGCCATAAATAGAAATATCTGTAGCTTGTACATTGCTATTGAAGAAAAGTCTAATTGTTCCAGTCACCATAATTTGACATAATTGGCTGTGGGGTTACATCACAGTAGCATTATAGTAAATTAGATAACATTCCATCAAATTGAAAACACACCCCTGGCTGTGACTTTGGTAGATAAATGTCACCTCTATTCCATTCTTTGCCCCAGTGTTCAACTTATCTATTTCATCCAGAAAAACTAAATACATGGAATTACCATAAAAATGGTGGCAATAATAATGACAATGGTAACAATAATAGATGGCATTTATTGTATTCCAAATCAGTATCTAATATTATGCTGAGCTCTTTATGGGTTGTTTCTACTGTGATTTATTCAATAAAAAACAAGACAGGCGATGTTCATGCCTATTCCACAGAGAATCTTAGAATCTGGTCACAGTCTTAAAGTTAGAATACGCTGGTTTCGAGCCTAGGCCTGTGCTATTCATAAAGATAATGGTCCTTCCACTAAACCATGTTGTTCTGTATTATACCATGGGAATTTAAACAGAGCATATAAAAATGTCCAAGGCATGATGTGTCTTTCTAATGCCCCATCATTAATATGTCTTCTCTGATGCAATCAAAAATTTGGGTTTGAGTTACAAGAAGCCAGTGAATGGCTTTGGGATCCCTAAATCTTTCTTTTCATAAAAATACTGAATATTTGTTCTTTATGGTCAGACTGCTAACATTCATAAATGGCATAAATAATTCGACAATAGCAATCCCATTGTGTTTAATGCATGTTCAGTGCTGTAATTCAGTCTTGAAAATTGCACTCTCTGGTAAAGCTGCCAAACCAAAACAATGAAGGGTTTTAGCTGCAGAGCTAAGTTTTCTGGAATTATAATATTCCTTTTGACCTCTGGGATGACTAAATTCTATTTAATTCTTTCCTTTTATTCACTACAGTGAAAAAGTCTTAGAAACACGCGGGAGCAGAGGTAACATTTTCTTTCAAAGTCATAGCCAGACATTTGTACTCTCAGGAGAAGGTGAAATGGGGGTGGGATACCTTATTTACTGTAATGCTACAAAAGTCCTTATTCCGTGTTAGTATAGTAGGAACTATGATGTAACACTGTAGTCAATTGTTTTAAATTACAGAGACTGGAACAATTAGATTCCTTCATCTAGACCAGTGCACTAAAAATTTAACCAGAGCTGAAATGAAACTGGTTTGTAGCTAGCTGAAGGTAGCCATATGAGAACAGCATGGTGACTCCTTTTTCAAAAGGTTTAGCTTTTAGGTTCTGTTACTATTGCTAATTACTTTAGGTGAGAACACTCTAGCTCTCAGACTTCACAATCAGCTCTGGCTTTGAGCTAGCTAAAATACAAATGCTTGAAAAGTTAGGCTTCCTTTCTTTCTCTTGCCATTTCATAGAGGTGCTAAATGCAAAGAAACTGTAGGCATCTTTGTGTTCAATTCCCTCTCCTGTCTGATTCAATAGCCTTTGATCTGATTTGAAGATTTTTAGCTTCCTTCCCATACATAGCCCCAGCATGATCGATACCAAAATGCATTTTCAATCTGGCCTACTTTACATCCTATTTGCCTAAACAGCTTAGATAATAAAATTCACAAGCAGCAAAATCTATAAATGAGTTACTGACAAAGAGAGTATGTCACCCAGAGATGCTCATTCTAAGAAGGAGTGATACCTGAAGCTGACTGATAAGGTTTCAAAACAGCACGCCTGCATCATCAGCAATACAGAGAGCCCTGGGCAAAACCAAGAAGTCAGAGTGTTTCTCAGCACCCTCCTGGGCTGTTCACTCCATGTTTTATGGCAGCATCTGCCAGCCTCTTCTCTCCCACTCCTTTCTAAGTTACTCCCTACACTCACACTCCCTACTCCGAAGCCTGCTTTCAAAGCTTGCTTTCTCATTCTTCATTTACACTAAGCACATAAATGATAGATTAACACCATGAGTGATATTACACTCCTGAAAGGAGATGTTGCATTTCCACAAGGAATCAGTCTTGGTGATGGAAAAATATTGGAATTTCATATTAAGTCAAAGGGCTTGGGAAGCATATGAAATCTTCTTGGTACTCATAAACCTCATACAATGTTACAAGTCCCTTCTCTTTCCCTATGGGTAGTCAGTGCAGGTATACAATGAAACTTAAAAGTCAAGAGAGCTAAGACCAGAAGACATATTTAGGCGACTGTTCTCCTTTTAAAAATGAAATAATCTATGAAACAGCTGTATTAGGTTAGCAATATCGAAGGTACTTGTTAAACAAACTAATAAATGTAGGAAGTCATGCAAATTCTTAGGCCTTAGCTAAAGAGACTAGGATTTCTGGTGATAAGTCCCAGAATCTGCTTTTAAACAAGCAGTCCCAGGTTTTCCTATGACTAGCATAGTGGCTATAGAGTCTGGAGTAAATCTGCCTAGATTCCTGTATTTAGCTCAACCATTTACCATGCCCACACAGTTTAGTTGTACTTCAGTTTCCTCACCTGTAAAATGAGGATATTAATGGAATCTACTTTGTAGGATTATGATGAAGGTTGAATGAGTTACAATTGCAATGCACTTCAAATGATGCCTGGAACTATACAGGAGTTTGCTAAATAATAACTAAGTATACTCTTTAAGAAACACAGATTTAAGTGGTGATGCCTTTAAAATCACTGCCACAATTTCAGATCATTAGTCTACAAGATAAAGGTTGCAACTGATGCTGGTAATCATGCCATATTAATTGAATCGATGCTTCATTTATAATTAATATTGCATTATATATGATAAGCAGAAGGTACTACATCTGCGTTGATTGCATTAAAAGAGATGAGGAAGAATACAGATTTAAAATGGAGATGTGATCCTAGTTTTGTTATAGCTTCTTTGTCTAGGAATCAATTTATTTAGAAACATATTGACTGGGGAGAAATATGTGCAAGAAACTTTTATGTAACACAGGTAATTTGTGGAGACACGAGTAAGCCAGCAGTATGAAATAAATGCCCCAATACCATAAGAATCAAGCTCTAGAGTGTGTATTGAAAGAGAAGTTTTTATGAATGAGAAGCTCATCGAATGTGTTATATCATATCCAAACATGGCAGGGATAATGTACATAAGAGTCATCCATGAAAACCTTATGCAATGAAGTGAAAAAAGAGTAGTTTGATTCTCTTTGAAGTGTCTTCTTATAAGAAGAGATAAAAGCAGACATCTATTTTCTTTGATGTTTTTATCCTAAATTTTGTGTTTGATTTTCCTATAGACGTTATAGAATTTTTTTTTCCCTTTTCAATTCACTAGACTGTATCTACATTTTCAAAGAAACAAAGAATTATAAGAATGGCAAGTCCCTTGTCATCACCTCCACAATGATGAGCAGATTTCTCATGTGGGGTTCTGAGTTTCACTTTTACTTTTCTAAGTTTTAATCCATTATGCAAACTAATGTATCCACCTTAAACCAAATATTCCACACTTCTATACTTTGCATACTGTTTACTTCTCAGAAAAGGGTGTTAAACCCCAGATAAGCAAGACACACATTTATGAACCACAGCGATATCATTCAATGCCATGTTTATACCTAGTTAGAAATAAGTGAACATCTGCTGATTAAAAAATAGAACTGTAATAGTGGCCAGCAGGGAATAAAACACTTTATTGAGCTTTGTTATGTAGATGGAAATGTGCTTTGTAGAAAGTGCTTTATTTGCAAATAAAACAACTAATTGCCAGAGCTAGAAATACGTGCACAAAGTAGATTCTGGAGTAATTTTGAGAAAGTATTTGTTTTAATGTGAGCATCAGCGGATGCTTCTGCCTTCTCCTAAATTTATATTGATTCCTTTGACAAGCTCGATTCTGACTATTGGGAGGAAGACTTGCACGCTCACAACAAAATCCTGCTAAAGAGGTATTGATTCACACTCTAGCCAGTGTTATAATTCCTGGGGCCTTTTCCTCAAGTTCCTCCACAACGTCTTTGATCATTTATTCATTCATTCAACAAATAACTAATACCTAATACATCCCATTTTTTAATGTAATGTTAAAGGAACTTTAGAAAACAGTATGAACCAAAGATATTTTGTCACTTTATCTTCATTCTCAACTTGCCTTTTCTGCCTTCTCTGGAAATGGGCCTCTGTGGTCACCCAGGTCTTTCCTAATTCCAAAGCCAAAGTCTCCTATTTGGACTGCAAGATTTGTGGAGACATTTACAGTTTGAATAGTTGCTTCTTAAAAATATCTCCTGGCTGAACAACTGCGGCCCTGAACATGCATGATTCTTTCTTTCCTCTTCTAAATATTCCTTTTCTAGATGTTCATTATCCTACTTCTCAGAGAGTGATACGGCACGAGGCTCTGTTCTCAGAGACACCTGTTTCACCTGTCACATGTTGGTCCTTTCATGCTCTTAATTCGGTTACTCTCTGCACCTTGGTGAGTGTCTCCCACATAAGTCTTCCAACCTTTCTCTCTTCTCTGAGTTGCAGCTAGTTTAGCTTCTTCATCTTATAATCTTTGGTTTTCATTAGAAATGGGAGACTTGAAATTTGCAAAGAGAGTGCATAGGTATGGTCTGGCAAAAGCAGCGGACTCAGTTTCACCCTCAGTGATGCAGGGAAGGCTGTTTCAACATGCACCTCAGCCTCAGCAAAGCACTGCTGCCATGCTGGTGGAGTGAGGGGGAAATAGGGGTGCTGCTAACAGGGTTGAGGGCACGTTGTTTGGTGTGGGCAGTTCTGCTGCGGAATGAGGACATCCCAGGTGCAGCTAAGACTCTAGAGTTATTCACTTATTCAGCGAGTCACTGATGTATTCATTTCTTTAAAAACGATTATTAAATTGAGTGCCTACTCAATACTGGGTTTTTTAAAAAGAGAGAGATACGAGATACAGAAATTATTAAGTTTAGTAAGAGAGTCTTTAGGAGGTTTCCATTCTCGTAGGGAGAGTCAGGATATAGCACATAAAAACATATTAATTAGCAATCAATCAAATCATGTCAAGTGGAATAAAATAAGTGCCACAGATAATGTAGAAAGACAAGGTGATAGAAAAAGAAGTGATGGAGGGGAGAAAGAGAGAATAAATCAGGGTTGTTAGGAGAACGTCTCTGGAGAGTTGAAATGATGGAGTGGAGGATACCACGCAAAGGTGTGGAGGTAAGTGGAGAATAAGTGCTGAACCCTGTGATGAAGGTGAACTGAGTGAGAGAGGAAACCAGGAGGAGAATATGACCTCACACAACCGTGAGGCCACCTTATAGGGCCACCTCATCCATTGGGGAGTGTTTTAAGAAGCAGAGTAATTCCATCTGGTCTCTATCTTAAGTGATGGCTCAGATTGCCGTATGCAGAATGGACCAACAGAGACAAGTGAAGAAGCAGGATGGTCAGTTAGGAGTCTGGGACAGGTTGCCAGAAAGAGACAAAGACTTGAACTAGTGTGGCATGAGTGGAGGTAATAAACTGTTTCTATTGAAAATAAATCACACATACAGATCATACAAAATAACCGTATATAGCTTAACGAGTTCTCAGGCAAATACCCTTGTAATTACTGCTTAGAACAAGAAAGAGAATTTGACCAGCCACTTCAGAAACCCTTCTCCACATGTCCCATACTTATCAAAATCATTTTCCCTCCCCAAATTAGCACTCACTTTCATCCTTATCTCTTCTTCTCATAATCACATCACCTAGTGTGTCCTTAGCCAATCTAGTTGGGTCTCACTCAATTTTTTCTCAAAGTTGATGTGTCTTGTAAGCTTCTTTTGAAGTTTCCTCCCTTTCTACCTATTCTTTTCTTCACATTTTAGTTATTGAAGGACCTGAAATATTTGAAATGTAGATTTTCTTATTCTGGATTTTGCTGATTGAATAAGCAGGTGCAGTCAAACACTTGTGAACACTGTCCTCTGTATTTCCTAAAAGTTGGCAGTGGAATAAAAGACTTCATCAGACTTGGATTTGATCTTTTAGCAAGATTATTGGTACTTTTGTGTTCTTTCACTAGGAGGAAATTATGTCTAATTGTGTCTCCTTTTTTTGTGTGATACTAGTAACCATTTATACTTAGTACTATATGTATTAATTCATTGAAGGTTGCAAAAGGTGATGTCTGATATTATTTTATTGTGTTTCTTGTCAGGAATACTTTTATAAAGAGGTATTTCTCACCTACTATTTGATTACCTAATGGTTTCAGATAGAAAATTTGGAATAACTGCTTTATTTTTTATCATTAACATATCAGTTTTGAAGATAAAGAATTATCATGGTCCAAAGATTAAAAAAGTAGGTTTTGAAAATATAATATAATGATTTAGCCACTTTGGCAATCAGGTAAGCAATGTCTTATAAAATTAAACATCCACTTACAAAGTAGACTAGGAATTGCACCATTAGGTATTTATCCAAGAAAAATCAAATGTTTTTCTCACTCTAAAACCTACAAATAAATACTTATAGTGGTTTCCTTCATAGTAAATTAAATTGAAAATGATTCAAAAGTCCTAGGCTTAACTGGTAAACAGATATCATATAATATAAGATGATGTATATGCAATATAATATGACTTAATAATCATAAGCTGCAAACTATTGACACACACAATGTAGATGGATATCAAATGGATTACATTATGTGAATGAGTCCAGACTTTGTGGGCAGTGTGCTATGTGATTCTGTTCATATGATGCTTTAGAAAAGCAAAAGCATAGGGACTGAGAACAGACCAATGGTCGCCAGGGGTTGTGGGCAAAGGAGGAGCATCAGAAGCATAGATTCTGGGTTTATGGAAGTCTTCTATATCTTGATTATAGTAGTGCTGATGTGACTCTAAGCATCTGCCCAAATTCACAGAACTGTATATCAGAAAGAGAAAATTTTACTGTATATAAATTTGAAATAAATACATTTAAAGTTAATAAATAAAAGAAGAAGACATAGGTGAGGCCCATACTCAGCTTTGAGGAGGGCACTTTATATAAAGAGAAACTTGTTTGCTCCCTATTCCTTTCAGGGGAGAGAAAAGTGAGATTAATTGGTTAAAAATATATCATTTCCAACTCATGAATTTAAACAACATTAGTTGCATTTTGATCTATTACAATGATTTCTATTTCACTGAAGTTCAAGTTGGCCAATGCATTCAGGTTGGCTACAGCATTCTTTCAACATGACTCCAAAGTTGTCTTGAATAGGATGTCAGGTATCTGGAATCAAAAATTTCCCAGTCTCAACTTGTATATTTCCTGAGGGAGCCCTGGCTTATTTTAGTAGAAAATGCTACTTAAAGATTACAATATTATCAATATATTTTAGATATAAGGGGATATATTGTCCATGAACTTGAGGTTTTGCTTGCCTGTTTTTAAGTGGTGATTCATGAGATTCAAACCTCAGCTATTCCTGCTGCCAGTGAGTTTCCAGAATCTTTGAAAGATAACTTTTTGTTTCAGATATATTTTGTAAGTAGAGAATTATTGATGAATTGAACATGAGGATATGGAAAGGAATGAATCCAAGCTCGCTATGAGGTTTATGACTAGGGTAGCTGGATGCATGTAGAAGTATTTTCTAAACTGACAGGGCAAGCTAGGACAAGTATAGGTTGGGGGTGGAGGGAACCCATAGAGACAAATGCAGAGTTCTTGTTTAGATACATTGAGTTTGAAAGTGGAGTTCTTGGTTTAATGAGTCTAAAGCTTAAGAAAAAGTTTAGAGCTGGAGGTATGGATTTGGGGATTCATCAGCACATGGATGATATTGAAAGCAATGCTACCAAATGAGAGCATAGCTAGAGAAAAGACAGTGACACAAAATAGAGATTTAGGCATCTCAGAAAGAAAAAGCCAAAGAGGTTGAGAAAGAGCTTCAGGTGATGTAGAAGGGACTGCTCATAAATAGCTATGCCAAGGGACAAGATTTGTGGCTGATGTTTTCAGTGTGATCACTCCCGGCAGTGCAATAAAGATGGTGTTTTTGATTGTCCAAGATATTCTTTTTCCTTGGTTCTATGATTGAAATGTAGAGCGAACATATTACATCTTAGCAATGCTTTGAGGTTTGTCTTTTTGATATATAATTTTTATCATATCATAACTTAACTCAAAAATCTATTACTTTCTAGAACTTATCCTCTGAAGTACAGGCATTTTAGTCAGTCCTTGAGGCTATCCGTAATGAAGGCCGAACCTACTCTCCCATCATACGTTGCATTGTTCCTCTCTAAGCATCCCTCATCCCTCTCTAAGCAGTCTCTCAGCTTCTTAGTTCTCCACATATGCTTTATGGTCTACTATCCATGAATGCTCTGTCACCTAAAGATTCCACTCCCCTAACGTCCCTTTTGCCACCATTATTCTCCAATTTCCACATGTCTAAATCAGATTTATCACTAAAGTTACTTAGAGGAGCCACATGAAATGTCCCAGCCACCAAGAAACTTGGTTTTATGATTATTCTGCACCCAATGAACTGACTTAAACAGGCGAGTCAGGACAGAAGGAGCACCATGTAAAAATTCTATAAGAGAAAATCACAGCATTTCTCTTTGAGTCTGGCAAGGCTTTAACAACTGATTATTGGAACAGAAGAAAAGCTTCCATAATCAGAAACAATAAAACATGAACCAAATGAAGGTTAAATTTGAGAGACACTCAGCTGTACAAACCCCTCAAACTCCTGATTTTATATTTTATATTCACAGTGTTGTGTTGTGTTGTTTGTTTATTTGGTAAAAGAGTCCCTGTAATTAATAACATAAGCTTTAGGACTCATAAAACATTCACCATTGTTTTTTATATTGCAAAACCATTTTAAAAGAAAATATCATAGATTTTGTAACTGACCACTTGCACTGTAGCATAATCAAGTTACATAATTTTCCTCTGTCTTACTTCGCTTATTCGTGAGATGGGAATGTCGCCTTCTCTACCTATATTAAAGACTCCTGGCAAGGATCAGACTTTAATCATTAAACAAATGTTTATCAACAATCTGCAATGAGCTAGGTTCAATGTCAGTTGTTGGGGGTTACTGATGAATAAAGAATGACACAGTCTATGCTCTTGAGATGCTAATAGTCAAGTATGAGATGGATATCAATAAAAAGATCACCCAAATAAAGGTAACATATCTAAGAGCATTTAATAGAAGTTAAGGTGATAATTGTAATATTGTAAATGTGATACTAAAAACACTTCCAATCTTTATGTGACTTCTATAGATCTGTGTTTTTAATCATCAGCATACACAGAGGCAATTAATTCCTAGAGGAGCAAAAAGCGACTGTTTCAAGGTTGCCCAAACTCCAAATTAATTGGTACCAGCGAGTCAATTAAATACTGGATAATGGAAAATATAATAGCCATGGGGACCAATATTTAAAATATCTGGTCAGCACTTTCTTTCCCAAGAGAGGGTCCTACTTAAATAGTGATCAGAAATTTGCTTAGTGAATACATGAAAGGAGAAAAAGGCAAGAATCGTAAAGCTAAACCTGCATAGGGTAACAATGGTAAGGCCAGCTTAACTTGGTGCCCTTCTTCTAAGCAGTTCTAGAAGCACATGCCATGTCAGGGTGTAACACTGAAAAAACCAGATCCCACCACGCCCCTCTCTGATCCATCGCCTCCTCACACGACACTCCAAAACTCCACTTCAAGGACAATTACATCACATGGTGGACAAAAATAGAAACTTCAACCGTAGACAGACCTAGTGACAAGCAATCTCAATTCCTCAGGGTTTTCACAAAACTCTGGGTCAATTTATCTGACACCATACAAGACACTAAGAATCAGGCGAAGTCCTTCCCTTTTGGAGTAAGAGACTGATGTTTGAATCCCTCTTCAAATACATACCGACTCTGTGACCTGCAACAACGTATTTCTCTGTACCTCGGTTTCTTCTCTGTGGAGTATGAGTAATAGGCACTTTCTATCAGACAGTTACAAGAGAGAATTTATAGAAGGCACTCAGAGCAGTGTCTGCCGGATAGTGAGCCTTCAATAGAAACTCACTGCTACCCCTGCGGCACCGCCACTACTGCTGCTGTCACTAGGGCCATGACCCCTACTGTGACCACTACTGTTGCTGCTACTGCTGCTGCTGCTACTGCTGCTTCAATTCTAGGCCTCCTCGACCCCCAAACCATCTCAAAGTGTTTTAGAAAACTTTCACTTAATTCTACTACCCCCACCCCAACCCTCACATTACCAACCCACAGAAAACTGGGCATGCAAATCAGTCTCTCTCCCCAGCCCCCTGATCCCACTCACCCTCCCCCCACCCAGACCCTGAGGGGCCTGATTAGGAGGAAAACTGAGGAGGTCAGCTCTGCAGTCTGAGGAGTTAAAGGCCCAGCCATCCTCAGAGCATACCCCTGAAGACTTAGAATTTTCCCCAGACCACTGCCTCTTTCCCCCTTCATCCAGATGTGGGCTCTTCCCAAACACAGACTCCTTCTCTCAGATAAACCCACTGTGGTGAGAACAGGAGAAACGTGTCCTTTCTCTCAAGAAAAGAGTCAAATGAAGAAAAAAAAAGTTTTTTTTTTTCTTTTTTGGGTATCTTTGCTAAATAAATAAATACAAACTGATAACGCAAGAACAACAAACTCTAGAAATGAAAGGACAGAAAACAGGATTGATAACAGAAGGGAAATACACATATATACACTACAACTAAGGACATAAAGAGAGGAATGATGATTTTATTCAGTATTAATAACAGGAGAGAAGTTGTTTGACACGACAACTACTTAATGCCCTGCAGAATCCCAAACACACGCCATCCATCTCCTCTGACACAGGGATTATTCCAATCTCTCTGCTGGAGTAGAGAAAACAGCACAGAAAATATTGTTTTACATGAACTAGATTTTTTTTTTTAACCTCCTTAATAGATCTTCTGCATTTTGGTTCTTTCTGTTCCAATTAAAATAGTTGCCTGAGTTCAATTCTTGAGTATAATAACTAGGATTTCTTTCAGAGCTCCATTCCTAATTAAAAGCAGCATTTACAGAGAAAAGGGTTTTACATACTTATGTATTACCTTATTCAATCCGAGCAAATTGCTTCCTTATGTAAACTTCTGAATAGTTTCATTCCTTCAAACATTGAAAGCCACTCTAATGTAGATTTTGCATTAATTTGGGGAAAAGAAAATGCAGCATAGTTTAAGTGGAGTTACTATTTCTAAAATTAATTCTTGATTTTATAAATTGATATAAACACACATGTATGTATAAATGTGAATGTGAGTATATTACTATCTCCACAAGCCAAGTGAAATTTGAACATGTTGATTATTCAGGAAATTTATGCAAATAATTTTCCTTTTAAGTATATTTTCTTCTGAGAAAAAGGGATAGCATTGAGGAAGAAATAGGGTATAATCATAACAGCACACACTGAGCAATACGTCTCAGATTATTTTCATACATTAATTTAATTCTAACACTATAATTTCCCCCATTTTATGGATGAGAAAGTCGAAGAACAAAAAGGCTATGCAATTTGCCTAGAGTCACTTACTAACACGGGAATAGGTGGGGCTCAAACCCAGGCATTCAGGCTCCTCAATTTGCTTTCTGACCAACTTCTACATCACAGTGCCAGTATGGTCCAGTGGAGAAAAGTTGTCTGGAGGGACAGACCAATCAAGGCTCAGCATCTGACTCTGCCTCTTTCTGGCTGTTTCATGGGAGACCAGTAGTCCCTTGGCCTCACTGCTCCCAAGGTATTTTTATATCTCATGAATCATGCTTGCAACTGTGGTTCCAGGATGAAGGTCAAATTTAAGTTAACCTCTGTGAAAGAATCTTTCTTTCCTTTCTTACTCTGCTCTAGATTTAATTAATCTTGATTTATAATTAGCCCTTTCTCTTCCTTCTCGATGGGGTCTTAGGCTAGATGATGACTCGCAGTGTCCATGGAGGTAATGAACGTTTTAGCTGACTTGTTTCTGCACATCACCTGGGGCTCAATCAACTCATATGTCTTATTAGAGTGAACCAGCTTGAAGTCTTCACAGCTAGAATTTCTCATGAAATTGGTTCAAAAAAATAAGCATAGCCTTTAATGGATATAATCATATTTGTTTAATTGTCTTAAAAAACGCTTGGCACAAAAGAGTTTTAGGAGATTTTGCACCTGTGTCTAACTAGAAGTTGACAGTGTTGGATACCAGCCCAGACTGCTGTTCAGAGATGATCCCAAGGTGCCCTTTGATGCTGAAGGTGGGAAGAGAGTCATTCAACAATTGTTCCTACAGGTCTGTTTCTTGGCATCCCTCCCCTGTCTTCTCACTGCATATCATCTAGTGATAATGGATGGATGAGTCTTTTTACAAACTATTTTACCCTTTTTGATCTCCAAAACTCTTTCTAAACCCTTTACAAGCTCAAAGGGAAATCTAGAAACCAGCATTTGTGGCAACTCCTGATATAAATCATCAATCTCGTAAGCATATTGCACAAATTCAGTCCAAACACTCTGATAATCCTTGCTAAAAATGCCATAATTGAAGTTTTGCCTAAGAATTGAAGTAAAATAAATTTAAAGGCCGATACGCTTTATCCTTCCAATGCCTGACTAGCTTTACAATAATAGGAAGCTTCGGAAACAACAGGTATTTCTACAGTAATATGTTATGAAAGATGGAAACAATTAGACATGGCTCTAAAAATGAAATTCAGACAATTGGAACACATAGTTAAATAAATCAATTTCAGAAAAAGGCAAAGAAAGAAATGTAAGCTTAATGTTTTCAGTGGTTCACTCTCCTGGATCAAAAAGCCTCAAGGTAGAAAGTTTCTGAAGTACCATGAAAATTAGATTAGATGGCTTCAAAGACTTGTTCCCTCAATATCCACCTGTGTCACTCAGCCCATGACTAACACTTTCCCTGGTATATAACTTGAATATAACAGCTACATTGTTAAGAATGATTATTCATTATACCTATGAGCTTACATTCAACATTCTTTCAAATACCTGAAAACAGGCACATAAAATTACTGCACAGGTGCCCCTCAACTTTAAAAAAATATATTTAATTCTGCAAAAACACTTTCATTAATTACACATTAACACTCCTCAACACTTATGTATAATGAATTTGTTCTTTTATGCATCAATTGACAATTAACATTTTGAGCAATCTCATAGAGGCTTTGATATGCAAGCCTTTGTTTCTGTTTCAACATCACCACTTGTGTTTCTGCAAAAGTATCTGTGTAATCATTTGAACGCTTTATTGTATTTCACCCTGAAAAGTGGTAATATGATAGGTCTCATAAATTTGGTACAATTAAAAGAAAGACGGCAATCATTCATTTATGTAGAGAATAC
Organism: Cynopterus sphinx; assembly: GCA_030015415.1. Taxonomy (NCBI): domain Eukaryota; kingdom Metazoa; phylum Chordata; class Mammalia; order Chiroptera; family Pteropodidae; genus Cynopterus; species Cynopterus sphinx. Next base: position 8,986,953 of record CM057387.1, read on the forward strand.
TTAGCTGGTCAACTACGTGCATTTGTGACAAGAAAGAACAAAAGAAAAATAAAAGCTCATTTATGAAATATTGAATATGTATCTAAAGGGTGGGCTCAAATTAGGCATTATAAAACCTCTGTTAGTTCTCAGGGGACAGAATTCTCTTTTATAACCTATGAATCTATTATTAGGCTTTGACACACTGAGTTTTGAACTCATTTTCAGAGAGGCATCATGGGTGTTTGTGGCTGGCAGATGACCACTGGCCGCAGGTTCTTGCTCATTTTTATGCCTTCCTTTCCTTCAGAATTCTGGCTCCTCAGCCCCTTTACCCATCCATGTATCTTGTACCAGGTTTGCATGAGGATGAACTATGTGATAGAAAAATATTTTGAGACTTTCTGCTTAAAAATCAATTTCAAAATCTTAATGTTGCTTACATGGATTTTCAGTTTTCTGACAGATTACATCAGTGTTTGCTACTTGATCTAATGCCTATTCCATGACTTCTTTTGTTGTGTCCTCCCAAATAGTCTCCTGAATGATACAGAAGTTGGCCTATTTTATCTATGAAGGTTCAGGCTGCAAACACTTTCAGTTTTGTGGGCCACGGTGTCTCTGTTCCAACTACTCAACTCTGCAGTTGTAGCATGAAGGTAGTCAGAAGATGAGGTGAAACTCGACAGATGTGTGTGCTCCAATAAAATTTTATTTCCAAAACAGGTGTCCCATGGTCGGTCGGATTTGGCTCACAGGTCTGCGGAAGCCTTACTGATAGTAACACATTCTTGCTCTCACTCTGAATGGTTTGAGAGTCCACATCCCATGAAGGCCCAGCCTTCCTTGATCACTAGATCATGGCCTCTCATACTTGTTTCTCCTGGTGGTAAAACTGCGATGTACTGTGCCAGGCATAGAGCAAATAAGAGAAATGTTCCTGGGAGTGAATGAGCAGGAGGGACCTCTTAACACATCTGAGGACAACAGCAGTAGCAACTGCAACTCTTCACTGTGTACACTTTATGTGCCTTACCATTTGGTAAGTGGCTTCCAACACTTCAGTCATTTAGCCTGCCCGACATTCTTCAGAAATAGATATTATTGAAGCACAATTTGTAGATGAGGCATCTAAGGCTTTTTAAAAGTTATTAGAAAAGTAGTCAGAGGTCGGGTTAGATTCCACACCTACCTCTCTTCAGGGACATGGCCGAACTGCAACCCAGTTTTTCATGGCCCCTTTTCATAGTCATTTTGCTAGGATGGTTCCAATTCTATGAATACTCGCATTCTAAACAAGATGCTTCCAACGTGGGTTTTCATGTGTTTCTTATAGAAACTCCACACGTGGACAACAGTAAAAACATCATGACCTTTCACCAGACACGAGGAATACGAATTCTGAAACATAGAGTATATTGCTTAAGGCCAAAGAGCCAGTAAGTGTCAGCTCCAGAAGAGAAAACCAGATCTTTGACTTCTAAATCAAAGCTTTCTCATCTACACCCTTCCGGATTGTCAGCCACTTCTAACTTTAGTTTTCAACTTTAGTTTAAATCTTCTTTTCCATGCTGCCAAACCAAGGTGCTAGAGAGAAGAGCATCAGGCTAAGGGTAGGATGTATTGTTTAACAGTTGCTCCCTTGTATTCCACCTAGACATGCATTCTTGCCTATATGTCCATGGCTAGATACGATAAGCGAAGCTCTGGAGTTTATACAGGCAAATGAAAACTGTGAGCTCTCTAACCTGGGAAGAAGGTCTTAAGTCACAGCCATGTGTTGTTTTAAGGCCAAGTGACCAGCCCTCCAGCCAAGCTTTGCCTCTGAGAACGGGAAATTGTGGGCTCTTCACTGAGTCAATTGACACATAGAGCACGGCTGTGGCTTTAATTCTAAGTAAACCACAAGCCTTGAAAGAGCAATAGTATCGTTATCTGGTTATATGGCCCTTTGGATGTAAAATTGAGATTTTTCTGAAAGAAGGCACATGACAATGCATATTAAGTACTATTTAATATCTACCAGGTTTGGTTATCAGTTCTGTTAACTAGTGCTAGACTCTCCCATTTAAGTAGAAAACAAGAAGACAGATTCCTTTATTATAAGTATCATAATTGTTCTGTGGTATCTTCAAGTTCATTACATTTGATGGAACTCTTACACAGTCGAAGCTATCTCCTTGCTATTTGCATTTTCTATTTTCCTAGCACATAAAAGCATAGCAAAAAAAAAAAAAAATGGGCCTTAATCCCTGATGAGCATCCTTGGATGCCTTGGGGAGGATGTTTAGGTTTTTCTCACTATATGATAATGTTTACTCATTATAACTATTTTCATCAATACCAATTGATTTTTTTTTTAATAAAGTGAAGTGAGGTCCTGCAATAAAATTTATGCTAGTTTAATCTACAGGCTTTTAAGCTACTCTTTATTTCCCTTTAAAATTCAGGTTTCTGAGTAACAAAGCAGAAATTGTTCCAAAGAAGCAGTATTCAGCACATTTTAGTCTAAAGAGACACATAATTAATAAAATTTGCACACAACAGACCTTTTCTCTCTGGTGAGTGCCAGAGAGAACATATTTGGCCAGCTCATAAACCAGATATGGTGTTTAAATAATTTATTTTAAAAAATTATTGAAAACAATGCCACGTGACTTCTTTATTATTATAAATATAATTTCTAGTACCTGGCAATTCACCAGGTTGTCCACTTGGAGATGAATTTATATGCTATTTAAGTACCACTGATATAATCAAATGATATCAGACTTAATTAGTAAAAAGCAGATATTACAAACACTGACCTTGGTTCAGGGGAATGAAAAAAAAAACCTGAAGATAAGGAGATAATAATTGATAGATGGAATATTTTTCTATTTGAGAAAACGAAAAGTGGAAAAGCATTTAGGAATTGAATTCATGACCTGAAAAACAAGATCAAATTAAAAACTGTCAGACTGGTGAAAAATTTCTAAATGTGTGAAGGCAGAACATTCTAGTTCTGAAATATAAATGAGGATAGTTAGAAATGTCTGAAGGAAAGTTTATTGTGAGGTAGAGGAAAAAAAAGATTTAAAGGAGAGAAAAGCGTGTAAACATATCTGGGTTCTAAATTGGTGATAATGTTAGAAGGGAGATAAAGTGCTAGTAATGGCATGAACTAGGTTAATTATATTTTCACAAGGGAAAGGATTTTCTACCTCTTATGTGAAAAAGACTTTTGTACTTAAAAAATTTTAAGATGTTTTAACCTGTAATTTTTAAAGTGCAATATAATCTACCACATGCATTGAACATTGTCCCGAATGTGGTAGACGTTCAATAATTATTTATTGAAGACATGTAAGGATATTAAAACTTGAAAATGACCAGGAATAACAAAGATAGTTATATTCAAGAATTAGAAGAAAGCAAATTAGATATGTATTTTTTTTATATTTGAGAGAAAAATGGAGAAACATCCTAGCACATTTCCTTGAGCTATAATTTACCTCTTTATACTCTAATGACAATAAAGAAGTAGGATTTTTAAAAACATAAAGAAATAGTAGGGATATAAAACACAACTAAAGGTAAGTAATCTTAATTTAACAATAAACATAAAACAAATATTCTTCAAATTAGTGAACTATAAAATTGGACTGAATGTTGAATATTAGATAGTGACATAATGACAACACATTATGTTTATAAAATGCAATCACATTTTTAAAAAACTCACATTTGATATTTTATCAAAGACAAGGTAAATATTAATTCATTTGATGAATGAGGAAACTAAACCTTAGTAAATTTGATTCAGTCACTAATTTGACTAATGTTTATTGAACATTTACTATACGCCAGGGTTTCTACCAGCTGCTGGAGATATAAATGTCAATCTCTGCTTTCACAGAGCTTACAGGTGAAGCACATATTAATTAAGTAATCACACAAATGTCAACATAATTGCAAACTGAGAAGAAGATACAAAAAAAGGGAAAGTGTCTCTATAAAAATATTTCTTCAAATGGAAAACCAATTTGCAAAGCCAGAGAGGTCTCCCTGAGAAAGTCAGGGTAGTACTAATACATAAAGGATGAATCATATCCTGTAACGTAAAAGAAGGAGGGGGTAGAATGGAAGGAAATAGCCTTCCAGGCAGATGAAAGAGCACGTACAAGGGCCCTGGGGTAGGAATGAGTGTGGCACAACTTGTCTGTTTAGAAAACTCCTGCTCATCTATCAAGATCCACATCAGATGCAACTCTTTTGTCAGTTTTCTCAAGCTGCCCTTATAACTTCTAGTGGAATTGTTATTTTAGGTATTAATTTTCTTCAACAACTTGATGTGAAAAGTTCCCTCCCATCTTCACTTATCAACTGTTCACTCAGCTGTTGGTAGCACAATATGTAGCAAAGACAAACTCTAGATACTTAAAAATCAGTGAATATACAAATAAATCCAGAACCATCTGAGAGACCAACTTCACTTAAAATACAAAATTAGTAAATATGAAAAGGAACGTTTTTTTCTAACAAAATTTTAGGAAGGAGCATTTAAAAGGACATTTTAAAAAGTAAATTAAAACATAGGTATCTAGAGGGTAAGAACATAATATGGTAAATTGTTCAAAGAAAATACCAAAGCAAATGAGATTTTGGTAATGATTATTACGTACCTTCCGAAAGGCAAAAACAAATCTGTCTTGAAATCTTGAGAAGTATATTTAAATACAATTTTCAAAATCTAAGAACTGGGTTATTGTCTTATCTTTCTTCAGGACTGAGAGCGATTTATAAATGATATAGTAGGCCGTAAAAAACATGGTGATTTATGTTTCTTGTTAATAATTTACCAGAGAGTGTGATGCATCTTTCTTTCTCTCCGAGACACTGCTGTTTTTTTCTTGATAAAAAGGCAATTTATAACCAAAGTGGTAGAGAAAAATGCCCCAGAAAACGGGAACACAGCTATCTTCTGTTTGTCCACTGAGGCTGTGTTGGATATTGATTTCAGGATGCGTGCAGCAGTATTCTTTATCTAACTATTGCTGCTTCTTTCATTTCTGTTTTAGTAAACAAATCGATATTTCACAATTTAGATATTTCCCTCGGAATAGTTACCTTATGAAATAGAAATAATGGAGTTGTGAGCTCCCAAGGGTATTCTGGGGATCTGATTAGTAGGGACTGACTACTTGAGTTACTGACTAGAAATTGAAACTCTGACATATTTACATGAGATCTAAAGGTCTCCAGGTGGTGCGAGAGAACCCATAATCTGGTATGACATCAAACCAATGTTTTGCTTAAAAGGAAAATGACACGGGGTATGGGAGGCAAAAGGATGTATGTGTGAATGTGCATACATAGTATTTACATATCTATATCTGTGCATGTATGTAAGAGGTCTGAGAAAATGTACTCAGTAATGAGATAATTTTACATTAAAACATTTTTAAAGGCCTCTTATTTTTTTCCATTACAATTCACTTATAAGTAAACTCTAAAAAAAAAAAAAAATTGGTCTTGGCAGCAGGGATCATGACCGAAATAATGTTGAAACTACTAGTCTTGTAAATGACTGGTAGTCGCCAGTCAAGAAACTTATAATGGAACAAAGAAACTATCTATAAGCATCACTATGTCCCTTTCTGGACCCATTTTTACATTTTTGGCAGCTCACTGTGATAAGTGAGACAGAAATAAAATTTAGGCATGATTTATATTTTCAGTGCTTCTACTAGTTCAATTCCAAGAAAAAAAAAAAAGTGGTAGCACAGAATTTAAAACAATGAAGACAGCAACAAAAAATGCCCCCACACAATACAAAACAACACACAGTGAAGTAACCTGAAATGTCTCAGGATTAAATAATGACTTTTAGAACAGCAAAAAAAGCACTATAATTTGCAATGAAAGAGTTCTGGGTCAAAGCAGTTTAGGAAAAAGGTAAATTTCACAGATTACAAGAGTTGAGAAAGGCAGAGGTGTTGCTAGTGCAGGGGAGAAAAATGCCCCATCCCAACTTTGTCTCTAGAGTAAAGATTATTTGGGACTGATTATATTTGAGAGGCTGCAGACACAGCCGCTCTGAAATCAAGCAGAAATTACCCTTTTGTAAGAGACATTTACATCTATAAGGGAAATATCCATGTGTAAGGATGTCTTCCACTCTGTACCATGAAGAAGATGACTAAATTTCTAGAAACACATCTGTGGTGAAGGCTACAACTTAAGTCTCCATAACAACCATAACCTGTTCACTGAGCTCTTCCTGCTAACCTCCCATAACTGGCTCCCTCTTCACTCCCCAACATTGTTCTTTTTGCCCTTAGCTGAAGATGGTATTTCAGGTGATGGCTTGGGTCATTTTAGAGAGTTTCTCAGTTTTCCTGGGTATCTCCCTTATATACAGAAAGTATCCATGTTGTTATTAAACTTCTGGTTGTTCTTCTCCTGTTAATGTGCCCTTTTAAAACTGGGAGTGACACTCAGACAAGAACACAAAGGGAAAAGGGAAAACTATTTTTCTTTCCTTACACCAGGAATCTGATATTGCCAATAATGCCTCTTACTCTGCCCCCACTCTTGCTTTCTAGAAGTCAAATTCATTCTCATCTTTATAAAATACAGGTGTCAGCTGGGGAGTGGGATTATCTACCATCACTAGAGATCCATAGTAGAGTGAATGAACAAATAAACACTTTACAATTTATGTTAGATTTGACTGAATGTCCTTTTATTTCTAATCCATATGCAAATAAATTTATTGCATAAATCTGATGATATTAAACATAGTGTTCTATTATCTGCTTTTAAGCCTTAACTATCATTTTATGCCAGTACATAAATATCAAGACCATTTTTTCTTAATGGCTTCATAATATGAATTCATAATTTGTTCGAATCTGCTACTCTCTGACTATATAACTTTGAGCTAGTGCTTAGCATCTTGACAGCTCAGCTTCTTCATCACAAAATGGGGATTATTAGAGTACCTATGTTATTAAGATGTGGAGAAAATTAAGCAACATAACATCTATAAAATTCTTAATAATATATATATTATCCTGCTGAAACATAGTAAAAACACAGTAAAGGTGATCTATTACTTGTTATTCATATTATTTTTATCAATTCCATATGAATGTATAGATTAATTTTCCATCAATATAAATGGCATCAAAACAGATATATTACTTTGTGTATGAATTTTTTCTTCACTCTTCCTTAATATTAATTTACAGAAACTGAATAAATGGATTAAATGGTTTGTACATTTAACATGCAGAGACATTGCTAGGTGGTTCTCCTAAAGGCTGTATCCATTTGTCCATCCATCTTTAGGGACATTTCTCCACATTCTAACACCAATAAATATTTAGATGATTACAAGTGAGTCTGTTTAAAATCCTACCTTTGGTTTCAAAACAAACATTTTTATGGTTTGTTATCCTATAATGTTACAAATGCTTAAAACAGGACAAAAAGAAAGTCAGATAGTACTGGGGGACCACAAAAAAGAGTTTTCCAATTGTTGATCCTACTGCTGTTGATTGACAGGGTGTCTTGGGAAGAGTTAATAATTGTTCTGGGTGCACAGCTCTAGTTGCTAAATAGAAAATTCAGGAAAAAAGCCAAGTGTGTTTAATTTCCCATAATTCATCACTTCAACCATCTGAAAGAAAGATAATGCTCTCTTAAAATAAGGAACAATTACTAAAAAAGGTGTTTTAGGGGAATAACTGGATACATAGTTCTTGTTCTTCAATTAGCTCTTTATTAATGGGTTGCTAAGAAGCATTAAAAAAAACTAATTAATATCTGAAACTCTAATGTTGAATAAAGATCCATGACTTAAAATGAAATAATATCCCCAGCTATAACTCTGGTATAAATTTATTTGTGCTTGTGACAAAGTGAAAAACTACTTCCATCTTCTTTATCAATGAATATATAAATAGACAGATAAAAAGAACTCTATCATAAATTGACTTACTTAATAAAATTTTATTATAATTTAGATGACAGAATAAGAAGAATGGCTTCCCCAAAAAATGATTTGAAGAAGGATGATTTCTAAAATATTTGTTATGGAGAGTTATTGCTTTTTTTCATTCCATTTTCTCCCAGGTGAATATACTTTTAATTTTTTGATATATATTTTTCTCTGTACTTTATCTCTAGATCTGATAAATATCTAAATTTTATTGTCTATATGGCAAATATTTAGGTTTTATTACCAACATTATGTAAGTAGGACAATTAAAAAAAAAAAAAACATCTTTCTCCATGGCAGAGAGAATAAACTATACAAAGAATAGTACCACAAATTACAACATCAAATATCTTAGTGAACATTTGCTTCAATCGTACATTACAATTCATCTCTGCAGTGGTGCTACTGACAACATTCTTGGAAAAAATCACAAAAATCTTCAAATTATGTGAAGCATTTGGTTTGCAAAATCACTTTAAAAAATGTATAAAAATTTCCTAGAAACACGATTTGTGTCCTAGCATGCTTAAAGGCTAGGGTTGTCCCAGGCAACAGTAGCTTTTGTTCAGCATATCTGGCTTTGGGTGGATTCATAGACCGTTTGCAATCAGTGTTGAAATGCAGGCTCCAGTGAAAACTGTGAGAAGCTGAGAAATGTTACATGCATAATTCATAGTCCCCTCATCACTAGATATGTGTGTGTGAAGATTCAGGGTTATGCTGCTATCCAAGTTCATTGAATGTATGAATTTGGATATATTCAACATTCTTTTACTCACGCTAAAAAAAAATCACAACAGACAACAACAACAAAATCTATACCCATACCTTGAAGAGCTTTTGGAAGGGCACTTTTCCTTTAATACTCATAACTCCCTCCCCTGACCAGCACATCCCTAAATTATCTAGTTTTTATTTATTGCTCCAACCTCATTACACATGCCTGTTCCCTCTTCTACCTTTAAGCTACACTGGCTTTTTTGACAACTTCTAGAACATCTCAAGCTGTGTTTGACTCAAAACTTTTGGTAGCACACTGTTCTCACCCCTTGTGGAGGGCAGACACTGAGATGGATCCCAATGATCCCTACCTCTTGATATTCACACCCTTGTTCAACCTTCCCCTCTGAGTCTAGACTGGATTCAGTGATCAGCTTCCAGTAAACAGAATGTAGCAAAGCGGCAGAATGCACTTCTGTGATTAGATTACAAAAGAACGAGTATTCTTTCTCCTTTGTTCTGTGAGAAGCCAGCTACACTGCTGTGATTTGCCCTATGGAGAGAACCATGTGGCAGGGTACTGGAAGAGGTCTTTGGTCAAAAGTCATCAAAGAGCTGGGGCTCCCAGTCCTATAGCTGGTGAGGAATTGAATTTTGGCTGTATCCATGTGAGTGAGCTTGGAAGCAAATCCTGCCCCAGTCAAACCTTCAGAGATCACAGCCCAGGCCAACAGCAAAACCACAAACTCTAAGAGACCTAGACTCAGAAGTACCCAGCAAAGCTGTGCCTAGATTGTTGACCAGCAGAAACTATGAGTTGTTAATGTATATTGTTTTAAGCCAATAAATTTTGAAATAATATGATGAAGTGATGGATAAATAACATATCATATAAACTAATCTTCTCTTGGTTTTTGCATTTCAGGCTTTTTCCCTTTCATCACTTTTCAGCTTTAAAGTCACTTCCTTAGGGAGACTTTCTCTAATCACTTCTAGACTACGTCTTATCCTTTATTCTCTAAATAAAAAAAATGTAGAATTACTTATTAGGTTACCAAGTGGCTTAGTTTTCTATTTATTTATAGTAAGATGTGAACTCAAGGGAAGTCCCATACTTCTTCATATTGTCTGTCACAGTGCTTATAATTCAATAAGAGCCCAGTAAATATTTGATAAATTAACAAAACTAAAAGTACATAGAATTCACAAGAATAAGAAAAAGTAATAAATACTTTACAGTTGTTATTAGTAGTACATTTGGGTTATTAAAATAACTATGAATAAACAGAATATAATAGGTATGCCATAGACACACAATGAGCTTCACTAAAACAATTATTAAAATTTGTCCTGAAAAAATTTTTATATCTAACAGCAAAGTAATCTTAGGTATATTAAGACACAAATAAGAGAATAAGCTGTTTCAGTGTTTCTGAAATCTCTCATGCCTTCTCAAACTTTAGGTTTCTCACAGAATAGTATCAATGACTAGAATAGGAGACAGAGATGTCCATACATTTTTCTATCACTGTTTAGAAAAAGTGAATGGCTTATCAATGCCATTAAATGTTAAATTTTGATATGTAAAAAAACACCAATGAATTTGAGTTAAGAATTACAGATTTGTGATTCCAATAATTAAGCAATGTTGTTAAGAATTTTAATCTTCTAAGATATTTTGAAACATAGTAGTATAGAGACTCTCTTATTCCATTTCTGATGATATATTCAGCCAATGGAAAAATAATTTATACTTTTTATAGCTTATCTGAGTTGAAGAAAAGTCACATGGTAAAAACAAACCATGTAGGATAAGGATGAGATCCTTTTGAAAAAATACACCAGAAATGTTGTAGTATAAAACTCTTAGATGTATATCATGTGAGATGAGGAATGATTTAAATGATAAAACAAGCTATTTAGGGTAGGGGTGAGATATTTTTCTTAACATGATAATTAAATTCCTAGCGAAGTCAAATAGACAGATGAGTTTTTATTCCTGCTCTGCCACTTACTTATCTTTTATATGATTTCAATCAGTTACTAAACATCTCTGAGCCACAATCTGTGAAATGAAGGAAATAAGAGAACTTTTCTCTGGGTTGATAGTGTGGTTAAATGACTTTCTCCATTGTAGAGGTTAGCCCTAACCATATAGGGCCAGTCACAAAATAAAGGCTCAATAATATAGGCTGTAGAATTAACATGTATAGTTATTATTATGTACTTGTTATCATTATCTATTATAGCTCACAAAATATGAAAAAGAAAAACTGTTTGTATCGTATACATCTATTTTAATGATAAATAAAAAAGAGAATTATATTAGCATGTTAAAGAACTGCCATTAATTGTCCCTCATGAATAATAAGGTGACAAGTTTTGTAATACCCTCTGTGGAAATAAGCTATATATCTATATAAAAAAAAGGCTTTTCTACGATGTATCACTTATAATAAAGTGCATCAGTCTAGCATTATTAGGTTTCACAGAGTAAATAATTATTATTAAAAAAAATAAATGTGTTAGTGATCTTCACACAAACTTAATTTCTAAATATCTTAGGGAACAAATAAACATGTCTGGAGTCAATATCACATTCTGTTTTGTCCTTTAACATAAAATTCATGATTTTTGAAGTAGTTTTAATTTTTCAATTGTACGTCATTGCACTAGCAGTGTGATTATAGATTGGATTATACATCTGATTATAGATTTGATGACACCAATAATCATTTGTACCAAAGTTACTATAAGTGCCAAAAACTTATCTTTGATCTTTTTCTTCTGTACTTAAAGACACTAAGAGTTTCTTCTCATTATTTCCTAGAGCCATCTAAACACAACACCCCACTGTTGCTTGAAGCTGTGTATCAATGTTAGATCACAAGGTGACATGAAATTATTCCTGGTCTCTACAGAATACTTGATGAATTCTTTAGCAAGATGTTTGAGACTTTTCGCTAACATCACTGTTTCCTTTTTCAAACTTACCTCCTATCTGTCTCTATTACACAGTCTTCCATATGAACTTAATGGGCTTTTGGAAATAATCTCATTATCATAGTTGCATGTTTATATACACACTACCACATTTGAAATGCCAGTATCCGAAGTTGTCTTGGCTGTCTATTCAAGTCCCAGCTAAATTCTCATCATCTCCAGGAAATCCCTGCTCACTTTCTTACCTATCTTCTTCCTACTTGCTTTGTTTCTTATCTATCTCACAAATTTAAAAAGAATCCATGATTCTTTTTTTGTGCACATTTAATTTTTATCGCCAGCGTTGCATTAGAGTTAGCTATTTGATCCTTGCATTGTTTCCTCAAGGATAATGTAATTTCTCTGACCAAGATCCTAAACTTTATTCATCCATCTTGTTTCAGGGCTAGCACATGGCTTGATAACCAGTAAGTGTACTATTGATGTACTGAATTGAAACAAATTTCCTTATTATACTCAAGCTTAGTTTTCAGGTATTTTCTTACAAAGCTAATACAGTGGCCCATTCAAGGCAGGAAGCAAAAATATCCATGAATAGATGAATGAATAACTCTTATTCTGTGGGAAACAAAGCAGAGAGAGATGAAAGAAGTTCCCTACCTTGACCTCCTCCACTAGTTTGCATACCTGGGTATGAAACATCTTATTTGAGAGAGAACAATACTTTGCTACAGGAAATGTCTGATTTGTGATTGATAGAGTCACAAATGTGTTCTTTTTAAATTTTATAATCTTTCTTATTTTGAATAAGACCTGTTAACATGAACAATCAAAGCACACATATGGCTGTATATTCAGGATGATAAAGTTTTATTGGCAAAATTGTGGCAAGGTGAGTAGACTTGGTTGGTTAGATATAGCTGCTCTTAAAACAGCCTTTAGATTTTGGTATTTTTTTTTTTTTTAATTTGGAATTCTTTTTCACTCTGCACTGTGTGTGGGAAAAAAATTAAAGCACAGAATGTCAACAGAAGTGTCATGAAAAGTAGAAAATTTTAGAAACAAACATCCTATTTTAAGTCAAAAGGGTTTGGAATGAGAAACTCTAAATTTAAATGGTTGGTTTTCACTATAAGCATAATTTTAAAGAGCAAGGTAAAATATATGGAGAAAATTGAGAGTGCCAAATGAACACCGTCAGCAGTGATGATATTTGTGTGTGTGTGTGTAAATGTATGTATGCATGTAGTTATTTCTACATACATGAATGTACTTATGTATATATGTATGTATGAATATAATGGCATGAAATGTGAGAAAGAAGGACTTTTGACTGGATGATACACACTAGGTTCCACACACCTATATTCTTTTGAGCCAAAAGAATGTGTTGAGAGAGGCATTAACCTTTCAAAAACTTAAGAACTAGTGCATCAAGAGTAAAAACTGTCTTTTTTTTTGATACAAACAAGGATGATATTATTCTTTAGGAAGAATCAGCTTGGTAGCTTGGTATAATCACCACAAGACAGCAAATATGCAAATATCAAAATTTGCTGCAGAATGTTTCAAAAAGCCAGCTGAACTTGCTGAGTAAGAAAGCTTTTGCATGTAACAAGTGCTTATTTTAAAATACCATTTTTGAAAATTCATGGCTCTTGAACAACTACATTGCCAAGAAAGAAAAATAGGAACCTAGTTATAAAGCAAACAAATCAGTTATTAGAGTCTCATCTAGAGCTGACCAGAAAAAGCTATTGCTAGATGGGAAGAACAGGGGATCATTGTGCCCACCCTTGAATAAATCTCTCCCCTTTCATTGATTCTAGAATAAATTAAATGATAAGCATGAGGTATGATTCCCAGTAGAAAGATGTTCTTATGTTATATTGTGAACATTTTTATACAATGTAGAGTGCACAAGAGGTTTTTCTTCAATATACCCAGTTAGCCAAGAAGAAAAAAGGAATAAAGAATCACTTCCTTACAAAAATGCATAATACTGAGGTGATGTATATACCTTATACCCAATGCTGTGTTCATCTCAGCTACCTAGACAGCATATTTTTTTCAAAACAAGAAACAGAGAAAATTTTGTTTACAGAAAAAAAGATAATTTTTTAGACTTCACATAATACCAGTTGCTTCTAACTTAATAAATACTATCAGACACCTAACCATTTTTTTGTCTTTTCATCATTAAAGAAAATGTTTGCTTGGGTTTGACAATGGCCATTATTAGTAATAATTTCAACCGAAGACTTTTTGTTACCATGGTTTAAAACTGTTGTAAGATATACAAGTGCCTACAGAAAAGAAAAAAGAAAAAAAAGGAAAAGAAAGAAAACAAAAAACAACTTCAAGAATATTTGGTTTCAAAACAGATAGCCTGATTCTTCCTAATGTCTGTAATTAAAGTCTTTGCAAAGAATACAACTTCAATTACCATGGCTCACAACTCTCCATAGGATAAAATGATAATACTGAAATGTGCAGTGAAATAAGAGTGCCAACACACAAAGAAAATTGGTGACCAACAATTCACATTAAACTTGACAAATTAACTATTTTTAGGACTTTTCTACTTTTAACATTGAAGAGAATGTTAAAAGTAGAAAAAGTTGTGCTGTTTAGAGATTCTTGGCCAGTAGATTATACCAGAGTGAGAGCTTTTCCAAATACATCCTAATTGGGCAAGCCTGTCATTGATACTAAGAAAATGCACTTCAGATATGAGGATCTCTGTTGGTTACTGACTAGTAGCTAAGAGACCAAAGTCATGAGTTCTATTTTCTTGGTCACAAGGTAGTTTACTTGATCCACAGCCATTATTACAAATGAATAATTACCATTAAAGTATCATCCATAATAAAAAATAAACTTGAACATGAAATACTCTAAGTATTCCCCTCTTTATTATCTATTCTTATATTCAAATTTCTATAGAAATATAAAAAGCAAGCAGAAAAAATAAAGATAACCCTTGAATACAACTTATACTTAAAAATGAGTGTAGAAAGGGACTGCAAATGGATAAAGATAGACAATGGTAGCTCTGTAAAAAGATAGCTCCATTCTAAGTACTGAAACACATTTGCAGAAAGGAAAATCTCAAATATTAATGTGACTTTGTCCATATTCTTGAATACAATTCCCCTGACTAGTTCATTTTCATCAAATTCCACTAAGATATTTAAAACCAGAAAGAAAATTTTGCTGGTATTATTTATTTGAATATATATATATATATATATATATATATATATATATATATATATATATATATATATATATATATATATATATAACATTTATTTATTCACTTTGTATTTTAGAAGAAATGTAACTATAAGTGTGGTTTATAAATGTATTAATACATATTTATTCAACTCAGGTTTTAGAGAAATAACATAAAAATATTAATGAGACTATTTCTACTATTTGTTGGCATAGAACATATGAGGATATTATTTATGCTTTTAAGCAACAGAATAACAGGTTTCTGAAACTAAATTGTCTGGGAGAATTGTCAGTATTCCTTTTTTGTCTTTTTGCTTTCTTTAGGGTGGATAAATTGTCTACTATTTCCTACTGATTACATGTATTCTAAAAGCCTTGTCTTTTTAATTAGTAGTTTTGACTGATATTTTGGGATTCCATTGTCATGGGAAAGAGTGATGACCATAAGAGACAGCACATGGGTGTTTACTAGTGCACAGACCTAAGCATCTATTTATTTATTTATTTTTTTACGATTTTATTGAGGCATAATTTACATAAAATTATGTATTTTAAGTAGACAAATCAAAGACTTTGTAAACTTTCTGAATCTTGCAACTATCACCAGGATCTCTCTTTAAAACATTTTCATCACCACAACAAGATCCTTGAGCCTCTTTATAGTTAATCCCACACCCGCACCCTGGAGACAGGAACAAAGCAAACATCAATCTACAGATTTACCTTTCCTGGAGATTTCATATAGATGAACTCACATAATATGTGAGCTTTGGTGTCCATCTTTTTTACTCAGCAAAATGTTTTTGAGGTTTATTCATTTTTTTTTATCATATATTAGCATTTTGGTCTTTTTTTGTATGGATATACCAAAAAACATTTTGCTTATTTGTTTACAAGTCTATTCTTTTTTCATTTTATTAAAAATGTTTAAAGAACTGTTTTGTTGTCTTCATTTAAATGTTTTATAAGTTAATATTTCCCATATCCTGAAGAGAAATGTGAAACATACATCTAGGTCCCATTTTGGCTCTAAACCAAGCCCTGATAATTTTGCATTATATAAAATAATTACTTATTTACTAATTAAGTAAATACAGTGTAATTTAATTGTGACCCAAAAAGTGTATTGATGTGAAAAATTTCCATAGTATAAATAATGATTTTACTAGACATTGTCACACAAGCAGAACCAACAGAAAGAGCCACTGGGAAGAAATTTAGAAAAAGAATTATAAATGGAAAAGAAAAACATTAATAAAAAGAGCATAAAGATATTAAATTTTTCTAGCAGAGGTCCGAAGGAGCTGTTTTGTTCAGCCAAGTTTTAATGCTTCATGAACACAGAAAAGCTAATCCCAGGCTAGTTAAAAATGCCAAGTTTAGGGGATGGCAAAAATAAATATTATACCACTTATAAATTTGTAAAGAGAAAAAAGAATGTAGAAAACATTACATAATACGTTGCTCTATATGATAACAGGTTTTGAAAGAGTTTTCCTTCTGTTAATAATCAAAATGATTATATTGGTTGACACACCCTCAGAATGAAGAAACAGAAGAGAGAAGCAAAAGAAGGTGTGGGAGATTAAACAGACTATTTTGTAATTTAAGAATCCCTGTAAAATTATAGGGTATAACAGAAAACAATTCATTATCTGTGCGCTACATGGAAAAGAAAACCTACTCGAATAATACTCAAATGTATTTTTCTAAGCCCATCATACTTAATTTGCAATTCATTTTTTGTAATCATATAGTTTATGATTTTAAAGTAAAAAAACATTTTTTCACGTTCTTTTCTTTTTAGACTTGTATTTTAGGCAGGGGAAACTAGTAAAAAGAAGTGAACATCAACATCTTGATTCTTCTTTGAGATGTTTTTCAATAAAGTATCATGTCAGTGGTTTTATTTACTTATATTTTTTAACCAAATCTAAGTTCTTAACACATGTTAATAGTAAAATTTTTGCTTCATTAAAAAAAGCTCTTAGAATACAAAATATCTCTATATTGTAGATCAAGGGCCATACTTTTGTCTCCACACTCTAATAAATTGCTAGCGAGAAATAGTGCCTTATGGAAGTAAATAATAGCATCAGTGCATAGATGTTTGAAAATATTTCTTGTCTAAGTTATTTTACTTTGAGATCAAGAGTTGTGATACTTTCTTTCTAAAGAAAATATAAGCCATTTTCTTGTACTTTGGGAAAATATGTAATTATATTTTCTAGAAAGGTTCTTCTTAGTTTTGGATTTATTTCGATTTCAGATTTTTTTTTTTTTAACACAACAGATGTTATTAAATGTTTGCTAGATTTTGTTGAAGCACTCTAGAGTTTCTCGTTATGAAAATGTCTTCGTACATTTCTCGAAATGGTCCAGCAACACCTGGGAAATGAGTGCCTGGCAGTGATAGTGAACACTTCTAGATGCTATGCCTTTTCTCAATTGCGTTGGAGTTAATTAATTCACGGATTCATTCCACAAATATGTATTGAAAATTTGCTATGAGCCAGGTGCTATTACACACACCATTGGGATGGAGACAGGAACAAAGAAGGATAAGAAATGCTTGTCTCACTGAGATTACACTTCAATGGCTGGACAACCCATACATCATAGGGAGGTGAAATGCCCAGAATGTAAAAGAGTGATTAACGATAAGAGATAAAAAGTAAAATAGTGAAAGGGACTATAAAATGTTTGTATAAGGTGAAATGTTTAGATAAGGAGAGCCAGAGTGGAATTTCTGAGAAGGTGAAGGCGTTGATCCTGGGAGAATCTATAAGGAAAACATTAAATAAAAGGAACCATGCAAAGGCTTTGAAGCAGAAATGTATTTAATAAGTTCAAACTATATCCATAATCCAACCACAATTTACTACTCATCTTTGTTCAGCCACCAACATCCTTCTCCAGGATTACTGTGAAACCACCTACCTTGTCTCTTTACTGCCTCTACGCTGAGATCCCTTGGTTACAGAGGGCGAGGGACAAAGTAGAAAGACAAGACAGGGCACAGAACATAGGGGAAACTTTGATGGGATAAAAGGAGCAGGAGTTGAAAGAAAGATATGGGGAATGATCAGCTAATAGGTGGTATTAAAGCCCCAAGAGTAGGTGGATTATCTCTGTAGTGAGTATAGACAGAACAAAAAATAGGGATATAGAAATTGATCATGGAGCTCTCCAAAATGTAGAGAGGTCAGAGAGATGAGAAGACAACCACATAGAGCCTGACAAGGAGTTATGAGAAATGCTAAGAGGAAAACTGGGCAAGTGAGGTACACTGGAATTCATAAGGGGACAGCCTGGTAGGTTTGGTTCCTGGTTCTGACCAAACCCTCCATCTGCCCCCATTCCCCTGAGTCCAGGGACTGGCACTATGTGGCCCCTAGTTGCCCCAGCCATTGCTAAGAGTGCTGTTCTTCTGTCCCTTTTCATTTCCCACTTTCTATCATTTGCTTCTCTGTGCTTGACTACTTAAATGTTTCTCAAATCTGTTCTCCTTCCTTTGTTTTTCTGCCATTATCCTAGGTCAGGCCATAATCATCTAGATGTAGAATAAAACAAAACAAAACAAAACAAAACAAAACCTCCCTGTTTTATCAGTGCTTCCATCCCTGTAGTCTTTCATCCCTTAAACCCATCCTCTATATGATAATCATAGTGATCTTTTTAGAAGGCAAATCTAGTAAATGAGAAGTCTTTCAGTCACTTTCTACCATCTTCGATATCAAATCTAAACTCAAGGCCCTTCACAGTCTATAATCTACTCTATTCTCCAGCCTCATGTCTCCCCTACTGAACTCATGCACTCCAGCCATTTAATCTGGCTTTTCATTCCTTCAAACTGAAAGTATCAGCTCCACTCTCAAGACTTTACAGAAGCTCTTCCCCTTGTATGGAGCTCCTCTCTTCCCAGCTTTATCTAGCTCACTTCTACTCACAGTTTAGGTCTGTTTGAATGTTTCCTGCCTTCAGGATTCTATCACTTCACTCCTTATCTAGGGGTTTTGTTTCTCTTCTGGGCTTCTTACCAGTGACAACTCTGTAGTCTTACTAAGCTGACCATTAGCATTGTCTTCCTTGTTCTTTGTGATTGCTTTCATTCCCAGAATAATTTCAGAAACATTGCAGGTATACAACTGCTAACTGCTGAATAAATGGACAGATAAAATTTCACCTGTTCTCACTCTCACCTGAATAACACAGACTTTCTAGCCCCTTTCAAAGTCCTCCTCCTTTTATCCCCACTTGGGTCCTTGCAGGAGTCGTAAGAGTATATTTCTGATGTACATACAGAGAAGTCTATTACCTCTAGGTAGGCACCAAATGTATGTCCCTCCTCCCCAGAATTGGTCACATCATACTAGCCTCCCATGTCTGCCAGTGCTCTGCTGTGATTCCTCCATAATCAGACCATGACAGAGGTGTTTCTGGTCTACCACGGTGCAAGAACTCTTTTATTGTGCTGTTCCCACTTACCTCTAGGAAAATTTAAACTGTTAACCAAATTGTCCTCAAAATATTTTCTATCATATTTAGCTCATAATAATCTTTAGTCTTCTGAATTATTTTCTCATCTAAAATACCATATAATCTACAATTTTATTATATGCTACCTATTAATCTTTTTTTTCCACATACATCGACTTTTTGCCTTTTAAATCTATTGTGACTCACACAAAAGAAGTGACTCTTTTATTTATTTTATGTGGGTCTCACCACAAGCTTTAGCAGAGTGCTAAAGCACAGACTATGTGGTTAATATCTTTGCATAGATGTATAGATTGAGGGATATCAAATTTTTAATGATCAATATGCAATTAAGCATTTCCATCTTCATTAAGCAAAGTACTATGCTATTAAAAAGCTACAGAACTTCTTTAATAGCAAAGTACTATGCTATTAAAAAGCTTGAATTCTCAGAATTACATGTGATTTATTTACTTTTAGCATAATACGCAAGTCAGAAAAAATAATAATTTCCAAATCTCTTCATGAATAAATTTAGTTTTCAGAGAACTGGCCTTGGTCATTATCATCATCTTCCTTATTACATCCAATTTCTGATAAGCTTTAAATATATTTTATTTCAGTGGTCATATTGACAAATTTCTTAATTAATCTGATTTTCTTTAGTAGAAACTTTGACTACATTATAGTTCATTAAAAACACTCAGAGAACATATAAACCCAGGCCTAATAAATAAGTTGTGACCTAGTTCTAATTTCTAAGGACAAGTTTTTTGTTTTTTTTTTTTTTCTTATTCCAAGTCTCTGAGGTTATTTTAAATCTGGAAGAAGGTGAAATAAAATGAAGTTCCTGATTTGTTCTAAAATGTTTCTGGCAGGATGACCATCCAGGTGGAGTCAGCAGGGCCTGCTGATCACTGTGGGTCTCAAGAGCCTATTGCAGTGCTGGCTTAAAGCTTTGAACCTGGTATTTATCACCACAGAGTGTCTTCTAACTGCACCTACCTCTCTAATGCTATGTAATATTAAATCTCCACTGTAGACTATCTCACTGGTATGAAAGCTTGAGCATTTGCATATTTCCATTTGATTGCTTATAATAGAAAACTTAAAGTAATAGTCAATTTCCAGATAAACCTTTGGGCTCTCTCCAAACCTGGGCAATAACTAGAAGCCATTTGTTACTTGTTCATTTAATGAACCCTTGTTATTCTATTCATTTACAATGGCAAATTGCTCTTGGTTGTTGTTTTGAACCTATACTGATTACTCACACCACTTCCATTGCAGGATGATGAAGAATTAATCAATTCTGCAGAATCTATGACTATTTTGAGAGTACTCTGATAAGCAGATTCATGTAAGTAAAAAGATTTTCTGAATACAGAAGACAGACATGATATATGGCAGCCCATCCATTTACTCAGATGCATCCATACATTGAACGGGATTAATGACTAGCAAGGTAACTGTGTGCAATGCAAAAAAAATATATATTATTAAGTACTATTAAGGTGCTATTTTAAGGAGCAGAAACTATCAATTAAGTTTACATTATGTGATCCTCATTAAGTCTGAATAGTTGTATGTGTGTATACATGCACATATGTGTGTGTGACTTGTTTGTTTTGGTGCTCATAAACATGTGGTAGAGTTTTTTAGTTCATCCCCTTATCTCAGCATATGGACCAGAAACGAATCTCATTATTTAATGTTCTGTTAAGTGTTCATTGTGTACTAGCAGTAATGGTTCTGGCTACTGTTTCTAGAATCCCTTGGAAGAACATTGCTTTGAGAATGCTGTTCATAAGGCTTCTAAGTTTAGAATGCTTCCCTGATTGACTAAGTCAGTGACACACAAAATATGACACAGCTTCTACAAGTCACACTGATGACAAAAGAATTTAGATGGAAACCCTGATGCTGCTCTCAGTCAAGGAAGCCACAGTTCCCACTGTAAAGGTTTTCTGCCAGCTTAGCTATGGGATTTTGCCATTTTTATAGCTATTTTCTTAAACCTAAGCTTAATGGGCACAATATGTTTTAAAGAGAAAGGGGCTATGATAAATATGCTTTGGGATGATGCTAAGTATGTTTATTTTTATTTCCTGGAGCATAGAAGCTATCCTACAATTTTAGAATTTTTTCTTCAAATTAATGGAAAACGAGTGATGCCTATCACCATCTGTCCCTGTGATGCTGTGAAGTGCAATGCCACATCCTCAGGATGCCTTGGGCAAGAAAACTAGTGTAGGCTTCCTTAGTGGGCTCCTTTCTGCTTGCTGCATAGAGATTCCTCTTTCAATCCCTTATCTTTTATTTGCCCAGCCTGTTCTTTTTTCTTCTTCCTCCTGATCTCTTTGCTTTTCCAGTTCTTAAAACTCTCAATCTTGACCTCAATGTGGTTACTCCACTGTGGTCTTCAGATTGAAGGAAGGTACTATGAGGAATGGATGGTAGAAAAAATTGCTCCCCCAAAATAAATGTTATCATTTAATTATTCACTCTTGTAATTCTCCTTTACTCTTTCTCAGTGCAGGAATACATTTGAAACTTCATATAGCAATATATATATATATATATATATATATATATACACATACACACATAATATACATAAAGGAATATATCTATCTATCTATATATCTATCTATATATATATAGATAGATAGAGATATAGATAATATCTATATATATAGATAGATAGATAGATATAGATATAGATATATATTACTTTGTATTCCTTTATATTATGTGGCTACTTCCCTATGTAATCAGCTAGGTATTTTACATCATTGCTTCGACTGACAGAGCAGTCTCAAAAGGCCACCTTCTACCTCAGCAGATGAGAAGAAAGCTAAGAGCCAAATCTTGGCTTTTGCATTTCAAAGGCCTAGACTTTAAGACTGAAATGAAATACAGGGCATGAGCTACACATTCAGGATGCTATTGGATATGAAATAGTGACCTACAGTTTGAGAGTCAGGAGGAAAAGGAGAGAAAAAGAAGATATAAAAGGATACGGGCCCCTGGGAAAGAGCTTTTTTCTGTGCTCTACAGACCAAGCCTCAAAGTGAGAGGAATATCTTTGAGAAATATGTGGGATCTGCTTTTAGAGGACACCTGTGCTTTACTTACTGGGTAGAAACCAAGGACAGTTGACACAATGCCAGAAATAATAAGGCAGTACAGAAGGCCGAGGTAAAGTGGGTCAGAAAGAGCCTCACTGACTTGACTTCCCTTGGGCTAAAGTAGTAAAAGAACAACATTAATATGGCTACAAAGGTTCTGAATCAGAATAATCTTCAAAGATGGAACAGAAAACTGATTCAGCATGAACAATGGATGAGTGAACTGGATGAATGACAGACAGATGACAATACTTGCAGTGAGGAGTCTATGTTCATAGCACTGAAAATTTCACCACCATCATACAAACTCCTGTCATCCCACAGGTCTACATAAGCCTCCCGGTACTTATACCTAGCATGCGGGAAAGGTAAAGGAAAATTAAGAGAGAACGAAGTTTAAATGTTTCTATTAGAAATTAAGCTAGGCTCTCAAAAAATAAATAATATTATATGCTACCCATCTGAGGAGTTAGGTTGCAATCCATTTTGGCTACCAGTACAATAATTTAAAAGAATTTAAAAATATTACTTTTCTATAGAATGCAAGTGTTCTTGTTTAGATGATATTTATATATGAAAAATAACATAAAGAAAGACCTATAAGAATAAATTGTTTGCTATATGCCTGATTAATACAATGAGGTAGATGTATTACAAATATTTGTATTACAAATATTCAGTATTTTCATGAAACTTGTATTATAAGTAATATTACCCTCATTTCACAGACTAGAGAACCAAGGCATAGGGAGATCAAATTGCTTCTCAGTGTGGTTAAAAAATGGTCAAGCTAAGATTTACTGCTACACTCCTATATATTCAGAGCCATCAGACCCTTTTTTATTTCTTGTATAACAGAGAAAGGTTAATTGAAATAATCAGACAATGGAAGGATAGTAAAAAAACAAAACTAACAAAAACAAAGTACACACATTAGATTTTTCTCCTGAATAATGAATAGCCTAAATTTCCCACTTAACTTTAACTTTAAATGTGAACATAAAAGATATTGATATATAAATTAAAAATATTTCTCCATTATCATATTAAGAAATCTATTAAATATATCATTAAATCTTGCCTTAAAAACTGATCACAAGTTTTTTTCATTCTAATTGTACTTAATAAGAAAATTAAATAATGGACAGAGGAGTTAAAGGAAACCTAACTCAAGACCTATTATAGAAATGCTTCAAAATATATATCCTGATTATTTTAAGAGAATATTATGAGAGACAAATACTGAACTCTAGCTTGCAAACAAAATTTAAAGCAAAAGGGGGATGTGGAAGCTGGAATTTAATTATTTGAATTTTATTCTGTTACTGCCTTATAAATACAAAAGATAAATACAAAAGGTTTGCAAACGGTTTTCTGGTCATTAGCATAAAAAAGATGTCAATTTTTTCCAGAGCTGATAAATTCTAGTTAACAATTAATAAAATAACTGAAAATAATGAACAAGCTGGAAATCTCAGAAATCACTGACACTTTGAAAATCTTGTTTATCAGAATTAGTGCTAGATCTAATGGGAACAAATTTGTTATTTACATAATCCAGAGGTGACAGATAACAACATGCAATTGTGTGTCAAGTAAGAAAAATTGTTACTTTAATCTAAAACATTCCACAAATCATCAACACAACAAATTATCAGTGTGATAATATATTCAACACATTTGACATTTACATTAATTGAAGGTAATGAAGAAAATATTTTTTGTTGTTTGTTGGATGAAGTTAAATGGGCTGGAAATGCATATGAATAAAACATCATTATTACTCTCACTGTACACCTGTTCAAATTTCTATTGACAATTTGATATTTTTATTAGAGCCCTCATGGAAACACAAGCACAAACAGCAATTTTTTACACTCACAGGATAAAAGCAAACAAGCAGTTTTGTGCCCAGCTCTCTTAAACCACGGAGCTATGACAAGTGCTTAACTAGCCCCTGAACACTGCCACTTAGTCATGACTTCTGGTTTTATAAATTATTTACAGTTTGCTAGGTATGAGGCTGCTGAAAAATGCCTTTCTTAGGTGCTTGATTGACAGTATAATTATACTGTGTTTTTGTTTTAAGCACTGTTATGCAGAATCGTAATGCCATAAAAAGTAAATAGGAATTTTATGAGCTTTTAACTTTGACAAGGTCATGCGAAAGCGAACCAAAGAGATGTCATGAAAAGCCATAGCCGTTATTAGCTGTCCTATTAGTGCAACTGTACCCGAAGCTCCGTTGGGTTTAAAACATGGATTCACTACTATCTGCTTCAGCTGAGGAAGCAAGGAGATGATGAAAACCACAAAAGCAGTGGGCATACTTGGGATTTTAAAGTTGCCTTTCCGTTTCTTCTCCCCTTGAGTGCAGCCTGGTTAACAAGATGAACTTTATAAAGACAATAAAATGAGACATGAAAGAAATATGAATACTTTTTTTTCATGTTATTTCTGGCCATCTCATATTAAAGAGGGCTTATTCTCTTATTTTCTTATCTCCTTGTTTTTAATCCCCGTTAAAAAAATTTTTAAAGCATGCTTGAACAGTGGTAGTGGTGGTAGTGATGGTCAATAACATCAGTCATTGTTATAAAGTGAGTACTGCTAGGGGTGTGACTATCAGCCTTGAGTTCTCACTTGGTACCCCAGATTTGCCTCAGAATAAATGCCTATTCTTTTAAACACTGCAGTGGGATCTTTAAAATAAATTGAACAGATGGGGTTTTAAGGTCTTTCCCAAAAGGCCTATAGACCATGCCAAACTCAATTTATCTAACTTGGCAGAAAGGAGATGCTGCATCAACCCTGCTGGGATTTGGACCCTTGGTTCTAGCTGATGGCTGATCCAAAAGTTCTTTTTCATGCACAATGGGGACTGAAGGTTAGCTTGGAAGAGGTCTTTTCTTTAACAAAATTATCTGCTTTTCCTCAGTGTGTTTCTCAGCCATTTTGGCTTTGGTCTTGTCATCTTAAACCAGCTAATCTCATGATGACATCCCGAATCCTTCATTGCACCAACAGAATAAATACATTAATATTTGTCTTCTGCATTCTGCGCCAGCTCTAGTACTGTCACAACATATTTTTTCATTTTCCTCAAGTCATTTATTCTTTGTGCTTAGTCGCCATGACCGCCGTAAGAAAATGAGAAAGGAACACCATGTGATGATGGTGGCATTGGCAAGGCACAGATATCACGTCAGACCTTCTTGTCAACTGTATTCCAAATGTTGCCCATCTTGCTGAGAAAGAGCTATTATGTGGCAGTGATTCCTTTGATCCATCACCTGGGAGCAAATTGTTCTGAATAATGACATTCCATATTTCCCACTCAGAATATATATTCAAGATGCCTAGAAAAAATACTATTTTAACTCAGTTGGAATTCAAACTCCCTATAAATGCAAAGAAAAAGTCTTTGAGTCTTGGGCTCCTTAAATATGAAACATAACTATGAGTCAGATTCAAGCATCTTACAATGGTCTGGGTCCATCTGCTTTTAAAATTCTTTTGGAAAGTGAATTTGTATAGTAATTGCAATGGAAATTTCATGGACAATCAATCGTTTTTATGTGTGTATGTGTGTGTGTGTGAAGAGAGTAGGGAGAGAGGGATTGGGAGAATTTCACTTTTGCAGTATTTCAGTTTGAAAACAAACAGAAATTTGTTTTCTATGTTGTAGTGGTATAAGACAGTATAATAATCTGATTGTTTTACTTGTGAAACTACATTTTCCCTCCCTCATACGCTTCAGTGGATTGATTTAAGTTCTTTATCTCTACAGCAGAAAGGAGAGGCAAATTGCCACCTTCTCTCATGTGGTACTGCTAAGAGTATTCAACTCTCATCTGGTATTACTAAGTCATCTTGGAGGATGTTTACAAAGGGATCTCTTGGATGCAGTGCCAAACTTCCTACAGAAAGACAAAAAAGGTTTCTAGTTTTCTGATGTATCTGTCCCGGGAGATGTGGTGTCAGTTTTTAGAACTTTCTCTATGTGCCAAAACAGGCTCAACTCTTGCTTTATATAAAGTCTCACACACACACACACACACACACACACACACACACACACACACACACTCACACACACACACTCACACACACACACTCACACACACACTTTATGTGCATAAAGTGTGTGCATAAGTACGTGTGTGTACATACCTTGTGGTTGTACGTATGTATATATAATTCAGCATGTTATCAGGTAAATAGGAGAAAAGCAATAGCTACTTTAAGGTAATTTTATCAGCATGACTCCCTCTGGATAATCAATGTCTCATTTATTAAAAGTAGGAGAGTGTCCATCCTGGCATGCAACGGTGTTCCTCCCAGGGTCTCCTGGTTTACCTCCAACCCCATCGTCCATCTCAATCAGGTTCCAAACAATTCTTGTGAGTCTGGGTGTGATATAGAAGCATTGATATCTGCCTCTACTCGGAAGACAAAAACTGAGACCTACCATGACCAGGCAGGTACAATAAGTAAATCACTCTTTTCACACTGCAGTGATTGAGAGAACATACATCCCATAGAAAGGGGGACAGGCTATCGGAAGCCCTGTCCTCAGTTGCCATTTTGAGAATATGGACTCAGAATTGCCAGATCTTCAATTTTTTTCAAAGTATGCTAGAAATCAGTTTTTAAATATAAAAGACCCCCCACTTTAATAAATTAAGAAGAAACAGTACAAGTTTAATAACAAAGGTGTGCAGAATGATGTGGCTTGTGGGTTCCTGGTTTGCCTAATTTGACACTTGGCAACTACAGGATAGTGGAGTAAGATCTGTCTTCTCTCTGCTCTTTCGATTCTGGAGTTAAACCTGCTCCTCTCATCATGCAAGTTTTTGGTCACCAAAATGGTTGTGCCTTTCAATAACTTTCCAATTTATGACTCCTAATTGTTGGCAAAGAATAGGAATCATAAACTCAAACACTTCCAGAAACAAGGCATTTAATGCTAATATTTCAAGTGGCTGGAGTTAAAGGCTAGGGAGAGAGAGAGAGAGAGAGACAGTGGGGCATGCGAGAGTGCGTCATTCCCTTTAGAGGAGAATGAAAAATTTATCTTTCACGCCAGAACACTATGAAAATGAAAAAGAGTGCTGTTAATAATGACACCACATTCACAGGTGTAAAAGGGGACAAACTTGAATATACATACATCAGAAGAAGTAAGAAATGCTCACATAGGATCTTAAAGAACTTGTAATTCATGTAGATAATCCAGAAATGAGCATTTTGTGGCATTGCTCCTAATTTTTAAACATTGGTTGATAAGTTAATTCTTAATTCTCATTTAAGACAAAAATATAAGCCCACCACCTAAACACATCTGTCAGCCAGATCCCGCCCTCTGTCTTTCACCCTTGTTTGTTTTAGAAGCACTGTTTTGATTCCAGTATAAATGAATGTGACTCCTACTCACTTCATTCCTTAAACCTGAGCTTCAGAGACCGACATGCTTCTACCATCTGCCAGTTCCACATTGGCCATCCATTTGGGGACCCTATTTAGGGCTTCCTACCCTTGCCCATTCTAAATTAGGTGCCCCAGCCTCACCTTTGCAATTCCAGTCCTAACATCTCATTGCAAATGACAGGTGCTTAGAAAAGAAGCCCTTTACAACTGGTATTTCTATTCTTTGGCAGAAATTTACCTCTGTCAAATTTCCTATCAGACTATTGGCAAACATAAAATAATTACAGTCCTATATCAGTAAACACACAACTGGTGAACAATTTCATAAATAAATATGGCCCTCGTAAAGCTAGTACAAATATCAAAGCTGCCTGTAAAATGTCCCAGCAATGGTAAATACGTGATTAGTAAAATTTTCATAATTGCACTATTTTGTTAGGAAATTAAGGAATTTTCAAAGTGAAGCTATCTAAATGTTATATTTAATACATGCACACTTAAGGGAAAAAAATCTCCAGCAAATGAATATATGCATCAGTGAAAGCTATGTATCTTCCAGAGTTAAATTTGTGCTTATGTGATGTACAGTGATTTCACTTGCATGCACATATTTAAAAGGTGTGTAATCTTCTCGTTTGAATGAGAGTCATCATATATGCAGGCGCCAAGAATTGGCAAAGAAAATAAACATTAAATTGAGTTTAAATGTTCTTCAAAATTGATTATAGCAAATTACCCAAACTAAAGCTATATTTAGAAGTAAACCTAGAAAATCTTGTTTTGGCAGAAGATATAGGTCTTCTGACTAAAAGATGTGCAAATCATCCCCAGGGCTTAGAAGAGTGCTTCTGAGCTGAGGGGCAGAGCTGTGCAGACTCTTTTTGATTCACTGCTGCAGTCAAAGCTATACACCAATAAATTTTGCATTTCGATCCAAGAGCTCAGTTTCAAGTAAGTGATATTTTCCAAAATTCTAAAGTTAGTTGACAAATTGTTGACTACTTGATTATAGTTGGACACAATAAAATCATTCCTCTGGTCAGCACATAAATATACTTAGAATTAATTTTATTCTTATGTTTTATGCTGTTATTTCCATTCCTCTCTAATATATATATATATATATATATATATATATATATATATATATATATATATATGAATAGTCTGCTAACAGGTAGTGTTCTAGGGCCTGTGAATACAAAGGTGAATATAAATGGTAGCAGCCCTCATTTAGTTATGACCTGCAGAGCAAGGTACACAGAGTTACTTATAAGTTAATAATACAATAACCACTATTCACACAATTACCAAGAGCAGAATATACAACATTTAAGATCTGCTAGTTGATTACTACATGGCATTACCCTATTCAACAAATAACCTAACTCATAGATTTGCTATTTAGAGATGAGGAAACTGAGGACTAGCAGTTTAGAAAGTTATTTATTAGTAAATAAGAGATCAGTAATTTGGCCCCAGAAGTCTGACTCTAAATTATTGGTACTTAGATGTTATGGGACTTGGTCAAAGGACCAATTAATTAAGTATAAAAAGATGAGGAAGATTTCATAGATAGATTTTTAAATTTTATTTTACATGCATTAGATATCTATTATGAGCTAAGTGTGTTCTACATGTTACAAGAACACATACAAATAATATAGACTGTCTCTCCTTAAAAAGTTCACAGTCTAATAGGAAAAATGCTCTAAAAAAATTAACAGGAAGATAAGGGCAACGTTAGACATACGAAAGGCGAAGGACAACAGGGAGCCAGACACCTGCTTGGGTAGGTGAAGAATGGTTTCACAAGGAAAAGACAAGTCTTACTAAGACTTGAAGAAAAGGTAGAATTGCCAGATGACAAGAATAAAGATCATCTGTGACTCAGTGTGTAGAAAGGCATAGAGGCTGAAATGTTTCATATATGAGCATGCTGAAGCTGTGGCTTTAGTGCATGTGAGGAGAGTCTCCCGGGGCTAGTCAGGCCAGGGCAAGATCAATGGAGCTCTGTAAGTAGGAAGTATAGCATGTTCCTGTGCACAGACCTGTCTGCTAAGGACTATAAAATGCTATCCTATTAGGTATGAGGAGCTACTGAGGATTTAATCCAGCAAAGAAACCAAATGTGTTCTATTAAAATAGGGTAGGAGTGCAGAGAAAGAGGAGGCTTTTTTCCTAAGTAAGGCACAGCAGAATGACACTATATGTTGCATTTAAGGAAAGATAAATAATGCAAAGTAGGAAAGGCAGAAAATGAGACCAAAAGAGGTTGATTAGGGTATATTTTAAAGGGCCTTCAAATCCATGCTTAGAAACATTTTTTTTTTCCTGCAAGAGCTGACCAGAAGGGTAATGTGATTATATCTGAATTTTAGAAAAATAAATCTAGTGGAAATCAAGAGGTGTGATTGTGCGCCGACAACCAAGGGAGTAGTTTTTGTGATAGACCAGGTGTGAGTGAAACAGAGCCAAAAATGAAGTAGCACATCAAATGGAAAGAGGACAATGAATTTAAAAGAATCCTATTTAGAAGTGGCATGGCTTAGTAAGAATAGGATGCACACAGTGAGATAGAGAGTGTGTAAAAGATTATTCTGAAGTTTAACTATGTGTTCTTGTCAGGGATTGTCTGGTATTACAATGTTCGTAATGCGTAGATAGATATCTGCCTTCTCAAATGTAAAAGAAGTGCTCTTGTTTCAATCCAGGGTGAATCAAACTGGAGATGGGCAGCACCTAGAGAGAGTGAACATATGGAAGAGACATGGGATTGTGGAACAGTTCCTACCGGTTGGTGAGAGGCAGCTAGAAAGATGTTCAATATTTCTGAGAAGCAATAGCAGAGATGAGGGAAATATATAAATGAGAGCCGGGGGATTATATTTCAGTTCAAGGAATACTGAACCCTTACAAATGTCATTCAACTCACTAGTTAAAATATTAACATTAGAGGAGAGAATCAAGACAGAGTTAAGAATGGAGAAAGAAGACAGATAAGGTAGGTACAAGGCTGTGTCTGGATCACAGGAATGAAGAAAGAATCTACCTACTGTTTAGAAAGGCAGAGTAGAATCAATAGCATCATTGGTCTGATAATGAGTTGATGAATATTGCCTCTGGCTCCTTATATCTTTTAAGGAACAGTTTGAGTTCTGGAGTCTGCAGAGATCTAAACCCATAGATATAATTCATATCTCTATAGGGCCATAGAGATGCAGAATTGTAGGCAGGGCATTGCATGATTAGAAGTTCTTTGAAGAAAAGAAAGAAAACCACTATTCACTGAGCTTCTATTCTGTGCCAGGTACTGTGGCAACTGGTAAAAAATTAAGACACGGATGTTATTCATCTCATTTAACCCATGGGAAACTAATATTCTTAGCAGAGACTTGCCTTGAATCACAGACTAGTCGGTAGATAAGCTGGGTATGTTCTGTTTAACCCTAAAGCCAAAACAATTTTTTTTCATCTCCTGTAAGTTTCTTGGAATAACCCACAAGATCCACTTCGAATAGTGTGTACACACACACACACACACACACACACACACACACACACACACACGCCGATGTCTGCCAGCTGACATGGTAAATGCCTCCTAAATCAAAGAAGTGGCTCTGTTTCTCAGTCTGAAGGGAGACTGAAGAGTGTGCTCTCAGCAAAAGATAAAAAAACGGGAATTCATTGTTCTGCTACCTCCCCTTATCCCCAGTAACCTTCAATCTCTGGCCCCTCTGCCCTCTGGTGACACCCAGGGTGTTCTAAATGATGCAGCCACTGCCAGGCTTTTCTTTCATTATTGACTGAAGTCCTTCTAACTGCTGACTTCTTCATCGTCTCCTGGCTTGCCGTTGGAAAAGCAATTGTGAAACATGCTTGGATTCATCTAGACCAAGTGATGGGCCAAGGGGTCATTTAAATGACAGCCTTCCTGTTCTATAGTAACTCTGTGACCTAATCGATGAAACAATTAGAGTCATTAGGTCATGAGTCTGAATCGCCTTGTCACTTACTATCAGAGTTCCAGTCTCTAAAATACCATCTAGATTTGCCTTCCAGAGTCCGATGAAGATGGTATAGGAAACGGCACGACCTCAGTGGCCATCTGCTGACGAGACTCACTGGGATTCATCTATGCTGATTGTGCAATATTCTTCTACAAGAAATATCTTTTGACATAAGACAATACACTTGCTTTTGTAGTTGGGAATGTTGATAAGTTTTTTACTAAATCATAATAAAAATACTAAAATTGGTCAAATATGAAGATTTGCATTTAATCTCTGAGCAGCCAGAAAAAGGTGATTTTGTTTGTTCGTTTGTTTCATTCCTTGCTATTTAAAACTCTATAGACAATTAATAAATATTTTCTGATTAATTTATATGGCTCCTGAGTATCATCCTAAGAATCTATGTTTTTCTGATATCTAATGCGTTTTATTTCAGACAGTTGTGTTTTCTTGTCCCTGGGTTGTATGCAGCATGATTTATTAAATACCTTAATGCAGCTTTCTGGTAACCTATAAACTGTGTCATATAAAAGAACAGCTTTATTTTTTAAAGATACAGATTCGTTTGTACTTGATTGTAAAGGAATCCTAAGTCATCAGGAGCCACGATGCTGTGAGCCCAGGATGAGGTGGTTTATTTTGTTCTCGTTACAGATTCTCTGGATGGCTTCCTTGCAGGGTGAGGCTTTCTTTTCCACATCAAAAATGACTCATATTTTCCACCACACAATTTCATCCCCCCAAAAAAAACACTGGAGGAAAATAAAATTTCTACATTTTTGGATTTTTTTTCCAGATAATATGTGGTAAAGAATCATATCACCCAGTTGATATTTTTTTAATTTTTAATAGTCAATTCAATATATCGAAATACAACAAAGCCAACTATCCCAAAGTTTGCTCAGAATCTATAAAGGGCGAGACACTATACTGAGGGCTGGGAAGTTGTAGAGAAGAAGGAGGTTTGTTCTAATTTCAAGGAGGATTCCCTCTCCACATATATACCAAACACATGGAAAGTGAAAAGGGAAGTAGAGAAATTCACACACTTTAGCTAAAATATTACCCAAACACTGAATGGGAGGCAACATAACAAACAAATAGGCAAACAGACAAACACTAAGTCCAGGCATTTTATCTGCATTTCAGCATTAATCCCAAATCCCCTGTAACTAAGAGAATAGAATGTTCTAAACTCTCGACACTTTTTAGTTAATTTTTAATTTATATCATAATTTAAAGGTAGGAAGGAAAAAAGCACATAGAAAAATATCTAAGATTTCTAGGCAAAATGAAGTAGTGATGTCAAAAGTATATAAATGAGGATTGGGAATTTACAATTTAGTCTTAGAGGGCATTGGACCTTCAACAAATATCTGTTCAACTACTTAGTTAAACTGTCAACCCTGGATTAATCAAGGCAAAAAAATGTGTGGAGGAAAAAAATATGTAAGGTACAAAGCAGATATGCATGCATAATGTGTGTGTTTAAGTTAAAATAAAACAGTGTGTTTATTTATCTGTAAAACATTTACAAAGACACACTGCTTTCTCCCCAGAAGTTGAACTTCATGCTTGTGCTAATAATTTTAGTTCATTTCAAATAGTATGGTGGTATCATGCTCATCTTCTGCAGGACTGTTGTTGTAGGAAGAAGGGCAGTGATGTCAAAAATAGCTTTGTAATAAAATATCCATATTCTGAAGTCCATCAGATTTGAAACTAAATTCTGGCCTTATTACTCTCTAGGCTTCTGACCTTAAATAGTCACTTGACTTTTCTGAACTAATATGCTGTTATCTGTCAAATGAGAAAAATCATCTCAGAAGATTTATGACTTAATATGAGATAAACTTAGAACACTGTCTGAGAGACAGTAGGAGTTCAATAAATGATAGAAGGAGGATAGCAAGACTAGTAATCATAGGGTCATTGGAACAGTGGGTTGTTAAACTGACTTGGAATAATGACCGATGACATAAGAATTGATTTGTCTCTACAGAACTTTTTATGGATTGTATATTAAGTTCAGAGTGATTCTTTCTATGGGGGGAAAAGTAGCCTATATAGAAGTATTCTGGAGAAAACCATCACTGTTGATGTTGCCAGTTTTCCCTAAGTTACATCAGTGCTTCTAGACTTTTTGGTTATTTCCCCTAAGTATTGACCTCAGTTCCATTTCAGTCTTACTGAGATGCCCTTACTTGGCAATCCCATGGACCAAACATGAAACTTGATTTCTCTCTATAGCTTTCTGGTTCTCAAAAAACCCCTGTTCAACACACACATTTAGATCACAACCTAGAACAAATACTGCTGTGGCCTTTAGGCTGTGTATAATCTAAACATGTAGTTTCTTTGGCTGTGCAGTTGTTTTTATACACGGGAGGAGTCAGTCTCATAATCATTTAAATTTCTGTTTATCTGGAAAAGAAAACCAAAAATTTTGACCTCTGTGACCCTAAGAACTGGCTGCTGCTAAGGAGGGGTATAGAGGACACCACTGATTGGCATCCTTTCTCTCCTCTCTCTGTCCTAACTAAACTGTGTTGTTTTAGACACACGACTGCTCATAGCCTGTAAGACTCCAGAGAATATGACTCTCGATTTCTCAATTTACTCCCCCCCCCTTTTTTTTTGCCAGAAATGTGTTTCTTCAAGAATATGTGATCAAATATGAACTAATGAAACATGAGAAAATATTTTCTGGGGCTTCTGGAAAAGTTCCTTCCTTCTAAATCTTCTGAGAAATGCCCCAAATTGTCCCTCTCCTTTCTTCTAGATACTATTAGTCATGATTATGAACTTGGAAGTACTGCAGCCACCTTGAAGATAAATTTCTACATGAAGGAGGATAGAGCCAGGGGAATTTCAGAGGAAAAAAGAAAGAATCATTAAAATAAATCAATTTATAATCCTGCATTATTATGCGAAATCCAAGAATTTCTTTGCTTCATCAGTTTTGAATGAGGTGTTTGTTGCCTGTCTTCAAATGACCAGAAGTGTCTAAGGGAGGACACCCTACATGAGCATCACCACATCACCGAGGCAACATCTCTTAATCCATCCGCCCTGGCTTGCTTTGCTTTTCCTACCAGTTGGTTACCACGCCCTAGTCAGCACGTAAATTTGTGTCTTTTATTACAGTCTTATACTGAAGCAAATCTGATCAGAAAAATACCAAAGTGTGTGGTATTTTAGGAGTCAGAGTGAAATATGGTAACTGGACACTTACCCTCTCTTAAAAAAAAAAAAAAGTGATGAAAGGAGATTTTCCAGGGAATTCCTTCCACTTTTTTTCTATATGTATAATGTTTCTGCTTAGAAGACAGTACAAAATAGTACTTCAGGGTGAGGGCTCTGAGATCAAACTGCTTAGGTGTAAATCTTGTTGCTTTAGTCCACCATCTGTTTAGCTTACATTAAGTGGTAACTTTTTATTCCATGAAATATTGGGTTGATAACTGTTTAAACTTATGAGGCAGTTGTAAAAAAAAAATATATGAGATAATACATATACTTAGCAGACTTCCTAATTCACATAAAATAGCTAACACATTAGTTTCAAAAAAAATAACAGAATGAAAACAGTCATTTAAAATGTTTCGAGTCAATACATCTCAACTAGAAAATGACTCTAAGATGTGGATTGAATTATGGTATATAGAACACATGTAAGTGCATAGATTTATTTATTTATTAAACTAGCATCTTTTATCAACATTCTAAAGTTAACTTTTTGTATATAAAAAAACTGCCTTTATAAATCCTCATCCTTATGTAGCAGTATTATATTTTTTATGTTGCAAAAACTGACATTTAAGAGCTTCCTTTACTATACATCAGAGTATATATTTAAGTCCTTTATTTGAAAATGAATGTCTTGGACAGCTCCTGTATTTTCTAAGGAGTTGTGTTTCAACTCAGATAATTCTCCATTTAGACTTTATAACAAAACAAACAAACAAAATAAAAACATAAAAAATGTATCTAAATGGGATTTTGATTCAAGTAATTAAAAAGAATGATATTTTACCCAAAAGGCAAGGAATATATTCTTAGTCACCATTATCCACTGAACTTTGTTGCTGGAATCATTCAATAGTTTAGCTCAGGGATATCTTCAGACTTTTACTTAACAAAACCTCTTTAGTCATTAAATTAATGACATACTTTGAAAAAATATATAAATTATTTTTTGACACTACAGCATTTGATCTCAAGGTTTAAACTAAGAGATGTGAGTTGAGTCAGACAGAAAGAACACTACTGTACGTTCCTACAATTTACTTGTACCGAAGTATATTCACTTTAGCACATTAAGTCTAGATTAAAGTACAAGTCAGATCTAGAACTTACAGCATGATCTCTATTCTGCTAAACCTGTATGATATAGATAATTCATCTAGCTCCTCAAAGACAGATTCTTTCATAAATACAGAGATTAATGTCAATGTTTTCTTAATAAGGATAAAATGAGATAGCAGATGGGATTGTCTTGTAAAAATTAAGAGAATTCAAGGAAGGCAAATTATTACGAATAAAATAATAATTGTTCGTAAGTCATTATTTTCTCCAAAGCATCTGACCACTTTTTATTTAGGTACAATTTACACAGTGAATGCATAAATCTTAATACAGCTCAATCAGTTTTAAGATATATATATATATATATATATATATATATATATATATATATATATATAGTAACCTAAATGACTGTCAAAATATAAAGCATTTCTAACTTCCCAGTAAGGTCTCTCTGATGTCTACTGAAACAATCTCCTCTACTCACTCAAAGCAACCACTATTTTTTAACAGCTTTATCAAGGTATAATGTACAAAGAGCTGTGCATACTTCATGTGTTCAATTTGATGAGTTTGAACATATCCAAACACCTGTGATACCATCACCACAATCAAAATAGTGGACATACCCAACACTTTCCAAAGTTTTCTTATGTCCCTTTTTTAAAAAATAATAATGTGAAATCTAATTTCTCAACAAATTTTGAAGAGCAAAATACTGTTTCACTAACTATAGGCACTATGATATACAACAGCTCTCTGGAACTTATTTGTCTAAATAAATTTATTCATCATAAATAAAACTTTATATTTAATTCAACAACAAACTCTATTTCTTCCACCCTGTTGTATCCCCTGGAAACCACTACTGCATTTTCTGCTTCTATGATTTTGACTATTATACCTCATATAAGTATAGTCATGCCGTATTTGTCCTTCTCTGATAGGCTCATTTTATATTGCATAATGTACTTCAAGTTCATCCATGTTGTTGTAAGTGACAAGATTTCCTTCTTTTTTAAGTCTGAGTAATTCTATTTTATGTGTACCACATTTTCTTTTTCCATTTAGCTGTGGATAGATACTTCATTTGTTTCTATTTCTTGGCTATAGTGACTAATGCTGCAGCGAACAAGGCTGTGCAGACATCTCTTTCAGATCATGATTTCATTTTTTGGATATACTTCAATAATTTATTTTGCTTGATGATATGGTATATTTTGATTTTTTTATGAACTTCCACATAGGAAAACATTGCACCATTTTACATACCTACCAAAAGTTTACAAGTGTACATGATGTACATGTCTCCATATCCTGCCAACAATTAACACACACACACACACACACACACACACACACACACACACATAATAGTAGATATACTAATAGGTATAAGGTGATATCTCATGTAAATCTGGTTTGCACTGT
This sequence comes from Cynopterus sphinx, assembly GCA_030015415.1. Taxonomy (NCBI): domain Eukaryota; kingdom Metazoa; phylum Chordata; class Mammalia; order Chiroptera; family Pteropodidae; genus Cynopterus; species Cynopterus sphinx. The sequence continues at coordinate 9,024,617 of CM057387.1, forward strand.
CCTAGTAATTAATAATGTTGAGTATCTTTTCATATACCTCTTGACATTTGTATATCTTTGGAAAGATACTAGTAAACAAGAGAACAATACACAATATGCTCTACAAGACAAGGGTCTCACATTATGAAGCCAGTCCAGACTCTGTTATAGGAAAAGTTTATGCACCTGAGGGATTGTTTCAGTGAATGTCTAAACTAAGCCAAGAGAACAACCTGAGAGATGATGGTAATGAACTCATGATATTATTAGGTAAACACAGGAGTAGACAAAAATAAGAAAGGGTCTCATTACTTAATATATCAAAGGACTTTCCTGGAAAGAGAATGAGCTATAGATCAGAATCCCCCATGTTTACTGGCAAAATTTGAAACAGTGCTCTTGACCTTGTGGAGGCAGAAGCTGGTTGGTCAAAAGGAAACCGTAATTCTGCCAGGCAAATGTACAGTGTCAGCAAATATCAACTTCAATCACCATTGTATGGAGAGGGACAAAAAGGTGAGAGAAAGATCTTGCATCTTTCATTTAATAATAAATAACTTTAATTTGTACTCAATTGACCTTCATATTTAATGTGTTTTTATGGTTAATGTAATTCTATTAGTAAACACGTCTTCCCGTTACTAAACATTTAGCAACTCACTTTTCAAGCTCAATATAACAAGATAGAATGTGCATTTTATTGGCAGAAGAGGGGGTAGTTATAACACAAAGTACTTCTAAAACTAAATTTTTACATATGGAATTTTTAGATATATGCTACTATGATTCACTACATATCCACAGTTTGGGGAAAATATGCTTTGGAAACACATAATTAAACAGTGGATAACTCATATTAGAAAATTTTCAACCTTTTTTTATTTCTAAATTAAGGTTGATAACAGACTCCAACTCAGTTCTTTTGCTTCTTCATATTATACTTAAAGACTGGGCCAAATGATATCCATATCTGTGGTTCAGTCCCTTAGAGTACCCGAGACAGTCTAGACTGAAATGGGGTACAGCAGAAGGTGAGGACACACTCTCAGGTTGATTTCAAAAAAAAAAAATTCATTCCTCAAGCTCATGATTTGAGGATTTTCTTTTCTTTTCTTTTTTTTTTAGTATTTGAAAATTATTATTAAATTTGGCAAAGAAGTTCAAATCACTGATGAATTTGAGTAAAATTCAAACATATATTTTTGTCTTATTCATTAATATAGATAAGGATACAAATATTCATGTCAGCACTACTGCATTAATCAATCAATTGCAATAATCAATTAGCAACAAAGTTTAGCAAAAATTAGGAGAACATTCTTAAAGAATCAACAACAGGCCTTGTGGAATTTATAGTAAAAATTATTGTATATTTCATTATTTTTAATAAATTGTGTCCTACACACTACCAAATATATAATAAATTTATGTATGCATACATATGCATACTTTTCTTCTGGAGAGCAAGTTCTTAAACTTTTCCCAACCACTACCCAAGCACCAAGGTTTATAAATAATTCTGCAATGGCAGTGCATGTATTGGAAATGTAAGCTCTGACAGCATGGTGATGTAAAACCCCAAAATAAAACAAGAGTGGAGTAGCCAAATGTTTACCTTTAAGGCTAGTCAGATAGTTTCACTAACCTTAATACACATGGTTAGAAAACTAGAGCCCAAGAGAAAATTACACAAAATAAATAAATTTGCATCACTTTGATGATTAAAATTTAGACTTCCATTAGGTTGTTTCTAATCTATTTCTGCAAACATAGCATCTACCCAAGAGAAATGACTCAAAGTCACAACAACTACATGAGTCATACCTGAATCTGTGTCATCTTTGGTACTCCATGGCTAGGACCTGTCTTCTTTTAAGCCAGTCAACCCCTAAAGCTGGATCCTGTTTCTTATCTGCTTTTCACTAGGTACTGATTCATTTGTATGATTATTCTTTCTAAGTTTCATTCCTCCTTTCTTGAAATAAAGATTATCAAGATAACACACTGTGAATGTTAGGAGAATCAAAGGAAGTAAAACACAGAAAGTGCTCTTCACATAAGTGCCAAAGAAGTGCATGTTAAAATCATCATTCCTACTATCTGTTATTATGAACATAATTACTAATTTTTCCACTAGTTCTCTATTTTGTGAAAATCCAAGAAGCCTATGATAGGCTCCATAGCTGGATATAAATGATATCTACAAATAAAATAAAAATAATTCATTTTCTGTTTATGTTTTCTAAAGTCATTCTAATGTATGAGCAACAGGACTGGTCCTTGTGGTACCGTGGCATGAAATACACCGAGTCAGAAAATGTTTTGGTCTCAAGTTATTGCATCCATGCATGGTGGCACCTACTCTGGTTAATGTCAGCTGATGGAAATGCATGTTGAATTTTATCTAACGTCTATCACTGCACGTAAAATCAAGCCATCAAGTAAGAAGTGGTTATGACATGATCATTTTTACATTGGGTGGCATGTTCCTGTTGTACTGTCAACAAGCATAAACTTTAATCTCCACAAAGAGAGTTTCTGTAAACTCTATGTCATACTAATGCTTTTATTTTGCATGCCATTTTTTCCCTAGAGAAATTCCTTTTACCTTGACTTCTTTACCACAATTGTAATTTATTTCTGACTGACATGCTGACAAATCTATCCAGTTTCTTTATATTATTGTATAGCCATTGATTATTTCAACATATTTTTTGCTTTCTATTTTTTTTTTCTTTTAAAAACAAGTACTGTTCCTATTGTCTGCACAGACAGCTTTGAATACATAGTCAAGTTCAAGGAGGAAGTGTATGTCCTCTATATGAGGCCTGCCATGCCTAATTTGAGATTCAGTATCTTGACTTGAGCAGAAGATAGAAATCATTTTCTCATCACCAAAACTGTCCTCTAGAATTTAAAATCTATCAGAATCAATATAATGTGTTTTTAAAGACCGATGTGGTTGGTCTGTCTATATATCATAAATGAGTAAGATAGTGAGATATCAATGGAGTTCTAAATTCAATTTAATATCAAATTAGACCCATCTGAAATGGGAAATAGAAATTGATATTTTGCTGGATGGTTGGATAACATGCGCCTATGTTATTCTCTTTCTCCAAATACTTTGTTCTCCTAAAGCTATCCCACACCATCTTCCTCAAGGCCACATTACAGTTTTCTATTTATCTTGACTTCTGATTAATTTTTGAGCATTGTTCTCTGTGCCACATGCCTCCCTGCATGCATGCATGTTCTAACCCATTAATGATTAGCTATTCTTCCTTCTTTGATGAAATCACAATGAGTAGGGAGACATAGACACATCCAGAATTTCTTTCTTTTTGGAACAATGGGCCTTTCTCATCACTCTTTAGAGAAAAAATCTTGCTCACTTAAGTCTCTGCTCAGTTCTAGGGACATTATTTGGATGACACATGTATTTGTTGACAGACAAAACTAATAAAACCCCATAAAGATGCTGATTTATACTCTCCCTTCTTATGTTCTATGATGACAATAAAAATAATGTTTCTGAGATCAATTTGATTTACATTTTACTAAGACAATAGTAAATATTCCCATATTTTCTTCTGAAATAGGTTCCTTTGCTGAAATGTCACCCATTGTGATGATAATCCTCAGTATATGTCATCTATAGATAATTATTTTTAAAATTAAAAAAAATGAGAACCTTTATTCTGGGCATCACTTTACTACTGTGTTAAAATATATCCTAATATGGTGTTTATTTTAAAAAAGGTAAAAGTTAAGTAAGGTAAGTAGCCTTTGTTTTATGTACATATTTAAGTCAGGTTTGATAAAATAAAGTTAAATTATAGTAAGTCTCATAAATTATTTTTTTAATTGCCTGGATTTGACCCTTTCTACTCTATTTTAAAACTGATGACCGTTTTTCATTTATTATAAATCTAAAATCAACTCATGAGAAAAGTGATATGCTGTCTATTACATTTATAATTTGAAAGCTCTGAAAGATGGACATGTTTTCATGAACTCAAAAATAAAATGGTTTATTGATTTCAGCCATCCAGAGATGTTTTTGATTGTCATGTACTCACAGTTTGGTGGTAGATATGTTGTTCCTTTTCTATGCATTTGAAATATTAGTTCAAAAATACAACGTATCATATGAAAAGGCAATTAGGATGATGGTTATTCTATGGCTAATGGAATAAAGTATTATATAACACTAAGCTATGACTTCTAACATGATGCTTACTTAGTTATATTAAGCTTAACACTATCTTCTATGTTTTATTTCACTTAGATGGCAAAAAAAGAAAGAAAGAAATGCTAGCATTTCAGATTTAGTAGCCATGTAAAGTACTTTCTCTTCATTACTCCTTCATTAATAAAACCTGAGATCAGAGGCTGAATTTATGTTTAAAAATGTCTGGCAATCAATCCAATTTCAATTTTCTTTTTATTGATATTCCTTTCCTTTTTTCAGTAGCCATTGAATTATTAGTCATCTTTTTGTTGCTATGGTTCTGTTTTATCTTTCAATGCCAACTTTCCTTGAATAACCAATAACTGTTAGCTAAGATGATAGAGCTAGTGAAAAACAGGTATCATATATTTTAGCTTGAGTCCAACAGTGTTGGAAATTCCTTTCCAAATAAAGGCGTAGGTAACCCTGTCATTCATATTCTACAACAGCATAAGGCAGCATCATATTTGTTGAATCTTTACAGTCCTGTAACTCTGCTGTAACTAATGAAGATGCTCTTCTCGGAAATTGAGTGGAAAGGCATTCCTGTAGAGCATGCCATTTCCAGACAATGTTCTTTTAATTTTTTAATGCAACTATTATTGTGATTTATAATTGCCTCGAAGGTTCTCTAATCCTTTTCAGGATATATTCATTGTTATTAGTGAAATCCTTAACTCCTTGGAAGGAATGTTTCATGAACCTATTTAACAATACAATATTTCCCTAAAATAGAACGTAACTCTCATTTTTTTTTTATGGTTAGGATTTATACCTGCAAATTTTGAAGGGCCTCCTAGACCTAAAAACTCTAACATTGAGGGGTACTTAAAAAGGGTAGTTTTTCATCACTTGGCTTAGGAAGAAATACAAGGTATTATTTTACATGTTATAATTCTGAACTATTTTCTTCTTCAGAGTATCCACGAATCAGTTTCTATGGTGTGGTTTAAAGACACTGGCAAATAGTTCTGTAGCTACTGCACTGGCTTGCTAACAATGACTGGTACCTGTCTAAAAGAAATCAGACATATTTTATTAATAGAAGAAATGTGTTGAAACTACATTAGAACTTGAGCATTACAAAATCTTTTAAACAGATAATTCCAAAGAGTCTCTATTGGACTATGTCTATATGGTCTTTTACCCAAGATACTAGAAGGAGTTTGCTATAAATATGTTCCAGTCTTGTACTATGCATCTTGAACATACTGGAATTACAGGGCTCCAGCATATGAATTATATATGCCTCTTTATCTAGCCCTAAGGATTTAGCCAGGTGAAATGTTAATTTGAAATCAAATATTTATGTTTTTAACTTATTAGATACCAGGGGTTAGACCTGAAGAAATTTGACTAGAAATGAGAATCTGTTATTCTAACCAATATTTATACAATAAATACAAAGTACTTTTGAGAATGACATGAAAATCAAAAATGGTGGGGACAAGTCTAGAATAATACAAAGAAAATGTAAAGGGATTAAGCTAAATAGTTGGCATTGGGCATAGAGTTATTAGAATTTTGGACCAACATAAAAATATATATATATGTGTGTGTATATATATACACACACATATATGCATGTGTGTGTGTGTGTGTGTATGTGTGTGTGTGTAATGTTAATCAAGCATATGAGAGTTATCCCTACGGTAACAGAAACTTTAAAAAGATGAAAAAATAAATCCAGGTAAACTAATCAAACCAATACATTAATGATTATGGAACACCTCAGACACTATTTGACATATATTCTGTTACAAGAAAGTAAGAAATGGGCAAAAAGTGATGGCAAGATGTTTCATGAAAGAAGCAATACCAGACATTTTGATATTTGAAAAAAATGTCTAATTTGACCAGAAGTCAGAAATGTATTCATCCCAACTACATGTAAAACAACAGCACACAACTTGTTTCCACATCTGAACAAAACGCCATTTGGCAAAGGAAAAAAAGTCTATAGAAGATGAGAAAATATATGAGTATGAAAGAACAGAAAAATAACAGTATACTTCAGCAGGACTTTTTTCTGACAGAGTAAGCATTAATCATGCAATATTAAAAGGAAGGAAGAAGGAAAGTAGAAAGGGAAAAAAGGAAAAAAAAATATGAACATGAACTGTAATGCATATGATAACATCCTAATGTTTTGTTATCTTCTTAAATTTGCTATGAAATTTGTAGGTTTATAGGAAGGGCTCTTATTTTTACTTGGTAAATTGGGAAGCATATAAAATCAACTATTATAAACACTAATTAGAATTTTATAAAACTGGTATTCAGAAGTTAGGTTAAACCAGCAGGAAACTTATATTCCAGTAAAATTTTAATTACATGTCTTTAGAAAATAGGATGTGAACTTTCAGATTTAATGCATTACTTTTAACTATAAAAATATTCTTTTAAAAAAAATTCTCACTCTCCTTTCTGCACTCTGAAGTTTCTGAATTGAGATAGTAGATGCTCTTAGCATTTACTCTGGGTTAATTACATGTGGTGACCATGCCTCATTTGGTAATCCATGCTACATAATTTATGAGACTACTAAATTTACCAACCGGTTAGACCATCCTGTTGTGTAGGGAAACTCAAACAGAACATATTTCATTATTTTAGTTCCTAGAATAATACTGTGGAGAATAAAATGACACTCTTCACATCATGCTAGGTTTCAAGGAGACATGGGCAGTGGCTTTTACCTAAATCAGACAAATGGTCTTGCTAAAATTCACCAATATAAAATTCCTGGGTTACACATGGATATTGTCATATATGGAAGCTAACCCCATTGCTGACAAAAATGAACATTTTTAGAGATATTAAACATCCCAATCATTTCTACAAAGACAGAATAATAAATTCTATCTTCAAAATGTCACAATCTCAGAATTTTAGGTCCAGCATTCAATTTTGTAATTCCTCAGTTCTCAGAGTTTACTCTTATATAACATTCTTTTAAGATCTGCATCTTCTTCAAATTTCTCATGACTTTCCTCACAAACAACAACAACAACAACAACAAAAACAAACAACCACGAGGGAGAAGAGAATGACCACGTGTGGCTCCCTGCATGTAGTTATGCCCTGCCTGACTTTCTTTAGAGCATAAATTGAAGTTTTCCCTCTGTACTTTCTTTCACAGGGATTCAGAAACCATTTTTTTCCACATTCACCACACATGACAGTGGATACTGACATACATAATCCACATGCTTAACAGGTGGCATAGGATGGCATAGGAAAGGCGCGATGTGCCTTCCTATTTTAAAAGGAAAGGAGAAAAGAGTACATGCATCATCTTAAAAGCTGCTTCTGGCATTTTTCATAGAATGGGCTCATTTTTCATGAGGAGGGCAAACGAACACACTAAATTATAACAAGTAAAACACACCTGAGTATTTAGAAATAGGAGATGAAACTCTGGGAGTTCGGGGCTGATATTAAGAAGAGTATGCACTACTCTATATGGGTAAAGGGTCCAAAGAGGTGAGAGGGTGAGAGAGAGAGAGAGAGAGAGAGAGAGAGAGAGAGAAAGAGAGAGAGAGAGAGAGAGAGAGAAGGAGACAGATACAGGGAGACAGAGACAGAGACAGAGACAAAGAGACAGAAACAGGGAGACAGAGAGAAAGAGACAGAGAGAAAGGGACAGAGACAGAGAGAGAAAGGAACAAAGAGAGAGAAAGAAACAGAGATAGAGACACAAAGAGACAGAGACAGAGAGATAGACAAAGAAAGAAAAAGGGACAGAGAGAGAGAGACAGAGACAGAGAGAAACATGTTTTCCTAAAGGAGGAAAAGGCAGATGACAGAACAAAAAGGAGAGAAGGAAGATTCAGACAGGAGACAATGCAAAACCTCTATGTCAAGGTTGCCAAGAGACATGTCTCTTAGGACACGAAGAAAGCCTTTAAAGAACTTTAAAGCCTAATACAAAAAATAATTTTTTTGTTAACTGGGGCTTAATATGATGCTTCTCTGTCATTAGCAACACTGCTCTAAAGATGACTATGTTTATATGAGTTTGCTGTTCATAAGGTAGGTAAGTTCTTTGTCTGCACCAACGTGGTGAAGAACAGAGACAGCATCTTTTGTTAAAATCTTAATCCCATTAGGGACTTGCAGAAATCTCATTGAGAACTTTGGTATTTCACAGAACGTGGATACGTAGCTGCAGTCATACCAATTTTTCCTGGAATGCAAGGAAGAGCTTGCATCTGAAAGAGATCCAGTTGGTACCTGAACTATGTGCACAATTTCTCACCTCACGAGTTCAGGCAGAGTGAGTAGAATGAGGCAGGTGGGAGACATTAAGGAATGCTGAGGACCACAGGACCTGGAGCCTCCTGTCTTTTCAAACAAGTATGTGGCTGCTTAGTTTTGCAATATTTTGGCCATATGAACATGTGCATTTGGTGCTATTAGAGTTATTAATTTTTTTATGAGAAAATCCAAGTTAAATATTTAGGTAAAAATATCTCCATTTAAAAAAATGCCTGTGAGTCATATTTATATGGGGGCTACCAGTTTGCAAACTCTGACATACATAAATAAAATTTTACTCTTTTATAAAACCAACAAAATAGTGTATACATGAGTTCTCTTTTAGCTTATAAAAACCCAAATCCAAAACATTCATCTTCCACTTCCATAAGGTATGGCTCATATTCAACTGTCCAAGATTGAGTTCTGATATAACATCCACATTTTGGGAATCAATATGGAGAAACCTGACAATGACAAAGACAATGGGGTATTCCCTGCATTGTAGATAGAAATACATTCTCCCAAAGGTCAAAGGCATAAAGCAGCTGCCTCTTGGTGAAGGTCCCTGTAAACCATCACTGATTTTCTAAATGCAAACCAGAGGCCTGAATTCAGTCATGCGGTCACACCTTGCTATAAGGAGCTTTGTATATATACAATCCTTTTCTTATTGATCACTTGCCCACCTAAATATTATATTATTTTGGAAGAAGAGTCAAGTATATGTTGGGAATGTCCAGGACAAATGAAGTTCTCTATGTGGTTGGTACAAGATGGTGGCTATCCCCCTGACACTTGTCTGCCATTCTTACATCCATTCAAAACTCTCATTATAATGAAAGTAATCCACTAGAGAAAGCACTGTTAATTTTACTCATTCTCAAGTCATCAGTTGGTGGCATGACACAGCGGTGACATTCAATACCATTTTTAAACATGCGAGGATATTTCAAAATGATAGTTCTTGAATCACTGTTTAATTATAAAACATTTCAAAACAGAGCAAAGCAGAAGAATCAATGTTAAAAATATCCATGTACCCACCAGTCAGATTGAACTGATATTAACATGTTGTCAAATGACTTTTCTCTTTCTTGAAACAAATTTTTAGGGAAAACCCTAATATACAAAACCCATGTGGAACTCAATTCTTTCAAGATGAAGGAAGGCTCAGAATTCCCTTTGAACAATCCCCATGATCTCCCAAACCTCCAGTGTTCTCCTGCGTATTGAACTGGCAAGATTCAATAAGGCATTGCTGATCGATAACAAATAAGGAGTATTTCTGAGTGTGTGAGAATCTAGACTTCTGAACACACAAGTAGAAAAAGGAGCCTGCACTACAATCACACCTTTCTTCCTTTCTTTCCTTCTCCCTTTCCTCCTCCCTCCTCCTCTTTTCTCCTTCTCTTTCTAAAGAAGCTCTCAATTTTATCATTGATTATGCATCAACATGTTATTTGTTCCGTCCTTGTTATTCATTTCCATTCAGAGTGACTTCAGAAATGTTCTGTAAACACTTTGGGCAGATTCGATCTACTTGAAGAAGAAAATTTTGAATATCTATTATACATTCAAAAGTGAAGTATACCATAGAAGTCATCAGTAGAAATACCATGGCTTTTGATTTTACATGATCAGTAATAATATCACAAATGTTTTATTCTTCCATAATGTCAAATACATTTAAAGTTCATAAAAAAGTAACAACTAAATGATGCTAAAATATCAAAACACCATAACATTATAATCGACTTTAGTCTATGACCTTTTGCACCTGAACTTGAATGAGTCACATTCAGATATGCCTAGCTCAATACCACCCAGCAATTTTAAGCACTCCTTTGCCATGTGGATTAAAAAGCAAAAACAAACCACCCAGAGAGATAAGATTCAGAATTCTAAAACAGGAATTCATCCAGAGCTTCTCTTGCCACTTTGGCCATGATCCACTCAACAATATGGCACAGTAAGGTGGTTGGCATGCAGAAAACACAGGTCTCAAAATGTCAGGGACAAGTGGTATGTTTCTGTGCAGCACAGCTATAGCAAGCATTCTATTTCCCCCTGAAAGACTCAATTTGTCTAATTTTACTGAGACAAGAGCCCCCAAGAGTTTCTGAACAAGCTTTACACAATGCGCTCTGTACACTTCAAAAGTAAGAAATAAATATGATATGACTTACCCTGACCTCTCTTCCAGTAATTCTTGCCTTCATTCACTCCTCATTTCTAAAGAAAGAAAAAGCAAGAAGAACTTATTGTTAGTGTATCTACCAGTTATATAGTTTAACCCAGAATACAATTCAAAAATTAACTGCTGAATGGCAACTTTGCTTTTTAAAAATCTTTGCCAACTTGTTGAAATTTGGTTCCTTTTAAACCACTTAATTGAGGTATGATCCATATACAAAAATCTGTACATAGTTAATGTATACAATAGGATGAGTTTGGAAATAAGTAAACATGGTGAAACTATCACCACAACCCATGCAATAAGCACATCTATTACCTCCGAAAGTTTCATCTGAAATTTATTTTAATGTTTGCTATCAATAACATCCACTGTACCTGTTATAGACCAAGGTGGATCAGGACACATCTGTCCAGAAAACCTAGACTGCTCTCTTTTTCTTCAGTATCCATGTCTTTAGATTTTGAATGAAATGAGCTTTTGATCTATATTTCATTTTGAAATCTTATAAAACCTATTTAACTACATTGGAATGAGAATACATGAATAAATTTTCTCTTTCCTGTTATTTACTTAGGTCAAATCTCTTCTCGTACTTATTTCTATTTTTTGTCTCATATCTAAAGATGTCTACAATAATTTAAAAGAAACAATCAGGCAGCCACATTCAATATGTACTAAGAAAAGTGAGATAGTGGAAATTTAGCACATTGAACATGTATTCTCAGCTTTTAAAATGAAGGCAAGAAGAAAGTGTAAAGGAAAAAAAAACAGATGCGTGAATGATCAGATCATTAAGAGTTAATTTTAAGAATGTAAGCAATTTTGCATGTTGACAGATGATTGCTAGAATTAGTGGGGTGGCCCCATCGTAAGCTATGAAAATGTTGAACCACTATATTGTATGCTTGAAACTAATATAATATAACATTGTATAACAACCATACTTAAATATAAATAGAATAAGTTTAAAAAATTTTAAGCATGTTTCTCTGATAAATTCTATTCATTTGAAATACTTTTTAAAATGATAAATAAAAGTGGTTTAATACCTAGTTCAATTTGATAGATATAATTCCTCATCAGTATTATTTTGAGGTCACTCTGCTCTAAACTTTTGGACAATGTGTTGTTTTATAACTTTCTTGTTATAGAACAAGAAGTTCTATACATCAAGGGGGAAAAAAAGACTTTGAGTGATGGGGGCTTCAAATGCATTTCTAATCTTTAGGGTCCTTCAGTACTTATATTTTAAGAACGAAGGCACAATTTATTTTCGATGAAACCAAATTGCTCATCTCTCTGTTAATAGGATCCTCAGGGCAAAAGGGGTAGAGGAAACATTATCATGAAAAGCAGAAAGTTTCACAATTAAAAAAAAAATTAAACTAGAAACAATAAATTAATAATTATGTTTGCTATGGTTATTGGACACTTATGATAAATTGTCCTTTCAGTAAGTAAGTCAACGAAATTGAGTGTCCCAAAAGACTGCTTATATTGGCCTAAAAAGCACTGGTGACCGTTCTCGTTTTGTTAAGGAAAACACACAACTGTTTGCTTACGATGTGACTCTCTTATCCTTTGTCCTTACACTTTTTTCAGACTCATTTTGATTGGTTGCCAAGTGGGTTTCCACCTGAAAGCTTATCATTTTGAAGATGTTTCTGTTCTCGCCCTAGAACTGCTGGAGAGCTTCCATGTGGTCAAACAAAACAAATCAAACAATACAAACCACTTCTTTTTTTGAGCCAAATCATAAAGATTTATTTTTTCAATCAGGCCATATAATCAGAGGAATCAGAAGAATGTTTACCTACCTAAAGTGCCCTTGTGGAGGAATGAAGCAGTATTTTACAAAATCAAAGAAACAAAATATATATGTATATATATATATGTAATCACTAAAGCAATGGAGGTCCATCTGCCTAATTAGCCAGCAGTTAGATCACCTTTGGTAAGCATAACACTAAAATTATTTTCGTTTTTTCCGAGTATGCTGTCCCATCACCTTCCCTTGAAACTAATAAAAGGGAAGACACAAGAGTAGATAGCTAAAGCGGGTGACATGTAGCAAGAGCTCCAGGCAAGCACTGCGGTTCCTCCAGTGACAAATGTCATCATTTATTATCACTCATTATTAAAATTTAATTTTATATAGCATCTTTAAAGGCTATTTTTTAACTTGGAATTTTGCAGGCAACATTACTGACTGGTGGTTAACTACTGTGAAAAACAGATCTTTATAGATTCATTATTTTAAGCTATTATTAAAGGCACCTTAAAAAATTATTTCCCTTGTATAGAACAAGATTGTTCTCCTTTCTAAGTTGTTTAGTTTACACAGTATTTTCCATTGTGTTTTGCACTAGAAGAATCTTGAAAACCTAATTAGAAGTGGAACATCATTAGCATAGAAAGGGTTGAAACCTATAACTTAATCATGGCAAATTTAAACCAAGACTAAGATGGTAAAATAAAAATATTACTAGAATGGAAAGCAGAGTTTAATATATCTCTTCTTTACATTTATTGCAATTAAAATATATTTTTCTTCTATTGAACCTTATTTTGTTACAGGCCATGATTATTTCAACTTCTGAAACTGTTTCATGTAGTTGTAAAATTGTATTAATGGTTAATATTTATAATATCAATATAACTTAAATCCTTTATTCTTCAAACAGAAAGAGGTACATTTTTACTTAGTACCAATATTTCTAGGTACTGTATAGACATTTATTACTTAACCCTGTAAGGACACATCAAAAAAGACAATGGAGCCTTTTTGGAATCATGGAATTTGATACTTAAGGGAGGTAAGTGGTATATAAAAACCATGCAAGAAGACGGTGGTAAAATAAAATAGAATATTAATCTCCCTGATGCAAATGAACTTTTACTAAAATATCCTAAAATATCTGCATAAAAGGCATATCTGCACAGAACAGGGTCAGCAAACTTTTTCTATAAAGAGAAAAGTAGTAAATATTTTCTGCTTTGTAAGGCATACAATCTCTGTAGCAATTATTCAAAGTCACTGTTGCAGCACGGAGCAACTTTAGACAAAATTGAGGAATGAGTTAGTTGTATTCCAATAACATTTTACTTACACAAATGGTCAGTAGACTAGATTTGGTAAAAGAGGCACAGTTTGCCCTGCATTAGAATATAAGCTACGTGAAGGTATAAACTTTGTTTTGTTCAACATTATATAACTCAATGTCTGAAAAAGTGATAGTTAATTGATGGTGATATTAAAAATAATGTTAGCTAACACTTAAATGGAGTTTATTTAGTGATAGTCACGTTTGTGTGTAATGAATCATTTACTTCTCATAATATTTCTGTAAGTTAATTAATATTTTTACCCATTTTAGGAGATAAGAAAACTGAGGAATAAATTATTAGTCACAATAACTTAGCAAGTAAGTGGGGATCCAAGCATAATACACAGCAGGATCTGCATAATTGATTAATTAAATGAATAAATGAATGAATAATTAAATGAAAGAATAAAATGATTGAATGACTCAATAAAGAAAGTTAATCCTGAGTATTTTAAGAGTTATATATCTTTGTCATCCAGGAAATATCTTTCCTCCACATTGTCTAGGTTTACAAAGCCAGGTTTAAAAGAGAGAGAGAAAGAGAGAGAGATGAAATAAAGAAAAAAAAAATTTTGCTATTAATCATATATTTCTTTATGTGAATTAAATTAGTTTTCATATTTTAATAAGACTAAACCTTTGATAAATAGGTAGGAACTTTTATATTTAACTGGCAAGTCCATGTTTTCCATGAAAGAATAAAGAAATGAAAGAAAGAAGGGAGGTAAGGAGGAAGATGGAAGGAAGGGAGGGAAGGAAGAAGTAAAAATGGATATAGGAGCTAGAGAAAATCTGGTGAGAATTAAAATTCTAAGGGATATCTTTTACTAAGCAGGTATTTACTGAAGACCTAACATGTATCACACACCAAGCTACAATTGGTGATTCACTGATTAAAAAAAAAAAAAATCAAGGATGCTGCATTCATAAGGCTTACAGATATTTAGAAGATAACATTTATATAAAAATAGAATTATGATTCATGGCAAGTGCCACAAAAAAATTGAATAAATGCTCTGAGAGTTTACCACTGCGCGTGAGAGGTCCAGGAAGGTCCTTTTGAGGAAAGAATGATTAAGAGTTGCAGATAATTAGAAATCATCTGAACGAAGAGTGGGAAGAACAGTATTTTGGAGAGATAACTAATAAGGGTAAAGGCCCAGAGGAACAAATAATGATGAATCAGACACGGGATTGAACTGTGTAGCTGAGGATGAATGGAGAGGTTGAAGATAGATGTTGGCACACATTTTGAGGTTAGAAACAGCAGGGGAGAAAGAGAAAAATATCAATTGTGGGAGGAGTAAGAATGTGGGAATTCTAAAGTAAAATTTTGGACATTTTAAGAAGGAGCTTCCTGAGAGACATTAAAGTAGAGCTATTCAGTAGACAGTGGATCCACGAACCTATCTGCAGATGGGAGGCAGGGATGAGCGACAGGTGAAGGTGAATGTTACCATTTGGATGACATTATATCATGAGTGTGGAAGATCACTTAGGGAAAGATTGTAGAGAAAGAAGAATAGAAATTCAATATTTAGGAGTGTGGCAGAGAGTGCGCCTTACGAAAGAGACAGAAGTTGTGGTCAGAGAGGCAGGAGCAAAGCCAGGAATTTGTAACAATACAGAAGCCAAGAGAAGAAACTCTGCAAGGAGGAGGCATGGGTAAGGGTATAAAATGTGATCAGAGTTTAAGTATGAAGATGAGGACTGAGAAGTGGCCTTTGGATTTCCAACACGAAAACCACTGGTGCCCTTCACAAAGCTGATCTGGAGTCCTGGGTAGAGAAATAAAATCAGAGTATTGAGGTGAATATCATGGTAAGGGCCCGGCAGCCTGAATCAACACCAATTTTAAAAAGCTTCAGGCAGTATCCTCTTGCACCCTGTAGTGTAAGGACAGGAATGAAAAGACAAGAGTAGTGTCTTAATTATTTACATTTGGAAGCTGATCAGAGAATCCAGTCAGGAGAAACCAGTGAGAACAAAGGAGTAGGAATGGCTCTGTGTAAAGCTACAAAAGAAAACAAAAGAAAAGGGAGGCCTGTGTGAGAGTAAGAGCAAGAGGCTTAGGAAAAAGGAAAGGGAGAAGGGGTGGGGTAGAAGTGAGCTGAGGCCAGTCTGAACAACAAGAAAACCGAAAATCCAAACAACTGATATTATATAACAAAGTATACTACATCAATTCTCTGGGAGGCCTGCGAGTTGGTCCCACAGGATAATTTAGGACGGGTAGAGATTACACAATCTCACTTTTTCCCACTATTTATGGGTGCAGGCAATTAGCTTAGCAACATTACACAGTGGTAGCAGAGCTATTGCATTTCCTGTCCTGTGGGGCCATCCGTGCATAGAGTCATTTTCCAACTGTCAGGGCAGAGGATTTGGTCTCTGGATAGTAATTACATTCCTTGGAATGTTTATGTAGGAAGTCTTCCTACCCAGAGGAGAAACTATCACAAACTCTATCAGCGAATGATACACTACTTCCTTTTGCATTCTCAACATAGCATAACTAAGCTACCAGATAAATCAGAGAAGCATAGACATTCCCTAGAAATTATTTTCTCAAATGTAAATAGCCACTGATTGGTAGGGACCGGGTCTCTACTTCTGTCTTCATTCTTTTTTTCAAATATATATAGTTTTAATTAAGTCCTGGATTTCACTTTTTGTTCATTAATTTATTCAACAAAAATTTCACAAAGTACTTGCTATGTATCAGGGACCAGAAATCTTAACATGAGTAAGGCACACTCCAGCTTTCTTGATCCCATGCCTTAGTGAAGGAGACTAGCTTACATTTACTTAGTAGCATTCTTTGTAGTTTATAGGCATTCGAAACTCACAGCAACCTTGAGAGGAAGACAGAGTAGATACTCTTAAACTCATTTTAAAGGTAAACTAAAAGGACTTTGGGAAGGAAGATAAACCTGAAAAGCATAATGAAAAACCATAATGATTCTCAAACTGTGGTTCCCCAACTGACATCAATGGGAAATTTGTAAGAAATGAAAATTTGATGGTTCTAATTCAGACCCAATAAAACAGAAATTCTGGGATGTGGACTAGCAATCTGTTTACCAAGACTTCCAGATGATTTCGAGATGCACTCAAATTTGAGAAACACTGGTTTAAGAGGAAGATATTGGACTAAATTTAGAAACTGGGCATTGGGTAACATGACCTTGAAAAAATCTTAACTATTTGGCTTCTGTTTCCTAAAAATAAATCCTATCTTACTTGTGGCTATAAATAAGTCTATGCCAGGGGTCATAAACTCAAATCTCTAGGAAATCAAGCAGGCAACATCAATGAATGAATAGCGACAGATATAAGAGAAAACAATAACTGCATAAGGGAGCTGATAAAAGTCATTTAGGTGTTGGAAGTCAGAAGAGAATAGCAGAGATTGTCACAAACTTGAAATAATGCCTTTTAATAAAGATAAAAAAAATCAAGATAATAGAAACCTTAATTTGTGTGTGTAATCACCTACTAAATATGAAAAAAACTCTATTGTTTAAAGTTCTACATGTATAAAATGAAAATAAAATAACAAAAAAGGAGGGAGGGAGGCCAGCAGGAAAGGAGATAGATATTTTGAGGCTGGAGGACTAAATTGGTGAGAAGTTTGTCAAAATAAACTAAGTTGTTCTAGAGGTTCACATGAGAAAAGTGATCTCTGGGGGAGAAGGTTGAGAAGGTAAGGGTAGTGGTAGGAAAAAATTGATCAGATGACAAGGTATAAATGGTAGACTTCCATGATGGACTCCTGCTATGACAGTCACGATCAAGGTCATAGAGCTGCTAATTAGTAGAATCACACAATAATTGCAAATTAAGATATCCAATTACTACTTTGAATAGTAAATGGTAGAAAGTTGAAGCTACCATGCTCTTAAATTGACCTGATCATTCCCAAGTACCAAAGTGACAGAGTTGTTCAGGTAAGAACAGAACTGAAAATCCGACTAAAACATCTCACTGTCCAATCAGGCAAACTGTAACCAGCAAAAGAGGCACAGGCAAGTCCATTTAATTTACCATTAAAAATATACTGCATGAGAACTTTGTTCTTTGCCACAGATGGCAATTGCCAGAAGCTCAAGGGAGGCATACAAATGACTCTCATCCTTCTTCAGGGAATTGGCCAAGACGATAGATAAAATGATGACTAAAACCCTCTAATTCAATTATTTCTAATGAAAACAACAGAGTATGACAAATAGGGAATATGGAGAATTTTAAAGGAATCCCTCGCTGTAAATGAGAACTCATGTTCTGGAAGACTACTTAGACAACCCTCACTGACACTCTTTCCAGTGAGATAAATGCCTTGTTTAATAACAGAAATAACTTCTTTCTTTCCACCCCCTTCTTCACTCCCCAAACTATGTAACATGGAATTTGGTTTCAAGCCAAATTGGTGAGTTTGCAGATATTGCTCAGAATGCTACTACCTGCGTCAACTATGATAAATTTTCACATGATTTCATACTGACTATACCAAGAAGGATCATATTTTTAAAAGAAATGTTTCTTCATTAGCATGAGAACAATTTTTTTTTTTTAATTCACTTAGGTTCTGTTCTATGCTACATATTTCACAGCCTTTTTCTTTTAGGGCACAAAGAGGAGGAAACTGTCTATAAAAAAAATCTTAACTTTCATGGGCAGCGTTTTAAATCACATCTGGCCTACTGGTCACCATCAGCAGGCAATAGAGGGGAGTGTTTCAGCGAATTTGCAAAGGCTCTTTGCTCTTGGCACATTTGCCATTTTTATCTGTCCTTGGCAGATTTCTGTTCATCTTTCAAGATCTAGCACACGTGTCAACTTCTCTGAAACTCTTCTGGACTTCTGTAGGACTAATTGCCTTCTTCATGTTTCCACAGAACTCTGCCCATAGATCTGATATGATATTTTCCCCATTATTTTATAAGTTTGTATGGCTATCTTCTCCTTTAGACTATGAGTTTCTCAACAATAGTGCCCTTGTCTTATTAATCTTGTAATTCCCAATATCTATCAGAATATCTAACCTACAAGATATTCACTAAATAAGCACAGATTTGAATGAATGAGTAGATAAATGCGAGGCTGTATGTATTTCATCAGTCCAAGGTCAAAGTTGTCCCTCTGTCATGTGAGTGAATTGGGGAGGAGATAGTAATCTCCAACTGAGTTTAGTAGCCCAGGGGCCAATCTACATTAACACCAACATGCTGAAATTTCCATGGTTTACATATGCAAAGTGAAGCAGAGAAAAAAGTGTGTGAATTATGTGATGTGATGTTGGACAAGCAGTCAATCTAAGGATTCCTTTCACCTCCCAAGCATTTCAACAATCATAATCAGATCTTTCAGAAACATATACTATGGCATTTTTAAAAAAAATATGATCCTATATGGCTTCTAGTATTTATACAGGCATCTGCTTTTTCACTAGAAATGTAAGAGCAGATCTAATGTATTTTTGGCTTAAGAAGTAGGGGAAAATGATGGATAACTATGATCTTATTCACATCATCACATTTAATAAATTTAATCCTATTTTACAGTTAACTCTACCTTTGATGGTTGAAGGTAGAAAAGGGAGAAGAATATCTTATAAAACAGTTCTTATATCTTGTTTTTATACTAAAACTTCAAAATACATTTTAAATTTTACCTTTTGTTCCTTCTGTTAAATTGGTATAAAAAATAATTTTTGTCAAGAAAATGATTATATTTTTGCCCTGTGTATACATATGTACATACACATTTATACAGATATAAAGCAGCAAATGCCTGAACCACTAGAAAATGACACACAATTTGAAGCAAAGGGTAAAAAATTGAAGGTCTGCAACGTTTCATACTGGGGAAAATAAAGAAAATTGCTTAAAAACACAAAAAGTGTTACAAAAATTTGTTCAACAATTGCAGAAGGGCTGCTACTTCATGATGCATTGTATCTTATTATTTTCATCTCTAAACAGAATATGCAGTATTCTGTTTATATGCAAGTTGAGGTCTCAGCTTTGCTCTCTGGTGCTTATTTAGACCCCACTATTGACACTGCTCTCAGATGCTCTTGGGCAGAGACAAGAGACGACGAGGAATACTCAGCTGCACTACCTGCAAAGAGGTACATGGCTTGGAAGTGAATGGCCTATGTCTAATTTTTAAAGACTGAAATATGAGAGGAATCACTTCTACACTGTTCTGCCTCACTCATGCCATAGGCTTAAAGAGCTCTAAAAAAATCATGTGAAAGATAATGCTCTTGATGTGAAGCTAAAGGAAGTTTTTATTTTGTCTGCTTTAATTTCCTAGATTTACCACCTTCCCATTTTATAATAGACATCTTTCAGTATTTACTGGTCAGGGTCAGTCACATTTACTTCATGTATCATTTTCTGATATGCAAATTCTCCCTGGTGCTTCCTCTAATGACAAGTCCAGTCTTCTGTTGGGATACAATTTTGTTTATGTTGCTAATTTCTTAATTTCCTTGCTCCTACCCTCTCTCTTTATTGCAAAGTACCACATGAAACTAAATGAGATTTTTTTGTGTGTGTTGTTTTTAAGTCTTCAACTGTCCTGCTGCTCAATTTCCAGCTGAAGTTATAATCTTCTGTTTGGGATACTACAGCTGATTACTCCAGAAATGACTGTAATATTCATTATCCACCATTTGTTGGAAGGGTGGAAGAAAACTGTGATTAAATAAAAATTGACTTGGATTTTGCTTCAAACTTCTACTACATCACTTTACGAGCTTAATCAAAATTTTGCTGTTGCTGTTTCTAAATGTTTTACTCTATCACTTGCTTGGTCAACACAAATGTGGTGGATTGAGTTATTGACTCTATTATTTATCCCTGTCAGAATTCAAACCCTATCCGAAGGATTTTCCCACTGGAGATGGCATGTGTACTTATACTTGGACAATGGGCTCAAACTTGACTTGCTTTGACCAATAAGACTTTTGATGTGCTTACATGTTTAGGTTTGTCTTCTCACACCACTGTCACCTTTGTAAAAACTTAACTAAATTAAACGAAACAACTAAACTAAATTAAACTACACTAAACAACAAAACTAAACTAACTAAACTAAATTAAACTAAACAACTAAACTAAACTAAACTAAACTAAACTAAACTAAACTAAACTAAATTAAACTAAACTAAACACCACCTTGTTAAGCGTGTTGGACCAAGGAAAGTGGGGGATACAGAACATATTGGAACTCAGCCCTTACTCTTGGGTTCTCCCCAACCCAGAAGGCCAATTCCCTACCTAACTACATATAAGTAAGAAAAAATAAAAAATTGCTGTTTTAAGTCACTGAGCTCTGGGAACATTTATGATGCAAATTAGCTGACTAATACAACTATTTACTTTTATGACTATGAGAAGAACAATTTATCATCGACTTCAGTTACCTCATCAATTAATGTTTATACAATATTCATTGTGTGTAGAAATATACATTCTGGGGAACTATAAAATATACAGAAATTTTGGATACTGTTCTGAAACATTCTGGTGGAAGAGCATGTCATTCATTTAATTCATTATTTTGTTAACACTTATTAAGAGCTTCTCTGTGCAAAACACTGTGCTGTAGTCCAAAAGAACAAATATAAACAAGATATAAACTTCAATGAACATGAGGCCTAGTGGGAAGGGAAAGGTTTGTAAACAAAGCAGTGTTTTATAAAGTTACACAGAGCACAGTGATTTGGACTCCAGAATATGGTGTCATAGCACTTTAGTCTAAATCCAGCTCAACCTCTTCTTTCATCTTGATTTGCCTTAGTTTCCTCATTCATAAGAGTCAGGGAATTAGCAGTTAGGGCAGCGCTTAATACATAACATGAACACGGTTCTAGTTATTATCACTCTTACTATTGCTATGTCAAACTCAATAGCATATACAATATTATGGCAGATGAAGTCATCAACATTTCCTTCAGCATGAGATATTTAGAGATATAGGAGATACTGTGCTAAATATTGAGGGAGATTAGAAAAGAAATGTAGCAACCCTCCATTCTCAGAGAGCTTACTAGAAACATCCCTAGGATAAGGCCAGCGGTTATGGAGAGTAAAAAAAAAAATAGTCACTGAAAGAATCATATAATATACACCTTGTCAATTCGAAAAAATTAAAACAAAATTATTCCATGTCTGTATAACCACGCAGACTTGACCAGTGGTATTTATCTCAACCTTGCTGAAGACAATACTATGTAAATTCACACTTGACGGTTATAATTAAAATTAAAAAGTAAGAATTCGTATTTCTTTCTTGATAAAGTCCCAGGCTGAATGTCACCCTCAGAAGCACAGAATAGCAAATCCCTGAGTAATCCTATTTAAATTGTCTATACAGGCCTGTAGCCATACCGCTACCATTTGTGAAACAAAGATAAATAAATAAAATAAAATTTAATCTGCATTCCAGAGCTTGGATTCCACCACATTTCTACTTCAGATTAAGCAACTATAAAAGAGGCCTTACGTTGATTCAAGGTTTCAGATTAACCACAGTATTTAATTTCTATCCAAAATATACATGCCCAAAACTACAAAAACAAATAAACAAAAAAGCAAAGAGAATGATCTCATTATTTAACTTTGATATGAAGTACAAAAATAATTATAATAAAATAATATATAGTGTAAAAGATATATGTATCTGGAATAAGAAAGGGATCACTTACTTAGATTTGCATATGTGACAGGGTGGTTCATGGGAGGTGCAGAGTTGGAATGAACTGATTTTATATATATGTAAAATTATATATATAATTATAATTTTAATGTATTATAATGTATTATGATTATGTGCCATATATTTTAATAATTTGATATCATTTTAGTAACAATATAATAATATATATTATATAATATATTATATTACCTACTATACATAAAATATATATAAGCTTTAGATATGGTTCTCTCTAAAATGACACATTTGGCTGATTACAAAAATATATAAACACAAACACACACACATCCTATATTTACAAATTAATAAGTAAAGATAGATATCTTTATTAAATTGGGCAAAGAATATGAAAAAGTAATCTATAGGAAAGAAAATATAAATAGCTAACACATAAAAATATGTTTGACCTTACCATAACTACAGAAATTAAAACCATATATCCTTTAAAGAAACTGAATTTGTATTTCCAGACTTAGGTGGCTTCACTGGTTAATTTTATAAAACATGCAGGGAAGAAATAACAAATTCTATACAAATTCTTCTAGAAAATTTTAAAGAAAAAATTCTTCTCAATCCATTTTATGAGGCAATACTTTGATGTCAAAACTGCACAAAGACATGAAAAGAAACTATAAAACAATATCACCAATAGTTATAGGTGAAAAAATTTAAAGCAGAATTTTAAAAAATTAAATCCAAAAATTTATAAGAAATATTTTATGTCTTATTTAAATTGAGGTTATGCCAGAAATACAAGTCTGGTAAAGAGGACCCAAGATTTCATTAGATGCAGAAAAGCATTTGACAAAATTCAACATCCATTGCTGATAATTACTCTTAGTAAGGCAGAAATCATAGAGAATTTCATTAACCTGAGAAAAAACATTTGTGAAAATTCTATAGCTACCACAATAGTAATACTGAAAGACTAAAAGCTTCCAACCCAAGATTAGGATGTCCACATTCAACACTTTTACTAAATATTTTGCTAGAAGTTCTAACCAATGTTATAAAGCAAAAAAAGAAAAGCAAAAAAAATTTTTTTTCTGATTATACGATTTCCTATGTTGAAAATGTGATGGATTTTATAAAAGTGAATTTGGCAAGGTTTCAGAATATAAGATCAATATTTATTAATTAAATGTATTGCTATATATTAGCAACAACAATAAAAAATTAAAATTAAAAATTATAATTTATATTGGCATCAGAACATGAAATTCCTAGAGATAAATCTGACAAAAGATCTGTACACAGAGAACTAAAAACTATATTGTTGTAAGAAATGAAAGATGTAAATAATCAGAATGATATATGGTCTTCATGGTTTGCAAGATTCAATATTGTTAAGATGTCAATTATTCTCAAATTGTAGATTGAACACAATCCCAAGTAAAATTTTAACAGGCTTGTCATGTAAAAACTCAAAGACTTACTCTAACTTCATTGAGAAAGGCAAAGAGCCTAGAATAATCAAAATAATTTTTAAAAAGAATAAAATTATAGAGCTAAAATTTCCCAGTTTTAACATTTACTATAAAGCTACAGAATTAAGAGGGTTCTGTTAACATAAAGATAGACAAATAAATAAGTGGAAAAGACTAGAGTCTTCAGAAATAAATCCACATACATATGGACAACTGCATTTTGACAAAAGTACCTTTTAGTGGATAAAGAATATTAGTCTTCAACAAATGGTACTAGATCTTTGAACATGCCAAATGCAAAATGAAAACAAAAAAAAATATGTTTTAGAGTGTATATAAAAATTAAGTCAAAAAAATCATAGACATAAACATAAAACCTAACACTATAAAATTTTTAAAAAGAACGATTTCTGAACTCAGCTTAAACAAATATCTTATGGTTACGATATCAAAACATGTTTCATAAAATGATACATAAAAACCATACTTCATAAACAAAAAGCTTCTGTTACTCAAAAGACACTGTTAAGAAAATGTAAAAACAAATCATTCTGGGAGAAAATAATTGCAAATTGCATTTTTGATCAATCACTTGTATTCAGAATATATAATTACCAAAATTCAATAATCAAACAGGCTAATAAAAATAGACAAAAACAATCAAATGATGCAAACAGGATAATGCAAAAAGACAAAAATATTTGAACACATACTTCACAGTATACTAAAAATGGTTAATGTAATTTTCATTAGAAAAGTGAAATTGAAAGTACAATGTGAAACCACTACATATCTGTTAGAATGGCTCACATGAACAGACTGACAATATTGTCGGTAAGTTTATGTATAAACTACACTGGAAAAGATTCATTTTATGCATAAGAAGTCTATCAAAGAATAATAGAGGAACAAAACACAGGAGACATATAGAAAGTGACACATTGGATTGTGGAAATCTTTCTACATCGATAGGTAAAGTACACTTTTCCTTTTGCATGCTTATATCATATTCTGCTTAGTGTTGTAGTTCATAATTTAATTCATCTACCACCAATGATAACTGTTTAAATTATATTCATATCTTTGCTATTTTAAACTCTGCTGTGAACATCCTTACAGATATGCCTTTGTTATTTAGGGTTTGTTTATTTGTTTGTTTTAAAGCATCAGACAGGAGTACATTTTCTTCTCTCACTATGGAAGAATAGCACTGTCTGAACACAATATATAACCATGCTATTTTTCCAGAATTTAGAAACTACTCAAATTCCTTCCAAAAAATTACTTGGGTGGCATTGACAATACAGATAATACTTCTGTTCAGGATTAAATTGTAGCAAATTTAACGTAAGCCCCAGACTGGTTGTGCCACAGAAAATTCCTTAGCCTTAACTCTTCTGGTTTTGATCATGCAGGAGCTCCAGGCAATCATAGGTACTTTCGGACCAAGGAGCATATGGTAATAAAACAACAACAATGGCAACACATGTCACCACCAACACCACCATAAATGCCTAGTAGCAATCTGTGGACTGAACACTTCCTATTATATTATTTACTCCTGAAGGTAGTAAATGACACAGACATTATCGTCTTTATCTAATATCATTAAATCTAGACAAAAGTTGTTCAAGGAATTTCCCCCAGCTATTTAGTTTGTAAGAAAAAGAGTTAAGCAGACTCAAGTCCAGATCTTTCTGACAGAAAAGCCACACTCTTCGCCAGCATCTTACAGCTACACTTAACATTAAGAATACTCTGGAATTTAAATGTATGACAGTAATGAATATATTATGTAAAGGGTGCAATATTTACATGATAAAATATTCTACACACATTGGAAAGATACATTCACAATTCATTAATTCAAATAAAGCTAGATCATAAAATGTAGTCATTCAAATTTCGTCCCTGAGATAGTGGAAGGACATGTAAATAGGTCTATACTGTTCCAAATCTTTTTTTTTTTTTTTTAATCCTTCAAGGCATTTAAGAAGACTCCATATGTCAATTTCTTTTTAGCAAATTTGGGACCTTGTGGCAGAAGTAATACAAACCATTTATATACTTGGATTTTCTAAAAACCCTATATAAGACCCCTGCTCTGTCTTATCCCATCAGAGCAAACTTGGAGGTCACGTGTTTTAAAAATTTTAGCTATAGTCTGGTTGAGCTTCTAACATACTGGGACTCTGAATAGCTGTGGGAAGCAGAAGCCCTTCCAACCTGAATTAGACATACAAAGCAAGTTAAAAACAAACCTTTATTCTATCAAGCCTTTGTAATTTGGGAGTTTATCACTACAGCATAACCTAGCAAACCCGACTTATAATTTCTCCATGTTTGGACACTATGCGAAACTTTCAGGAAAATATATATCAAATGAGAGATTTTTCTCTTTTAATTTGTAAATTATGTGATTTATTTCCTCTTTTTCTCTTCTCTGCATTTTATATTTTTCTTATAAAAAATGCCTGCATATTATATAATCAAATTATTTTTTAAATTGCCTAGATATCTTTTGTAGTTATTAATAAAGACAGACTCAATATTTTGGAAAGTTTCTCCACTGCTTTTAAAGAAATTGTCCAACTTTCTTTCTTTCTCAGCATAACATACATTTTAATCTGAATGTATTTGTTTTATTAATTGCAGTCTATAAAAACTATACTAATCTTGATTTATATTGACCTTCTTGGAACAAATAGTTTTCCGTTAAATGGCATACAACTTTATAGTTGTCTTTAAATGTTTCAAAACTTTTTAATTTATGTCAGATTTTGTTTAAAAACTTTTGACTACATTGTTTTTATTGTCTTCAGCTCCATATAGAGCTTTTTGAAGGCCAGAAACATGTCTTATAATTTCTGGTATTTCACACAACTCCAAAAGTATTTATGATGTGCCATGAATAGAAAAATTTTCATTATCATTTTCACATTATATTATATTATGGAAGTCTCTGAGAACTGTATATTGACAATTTAAGCAAGAGAAACCAGATGAGGAGAGAGGAAGTGATTACTGATTATAAGAACATTGAGTCAATATTATATCAAACAGTGGCCTCCAAGAGGCTCTGAGAACTGTGTATTGATTATTGATACTTCTCTGAGTTAATAAGCTGATCAGTCATGACAGCTTCTCTAAAAATAACCCTTAAATAATTTTTCTCGCTGGTTCAGAAAGCAGCTGTTCCAACTGTGTTTTTGTACTTACGTTTCTGTGTTTATAAATCTGTGCCCACAGAAAGTGATGAGATCAGGAAGGAGAAAAGAAAAGAAGGAAGGGATTAGGAAAGGTTGAAAGGAGCTCATGAACAACCAGATCAAGTAGTCACTTGACAGCTGGACTTCTTTTTCTCAAGAGAAGATGTATCAGACAGCATTTCACCTTGCATAGTCCTGCACTTAATGAAAACAATGTCAGCTAAAGCACCATTGGTCTTGGGCATCATTTGGTTTATCAGAGATTGAAGAATAATAACACATCATCAAAAACTGAAATAGCATCAGAAATCATGACCTCTTCCTTGACTTATATTACTCCATTATGATCAAAAATAGTCTTGGGCAGAATTATTTAAAAAATCATATTTGTAAAATATCCCGTTGTTTTACAATTAGTGAATAAAACATGTTTTAAGCATTTAATGATAAACTCTGAAAAATGGGTTGAGTATTAAGCAAGGACATCCTGAAGCCATGGGTCAGGGAAATGGATGCCCAGTGCTGATTGAATTTTTAGTAAATTCTAAGATTTATATCATGAATACATAAGCATTCCTTCTTTCGAAACAAACAGTTCTCACCCTCTTAAAATCATTTGCACCCTTCTACAAAATTGAAAAGCAACATGGAACATGTAGCGTTTTTATATCCTCTAGTCTCAGGATGTCATAGGCATTTTAGTTATAGCCTTGTCCTGATTTCTTTTGAAAACCTTTGATTAGCTCTGTTCTACACATTCTCCATTTTAATGTCTGTTCCTCTACAGGTAGCCATGCACATCGGCAGAGCCCCTAAGTGGAATGCAAGAAATGCCTAGACAAACAAACGTCCTTTAAGGTGTAGTTTGCAAACTCTTCCTTGTTTGCTGCCTACTGTCTGTTTTTAAATAATGTACAAATCAACTTCAGTACCATGGAAATAATCAACACAGGATCAAAACCTGGAGTTTCTAGTACAGCACAAATCAAAAGCTGTAGGAATCCAACAGCTGGAGCCTGTCTCATTATTTCTCTGTTCTTTGATGTGCTTTTCAGCCAAGTATCTTAGAGAATTACTCACAGAAATGTCTATCTACAAATTCTACATTGCTTACATATTATAGTTTCCAACAGAGATAAATACTGTAACTGAGTTCTCATTTTCAAAATAGAACCCCCCTCTTTTTCATCTTCTTTATGCACACAATCTTGTAAATAGCAGAACTGAAAATCAGCTGCATCTAATAAGAGAATCAAGTTTGTTACTGACTCTGAGATGTTAGTTTCCATTAGATCATCCATCATAGCTTTATTATGTGATCAACTGCCTAATTAATTTTGTACTGGGGTATTTAGACAGAACACTGAATGTTTCAGTGGGGTTTTGCTATAATCCTGCACCTGCGGCTTCAGAGATTTAGATATCCTCCTATCATAAGTTTGTACCATGCCTATAATCACTTCTGCTTCAGTAGGATTCCAGCAATTCAGCCCATTGAAATTCAGCAATATGAATTTCAGAAACAGCAGAATATTTGCATCTGTGGTTATGTTTCTTTGGACTTTAATCAGATCAAAGTCACCATGAGATATTAAGAGTGCTAGATACAATATTTTGTTCAGACAGTTTTAGTGGTTAAATCAGACACTGTTTTGATTTTCTCTGCTTATCTGTTAATATGAACAGATGCGATCATGCTATTGTATAATGACTCTTGATTGCCAGCAGTATTTGATTTTTTGCAACCATTCGGCAGCGATAATTAAAGATAACGGGATATCCTATACAGTAATAATTAAAGATAGCTTTGTGGGCTTTATCACATGCATAAATGCCATAGAAGAAAAATTGGTTCTCTGAAGTTCATTATTTCATGCATATTTTTGGAAGGCCAAGTTTGAAAAGTCTCAAAAAGAGACATTTAGATGCAAAAGTCTTAGCTGAAGCTGAGTTGATTTAAGCATTTTTTTAATTGTCCTGGCTGCTGTACAGTGAGACTTTCTTCTTAATTTGTTCAGGGAATGATAATCCTGAGTGTGCTGCTCACAAGACAGAAACATAGAAGAGTCAGATAATATGGAATCTTATATTTCACATATAAATAGATATTCATAAATGTACATATGAAGAATCGAGAAGAGAAAATATGAGCTCTTAAAGCCCTGCCTTTATCTACACTGTGGAAGCAACAGGTGATACTTCAGGATGCTGACAACCCCTATCAGAGGACATTAAGACTCTTGGGAATAAGTCTGAACTAAAACATTTTATTATTTTTTCAATTAATTTAAAAAGACGACAATGGCTTGTCAAAAAAGGTGATCCTTCAAGCAAGGCCATCGGTGGGTTCAGTTGAGCACACCTGGCTCTAGAAATGCATTGCTTATAAATGTCAGGATGCCATATAAAGTACAAACTCACAATTAGAATTGAATGTCAGATTTTAAAAAAATGAAATCTTTAGTATAAGTATCTGCCATAAAATATCTGAGATATACTTATACTAAAAAATTAATTTTGCGTGTGTATCTAAAATTCAGATTGAACTCCTGTACTTGTATTTGCAAAATCTGGCAACTCTTTACAAATATCCATAGTTTCTGATGACCAGGCTCAGAGCACCTGCTGTCTTTTTCTAAAGGGTATTCGATGAGGTGGAGCAAGGGCTAGAACAATAGTGGAATGAAACCTTGTAACATAAGCCCTGTTGGCTGGGAGTTAGCAAACTAAGTGTTAGTCAGGTAAGTTTCCTGGGCAGGGAACCAACCCCTCTCCAGGCCCAGTCTACGTGTGCTTTTGGCCCCTCCTGCTGCCCCTCGGTGTTCAAGCAGACAGTAAATACTTAACGATGAGATGCTAAATGAAAGAGGGAACTGGGCAATATATTACTCTAAGTGGATTTAATCAGGAGTCTATTACATCGATTAAAAAAAAGAGAGAGAGTGTATAGTTTTCATCACCTTCTTAAAGGATGGGTAATAAGTAAGGATTCCCGATTTGACCACAACTTTACCAGTCTGGAATAGTGTGTACATTCTGCCTGTCCTTTTATCCCCACTCCACCTCCGTGCTAATCAGAATTTTGACCCACAGGACATCTTTTCTTCTGAATTAAGGGAAGGAAAAATATTAAGTATTTCTATGTGTGGTCTCTTAAGTTCTTTGATAAGCCAAACTAAAAAAACACAAAAAAGATATAAAGGGTAATAAATTTGTTAATAGTTATAATGTTGTATTGCATAGAAGTTATGAGTCAGGGGTGGGAAGACTTGAAGGAAGGTGGACTTCTCCCTCCCTAATCTCAAGAGTTTAAAATTATTTTTGAGGGGTACTAAAAAGTCAGAATCAGAATACTAAATTAATTAGCCTTCCACTCATCACCTACGCGAACTTGGAGAAATTATTTACCCACTTCAAGCTGGAGTGTCTGGTTCTTTAAAATGGGTATAATAACAAAACAATCATGGGAGATAATGTGAACAACAAATGAGGTGATTCATTACAGTAACACAGTTCCTAGTACGTAGCAGCTATTTAATTAAAATGAATTATTTTCCTTATAAGTATGACTTGAATATTCTTAACAGTTTATATTTCCAAACACATCTTTAGAAAGTTATTTTCTTAAGATTTTGACAAATATCCATATTCTTCAAAGAGGACAGCCTGTAAATGGAAAAATAAAAGCAAAATTCCAATAAATCTTTGCTAGTAAAATTTTCAGCATAAGGAAAAGTGTGCTCAATAAAATATATATTCTATCAAGATTAGATTTAGAATTTTGTCATGTTGGTTTATGACATAATGGTTATATAATTTATAATTAAAATTTTCACTAATTTCAGTTAAGTCCATTATGTTATAACACTTATTTTGAATATGCATATTTGCTGTGATGCAGTTGATATACTAGAAAATACTAAGTGGGATGTGAATCCATCATGTTTATGCCCTATTCTATGTGGGTGGAACACAAGGTGAACATGAACAACCATACCCAGATGATCCAAAGCTTCATAAAAATACACAAAATACACTCATTGAACCAGCTACTAAAATTCTCTTCTTCTGTTATGAACCATACGTATTGTTCCTTCTGTTATAAGATAATCCTCCTTTCTAACTTTTTTGATATTCACTTCCACAGACAAACTTTAGGATCTTTTTTGAGATAAACAACCACATTTATTATATTACTTACGTATTTCTTAATGATTTAACACGTGTAAATTGTTAGGTTCCTACTTTTTAAAATTCAATAATAATTATTAAAAATAATGTCAGTGGTAAGTTTTTGAATGTTGTTCTCTACCCTAATTTCCCCACAGGTCTCCTGTTTTTTATTGTGTGATTTGCACAGGAAAGTGATTTTTAGAAATGAGTATGTTGCATTACAACAAAACTGACTGTACAGTAAATGTATAAATTTTCAGTTTTAAATTAAGTTTCTGGTTACAGGAAAAATAAGATGGATTACTCTTTTGTGTTTGTTTGTTTCTGGAGTTTAATCTGCCTATAACATAAGCATTTTATGCATTGGCTAGAATATAACTTGTACATCCATTCAAGATTAGAGAATGGAAGAGAACAGTAG
Source organism: Cynopterus sphinx (assembly GCA_030015415.1). NCBI lineage: Eukaryota > Metazoa > Chordata > Mammalia > Chiroptera > Pteropodidae > Cynopterus > Cynopterus sphinx. The sequence continues at coordinate 9,056,357 of CM057387.1, forward strand.
AAGGATGGTATTAAGTCTTTTCTTGTTAACAATTTAACTTATTTTTAATAATTAGCTGGATCTTCTCTAACATTAATAGTAGCTTGCCATGTAAATGTTCCTATGGATACTTAAGAAGTTGAATTAAATGTAGGTAGGTATTTATAACCAATAAATCCGTAAATAATAGCTTCACTTTCTTCTCTCAAACAAGAATAACAATTTAACAATTTAATTTAATAATACAATTTAACAATTACCAAACTACTTTTAAAGCTCATGAGCTTTCCTTTTTTTTTTTTTTTTCTCCAGCGTTTAATCATATAGATACTTATTTCACTATCAGGTAAAAGTGTCTATCTTGGTGCTATTATACATCTACGTCAAAGCTGAATGGGCTCATGCTATTAAACAGATGATGCCATTTCGATGTGGCATTCAAATGTTTGTCACTAACTTACAGACTGCATGATTAATTTCAATCATGGTTCAGGATCCAGCCTAGCCCACATCCCAGTTAGTCCACTGGTATTTCATCTAATAAATGATAAAAAAATATATATTTTTTTAAAGCACTTGCATAGAAGCTTTGATCTGTTTAAGAAATGATGTCTACCGTCCAACCCAAAAAGGCCAATTAAAGCATTTCTTTTTCTTTCCTAAATCTGCTGACTGTATACTAAGGTGTGCCTGTTAAAAAAAAAAAAAAAAATTATATGCTTCCCTGCTTTTCTTACCCGCTGGAGCTGAGAAATGTCTATGTGTGTTTTTCTGTAAGAAAGAATGTGGATAATGACACTTTAGGTGTCCTGTTCTTCACTCTACTCCTATGTCTCAGGAACCTATCAGTTTCTTTATGAAAAAGAGCTCTAGAAGCATTTGTGCTGACAGTGTGCTAGTTCCTTTACATTCCAATTTACACATAATAGGGTGAAACAATTTTACGATTCCATGTGTGACCTATTGGGGTGACAGTATAAGCCTTGATTAGCTCATCAGAGATCAAACTCTTTAGCAAGTTACCGACAGATGCAGTTTTAAATCTAGGAAGTAGGTCAGATTTATTACCTTCATCAATCCTTTTATATAGTAGGGCTGAGACATAAAAAGAAAGAAAGAACGTGAGCGTGCAGGAACTAGTTGACAGACACAATACAAAAATAAGTCTATCCTTCGGAATATCTCTCATTTAAAAAATATAAACATTACATCTTGAGGTATAAACAATGCACGTTCCAGCTGCCCCTCCAGGCTGTCCTGTGTAAAGTGTGACTGTGCTACCTGTGATTATAAGGACAAATTTTGACGATGCATGGGTGGGAAAAATAATCATTCCTTATATCTTAATACGACCCTGTTAACTAAATAAATATTACCACACATTATGCTTTTAATATGACCTCTGAATTATTTTAATATACATATCTTTGCTAGCTAAAAAGTGAATTCAGTATAATAACATGTAAACCAAAATCATTCTTAAAGGTTCCCAAAGATTTTGTGTTCTGCCTAAAATTCTGAAGTGAATATTTCTTTTAGATCAGTTCTACATTCAATATGTTTTGTGCCCTTTTGGCACCTTATTTTCCACTGCTATTAATAAAAATAACTTTAGTTCCCAAATAAAACTTAACATAGTAAACAAATTTAGAAAAAAAAAATGCTCTAGCTTATATTTTTAGAAGTGTATTTACTTGGATTTTAGAAGAAAATAATTACAATTCAGTCTCTCTTGTCCCTGACTAGTTAAATAATTAATAGAGAAAAAAAAGAGTGATTTCTTTTCATGAAAAATTAGAAGTCTGCAATTTACATAGATAAATCACAACACAGTCACAAGACCTTTTTCTTGATCTTCTTTTGCATTTAATTCATGATAACCTAGTAAAAGTCAAAATAAATGTCCCAGATTAAAACACTTAACATTTATATGTGCTAATTATTAAAGTTTTAAATAATTAAAATAATAAATAGAGCCAAAAATGAGATCCTCAGAGAATCATATTTTATAATCAAAACATATGAATTCTAAATATGCTTTCTTGGCCAATCATGGCATTTCCATGGATATACCGTAAAATTCAGAATGCACCCACATATTCTAATTATATGTTTCCATCTTGGCCAAATTACTTGGTGAATTCAGAAAGCCAGAATATGCTAACAACTTCACATACACAGCATATGAGTTGGGCCCATAATTTAACAAGTTGCTCAATCCAAATAGTGACACATGCTCCTAATATGAAACGACAGGTAGAGTTCAAAATAACACCACAAAAAGCTAAAAGAAGAGGGCAAAATTAATATTACATATTATTGCTTGTAATTGTAAAAACATAGCACACTTTCCTTTTTTAGATGGAGGGGTTATACTGGCCACAGATGTGAGGAGGCATCTGTCACATCTGGGTGTGACCCATGCAATAACAAATGAATCCAAAGACATTTTCAAAGCACTATGTAAAGTTACGTGGTTGGAAAATATTTCTGAAATACATTAATAAATTCCTACGAGTCAACTAACATATCTACTCTATGTTTCATCCACCTATTCCATAACAGATAAATAGCAGTCTGTCAAAGCACAGTTGCCAGATTATAACCTTAGTTAGGTATCATCCTTTAGAAAAACGGCAGGCAGACAAAAGAGAGAAAAAAATTATTAAACATAAAACATTTGTGGGGATTGGGGTAGATTTTAGCACAGAGAAATACCTCTCTGGATAACATATGTTCTTAATTTAAGTTTGTCTCTCCCTCTGACTTGTTTTTCTTAAGCAACATTTAATCAATTTTTAAGGAAATTGACCAAATCCCTCCACCACTGCTATTGCCTGGTATTTGTATCCCTTTGTTTGCTATTAAATAGTAAACGATAAAGTTTCATTTTGCTCACCATGTCAAGTGTATATAACAAAGATTGTTCCTGTTCAACTTTCTACAAATCTAGACTTTATATCTGTGCCCAATAGTTTACTTTATTTCTAGGCCAACAACTGTGTAGACACAAGACCAATTTCAATGGTAGTAGCAAGATCCTTGAAGTAAAATTATAGAAAAACACTTAACAAAATGCTTATTCCTAGGCCTCAACACTGCCCTACTGAACCTGATATTTAGGGTCAGAAAGCTGCACTATTAACAAATTTCCAAGCTGATTCTTATGTCCACTAATGTTTGGGGATGAGTGCTTTCAAATACTTTACAGCTCAATAAAATCTCCACTATAGGTTAATAAGCAAAATCCAAATGTAAAAAAGAATTCATAGTTCTATTTATTAGTCACACTTTGGGGAAGCAAGAGAAAATACTGGCAAAACAAAATTTTGGAGTTGTTTTTGACTTTGATTAATTCCTGCTGTTCTCCACCCCATTATTACAAAAAACAAAAATGTGATGACCTGTACTTTGAGTCCATTATATAAACTAAATTTCTGAATTCATTTGTGGAAATTGTCTCACAACTAGTGAAATGGGGATATATTATATGGACACATGCATTATTTTATGCATTTATTCTTATATCAATCACGAATGCATTATTTATTGTCACATGAGTATATCAATTAGTATTTTAAATATGAAGTAAAAATATAAATAATAGGTGATTTCTGCCTCTAGGGAAAAAAACTTGTTACCAAAAATTTGAAAATAAATACAATGACTAGACTCTACTATAATTGAGATATGAGGAAAATGCTATAGGAACAATTTTTTAACATAGTTCTTGTGGGCAATAAAGGAACAAAAAAGATAAATAGAGTCTTTGAGGCACAAGCTGGATCTTCTTTGGGTAAAGAGATTATTTTTAGCAAAGGCATGAGGTATGGATGTTTGATGTATTAAGGAAACAAACTGGTGTGGCTCCTTTCCAAGGTCACAGGAATTCACAAAGTGAGGAGGGAGTAACCAATCCTGCTGCATGTTTTGTGCCTATGTTGGAGATGAATTTAGGAACTGTGTTCACAGAAGACTTGATATTAAGGCTATCTAGAAAGATATACAAGATTTCACCATCAAACAGTGAAAATACTCTGACAGCAGAAACAGCATGAGTTAAAGGAAAGAAAATATTAGAATGTTCTCTGTCACTAGGGAACAATGTCATTCCATTGCCTTAGAATAATAATGAATGTAGTAGGAGATGACAATATGTAAAATTGGAAGATAAGATTAAGGTTAGAATATAAAAAGCTATAAATTATAAACTAAGATATTTAGATGATATTCTAAATGGAATGAATGAAAGAAGAATAAATGAAATAAAATATTTAATAAGGGGAATGATTCAATCAGAGGTCCCTTCTAAAATGATAATTAGAGCAGCAGTATAGGAAATGAACTGAGCCAAATAAGGAACTTTCCTTCTAGAAATGGTGTATTAACTTTTTTGGGAAAGATTTCCACTGAAGAAAAAAAATATATATATATGTACATATATATAATATTTATAATATTTATAATGTTTATAATATTTATAATATTTAACATATCTGTGTGTAATTAAAAATGGCTCAAGTACATAAAATAATTCATAAAATAGTAAACAATTACTGGGCCAGGAAGATAGAGGCTCAGGGAGGTGAACTTGGAACTCGAGGCTACCTTTTGTTTTTTTCTTTCAATATTCTTTGCCAATTTTATGCTGATGACTGTAGGCTAATCATGATTTTTACAGCCTTGCTGGGTTAAATGGACAGATATTAGTATCTAAGGGGTTAGGTGGAGAAAACCTATTTATCATTCTTTGAGTAGGAATACCAAAATGCTGCATCTTGGAAGTAAGTTTAAAAGAGAAATAGAGTCCTTCGGAGACTTGCAATTCATTTCCAAATGAACTGATTCCAAGATTGCTATTTCTCACACGTTAGAAAGAAAACCTACATCCTTTTTGCAAGAAGAAAAAAATATCAGACCTCAAATTACTTCTATGAAAAACTCTGTAAAAACAATGCCCAACAAAATAAAAAATAATCAGGCACATTAAGAAATAAAACCACATGAACCAATTCAGCAAAATCAATAAAAATTAGAAGCAGACCTATTGATCCAGATACTAATCAGTCATAAATTTTAAAAGTAACCACTTCATGATGTTCAACGGGATACAATAAAAAGTGTCAGAATGTTAGAATTGCAGACCTAAAAATGAAAATATTAGTGAAAATATCAGAAGATAAAAATAGTAATTCAAATTAAGAACTCGATATATGGGATTAACATAGCAGGTTAAACATAGGTGACAAAAAGATAGAGAACAGGAAGATAACTGAGAATAATGAAGGGAACAGAGAGAGAGAGAAAGGAAGAAAAGTATGAGGAGAAGGAAAACAGCTACAAAGTATACAGTGAGGAGAGAAAATCTAGGAAGAGAAGGTAGCACCTATCATATTTGAACAGATAATAAGTGTGAACCTTCCCAAACTAATGAAAGTTATCAGGCCAAATATGTAAGAAATGACTTAAATAGGCACTTTACAAAAGAGTATACACAAGTGGAAAATAAACATATGAAAAGGTATTCACTCTCTTGTTAATTAGGAAGATGCAAATAAAAATCATAGTGAAATAATACACACACATAAGAATGGCTAAAATTAAAAATAATAACAATCTCAAATGTTGTTAAATATATAGATCAATAAAATCTCACAGAATGATGCTTAAAATTGATACCTCTTTAGAAAATCTTTTTATATTACCTGCTAAAGTTGAACATAGATAAACCGTAGCCCACAAATTCCACCCTTTACAATTGACCTAATACAAATTCAAGTACTTGAGCTTGAAGGAACATATATGTGAATGTTCACACTGGTATGATTTAGCTGATTGTATAAACAACACCAATACCTATTAATCTTTAATAAATATATTTTAACATATCCATGTCTGGAATATTGAATAGCACCCACAATGACTAAGATATAACTTTCCACAACACAGATGAATTTCAAACCCATAATGTTAAGTGAAAGAAGCCAGGTGCAGTAAAATACATTTTATGTATTTCTTTTAGTAGAAAGTTAAAGAAACTGAGAAAACTAAGCCATGATTATATGGTAAAACTATGGTAAGAGTGATTAGAGTAAATGCCAGGACAAAGATTCATTTGGAGATGAGAAAAAAGTGATTGGAAAAAGCAGGAAGAAGCTTCTAGCATGTAAGTCATAATCTGTTTATTGATCTGACTGTATTCACATGGAGGTTGGGTTTTTAAATAATGCATTGTTTTAACATTTGTTTTGTGCATTTTTATCTGTGCATTTTTAAAAAAGTATTTGTGACAGTAGTTTAGAAATGAGAACAGTTGTATGCTTAAATTTTTTAAAATGTTCATTCAACATTCTAAGACTGTCAGATACAAACTAAATTAAAAATCAATTCAAGTAACTAAAATAAATTTACTTTTTCTTATTAGGCAAATATTAATTTAAATTATGAATATCCTCTTAAATAATTTTTAAAGTTTGTTGTTGTTTTCCATGTCCATTAGAATTGCTTTTCATAAATGAATTTTCTTTACCTCAAATTAAATTTGCACCTGTGTTAGATATGCCTTTTTTTTTACTAAATTGCCTTGAATTTATCTAATGATTTTAAGAGATTTGCTTGCTTTAAAGGCCTAGGTATTTCACAAACTGTCTTTAAAATGATGGTAAGTAATGACGAATTTAGATATTCTATTTCAATTTTAACTACAAAAATGTTGTTTTTAAATCAATTCTAAAGTGTGGTTTTTATTCTGTCATCCCTCTGCTCAGAAACTTTCAATATTTCACCATGGTTTACAGAATAAAAATATATAATTACATGATCACAGAACTGAACAGAATCTTTAGATTATTCAGGCTGCCTTCATAACCTCAGAGATAACCAAAACCCCCAGATGTCATGGTGTAAGGCCATGAATATCATGGGAGTAGTGTAGAAATTGGGTTATCTTTATATTTTGTTCCTTTGTGCTATATATCAAATGGCAGATTCCAGAGTATAGATTTAAAGCCTTCCAAATTCAAAGGTCCTCACTGATTTTTGAATGCCCTAGTCCCCACAACACCCACTATCCCCTTATCCCACATGAAGACATAACTGCTATATTCTGAATGTCTATGGAAAACAATTATTTCTTCAGCTTATCTGGTTGGGTAAAGTTTTTGATGTCATCATATAAGTTAATGTTCTTAGAACACAATCCAAATAGTTAGTTTTGCTTAAAATTGAGTATATTGGAAAGAAATAGAATAGCTTCTTGAGTAAGGAAATCCTTTACAACCAGATCTTAGAAAAAATTCAGGACAGCTTTGATAATGTAAAAAAAAAAGAAGAAGAAGGAAAAAAGAGAAAATATGAATTATCTTCAATTTTTCACACAGCGGTAAATCAGGGACAACCTTTTCCATCTCTGTGTTTCTCTGCTTAAAATTCAAATATAGTAGAAAGCAAATCTTATTAGTGTGATTTAGATTACATGCCCATCCACCCTTGGATCAGAAAGGTGAGTCACCTCCTTTGACAATTGCAGAAAACCACAGAGAAGTGGAGAGATGGGAAGAGCATCGTTCCATAATGGGAAACCAAATAGAGGCACTTCTACCAAAATGGGGAAGCGATGCTGGGAGTCAAAAATAGCAGATGTCCACAAAAGTTACAAAGTCCAAAACAATAATGACTGCTTTTTACCACAACTCCCTTCCTCAGAAATAACCAATTTAGAAAATACAATTAGGTCCAATATTTACACTTTTCAAAGTCTTATTTTTATTAAAGAGTGTGGAGCCTGTGTATGACATGTGGTTATAGAAATCAGGTAAAGAAAAAAAAAAGTTAGAAAACAAATTCCTAAATCATAACATATCTTTTCACTGTTTAATGAAGATGTAAGCTCTTAAAAATTGTAGCAGCAGAATAATAATAATAAAAAGAAACAGACAACTTTTTAGAGTAACAATATGAGGGAGATTCTGTTCAGGTATTTCTTCGTAATCATTCCCTTTAAATTTTCACTGTAAATACTTGGTTAATTCATTCACATGGATGAGAATCCCACATAAATCACAACTGCCTTGCTTAGCCTCTCCTGCTTTCAACACTGGGCTTTGGACTCGATCCTGTGCAGTCCATAGCACTCCAGATGGGTCTGGGGACTGTGCCATGAGCCTCACTCACTATCCCAACATAAATTTATAGCCTTATGTTGGAGCATTATGCAGCACTATCGAGCCTACATGACATTTTTTTTTCAGTCACAATAATAATGACATATGGCACTGTCTTCGTAACCCTTCCATTTGGGAGAAAACAATTTTCTACTTATTTTCTTAAAACATAGGGGCTGAGTGACTGTTGCAGCTTCTGAAATGGACACTCAACACTAATGAGTGCTAGCCTACGGTGACCTATTCAGAATGAAAGGCTCACAGTGTGACATTCCATTTAAGTGGACTAAATGATTGGACATCAGTCACAGGAGTTTAAAGATCTGAAGAGATGGCAAAATATTATTAATTCAATATCTCTTCAATGCTAAAAAGTATGACCAGAGGGACTCTTTGACAATTTCTTGGGCTATCAGAATACCTAATTGGAGATTAATCTCTAATAACCTCTTAATACCATTCAGAAGTTTAAACAAAGCCCAAACAAGAAAGAAATTGTCAGTTCAGTAGCACCATTCACAGATAATGCAATGAAAAACTGTTTAATTCATTACGGAGGCAAAGAGGCCCATTTCAATTTTTGCCCTATTTCTATCTGACCAATTAAATATAGTGCTGGCTAAACACTAAAATTAGAAAATGGGAACTCCTGCACGCAGCATTAACTTCAGAGACTTTCTGGGCTGAAGCTTCTGGTTTCAGGCCCAGGGCTCCCTTCCTTCACACCCCAAGCTAGGTTAACCCCTCCATATTCATAGCACTAAGTAGAACTAAAGCTGTGCTTTAAAACCAAATTCTGTCACCTCCCATAGAAAACTAACTTTATAGGAAGACGTGATTTATCTTGCTTACTAACATATCCCAGCACCTGGAAAAACACCCATTTCACTAAGTAGATATGCTCTCACTCACGGAGAAAAGGATGAACAAATGAATAAATGAACGTGTGTACATGGAAGCCTGATTTCTAAATCTAGTGTGAATGCTTTGTATTCACTCCTGCTCTACATATATTATTACTCTATCAGCACACGGTTTTAGAAGAATAAAAAAAAAAAAACTTTTTATGGCTTCAACAATTTGTAGCCCTTTAGAAAAGATGAATCCAGGGGTTATGGAATTCTAACATGGCATCTTCTATGTGTGATCCCACGTTTAGCTCAGAAAATAGGTACAAATAGAGAGACCAGATGACAGCATTCTTTATACTGGTTTTCCAAATGTGTTGAGTCCATCTGGTTTCTTACCACTCCTTGCTTTATCTTCATTAACTCAGTAAGGAAGCTGCCTTTTGTTTGTGAAGTAAGGAGGTCCTGGGCCTTTTTCTCTAGCAGGGAAGGCTAGTGAAATAGAGGCTGACCCCATTTTTTGATGTTGAATCATTGACTCCTTTTAAGCCTCATTTCCCCTTTCTATGTTAGCCCCACCTCTGGACAGGTTGACAGGAAAGCTGTTGCATGCCCCCTCCTTTGGGTCCTGTAGGAAACATTCATACCTCACAAACTGGTGACCCAAACCTAGCAAATTTCCTAATCTCACCTCCTAACCACAATAAACATCCAAACCACTTCCTTGGTCCCATTCAAAACATCCTAAACCTGTTAGTGCCTACCTGGCTCTTCCCAGAAATCTCCTGTGTGAGTAATAAACTTTCTTACAAATTCTCAACATCCTACTTATTCATTGCAGAGTTGTCCAACCCATGTTCATGGGGTGATCACAAAGTAGGCAGCCTGACATAAACTGCTTTTACCATTGACTTGCTTTATACCACAAAATGATGTGGGTACATTTATTTGTATAATGCCCTTGTTAAAATTAACATTTGACTCATAATCACATATGGGTTGACTCCACAAAGAGATACTCTAAAAGAAAAGGTTTTAAACAATAAAATATTAATATAAAACATGGGCTAAAATTAGGCCCATGGGAATTACTTAGAGGTAGACCCTGGATCCACGGGAAGACTAGGCAAAATGAAAAGAGTTTTGTCAGACAGTAGTAAACAGTAGATAGGAGGCATCTTCCTCAATTTCCCATTTTGCCCATATTATTTCTAAATTTAATGGTGTACAGGGAGCTTATGTTAAAGGATTTCCAAAGGCCAGGTTTCTTGGTCCCCTGCTAATATGCACAATTTTCTTCTTCTATCCTGCCTTCTTCTCTTTCATTCTTGCCTTTATAAATTCTTAATTTCTTAATTTCCAAGTTTCACTTAGCAGTCAAGTGTTATAATGATAAAGTACATAATAATGACACAATATAAAGCGTTGATCAAGGAACCATATGCCCATTTTGCATCAGCAAATTTCTTGTTGCCTGAAGCCTTCACAAGGCCATTGTTGGCCAAAGGGAAGTTGCTCTGGTGGCTTAGTAGTGTGCAAAAGCCAAAACCCAGGCAGCATTAGGAAAGAAAAAAGCTGTGAAGAATGTTTTCTAAGACAGTTACTTTAGCTATGACTCCTCTAAGACAGAAGGATCAATCATTGACACTAGACAGAAGCTGAGCTCTCACTCTATGGCCTAGTAGGCACCCAACCCTCCTGAGAACTTTTATGGTCAGGATGGTTTGGGAGGACATATGATGCCTAAACCAATTAGTCTCAGACAATGTTCATGTCAGGAGGAGTTGCCATTTGATATTTTGGGGGACTAAATATGGTGACAATGTGAATCTAAGAGCTGGCAGACAGGCAGGGAGTTTAGACATGATGCAAAGATGCCAAAAACAAAAACAAAAGCAAAGAACAATATGTCACTATGGGTGAAAAAAAGTACCTTGAAATGAGGAAGGTTGAACAAATGTTAATATAATGTCCAGAACAATCAGATACACCTAAAGAAGATGCTGATAGGAGTGAAGCAGGTGAAGTAAATATTGAATTAATTAGTTTAGTCTCAAAATAACTCAATCCACATGGAGTGGAGTAAGACTATGTTTGGCCATCAGGAAAGATGGAAGCTCAAGATAAAGACAGTGTTAAGTAGTAGAAAACAAGAATCACATTTTTTTTTTGCATATCTGAATTAGTGGCTGAAAAACACCATCTCCAATATCTTTAATTAATACAGCTATGTTAGATGTCAGCTTGTTAATTTTGTCTTAGAAGACTCTTTTAACCAAGAATTCACTGACATATCGCTATTTTTCTAAGTAACATTCTGAAAGCAAAATGAGCAAGTCGCCAAGGACAAATCTTGTCCTCTGGTAGATTCTGCATAAATGATTTCTGTTAGCCGCCTTTCATCAAGATTTTCTGCCAATTAATTCATAAATATTAGCATTTCATTAATTGCACCAATATTAACATTTCGTGTCAGTGGGGATTTTAAAGCAAATTTCTAATTACATTCAAAAAGTAAAACAAGGGAAAGGTTTTCTAATAATGCTGATATTAGCTGGCATTAGAATTAGTTTGTTCTCGAGTACACATAAATTCTAGAATGAAAATATCCATTGCTCTGAGTTTTAATGATCAATTTTATGGGTATATTATAAATAACATATACTGAGTGCCATTAATTGGCTAATGATTTTCAATGCTTAGGATGAATTTAAGAAGCAATTCATATATCTTATGAATTTCTCTCTCTCTTAAATCAACAGAAAATCAATCCTCAGGAAGTAAAATATTTTCTACATCCTTATTTAAGTAATCAATAATTCAAGTGAATTATAACACAATTTAAGTATATTTTATTTTGATCATTTTTTCCTAAAGAAAATTGTTTCTATAATAATATAAATCAGGAAGGTTTTTTGGAAAAACTCAACTTATTTTTTATTTTAATAATAATTCAAATAGACTCATTATTTTGAGACTCTCTAGCTAGTATAATACTAAACTTTATGCTAATTCACCATAATTTAATTTGTTTTACATATAAATTGTTTTCAGACTAGCAACTTGCTATAAGAACTACAATACCAATTCATTTGTTTAAAATCCCTTAATAGAAACTCCTGAGGGTTTAATGAGGTGAGAATCTGAGAAACAATGACTTTGAGTTTTTGACTGACAAAAATCATTTTGTTTACTTTGTTCTTTGTCAGGCTTCTTTTAATTTCCATGAGGATCTCTAATAATTTAAAGGAAAATTTGATGATGAATAACAAACATAAAGGTAGCTTGTGAATTACATCTGCATTCGACCTAAATTCTCATTAATTCTTAAGAGTATTAAGTTCTTTGTATATCATTTTCCTTTAATTTTGTGACTACTTTCCTATATATTTTAAATAACTCACTAGAAAGTCATTAAAATTTGCTTCTCTTTAAGCATTGAGAGAGCATAAATATCCTTCTGAAAACTCTTACTTTACTGTGCTACAGAATCATGGCCTTTTATCAGTCTTTGAATCTTCCCTACCTTAAGTCCTTTGTAAATGCTATTTCTTTCCTCTAGCTAATTCATAATTTTAGAAATCTCATTGAAAACCTTTCACTTTCTCAGTCTTGCCCTAACTCTTTAATCTGAATTATATAACTTTGTTCCTCAATTTGATAACATTCTGTTCTTTATCTTCTTGGTATTTCATAGACTTGAATTACGTGTTTTTTTGTGTGTATATATGTTCTACTTACATCCACCTTTTAGACTAAACTAAATCCAAGAAGACACTGGCATTGTCTATGTATGGTTCATTGACATTTATTGAACACAGTGCTTGGCAAATAACTGGAACTCAATAAGTGTATATATATATATATATATATATATATATATATATATATATATATATATATAAAGAGAGAGAGAGAGAGAGAGAGGGAGAGAGAGAAGAGGGAGAGGCAGGAGGGGGCAGCAGAAGGGAGGGGAGGGAAGGGGAGAGGAGAGAGGAAGGAAGAAAGGAAGAAATTCATTTGTCCACAAGAACATCTGACTTACTAAATTATATAGAATTCAATATAGCACCACTGTACTATAACACAATAACAGTTAATCATAATGATATCCTAAACTCTCTAGAATAAAGTTAAATTATGTTAAACATATTCTGTTTTAAGAAAACTTATAATACCTCTAGAATAATTTCCATACAATTTTTAAAAACAGCAGTGAAGCAGAAGGCCTCAGTAATAGGCAAATACACACATGGTAAAATATATATATATGGGCTCTATATGCATTTTATGTCGTAAAGGTCATTTCTCCCCTTTTAAAACTCAATATCAACTCTTTAGGAAATACAGTTAACAGTATATGTACTGCCTGGAAAGCTCTTCTTGAACTTTAAATTTTAAGTTTTTGGATAGCCGCTAGGGAAAAGACTGGAAATTTACAAATGTCAACTGAAACTCATACTTTGATCAAATACCGCAAAGCTAATGCTTCTCAATTTTTAGTAATCAATTATTTCAGATTTCTTATGTAAGAAGAGAAAAGGATGATGAACACAGAAATCCCATGCAGTGACTGCCTCCCCTTGGATCAGTGTGTTACGAAAAGTTGGTAACTGCCATAATGATTGACTGAGAGTAACAGAAAACTCCCCAAGGCCTTCTGGTTCAGTTGGGATTGTAATGATAGACTAGCAAGATAAAAGCCTGCCAGAACATTAGCTTCAACCGTATGACAATGCCCTCCCCAAGAAGATATGATGTCGTGTGGATGAATATAAATTGAAAACGTGGATCCTGTCAGCAGCCCCAACTTCTCTCAGAAAGTCTATATGCTGGGAGGATGCTGTGTCTGCTCAGGGATAGGATTCCAGTGATGTGTGAAAAATTTGTTTTCTCAGTTGGAAACATTCATGTGTCTAGTTGTACAAATGGTAAGTTTGGGGACCATACTAATGTTGAAACAGGGAGAGGCAGAGAGAAAGAGAGAGAGAGAGAAATAGACAATGACAGAGACAGAGACAGAGACAGAGACAGAGACAGAGACAGACAGATAGACATGTTGATATCTGCCCTTATCCGGAGTGAGTGTGTACTTCTCATGCTGGGGCATGGAAGAGAATCACACATTGCTGAGAAATAAAATTTTGTTCCAGAATTACTTGAAGCCCTACTTCCCCAATGCACCCTGATGCCATAAAGTAATTCATTTTCCTTTCCTCCATAGAGCAGACACAGTTATCATCATTTTTATTATTTTCCAAACTGATTCTTTTCGTTTAACACCACAGAACAAAAAATTTACCCTCCAGAGGTGCAAAGCGTACAGATCTCATGCTTTTAAAAAATTATATTTCCAAGGAGGAGACTTGAAAGTCAAAGACAGAGACAAATTTCTACCCCTCTATGTTAGAGTCAGCATCAACTTTGGGATCAGACAAACCTGAGGACCATTTCTCTCACTATGAGACCTTAAGAAAGTCACTATAACTCTCTCAACATCTAAGACTGTTGTATAAATTTAATGAGATAACGATCATATAGTGAGGCAACATAAGCTCTTTATAAATGCTATCTAATGACACTATTATTACCACAAATATAATGAAAACAACACCAGCATCGTTCAATCGTTACTGATATCTTATTCTATGAATTTAGCTGTGGATCAGGCTGGAGTATGACAGTTAATTAGTGGGATATTTTATGGTTGTTGTTTATTTTTACTTTTTTTTTTTAAAAGAAGCCAGAAAACTTTACTTGATAAAGTGAGATACATTTATTTGGATCTCCACCTTAGAGAAGTGGAGGAAAAAAAAGTCCTATCCATGACATGAGTCTAAAGATGTTCTGACATTTTAGATGAAATAAAATATTTTCACTAAAATTTTGAACATTATTGAACTCAGTTCATATGAGATAACATGTAATAGAGTCCTAATGATTCAACAGTAATTTTTAATCTTTTTATAATATAAATAAAATATTTTGCATTTTTTCCTCTCTCCTGAGTTAAATGGCTTGTTTTTTGGTGACTGAGATGAACTTGTATATATTAAAAATATAACTTTTACTTTTAGTTTTTATTGATAGATATTTTTGATGGGATAAAAATCGCATAATATTCTGACACCACATAACAGGTATATGGAAGTCCATAGCATTTTACATTCTAGTCTGAGTTGCTGAAATGGTTGCATACAGGAAAAGGTGTTTGAGTTTTGAACTCTAAGATTATTTAGAATAAAAATCATAAATAATTTGTCTTTTAGAAATGTAATATGTTTTATCCATTTATTTTTACTATTATTATTTATTTTTCTTCAATTTTTTCTTTTCTCTTCTTTCAATAATAATTCAGTCTTTGTCTTGTAATACTTACAGAATTGAGTACACCACCACTTTAGTTTTAAATAAGATCTCTTAAAAATATTTTAGTCATTAATATTATAAAATAAAAATTATTTGACTTTACTTCTCCATTAACTGATACGTGGAAATAAAAAAAAATGAGTTTGTTTTTGAACATATTGTGTTTTACATACCTACTTAAATACCAGCCATCTGGAGATACTCGGCATGCTGAGATATAAATCTGGACTGCATTCGAATGGCATATACTAAATATGTAAGAACTAACAGCAGAGGAGACAATAGAAACCATAGATACAAGTGACAATACTACTTCTTCTCAAGCTGTAATGAATGTATATGTGTGTGTGTGTGCATGTGTGTGGTGTGTGTGTGTGCGTGCGTGTGTGTATGAACTGTATATCTTGTTAAAATTCAGATTTGATGCAGTGGGTCTGTTATGAAGGTTCTACAAGTCTAAAGAGCTTATAGATGCTGATGCTGATGCTGCTGGCTGACAGATCACATTGTGAGTGGCAAGAATTTAGACCACCCAGAGAAAACGTGAGACTGAAGAGTAGATAACTAGGGAGATTATCATGCATAACATATCAGAATATAATTCAAAGACAAGCAGTAAAAATGATTAAAATAGATAAATTAGAGACAATAAAAATGAGAAAAATAGAGAAAATAACTACTAAGAGGAATCAATTTACAAGAAGTTGCTGGTCAAACAGGGCCAAATGATGTGAAACTATAAACCATAGAAGGAAGAAATAAAAAGCCTCATATGTAACAATTAAAAGATTATTAATTATTTATACAGTCTTCCTAAAAGTACTTGTCAGATATATGAGTTCCAAATGTTTTCTCTGTGGTTGCCTATTCATTTTCTTAGTAGTGTCTAATGATGAACAGAAGTTTAATTTTTATTAAATCTAATATAGTGATATTTTATTATATGAATAATGTTCTCTCTGTCCCTGCAAAAAAATTTCTGCTTGTATTGTGAAGATGTTTTCCTAAGTTTTCTTTTAAAAGTGTGGAGTTTTGTTAACTCTAAGGTTCATTCCATAATCCACTTTGAATTAATTTCTGTTGTATGAGAAATGGTATGAGGTATGATATGAGGGAGGGGTCTTCTACAGCTAAATAATAATAATAAAAACCAACTTAATGAGCAAAATCGTTGAACAGACACTTTACAATTGAACACTTAAATCAAGATAAAGCGCTTGACATCTTAGTCATTAGAAAAATGCAAATTAAAGTCACATGAAAATATTGTACATACAATAAAAAACGATCAAAATTTAAAAGACAAAAACATCAAATGCTGTTAAGTGTATGGAGTAACCAGAACATCTAGTAATTACTGGTGGGAGTGCAAAATGGTATATCCACTTTGGGAAATTGTTTAGAGGCTTCTCATAAAGTTAAACATATAGTGACCGTATGATCCAGCAATCCTGTTCATTGGCATTTACCCAAGAGAAATGAAAACGAATCCACAAGGACACATGTCCATATTCATAACATCTTTACCCATAATGACCCCAAACTGGAAACAATGCCAATATACACAAATAAGAGAATGAATTACTAAATCAAAGTATGTTCATTTAATGGAATGCACCCAGTAGTCAAAGAGAATAAACTTCTGCTATACATAACAACTTTGATGAAACTCCAAAATATTAGACTGAATAAAAGAAGCCAGGTACAAATGGTACATGCTGTGTGATTCCAGTGAAGTGGTAGGGCAGGGACTATTTCAGGGACTAACGGAATGAATTGCAAAATCAGAAATGCAGACCCTTCTCTTACGAATTTTAGCTTTAAAGGGAGGGGGACCCATCGGTTGTTTGAAATGAAATGTGATAGTTTTATGGTTGCTGTTGAATTCAGGAAAGATCTGATGAACTTTTAATCATATGAGAAAAAATTAGTAAAGAGGATAGAGACAGCAAGAAGAACTTAGAGAAAAATTAAAATTTGACAGTTATGCATGTGAATGAGGTTAAATCATCCTAGGCCTCACATACCTGAATTCATACCAGTTAAAGCAAAACATGCTTTGGGATCTTAAATTGTTTAGCTTTTTTCCCCCCTATAATAACTCCAGCCTGCATTATTAGTTAAGTATGTACATATACACTTAACATCATTTCAGGAGTTTTAGGAGTTTTTGAAATTCTTGTGCAAATAGTGTTTAACAAAATGTATTGTGTTCTCCCTTTGTATTTATTTGGTGAACCACTTGTTAGGGGTTGAGAACACTTGAAGAAAAATTGTTATTCAAGCTCAAGGAACACAGATACCTTGCTAGCTTACCCTTAATGAGAAAATAAGCTACTTAAATGTCCTTGGCAGTTTGCTCTCATGCTCTTTAACCGGTGGTCTCAATTCCTTTACGATTGTCATAACAATTCTCATAGCAGAGGTCTCCTGTGGCAGTTGGTTTTCATGTCTGCCTATCTAAAGCAGAGGTGCTTTGGGACCCACTACATTTTAAAATAATCCATGACCTAAAATAAGTCACATTTAAGAATTTATGAAGGCTCATGGAATAAAGAGATAGCTTAAGTATAACAACAACAACAACAAAAAGACATAAAAAACATAAAGCAAAGTTAGGGAACCCATAAAAAATATTAACAAATACTCAGGGAACCTTGAATAACAAAATTGCTACATTTGGGATAAACAAAGGGAATGCTGTTTAAGTTCTACATTTATCTATAATCTATTAGGATGTGATACGAAAAAACACAGGCTGCCACAAGCCACTGTGGGGCCAGCTGTAAGAAAGCAAATATAGGAAAAGCCATTTGCTAATCTGTTTCAGGTGCTTGAACTTTAATCTAGTACCTCTTTTATTTCCCTGTTTTACACTATTCTTTCATGGAGGCTGAGTGGATTCATGGGGTTTTCTCCTATCTCAAAATTTTATCTAGATTTTTAGATATTAAATCAATTGTACTTGATACACACAAGATCATCTCATTCATCCTAATTCACTAGTTATTTTAAAGGATATGAACAGAATGAAAACACCATAGGAAGAATATATATGTACATTCCTGTGTGTATATGGGATGACACAAGGATAAATTAAATAGTGTCCCCTAATCTTCAAGAAAATATAGGATGCTCCCATCAAGGAGGGTTTCTCTTGAGAATAGGAATCTGGATTTGGAGAGAAATCTACAGCATACCTTAGTACCTTTTTTTATTATGATGTGGCTATATTAATTATTTCTAGGACCTCTCCAGATCTCTATCACTGCAGAGAGAGCCTGCCCTGAAATCTTTAATTACTGATCATACCATCCTCCTAATTTTCTTTCCTCTTTGGTCTATTCACCCAAGGCTGATTTGTGTCTTCTGTCAAAGTCCCTATAGATGAAACTGCTTCTCAATTAATGTACACCCACCCTCCACCCACTGATTTATATATAAAAAAAGCACCTATTCTGCAAATAATGCCACTCAGAAAGGTTGTTAATCACCACATGCTTGTTCTGAATTGCATTGTTCTGCATTGTATCATGCTGCTCGATTGTAAGCTCCACAGGGCAGAGCCTTTGTTTGCCATGCCCTGACTATTGTTCAGTGCAGTGCACATTGATGGCACTATAGAAAAACAAACAATGGCTTTTTCTACATTTTCCCATTTTAATTGTCAAATGGGATGGTATAAAAACACAATTCACACAAGAAGTTGAGTACACAGCCTCTGAAATTGCTAAACTAAACAGTGTTAGCTTAGAGGCTAAGTCTGTCTTTTTAAAGAATAACTTTCACTTCTTGTCCATTTGTCATTATTTCCCTTAAAGAGTACCTGAAAGTCAAACATGTCTATTTAAATAATTGCAGGTACCCTTAGCTCGTTTGACTTACGGGAGAATTCTTTGGGTGTTGAATCTAGTGCCTGAATATTCTTGGCACTGCCAAAATTATAGGAATTAAAAGCAATGTCTGTTAAATGCTTTTTACGAGCTGACTGTATAAGGGTACCATTCCCAGAGAAGTTCACTATTAGTGCCATGGACAGCAGTCAACATATTTTTAACTTGTGTATGTGCAATTTTAAAAAGTGCTAATCTCTTATATGGAAGTACAATTTGCCATATCTCTAGGAAATTCAAACGAGGCAAGCATAGCAATTCAGTCAGGTGCCAAGTATTTTAACTGTTTCTGCCTGACATTAGTTCCTAAAGCACATCTCAGTCGGTGTTGTTTCAGTACATTTTTGGATTTTATATTTTACTAAATAAAATGTTGATTGAATGGTCAAAGCTCTAGATGGACTCTAAGAAATGACATTATTACAGACAAAAGATGTATAAATACCATAAATATAAAAGCAGATTCCAGGAGAATTGATTTATAAGTGGGCATAACACGAGTCTAAATATAAGGCTTCCCCAAAGTCTCAGAAATCAATATATGCAACTTAAAAATAAATTAGTAATGATATATTTTAGAAAAATTTTTACAGGCTTAAATGAGAAGTAGTGGTCTTTGATCTTGAAAGATAAAATTATATGGTGTAGAGTTTTCTATAACATCTGTATCATAATAATTTTCCAGGGCATTTGTCAAAATGCAGATTTTTAAACTTTATTCCAGAGCCATTAATGGAGATCTTCTAAGGGAGAATCCTAGGTCTCTGTACTTCCAAGAGTTTGCTCAATGATTCTCATTGATCAGGCAAGAAATGCCAGAATATTCAAATTAAATTGGAAATATCAAGCACTGTGTCTTGTTTGAATTGTGTATATACTGCCAGATATCTTCTTCTGGGCCTTGGGTCAGTGGTTTTAGCATTCTTAACCTCTTTTTTCTCTCAAATAGAAGAAGAGTCTAGACCGGGTACTATTTAAAGTACTTTTCTAGTCCAACATTTATTCTATGATTCCAATTAAGATGAGCTGGTTCTTATTGTTTTCTGATTCATCTTTCATCTGAGAGATTAAGTAAGCTTGCTAAGAACAAAGAACACTTACTTTGTTGTTTCTCTTGATACATATAACTCAGGGCGAATCTCCCTACTGCATGCCAATACATTAATGCTAATGTAGAAATAGGCTTCCTTGAGAAATTTGGATGGTGGGGGTGTTTAGACTGGAATAAGTAATAAGTAAAAGTGTTTGATACAAAGATTAAATTAGGTTTTAGAAGACTCTTAGCAGGCTCTTTAAACATCTATTCATGATATAGCCACAAGCCCCTGTAGAGTCAAATAAATTATTCTTAAGATTCTTTCATAAGATAATGGAGGCTAATTTGAAGAAGTAAATAGTAATTGCAATATTAAGCAGTTTAAACTACCTTTACAACTATTTCTGGAACTCCCATGCTGACAGATTTATTTGATACTAAGTCCTTTTCCCTCATCTTTTAAAAAAAGCATTTTACATAATCCGGCATTACCTATTTTACATATGTGGCATTTTGCTTAGCATTAAAGCAGTTTATTTGGAGAAGATCTTTTACAGACTATTCTGGGGAACAGCCTGCTACCCTCTTCAAGAAGCAGCAAAAGATGCAGGAATGCTTGTTTAAACGTGGCTTCTCTTAACAGCTTGTTGAGATAGGGAGCAGAACAAGAGTGTAAACATTATTAAAATAGTCTATATTGCCAAATGCAAGGAAGAAAATGCCAAACATTTTTCCAAAAGTAGCATGGAATTGACAAAAGATGCATACTCTAGTATTTACACTCTTGCTTTACTACGACTTACCAATGTTCCTGCAGCAGCCACACATTCTAATCGTTGAGCTCGGGCTGCACACACTCTCTTCCCAACGGCTCTGCAGAGAAAACAACAGGTGTGTCTAGTCAAATCATCTAGTGGAACACAGTCAGTAAAGATCCAGATGGGTATAGTAACCCATAGATTTGCTTGAAGATTTTCTTTCAATAGTCTCTTTTTGCTTTTCATGTCTTTGGGAAACACATACACACACATACATGCACACAGGCCCACACACACACACACACACACACACACACACACGAGCACGTGCACATGCAGACACACACACACACAAGTTGTTTATATAACCTCTTCATTGTTTAACACAATTCAACAGCGTTCCCAATCTGATGACAAAGGCTTACGGTTAAAAAAAAAATGCTACAGACACAAACATAGACATGTCTGATAATACTGAGTACTTTAAATGTAACCACCCCTATCCTTTGTAAAACACTAGCTGCTCTGTGTTTATGCATGAACAGAGTTCAAATGCAGTGTTGAGACAATAGCTAAGTCCTTGGGATTCTCTTTTGAATACTGTGTACAAGAGTGTGGCAAGGATTGTGGAAGCTGTTTCTGCTAGGCATGAATTTTAATTTGTACCCTCTGGCCTCTTGGAGGTGTGAAGGTTTTGTACAGATGAGGCAGGAATTTACCCATGCCTTGAAAAAAGATGATGTTATAGGCTGTTTTCCTTGGCAACAAGATATGTATATGGTCCCTCCAAGGATACTAACCCTGCCTGACAGCTGCTGAGTTTTGCCTCACATTACTAGAAATAGTTTTCGGGTAGTTTACCAGTTCCAGGCTTTAATTGACAGTGGCTGGACACAACAGGGCTATTTTGGTTTTCTCTCTTTTTTTTTTCTTTTTACTACAGAATCCAAAAGATAAAAGAAAATTCCTGAGGATACAGGTTACAAGTTTGAATAGCTCATTATGAAATCTCCATCGTGATATAGGAGGTTTTGTTATCACCAATTTGTTTTTTGTATAACTACCTCATTTTTAAGACTAGTCTCGGCTATTCTAATTTGCCACACATGCTTATCCATCATGTCCCACTGTCAGCTGTAGAAAAACCATTATCTAGTGAAAATATGTTAAATAGATTTTAAGCTCCATTAAGTTAGATCTAGAATATTTCTGGATACATAGCTGACATGTGTTGAAGGAATAAATAATAATAATGTAAATAATACTAATGATTAATGCTTTCAAATACTTATTATGTGTCAGAATCTATATTACATATCTTATTTGCATTATTTCATCTCTCAAAATAATCCTTTAAGTTAAATGTTTTTTTCCATAAAAAATAAGAGAACAGTATTTTTATCAAGGTCCTATTATAAATAAGTGGACAGCAAACTAATCGTGTCTTGTTATTTATTAATCATTTTAGAATGCCTAATAAATTAACATAACTGACTAGTAAGATTCATGCACTAATAAACCAATGAAAAGACACTAGTCATATTTTTTAACATTTTAATCTATTGTACAATGTTCAGTAAATGAGCAAGATTCTGGATGATAGATATTTTATAATTTTAAAACATACACACACTTACATACATGTGTATATATGTACATATATTTTCTTTCCCCATACAGATGTACTTGAGCACAACTTCCTTCCCCTATCCAAGTACTAACCAGGCCCAACCCTGCTTAGCTTCTGAGATCAGACGACATTGGCGTGTTCAGGGCAATATGGCCGTAGACCAACTTCCATCTTACTGGTGAAATTGCAGGTGGTTGTTTTTGTTCTTTTTAGTTATCCTTATTTTATTTGTTGAATTTACACATTTATTGATTGTACAATAAACATTTTAAAGACATTTAGCAAACCAGAACTCCAAGATCAGTGATTAATGCAGGGTAAGCTTGGCAGGTCTTCATGAAAGAAGGTGAGTGAGCTAGTCTGAGGAATCTATCAGATTTACACAAATCGGAATGAATAAAGACATTTGAGAAAGGAGAAAATCATTCTTGCAAAATCAGAATGGAGAAAAAAATAGAGCATGTTCCAAGAAAAAGCACAGACCAATTTTCCATGCCAGATACAGGCCAGGATGTGAAAGAGAATGGGGCATAGAGAGGAAGGTGTCCCTATATTGTAGTCTCAGGGTGTACATATTAAGCCTTTCCCATACCAGTCCTATGAAGATGTCTGGATACATGTAAAGCTAATATTAAAACTCAAATTCAATTCATTTTCAAAAAAACATGTCAGTCATTTCAGACAAGATTCACCACTTACAATATGCCCTTTGTTCAACTCTTACATGGCACAAAAATCCTAATACTTTAGACAGAATTACAATCTACCCTTTGTTCAGCTCTTGCATGGCACACTAAGAAACCCTAATAATTTAGACAGAAGTCAAATCACACAAAGCCTTTGAAAACATTCAGACTTCAGTATAAAATTCTGTTCCCTAACAGTAGTACCAACTTCCTAGTGTTGGGATGTAAAATAAAATAACTAGTACATGTCAAGGACTCAGCACAATGTCAGGCACATGGAAGAAAATTCTATAAGTGGTAGTCATTGACACTTAGTTCCACAGATAACTAAAAGGGACCCTCATTGACAAATGTGTTTGATAGGCATTGAAAGCCATCTTGTAGGACAGGGGTCCCCAACCCCCAGGCCGCAGACTGGTAATGGTATATGGCCTGTGAAGAACTAGGCTGCATAGTAGGAGGTGAGTGGGTGAAGCTTCCTCTATATTTGCAGCCAATCCCCAGTGCTAGCGTCACCGCTCAGCTCCACTTCAGATCATTCAGGCACCAGATTCTCATAGGAGCACTGGTCCCAGGTGCTGAAAGGTTGGGGACTGCTGTTGTAGGAGAATGTTTTTCCTGCCACATGCATGTAATCTATAAGTTCTATCATTAGTCATCTTGTTGGCACAACAGGCAAAGACCCCTGCTTAGATGCTAGGGTTATTTAAGAAAAGAGAAAACGATTTAAAATTTCACTAACAAGCTGATATTTCCCCAGGCACTACAATAGGCATTTTACACACATTTCTGCATTTAAGTCTCCCAAAAACACATCCAAGTGCAGCCCATGAGACACAATTTTGAGAATCTTGTTGGAAATGTTGAGAAGACAACATGTGAGATTGGAACTGCTTGTCACCAGCATGGGAGTACCTGCCTGAGAACTGAGCCACACGGAAACGCAGACACCAAGACAGGTAGTCATGTTGTCTCCTATCAATATCTCTCTGCATCTCTGAGTTCTCTGCAACAGAAACCAGATACTGTCACTTGTTCATTTACTCATGTGTCCTCTGCTTGCAGTCCTCTCATTTTCACCTTTCTCAGGCAGAACGGATAACGGATCATTTCCTGTTCTCATTCATACATCAATCTTTTCTTACAGTGAACATAGCCCTAATTACCCACCATTGTACATAGTTAGTTTTTCTCTTTATATCTCCATCCCCTCCCCCCAAATGATCTCTCTTTTTGCTTTGGTGATGGTTCCCTTTGCTGTGTAGAAATTTTTGTAGGTTGATGTGGGCCTGTTTTGTTTTTGTTTCTCCTTGCCTTTGGAGTCAAATTCACACGTGTGCATGCGCGCACGCATGTGCACACACACGAACAAAACAAAAAGACAACTAACCAAATAAGATATTTGAAAACTGCATTTCTGATAAGGGGTTGATATTCAAAATATAAAAATAACACATATAGCTCTACAGCAAAAAACAAACAACCTAATTAAAAATGGGCAGAGGATCTGAATAGACATATTTTCAAGGAAGACATACAGATGGCCAGTAGGCATATGAAAAGACCTTCAGCATCACTAATTATTAAGGAAATGCAAATCAAAACCTCACACCTGTTAGAATGACTATTATCAAAAAGACAGGAAATAACAAGTGTTGGAGAGAATAGACAGAAAAGGCAATCCTCATATACAGCTGGTGGGAATGTAAACTGGTATAGCCACTGTGGAAAACAGTATGGAGGTTCCTCAAAAAATTAATAATAGAACTACCATATGATCCAGCTATTTCTCTTCCAGGTGTTTATTTGAAGGATATGAAAATGCTAATTCAAAAAAATGTGTACTCCTATGTTTACTGCAGCATTATTTATAATAGCCAAGATACGTCAATAACCTAAATGTCCACCAAGGGATGAATGGTTAAAGACAAAGTATTATATGTATACACAATGGGATACTACTCAGCAATAAAACAAAATGAAATATTGCCATTTGTGTCAACATGGATGGATCTTGAGGGTATTATGTTAAGTGAAATAAGACAGAAAAGGACAAACACAGCATGATTTTACCATTTGTGAAATATAAAACAAACAAGAAAGAAACAAAACAGAAATGAACTCATCAATACAGACAACAGATTGTTGGTTACCAGGGAAGAGGATGAGAGAAGGGCGAAATGGGTAAAGGTGGTCAAATATATGGTGATGGATGAAAATCAGACTTTTAGTGGTGAGCACACTATAGTGTATTTAGATATTGAATAATAATAATGTTGCATACCTGAAACTTATGTTAACCAATGTTACCTCAATTAAAATAAAAATTAAAAGATCTCGCTGAAGGTAGGAAAGAAAATCGCTGCTTATTTTTGTATTTGTATCTGTAAAACACAATATCATAATACTACAAACGTTTGTTGAATACATAACTTTCTTAAATTTCTCAAGAGATTATTGCAAGAATCAAGTAAGACTTAGAATAGGCTTAGTAAAATATAAAGCTCACTACAAACATGAGTCATATTTATAATTATTAATCTTTTCTCTTGTGGGCTCATCTTTTCACAAATGTGTCATCACAAGGAACAGCTAAAAGATATGATTGTTAAATCCTGTAAATCTGTGATGAGTTCATTATACAAATGTCTGCAAATGTCTGCTGCTTCCTCTATAGAATCAGCACATAAATACATTAAAAAAATGACCACTGTGATAGAAATATAAAAAAGGTCGATGTTCCCTGAGTATGTATTATATAGAAATTTGACCTACTCTGAGTGATTAAGCACAAATTGCACAAGAGAGAACAATCGGAATGAGACTTTCAGGCAAAGGTAATAGCATATGTAAAGGCCCTCTGGAAGCAGATATCTAGTGTAAGGGGAAATGGAGAAGTTGAAAAAGACTGAACTGGCCACTAGGCTATGCTAGGAAATATTGTTTGTTGTTTGTTTGTTTACCAAGGATAACAAGAAAGCAGGAACAATTGTTAAGTAAAGGAACGTTATAATCAAATTGGTATTTTGAGATTCTGTACTTGGTATTGTGGCTTTCCATAGTTATTCCAGACTCTGGCTTGATATTTAACTCTTCTTGTTATTTCTCCATTGTAAGTTAAAAAGTTTAGGTAATAATTGTTTTTAAACTTTTAGAAGTTATTTTATGTTTCCTAACGAGCTATGAAATTTGCTAAATACTCACCCCTTTTTCATTTGAGAGAGTCATGTCACCTATGCACTATGGAAAGTAAAGTTTGAACTTACTAGATTCTAGTAACTATCATTTAAGGAAGTGCCTCATTCATGCTTAAATTGTACCGTGGAAAAGAGTATGGGGGTTCCTCGAAAGATTAAGAATAGAATTACTATATGACCCAGCAATACCTCTTCTGGGTATCTATCCCCCAAATTTAAAAACATTTATTCATAAAGATATACGCACCCAATGTTCAATGCAGCATTTTACACAGTGCCAAAGGATAGAAACAACCAGTCCTCTGATACATGATTGGATAAGTGAGATGTGGTACATATATACAATGAGATAATCATACTGCACAAAATAAGTCAGACAGAAAAATTGAGAACCATATGACTTCATTCATACATGGGATACAAATAAAACTGAAAGCAACAAACGAATAAGACAAACAAAAACTCATAGACACAGACAACAGTTTAGTGGTTACCAGAGAAAAGGTGGGGAGCGGGGAAAGGTAGATAAAGGTAAAGGTGATGAAATATGTGGTGATGGAAGATTTACCTTTAGGTGGTGAACACAAATGCTATATATACGATGAATTATTAAACTGTATACTTGAAACCTATATAATTCTATTACCAATGTCAACCCAATAAATTTAATAAAAATAAATTAAAACATAAAAATGAGAACATCAAAAATTAAACTGCACTTATGAAAACATTAATATACACATTTCTGATTCTTATATGCATTATGTTTTTATACATAAAGTAAATCTGGGGCTGCTTAAGCAAATTATGACTTATAAAATTATATTTAAAAATCATAAAGTTGCCAATTTTTATATGTAAACCACTAGAGGAGAAGCATTTATTCTTATTTGATATTAAAATGAGAAATTATAAAACATGGGCACTTGTAGCAGCTACCATCATTTGACATCCAATTAAAGCAATATTGCAATAAAAAGAAATAGAGAAATCCCTAAAGAAATATAGGAGATAGCACAACTCATAACTTTGACTATAAGCCTTTAGTTTAATCTAGGTAAGAAATCGTTTCTTACATTAATTTTTTTTCAGAACCTACACATTGTGCTAGCTTTACATTCTTTTAAAAACTGGTTTTGTTTAATTTGGATGTTCTAGCAATGTTGTTCGCAGATGTTTGACACCGCCCTGCCTAAATTACAGATTTGACACTCCCACATAATCTTCATGTTTCTCCCCTGCCACTTTAGGAGCACATGATTGCTATTGTCAGCCACAATTACCACCCACTGCAGAGCTTTGCTTAAGCTGCTAGAGAGAGTGTATATGTTTCAGTAGCTTCGAGACACAGCAAACTATGTATGTAATTCACCATACGAAGTTTACTTTGTATTGCCATAAAACAGAGGAAAAAAAAGGCACAAGATAGAGAAAACCTCAGGTCTTTCTGATTTTAAAGCCAGTGCCCAAATTCATGAGCCTATTAGATCACACCTGTCTGGAAAATTTCTCTATCATGCTGGCTTCATTTTAGCATTTGCCAGCTATCAACGATGACCATGCCTGAACACAACTTGAGATATATAGCTATCGCATGATATGACTTCAGAAACAGTAATGACTAAAACTATTAATTGTGTGATTCCGCAGAACACATACCTAACAAGAACTATTTAATTGAAAAATCAATATGAGATGACTTTACTAAAAATCAAAACCCACAATGAGCCATTAAAAAAAATCCTGTACGGGATATTATCAATTCACATGATAATGAGTTGAAAACGGTGGTGGAGGTTCAAATGCCAAGTGTCACCCTCTGTGACTGGTAACAAATGGAATGCCACCACGTGTGAAAACTTCATGATGATGCAATCTGTGCTCCCCAATATATTTCAATATATTTCAATAGATGGTTATGGTTAAGATTTTTCTTTAGCTTTCATTGAACTCCATTGTGATCGAATGACCCCCTGAAATCCAATAACAGGCAGTGGTACAACTTTCTGCAAATGAGTGAATGGATATGCGTACAATATCTAAAATACCTCATGAAATGTTTAATTATGCATAGGTTAACTTAACGGTGGTTTGTTTATTGTGCTGTATATAGGATAAGATATTTAAGTCAGAAATAACATATAACCTGTTGTAATTGATAGTATAGACAGCCACTGTGAAATATCCACTTCGAAGCGGGATGCCAGATGTCAACATGCCAAATATATGAGTAACTGCATTTTCTTATCTTTCCTCCTGCTGTGGTTTTGTAATTAGCCCACTGTGCAAGAGTCTATTAATCTAAATTCACAATTTAATTTATATTAAAAAAAACACAACTTAAATTCTGAGCCCTACTTAAAATCAATGAATAATTTAAAATGAAACAAAGATAAACTGACCAGCCCCTTCATCTTCACGAATAACAAAAACTAAATATCTGGATGGACAGTTCACTCAACCCTTCAGCTTGGAGACTAGAAAGCAGTAGACAAGGGTGGCAGTAAAAATTACTATAATTTTTTCAGGTTAGCAGCAATGATTTGCATCTTTGCAATTGAATTATACAGTATCCTACATAAAGTTTTTTGTACTGGTCTCTAAAATTACTCATATTGCCTACCACTGGTTAGATCTCCTTTGGAACAAAAATTTACATAGCTTTTTTCTACTTAAATAAATATTTATATGCATAATAAGTGATAAAAATGTTTGATGAAAAACTATTCTAAAAGTTAATTTCCTTTAGCCAGCTCCCTACTGCCAATGGATGGGAGGAAAATTTCTACATTTCTACAATTTATTTTTGGGCTTTTAACTTCTGTCTCATTATGACAGTAACTTACTTAAATATAAAAAAAAATTGTGTTAAAATGTTTGCAAGAAAGACATGGTGGCATATAGAAGACTAATAAATGATGAGTAAAAAAAGGAAAATGAGGAAGAGATCTTAATTTTATTAAAGACATTATGTGACAATCACAGTGGCATTTTTTAAAAATGTATATCATGTAATCATTACTAAAGTTTCATAAAATAGGAATTGTTGTTATCTTAATTTTATTTCCTTAGAAATTCAGTACTTTTGTAATATGACCAATTATCACCTGGATATTAAAAAAATAAAAATTTAAATCCAGTCTATTTCATTTTGAAGCCTATTTTTTTATGTAATTTGTATCATATGACTAACAAATATTTATTAAATATCTACCATTCACGTCAGACACTATGCTAAATTCTCAGTTCTGCAAGAGCTCAATTTACAGAAGATTATCAATGAATAAGCATGCAATTATAATAGATAAAAAATAGAAATAAAGGGTATACAACACAGATGGACTAAAAAAAGAAGTTGTATTATTTTACAAAAATATTCAGTATGTTGCCCTAAAGTAGAATTTGTTACTATTTTCTACATACAGAGGAGTGAAGATAAGAAAATTTAAATGGCCCATGATGGCATCAAACAGATATTGTTGACATCAGAAACTACCAGAACTATTAAGAGGTACTGAATATAGTGTGTAAACCCCTACACTCTCATCCCCAAACCTTGTCTATAGAGTTATTTTGCTGAAAGTTTCCTCTCTGCATAGGCACATACATGACTTGTGTGTGACTTTACGGATCACTTCATACATGCTCTGCATTTTGCATTTTTAAAAATAATATACCTTGTGGCAGTTTCTGTGTTAATACATTAAGGTACTATACCTGATAACCTAAATTTTACAAAGAAATGTTGTCTTCTTTTTGTGCCCTCAAAATGTGAAACAAAGTAAACTAGTTAATATGATGAAAACATAAAAATTTAAATTATAACATTTATAAGTTTAGATAAATATAGAAACTGCTTTCCAAATAGTTTTCTATCACATATTGTAAACATAGAAGTATACTCCAGGTGTCCCTTTTAAGGCAATCTGACCGTATTTATGAAAAATGCAAGGTAGTGATGTGAGGTCAGAATCTACCTTTCCATAGATGCTGTATTGAGATGTTCTGAAGTATGGATTTGTATATCCCTCAGTATATATGTTGGGCACACACGTATGTGTGTGTTTGTGTGCATGCACATACATGCATGTGAAATTATACACCTATGCACTTTATGGAGTTATTGAAGAAGCCATTACACAATCACTGTTGGAAACAAAGGAGATTCTCAAGAATTTTAATGAGTGACACTTCACTGACATCTGTTGTCCCTCAATGAAAACACCATTAGAACAATATGTGATGATACTTTGCTAAGAATAAACTTTACTGATTACAACCAAGACTTCATACTGAGAATGATCATAATGGAGAGAATGGAGATTAATTTTGCTAAAGATAAGAGGCTAACCTTAACAGTCTTAACAGTTTTACCTCTGTCCCCTTAAACATTTCTTATGCTGTGGCAGATTATTTTTTTTAAATACATACTTGGCTTTCCCCTAAAAATTATTAGAAAGAGGGCTCTGATTTGGTCTTATTTGTAAATTAGAAAGTTAATTACTTGATGTACTCTTTGAATAAATGTAAGCATTAAGTAACAAATATATATGCAATATCTAAGCAACTTTACTGACTTTTTTATCAAAGTAAAAATTAACCAATAAATTCACAATTATTATATTTATAAAGATGACAATAAGAATTTAAAACATCTTTTTCAAAATAAACCCCAGATCCTCAGCATGGTGCATTAGGTTCTGTAGCACCTCTGCAGTGCAATTTGCTCTGACTCTGAATCTACTCCTTGTCCTCCATTCCAAGTGGAACACCTTAGCATTTCTTACCTCGTACTTCTTGCTCATGTTTTTCAATTCAACCGTCACTCTAACAACCCCTCTTTTTATGTGGGGATACAAATTTTAGTATTACTTCTGAGAAGACTCGTTTTCCTCTCTTATCACAGAAATTCAGCAGCACAACGTACAACATAAAGAAGGATGATGTGAGGTTTCTGTGACAGTCAGTCTCTAGGTCACCAGATCCCCCACTTCCTGGTAGTCATCATTGTGTGTGGGCTGGATCACCTGATCTCACTTCCACTGAGCAAGATACAGAAAAAAGTAACTTGGTTCCCAGTTCCAAGATCAGGCTTATGAGAGACTCTGGCTTCCATCTGCACAAACCGCCTCTTGTTCACTAGTTCTGCTATGATATGGTCTGCCGTGCAGGAGGCACAGTGGGAAGGAATCAAGAGAGGCCTCCAGCCTACAGCACAGCCAGTTCCAACCTGAGACCTGCCAATAGCAGCCACATGAGTGAAGGAAGCAGATCCCACTTCAGTTGAGCCTTGAAATAACTGCCACTCCAGCAAATCCCTCCACTGCAGCCTTGTGAAGACCTAGAGCTCAAGTTTCCCCACTAAGCTGTATCAAGGTTTCCGACCTTCAGTAACTATGAGAGAATACATCTTGATGTTTAAAACTCTTGGTTTTGGGAAATTTGTTAAGCAGAAAACAGTTACTGATATAGTTGCTAACAGATATATAACTAATGTAGTTGTCTCTCTTTGGAGGGAATATATTTTAACCTAAGACCATGTCCTTCCTCTGCTTTTGATGTTAAAAACGAGCCACATTTTGTGCTCTGTAATAACATACTGTTTTTCTGAGCACATAGCCAAAAAGTCCATTTGAGCCCCACAGAATTTTTTTTTCAAGATTCCTGATTAATGAAATACAAAAGTTTGGAAGCTCCAAACAATTGCCATATCAATTATATTCATCTGTTATCACCATTTCATGTAAAAAGTATAAGTATTTATTGGTATCAGTGTTACCTAAATAAACTGAATTTCTAAAGTGCGAGCAATATGTGTTATTCATATTCACCAGCATGGGGTGTGATATATGATGGAGAATGCAGATCCCACAACTGTTTATTAATGAGTTAATAAAGGCAAGTATAAATGAATAAAATATTAATTGCAATACATGTGTCAGCAGTTCTCCATAATATCCTGGCATCATAACTTATATTGCTATATTATAAACATTTCAGATATAAGAGAAAACATTTATTCTATCATCTGGATAACCACTAATATTTGGTTTCTTTTAACTAGAAAGTTAAACAAAATTAATCAGAATGCTTATTCTCTTTTCCAAATCACACATTTTCACATCTGTATTCTTCATATGACTCAGTTGAATACTGATTCAAATTTTAATTTTTTTCTTCCATTTCTATCATCATAAAAGCACAGCACATATAAATTACTTATTTGTATACTGGGTCACTGGTGATGACAATTATGAAAGTAATTAGAAATAAAACTGTCAAAATATGAAATTCTTAGATTTAAGAATGCCATGACAGAAGATGATTCAGGAAACGCACACACACACACACACTCATACACAATATCAACTTTCTACAAACAGACACATATAAATTGTCTGAAGACCGTCATATTAAGATATTAAAAAAGGCAATAGAAAAAAAACTGGCTATATGGTACATGAAACGCACATGTGGACATTTTTCTTTAGGAAGATGCTCGACTGCTTAGCAAATTTGAGCCCTAGAGTCACTGACATTCCAATAGAGTCAAGTTAACTGCATTACCTCTTCCCTCCTAGAGAACAATGACTGAACGGCTGATTGTCAGTGGGAAACATGCACAATGTTTTACCAAATGCAAATAGGAATCTTTTCTCTAGCATGTCTAAGCACCTTGTATTATGACTGCTTGAGTACACAGCACCAAGAGTTTTAAAGGAACACATTGCTTTAAAACTAAAAGTGACAATGAGATGACTTCAGTAACAAACGTGTGAAGTTCCTCTTGACAGGCATAGAGGTGCTACTGTAGAAAACACAGAACTGTGAGGTCACTGTAAAGTGAATACTATCTTGTTTTCTGCCTTACCACCGTCCGTGTTCAGTGATTAAGCTACTGTATGGTATTGAAAAGTGGACAAAAATAGTCATGTCTACAGTGGAAAGCAGATTCTGACCTGATTCTATTATCTACAACCTCGTAGAATCCCCTCCTCCTGAGTGTGGGCCAGGCTACATAACGTGCTTCTATCCAATAGAATATGCAGAATGTGATGTGATGTCACTGCCAAGTCTGTGACTTGCATCTTTTTTATACTCCCTCTTTGGCCCTCTTCTTGCTTATTCTGATGAAACTAGCTGCCTTATGGAGAGACTGAGGAGTCAAGGAACTGAGGGTAGCTGACAGCCACTGAGGAACTTGACCATCCATGAGTCCAACATCCCTTGAGAAACTAAGTCATGCTGACAACCACATTAATGACTTTGGAAATTAGATGCTCCCCCAGTCATGCCTTAAACTGAGACCACAGACATTGCTGATATGCTGAGTGCCGCCTTTGAGAGACTCTGAAGCAGAAGACACAGCTAAAGTCTGTTTGTATTCCACACCTATCGATAGTGCGAGATGATGTGTTGTTTGGAATTTTAGGGTCGTGTGTCATGCATTAATAGGTAGTTAATGCACTTCTCAATGCCATAAAAGACTAAGTAACACTAAGGAGACTTTTGCCATAGCTGTATTAGGAAATTTTTTTCTGTCATCAAATTTCTCCAACAAATACTTAACATATCTATAATATTAAGAGCAGTCATGAATAGAAAGAAAAATGTAGAATTTTACTTTGATATTGATTTTGAGATTTGTGAAGAATTTAGTCAAAGGAAGCAGGGACTAAACCAGAATCAGTCAACCCATTTTAAGCAATCTTGAGACAGAGGAACTCATAAACCAGTGCTCAAGAGAGCATATTCTGGGCTGATAACAAATGTGCAGGGGTGTGGTATGGATGTATAAAAGAAAGTAGGGTGCCTGGGTTATATGAGCCATGGAGTGGAACCATGGAAGTGGCCAGGCTGCCACTTGTTGCTGGCATAAATGGAAAAAGTGCAGAATTCACGAGGATTTAGACTTAGCAAAATTCCTCTGGGCCATCTAGGTGCTGAATTTTCTCGATTCCATAATGCATATTTCTTCATTTTCTAATATTGTGGTATATATCAATTTAAGTTATTCAGTTGTAAGTAACAGAAATCAACATGCCTATTTAAGCAAAAAATGTATTGGAAATGTGTGAAGTAGCTTGTGGATTTTAAGATAGAAGTTGTATATCTTGGCCTTAGGAAGGATAGAAACTGGGACTGTCAAGAGGATTTAATGCAAGAACTTATGATCAGGTGACAATTGTTTTTCATTTTTATCATTCTACTCAATATTTAAATTTTATTTAGGGAAGAAGTCCAATTAGGCTAACTTGATTTGTATGCCTAATTGGACACTGAAGGGGCCCTACTAAACCACCTGGGCTGAGATGGAAATAACACTAATGTTAAAAAAAAAAAAAAAAAAAAAAACATGGAAGAGCATAGCTTTACTCCAAAAGTTAAAACAGCATTCAACCATGACAGAAGCCACCTTGCAATCAGCGAAGCTGTCTCAGAATCAAAGTAATGTAATTCCTTTAACTGGCATCACTTTTAACAGGCTGGATGCATGTACTGACTGGTGCCTTAAAGGCACCATCTGACACTTGAAATACATCTGATGCAAGGGACAGAAGAAATTGCCATTCCAGGGAAGGAAGGTGTGCTCCACAGCTGCAACTTCATATTCTCTTTAAGCTGCAGATAAAAACTCAACTGGCCCTTCAGATCAGGCTGCCCCAGGGCTGAAACTGTAGCAATTCATCCCATCTGGCACTTCCTAATGCCTAAGACTAGAGACATTCAATGATGTTACCACTTACACGGAACTTTTAGCAGTTGCTCAACTTCTTAAATGCTGTTTCAATTTATACTTACTATGCTGTTTCATTTATGAAAAATAGAACAGGCTTAATGCAATAAATGGTTCATCCAAATTTATGCACTATATGGCAGAGTTAAAATCAGAATCCTGATCTCTAAGATCCTGCCAAATGCTTGCTTTTACCATGGTTGCTACCTTATTTTCAGTACTTCATCACTACCTGATGGTATGCAATCATATTTTCAGTTGATATAAAGCTGTAGGGATGACTACCACATAGGATTACTGAATCAGAATTTAGAAAAGTTATATTAGACTAGAGTGCTGAGCTAAGTCACAAAATTCAATCAGAATAACTGTGAAGTCCTGCACAAAGGAATACTGAATGAATATAGGTGGGCTGAAATATAGCTTAATGGCAAATGCTAAAAATATCTAAATTTTAGTGGAATACAGTAAATGCGGTAACGAACATGTGACCTAATTAGTGACAACACAAATCTACTCCTGGAATGCATTAAGAGATTTACATGTTGAGGTCCCCTTCTTTCCCAAGGTCACCAAGCTAGATTTATAAGAGCTAATACACTAAATATTTCTGGAAATTTGCTCTCCCTTTGAATTCTTTTCTAAACTGATGCAGAGAAAAAAAGTTAAATATCTTTTCTCACTTTTTCAGTTGCTTAGGGTAAGACTTCTACAACCCAGTTGTTGCATTTTTATTCTCAGCCTCCATCATATTTACCTTCTACAGAAAAGCATTTTACTGCGTTTTCGCAAACTCTAAGAAACTTAAAGTCACCCCTTCACATTGTAAACATGTGAAGGTATCCTGGTCCAGAGCCATCTACTTTTTCCTGGAATTGCCTCATCCTGAACTACAAGTGTGGAGAACATGACTGCATGCCCCAGACCCTTACCTACAGCTGGTTAGAGGACGGAGAATTCCTGCCACAAGCTGAGATAGTGTAAGTGGATTCTTTCTTCTGGGATTTGGGATTATAAGCGAGGACAGTTGGTTGGTCTGAGAAAATTTTAAACAGAACATGTAAGACAGAGAGAGAGAGAGAGAGAGAGAGAGAGAGAGAGAGAGAATGGGATTTTTAAAGCTCTAGATATCTTCATTCAGGTTCCTTTTTGAAGCTAGGCTACATTCTTAAACTTCACTACCATAAGATATTTCGAAATTTTTATAATTTCTGTAATATAAACCCCTCATTCAGCTTAAGCAAAACACCAACCAACAACCCAAGGTCTTAAAAAACTCCCACTCTCACAGGCCCAAAGCATCAGCCAAATGCCACAACCTATAAATCCCTCCCACTCTTTGGTTTCATAGTTTTATCCCACTTTCAACTAAAGTGGAAACACAAATGGTTGCAGTCGATGTTAGCAGAGACTCAGTGGCTTTGGCAATACCTGCACATTTAGAAAAACTCTGAAATGATAACTCAAAACAGTGACTCATTAGGAACGGAGAAACCTCTCACGATTGTTAGCTTGGAAAAGAGATGACGAGCAAAGGTAAATGATCTGTCTGCTAAGTATGTAAAAAAAACATTTAACAATGTTTCACGTAGGATTATTTTTCTTAATGCAGGACCATTAAAATTAAATGGGGTCTTTAGAAAGATAGTGAGTTTCCTGAAACTGGATGTATTCCAACAAAGCTAGATGTCCTTTTGGAAAAGTGTTTGTAGGAAAAATTAAGCATTGAATTAAATGAGTGGTTGCATTAGTTTACTTTTAAGTTCTCTACCAAATCAAACTTTTTGTAATTAATCAATTTATCCTGAATTCCTCTAGGATATACTGCAAACTAGTATAATGCTAGTTTCTACATGACTAATAAGACCTTGTTTAAATCACAATATGTATTACTCGGCAAAGCTTTCTCATGAACCAGGCACTCTGAAAATATACAAGGAATAATATTTATCACTTGTATGACCTGAACCCCAAAGGAGAAAGCCCTTTACAATGACATTTAAAGGTAGGCTTCTGTTTAAGATCAACCATGGAAAACAACAGTAATAAGTACAAGGTGCCTTAAACACATGTTCTGTCTTCATGACATCATTTCTGAATGGTGTCTTATGCTGAACCATCAAGCCTGGGGTACTGCAATCTCACCTTTCTAGAAAGCTTTACAGTCACATGGTTTGCTCTTGTTGCCAAGGTCACAAATTAGAAGCTTAAAGTTTTTAAAGTGCCTAGTCCTGCCTTTTCAAAACTGTTTACTCGATAAACCAGACATCCTCAGATACATTTTTTTTTTACAAATTTATAATGCTTTTATTGCGATTAGGGCACATTACGACAAAAAGATAAAGCCAGTTAAAACAGAGAAACAATTACCAAACCTCATTGTGCTGCATGTTTTGATCATCTAAATTCTCTTCTATTCCAGACAATGGTGAGCGTGACAGCCAGAAGGTCAACTGTATTGCATTTCCCACAATTCCTTTTCTCTAAATATTCAGAGCATGCCTGATACCAAAAATCTCATCTTCTCTTTCCTCTTACATCCTCTAAGATTAATCATGTTGAATGAGCTCAGTGGTAGCTTCCAGAAACATATGCTCATCTCCTAATCTCTGGAAACTGAATATTAGCTTATATAGCAAAATAGTAAATGTTATCTTATAAATCAACATACAGTTGAATTAAGAATCCTGAGAGATAATTATCCTGATTTATTCAGGTGTGCCCTAAATGCCATCACAAAAGTCCTTATTAGAGAGGGGCAGAGGGAGATCAGACAGACACAATGAAGAGTAGAAGGTGATGTAAAAACAAAGGCAGAAATCAGAGAGACACAGCCTCAAGCCCAGAAACATCTGCAACTGCCATGAGCTAGAAGTGATAGGAATGGGATCTCCCGAGTCTCTGGGGATATATAGTCCTACTGACATTCTGATTTCTGATGTCTGGTTCATTAAAGGTTTATCTGTTGTCTCTTACCATCCATGAGTTGGGATGAAAGCACTTCTAACTCAGTGTTCTGATATTTTTCAAAACATGTCCTGAACAGACAATTCATAAAAAGAAAAATGTAAAATATCCTTTAAACATATGACAATTTATTTATCTTCATTTATGATAAGAGAAGTGTAATTAAAACTTTGAGATATCATTTCAAAATCATCAGAGTAGCAAAAATTCAACAGCTTGGCAATCAACTCTGTTGGAGAGGCTATGGAGAAACATTGCTGGTGGGAATGCAAAATGGCCCAATCCTTATAGACAAAATTTGAAAATATTTTTATCAAACTCCATGTGCATTTTTGCCCTTCAATTCAGTAGTCCTACTCCCAGGAATTTACCCTGAAGCTGTATGCCCAAAAATATAAAAATGCATTCAATATATGCAAATAAACAACATTATTCTTTGCAGGACTGTTTGTAATTGTAAAGTAATGGAAACTACCTAAGCCTCCATGTATAAGAGAATGTGTGACTTTAATGGAGTACTATACTGCTATGAAAAAAGAATGAGGATGGACTCTATTAGCCAGATATACTGGTAAGTGAAAAAGCAAAGTATAAAAGAACATATACATACTGCTAAATATTGTATAAGAA
This sequence comes from Cynopterus sphinx, assembly GCA_030015415.1. Classification (NCBI taxonomy): domain Eukaryota; kingdom Metazoa; phylum Chordata; class Mammalia; order Chiroptera; family Pteropodidae; genus Cynopterus; species Cynopterus sphinx. The sequence continues at coordinate 9,095,249 of CM057387.1, forward strand.
AGAATAGAAAATAAGAAAATATGCATATATCTACTTATCATTATAAGAAAGCAACATAGAAAGCATAAACCAGAAAACATTTTGAACTACATGGGGTGAGGTGAAGAAATGGGCTAGAAGAGATAGGAGAAATTGCTATTTTTCTAAATATACCTGTATATATAGCACTGAATTTTTAAGTATGTAATTGACCCAAATATTTTAAAAGATGTATTAACTACATCAACAAAAATGGGACAGAGAAAACCTTCAAGAAAACTGAAACAAATGAGAACAATCATATTTCATATGAACATCATAACCACACTGAAAAGAAAAAAGAAAGAACTAATCCAAGTACTTTTGAACAGAGCATTTAACTAAATACCCTCAGTCCTGAACAGCTTGGGCTATAGGGTAAGATGAAAGAAAAGCAAACAAATCTGAAATACTCTTTAGTAGTTTTATATATTTCATGGTATGGGTGAAGAAGAGAAAAAAAATGAAAAAACATGATAATCATGCAATGGAGAAATGAAAACTGAATAGCACCTTGGCCAGATGTTAAACTTAACACCATCGATGAGGACAGATGAATACTGTGTGTCTCCAGATAGACAAAGTAACTCCTATGCAGCATTTCAGTGTGAATTCATAAAACAATCGAGTCATTAAGGAAATATCAAATGAACACACAATGAGAAGTACACTATTTTTAAAAAGGTGGAATATATATATATATTTTTTTCAAATTTGTCAATGTCATTAAAGAAAATCTATGGAAATGTTGTAGATTAAAAGAGGCTAAAGAGACTAAATCTAATGCTAAACTGGATCCTGTGCTAGTAGAGAAAACAATTGCTATAAAGAATGCTAATGGATCAACTGATCAAATTGAATATGGATAGTGGTTGAGATAAAGGTATTGTATTTATGTAAATTTGTGACATTGACAACAGTCGTATGGTTATGTAAGAGAATATCCCAATTCTTTAGATATCCTAAAACATTATGGGTAAAAGGCCACGGTATGTGAAGTTTACCTACAAACATTAAAAAATAATAATTATGTCTATACACATACATAAGAACAGTATGAGAGAGAACATAAATGATTTTAAAAAAATGAAGTAAAATACTAAGACTAGGAAAATCTAGAATAAAAGTTTATAGATGTCCCCAGTACTGTCTTAACATTTTATGTTTAACATTTCTCCAAATAAAAAGAAAAATAAATTATATCCAAAACCAGAAATTCTTTGAATCTTAAAATTGCCCAATGCTCCTTGAAGTTGTTTTTAGCATCTCTGGTAATTAAGATACACCTACTCATTATGTCATTCCTCTCCCCCTACATAAGCAAACACTATCTCAAGCCTCAAAGAAATTACTCTAATTGAGGTATTGAAAAATATCACTTAAGAATAAAGTTTACAAATTCAGGTCTCAAATAAATGCTAAGTAAAAAGCAGCGACTAACGACATTTGTTCCTTATCTAGTTGAAATTCTACTTTTTATAATTTGTGTATTTTTCTTTTTTACCCAAGTGAGTTAATAAAAAAAACGATTATTACCTTTTGCTAAATTACCTTACATCCAACTGAAAACCACTATTGAAATATTTTGTCTCCCTTATTCTTCAGCTTGAGAAACTCAGCCTCCGCAAATTTCTCTATCTCATCCATATTAGTTTCTATTTTCAAGAGGATATTTTGCTGATAAGCTGCCATTTATGCAGGCCTGAAAACTAACAAAAGATGCTTTACCAGCATCCTTCTGTGTCTAAGTGTTGGCATTCCTCTTAAAGGCTTTCACTCATGAATTTGGGGTTCAGTTGATTAGATTTTTTTCATTAAATTACAGAATCTTTTCTCAATGTTAAAAAACTTTTTTTTTTTTTTGTTGCCTCTAGTAAAGTAGGAAATTGGTGATATGAGCTGACAAAATTTTATTTACCCACTGATTATGGTCCTATATTTGTCCAGAATATTGCTATACTTATCACATTTGATTTTCAGGATGTCCTTAGGTGCATTGAAAATTAATTTGTCAATTTAAAATTTTACCTAAAAAGTATCTAAACATAAGTTTGATTGCATTAATTTCTCTGTTAATAAAATAGAATGTTTTCTAAAAATTGTTTTTGTTCTTTGCTAAACATGGTTTGTTTTCCCTTAATTAGGAAAATGGGAAAATAACAGTAGCCTTAAAGTTGGTTGTTCAAGAAGCATATAATATTAGAATTAAAGACTGATTTTCTTTTGAAATTAATGTTTAAGCATTAATGAGCAATCCAAAAGAACTTTAAATTCTTTCCATTAGAGGCATGTCAAGGCCATAACCTTGAAATTCAAATATTTTCACAGTAATTTGATGATAGTTCACATTTGTCAGCAAAATATGTAGAATATTCAAATATACTGACTATTCATGAGTTTATAAGAACCTTCTCTATTTTTATATTGCTTTTTGTGAAATTTTAAGAATCATGTAGCCTTCTTCATTTTTTATTAATTCTGTATTCTTTCCTTCTTCTTTTTGATAGAGGCAGCTAGTGAGTAATAATTTCTCAATGATGATCAATCCATGCCTCAAGGAGTATAGAAATCCGAGGTTCCAGTTCTATCTTTCCACGTCTGCTTCTGCATGTTAATTGCCACTCATTCCTCCTTTTAACTTACATCATTGCCTTTCCTTGTTCTTTCATTTAGTAATAAATATGGGCATCGAAGTATGATTTTTTACTAATTCATCCATTAATTTATTAATGCATGCAATTTATTTATTAATTTATGTATTCACTTCATCATGCCCCAGACACAATCACAGGTTGACATAAAAACGTAAAAAGTGAGTTTGTTTGTTTTTTAAGTACCCTACCTGAGTTTCTCAATTAGTGACAACATCTGCTTTTGGATTTCAGGTTTGTAGCCAGCCAGGGTAATCTGTTTAAAATGTACAAAGGGATGAACTGGAAAGAACAATTAAATGTGTTCATTGCTAATGAATGATTTTCATGCTGGGTGAGCCCATAAAAAAGTAATGAGAGTTATACAATGGGCTCAACTTAAGCACTATCCAACTCCCTAATTCGCATTCACCCACTGGCTGGAAATGGATTCAAATGGATTCATCAGTACACAGTCTACCAGCTAGATTTGCCATGTAGGAGAGATTTTCACTGTCAAGTCTAATGAGTTATTACTAATGGCAGGTAGTTCCTGGCAACAGCTGGCAGCATTTATCTAAAATAAGAAAAGTATAAATGAGTTCCATGACAACCTGTACTGGTACCAGGAAAAGATAAAGGGGAATGCAGGATGGAGAGACCACCTGCAGGTAGAGGAAAAAATGCAATGCTTGCTGGTTTAAAGGTTCAAGAAGACACAGTATATCACACATTTGCCTTGGGTAACCGGTACAGAAAGAGGGATTTTCAGTAGATCTGCAGATAAAGATGAAGAGGATTTTGTTTCTTGGTTAAAAAAAAAAAAAAAAAAAAAGGAAAATCTTTTCAGGAATCTTCTAGAAGATTCAGTGAAGTGTTCTTCAATGCAGATTTCAAAGTTCCATTCCACAGTTGAACCTTTGGCTTGTATCCTTTTAAAATTTTCTATTAAAGGACAGAGATCAGCAGCTTTTAAAGATTTGAAGATTACCAGCATACTACAGAAAATTGTGTTTTCTGTGGCCTTTTAATTTGATTTCTTCAACAAAGTGTAATCTCCTTAGATTGTTTCTTCTTCATACTTGCTTCTTAATGACCCAAACTGTGCTATCAGCTTGATTGATATTAGCCATATCAATCATTAGTAGATCATTCTATTGTTACTAACTGTCCTACTTTTTACAGTGATTTATTAACCAATTATTAGAGTAATATGCTAATCAAATGAACCAAGTTTAGTGTTTCACAAGATGTTGATGGTAATGTTTCTTTTCACAAGGCTTCACCACTTGACTCCCGCTTATGTGTTTACATGCCATCTTTGGTATAAGCCTGGGAAAACACAGTGCAAAAAACGATGAGGAAACCACGGTGTGATGGTTAATTTCATATGTCAACTTGACCAGGCCATGGGCGACCAGACATTTGTTCAAACATTATTTGCAGGTGTGTCTGTAAGGATGTTTTGTGATGAGTTTAACATTTAAATCAATAGACTGAAGAAAGCAGTTTGTCTTTCCTAATGTGGGTGGGCCCCATCCAATCAGTTGAAGGCCTAGTAAAACGAAAATGATGACATTCTCATGAAAAGAATAAATTCTTCTTCCCTGACTGCTTGCACTCTAGGACACTGGTTTTTTCCCTCCGTTGTTAAACTAAAACTTCAGTTCTTCCTGGATCTCAAGACTACTGGCCTTCAGACAAACTACATCATCATCTTCCTGGTTAGAACAGAACTATGCCTTCGGCTCTCCTGGGCTACCAGCTTGCTGACTGCAGATCTTTGGACTTGTCAACCTCAATAATCACATAAGCCAATTCCTTATAATAAATGTCATATATATCTTCTCTTCTATCTCTGGAGAACACAGACTAATATACATAGTAACTTCAAAAAATAAGTGCTTTTGGTGAAAATATATTTGCATTGAACTGACTCTCTAACTGCCTCTACACCCACAAGTTTAATTTTTTTCATAGATCATAAAGTCTGGCACATAGTAAGTACCTAATAAATCTTTTATCCAAATGAACAAATAACCTGTTAATTATGTTGATTATACATATTATTTTTAGTTTGTTGTAATTATGTTAATTGCACATAAAAGTATATATATTAATTATATAAATTACGTACATAAAGAAACCTTGCGTTCAAATAGTTGTAAAACCGATATATCTGATATTACATAACTAATTGAGATTACGTAACTGTCTTAAAAAGTTATTTGTTTTTATTTTACTCATATATAGTTTAAAAAAATCTTTCACTAACTTACAATCTGGTATTAAGAGAATCATGCCTGAAGTGTCTATATCCTTATTTATAAAAAGAGAAAGTTAAAGAGTTTTCACATCTTCCAACTTGATAATTATGTCAGTATAATTTAATACCTGGTGATCATAATATTTGAAAGGAAGGATAGAGAGAAAAGTGAAAATAAATTTATTAGCAATAATTGATCCTTATTTTATTGTATCGTTTGGGTGTCTCATCTGTTGGGAGAGATTTCATTCTGAATGTTTAGAATAAACTAAAAATTCTGCATTTCTTTTGCAAAATGAAAAGTGAGAAATAAATATGTAGTTATATGTTAATTCTACATCACTATTTTAAATTTTATAGTACTAGTATCAATTTAACTGTATATGTATTTTTTTATTTTTAACTCCTATAAGTCATATTTCATATTATTTTTATGTCCTTGCTAATACTAGTAACAACTCTTCTAATTCCATAATCGGATTTTGATTAAGTGAATAGAGCTACATTTTTAATATTAAAATTATTTCTGTTTGTCATTTCTTTGTGTCAGAACCATAAATAGGATGAATTAAAGATTGTTTTAAATACTTCAGTAAATGTGATTCAGTGAATCACATAATGAATATGTCTAGTACAGAATGAGGTCACTAAAATATGTGAAATCATATTTCTCTCTATTCAACTTTCACATGAAACTATGATGAGTACAGAAGAAGCTGGAGATATTTTATAAATGTTGACATTGACGGGATTATGAGTGTTCATGTGCCCGTATGTGTTTTTTACCTCAAGTTTTTCAGTATTGTCATCATTAAAATCTATCATTTTTTTAATCAGGAAAAATGTATTTAAAAAATGAGATGATTGATAATATTTAATAACATTTCTTAACTTGCATCCTTCATTTTTTACTATATTATGGTGAAAGTGTTTTTTGTTAAAAATTCATATTTTGTATTATACTGTAAATGTCTATAAAATCTGGAGATATGACAGTGCTTGAAATTTTATGCAACAAAGTAGTATTTACTCTTTTTTTTTCAAATCAGATCAAATAGTAATTTAGTACTAATAATTCTATATGACTTTACCATAGGAAACTAACTTTAAAAAAAAATGCTTTCATACTAAAAGGCAAATAAAAAAGTTAGAAAGGACCCTGCTATTAAATTAGTCTGGTAAATACATACCAAATATATTTCAGTTTATGTTTCTTGCTAATTAGTATACTTTCTAAAAGAGGATGAAAAAAATGCATTTACTATATTAGACTTTCCAAAAAACTATTTCTTACTGAAGAAAACTGGTTATTAGACATTGATAGGTGAGAAAGTGAGATTTTGGAGGGTTAAAAGAATTTGGTTACTTATAGGCAGAAGTTTTTAAGGAAAATAGAGGAGTGAGAGCTAAAATGTGGCTGTATCAACATACTTCCCAAACAATATTTAGGTGGTTTTTTAGTTATTTTTATTTTCAGTTAAAATTTTGGAAATTATTTGGATATCACAAAGTAGTTACCAGAAGGGAAATAGTCAAAACACACACACACACATGCACACACAACGAAACCAAAGTATAATGGCATTTGGTAACAGAGATAAATTTTCCGCTGTAAGGAAATCTAGATCTGCTCTTTGAATTAAAGATCAAGAAACAAAAAAGCTGGCAAACATAGCCCTAATGAGAAAAGGAAAACTTTATAGACAAATCCAAATTTTCCAGAAAATCTTATGTTGCACATTTTTATTGTTCCTGTAAAAGCACTAAAAGGTTTTATTTATTTTGAAACATTGACAGTCTTGCAGTTTTGAAGAATACATTTGAAGGGCTGAAAAAATGCTAATTTCCCCTCAACATATGAATAATTTAAACTTATTTCCTCACTAACTAAAGTAAAATTATCTCCTGTGTATGGAGCACCTAGGTGGACTCAATTAACACTCTAGAAGATGCAAGAGAAATACAAGATACACTCTATGAGCTTCTTAGATAGTTTGCTTAAGAGATGGATCAGATATAAAATGATAAGAGAATGGTATAGGCAGGTAATCAATGGTCAAATTATGCAGCACAGAAGAAAAGCACTTTGCTTCTACAAATTGCTGTGAAACATCACAAGCTGCAAGAAAAGAAAAATAAAGAGACAAGGTTGAGGATGGGAAAATGCAAAAACCAATTATTCCCTTACAGGTACACATTGGGGACCATGTTCTGCGAGGACAGACTTGAAACTGCCATTTACTTCACTTTAACAACTTAGGTCACTTTGGAGCCTGAGATGTTTTTGAGCATTTAAGGATAGAGAAAAGAAATGGTAGGAGGAAAAAGTTAAAGTTTTTTTTAAGTAAGTACTTATTGTAAATATTCTCAGAAAATTTCTGGCTTGTTCAGGTGCTTTGGGTTCTGCTCTGGAGCCACTTTCTGCTTTTCGAATGCTGTTTAGGAGCAAGTCCTCACATGCCACTGGACACTCTTCCTGTTGACAATTTTGACCTTTATTAATTCAGGTCTGCTCAATCTCCACGACTGATCTGTCAATGCTGACACCTTGTCACACTCTGATTTTGCAGAGAGAATGCCGAAAGAGTTCACAGGCCATTGCACTGGTTGACTTGATACCAGAGAGAAAATAATAATAATAAAAGCAGGACCAACCTCATTGTCTTTCTATATTTAAACACAAGCTAAATTGAAGTTGCACCGAGGATTACTCATGTGTCCCCAAGAGTTCTCAAGATGAATATCAGACACATTATGGGACTAGTTATACTATTCATATGCTTATATAAATTGGTTTTCATGAGTAAATTTCCTGGTTTGCCCTTTTCTGCTGAAATATGTCCCTTGTTGCAGGGAAATGCAATAAAGCAGTAGAGTGTGTTTTTTAATCTATGGAAAGTTGAAAAGGTTACATACTGTGTGTGAGTTTTCTATTCTCAGAATATACATACACATTCCATGAAACAAACAAACAAAAAAAATCAGCATAATTTAACAGATCCCTGTGTCTTTGTTATCCCTACACCATAGTTTTTTGGCAAAGAATGCATAAAAGTTACTTTGCAGAGACACAGCAGTTTGTTTCTGTAAATTTCAATTGGCAATCATGACCTGAGGTCTTTGCTATGCAAAGAAACTGAAATTGAGAAGCATGTACCCTTTGAGATTAAGTTATTAAATTACAACATTCAGGCTCAATGCTGTTTAACCAATAAAGTAAACCACAATTTGCAGACATTTACTTTAAACAGATATTTTTGTTTCACCAGTTTTTCATCACATTAGCCACGATATGATACTTATAAAATAGACACTGTTTACTGATTATACTATTGTTAGGGTGTTATTATTTTATAGGAATGTTTTGTTTAATTTAAATCACTACTCATTTTTGGTTACTTAAAACTAGCCAACAAAGAGACAACTAGGCTGTGCAATGCATAGGTTTTCTCTGTTGAGGGCTAACTGGGTTTTAAAGAGATTATATCATCAAATACGAGAATTAAAATTTCTAAAAATATAATCTGGAAGAAATTCCCTCATTCAACAGAAGTAAATATCAGAAAAGCCTATGTGAAGTGTGCATGTTGCACAGCAGGTGAGAAATAGCCAAAATCTCGAAGTCTGGTATCTCCTTCCTTCCCTTCTATGCTACTGCTTATAACAGTCATCCTGAGTTTGTTATGGGTGCAAAAGAAAGAAGCCAAAACTTCATGTATTTTGAGTTCACTAATGCAGTTTTTAACAACATTCCTAACCATCATTGAGCTAAATCTTGCTGTGCAAAAAATTTTACTTAAATAAGATAGAAGTGTAAATCTTTGAAATAACAAAAAAAAAAAAAAAAAACAAAAAATAAAACTTCCAATTTGAAAGCTGAGGGATGGAGACAGGAAATAACCATGTTACATTTTTTTTTTTAAATAAATACTTTTTCCTTCCACTGTATGGGCAAAAGAAAGGTACGCCAAAGGGAAGGTCAGTGGGAGATGACAGTAAGAGCTATGTTGATGGAGAGTTTGGCATGTGCTAGGCTCTGTGCTATGAACAACTTTACATGCTTTCTCTGACTGATTGTTACTTCCTTGATCCAGGCAGGAATTATTCACAGGGTGTGCATGAGCAAAAGAAACCTAATATGTAATGTCTATTTCACAGATGAAAATATTTTTCTGTAAATGTAATCTATAAAAAGTAGAGATGAGATGTGTGTGTGTGTGTGTGTGTGTGTGTGTGTGTGTATAATTTTTAAGGAGTTATCTTAAAAGTTGAGATTCTGATTTTTCTCATTGTATTTCACACAGGGCCTTAAAAACAAAAGTACTGAAGGGCATTTTGGGATAATGCATGTAAGAAAATAGATGACCCGATGAAATATATGCTCGGTTACATAGAAGCAAAGTGTATATTTCTAAATAACTTTGAAGTAAATAAAAATCACATATCTGGTATGTATTCTTTCTAGTGAAAGATACTTAACTTTCCTATGGAACACTTTCAAGGGAATGTATTGCCCTAAATTTCCAGTTTATCTACATATATATCTACATATATTTATAATATGTGTAAATCCTATACAAAGTGGAGCTATTTTAAGAATACACAGAAAAAAATGGAAAGGTATCTATTCCCAAGTATTCTTAACCTGTTAACAGACCCATAGTCACAAGCATAATATTCAAACAGTCATTTCCAAACCATTATTATATTTTCTCTAACGTTTTAAATATGCAAATTTGACAGGTTATTTTTTATAAGAATATTAAAGGCAATCAATTATTTATTTGGGGTAGTATTTATTTAAATTAATTTAATTATCTATTCACACATAGGCCATACTCCTTCATGATTTTAGTACATTGGTTAAATACTCCATTATGCACATAAGAATGCAAAAATTTTTGACAGTCCTGTTAGACAGCTTAGTTTATCATGTAGGTATTGGCATTTAAATGACTGTTTCCTACTCCCAACTACATTAAGACTCCATGTTTTTTATCTGTTATTTTCACCAAAGGTTTTCTATTTTTAGTTGATCTTTAATGTAGAAATAATGTACAATATGTGATACACCAGTATCATCATATCTGGAAACTTCACTAAATGTATCCTCATTTCAGCTAAGAACTATGGCATATATTGTATGAATCACTAAACATAGGTGTCCAACATATTCCAAAAAAGAGTAATCCTACTCAATACTCCACTACAAATAGCACAACACTATTCGCCTAAGTTTGTAAAATATTCCTGTTGTCATCCTGTGATACACTGTTCTAAGTAAGACACTTAGATGTTTCAGAATAAGAAATGTCTCCCTATGTCTAAAATTTCTTCTTAAACTTATTTACACCAAGAATCTTTTCATATTTCTAAAAGGTAGAGTAACATAAAACATATTTTGGGTAACTCAGCTCTGGCACATTAAGAAATTAGTTTTATTAAATATCCAAAGCCATTGTGACCAAACACCTCTAACAGCTGAGATCATCACACTTGAAGACAATTTAGTTTTCATGACTATATTGTACTAAAATTTGGAGTTAGAAAATACATCGATATAATTCCTGGAAAACCTAGGAGAGGACTTCAAATAGGTATAAAGACAGGTCATGACAGTCTTCAAATTATGTGATTCTCTAAACCTCTGCAAACTTTCAGTCATTTCACACCACTGTTGAAAATGACAACAACAACAGAAAATAAACCAACTCATGTTTTCTTTGTTCTCACAATTATCCAGTACCTTGTAATTATTGTGTGCGATGGGGTGAGAAGCAAGAATTTTCTTTCAGTAATTCATGAAAGCTGTCCATCTATCATCAAAGTCATCATCCTGTCCTCAGTTCTGTACTCTGCCCTTTAGTATAAAGCTGAACATGACATTAATAATAATGTCTAATTAATGGATACCTATCCGTTTTATTGAAGAAAGTTGTATGGTGCATGTCCAGAGTCACAGGAGTGCCCTGAATGCTGAAAATGAGTCTCAATTTTTCAGTGCCAAAGCCAAAAATGTTTACAGTAGTATCGTACTGTCCTTGACTGAAATTTCACATATGAAATTTCTCACCAAATAAGAAACAAGAAAAATCATTTTGAGCATATATGAAAATACATTGAAGGCAATCTCATCTGTGACTTCTCATAAGTCATTAAAAATATTTATTCTGCATTAAATAATTGTTACTGTCAAACTTTTCACTGGCTTCTCTTCATAGATCTTTAGTGTTGGATAATCAGGTGTTAATATTAATATGATTCATCGGGGCAGATGAAGAAAATAATGAAGTTACATGAACATTGACATTGCTGAGGAGATGAAGAAATTTACAAAATGAGGTCTGCAGTCATTTTTTCAGAAACTTTCATACAGGAATAACCTATGCTTCAGATAAAAGCATGGGTTTGCTTTTCTTTTCCTTTAAAAAACCAGTTGCTTTCCTTTTACAAAGAAAAGTGAAACAGAAAATTAGCTATATTTTTATTAATTCTAAATGAAACTTCAGTTCCAACTTTAAAAATATTTAAGATGCAATTTTATATTTTATTTTGTGACCTTTAATTGGGTATTTTAAAGTGCTACTGTTTTATATTTTAATGTTGGTGTGTTTTAAAGATAGTTTCTCATGATATAGCCTGATATCATTTGGCTCAAATAATTAGGAATATCGAGACTTATAGAATGTCTAAGAAATATGGTGTAATACCTGTATTTTAAAAGTTGACAAAATTGGATAGAAATATGACATGCGACTTGACCAAACTGATATGACTTAAAAACAGGAAATATTAAGACAGATAAATTATTTTAGCTGAAAAACCATGAACATATATTTTTGGAGATAAAATATATAAATGTCATAAAATTTGTTTAATAGGAAGACCATTAGTAATTGTCTTTGGAGAAAAAAAAAAGTAAAATCCTTTCTACGAATTGAATGTGTCTCTCTCAAAATTCATGTGTTGAATCCTAACCCCAATGTAATGAATGATAGGATGTGCAGCCTTTGCCATGACCAGGTCATTAAGAATGAAGTCCTCATAAATGAAACTAGTGCTCTAACAAAAGAGTTCCAGAGAGCTCCCTTATCCCTTTCAACACAGTGGGAAGACAGCCATCTATGAATTGGGAAGAAGGATTTCACCAGAATCCTAATCTTTAGCTCCTTGAGCTTATATTTTAGGCTTATTGTTTAGGCTAACCAATCTCTATTACTTTTATGACATAGAAGCCTAAACAGACTAAGATAGAAATTGGCATAAAGTGAAAACGACAACAGAAATGCAATATAGTAGTGTCCATCTTATCCACAGTTTCATTTTGTATGATATCAGTTACCTACAGTTGACTGCAGTTAGAAAACATTACATGAAAAATTCCAGGATAAACAGTTCATAGGTTTTAAATTGCACAGCATTCTGAGTAGAATGATGAAATCTCAAGCCGTCCCACTCCATCCCACCCTGGAGCAAGTCACTCCTTTGTCTAGTACATCGACACTGCATACGAGCCCTGCCCATTAGTCACTTAACAGTCATCTCAGTCATCAGATCAACTGTCATGGTATTATAAGAGTTCTGTCCAAGTAACTCTTATTTTATTTAATAATGGCCCGAAAGCACAAGAGTAATTATGCCTGATATTTGGATATGCCAAAGAGAAGCCATAAAGGGTTTTTCTTTAAGTAAGAAGATAAATAGGCATAGGAAAAAAAACTGTACTATTCTGTTTCAGGTACCCATTGGGGGTCCTGGAATGTATCCCCCAAGGATAAGGGGCCAGCTGTATCAAGACAATGTGTTTTCAATTGTAAGACTAAGGACACGCATTTTAGAAATAATGTATATAAAAGTCATAGATTTTTTTTTTAAACCAGGAGTACCATTAGTAATTACCTGTTCAAAAACCAAAAGAAAAAGACTTCAAATGCAAATGAGTAACCTGGATTCTAATGAAAATATGTGATTGGCTAAATTTCACACAGCTAGTGAAATGCAACGATTTTTATAAATCATCAGGTTTCCTGACTTCTTCTAGATAACTGTTGATTACCCATAAACTTTCATTGATTCTGGACAACTAAGAACCACTATATATACTATGAACACAATTTTTCAAAAATATGCTTAACAGTTTGGCTATAAGTAAAAAAGAAAAACAGTGTAATGTAAATAATGCAGACTTTATAGGGAGAAGAATAAGGATACACATGTCCTGTTTCATAAATTAGTTGTGCATCGAGTCTCAGAATCCTCATCTAGGAGTTCTGGTGATAATAAACGTTGCAGCAGAAAGATTCACAAGGATTATATATATATATATAATATATATAATATATTATATATATGTATATATGTATGCGTATATATATATACACATACATATATATGTGTGTGTGTGTGTGTGTGTATATATATATATATATATATATATATATATATATATATATATATATATATATATATATCAGACATAACACAGTTTTGGCATGCTGTAAATACACAGAGCTATAGAAAGATCAATGATCTCTATTGGACTATTTGGGGGGAATTTTAAGGTGATAAACTTACCCAACTGAGTTGATAACAGTCAGCCCCAAGTGCATCTGCTAAACACTGCAGAAAGATACTATTCTGACTGCACCGCTAAAACAAATAAGTCCTTAGTTAGACCCCTTTTGTCCATTTCATTATTGTACCAAGCAGAATATAGAGGAAAAAAAGCTCCCAGTTAAAATTTGAGTTTTCTGATTTACTAGATTTCATTTGACGAACAGAGGGCAAGAATCTACAAAGGTGATGTGGCCAGTGTTCAAATCAAAGCTTGTGCAGTGTCCTGATGGCTTCGGACCCTAGGGATTTTTAAATCTTATGGATATAAACTCAAGGCTGAGGGAAGTGACATTTAAATGCAGCCAGAGAGTTTTCTAACCGTGACCCAGAGTTACTTCTTATCTCTATGCAGAAGCTGGCCTCATACTTGTATACATATTCTTATTTTGTTATTCTATTTTCTGAATTATTTTTTTAACATTAAGAATTGTATTCTTCATTTCTAAATTCTTGTTTTTTTTTCCAGCTCTTTCTGCTCCTCTTTATCATCTCTTTTCAGTTTCTCATTTTGTGATTCTATTTATATTTTATATATTTATATACTTTATGAATGTATGTGAGAATGTTATATTCTGTATCTCTTAATTGTGAGAGCTGAAGTACCTGGGGATGCAAATCTTTTGTTTATTGTTTTTGCTGACTCTAATGCCTCATTTTCTGACACATTTGGGAATATTTGAATGGAAGCTCATATTTATTCTAATCTGTGGAATATGTGAATGGTTAAACTCATGACATTATTCCCTTGGTGTTTTCTTTCATTCCATAGCTTTCCAAGTCAAGGGTCACTGATGACTTGGTCACTACCCCAGTCCCATCTGGTTTCATTCTGAAGATATATGACAGGGAAGATAAAGGTTCATCTCTACCTAGGAAGGCAAAATAGGTGCTCACTGCTCACAGCCTTTGTTTCTGCTCATTGTTTAATTTTTATCCCTCTTTCATTTGTCTTTTGATTATTTCATTCATGTCCTTGATCCCAGAAACACAGCAATATTATTTTACAATTCTCACCTTGATTTTTTTAGGAGGGCCTCTCAGTTTATGTGCTTTGACATATCCAGAAGAGAGAGGTCAGTTTTCTTCATTAGTAAAATGGTTCTCTGACTTCCCTTCCAGTTGGACATGGGCATGTTTACAAAAAGCCAGTGGTAAGTGGGAAGAATTGATATGTTCATCTTCCGGGTGACTTTCTTGAACGTTTTATCCACTAAGTCCCCAACTCTCTTTTGACCGTTTGAAAACTAGTAACAAATGAAACACCAACTGTTCACATCCAGGAAAGGAAGTCACGTGTTGCAGAGGTCAGAACAACTGTTCAGCCTTAATCCTTAAGTGACCACATAGAGACTCCTACCTGCCTGGATGTCATTTGAAAAGAAAAGCCCCAATGAACTTGTCTATTTGTCTGAATCTCTACATTCCGTGGACTCCTAAGGAAGCCAGCCTACATCCTAACACATGGCACGTCATTTTTAAGGAATAACTTGACTAGATATCCTAAAAATGCTAAGGCAAGGAAAATGTCAACTTTTATAAATGAGTCCTCTAATCTGTTAACCAAAGATTGCAACTGAAATTAAAATAATGAAACCAATATCTAGGAGAACAAAAAAGAACATGTGGGGGAGGGGGGCAAATAAAGAGTTTTAATGTGACAGAAAACTGAAAAAAGTCTCTTATCTTATGCTAGGGGGGAAAAAAAAGTTGTAATTACCCAGTAAGATAAAAGCTGTTGAATTTGTAGCAATGGAAATATTAAGACAAATTAAATACCAAGCTTATCTCTGCTCTGTGCTATCAATATTTTATACTAAACATCTGTTCCTTGTATCTCATCTCAGAAACACTTCTACACTTTATCAGCACAAGCACAGCTTTTCAAAGCAAATTAAGCTAAACCGTTTTCACTTAATCACCAATTGATCACAACATGCAGAATGCCACATATTGATCTCTAAGAGCCCCATTTTTCCCAATTCAGAAAAGCATATTGGAGGAAACACTTGATTTGCAATCAGAGTAAACTGGTTAGGCTTACACTTCTGACATATTTTAAGTAGGAAGTATTTCAGTGATTAAAAGGATAAAACAACAAACATTTTCAATGAGAGGTGAAAAACAAGCAATTTCCACCTTTTAGTTTGCACAGCCTTCAAGCGACAGGAGATCTTCCAGATCATCTAAGCTTTATTAAGTCTCACTGGGGAATGCCAGGAGGAAGATGGACATTTTTGTCTTGTAGGCCACTATGACATTGATATCTGAGAATCAGAAGCGGGTTTTCTTCATGAAATTTGCCCAGGGGGCATTATACCAAGCTAGGGGGCATGTGGATTTACTGCGAAACACCAATCCAGTCCAGGCTGCCTATTCCAGGAGCTGACAGTCACTGCACATGAGTGAAAGGGCACACTATGTCCACGTGGTGTGGGTAGATGCCATCCAGGTGTGGAAGGTTTCTCTTCTCTGACACATACGAACCCATTTTTGTGCTTTCTTACCTTTCAAGACAGGCTTTAAAATTAAAAATCAAGATAAATTTGAAAAATATTACTTTATTTGCACCATAGTATGACTCAAATACAACATTTATCAACTGGATTTGGGCTCTGACCATCAATTGTAAAACATATGATCTAAGCCTCTCTAGTCAACATAGAATAAAGGAATGGGAGGCCCATAAGGGAGAAGCATGAGAATTGGCGTTGGAACCTAAGCTTCCAGACCAGGGTGCCTAAGAGTCCTTATTTTTCATAGACTCTCCTAGTTTTAGCACTAGAGTTCCACATGCGAGAAAAACATTCAGATCTGGGCAAATCGAAATGGTTTGTCACCCTATTCTAAACTGTTGAGTCAGAAACTTTTTCCCCCTATTACATCCTAACTGCATCTTTCTTTATTCCTATCAATAAGAACCTATTATGAGCTTGTGGCCTTCATAAGTTTATGTGGGGATGGGGCGGTCAAGGTTCCAATGGTAGCTACTGATCCCATTAACTGTGACATTGCTCACCAAGCCAGAAATAGGGCTAATGGGGACTTAGCAGTCAGATAGACTAAATGATTATCTCTGGTGTAGAAATTTAGCTTCTTTGACCACTTAACAAATCACTTCCTCAAGGATGTCACATAGTGAGAGACTGGAGATTGCATATGGTTATTTTGGTTTTATAGTTCTCTCAATAGATAAATATAGATTTAGATTATATACATATGTGTATTTAAGTTGTCTGAAAAGATAACCTGAAAAAAAAAAAAACACCTTTATTTCTGTTTTACACATATGTTGCATTGTTCTCTAAAATTCCTATCATTTAACGAGTTAGTGTGGCAGATTAAACCTCATACATTATACAAATTTCATCCATTTCCATAGCATGAACAAGACCTCAGGGAAAGAGAGAAAGTGAGCAAGGCTTACGAACTGTGAGGTTACAGATCTATTACTCATTTTACTTCAAGACCCAGGGAATCTATCTGTGCTCAGAGTTCCAACCAACTTCAAAGGGAGACTTATGATCACAGAAGCTCTATGAAATAATGGAACAAGAATAAAATTGGCCCTGTGTGAATTAGATTGCAAAGGCAGGAACCTAGCTTCATTTACCTAAGAAGCTAACGTTTAATTTAAAACCTTTACATGCCCTCTGTAGTTTCCTAAGAGTCCAGATTTGGTACCAATGACTAGCCCAGAGAAACTAACAAAGAAATTATGGTGAGATAAAACAAAAGTGAGTAGTTTTTCTTTTACTTTTTTCAAATAATTGTCCTTACATATGCACTTTTTTTTTTAAAGCCAGCATAGAAGTGACAATTAGAGGGTGTCTTTTTTTTTTTTTTCCCTTTGGCCCTGAAGGGGTCTAGGGAGAGACTTTAGTATTTTTTCTCTTTGTAAAATAAAGCCTAGCTTTGAAGCCAGGATCTCTGAAATGAGGCATTGCAAATGTCCTTTGATGAATCAGTCTGTGTGAAGGAGAAAGGAAGAAGGAGAGGGAGCAGCAGATTGATTGCAGCTAATGTACCTCTCATGCCATGCCCTTTTAATCTTCCTCGAACAGCTGAGGATAATCAAGAGGTCAATCATGATTCCATCAAGGGGTCCTTGTCTCAGGGCAGTTTCCAAACAGTTGAAGCCCTCACTCAGATATGCATTTAGCGAGAGGTGGGCAAGAGTGGGCATGGGGGACACTAAGAAACACCAACTTGAAGGATGCTCTGCCAGCCAGGTGGGAGAACATTTCCAGTGAGGAACACTCTGCAGGATGTACAGAATCGACTGTACCATGAACTTCATTCATAAATAAATAAATGACAACCTCACATTTCCCGAGATGCAGTGGGCATGCAAGATATTCTGGGTGCAATTAAAAATTCATGCCTAGAAGAAGACAAGGAGAGAGTGGAAAACTCAACTGTGGTTAAGAAACAGCACTGTTACAACTTGTAACCTCTGTCTGCTGACACTCCAGAGACACTTCTGCAAGTTGTCCTAAATGTCCCCTTAGGGATTTCACGCCTCAGGGGGCCCTCTCTCTCTAAGATAGAGAGAGAAAATATGAGTTTAGGGGCTGAGA
Source organism: Cynopterus sphinx (assembly GCA_030015415.1). Taxonomy (NCBI): domain Eukaryota; kingdom Metazoa; phylum Chordata; class Mammalia; order Chiroptera; family Pteropodidae; genus Cynopterus; species Cynopterus sphinx. Next base: position 9,113,356 of record CM057387.1, read on the forward strand.
AAGAATTGCTCACATTAGAAAGCCATAATATCTGTGAAGTTTGCTGAGTGTAGGGCTGTCAGCTTGCTGTCCTTGGTAGAAGCACTTCGCAGCTTTAAACCTGCTAGCCTATAAAGAAATAGCCTTTTCCTTTTCTCCAAGAACATCTCGGACTTCAGATGGCAGCCCTTTTTAAATTTTGGATGAGGTGTCAAATGAAATTTGACAGCTAACTGATAGGTTCAAATTCTCACAGGGCAGTCTATCCCTGAGGACACAGAAAAACTAATTCACTGCCGGGCCTGCGAATTCTCAGCGATCCCTATCATTCCACATTCAGTTTGATGTGCAACCAACTGCTTTTTCTGGTTGGGTACATGGTACCTCTCATTAGATGGCCCCTCCGCGACAAAAGACAATAATTTTAGAAGACACATGTCATTCCCAAAAGTTCTCTGATGTTCCAAAATTTAATTTATTGGTGAAATTAAGAATTGCCTGTTAGTGAAGTCACTGAGCCTAAATGGTATTAGTGAAAAATGTTATTTTTAATATCACTTAGGTCTCATGTCATCAATACTCTCTCAATCAAATAATATTAACAAGTCAAAACTGTACAGCTTGGGAAGCATTAAAAATAAGCTTGATTTTTATTAGCATCCCACCATTTTTCTAAACCTTGTTACTCATGCTTTTCCTCATCACTGTGTTTATATCTCCCAATGCATGGGGGTCGATCCTGTTTCAATCCTCGAATCAACTAAAACTTGAAGCTGGAAATACTTAAGCAGCTTTAATCTCTCACCCCTTTCTTGAATGTGAGGAGGGGATTGTTGCAGTGATTATTGTCCAAGTGTAGGTTTAGCTACCCTTTACTACATCTGTAACAATAGACAATTACGAAATCATTTGCATCTCCTTTGTCTCATAAGTAAAGTGAGATTAATTAGTAGCACCTCATGCATAGGTATTGGGAGGTTAGAGGCAAAAGCTGCCTGGCTCAATAAATGGTATCTTAAGGGAAATAAATATCAGTCTGATAGCATAGAATACTGTGCTGTATGACAGACACAGTACATTCTCCATTCATTTATATAAGTTGTTCAAATATGGCCTGGAAAACAATGTTTTGGTATTAAAGACGTCATCGGGATTCACCACTGTCCTTTCAGTCCCAACATGTTTCTGAAATGATAACAGGGGATGCAGTCTTGAGTTTATTGCCTGAGCTCCTCCTATGTTAAAAATAAAAAGATTAAATTTGTGCTTTGGTCCCTATTTCTATAAGCCATTTCTTCCAGTCTGTGAAAGATTGCTGTGCTGGATAAGCAACATCAGTTTCAAGGAAAAGGGATGATGGAATGAGCCCCTTGTACGTCACCTTGGCTTACAGTGAATGGAGAACAAAACCAGGAGAGTTCGAGTTTTATAATTAAATAGAAAATTGTGCAACTTTTTGTGCCATAACGTTCTTGCCTATGAATAAAGCATGTAGAGTATATCATTTCAAAGATTCCTTCTTTGTGGATAATCTATAAGATAAGTGGTTGTAAGGCAAATAGAGTGAGTAGAATAGGTGGTCACTGAGAAGGTCACATTTGAAGTACAATTTGAAAGAGGTGAGAGAATTTGCCATGTAGCTATCCAGGTGAGGGTATCCCAGGTACCATGTCTAAGGGAGGCAAGATGCATCCCCAATGTTGGATAGGGGTGTGTGGAAGATGAGGTCAGAAAGTGAAACAGGTATTCAGGCAATTCTAAGAATGGAGGCATTTTAGCAAAATGAGAAATGATTACAGGGTGTTAAGCAGAGTAGTAAAATGATTGAGCTTGAATTCTGATGGGGTTCCTCTGAGAATAGTGGAGGGTGAGGGGATGGGTAGCAGGCAAAGATTCGAAGCAAGACATTCATCTAGGTGGCTTCTGTAGTAATTCAGATTAGAGATGTCGATGGTAGTGGCGGGGGACCCAGGGTGGCAGCCCAGGAGGTGATTAGAAATGATGGGATATTAGATATAGTTTAGATTTAGAGACACTAGAAGGTTTCCTGAAGGGCTAGGTGTGGATGTGTGAATACAAGAGCAGATAGAGAAAGAAGAAGGCAGTAGTAGGATCTGACACATAAGACAGGGACTGGCTTTGTTTAAGGGTATGGTACTAGGCAGCAAGACAATAAAAGGGAACAAATGCCAGTAAGAGGGTAAATGAAGTGAAGGGCGTGTATGAAAATATTCTTTGATGGGTTCCATTTCCATTATGAGGTAAGAAGCAGTATCATCAGCTGAAAATAAGGGTAGGAAAGAAACATTAGAGGACTCAAGAGAGAAGCTGTGAAATTCCGAACTAAAAAAGGAGAGAACAATTAGACTAGGAGCTAAAGGATGAATGCTTGGCACCATTACAGTGTCAGCTGAGATTTTCATTTGTGGAACTTAAATGACACCTGTGAAAGTGTTCTCTGCTGCATTTAAGCTGAACGGGAGCAAACGTGAAGAGGCAGAAGTTTCATTTTCAAAGGATGTTGGTTTTACCAATTGAGTATGATGAAGTGAAAGAGGAGGAGAAGTTAAAATATTACCAAAGACATTATTATAACAGTGGGCCGGGAGGGGGATGGACATTAAATGATGAGGAACAGTGAGAGGCTGACACAATCCATTAATTGGTGGTGCTGATGTTATTGACAGAGGCTGAGCCATTGAAGACAAAAGTCAGAGATGGGGTACGCATGATTGTGACTGCAGTTGCTGTCGATTAGGCATGATTAGAACACACTCTCAAGGTCTGACCTGGGGAGTAAGTAAATGCAGTAAGGTGGGAATAGAAATCTTTGGTGAAGATCAGTTTTGAAAATTAGGATCTAGGGTGTTTGCAAAAACATCTATCACCATAAATAAGAATAGTTGTGCTGGAGAGAGTGACAGTGAACCAAGATGTAAAGTCATCTAGAAATGAGAAGAAATAACCTGGGATTCTGTTGTTAATGGCAGAGATACTGGTGATGTAATCCAATAGTGTGAGTTTCAAAGTTGGGGGTTTTAGGAAAATGTGAGGAAGATTAGTATGAAAGCAGTAGAAAGGAACAAGGAAGATATCCATCTCATGTGTAGGACTAAGTATGTGAGGACAAAATGCAAACATAGTATAATTTGAACATCATAACCTAAATTTAATATGCTTTAGAGTGATTGTGCCCTCTATGTTACCCCTCTTTATATTAATTCATATTTTATTGATGGATTAGTTTATTCTTAATTAATTTAAATGGAAAGCAACATAATCAGATCCCATGATTACAATTCTTAATTCTTAATGTCACATTGAAAGGGAAATCAGTAAACTTCAGGTAAAATAGTTATACTATTTAAAATGGGTCTTCTGTCTTTTCTGGATAGGTGAGAAAAAAAAATGCAATGAGAGGTGCTCTTGTTGTAAGGAAGAAGCAACTCTATATATTGTTATTTTCAAGTTCAATCAGTTATTTCTAACTCATTTCCTATCTTTCCTTTTAGAAAACTTACCCCACCAAGAATTTCAATAGCAGCGAGTAAAATAATTTGGGCAGCTGACAGGCAATTCAATTTCTTGGCAGATTTTTAGATAATCAGACACTCAGGAGAAACTTGTAAATTTGCTTTATTCTTGGCCAATTTACTATGGCACATTTTTCTCTACCAGCTAAACTCAGCTTTTTACTCAACAGAGAAGTGGAGCATCATTACGGAGCAGCACAACTGGCTTAGGTGGTTCACCAGGCACAGATCATCATTTCTGCAAACAAGCCCTCACCTTGCCTCCTGTACTCTTAAATGAATTGTACTCAGGTCTTTGTTCATCTATGAGAAAGCTTGTGCCAGACTCTCGTAGCTCAAATACACAAGGGGAATAGACATAATTCTTCTGACTCTGTGCCTGGAGCCAGTGGACTCTGAAGCAATTACCGGAAGATTAAGAGACCAGCTAATCCATGGGTCAAGAGCTAGAGAGCTAAGGTGGAACCAAATATAAATACTTTGAAGAAGTCACTGTATATGTGCTATGATAAATACAGAGCAGGGGATGAGTACATGTACTGTAAAAGATATCCAATTTCTGCCAATAAAAAGGAAGCTAAAAGTGATGTATTCTATTGTCTAGGAGAGTCAACGGAGGCTCAAAGACCAGAAACAAAAGGTTCCAGGAGAAGGGGCGATAATGGGAGCAATTTGCCCTTCTACCAGTGGTGGAAGAAAGGTGGGATGTGGACTCTGAGAAAAAGAGAGCTCACGTTTGTGTCTCATAAGGGATGCTGCCCAAGAAAAACACCTGAGCCCAAGAGAGGTGAACCGCAAAAAGCCAGTGGTTTAGGAAGAGTCATAAGAGGTTGGATGGAGTTTGCCTGTGCCAGTGCACACAGAGTTCTCTAGTAGAGGACTCAGGAAACTAAGAACACACCTGCACAGGGGAAAAAACAATAATAATTATTGTTCTTTGATCATCTGCCCCACCCAGAGTCATCAATGTAGCTTTGCAGCTCTGACTCCAGCCTAGTGGGTCTATGTAACTGGAACATCCCTGCCTTGTTTATATTGGGAGGAATGTTCTTCTGCCAGCTGTTACCATGTAGAAATAAAAGCCTGGTGTCACATCGTCCAATGAAAGACAAGGAAAAATCAGAATGTTAATTTTATAAGTGTTTTTACTCTTAAATAAACAATATAAGAATTTTTATTAATTTCTTACGGGCCAGATACGGTTCATTGGGTATACTGCTCTTGAGTATCAGTGATACTAAGACAGTTAAAGGCCTTTATACCTCTGTCTCAGATACATTCTTTGTTAGGATTACTCACTGTCGTATATGTCCTTTTTATTTTTGGTCTAAATATTTTCCATTTTGTGAAAGTAAAAAAAAGATTACTTATTGGTATCCTCTGCAATATGCTTCTTAAATATAACTTTTAGGTCATTATTTAGTCACTTGCAAAGTCAGTAATCTTCAGTATGATTTTTGAACACCTTATTTCAGTCTTTACTTTGTACCCTAGCTTGACTTATATTATTTTCAATTATGAAAATAATAAATAAAAATGTTAAAATACATAAGTAGAATCAGTGTATATAGTTTAAAAATCTTACAATCACAGTGGTTATGTCCATTATAATCATTTTATTTTGAGGAGTTTCTCTCTCCTTCTTTCAGATCAAAAACAAACAAACCAACCAACCCTCCATCTTTTTCAAGGCAGAGGGAGAAATGAAAATTCCCTTTGCCTTTTTTCTCTCCTTTCCCCTTTAATACCCTAAGATAAAAGCACTGGTATGAATTTTGAATCCAGTATGAGAATTTATCTGAGACCTATAAAAGAAATTTAACTTCAAAACTTTAACTTGCCTTTTAAATGGAGAAACTAGACAGAAAACCTCTTCTGTTTAGAAAACTTCTTATTTGAATATGCATGGCCAAGTCCTAAGATTTAGCCAGGCTTGGGGAGGTTGAAACAAAGAAAGGGCAGTTTGCTTTGCATAATAATGTAATGGGAATTTTCCACTTTCCCCTGGAGGCTTGAGAAGGAAGATGCGGGAGAAAAAAGAGGAGAGAATGAAGAATGTTTTGGGGGGATGGTGGGCGTTAAACAATCACATTGCAGACTGGGGTCTAACATACTAGAGCCTTTGAAAAGTTCTTTGAAAGAGAAGTGAAGGTGTCACTTCAAAAATGTTGATGTCTGATATCCAGTTTCAAGCTGATCCCTCCTGAGAGCTCTAAGCCTCTGTCTTTACCTCCTTGAGAGTTATATACACCAGCACTGTGTGTTACTGCTATTTTGGAGAATGATGACCTAGAAGTTCCCTTCTTATTTTGAGAAAAGAAGAGGTCCAGAGTAAGCTGCAGAAGCTCAAAGGGGGCAAAAAGACTACTGGAGAAACTCAGGAGAAATTTGAAGCAACAGTTTTCATCCTGAGAATAGTGACTAAGACCAAGATCTTAATCTTTCTCTCATCTTCATTGAACTTCAGATAGGTTTCTTTCTGATTCTAGGTCCCTGACCTCCCTTTTCTTAGAGATTTTACTAGAGGAAAAAAAAAAAAACATTCAAGTGTAAATTCTTCTCTGCCCCTTTGAGATGTAAATCTTCTCCCAGGCCTCTTGCTGGCTTTGCAACCCAGAAATTTCTTTCTCAAGATTTGGGATGTATCCCTGTGAAATGCAATCACCAGGAAAGACAGCACCTCCCTCCCAGTCTCTGCAGAAGGGGAGAAGCCTAGTCAGTAAGTTCCAATTAACAAACATCAGAGGACCCAATCGCACTAACTTCCCGCCTTACACCCTAATATCTAAATACTCCCCACCTACTATGCATCAGACTTTTCCGATTAGCTTAACTCAATGCATTTAAGCTCTTCCATTTTTGTTTCAGGGGAGTTGAATTCAATCTTTGTCCTCCTGGAATAGTCTTAAGTAAAAGCTTCCTTGCCATTTTAAACAAGAATCCAGTGTAATTCCTCTTTGATATTGGGACTGCCAATCAAATATCCCAAGAATTGTTGGAGATCTTTGGATTTGGCATAGCTGCGTGGTACAGGAGACCTCAGTTGGCCCTGCCTGTCAGCATCTATTCACTCTTTTTCTCATACCACAATGAGGATTTCACTTTAAAGGACCACCCCTTTCTACTGTGTAGAGCTTTGTGGGAACTGCCAGTCGATGGGCATCACATCCTCTCCCAGTTCCTTTCCAAATGATGGATCTGTGACCTGGGTGGAGCCAGACCTATGAAAGGCTCAAGGGCATTTTCATCTTTAATTGAATAATTCAAGACAGAAAATGGTTGAAGCAAATTCATTCCAATGTCAGCAGCTTGCAGAAACTATTCATTTGTCTTCCCTTGCCAGAGTCCATGTGCTTTTTCTGCTCCAGATGTGTTAGACCTATAGAACTTGAGTTGTTCCTAGCTATCAAGCTACCCTACAGCTTTCTCATCACCTCCTATATTATTTATTCTTACATTAACCATGACTCACTGTTTGCTGCTTGCCATAAAATAACCGTAACTGCAACACAGAGGATGGTAACTCAACTCATCTTTATATGTAATAAAGGACAGGGAAACCATAGAAGTATATTCCATCCTCTCTTATTCTATCCTACCCTATCCTATTATTTCCTTCTCTTCCCTTCTTCCTTTTAATTGTCCATTATCTCTCAATTAATTATCTATATATTCGTTGGTCAGTATGTATAGATTTTAATTATATTTTTAACAAAGCTTTCTTAATTTTGTTTTTTCTTTCTGTTAACATTTTTCTTTTCCTTTTTTTTTTCCCCTGAACAGCATCTGGCCACTCCTTTGGCCCATTAGTGGCTTATAAACAAGAAGCCCCTAGAGTGCAGCCTGGGTAACCCAATTCACTGTCCCTAAGGGCAAGGTCCTTGATGAGAGCTGTTCAGTGGCTGTGGATGCTAAAGATCACACTGATCTCTTTCAGATCTATCACTTAGATTATGAAAGTCATTCTCATTGCTTTCTTCTCCTCTATGCTGTTTTCCAAGCTAGAATGAGGTCAAGGCTTCACTACTTCATAATCTCAGATCAATTTACGATTTCAAGAATCAAAATCTTTACATATTGTACATTGTAGGTATAAGAAAAGAAGGGGAAGGACAAATTTTCAAATCCATCATCTCTGCATTAGGAAGAACATGGAGTAGCACAAAAAGTAAGCACGTGACTTGAAGTTAATCAGATCTCAGTAAGAGTCCTAACTCGAACATTCAAAACACTTTCAACTTTTATTTCTATTGTCACTACTATTATTTTAATATTGGGCATGTTTCAGTTTCCTCATCTATGGCGCAGGTATTACAATTTCTATTTTAGGGTTGCTGAGACTTTACATAAATGATACTGCTCAGTGCCTAATACGTGACACACTAAATAAGCAGAGGTAATGAGAATGATGTTGACTAATTATTGCTACTTTTATTATTGTGATGATAGCAATCCCTAATGATAGTGTACAACACTTGTGAGAAAAAAAGTCCATTATCCACATATATCATGGCACCACAGATGAGCATTAGAAACAAAAGTAAAAGCTTTTGTAAAAGTAAGGAGCAAAAGCTTTTTAATAAAGTCAAGGCCACATTGATAGGGATCCTGTTAGGAAAGCACAGATGTGTTCAGGCCATAGAAATTTTTTGTTTATCTAAATGTGAAGAGAAATTCTCTATCAGATGAAATTTGGTAAGTGCTTATAACACCAAGATAAATAGACACAAAGACTTAAAATCGGGAAGCACAACCTAGATATAAACACCACAATCTCATCTTTTATGTCGCTTAAATAATTAAAATGCTTCTCATTGAATAATGAAGTTATTTAAGGAGAAACATCAGAAGAGCATTCAGCCAGCAGATCTAACTGTTTTTGCCTCGAGTGACATGTTCCCAGCAGTAGGTTAGATTATGCCTTTATAAAATGTGTTCTGTCATTTTTTTGTGTTGTTATTTTTGGCAGATAGTTAGAAAAATTATCTATCTATGTGGTGTGAAATCTCTGGATGAAAATAAGGGAGTGAACCCTAACACAGGTGAAGCCCTCCAACAATTACATGCCAAACCTAACCAGACCAGATGGATGAAAGTGACACTCACAAGAGGAATTATAACAAGTACAGGGATTTTAACACTCCAATGCCAGAAGTTTTGCTTTTATCATATGCTTTGAGAGAAATTGTAACTGCATAAAGGGCATGATACAGAGTAAAATTTTTGCCCTATGTCATCATTTCTTTAAAAATAGTGTTTTCATAGGTGTCTTCTAAAGGAGATTCCATGGTGAGTTAAGTTTGGAAAACACTAAAACAGATTTTACTTATATTCCCATCTGGTATCTCTACTAGCCAACGTTAAAGATGCTGCTGACCACAGTTGTCATCTATTTCTTTCTTTATAGCTGGGTGTAAGGTGCAGGTTATACCACATCCCCAGCCTTTGCAGTTTGGTATGGCCATGTGGCTCAGCTCCCCCAAATGGAATGCGAGTTAATATCATGTTTATTAGTTAATGACCTGAACCATGAAACCTCCCCTGATCACTACTCTACGTGCTTTCCCATTTCCTGCCAAATAAATGACAAGTCTTCTTTTGAAAATGGCAGAACTGCTGTCATTTTGGGTCCTAGAATGAGTCCAGAACAGAGAGCAGAACTTCCTCTTGTCTATTTCTTTTCACTACATACACAATTAAAAAAAATCTAAATAATGTTTCTCAATTGAAACTTTTATTCAAAGTCACATTCTTGGCATTAGGCAGGCACATTTCTGAGTTTTTGACTTATGCACACTACAATTTATTTGGTTAAACATCATATGCACTGAACATCGGAAAAATGTCCACATGCAAACATCGTTTTTGCCAATTTCACATTAATTAATAGAGGAATTATATGGAAACAACTTTCTTTGGGTTGCATATAACTTGATCACTAATCAACGGGATACAATTCAAAGAAGCTGATCTGAAATAAACAAAATTGAACCTATATTTATTTCAGAATGGTGAAAGCCCATTGAATTACAGCATATAATAGCATTCAGTATTTTTATACTTCACATGTTTAACCTCTTACAGTTATTGCCAAAGTAGTACATAATAAGCTGGGTTCTCGATTAGCAACAGCTTTTGGAAGAACAATGAATTTAGCTAGCAATTATCTGAAGACCATTAAATACTGTATCCCAAACCAACCACTGACTTTCATGCTAAAACTATTAATTAATAAGCATTAAATGTATTGACTCATAAATAGGCATCTCTTTCATAAGATTTTAAACGTCCTCAAAACAATATATAGTAATAACTCTATTAGAGTTCTGAGGAAAAAATGAGTTTCCATAAAAATATTCCATCATTTATCTAACTGTGAATACCTATTGAGATCACTAGGTATTTATTTCTTTGTGTGTGTGTGTGTGTATAATGTGTGTGTATGTGTGTGTGTGTGTGTGTGTGTGTGTATATAAAATTTTCACTAATGTAAATGTTCAAGATTGATTACAAATTAGCACACAAATTAAAGTGATTTCTTGTGGACATTAAGAGAGAGGAGTAATTTCTTATTATAAGGCAGGTATATGCACCTATGTTTGGTTAGATACAACAAACACTTTTACATCTGGTGCTGCATTCAAGAGGCTTCTGGTAGCTAACGTGATGAGAAAGAGTCTGAAGCAGAATCCTAGCTCAGTAAGAAGTAGTGTTGGCATTTTATAGTGATGGTGGTCTTGAGTACCTGGAACCATAATTGATGGTATGCTGAGGGCCTGCTCCTATAAATAATAAACTAAATTCTGCTCTAAGTAAGTAAACTCTTCATTAAATGATATAGTTATTCTGGTATCTAGTTATGTAAGATTAAACTCATTTTTCTCTGACAGTTTGCCAAAACAGTATATTTAAAACATATGGAAGATTTGGGTTACCAACTTTTTACTGGTATTAGGATATTATCTTGGAATACTAAATGATGTAATGTAGTCTCCCCACTCCCACCCCCTTTGCTCTGTATGAGCATTTTTCCTATTTGGTAACAGTCATCTTTTTCTTTAGGGTCGAATGGTGTTAATATAGAAGAAAAGCAAAGAGAAAGATGAGTCAATACTGAGAGTTTGGCCTTTTAAGTCTATATCAGAAAAACACCCCTGAAAGACCTAGTATTTTAATTTTCAAGTACTTGAGTATTATTTTGGGGGAAGATAAAGGTAATTGGGGTCTCATTCTAAAATAGCATGACAAAAACAACTATGAACAATAACTGACTAGAGACTAAATAGTTCAGACACAAAAGACAGAGGTTGAAAGGCATGAGAAGGGAGACTGGCCATGAAAAATCTAAAGGGGAGCTGGCTTTGAGAGACTTTCCGGTCCTGCCTGGGCATTACCTCCACAGCCAACAGGAAGCAGCACACCTGTCAATTACCCAAAAGGAGTCCTTTCCTATTCAAGGGATGCTTTCCTTCTGTGCCCCCAGAGTCATATTGGTTGTCCTTTCCTTTACCAGTCCTTTGGGAGCATTCTCCTCCACACCTGCCTGTCCTTGGCCTTGGAATTTTCTTGACAAGCAATTCTGACAGATTTTTTCTTATCCCTCTGCCCACCTTATAATTGCAAAAAAAAAAAAAAAAAAAAAAAAATCAGGTATCTTGCAAGCCACTTGTTATCAGTTACGGTAGAGTATTTACATCAAAAACACTGGCAAATGCTATGAATACTCCTGTCTGTCATCTCTCCGGTATAGATGATGGTGGAGCCATGGACAAATACAAAGGCATGGAAGAGAAGGAAAGCCCCTTAGTACTGCCTTTACACAGAACAGAGATAAATAGCAGCAGTTAAAGACATCTCTCCTACTATTTCTAAGTCAAATACGTATCACCAATAATTATTCATTGAAAGTTTGATTATAAATGCATTCTAATTAAGAAAAAAATATTAAATTACCTGTAGATGCTTTTCAACACTAAATTCCTTGGGAAAAAAAAAAGACTGAGAATTGTTGTTTCAAATAAAATGAAAGTACAATAAGAAAATAATCTATTCCTAAAAAACATAAGACCTGATTAAAAATGGAGAATGAACCTAGATAAACATAGACTGGATAAAAAATAATCTGACTCCCATACTACATAATTGCCCTCACTAAGAAATCTGAATTTTCTTTTCCTCTGTCCTTTGAAACTGTTCAAGCAAAAGACCATTAACAGCCTGATGATCCTGCAAAACATGTTTACCTCAGGAAAATTGTTGGGCAATATGGAAACCACAGGAGTGGGTTAAGCTGCCCACTCAAACTCTCTATGGTGCCTTCAATTTAAGGTTTAGCGTATCAGAGCTGAAAAATGTGACCCCCTATTGTGTTTCTAGGAAGTCAAGTATTCAAAAGTCTGTGGACCTCATTTCCTTAGTTTCTTATTAATGATACGACACTACTGTGACTTTTGAAAGTTGTGATCCCCACAATCTCCCAGAGGTCATTTGTAACTACATCTCCTATGAGCTGTGAGGCCTTGCCATCCACGGAATAAAGTTGATCGGCTGACAGTAATGAGACAAATATGTATTAGCTTCATGCCTCAGAAACTGCAATGCCCCTAGTGAATCCTTGACATTTACTGTGTGCAATGTCCCCTGGTGTAAAATGCAGTTTTAAAAACAACTGGAACGCATGAACATGCTGGCAATGCCTGTGCCAGCCATGAACTGACTTGTTTAAACGACGTTATAACCTGTTCCTTGAGTACTGATTAGAAAGTGTGAATAAAATAGCTGCAGATACTTGAAAGAAGTGTTTACCACCAAACTATCCTTTTACAATAGTTTCTTTTTATTTGAATCAGGACTCAGGACAACACCATTATAAAAACAAACAAACAAACAAACAAAACCTGGTTTTTAGGTATGCAAACATTTTGCAAAACTGGTCTTTATAAGATAAACCTGACACCATCACTCTCCAAAGCACTTAGAATAAAATCTAAAATTTATATTCTTACAACTCTGACATCTCTATGAAACTCTCTATGATCTAGCTACTATCTAACTCATCCAAGATATTTTTCCACGTCTGTCCAGTATCTTACTATACTCCATATAGTCTTCTCTCTCTCTGGCTCTAACATGCTAAGCCCAGCCAGCTTCCAGGAGTTGGCATCTATCTACAAGCCTTTCTCTGCAATGCTCCTCCCAGCCACCAATTTTGGCATGGTTGGACCCTTTTCTTTCTTCCACACATAGTTCAGATTTCTTGTTTTCAGAAAGACTTATCTGGATCACTCAGCTAGCATGGCCATTGTCACTCATTCTTTATCACCTTGCCTTGATTTATGTACTTCATATCACATTTTATTTTATTTTATTTTTGCTTATTTTTTATTTCAATAAAACGTGAGCTCCAGAGACTAGTAGCCCTCATTTGCCTTTGGGCCGTAAACAAGTTGCTCTGATCCTTACTTATTTTGAGAATATCCTGTTTTCTACTGAGCATGTCTGTTTGCAAGTTCATTGAAAAGTACTTTCAAAATCTTGGTGAAAGATTATAGAATTTATGAATAATGGAATCAGAAAGACTACATAGTCCAATCATATATTTTAAAGTTAAAATGTGGAATTCAAATGGTGGACTCAGACCCTCATTTCTGGCTCCTATTTCAAAGTGGTCTCTGACATATCACAATCTATTATGAACATTTACTGTTAAATAGACTTTAGTAAAAAAAAAAAATAAATTATATATATATATGTGCATATGTATACATACATATATATATATATATATAATATTAAATTTACCTAAAATTATTGAAATGTTTTAAAATTAGATGTAACTTTTTTTTTTTTTTTTAATTCTGACCAAAACCAAAACTAAAACAAAACATTTTTGGGGGGTAGAGAAAAAAATCTTATGCTTAGGTGTAAGTTTTTCCCACCTATTTATCTGACCTATATGGGATTCCTCAAATTATTTCCATTTTCATTTTGAAAGGTCTACTTAACAAAATTCCCATTTATTCATACATTCATTCACCCATACCTCAATGCTTATATAGCACTGTGGTAGGCAAAGCAGAGGATAAGAATTTATGGACACAAAAAAATCTCCCATAAACTGAGGTGGCAAGAATGACACATAGGTAATGATGAAATAACTAGGATAGCTAGCAGCAAAGTCACAAAAACCCTTATATTCATCAAATGTAAGAGTTCATTTTTAAAATGGCTACTTGTCAGAAATTTTGGTAGATCTCCAATTCTCCCTGAAAACTCTGGATTAGAATTTATATTTTATAGAAATAGAAAACTGCGAATCAATAAGGTGATGAAACTTGTCTGAAGTAACACGGCTTGTTAAGAGCAAAGCTGGGAATCAGCCTCTAAAAACCATTATCCTTATCCAGCATCACTGGTTTTTTAATCCATGTGCACAGAGGCTGCTGGAACATTGAATTGTGGATGAGTTTAGTGAATGCAGCTCCACACACTTAACCATTTTCAACTAGAGTCTCTCAACAATTCTCTAATTTATGAGGCATGAAGACTGCAGGCTATCTTCTGTGTGTGTCACTGTTCTAGGCAGGCACTATGTGAATTAGGTGTTCATATAGCTCTGACTGGCATGCATCTTTCATTATTCAAATTAAGAACCTGAATGATGAAAAACAGGTTTTACAGAACAAATGTAAGTACCGTGTAGGCAAAATGGTTAAAATCATGAAATGCACAGGAGTAGAATTAATAAAAGTAGTTTTGGGCAATAAAAGACTTTGGACAGAAATCCTTAGAAGTATAAAGAGAGATGATCACAGGTAGAATTATTATGAATAACTTTTACTAGGACCAAATCTAATTAACAGCTGTATACTGAACTTGGTGTAGTGTGCTGGCTGATTTCCACTCTGATAGGTCAGGTTCCCAGATCTGAATGAGCAGTGCTCATGCATACCAACAGTCAAATATTTAGAAAGTAAAAACAAACAAACAAACAAACAAACAAACAAACAACTATCCCTGACTATCACCTTAGAGAGGAATGCAAAGGGGCTGAATCATGTTTTAAGCACAGTTGTTGCAGGTCTTACGTGAGACCCTTTCCATGTTGAATCTTATACTATCTACCTACAAGATAGCAGCCATTTATTTGCATTTTATAGATTTGAAGAAGAGAAAAATCTTTGCCTAAGATTAAGCAGCTATTTTTTTTTCTTTAGGTGACCTCACAGATTGCAAATACCTTATCAGCTTATGATCCCTTATTTTTAAGGGATATTTTAAGCCTATAGAACCTGGTCTTAGGTGGCCTCCCTTCCAAGTACTAACCAGGCCCAACCCTGCTTAGCTTCTGAGATCAGATGGGATCAAGCTTATTCAGGGTAGCATGGCCATAGACAGAGGCTAATATTTTTTATAGGTCACTTCTTACTGCCATATTTGCTACCTAGAATCCATTATTCTTTTTTTCTGCTAACACCACCTTATATTTATTTGGGGAGCTACCCCTCTTCAAATGGTAGTCCACATCCTACCCTTGAGAAGTGTGTGAAAACATATTATGCTTCTCTGGCCATTGTGGTGCCTTTCTAAAAGATTGTTACTACAGCTAAGGCAATTCAAAGTTAAATGAAGCTTCTGCTTGAGTAACTGAGAAAGAAATAAGCTCTCCTCTGCAAGAATTAAAAGTAGAAGGATGTAAGTCTGATACTACTGGAGACCTATATATAGAAAGTCCCATCTCCAAATATGCTGGACAGCAGGAGTTATACAGAGAACAAAGTTTTAGAAATCAGTATGAAGTCATAAAACTTGCCCTGAATTTTTCAAGTCTATTGGCTAACATGCTCACTTATTTACTTAAACCAGATTGATTGATATTTTCTGCTACTTATAACCAAAGGAGTCCTGAATAGTGGTGCTTGGAAATGTGTGGACGCATTGTTGGCTGCCACTATATGAGTTCTGCTGGCATTAGTGAGCAAGGACCAAGGAGGCTTAATGTTTTATAAAGCTGAAGGAAAATTTTGCAGAGGGAGAACCTGTTCTACTCCAAATGACAATATCGTTCCCTAGAGAATCATTGGGTTAGGTGAAGAGAAATGCATATCATGTGGAAGAAATCTTGCAAATAATAGTATGTACATAAGAGAAAAAATATATATATATATAAAGTTTAGGAGATAATGAGGTTACTGATAAGACTACAGGGGCCTTTATATATAGCAGTAGGTAGAAGTAACTCTAAAGGATTTGCTGTTGACAGTATATAAAAACTATGCACTTTATCTCAAGGTAATGGGGAGTTGTGGAAGATTTTTGAACAATAGTTATATAATAAATGACAGTGCTACTATCAAAAAATAGAAAACAGTAAGTATTGGCGAAGATGTGGAGAAATTGGAACACTTGTGCACTATTGATGGGAATGCAAAGTTTAACAGCTGCTGTGAAAAAACAGTAGGAAGGTCCCTCAAAAAATTAAAAATATAGTTTCCCTATGACCCAGCAATTCCACTTCTGGGTATATATCCAGAAGGTCTTAAAGAGAATCTTGTACATTCATGTTTATAGTAGCATTATTCACAATAGCGGAAATGTTAAAGCAACCTAAGTGTCCATTGATGAATGAATGGATAAGCAAAATATGGTATCTACATACAGTGGAATATTATTCAGCCTTAAAAAGTAAGGCTGTAATGGCATTCTGTAATATGCTACAACATGGATGTATCTTGAGGACATTATGCTAAGTGAAATGAGCTTGTCACAAAAAGAAAAATACTGTATGATTCCACTTACATGAGATACTTAAAATAGACAACACAGAAAAGAAATAGAAAAGACAGAAATTAAAATTGTGGTTGCCAGGCACTAGATGTAGGGAAGAAAATGAAGTGTTTTTCTAATAGGCATAAATTTTTGGTTTTACAAGATGAAGAGTTCTGGGGATGGATGGTGGTGATGGCTCTACAACAATATGAATATATTGAATACCGCTGAACTGTACATTTAAAAATGGCTAAAATAGTAAATTTTGTTATGTTTATTTTAACACATTAAAAAAAGGAAAAAAGAAAATAAAAGCAGTGTTATAAGATAACTCATTTGGAAGAAGTACAGTGGATAAATTACAAAGCAGAGAGACAGAAGGCAGAAAGACTAATTGGGTAGCCAAAAACACTCATAAAATTTTTTTATAGAAGAAACAGTGTACTTTAAGCACAATTTTGTGTGTGTGTGTGTGTGTGTGTGTGTGTGTGTGTGTGTGTGGCTGTTGTTTTCCAAGCATGTTAAGATTAGATATATTTTTAAAATGAAAAAAAATTTTGGACCTTTGGGAAGAAGTGCATGCATGTGTACATGTGTGTGTTTACAATAAAAAAAATCCAAATTAAGACTCTGATCAAACACAGAAATGATAGCCATTTTCTTAGCCTAGATAAGACCATTGGTATTTGATTAGAACTACAAAGCTGTGAAATGACTGAATATGAATTGGAAAACTTCATACATCAGATATTAATCCAAGTTTTAACTTTGACAATATGCTTTATACAAAATATGTAGAATGAGGCAAAATATAATATACTTAATGAATATGTATTTATAAAAATATATATTTTAGTTTCTGTCTATAGAGAGGATAACTTGCTTGCTTAGTTCTTCCTCACTAGTAAAGTGATATAATACATGTCTGTGAGTTTTATTGACTTAGAGATGCCTATTCTTCAGACATTCCGACATGGTGTATGCTTTGCTTTTAATAATTAGCATTTTTATCTGCCAGAATATATTTTAATCACCAGCAACAACTCTATAATTGAAACACAAAACTGGAATTACGACATTTTGTTTTATTTTGGAAAAGTTTAATTATTGAGACTATAAATTTTAAGCAAATAGTTAACTAATCATTTTGATTACTGTTAAGGACTAAAGGTTTATATTTCCTCTAAAACCTAGATGTTGAACCTATAACTCCCAATGTGACTGTATTTGGAGATGGGCCTCTAAGAAAGTAATTGACCTTAAGTGAAACCAAAAGGATAGGGCCTTGATTCCGTAGAATTCGTGTCCAGATAAGAAGAAACATCAGAGCGCTCTCTACGCACACACCAAGGAGAAAAAACCATGTGAGGACATAGTAAGAGGTGGCTACCTACAAATCAGGAGGAGAGTCTTCACCAAGAACTGAATTAGCTGGCATCTTGATCTGGGGCTTGTAACCTCCAGAAGTGAAAGAAATATATATATATTTTTTGTCTTTTAAACCACAAAGTCTATGGTATTCTGTAATGGTAGCTTGAACAGACTAATACAATCACTCTAAACACATAAAAAATAGAGGTAGGTTGAAAAAATGACATAAAGACAGACCAAAGAAACAGAGTGATTTCTGTGGTCAGTTTTTACAATAAAATGCTCAGGGAGATAAATTATGAATTCTGTGATCAAGCAAATATGGAACAAGGAATAAAACATTATTACCAATATTGAGGACAGGGTATGCAAAGAATTCTTATTAGAAACAGATTTCTTTCTGATATATTTTCTGCCTCTAATAAGAATATATGGTCGTTATCATATAATATCTTGTAGCAAGATTTTCTATTCATATTATAAGTTTCTTTTCTACTAGTTTTCAATCTGTTTGGGGTCAACAACTCTATTTATGTCTGTATTTATATCCACATTCACGTTTATATGTCATAAAGACTTGACGATTGTCCCTAGTTTTCAATTCATAAATATATATTGATAGATTCATAAATCTAAAAGCAAGCAGATTGCATCATAGTGTTATTATTCATTCCCTTGTCTATATACCTACCTGACTACAAACTTCTTAAAAGTGAAGACTGATTTTCACCATGGAGAAGATATGAGCTAATGAGTGTAAATAACATAATAAATCAAACTGTGAACGGGAACCTATGAGATGAGTGAAAGAGACTACTTTCTTGAATGAAAAATTAATTGTGAAAATGTCTCTACAGTTGGAAGCCAGGAACAAGGAAGCATAAAGAATGATGAAAACAAACAAACACTGTAGAAGAGACTAAAAGTTAAGATCCTTTGTTGAAAAACTTTGGTATTATAGTTGTGTATTATAGAACCATGAACATTCAGGGCAAGATACATTAATATTGAACTCTAAAAAGAGAAATGGAAAATTATACACATACATACACACATATTGCATAATATACATATACATAGACAAGGGTCCTCATTGCCCTTATTTTCAAGCACTTACAGAACATGATTGTTTCTGTTTAATTATTTAAAAGTATCTTAAAATACTAGAGACAAGGTTGTTATACAGTGTAGGAGTCTATAAGGTTTCTGAAAAATACTTTCTCCTTCTAATTGTCCGACACACCAAATACATGAGCCTCGCTCATCTCAAAACATCTGTTCCTTTAATGTGTTTTGATCAAAGCCAACCAATAAAGATAAACATAATTAACAGCCTTCTACACTGCAGGACCAGACAGTTAAAGACAACAGTAACCACTAAACAGAGAGAAACCTCAGACCCCACATCACCCAGTGCTTTAGAAAATTTTCAAGGGCAAATGTACTTGGCATTGAATTTAGGTTTGAATGGAAATGTTATCTCTCCAATGTGGCAGTTTGAAGGATAATTAAAAGGCACTGGAATAAAAATTGCATTTTATAAAATCTTAGATTTGGTCATGCAACACAATGCCAGTACAAGTGGGCAACAG
Source organism: Cynopterus sphinx (assembly GCA_030015415.1). Lineage (NCBI taxonomy): Eukaryota > Metazoa > Chordata > Mammalia > Chiroptera > Pteropodidae > Cynopterus > Cynopterus sphinx. The sequence continues at coordinate 9,132,599 of CM057387.1, forward strand.
CTTTTTCTAAAGGAAAAAAGAGAGAATTTATGAAGAACAGAAATGAGAACTGGGAGTGAATCAAGGAAGGGAAAAAAGATAAAGGAAGAAAACAGCAAAAGTCAGGATTCTACTAGAGTATGCCAAAGGTCAAATTATGTTTAATAACCTTTCTAATTTTATGAGGTATAAATATGATGATAGTCATGTCATGACATCATTTAGCCCCAGAATTGAAAGAGTGCTTGGTCATTTAGATAATGGAGCTGAGGCTGGTAATAGGATGAAACCTATAGTGAAGGGTGACAGGTTACTTCTTTTAGGATCATGGGCTCCTTCTTAGTGCTGCATAAAAGGGATTATTATATTGGCTTTCAGAAGTATCTTGACATTTCCATTAAAATCATGACTTTGACAGGTTTATGTATTCAGCCCCTTTCATTTGCATGGGATTGAAACTTGACATTAGAAATCCTCAGACCAAATGCATTTTAAAACACCACACATACTTGCATATTTATGTGTTCACACAGTAAATGCAACATGTAAGCCTACCGAGTGCATATCAATTTTTAATAGTCCTTACATCTTATAGTGTTTATTGAATTGCTCATTACTTTGGTAGGTACTAATCTACCAAAATGATGAAAAATATTTAAAGAGTTAGGATGGATGTGTTCTGCATGAAAGTTATATATTTGATGATAGCCAGGATACCTGGTGCTTAACAAGTATTCTGAGCTTCTAGTGCAATTTTTAATTAGTAAAGCCAATTATATAATTTTAATGTGTTATTAATTTTTATGTCTTTTCATTTTTACCTTAAGGGCTATGCATTTTATTTAAAAACATCAAATTTCGTTCATTTAAAGTCTCCCACACACACTCATGTGTCAGATGGTTTCTAGATTTATCAGGGTGATCACAAGTTATATAAATGTCTAATTACCATGTTGTATACCTGAAATTAATATAATTTTGTATGCCAAATGTAACTGATAAATAAAAAAATAATCTGGATTAAGTGTAGATAATTTATTTATTATTTATGGCTACAACAACAGATTTGAGTAGTTATAACTAAGAGTATATGCCCTGAGAAAACAAAAATATATACTATTTGTCTCTTTAGTTAAAAAAAGCTGAACTCTTGCTCTAAAGTACAGATTCTGTGTATCTGGGTGACATATGATAATATTATTAAACATGAAGACACCTGGCTAAATAAAATTATTTAATGTTCTTTAGAACTTTGGATACCTAAGATAGGTAAACAAATAAATAAAGCAGAATTATTTTTATTTTGTTTCACATTAGTAAAAGTTGCATATCATAAACAAACATCCCTAACATATTATTTTGTTAAATTCTTAGGTTATTACATGAGGACTTTAGAATGGTGTTTAAATCTATGTGAAGTCACCCTGTGGAAGCAAAACTGACTTCTCGTTTACTTGGGTTTTCACATAATGATGCTGTTCCTCAGAATCTCTGAAGTCTCTGGTTTGGAGTGGGCTCTTTGAAACTTCCCTTTTTTCAGAATAAACATTCCCAAATTGCTCACTTCAACAGATATTTGACTAATGTAACAAATTCTTTCCAGGACATGGTCATAGAACTAAAATAGAAATTGTTGATAAGTAGAAATTACCTATCACAAAGTCTGTGAAGTTTACTCCAGAGAAGAGAAGAAACAGCAATACTTTGGGCTACTATACTTAAATTACTGTAGCTGATTAGAAGATAGCCAATAATAGGAAGTGGAGAAAAGGAAAAACTACTGCCACAATTTCTGAATTAGGGAAAAGACAAAGGACCTCAAAAATCCGGGAAGGCATTAACATAATGTAGCAGAATATAATGATGGCTGTTCATAATCAGTTCTGAGTCAGAGAGAAAAGAGATACTTATCTTAATACTCTATGTTTAATAATAATAAAAAATGTAGTAATGCTTGACACATTTCAGAAGGATTTCTATCAAAATGCTTAGTTTTGCTTCTAAAGAGAAATGCTTTAGTTATATGAAATATACAAATATCTTTGCAGACTCTGTTGGGTATAAGTGATATCTCTATTCTAAAATAATATTAGAAATAGCATACTTGTACTCATTTTAATCAGCAGAATCAGTGGTCAAGAAAGAGGTGTTATCGCATAGGAAAGAGCAAAAGTCTCTTGTGAAACATATAAACGAACGGTTTACCAAAGTACTTTATTTAGCTTTACATTTAATTTTCAAATTGATTAATTTTCATGATGACTATAAGAATTACAATTCACATTATACCAAGCAAAAAGACAATGTGACAAGACCTATTAAAAAAGGTTTAACACATTTTTAAAAATGAAGTTATCAATTATCTCGATAGATGTAGAAAAACCTTCTGACAGAATTCAACATTTATTTATGATTTAAAAAAACTCCCAACAAAATGGGTATGAAGAGGACATATTTCAACATAATAAAGGCTGCATATGACAAACTGATAGCCAACATTGTAGTTGACACTAAAAAGTTGCAAGTTTTTTTTTTCTAAGATGAGGAACAGACAAGGATGCTTACTCTCGCCACTTGTATTTAGCAGTACTGGGAGTCCTGGCCAGAGCAATTAGACAAAAAAGTAAGAAGTGGTATCTAAATTGAAAAGAAGAAGTAAAGTTGTTGCTATTTCCCAGCATGATTTTACATTTAGAAAACCCTAAAGATTCCAAAAAACTATTAGAACTAATGAACAAATGAACTAAACTTGCAGGGTACAAGATCAATATGCATAAATTTATTGTGTTTCTATACACTAATAACAAACTACCAGACAGAAAAAAATTTTAAAATAATTCCAATTATAATTCTATCAAAAAGAATGAAATACCTAAGAATAAATTTAACCAAGAGGGTGAAAGACTTGTACACTGAAAACTATAAGACACTGATGCAAGATATTTAAGAAGATACAAATAAATAGAAAGATACTCCATGTTCATGGACTAGAAGAATTAATATTGTTATAATGTCTATACTACTCAAAGCAATCTATTCAACACAATTCCTATCAAAATTCCAATAGTATTTTTCAAGGAAATGGAACAAACAATACTAAAATTTGTTTGGAATCCCCAAAAAACCTGAATAGCCAAAGCAATATTGAAACAAAACAAAACAAAACAACAACAAAAACAACAAAAATAAAGCTGGATATATCAGGAGTGATTTCAAACTACATTGCGAAGTTGTATAATAAAAGTAGCATGACAGTGATGTAAAAACAGGCACATAGATCAATGGAACAGAATAAAGAACCCAGAAATGCATCACACACATATTCTCAATTAATTTATAACAAAGGAGACAAGAATATACAATGGGGAGAGGATACCTTCAATAAATATTTTTTGGAAAACTAGAGAGCCACATACAAAAGAATAAAACTAAACTTCTTATAGACAAAAAAATAAAAGTTCAAAATAAAGAAACCTGATACCACACAACTCCTAGAAGAAAACAGATGATAAGCTCCTTGACAATAGTCTTGGCAATGTGTTTTTTAGATCTGAGTCCTAAAGCAAAGGCAACCAAAGAAAAAATAAACAAATGGTACTATATCAAACTAAAAAGCTTCTGCATAGCAAAGAAAACCATAGATGAAATAAAAAGTCAACCTATTGGATGGGAGAAAATATTTGCAAATTGTATGTCTGGTAGGGGGTTAATATCCAAAACTACACAGAACTCATACAACTCAACATCAAAACAAAACAAAACAAAAGAAACAAACAAAAAACCAAGTCTAATTAAAAAATGGGAAGAGGATCTAAATAGATATTTTTTTCCAAAGAAAATATGGCCAACAGACACATGAAGAGATGTTCAAGATCACTAATTATCAGGAAAATGCAAATCAAAACCACAATGAGATATTATATCATACTTTGCTAGAATGGCTATTACCAAGAAGACAAAAAATGACAATGTTGGTGATGATGTGGAGAAAATAGCACCCTCATGCACTGTCGGGAATGTAAATTGGTATAGTTTCTATAGAAAGCAGCATGGAGTTTCCTCAAAAATTTAAAAATAGAGCTACCATACAGTCCAGCATCCACTACTAAGTATTTTTTATCCAGAAAAGTAAAACAAAACAAACAAAAAAATACTAATTCAAAAATATGCATGCACTCCTATTAACAATGCAGTGTTATTCACAATAGCCAATTCTATTATGCTTAGTAGAATACTACTCAGCCATAGAAAAGACTGAATTTTTTTTCATTTGTGAAAACATGGATGGATCTTGAGGGAATTATGCTAAATGAAATAAGTCAGAAAAGACAAATACTGTATGATTTCATTTATAGGTAGAATCTAAAAACCAAAATATATAAACAAAACAAATCTAGGCAAAACTTATAGATGCAGAAGACAGAATCATGGTTAGTAGAGGGGAGGGTGGTGAGAGAAATTGGTGAAAAGGGTCAAGAGTTACAAATTTCTAATTACAAATTAAATAAGTCATGGGGATATAACATACAACAGAGTGACTGCTGTCATTAATATTACAGTGCATACTTCAAAGTTGTCAAGAGAATAAACCCTAAAAGTTGTCATCACAGGGGAAAAAATGTTACTTTCTATAGTGACGGATAACTAGACATATTGTGTCGATCGTTTTGCAGTGTCTACAAATATCAAATCATTTTGTTGTATGCCTGAAACTAATATATCGTTACATGTCAATTATATTTTAATTTTAGAAAAATTGCCCAGAATGCCTTCTACTTACCTATGGGGTCTTTAGATACATCTTAAGTAATGTATAGTATGTATCTCACATTTATTCAAATAAATTGGTTTGAAATTCTGTCAAAGTGAATAGTCTATTGCTTGTCTGTTAGAATAAAACATGTTGCATTGCATTCTAGCATGAGCACCATTTTAGCATTCAGCTAGTGTTTTCTTCATGGGCTGTAACTGGCTCATTCAACAGGCTGAAATGGGCTAATTTACAATAGTCTGAGAAAGGAAAAGGGGGGCCTAATTGTCTTCAAAGAGGTATTAAGAATGAAATGAAAATACAGAAAATTAGGAATTGAAGAGGTGTCTTTTTGAGCTGTCACAGCCTACTGTCTGAGGACTCGTACCAGTAATTTGTGAAGATGTGTGCCTATTCAATTGCTTTGTGCACAAAGCCAGTCCAGTGAGTGATGACTTCAATACCAGCTTGGACTTGAGTGGATTAGGTGCTAAGTGGGTTTAACAAAATTACCCAGAGAATTACATCATATTCCTCCCACTCCTTGTGACAAAAGCTATTATTCCCATGGGGTTCTGCTGAAAATGAAGTGGTCACGAATATGCAAGGAGTTAATGGTTACAGACATAAGAATAGAGAAAAAGGGGATCCTTATGATTAGCCCTCATATTCTGAAAAATTGAGGAGAGTTTTGCTTAAAATGGAAGTGCTGGCTTAAAATTGTGTAATGTAGTTATATTTACGCTCTAGTGAATTTTGTAAGATTATCCTTAAAACTTGCTACTCGTATATTCAATTTTGGAGTTCCATCAGAAATAAATAAGAATCAGTAAAAATGATTCTTATATGATGACTACAGTTAACAATACTATACTGCATATATGAAAGTTGATAAGAGAATAGATGTTGAAAGTTATCACAAGGGAAAAAATTAACTATGTGAGGTGCTTGATGTTAACTAAACTTATTGTGGTAATTATTTTGCAATATATACATATCAAATAATTATGCTGTTCACCTGTTTTAGGTGTACAATGTTGTCAATCACATCTCAATAAAATTAGACAAAAATTAAAAAGTAAAATCAAATAAAAACGGCTCCTTATCATTTTCTTTACTCCCTTTCTCCCTACTTTCTTCTTCTCTTCTTTATTCCTCTCTCCTTCTTCCCTCCTTCTACTTCTCCTCCTTTCTCTCTTCCTCCCTTTCCTTTTCCCTCTCTTCCTTCTTCCCTTGTCACCATGGCCAAGTACTGGACCATCACAGAATATGAAGATATATACACAGAGTACCTGCACTTATGCAGCACACCTAGGCAATTATAATACAGAAACAAAGAAATTCAGCAATAGCCAGGCTCTAAGACATCAAAAAAAACAAAACAAAACAAAACAAAACAGCTTTCTGTCTTAAGGTTATACAAATATCCATATCAGCCACTGGTCCAGTATGTGAGTATAAAACTGAAGGGGTTTAAAGTACCAAATGGTGGTTGAATAAGCCAAGTTGAGGTGTTTCTCTTTTAACCATACAACAAGGTGAGTTTTCATTAGGAAGATTGGTAACAATAAATAATATAAGCAAATTTAAAATATCTACATATCTAACTTAAGCGAGAGAACATCTAAAACAAAGTATTCCCTGTAGGATAATACATGCAATCTCACCAGCAGGGAGCAAGTAATATTTTCACCAATCTAGTTGAAGTCTATGCATATGGCAGATGATACCCAGATGGTATGCTCTGTTAATGGTCATCTTAGAAACATTCAGATATATGATAGATCTAGCCTTCTTAGGTTTCTATTTCTTAATCACCTATTAAACATTGTCACCTATTTTTGTGACTTTCTTAATTTTTATAGCTTATCAATTAATCAGAATTTAATGGTGTATTTTTTATGATGCTCAATAGAAAATAATAAAATATTTTAGTCACTGGCTTAACAATTAGGATTTTGATCATATTTGAACACATTGAGCCTAATGCATTTTCTTGAACCTAACAAATTAAAAAAAAATATTTGAATGATTTTTGAAATAAAAAAAAATGAACTAGTAAATAATCTTACTTATAATAAAAATTGGGAATACACATGAGAGAATGGAAAAATGTTTCCAAGTCTAATTGCTCAGAACCTGTGAGGTGAGCAGAGGGCAGAAGCAGGAAATCAAGCTTTTAGAAGAAAATTAAATATTTAGAGGAAATTTAGATTATTAACTTACTTGTGTTATTTTTAAGTCAGACCTTCAATTTCAATTAAGGGAAAACTTGCATTCTTATTTTCAATCCAAAAAATAAAGCCTTGTCTTCTATAATTACTTTCTTTTATAAATTGTGTATATGTGTATGCATGTTAAATAGATCATAGGTAATATTAAAAGAAAATGTCATAACAAATGGAAGAAGAAATGATTATTAGTGGGAATTCTGAAATACCCTCTCAGGAACATGCCCCAAAATAGCTTCTGGTTGACGGGGAATACAAATGCCAGCATTTTAACTGCTACTGACAGAAATCCCCTAGGGCAAGGCAAGTGATGAGCAGTGCTGGAGTGGGCAGAACACAGTTTTGGACAAATGCACAAATCCTTGTCAAATGTGGAAACTGCCCAGATGCATCCGTTTCTGTCTCCAACACTGCACCCAGAGCCCTACCAGACTGGATCAACTTAGAGTACAGACGTCAATGTCTTTGATGTATTTACTGATAACAGAAAGATCTTTGAGAAATCGTGACATTGGAAACATCACCAAACAGAACGTTCTGGGTTTGGCTGCCTCATGCTTTAACACATCTCCTCAAGTCATCTCTTGTTTTGATTCTCAATAAGCTCTCTATTGTCTGTGGAATAAAAATGATTTAACACTTTCCTTAATGTTGTTGTGAAAAGCACAAAATAAATTTTAGCAATTAGTATTATGTTTTTTTTTTCTGACAGTTTCTGGTAAATCATAAATGGAAAAACAGTAGAGTTCGAAATTTAATTTCATTTAACAATTCTGTTTTCCTAGGTTGGTAACAATCTTTATTTTATGCTTCTGTATAACTTCCCAATCATGAAGAAAATTTATCCAATAAATTATTGATAAATATTCCAATATCATTTTAGACTTATCAAAAAAATTGTAAGGATGTCAAAAACATTGAAAACAGTCTCAAAGTTATGCCACTAAGCTGATAACTACTACAATTTATCTGGAAGTATATGCATGAGGTAAACGAATATGCATTGAGTTAGGGAAATTCCAAACACTGAAAGCAAATAGGGAGATATCTACTGTTAAGACATTTCCAATATGACAGTTCAATAAGGTCTGAAATGCTCTTTATGTGATGAAAACACATGGCAAAGCAACTGTCAAGAATGTTTAGGATTCTGTTACTTTCCACTAACATTTTCACTGTAAATGAAAAGATTTCAGATCCTTTTTCCTTAAAAAAAAAAATTCTTCCTATTCCCAACCATCCTCCAAGAAGAGCACAGGATGGGGCAAAAGGAAGAGGAAAAAGAATCATATACTTATTACGAGAACTGGAGTCAATGTTGAGTTCACTTTCTGGTCCTACTGCTTGTTAATTCTGCAACCTTGGCTATTTATTTCCTCTCTTAAAAACTCAATTTTTCTCATCCATTGCACATTTGAATACAGCAGTGTGTGCTTTCTGTGTGACTAGGGTTTCTGTGAAGAAGGAATAATGAATATGGCACATGTTGAGCATGTCTGGTATGTGTTTGTTTCATGTTATATTGAATGATGTTAGTTCTATCACTGTGTTGTACTGAATGGCATTTTCACTATAGTTTCAACATTTATGAAAGTTTCTAAGAGCTGTGGTAAAATAAGCTTAGAAAACAATAAGTTAAAGAACATAGAAACTATATATTGACTGTAAGTCTTGAGATATTTAAGTTTTCAAGAATGTATCATAAACTTTGAGGAGAGAAAAAAGATGGAGGATTTTCCAATTTTATTTGAAATCCCTTCTTAATCTAGTGGGACTTAAATGCCACAGAACAAACTGTGAAAATGTCATACCTTTTCTCTGTAGTCATCCAATTGGATGTCCCCAGTTGAGTCTCAGCCTTTTAGTAAGTATCTCAGCGTGCTGTCAGATTTACCTCCAAAACTATAGTTCTTAAACTTATTTCCCATTAATTTAAAAACTTTCATCTGCTCCCTGTGATTATGGAATAAATTTAAACCCTTTAGCATGGCATTCAGACAGTATGGCTTTCATCTTTCCTTCCCATCTCTTTTCCCAGGCACAATGATGTCTTCTAAAGGCAGTATGCATCCTTGCCTTCTCATACTATTTCCTATAATGAATACACACTATTTTATCATCTGACTAAACTTATCTCTTAAGAAATCGCTCATATGTCCACATCTCTGGTAAGCTTCACCAGTACCATTTTCTTCTAAGACATAACCTTTGAACTTCTATAACATTCTTTTTATAGCTCAACTATAGCAATTTATTAAAATATATTAATATTATTGTTGTGTCTGAACCCATTTCTCCTACTTCTTATAAGCATAGAGAGAAAGCAGAATGTGTCTTATCATCTTTTATCTTTAAAAGCTAAAATGATGCCTGGCCTCTAGTAGGTGCTTAGGAAATTAACTTTGAAAAACTGGGGACATTAGAAAAATATGTCAAAGCACAGATGCTGTTACTGTGGAATACAAAAAATATTTCCACATATAGAAGAGAGACGTCTACTATTACTGCTCTACTAAAACACAGATGTGCTTCAAGGCAGATGACTACAGGTATGCTTGTCTGAACATAATAAGAGCAAGTCAATCAAATTATGTCAGCTTCTCCTAAATCCTGTGTGTTTCTTAGTTCCCTGTCAGTAGAAGAATTGGGATGGTCATAGGCTATGTGAATCACAAGAGCATACAGTTTATGTCTATTGGAAAAACATAAATATAATCTACATGCAGGCATTATTTCACAATCAGTTTTTGTATTTAACAAATGCTATTGATTAAAATGCTCTCAAATTGTAGAAAAAAATATACTATTTGATTTAAATCAGGGGGTTATTTGTCTCATTACAGTAAAAATAAGCTTCATTTGAGAAACATAGCAACATATATACACACAAAAATTATATGTGTGTATGTGTGTGTGTATATATGTATATATATGTAAAAATATATGTATATATTTTTTTTCTAAAAGAAAAACTACATTTAAAGTGTTTTCAAATTGGCTGGGCCTTCTGGAGCTTTCACCACAATCAGGAAGAATATAAAGACTGTTTCATAGGAAAGAGAAAAAATAAATTATGTCCAGTATTCAAACATAAAAATATTGAACACAGAATTGACATGAATGCTCCAATTTGACATTTCAAAGACCAAGTAAGTTTTAATACACAGCTTTTATACATGACATTGGCTGAATTCAAATATATACTCAAAAGAGAAATTAATTGTTAACAATTATTTATATCCAGAGATTTTTCTAAATAAACATAATTCAGTTATGAGAGAAAAAAAGAAGAACCTGAAGATAGGAAGCTTGTATATTTACAAAAAATATATGTTTATTTCTTGATTCAGTTTCTTCAGTTAGAAAAACAAGTCAATCTATTGATACTATGAAGAATTCTAACAACTAAAATGAACTGTCCTGATAGAGATATCTCAGAGGAATTATTCCTAACTTTTTAATGAATTTTGAGAGAAGGAAATCATGTGAGATACATCCTGAAAGCAACCTCACTGCTACTACAACTCAAGCAAAAGAGTGTAGTCTTTAGTAGCTTGTGTGTCACAAAAAGGTGTCTGGGGCCACCAGAAAGCCTAGAAATTAAAGAAGAGGAAATCTGATAAAACAAATTTTCAAAAGAGAGAGCTTCCCCTCTGATTTTAAACTCCTATCAAATACTTGACTGATCCTGAACTACATATAAATAAGAGATATTCCAGAATGCCCAGTGAAAAGCAAAAAGTAAGAAGGCAAATAAATCTCAGGAGATATGTCAGCTAATGCTCATCACAGGGACACAAACTGAAATCCATTTAACTAGAAAGTCTGGATAAGCACATCGGACTTAACATTAAAACCACAGAGGGTCAGACACTTCAAAAACTAAAACATAGGTTGTATGTTAAAAATAATAAAATATGCTCTTCACCGTAAACATGAGAAAGCTGGTATGGCAATGTTATATCTGATATTCAAGACCGGGAGTATTAAATGAAATAATGGAAGCCATTTCATAATGATAAAAAGATTAATTCATCAGGAGAACACATACGAATCATAAATATGTATGCGCTAATAGGTTTTCTAAATACATGAAGAAAAAACAGATAGAATTAAAGGTAGAAATACACAAACCCACAATCTAGTTGTATATTTTAACACTCTTCTCTCAATATCAATAAATGATAAGGTAAATTGATAAAAATCAGTAAGAATATAGAAAACAGACAACCTGATAAAGAAGCTTGAGCTAATTGTCATTTATAAAACCTTGCACTCAACACTGCAGAAAAAAAAGATGCTTATCAAGGACACATGGAAGGCTCATAAAGATGCATCACACCATGAGTCAAGTATCAATAAATTTCAAAAGTTGAAACCTATTACTACAATAAAATTAATTTAAAAAATAATAACAGTAAGATATCTAGAAAACTATCCCTAAATTTAAAAATTAAATAACACACTTTTAAACAATCATGGGTTAAAAAAATTATAAAAGTATCATAAGACAATATTTTGAAGTGATTGAAAATTAAAATTAACAAAATTTGTGGAAAGCAGCTACTGTGTTGCTTAGGAGAGTAGTTATAGCTTTAAATGTGTAATATGAAAAGGTTGAAAATTTATTAACTGAGTTTTCTCCTTAATATTAAGAGTCAAAATTGTTAAATCTGAATAAGTAGAAAGAAGGAAAAAATAAATGTGAGAGAAATCAATATAATGGAAAACAGACAAAAAGGAGAAATGATCAAAGCCAATCAGTGGTTCTTTGAAAATTACATAAAAACATGATCTTCTTCCACGATAATTCAAGAGGAAACGAGATAAAATGCCACATACCAATATCAACAGACTGAAATATTATAAAAACTGAAATATTATAAACAACTTTGTGCCAATAAATCAAGCAATCAAGATAAAATGGCCAGACTAAAAAAGATAACTAATAAAATTGACATAAGAGAAAACAGAAAGTCCAAAGGACCCTTAACTATTGAGCAACGTGAATCATAATGAAGGAAAAAATCTTTTCACAAAGAAAAATCCTCATCAATATGGTTTGACTGTGAATTTACCAAATGCTTAAATAAGAAAATACTGATAATCTTATACAAACTCAATTTATGTAACCATCATATTTTGATACCAAAACCTGACAAAGATGTTACATATAAAGGTAATTATAGACCAGAATCAGTTATGAAGATATGAAAATCCTTCACACAATATTAACATTTGGAATCTAGCAATATATAAAAGATAATAAATCATTACCAAATGGAATTTCTTCCAGGAATCCAAGATTTATTTAATGTTGAAAAATTAAGCCATAAAATTTATCATATTAAACAGAGTATAGGTGAAAGATTCCACCTAAAATGAAGTAGACAAGGATGGCTTCTGTTCAATATTGAGGCCCTGGAACATGTAATAAGGCAAGAAAAAAGAACTGAAGTTATAGATATTAGAAATAAAAAAATAAATAAATAAAAACATCTGTGGATAAATTATTCACAGATAACATGATAATTTTAGTAGAATATGCTAAGAAATTCTATAAAACAAACAATAAATTTATTAAGGAACAAATTTAAAATGGTCACAAGGTAAAAACACCTATGCAATATGGTGGGGAAAATACACCTTAATATAAATGATACTGAAACAAATAGGTAAATACATGGGGAAAATTAGCCTTAATTATCATCTTTTATGACAGACAAAAAATAACCAGAGATTGCTTATGGACTGAAAAGTAAAACCTCAAATGATAAAGTTGTCAGCAGAAAACTAAGATATTTAGAAAACAAAATGACTTGAAAAAGTAAGTCATTCACCCCGCCAAAACCCCCTTTGGGGAAAGCAATAATTTCTCAGAAAGGGTCCAAAAACACTACATATAAAAATGTTATTTTTAGTTTGAAAGAAAATTCAAATTCATCAATGTGGACACATTTCTACTGTGGAAACTTGAAAGACAAAGTTATGTATTTTCCTGCATGGTGAGCATTTCTTTCTATCTCACAACCCAAATCTGACCTGATAAGCTGTAATGGTTAAATAGTCTCACTAACTCAAAAATATAGAGAGTCATAAACAGTATGTAACATAAACAGTGAGAATGAATGTGAACAACAGAGGTGGTGAACACAGTGACATGGAAAACACATTCTTTTTTGGGCAGCAGCCACTCAGCTTGACACAGAACTTCCATAAAGTGAATTTTTTATAAGGCACAGAATATCCACATTTTTATGAAACTCTCGATACTGAAAATGAAGATTCAAAATATTTTAGATGGTGTGCAAACTAAAGAGAATCCTCCTTTTGATCCAGTTATAGAGCGATATCTGATTATAACCTGTGAAATAAAAGTACATTTTTAAATTTATCTCTTGAGTTATTGTAAGTGATGGGTTTTTATCACTTCCTTTTTTAATGAAACACAGAAAACAAGACACAGAGGTAGACCAGGAGTTCAGCACATCATAAAACTATGACTAGGTCCTGTACTCAAATCTTCTGATTCTTAACTAGTGCCCTTTTCTCTAAATCATTGAATGAGGCAGCTAATCTTCCTAAAGTGGTGACCAATAAAAAGAAAGTTCAGGTTAGGGAGCACAGGTAGCTGTAGGCAAAATTTGTTCCCTTTTCCCACTCTTTGCTTTTGGGATCCTTTTGCCTCTAGTCATTTAGTGTCATTATAAATCTTATTCATCCTGCACCAGACTCCATGGTTTAGAAATAAAAATGACACACAAAGTGCCACTAAGAAATAAGGCATTCATGATTATTAGGCATAATTTGCACTTTAAAATAAAATGCTAGGAAAAGGTGAATAATGAACTAAACTAGTTATATAATATTTAAATTTAGGGCATCGTTCTACAAGCTGGGTGGGAAACTGGAGTCTATAAAGAGGTTCATAAAACAACCCAAAGTTATGGATGCTGTATGTTTTTGGTGGCTGTTTTTGATTGTATTCTATTCTGGAACTGAGTGATGTTTAAGTAATCAGAAATAGATTATAAATTTCCTAAAGCTTCCCCACTTTTTCCTTCCTTATAACTGTTAAAAGTAGAAGAGAAGCAAATAGAGGCAATGGTAGAGAATTTTATCTCATAGCTCATTTGTGTGTCAGTTCTAAAGCATCATAGTGCCCTAACCTTAACAAATAACATATTAGTAACTCACTTCTTTTTCGCTGTTCTAATTTAGGGGGTTCTTAGGATATCCTGAGATATGTAATCTAGCATGAAAAAGTGGAGCTTAACACATTTCACCACTAAAAAATTATTACTAAAAAGATATGTTAAGTCTGCATTTACTACCTAGCTTGGAATTTTAACATGTGCTTTCTGGGAAATTTTGATGGAATTCAGTCTATTAGGAGACATGTCTATTTTGCTACTTCCTATCCTTCTTTGTGCCTATGCACGGGTCACTAGATTGTTAGGGTCCTTCTCCCAGTGTATAGCTGATGAAACTAACCATATGGGATATTACAGCTGCCAGTGAAGCACATCTGTCTTTTTCTAGGATATTATAAAAATATTGAAATCCAACAAAATCTCTCTTTTCAAAGCTTTTAACAAAAGGTATCACAAGGTTTTAAATGTTCCTAGAGATTATTGGTGAATTTTCCAGGTATATTCTCACAATACAAAGAAATAGGTATATTCTCAGAAGGATTTCTCCATTTGTATACATGCAATTAAAAATAAATGTGACTGTGCCTTTCAGGCATTGCTTAGAAATGAGAATAGAGAGCCATCAACATCATGTCTGAGACACACACACATACCAAGTGTGCATAATATATAATTTTCCTATTTTGGCTTAAGCAAAAATAACATAACCAAGTAGAAGACTGGAAAGGGTGTGAGGAATGACAGCAGTTCACCTCTGTCTTAGCTCTGAAAAGAATGATGCAATGTAATATCTGTGTTTTCAGCAATTTAATCACCTATAGAAGCCATAATTGCTGCATTAATTATTTTCTAAAGCTGGCATTCTTGGCTTGATGAAAATATTTTTAAACCATAAAAAAACATTCTTTTCTTCTACCAAGGAGATTAAATGTAAACAAACCCTTTCTAACCAAGGACGGATGTAACTCAGGCCAGTAATAACCTCAGAAGTGATCATTTGTCCAAAAACAGCACATATATATTCAAAAAAGAGAACAACTGATACTCTTTTTTAGCTTTTTAAAATTCTAAAATTTATCTAGAATTGGGTGCTCCAAAAATAGAAACAAAATAGAAAGTAATATCCTCTAAAAAGAAACCATTTTTGAGGTTGCAAATTATTAGATTCGCTTAACTAAAGCAGTTGAGATAGATTGGATATTTCAAGTTATAAATATATTATTAAGGTTATTTTGCAATATTATTATTTTCTAAATAACATAGACTATTTACTACAACTTTTAAAGCAAATAATATTTTATAATGCAATGTTAAAGGGCATTTCGTATAGTAGGTCCTTCATAAATATTAAGTCCTATCTTTTCAAAGAGATAACTGTAGAATATCTTATTTAGGACTGAATATATCATACTTCTTGATTTGTCAATTTTTAATTCAAATGTTAAAAGTCAATTCTTTTTAAGATTTTTACCCTTCAAAGTTCAATGCAACTCAGCAATAACTCAAATATTATGAGTCAATTAGAATGCACTTATCAGGTACCTACATTCCACCTGACACTTTGCTAAGTATTAAGAAATGCAGACATATAAAATGTGTCTCTTCCCTTAGGTAAATTTCAATCTAGCTGGAAAGATAAAAAACAAAAACAGACAGCACAGGCGAAAATGTAACCTAAGAGTCACAGATGAATTTGAATAGTGCCAGAAATTTATAGCATGGGAGTATCAATTATCAAAACAAATTGATGAGCTACATTACTATTCACTGTTCTAACATTTATTTGTTTTTGTGCTCTAGTCTTTGGCACTGGTTGTGCTCTTACTACGGGAAAAACAATCTGAAGGCATTTGTGTGAACAGATTAACTGGATAGTCTGGGGAATGAAGGGAAGTAGACTTAATTTTTTCATAGGTTGTTGATTAAATTGGGGGGAAGTTTTTCTGTTTCACATCATGCTGTTGAAAATATTTCATGAATGATTTCAATGGTTCTCCTAAGAATAGTCTACAAAAAAATACGAAGTATTGGAACTCTGGAAAAAATTTTTTAATCTTAAAAATCACACATTAAAATTACTAAGCATAAAGAAAAAATGGATTCAGACTAACCTTTCAAAAAATAACTAGACAACAAAAATAATAAACTTTATTTAAAAATTATACCTTTAAAAAAGATGTTAAATTTCTAAAATATAATTATATAGTATTACAAACACAAGAATTTGCATTAAAAAGATGTGATTTTATGAAAAGCAGGTTATAAAAGAAGGGTTGAAACTGCTAATTAGAGAGATATAATGAAAATATACAAAGATAGGGGAAGTGCAATAATACTTCTAAAAAAGAGTTTTTGGTCAAACTAAACCATGAGGAGTTATGGGCATATGGACAGTATTCAATTCCTTTGTTCCTTGCCTTATTCAGCTTTGCAAGTATACTTTGCATTCAGATGCTGTTACTTGGTGATAAAAATCAATAATTTTCCAGGAGAATTATTTATGGACCATTATGACTTCCATATAAGATGACAGCATTCCTTAAAATTGAAATAAGCTAGACAAAGACAAATACTACATGGTATCTATTGTATGTGTATTCTAACAACGACAAAAAAATTAAACTCATAGAAACAGAGAGTAGAATGGTAGTTGCCAGGGGCTAGGAGATGGAAAAAATAGGGAGAGCTTGGTAAAAGGGTACAAAGTCAATTATAAGATGAATAAAATCTGAGGATCTAATGTAAAACATGGTGACAACAATTGATCATACTGTATTGTATCACTAAAATTTGTAGAGAGTAGAACTTAAGTGTTCTCACACACATACACAAAAATAAATAATGTGAAGTAATGAGTGTGTTAATTTGATTGGTGGAAATACTCTCACAAGTATATATGTATCAAATTATTATATGGGATGTTTTAAATATATTACAGTTTTATTTGCCAATTAATACCTCAGTAAAGCTGTAAAAAACAACAGTGTTCCTCTATTTCCCAATCATTTGGGAGCTAATTTAAATTCAGAAATATGCTGTAGCAGGATAAGATTCAATTGAATTTTAAAAATTTAAAAAAACATTGATTAACTTTAGATTAACAAAGGGACAGTTTTTGCTATTTTGTTGAACACTAAAATGTTAACATTTACAAAAATGTTTTAATTGCCTTTCTCGAATTATTAGTAGAGAAATATAAAATACATATTTACGATACAACATAGTAGATGTTAATACTGAGATACAAATAAAATGAAACTTTTGGGCTCCTGAACATAAGTTATCTTTCTGGTTTCAGTGCTTTTGCTTATAATGACTTTTTATTTATTTATTTATTTATTTATTTATCTATCTATCTATCTATCTATCTATCTATCTATTTACTATACTGACAATTTTTTATTGGTAAGAATCTCATTCTTATTAAGAATTTTCTGCTCATGAATCTCTTCCTCTTTCAAGCTTATCTTGATCCTTAGGAAGATTACTCATGTCTTTGACCAACTACTGTACCTTGGGCAGATCACGTTTGGTATATATTTAAAAGAAAAAGTGTACAATAAATCAAGTGAATATTTTGATAACCAAAATTGACACTAGCATGGTGTGCACTAATTATTCAATAAGCATGTGTGAAATAAACAAAGAAATACTTTTCTCTGTGTTGGACATGTTGAGATGGGATAAAAAAAAAAAAAAAACAGGCGTAATTATTCTGGTCTCTGCAGAATGATTTCAAGGGTTGGAACATGTAGAGGATATTACAGGTAATGGGGATGTTAATAATAAGCCTCAGTGACAGTAATTCTGGTAATATCAGATGTGGTAAAGTTAAATTTCAGGAAGCAAAATGGCAATATTGTGAAATACGATTATAATGGTTAGAACTCTATGGAAACAGTAGTTTTCTCAACTGAACAACTGTATGCTTCTAAAAGTTCAGGCTTGAACTTACTTCAATTCTATATATTTCCTAGAAATTCTTTGAGATAGGCAGACTTATTAACAACCAAAGTAATCCACTGAGTGAATTTCTGTTGCTTTCAATGAAGATTGAATAAGGCATGAAAGCAGAGATTTTTATTGGTGGTATCAT
The DNA here is from genome assembly GCA_030015415.1 of Cynopterus sphinx. Classification (NCBI taxonomy): domain Eukaryota; kingdom Metazoa; phylum Chordata; class Mammalia; order Chiroptera; family Pteropodidae; genus Cynopterus; species Cynopterus sphinx. The sequence continues at coordinate 9,150,809 of CM057387.1, forward strand.
TGTTTTAAAAGTGGAAATTTATTCACAGACATAATTCATAGCATTTATATCACCAAACCATACCACCCATTTCTTAATGGGTTTCCGCAATACATAAAATTTAAGAGAACATGAATTAATTGAATAGCTTACAAATAGTAGTCATTTTAGCTTAATCTCTGTAATTAATTTTATGGAAAATATGCAAACCAAAGATCAATTCAGTATTTTGAACTTTTGTCTTCCTATAACTGTAATAAAAAAAAAAATGGGTATGCCTGTAATGACAAGACATAAAATGGCACAAGAAACAGCGATATTTCTACTAGATGCACTTCCTGTCCTTATTTGCTAAAACTTCTCAGTCATCTTTCTTGGGTCTTTGATTTTCTATACATACCATGCTCAAAATTATTTGTCTTAGCTGTTTTTAATTTATACACCCTACTAAGCTATTAATGTCTAAAGATCATGATTTATTCATCTTTATATATTGAATATTTGACAGAGCTCCTGGAACACTGTACCACCTCAATATACTTGGAGTGAATTGAATGAGTGAATGAATGAATGAATGGAATGAATATTTTGAAAGCAATAATAAAAAATACAGGTAATTAAACTGACATTGGAATACAAGTTAAATTTAGTTCAGTTGTGAAAATAATCGTGGCTGTGTTTTCCATTTAATGAAATACTCCAATGGAAAAACTAGGGTGGTTCAGAAAAAGAAAAGTTCTGTAACAGAGAACAGAACTAAGAGTTTCAAATAGAAAGTGCAGGAGGAATTGCCAAAGGTGTTAAGATGTGAAAAAAGATGAGAGAAAACTAGGAAAGATGAGAGGAAACTGTTAATAAGAACTTCAAACTAACCTGTCCTCAGCTCTTCAAGTAATTGCTGTGAAGAAGGACTTGTACCCCTACAGAACTGGAAGCATCCCAATGTCACTGCCTCAGTCTTTCCTGGAAAGATCAGGAGTCAGAGGTCAGGGAATTTAACTGACTTATCCTTATTGCTGAGAGTTAGAGTAACCGAGCAGGGAATCCCAGTTGGAAATGAGATAACCAGAGCTAGGTTCTCTCTCTCACAAAGTAGAAAAAAATGTTATTTTGAAGCTATTTTCTATGACTTTGCTTTTTTTTGTTGGTGGTAGTGCTTTTATGTTTTTGTTTTTGTCCCAGCTACTCTGCAACTTATAGGGAAAATGGATACTGAGGGGAGGTGATAGAGTTAGCAACAGAACTTAGATTTATCATATTCCTGGGCTAGTACTCCAATTATGGATGTGTTACGTGTATTAGCTTTGAAGTGATATCAACTGGTGATCTCTAAATATCAATCCTTTAACCTAGAAAATAAGAATAATGAGAGTGTCCAAATCCATATTGTTGTTGTGAGGAACAACGGCCTGGTAAATGGGGTAATGACACAACTAAAAAAAAAAACAAAACAAAAACAAAAAATGGCTCTAAGAATATTGCACCATGCTGTGCAGAGGGTCCATATATCAAAAAACAAACAAACAAACAAACAAACAAACAAACAAAAAACCACAAAAAAACAAACAAAAAAAAACAAAGCCATAATCTACAAAAGAGGTTTGTGCTCCCATCTTCACTGCAGCATTACTCACAATCCTTAAGGTGTGGAAATAGCCCTAAGTATCCATCAATGATAGATGAAGAAAAGCAGCAACAAAAACAGAAATGATAATTATGTAACATGACAGAGATATTTGCTAAAACAATTGTGTCTATCGCACTGTAATATATAAATATATCAAATCAATGTGCTATACACCTCAAAGTTATACAATATTGTTGTCGATTATATCTAAATAAAAGGAAGGAAAGAAAGGAAATAAGGAAGGGAGGAAGAGTTTTACACCATACCATATATGTATATGTGTGTATATACATGTATACACATACACACATACACACATACCATATTGAATATCATTCAATCTAAAAAAGAAGTTAATCCTTGTAACAACATGGATAAACTTAGAGAGCATTATGCTAAGTAAGTCAGACACAGAAAGACAAATACTGTGTGGTGTCACTTATATATTGGATCAAAAAGAGTCAGACTCATAGATAGAGAAAGTAGAAGAATGGTTACCAGGGGCTAGGAGTGGGGGAAATAGAGATTAATAAAAGAGTTAAAAATGAAACAATGCAAAAATAAGGAGTGCCGGGAATCTATTAGTGGTTACTGTCTTAAGACCTAATGACAAATACATATCATGTTGATATTCAATTATCTGAGAAGCCAAGAGTCACCTCCTGAGTTTAAAAGGACTACTACTAATAATGCTTATTGACAAGCTATGTTTCCTTTTGCTACACGGGGTCTGGCAGGCAAGACTGCTCACACTGTTCCACTGCTCAGTTTTCAGCAGTTTTCACCACATATTTAGTCACCAAAACCTTCCTTAATCTAACTCCACCTTGCTTTCAGCCCTATTTCCTTTTTTCTGTCCCAGCAAGGACTCCATACTAGTGACAATTGCTGATTCAGAATATTTCTAAAATCTCTGACCCAAGTTTTTGTGGTGATAACTTTTTCTCTCTCTTTTCTTTCCACCTGTCTTTTATTTTATTTTATTTTATTTTATTTTATTTTATTTTATTTTATTTTATTTTATTTTATTTTATTTAGCTATTGCCATTAGATGGACACTTTCAAAAAACATTTTATTACAGCAGCACTCTTTGGAAATCATTTTTGATTTTTTTGCACACACTCCGGACCCTGACAGATTCATGACCACACCCACTTCAACCTTAATCTCATACAAAGCCACAATAGTCTTCATGAAGCATATTAGGAAAATATATTTTCTCTGGTCCCAGGCAGCCCTGGGTCAGATAAGAACTTCTCTGTGCAATTTTGTAAAACTTTGCCTTCTCCAGGCCAACAGAGCACCCATGGAGAATGCAGAGCTCCCACTTGCTCCTACAAACACACACAGCACTCCAGGTCCTTTCGGTATCATTCCTGGATCTCAAAATTTTGGGTGCTTTAGAATTGAGATGTTTCAGAACTGAGGCTTTTTCAGATTTTAAAAAAGTAATTAGGTATATATTTTATATATAATACTTCAGAAGGATTAGGGGTAGTGTCTCATAACCAAACATATTAACATTTGTTCAGCAAATGAGTAATAGTCACATTATAAAGGATAAATAGAATCTAAAAATCATCTGTCAGATCAGGTTAGGTTTGCTTCCAAATGTGAGTTCAGGTTGTCCTAAAAATTGAAAGTTTTTTTTATTATTTACATTCACGCAAAACACAACTCAGACCAAACTCCTATTTGGTGGCAAACCTGGCCTAATCTGATATGCAGCTATTTATAGTTATTAACTAATCTGTAAGCTTAAGAATAGGACTTGCAAATTATACACATTTTTTATGTCCTCTAGCACTTATCAGTGAACTATTAAATAGTAGATATTCAATATATACGTTGAATTGAATATACACATAAATATATAAACATATCTATCAAAATGAATAATATCTTAAAATAAGACACAGAAGACAGCTAAATGTTCATTATCACAGACTAGCAAATAAGTCAAAACGTTTGTACTTTTCCCCCTTTGGCTGCTATAGCTCTAAGAAGTATAAGGGTAGTTTAGTAAATGAAATCTGGGTCTCTTATTTTCCCAGGCAAAAACTCACATGCAAGGAGCAGAAGCCAATGCTTATTTGTTTTGCTCCATTATCCTAATGAATAAGATAAGACTTCAAGGGATTTGTCACTGAATCACAGGCACTGAAGCGTTACACAGAAGTTTTTTTATTTTTTTTAATGTTTGTATTTGTGCATATAAATAAGAACAAAGAACTATTATTTCAGGCAAATTGAAGTAAACTTAGTTAACCCAGACTTAATTTGCATATATTGGTATTTAACCTTTATTACATAAAATATGCCTTATAAAAGAAAGAGATACCATTTTACTAGAATTAATGTTTTATATATGGAAGGACGTAACCTGCTTTATTTTATAACAGCCATGTGCCACTTAATAACAGGGATATGTTCTGACAAATGTATCTTTAGGTGATTTCACTGCTGTGCAAACACCACAGAGTGCACTTATACAAACTGAGACGGTCTAGCCTGCTCCGCACCCAGGCTGTATGGCAGAGCCCACTGCTCCCTGTCTACACAGCTGTACAGTTTGTTACTGTGCTGAATACTGTAGGCAAATGTAACAGAATGGTAGGTATCTGTGTATCTCAGAATATCTAAACATAGGAAAAGTAAAATAAAAATACAGTTAAAGATAAAAAATGGTATGCCTCTATATCATTGAATGGAGCTTGCAGGAAAAGGAGTTTCTCTGGGTGAGTCAGTGAGTGGTGAGTAAACGAAACAAACCTAGGATATTACTATATACCACTGTAGACTTTATAAACATTCTAAGTATTTATTAACACTTAGGCTACATAAAATTTATAAATTTTATTTTTCTGTCTTCAGTAATAAATCAATCTTAGCTTGCTGTAGGTTTTTTTACTTTATAAAAATTTTAATTCTTTTAACTTTTGGACTCCTTTATAAAAACATTTAGCTTAAAACACAAAAACATATTACACAGCCATACCAAAAAAAAAAAAACATTTTCTTTTTTTCTATCCTTAATCTAAGAGCTTTTTCTATTTTTAAATTTATTTTACTTTTTCACTTTTTAAACTTTTTGTTGTTGAAAACTAGGACACAAACACACATTAGCATAGACCTACACTAGGTCAGGATCATCAGTGACAGTGTCTCCTTCTTCCAATTCTAGTCCTACTGGAAGGTTTTCAGGGGCAATAACACCCTTGGAGCTGTCACCTCTCATGATAACAATGCCTTCTTCTGGAATACTTCCCCAAGGACCTGCCTGAGGCTCTTCTTGAGGTGTCACCCATTTTCAGAAATATGTCCATGGTGGTGTGCTTGTTTTTTTTTTCTTTTTTTTTTTTTTAATTATAGATTCGCTAGTAAGCAGATAATGCACCATAATCAGTCCTCCCCATGAAAGAAAGTCTTTGTGTGAAGGTGCTTGTTTTTAAACTTTTTAAGAAGTTATCGAGGTCTGCAGAAATTTCTGCTATACCTTTCACTGTGAATTTTCTTGGAAGGTTCTTATTCTCCTCCTCCCGCAGTTTTCTTCTCTCTTGACTCTTCTTCAGCTATGAGTTCCTGTTCCAGTTCCAACAACTCCTCATTAATAAATGAGGAACCAGCCCCAGGAGCTCCTCAGTGTCAGCCTCATCCACACCTGGGTTAAAGCTGTTTGCTTGTCTCAGCCATGACTTTGTTGATGTTTGCAGCCTCCTGATCCTTGCAGAATTCTTTGAAATCATAAACAAACCTTTCAAGTGTCTTCTTCCAGATGCCATTCATGTAATCTTGTGGGATTATCACTGTATACATAATCTATAGTTGACCAAAATGTTCATTATATGGTATATTACTGTATATAAATCTACACATCTTTCTTTCTGCAGAGATAACAAAATGCCCCTTCTTGTTAATCCTTGAGAATATACTATTACTGTAAAAAAGTGTGGTTATTTTTAGAGGTTGGGTAGAAACATTTGCATGGTGATAAAATCAAAAGCCCCTGGTATCTAGGTAACAGAAAATCTTCACATGTGTATTGCTATTCACCTTCATGATACACAGAGATAAGTAACCATGAACTTCAACCTCATTACTCAATTAACAATAGAGGGTTCTCTTATTTTAAATGAGCTTTGAATTTAGGAAAAAATTATAGTAAATATAAAATACCGTATATGAGTGATTAGCATATGCACATAGTTTTTTTTGTTTGTCTTTATTCTAAAGAGAAAATTAAGATGATATCAAAACATCTTATACACCTGGCTATAGAATCGATAATGAGTTTTTTTGGAAGAGAAGATAACAAAGTTTGCCTTAGTCTGGGTTATCTTAAAATTACAGCCTGAGACAATACTTTGGGTCTGCTGACTTATATGGGAGAAGATCACAGCAGCCAGAGTAAGAGAGGGACAGAAAGAAAGCCACTAGAATGAAAATTATAGAGCTAGGTACCACTGTGAAAAAGTGGGAATCAATCTGACTAGAAGCTCTCCAGCTTACATGTAGGTTGCTTGGATGCCCCATTGAAGGATGGAAGGCTGGATTCTGCCTCCACTGACTTATTTACCTCATTGGATGAAAGGTGGCCTTAAACATTAAGTCCCTTGAGCTTGTGTTACAACCATACTTGGGTTGATCAAGAGAGAAAAGAAAACCCTTCCATGTAGATCAAGACTCTTGGCTGTTTAAAAGAATGGGCTTTATAACCTGTTAATAGTGTCACTAAAGCATAGGCTCACAGCTCTGAGCCCTTCTATTGCAAACCTATAGTTTATTTCCTTTCATCATTATATCTATATAAATTATTATTTTTTAAATACCATGGTTACCATGCTATTGAAATACTACACACACACACACACACACACACGTATATATGCATAAATATACACATACATGTTCCTGTGGAATTATGCATGTATTTTCTGATGTTTCTATTGAAACTTACAGGATGCGCCTCTCCATGCTTCAAAAGGAAATAGACATTTTAGTTTCTGCCATAAAAGGTTCATGTAATGAACCCCAGGGCAGCGATGATTAGATAGTTCTCACAGACCCTGAACACTATGGAACCTCTGCTGCCATCCCCCACACACAACCTGAGATGGACTTTTGAAATAAGATGTCTTACCATCATAGGACTAGAGTCCATAAGGGCAATAAAGGATTATGCTAAATATTAAATAGAAAATGAATGACAGATTTGTTTGATAATCAGTTTGGCTGATGTCTGGCAAGAGGAAACAGTTCTACTCTTTAAATAATAACTACCTACGAGAGGGAGTTATTGAATGATTTATTTATGATTTGCAGAGGTCCTTAACCACTGGGCGACTGACCAATACTGGTCCACGGCCTGTTAGGAAATGGCCAGCACAGTAGGAAGTGAGTGGCAGGCAAGCGAGTGAAGAATCACCTATATTTGCAGCCACTCCCTAGCACTAGCATCACTGCTTCACCTCCACCTCAGATCACCAGGCATCAGATTTTCACAGGAGCATTGGTCCCTGTTGCCAAAAAAGTTCAGGACCACTGATTTAAAGGACACGAGTATCATGATTACATTTGTATTTCAGAAAGATTACCGGGGCAAGCTTAAAGAGATTGTACTAAAACACATGAGGCTAAAGGCAGAGAAATGAGAGAGTAGTCTAGTGCAGACATACGAGTAAGAAGGCTAAAGACCAGAAACAAGTGTAGAATGGTGAGGAGGAGGAGAGATTTTGAGACTATTAAAGCAGCACAGTAAGAAAACCTGGTAACTGACTGAATGTTGTGAATAAGAAGAAAAGAGGCCTCTCTTTTGCCTTCTGGTTTCTGCTTGGATGGCAGGGTAGATGGGCAGTGGCAAAGCAGGTGTTCAAATTAATCTTTTCAGATTTCTAGCCTGGTAGAGCTCCCATTAAAAGAAGCCTTGTTGTCTGATTTTCACAACAAAAGGCACACTTGCAATTTCTTCTTTCAAAATTGCTTTTTCACTTTTTGTTTTCTGCTTATATTTCAAAAAAAAAAAAAATCCCTCAAGGAGACTCACAGGTAGCCTTCCTCTAATTATCCTAATTCACTTGATATTTAGATGGATTAATATACTTGAATTTATTTCCTTGTAATGGATTGACTTGTCTAGCCAGCCAATAAAAGCAGCACCGGGACTTTATGTATTTCTCCCAGTATTATATTATAGCAACTGACAATAATAACAGTAATAATTATCCAATTTCAAGATGGAGAAGTACCTTTGACCTCTATTTGATCCCCTTGGTCTATCTAAGTCTGATTTAGCATTGATTTCTTTCCCAAGGAAGTTGCTATAATCATGTTATGGCTGATTTATCACAATATGCTTGCTGGCTAGTAATTTCTCATCTTGAACTTGCTTCTCATTTTTTTTGCTTGCGCAAAAAGACATATTAAAATGTTTTGCTTTTTTCAAAGCAAGGAAAATTCTCCAAGTATTCTGCCGTATTTCTTTCAGTGGGTGGTGTTAAGTGACTACAGTGTTTGGGAACCATCCTAATTGCACATATATGTTGGCAGGGCAAAAGTCAAACGTAAAAAAAAAATAATAATAAAGCTTTCTTCAGGAACTCTAATTCAGATTAAAAATGTGGTAACAGAGAAAGAACATATGCTCAGAAACCACCAGTTTTTGGTTCTAGATTTTTCCACTAAATATTTTTATGATGTCAAGCAAGTCACTTAGTCTTTTAAATTTTGGTGTCTTTGCTTATAAACAATACCTAGTTGATCACATCTTGTACACATAAATGTTTATAGCTAAGAATTTTAAGCATATCTAAAAATTATAATAAATATAATAGAAAAATCATTACTATAGCTCACTGTAGAGCTCAATGTAGATCTTTAAGTATTCATCATTCAAGAAGGGCATATATTTCACTTCAGGTAAACTTTAAATTAAAAAAATATACCTGTAAAATTATCCAATATCAAACCTCTCACTTTACAAATGACAAAAGTGAGGGCTAGAGAGATTAAGTAATGTGACCAAGTTTCGCACAGCTTATTATTTCCTTCTTCATGGGACTTCAAGTAAGATCTTATAATTCCTAATCTAAAACCTTATAATTCCTCCACCAAAAATGAATACTTGCTGTAATATGGTCATCGATAAGGAAATTAATCAGGAGAGATCAGATAGCAATATGCAAAAAACAATACTCAAATCTTGATAGTTTAATAATTTTTTTCAATCATGCCTAATGTCTGATGTGAGTTGCTGGGAGGTATGCTCTGTATCACTGTCACTTTATGCCCCAGGCTGATAAAACAGCCAAAATCTGGACCTTTGCTAATTGCCATGAAGAAGAGAGAAAGGAGCAAAGAACAGCATCATCTTAAACTTCCTCCTGCAAGTGAAGTCATTTTTTGCCACATTTCATTGGTTAAACAAATCACATGACTATATAATGCCAAAGTCTATGGGGGAAATTAAATTTATATGCTACAGTGAATGTGAAATATTTAAAAAATATAAATAATGGATACCATAGCATGTCAACCAAGTGAAGAACATGGAAAATTTAAGTTAATTTCTTAAAAGAGGTAGAGAGTTTAGGGAATGTTCTTCAGATTCAAATTTTAATGCTCAAACCTCTTATAATTTTTCCCTGAAGCTGTGACATAAATCAAACATTCAGACACAATGAGGTGTGTACTTCTCAAAATTTCACAGTCTACAGCTAAAGTGGATTTCATGTACCAGGGGCCTACTGGCCAGATTCAGTCAGTAGATGTGAGGTAGGAGTTAATACTAGGGAGGCCCCACCCCTTCCCAGTGCAGTTAAAAGGGGACTTAGCTGGGTTTGGGTTGCTCCACTATTGTGTCAGATCTGGTTTACCCAGTTGCCAAATCTGGCCCAAAGGTGAGGCTACTTGTGGTCTGAAACATCTTGCTGAGGTGAAAGGGCCAGGAACAGAAAAATTCTCCAACACAGACATGTTTAGAGGGATGATGAGTGTGACCTAGAATTTACCTCTGCTTCATTATACTATCATTATAATATACATTGTAGCTTAGAACCCTTCTACCATGAGCAAACTCAGTGCATTATTGGGGTACCCATGCTCAAAAAGGCAAATGTTATATGAAATTACCCTGTCAATCAAGGCCATGAAGCGGGGGCTAGGATGGAAGGGGAGAAATGAAGTCCCAGAGGGTAGAAAAATAGAGCCTAAGGCAGAAGTCTTTGGGGCTGACATCTCTTGGCAGTCTGCTCTCCCATCTGGGAGTGTACTTGCACTTTCAATAAAGTTACCTTCATTGTTGCCGGATGCCAAGAACCATGGTCCAGGAGTTCCAGAACTAGTGGTAGCCGATGGAGTGTTTGCCCCATAGAGTATACAGTGTGTATGAGCGTGCATGCATGTATGTGTGTGTGTGTGTGTGTGTGTGTACTAAATTACTTCATTTTTTAAATGAAGATTTTATGTATAAAAATTGGTCTTCAGTTTTCTTTAAAAATCAAAATATCTAGTCAAATCAAGTATTCCCCACGGCAAACTTGGGCTAGAATGGCTAATATTAACCTCTGTAGTTGGATCAAGAATTTCCTAGTTTGTTACAGACCTCGCAACTTCTTCTTTTCTTAAATTTGGTTTTACATCACATAGTTAATGTGAATGACCTGTCAGAAACTGTGAATCAAAGTGCAGTGCCTCCTTCACTGGGCTGAAAGCTACCTTGTATCGCTCAGCTTTCTCTACATTTAGGCAATATGACTCTATTTCCTCTAGTAGAATGAGAATGGAAGTGATGTGAGCCACGTCCACACCTGGCCCATACTACCTATTCTTTCATGCCTGAGATGTCACTAAACACCATTTTTAAATCTTTGTTGTAAAGATAAAAAAATAAATGTCATCAATTGTTCTAAGCTCTTGAAATTCTGAGGTCTATTTGTTGCAAAAGCAATTAGCTACTCTAAAGTATGAGTCATGCAGAAATCTAAGTGTGTGTTCACAATAAACCATTGAAGAAGATTCTTGGATATAATATTCTTGAAAATTTTCTGAGCCCAAATCATTTCAACTTCCTTCAGCTGGGGCAGAGGGGTAGGAGTGAAGAATTCCAGGCAGAGAGAAAAACAAAAGAAGAAAAAAGAGATATGAGGATGCACTCCTGGGTGATTTGAGAAACACCAGTTGAATCTGTTTGGCTGCATTTCAGAAGAGGAATAGGAGAAAATGCACAATTACAGGGGGATGCGAATTCCAGGGTAAGAGAATTTAGACTAGACTGTAGTGAAAGAATCAGTGAAGTTTTTGAGAATAAGAGTAACGTAAGCTTTCATACGTTTTTAGAACCACTAATTTGGCAGCAATGTAAATTGTTAAGTGGGTGATTTTGTAGAAATTAGGACAGTTAGGTGGTGCTACAGGCATATAGTTGAAAGAGAGAGTAACAGCTATAATTTACTGAATGGTTGATAATTCCTGGGCCCTAGGTAGACCACTTTCCACACATTATCTCAATGAAATAAAGTAGTATTATAAAATATTTTAAATTGCTAATTAAGGTCGCAAAAATCAGATATCTAATGGGTGGTGAAACTGGGATTTGAACTCAGATCCATCTTTCTTTAAAGCTTGTTCTAATAACTACAACATCATATTGTATAATGCAATCTAAACTTTGGTGGTAATGACAAAGTAGCAATTATAAGGAGTAAAAGAGTGGCAATAGGACTTCCAACTTACTTGAATTTTACTGAGATGCTACTAAGCATTTAACATGGGGTTAGGAAAGTAAAGCATTGTTTTAAACTCTCTGAGAATTTAGAATCCAGGAATAATTGAGAATGTGAACCAAAGACGAGTGTCATCATTGTGTCCCCTTCCACAGAGATTGTGATAACTGGTTTTAAAACATGCCTCCTCATTAATTAAGACACCTAGCATTTATGGTTTCGTGAATCTCAGCTGGTCTGGAAATAGGGTTCACCAACAGAATATGGTAAATTCAACCAGTGCTTGTCCATGCCTAGCCTTTAATAAGATAGGCGGTTTCAATTTTTTCCCTCATGGAAAGCTTACTTTTGGGAGCCTAACGGTCCCATGTAAAAAGTCTCACTACAAATTAGAGATTCCATGTAGAAAGACCACATGAAGAGAACACATGGTGAAATACTACCATGGAGAGAAGAACCCTGCAGACAACATAAAGAAGGCTTCCCCAAATCCCATCAAGCTTCCAGATGAATTCAGTCCCATCCACCAACTGGCTTCAATCCCATGAGAAACCCCAACCAAGATCAGCTGAAGATCTCTGTACCTGATCCCGGACTATAAGGAATAATGAGGGATAATAAATAGTGGTTAAACTTTTAGGTTTTACAGCATTTTGCTAAATAGCAATAGATAAATGAAAGAGGAATATTATATGTTTGTGAGGTTTTAGATGAGGAAAAAAAAAATGATTCCAACCACAGATATAACCTGGTAATAATGATAATAATAACAATAAATAATAATAATAATAATAATAATAATAATAATGTATTTAGGCATATTTAACCCAATCCCTTCATTACAACATAATGCTCACATTGTATTATGTGTCAACATGAATTCAGATATAAGAAAACACATCATATACAACTTGAAACAAGAATATCATGTCCTTCCAGTAATAGCAACATGCACTGGATTCTAGTCCAATGCATTGAGTCCATAAGGAGGAATGAAATTGCTCACCCAAACCAGTGCTATAAAAACTCCACTGATTTATGCATTTCATCTACTCCAATTATCATCATAGTTAGAAATGGCATTCCTTCAGTATAATGAAATAGTCTGTGCAGACAGCTGTCCAGTTACTTCAAATTCTAGTCATTCATCATCTGAATCTGTACAGAGTAGAACGTGTTGTTAACCCATTGCTCAAAGGCTACCTGGTTTAGTGACTGCAGACTCTAATTGGTGGGCAGAGGATGTTGCTACACTGAGCTCTCTTTTCTCTGCTGAAAATAAATGAACTATATATGGACAGAAGGCTTCAATTCAATCTGTTGCCAACCATCCATGAGATACAAGTGAGTTGTTGTGTGGCAGGTGAGGCAATTACTTCCACAGAGTTGACATGCAATAAATATCTGTGAAATGAACACATGAACTCCATCAATCCATTGCCTATCGATTTTGAGAGAAAATGAAGAGTAATTATTCATCCCAGGTAAAAGAAGAAAAATGAAACCATGCTGGGCAAGGCAAAATGTGTAATTTCAAAGGAAAAGCCATTTGATTATCTAAAAACATGACTTTTAGAAGGAACATATATGGTAAAGTCACAAACTTTTCATAAATAGTCAGTTGGAGAAGTGCAAGCAAAAAAAGGATTTGGGGAGTCTCTTCCTAAGCATGGCCAACTTCTGTTAATATGATAGAATTCTAAACTTTTTAAGAAGAAATATGTTTGTACATCTGCATTTTATGGGTGGACATTGACACTATTACTGGTGTGAAACTTGAATGGGAAATGATGAATAAAAAGGATGTAAGGTCTTACTAATTTTTAAAATTATTTAGTATAAAAGTAGCATGCTTGTTGTAAACAAAGCCATCCATAGTTATGCACACAGAGAAGAAAAATCTGTAAAATACAAGTAGAATTCTCTTATCTGCTTCCACTCTCTTCTCTTTCCCCAGTATCTAAAGCTAACAGGTATATAACTTTTCAGTCACATCAATAAACACATACAAGCAGTTATTTATATATACACATTAAAAAATAAGGTTATAAGATACATATTGTTCTGCAATTTGATTTTTAGTGATCAATAATGACATGTGTTGGACCTTCATCACTGTCAGTGTGTGAAGAGATAACTCATTTCTTAAAAGGTTGACTTTTATTCCAAAGAATGGGTGAAACCAATTATCTAATTCTGTGTCTATTGATGGACACTTATGTAATGTCAAAATGTGCTTGAACATTTCTGTGGTGAGATAATAACAATAATAATAACAGTGATCATTGCAGTAGCTGACATTTTCGTGTGCTACTAGGCACTATGCTAAATGCTTTATGTGCTCAGTCTTAGTGATTCTGTGAGGCAAGCATTACAACTGCTCTTTTCAGGTGGTGAAATGAAAGCTGGAAAAGGTGACACAATTTTTTCATGTCACACAATTAGTTCTCGACACAACCACGATTTGAATTGCTAGTCCTAAAATCTGCATTATTAGATAACACAGGAAACTGTCCTTTAAAAACCTTAGAAGTTATTGAGTAAAACAAAAGTTCATTTAAACTTTCACAGCACACTGATTCAAGTTTTGCCTCCTGAAATATTTAGTGTATTAATTTAACTATACATATGTAATTAAAATCCCATGATATATAACATCATATGTAATTTAGCAATTCTGATTTTTCCACTCTGGCATTTCACAAAGCAATTTTGGGGGGAGTTTATCTCATGCATCACTTACATCAGTGTCTTCATAATGACCAGAGGCGCTTTTGAGTCATCTTTCCTAGGTTTTCATCACAGATAATTTTCACTTCTATTTAAGTTGTGGGGGATACAAGACTTTTGAATCTAGTGTGAACCTGTTTCTAGTAATTTTATTATTAGCCCAAAAGAGTCACTCACATTATATTAGAATCATTTCTCTTTTTCTATTCTTCATTCTGCTAGTAAGTGTTGTATATTCTTTTCAAAATATAACCATTTATGGAATTATTTTTCAAGTGCTATACATTATTTTATAAAGACAAAAACACAGACTTAAACAAAAACACCTAGTTCCTTAAATGCTGTAATTTCTATTTTGCTCAGGCAACTGCAGTGAGATTGCTGGTTCTAAGAACAAGTCTTCTAGGTCCAAAGGAAGGTCAAATTCTTTCTCTCTCTCTTCCGCGCGCTCTCTCTCTCTCTCTCTCTCTCTCTCTCTCTCTCTCTCTCTCTTCCTATCCCTCTACCCTTCCCTTCTTCTCTTTCCCCCTCCCTCACATCCAAACCAAACCAAACCAAACCAAACCAAACCAAACCAAACCAAAAAAACACCAAAACAAACACTGTCCGGTTGACTCAACAGATTTGTCACATATAAACTTTCTTGCTAGGATAGAAAAAGGAAAAAAAGAAAAAGAAAACAGAGATAAAGTCGTATATAACACTAAATTCACCAGATTGCAAAATACTTTATACAAATTAAAGCATCATCAATATATTGATCATTTGTTGCTTTGTTGCTTTGGATTATAAACAACAATGACCCAGTGTAATCATCTGGGAATGAAACTAGTTTATTATAAGATAGTAAGTAACTCATATATTCTCCAGGAGGTCTGGAACTTGAACTTGGAAGTCTTATTGCTAGTTGGAAAAAAAATTACAAATTGCACAGTAGGACTAGTCCAGTGATGTCCCCACTGTCACCACCAATGGGCATGGGCTCCACACTTCATTCCAGATATGCCTGACCCAGGGCCCTGCTGCAGAACTAACACCACTGCTGGCTGCGAGGACTGTGTGAGGTCACCATAGCTGACGCTGTATTTGCCAGATTTAATTTGTACAGAGTCCGTTTTATCATAATACCAGCTTTCTGTTCAAAGTCCAGGCAGCTGGGATGATTGGCAGAATCTAGTTCATCTGTCTAGGCTGCTGTCAGGGAGACTGCAAAGTCCAATACCCGCCATCCTACTGATTCGTTGACTCACACACACATGCATGAAAGGTGCTTCTAGTGCTGAGGCTGGCAGAATAATGAAAAATATTCTCTGCCACTCCTGAGCTGAAGGTCTTGCTACATTATTATTCTTTCTATGCTGTAATTTTATCATTTGGAAATAATGACTCAATTTATTGACCAAAAAATAGATTTTTTCCTATTAAGACTACTTCCTTAACATTCTAAAATAAGTAATTTTAGTAAATTGCATGTGATTTTCAAGGTAGTTACAGTAGAGAAGAGGTTGACTTTAAGCTTCTTGAAGAAAAGGTTGTATAAACATTGGCTCATCAGTCTCATAAAGGAATTTCATTTTCTGTGCTAGAACTGGCACCAATTTCACGAGAGTGAAGTGTTCCTATACATACTGCATCAAGATTTTCACAATCATAATATTTGGAATGTCTGTGACACTCTCCCCCATCAAAGTACTTTAACAAACTTTAGTTATAATTGTAAAGAGACTTTGCATCCTTAGGGATGAAAAGTATTGCATAAATGTGCCATGTAACCATGACTATTAATTCTGTACATTGCTACATAGATTATCAGAAAATGAGTAAATGGATCAGTCTCATGCACTTGAATATTAATTGAGGGAAAAAAAAATCTTCCTTTGCCAGTTTGGAGATGACAATTATATCACAGTCTATTTGCTTTCACAGGTATTCACTCTTTGTTAATCTTGACAGATTATAACCTCAGGTGTGCTCTGTGTCTGGAAGGCTTTGTGTGCATCTTGACACAAGGTTTAGTGTCAATTCCAGTGTTCAGTCTGCTGTGAAGACACTCAGCAGTATCTCTGGCCTCGCTATATATCACTCTTGTACACGTACCTAGATTCTGCTGAAGCAGAGAATCTAATCCAAGTGGTTATTACTTCACTGAGCAGCCATAATGCTCTGTGAGTTTTGTTATTGTTTAGTGATGGATTTCAATAACGAAATTTAATAGTACTTGAACATTTTTTTAAAGCATCAAATTCTTATACTTTTATTAAATGACAAGTTTATTAACAATTCTTTTTGGTAATACACCAACTATATACATGTGGTTGATTCCTGATGGTTAATTCTCACTGCAGGAAGCATAATTTTAAATGGTACTTAGTATTTTAGTGCCTCTTAGTTTTTCCAGGAATGAGAATAAATATAATAAGCCTAAGCCTTGCCTATTTTAAAATGATTTAAAAAATTTTTGAAAGTGCTCTTAATGTTCTTGCCCTTGAATCCTAACACCCAGAAAAGTACCATAATTAATCCTTTTTAGCACTTCTCCATTCCATTCTTTACTGTTATACTGATAAATGCTAGTGTCTAACTCAGTGTGGACTTCTCAACCATCTGATGCCTCTGCCATGTTTAAAGAGATTCATTTCTACTTAATTTCAACGGGGTAAGAGCCTTCTCACTATGGAGGGCTTGTATCTGAGACATTTGTTTTGAACCGTCAGGGCCATTATAGCCTGACCTCTCTGAGATTCACCTTGGCCTTTGGTCCTCAGTATACAAAGCAGCTCTAAGGTCAGCCAGATCTTGCAGATGGGTGAAGCAGGCCTGGTATAACACAAATGGCATCCATAGGAATTCTGGCTATGGGAAGGTAGTGACAGCTAATGAAGATCACTGTCGCATAAGAATGTAGATTTGAGCTACAACAGCGTATAATTGATAAGAGCACCCAGAAATGTAGAATTTTGAAATAATGGCAACTGATATAGTTAGAAAATAATGAGAAGACACTCCACTTTCTTTGCCTGAAAGTTTCCTTGTGGATCACTTTGTTGGCCCTGTCTGACCCCAGAAGTTTCTGACCTTGGCATTTCTCCTTTTAGGTTGCACTTTCACCCGCTCACCACAGCCTGGTCATGGGACTCCCCCAAATTACCACTTTAGTTTGGGCAGGCAGCAATCTGTACTTGAGCTATTGTGATAGTCCTCAAACCATCTGCTTTGTCTCCATACTTTAATATAACCTTCCCACAAATGACAGGTTAATCTTTCCCTATAGTAGCTTTCATTGTATCACTATCTTGCTCAAAAGCCTTTAATTTCTTCGCATTTCATAGAGAGAGAGATTTAAAATCTCATATTAATAAATTCTAGCCCATCACAAGGGCTTACTATGGCCCAATCACTGTAACTAAGTGCTTTACATGCATTATCTCATTTAATTATCACACTGAGGTAGATATTATTACCCTTATTCTATGGATGAAGAAACTGAGGCTAATCTTCCATTGACCTCATTTTATATAATGAAAAAAAAAATAAAAAGAATCCTACAACGGCCTAGAATAATATGTTTTTTTTTTTTTTTAAAGAAAAAAATCTCAATTCTTATCACAGCTCTGTCAAGTACTAGCTGGCCACCTTTTACAGACTCACATAGACTCTCTACACCTCATCTTCATCATCTATAAATGAGAAAGACAATAGTTATCCCTCAAAGTTATTTAGAATAAAATGAAATGATTTAAGTATGGTATTGTACCAATGCTGGTTGATATTATTAGCGTAAAAGAAATGAGAAGTTTGCATCTCCTACTAAATTAAATGCCCAAGATACAATTAAATGTATGCTGGTGACACAAAAGATTGCCAACATAATGCAATTCCAGGCAATGCTCAACTGAATGCTTTATCTCCTCCTTTACTTATTCATTCAACATATGCAGTTATTAGTGCACTCGATATGCCAGATGCTACATTTATGGGACAGGCAAACATGAATATGGACTTCTAGGTTTGTGTCATAAAATTAGAGGAGGAGGGGCATGTTTATGGGGGCAGGAGACTGAGTTAAGTTTTGAACCTGTTAATATTTGTGATATGTCAATTAACATTTAGGAGGACTACACAAGAAGGGAAACTGATAAAAAGTTCCATGATTCAGATGAGAAAGCTATGCTAGACAGGAAGATATAGGAAAATTACACCCTTATATTTTATTTAAAGCCATAGGACAGAATTAAGAGATCTGAGGAGAGAGTTAAAGAAACTGAAGAATTTATAGCCTTGAGTAATTCCAATATTTTGATGGCAGTTAAGAAAATGAAGGCAAATGAGATGAGGAGAAGCAGTAGAGTGCCTCTGAGGTCATACAGAAAGCTTCAGAAAGGTTAGGTGAAGTGTGCATTGAAAAAGGGTCTTTGGATGAGGTGGATGGGCAGCTTCTGGTGACCTCTGAGAGAAAAGTACTGATGAAATGGGAGAGTGGAACATAGAAAACACTGTTTCGCCACTTTCTTGCTAATATAGGAAACTCCATCTTTCTAAAACTATACCCTTTTAAACTACTGGTCAACATGCATGGATGATTTTGAAAAAAAGAACAACCCAAAGAAAACCATAATAATCCGAAGGGCCATAAGTGTACTAGGGAACTTGAAATAGACTTTAGGGATATCTGGCTAATGGAGGATGTGGGGGAGAAGGGTGAGGACTAATAGGACTAATGGTGCTAAAGACAGAATCTTCCTATATTTTTGCCAATGGACTGACCTGGTTTTAGTTTCCTGAAGTTTTCATAATTGCTAAAATACGCCTTATTTCAAGCTAGTGTTGAAATAGCCTTTATTTTAGGAATCAAATGAGGGAGACAAAGCTTCCTTAAAAGCTCGATTCCTCAGGGAAAATAGCTAATCAGCAATATAGCATTTTTCTTTTCCTTGAGTGCAAAGTATGCTGATTTGATTTCTAAATGCAATGGGGACCATCAGAATGCTGATGAAATCAACTCCACACACCCTGCCTAAGGGGCAGTCCTAGTGCCCAAAAGTGAGCTGTAAAAAAACTGGCTTATTCACACATTTCTCCTACCTTTTTTTTCCTCTTTCTGAACTATTTTGTGCTGTGTGTGTGTGTGTGTGTGTGTGTGTGTGTATAAAATTTCTGAAGAGCATCTATTATCTGCTATGCTCTGTTCGAGTGCTAGGAGCATAATTCAGAGACAAAATATCCTACTTTCATGTTGCTTATATTCTAGTGGGAAGAAAGTTAAGACATTAATTCAGGAAAAAATTATGCACATTCTAAATATGTTACTCTGTGAGTGTGAATGAGTAAGCAAACTTGCCCATTATAATTTATTAATATTTATTAACTCATTAGCATTATTTTGTTGTAAAGTTATCTAGCTGAAACATCAGAAAGTGACAGTCAAGAGAAATGGGAACATGGACGGACAGTGTTGAAGTCAGGGTTGGACAAAATTTTGGTAAAAGATGGAAAAAATGACAATAAAACAAAGAGAATTATTTTCTATTATTCATGGCAGTTGAAAACACTGAGAATTTAAGTTGATGTGGGTTTTAGTCATACCTATTCCAAAACTTAATGGACTAAAGGGGAAATAATAAATGACATCTAAACAATCTATATTACTAAAGAAAATAAGATATCTTTTCTTCCAAATATCCCACATTGAACTGACACAATATTTCTGAAATCAGTAGAAACTTCCCACAGCCCTCTGTGCCTGCATATTAGTCAGTTCTCAGCATATATTTATATTCTCACTCCAGATTTGCATGTTGAGAAAGTGATTTATAAAATGACTAATGAAATGAAGACTTTAACCCAGTCTGGCAAACAAGAAAGCTAATTAGTGGCAATAATTTACTTCTGGTTGGAAATTCATAATTTGCTAGGTCATGACCTATAATTAATATTATTTTTGTGTTTCTTTCTCTAAGATAATTGATGGTGCATATTGAGCATCGCTTTAGGAAAACTTATGTCTTAAATGCAATTAAAATTAAACCATAATCTTGCATAGGTAAATTATGTAAGACATTTCAAATCAAAGAATCTTCAAATTAGTGTCTCACAACAACAGTAGAAGAATTAAATGTCTTATTTAAAATCACATGGAATAAACATAACCTTGAGGGGAAAAACAACTTATTTTTGTTTTCTGAAATGGCACTAAAGTATACAGCCATGATACTGCACTGCTAAAGAGAAGATATTTGCCCAAGACTTCAAATACACTGAAAACAGAAAGGTAAATTATTGTTATGAAGTTTCTTTTAATATCAAGAAAATTTTAGAATAGTTCAGATATTAATATATTAAAAAAATTGTACTCAACACCTAGAACTGATTGCTGCTAGCTTCATTTTTTTATATTAGCTTTATCTTTTTTAGTTAAAAACAAAGTATGATTGATATAGTCACATGCTCCTGTGCCCTTCCCACAGACGCAATTATTATTATAAATTAAACTGAGTCTATTTTTGTAAATCATCTTATACTTATTCATGATAGATCTATTCTATATGTATATTTTATAACACTTTACATACACAATATTCAATATGGTTCTGTAATCTATCAATATGTGTACAACTTGTTTTTAAATCAAGTTATAGTTTTTAAATCTATTAATGTTTCCATGTATGTTCTACTCTCATTACTGACATACTTTCTGCTACACACACACACACACACACACACACACACAATCCATTATAGAAATTATAGACTTTTTTTTTGCTATTTCAAATCATGTTACACTAAGGATACTTGCACATCTTCATCTTCTGAACTTGTGTAAATGTTTCTTTAGAGTATAAACATGGACATGGAATTTCTGGTTCTATAAATACAATAATAATAATGATAATAATAATAATAATAATAATAATAATAATAATAAAATAATAATAATAATGATAAATGCTAATAAACTAAACTGGTCTCCATAGTGGTTATTCCAATTCATCCTCCCATGAGCAGATATGAGTTCAAAGCCATTGACAATATTTAGTATCATCAGCCTTTAAAGTGGTCACTTAACTGATGGGTGGAAAATAGTATCTTATTTTATTCATTTATTTGTGTGAATGTTTTGTATGTCTCTGATCATTACAAGGCTCAGAATTGCTTCATAAAATAATATGCTATTTCACTTTTTTTGTGTGGCTTTGCTCGGTTATACTTTGCCCATCTTTTTCTGTTTTGTTTATGCTAATTTGCATTTTATAGAATTATTTTAAAAAGAAAAATATCTATGACAAATTAAAGCAATATAAAGTGTAAGAAGTAAATTTATTGCTTTTCACTTAACCTCATCTGTCTGTCATTCTGCCCAGATCCTATTTAAGAGTGCTTTGGAACTTAGAAGATTTTACAGAAACAGGGCTTCATGCTACAAGTAGTTTGGTATTTGCTAAAGTCTTCAAAATAATTTCACTTAGAACCTAGGGGCTTTGCGTAGGAATTGTCCTGTCACTTACAAATATGCCCACACCAGCACTCACATTGCTTCTGGCAGTCCCTTTCAGGAGGCTGCAATCAAGTGAAATGTGGCATACGTGAAAGCGATGGGTATGAAGAGATCCAGTGCTCTTAAATAACATCATTACTTTATAGGGGCTGAACCTTGTACAGGGGTTTCCTGTAATCTGACCTTTACTAATAAATCTTTCACAAATCTCTACATGGTGTTGTAACGATTGCTTTGAAGATGCAATTAAAGAGACACCTGAGGGCAACACAAGGGGGGTTTCCAGAGGGGGTTGGAGGGAAGAAGGAACTTGAAATTAAGGCATGTAATCACAAAGTAAAATCTAGCAGATGTTAGAAGTAAAATGAACAAGTGGATGCCCCTATATTACATATAATACATGTACACATGCATACATATGCATGCATCTGTATATATATACATATTCACATACACATATATACAGGTATGTATGCATGCACAAATATGTATATGTGTCTGAGGACTTGTTCAGAAGAGCAGTAATCTCCAGCAGAAAGTTCAGCAAGTCTATAACATTTACACCCAAATTTATTTCATTTACCCAATTGAATCATTATTTACATAACCTATTTGGACAGGATTCTTTTAGGTAGGTATTGTCAATATGATTAGAATTTAATATTTATATAACCCGAACAATGCACTAGGTACTGTAAAATTGATGAAATTGGAGCAAAATTGTAACATTCACATTTATCTACCTAAAGATAATATTTTGCAACCTCAGACTACTGTATTCTGCAGGCACTAGGAAAAATCTCTATTGAGGCCACTTTTTAAACATGCGAGGATTATTTGCTGACTTATATTTAGACAGTAACTATACAGGTTATAAGACTGTGAGAATAATAAAACTAAAGAAAGAGGAAAACTGAAAGTGGACGTGGTAATAACGCCTTACATTTTGGGGAAGGAATAGAAAATATTGAATTACATTCCGTGTTAGCTGAAACAGAACTGTGGATGTTTTATTATCACAAAAATCAATTCAATAAATATTAGGTGGGTGATTTATGCATTTTAAGGTCACCCCTAATTCACTGGTACAATATGCCAGTTGCTTTATGGAACAATAATAACAAAAAATATGTTAAAGTTCTAAACCAAACCCCCTGAAACTCCTTGTATGTATATATGTATGCATGTGTGTATGTGTGTGTGTATATTACAGATACTTACATCTTATTAGAAACTGATGATGTAAATTTTCATTTACACTTCTTAGTGAGGCTGTAGGAGAACTAGGGATGGTGACCATGGAAATAAGGAATGTAGTACAGGGATGCTGAAATTTGGTTGGGCAAAGAGATGGTCGACAAAAGAATTAGAATTAAAGGTTATTTAAAAGCAACAACAACAACAATAACTTTTATTATTCTCACAAAATCTGTATAAAATATTTGAAAAAAAATTGGAATAGAGGGAGAAAAGTCCCCTAATTCATACCATTGAGCTGGAACCCTCATAAAATATTACATATTCTTCAACCTTTTTTGTGAGCACATGTATGGGCACACACAGTGTTTAATATGGGATTTTCTAAACATAATCTTTTGTGATTAGATATTTTAATATAATACATGTGCATGCACATGGTGTTTTCATGTCAAAAAATTTAGATTTGTATTATACTATTAGTGAATGCTTGTATTTCAGTATAAATTGTATTGTTATTTTATGTAATCCATTCCTTCTGAAATTTTTATTTCTTTTCTTTTTTTATGTAATGTTTTAATAAGTATATTTATCACTGTTCAATTTTCTGGTATTTTCCTGACACCCTAAATGTATAGTTTTGCCTCTAAGATTCTAATCAAATTAACTGCAATAAAGCATCTCTGAATAAAGGCAGAAGTGGAACGTATTCAAATAGAAACTTAAAATTTCAGTCTATCTGTACTTCAACTAGTGGGAACCAAAGTAAATAGTTTTTTTTAAAAGCACACTTTAATTAAATATGTGTAATGCCAGTTTATAGCAAAGTTATTTCTTGGAAAGCTTGTATTTGAAATTATACTGAAAATACCTATTAGTTATCATTAATAACTAAAGGATATCTTAAAAACATTAAACAATAAGAAAGCCTTGAGAAGCACCAAGTCAGAAGAGATGACAATTCAAATAACAAAGAAAGTATCCCTTATCTATCCAGTTCTGGTATTATGTAATTTAAATTTAGGCACATGCTCCTATAGTCAATTTGTAAGCCTAATATCAGACCCAGTATTACTTTATGAAGCTTGGAGCTAAGTTGAATGTCTGTCAGTACTGAAAGTTTAGTTTTTGGTTTTGCTTTGTTTTTGCTTTTATAATAAGACCTATTCCATTTAAGTCTCATTAATGGGCATTACAGAGAATTAAAATGATCTATATTAGTCACGAATGAGAGATGTCTCCAAACATTAGATTACAGTCCCATTCTGTGGGACAGTTCAATTGTGTGTCTTGTAATTCACAGAGATTTAGCTGGGGTGTAAACTACTTAATAGGAGGGGACTTTAAAGGAGAGAGTATTATGAAAAAATATAACAACACTTAATTGGATGAGATTGGTGCTTTATAGCACGGCTATTTGATAGTCAAGAAAATCAGGGGATTTATAGTCTAAGACCTTAGGTTATACCTTCTCTCTAGTAGAAGTAAATTTTTTAACTTTAGATAAATAATTGAGCCTCAGTATCCCATCTGTAAACTGTCTACCTACTCAATCTTAGTGTCTTGAGAATCAAATGCATGTATATATAACAGCATATCAAAGTTCTTAGTAAACTCAAATGTAAATATTACATTATAATACGCAAATTTATGATTCATCAGGAAAAGCAATGCAGCCATTCCTACTAAAATCCTGACAAAGTGGCTAAAAAGTTGACTCCTATAACAAGGAATCAAATATCAAAATTTGATGTCAAAAGTCTGCATGATGTCCTTCCTCTTGAAAGAAATCTTTCAGTCTGTCAGATAGTCAGTTAAGAGGAGGTAATTTTATCGAGTGCTCTTTCTTCCAGGATATTGAAATTCCCTCATCCATCTCAAAAGCTTGGTGTTATCTTTGACTCCCACCTCTCCTTTGTGTTCCATGCCTATCAGTTATGAAATGGCGTGAGACAGCCTCTGTTGCTCCTGACTTTGCTGTTCTGGACACATGGGCTCAGCTATATTTCATTTCCTGTCCTTGATGTCAATGAGATTGCTAATCCTATCCTTAACAACAACAACAAAAATTGCTCCAACTTGCTTCCAAGAGTTTCTTAGACTTATAACCAAAAGAGCAATAACTAAAATATTCTCTGGCTTCACTCTTCCATACGTAACCTACTTTACATAGAAACTATATTACTTGCTCTGGACTCCCCAATATCCTAAATTTTTGCTTGTGTACTACTCTTTCACCTCTGCCTATTGAAATGGCAGTTCTTCCTATAAAGCCCAGTTTAAATACCATTGCTTTCAAGAAGGCTGGTCTCATTCTGACTACTAGGCTATGAGATTCTGCATTGTTTTGGTTTGGTTTTATCTCTCTCAAAAGGCCTTCTCATTTCCCATATCTTGCCTTTTGCTGTGTGACCAGACTTAGCTCATTCTTTGTTCATTGTCCATTGCTCACCTTCACACACTAGATTTCTGGGTGCTTGGAGCAGGAGATGTCTCTTATGCATTTTTAAGATATACACATGTTATATGGTATCCCAGTCATTGTAAGAATAAACAATAATGAAAGAAATAAATGGCTAAACACACGAAAGGATGAGAACTCCATATATTATAGGAGCCCCTTCTAGAAGAGCTTAGAATACTTAAAATCAATTACTAAAACAAAAAATCTTAGACTAAAATTAAAAACAAAGATGTAGTATTCATTCTGGAAGTCCCACTTTAAAAAATATTTATGTTGTAATGTCTTCCTCTTTTTTTCACTGTTCTCTTCAGTGTTCTGGTGGGCATAGGGCCAAAAGCACTCTGGGACACCAGCAGATGGCAGAACCCTAACCATGAACCCAGCACTAATTTAATTTAAAAAACATATTAATATGATCTATGTTCTACTTTTGGGCAGCATTTCAAAAGGAAAGCTTATAGACCTCTAGCAATTCACTGATGAGACAAATATGAATAAAAAATTGATAAGTCGCTGTGATATAGTCAGTTGGAGAACAAGAAAAAAAGAGAAATTTTGAAAGTATTGGGTCCATGAATCTGGATCCTATATTGACAAGACAGCCACCACTGTTGCCATTCATCTTCCCATTTGAATTTTCACAGTTGGTGACACTGTTCAGTTGAAGAAACCAATTTATCTATTCATTTCAACTCAATTATTCACAAATTCTGTCTCACTAAGGAGATACATGAGAGTCAATGAATGATGAAATCTAGAAGTTAAGATCATATTCAAAATTATACTTTTGAGTTGGAAGGGACCTTAGAGGGACATTATTTTCTCAGTTCTCTTTCCATGAAAAGTGTCCCTTTTGCAAAGTCCTTGGCAGGCCCTTGCCAACCTCCAGATAATCAAATGGTTGGTGTATTTTGTCATTCAGATTCCTTCTCAGATATCACCCAGTGACTTACCTGATTAGGTAGGCCATCTAAATCAGAGTTCCTCTGGAATCATTTAATATAATATTCTCTTTAATTTTTGTCATAGTGTTTATTGCTGTATAATGCCATTTGTTTATTAACTTATTTCTTTCTTGTTGATTGCTACCCAATAGAATGTAAGAGCCACAAGAATAAAAACATTGTTTAGATTGTTCACTGATGTAGCTAAGTTATCTAGAACAGTTCCATGCATATGGCAGACATTCTACACTAAGTGCTAATTCTACTAATAGTCACTTCATGTTACTGAATAAAACTAAGTATCATTTAAAAACAACCGCCATTATCTTCTTAGGTAGTCCACACTATTGCTAGAAAAACCTGTTAGAAAGCCTTTCTAGTTTTGGAGCTAAAATCTGTCCTTCTATGCCATGTCCAGTGAGACCTAGTTAAGGCTTATCTAATAAGGCTATTATATCTGAATTACGGTTGATCACTGTAATATTTGAAGATGCAACCTGAGTCAATTGGCAAGTTACTAAATTTTAATCCTTTGTCACTCCTTCTGCTATACAACACGCCTTTTTTTATACAAAAAAAATTAATAGTTGATATGTTGGCTGAGAACATGGTATTTATCATGTCACCGATACAGTGATTCTCACCTTCATTGAACCCTGGACTACTGCGAATTCAACGAAGATACAAATCTGCTTATCAGAAAAGTGCACATACAAGCAAGGCTTACATACAATTACAACAGATTCACAAATACCCCAAACATATTTAAAAACTCTAAATAATGAACAAGATGTTTCAAGATATAATCCTAGTCTTCAAGGAGCCCTCTCTCTAGAGATGGACAACAGACTCCTCTGTGTCTTGATTTTTCTTGGCTTCACAATTGCATTCTGTTGCCCACGTGGTACTTTAGATCTAAATGGTGAACATCTTTCTCAAGAAAGATAGGAAGATGCTTTTCTTCTCAAAGTGCGTAATTTTTAACTGTGAATTATGTATGGCGAATCAGATTCTCTAGCTTATACCTCCAAACTGTTTGGCAGAAAAATATTTTTTCACAATTCAGAAACATAATTCTGCTAACCATTGTTACAGATATTCTGACTCACATAACTTTAGTTCAGTGATTTAAAATACATCAAAACTGCATTTACATCCTTTCTATATCCTGTTCCTGATTGTTTCCTTTTAATGAACTCCACTAAGGAAAAATAGATTTATTTTAGGTTTTCAGTGTTTCCACAGTCAAGATAAGGAGACCCTGATAACTTATGAAGTGACAAAATTTTCTATAGGCAACACAAATAAGTAAAATGACTTGCCATCATTATAAGCTCTGCCTGTTGCATTTCTCTCTACAGCAGAATTAAATAGATGTTTTTATTCTGGCAGAAATCTCACTCCCGCCACTTTTGCTTTTGTCTCTCTTCTGAGAGGGATGAGACCTTCTCTGTCAACTCAGAAGCTCTTACTGTCACTAGGCAGAAAAAAAGCACCTCTCCGTGTATGAGGACTATCATCTGCCAATAGATTTGGCTGTCAACCACCTAAAAACACTGTCACTCAGTGTCAAAGTGCTAACAACAAAGCAATTATCCACACGAAAGAGAAAGAGAAACAGAAGACCCAAGTTATGTAGATAAAACAGAGCCAGTGAAAAATATAACAAGTGCATCTGAAAACTAAAGTGTGATTCTCTTCATCCCTCCCTCCCTCCCAACAGTCTGCAACATCATTCGTGAAGCTTTCTCAGTATTTTTTTTTTAATTAAAACTTGGCAGGCATTTTTGTTTTTGTTTTTGTTTTTATGAAACACAAACAAATAATTTTCCATAGAACATAAATCCTCTTCTATCAATGTATCTATCTTATTTTTAGGCAAGAAATATATTCAGGCTCAACTCAACTTCGGAGATATCTAAGACTCGATTTATAAAGGCTAAGTAGTAGCAGCCCTTAGAAAGAAAGGTTCTCATACATGGAATAATTTTAAAGGATCAGAATAGAGTTTCAAGAAGAAAAAGAACAACTGAATATGCCAGAATGATAAACCTAGGCAATAGTATCAAATACTGTAATACCAAATAAATTTTAACTCACAGACTACAAATAAACCCTATAGGTATGCATCAAATATGGTGGAATAATAGTGTCTGCTTAAAAAATTTTCTCCCAGGTTATATAGCTATTCATTAAAAAAAAAAAATTACAGTTATTCAACAGCTATTCTTTAAGCACCTATAATTTCTGGGGATGCAGTGGTACAAAGAAGGGCTAGCCTTTATAGTCCTGGAGAGCGTCAACTGGCAAAGAAAGGTAAAATCAAGCAGATGAAGAGATAATTCTTGACTAAAGTGTCAAGATAGTTCACCCTATTTCTTGCTCTATATTTTATTTTCTTTCATTTTTTTCTCTAGAGCAAATATTCATGCTTTGCAAAATAAATTACAGGGGTAATACATTAATTTATAATTTTCATTTTCATTATAGTATTCCAAATTTTTTTCCATGATTCCATTTGATAGCTTATAACTTCACCTCCTATAACCCACATTCTTACTTCTCATAGGGAGATAACACGGCTTAACAAAAATATTTTGGGTACAGCACTGAAAATATTTTGTGAGATTTTTATCCTAAAATATACATTTTTACTGAAGTCTACTGTCATCAATATCATTATAATATTATTACATTTGCTGGAATTTGCACATACTGGGGACATATATTTGAAAAAATAAAATTGATGAAAATATCCAAAATACTCAGAAAATATCAAGAACTATGGAAAGTTGGGAGGATGATAAATCATCATTTAACTAAATTTGTTTTCAATTATAAGTTTAGAGGTATGTTAGGGTCCCACATTCCTATTAGGTATAGACTCGTTATTAATCTAGATATATTTCTTTATCCTCAGATACTTCTATGTTTCTGATGAGTCTTCATATCAAAATAAAAAATATAATCTTAGAAAAAATGTATACAATGCCATGAATTTTAACAAGTTCTCTTAGATAACAAGTCCTATATGAGTTTGTAAATTATTGATTATCATGAGACTATGAGCTGTGAAGAACAGTAAAAAAAATGTTTTTATAAGATTAACAAGATTTAACCTTGTAATTAACAACTAAGGTTTCATAAGACTTTTTAATGGAATGCAAAAAATCTTTATTAATAATTAGCAAATTTCTGTGACTTAAAACATTTTAAAATATAGAGCACATTCTATAATTTATGCTATTAAATTTGAATTACCTTATTTTATATTGAAAATAGCATATATACTATATTCATGATGAAACTATAGGAAGAAACATAAAATCTTTATATGCAGAAATGGTGACATTCTGATAGTTTTCTTTTTTTAATTCCTTCCTTCCTTTCTTTTTCTTTCACATATCCTCTGGTGATCACTCATAGATTTGGTTTGGTAACTCTGCTTGAAAATAAACAAATAATCTGTCTTTTACTGTAAAAACGGTAATATAACAGGGATATGAAAATATATGACTAAGGACCAAAATAATTTAAGAAGAGTTCTTGCATCAAGAAATTCCATATTTACTCTGTTAGGTTTATATAGAGTAGCCAAGAGACAGTTTTTTTTTTCTTCTACAAAGTAAAATCAAATATTTGGTAATAAATTGTAAATGTGAATCCTAATTTTTAGATGGAATTCTAACTTTAAGATAGTTCTCTAAATAAGAAGGTGGGAGGATAGAGAAGCAATAGTGATTTTTCAAGAAGGATCAGATGATTGAAAGCACCATGTTGTATTTAAAAACCTCAGGACCACTAGATTATATACACCTTCTAGTACCATAGGCAGGTATAACTTATTCATTTTTTATTCCTTATTACTCAGCATAATGTTGGTACATGGTTCAGTAGGTGCTACATATTGTCACACTAAAAGTATTTAAATGGATGCTATAAATAAAGACATTCTGGTTTAGTACAATTTCTACCATCAAAGTAAGTATTTGAATTGATGACCTTTATGGTAGACTATCAACTCTGAAATTATGTCAGTCTAGTTATTTGATAGAACACCCTAAATGCTTAAACATCTTAGATGATTAATGTATCTTTCTTATTTTGAGTCGTTCATTTTAAAAAGGCATGTGTGCATACGTGTGCATGTACACACAGACATAGTACTCACTACTTTTGAAATGGATGCTTGCATTCCACATTTCCATTTGTAGACAAATTTGGATCAACATAGAAAAAAATCTGAAATAAAGAGCTGTCTTTCATTTTTTTTCTCAAGGCACTAAAAATGCATTTTCAAATTATAAGATAGATCACTATAGTATATTTTACAAAAAAAGCTAGAAACCTGAAATCACAAGCTATAAATTATTTTGTATATGTTTTATGTAGTATTTCAAATATAATACATTCATCCTTTTCAAGTTTAGAAAAAATAAACTTATTTTGGATTTATTCTAAATTATATAAAAATGGCTTGCTAGACATGTCTATTGGTATGATGACGATGACAATGGTGTTGACAGCACATGCTTAACTAGACTTACTTGACACTGTGTAAAACGTTTTACGTATCCTAACTCATTTAATTCTAATAAAAACTTTATGAAGCTATAGTTGTTATCATTTTACAGATTAACAAACTGAGGTTAAGCAATTTGCCTTGACACACAACTAGAAAGTAACAGAGTTAGAATTTGACCTGATTCAATTCCATGGTCTGTACCAGTAGACTGATGATGACAATAATATATGCCTTGTATGTGTGTGTGTGTGTGTGTGTGTGTGTGTGTGTGTGTATAAATATATATACATATATCTAGTGACAGAAGGCTAAAAAATATTAACCAGTGATCAATTACAAAAAAAAGTTGAATTTGCCTTAAATATTGCCTAACAATCTGGTTGTTAAAGAATAGGTCTTTGGGATTAGAAATGGATATTGATATGGCAAAAGATTATATAATTTCCTTATGCCTAGACTTAGAATAATGTAATTGCTTAAGAATACTACAAAAATAATAAGTAATTTTAGATAAAATGACTCTGCCAATTTAAGTTCTGAAGCAATGAACATTTAGGATAAATATTTCTCTGTGCACATATTACTTTGAATGATTGGCTTGACAAAGTGCCAATTTCAGTTCACTTGATAATTATTAACAATTTTACTGACTGAAACTTGTTTCATTTAATTCTAAGTGACATTCTACTCACATATTCTTCAGCAACATCATCTAAAGGATTTATCAAATATTTTTAATAAATGCAGGTCGAAGCTATAGAACCGAGACAAACAAGGTCAATGATTACTCAGTAAATAAGAACTTTTATTTTCCAGTATGTACTTACTAGAAGCAAAAATGGAAATGTAGAAAACTCATGTATTTTCTTACAAACTCAAAATTGCATTAGTTACCAGTTTGTCAGTAGTGAGCTGTGCCTGAAATAATACGTTAACAAAGGGCAAAAACAAAAACTTTGCAAGATTTAAAATTTTAAAAAGGAAAAGAAAATCTTATGCATGCTCTCTAAAATGACAACATGTTGGCATTTCTGGAGAGTCCTTGATAGAAAAGTATCAGGGTACAAGGTAGGCTGCAAAAGGTTTTATAATAGTTCATTTTTGCCCTCCTTTGCTCTGAGTTTATTATAACTATCTTATTAGAACTTTTACAGATCTGCTTTTATTTTATTTTACAGTTCTGTGTTATTTTTTTGTCTCATCTTCTACACTTCTAAATCTAATGGCTGAAAATATAAAAAGTCCAGAAATTATCATGTACAGTGCATATGAATGGGTTTCTTAAATCTTTGCCAATTTGGGTATCGCCCAACTTGGAAAGTCTCCCAGAAGGGTGCACTTAAAAAGTTATGTCATTCTCCAAGTTGTTATTGACAAATGTTTCTGTGGATGTTAATAGACATAAATGTTATTTTTTATTTAGACTAAGTATAGAAGTGAAGCACTTACAACAGCACATTACAGATTTTTATCAGCCAGGAATAGAATAAAGCCTGGGAAAGAGGGAAAAACATTACAATTGTATATAACAATTAACTTGTGTGTGGGCAAAGCCAAGGTATGGGTGTTTCTGGAGGATTCTAGCAGGAGCCTAGAAGCAAGACTGTGATTATGTGGGGGAGGATATTCTCAAATATTAGAAATTTTAAAATAAAAAATCTTTTTCTTATTTAAAATGGCATAGACTAGAATTTTTCTTGACAAAAAATGAACCTGGGTTTGCTAATCTGATTATCCCAAAGAGCACTCAGTATATTCAAAAAATTACCTGGGTAGCAGATGGTAGGAAAAAATAAAAAACGAGAACAGGTTCTCATCACCTGACTCAGGTCAGGTTTTTAAAGAAACACACACTGGAGAGGAAAAGTCCCAGTTCATCACATAATCTTTAATCTGAGTAAAAAATAATTCCCTTTCTTACAATCAGACCTTGCCAATTTCTCTTGCTTCATTCAAACAAACACTGGAAAAAGAATGAAAAAGAGAAAATGGGAAAGATTATGTGAATTTAGACAGTCAAAGAATACTATTTCTAAAACATAATTAATTTGGAAATTCAAGTTTAGGAGAATATCGAATTGACACAAAATAAGATGTGCGTTAATGTGTAATATGATTTCCTCCTGTCCCTGTGCCAGGCAGACATTTGGTTCCTAGCATGACAATAATGAGACTGTGCATGCCTTGGGACAGACACCATGTCTGGTTTTCTTCTCCACAACTCATGGGTTTTATCCTAGTGAAGCTCTCAGTTCATATTTGAAGAGCAGAATCCAAAATAAGTAGCCCTTTGACCTAAACGAAGCCTTGCTTCCATTCAAAATTAGTCACTTGCTATCACATGGGTCTGGAAGACTCTAGATTGTCAATGAATAAATACAAATCAATATAAATCATTTTTACGTTTGCAAAATTAATACCAAAATGAGTAGTTGCTAAGGCAGTTTCCAGTGTTAATATTTTCTTGACTCTGGATGCATCTACCAGTGTTCCTATGCTATAAAAAAATATTTTTAAGTTAGAATTGACTTCAAATATTATATTAGATTCAGGTGTATGACAGTGTGATTAGATATTTTATACCTTATGAAGTGATCACTAGGATAACTCTGGTACCCACCTGACTCCATACATCGTCGTTATAGTATTAGTGACTATATTTCTGGTGCTGTACTCTATCTACACCCTGCAACTTATTCTATAACTGGCAGTTTGTACTTTTTAGTCCCCATGTTCCCCTTTTTTATGACCAGAGAGGAAAAACTTCAGTATACTAGTTTTGATCATGTTTCTCTATGTTCAGGGTAAATACTTTTTTTTTTTTTTTTTGAGGTGGAGGAGAGTGAATGTGAAGACACTGGCAATTTCAAATAAAAACTATTGCTTTGCTTTAGGTTAAATCACTTAACCTAATGTGAAGCAATTAGAAGCCATTTCGCTGTTGAGCACAGCTAGGTGCTTAATAAAAGGGTCACAGGGAGGCACAAGCAAAGATGGCCACTCAGCTCTGAAAATGGCAGGGGCCCCCTCCAGCTGTGCAAAATAGTCACTACCCCTATACTGGACAAGTAGGTCCATCTCCCCTCCCTTTCCCCCAATTCTCACTCCCCGTTTTGAAAAAAACTATAGAGTTCTGGAATTTATAGCCTGTTAAAGTGAGGAAAGCTATTGTATGCATTTTTTAAAACTGTTTTATTAAATTTTATTTTACATAATAGAGAATGTTGCCAGAGTTCTTTACATACATGATAAATCTCTCACTTTTCTTATTTATTGGCAAATGATGAAAGTCCAAAACAATTCATCACCTGCTGGGGCCACTCATATATAAAAGCAATCCTGCTGCTATCCACCATGCTTTAAATCAAAACTATGTAGCTAACACACTCTTGCCCTTGCACACCCACACATTTGGAAAGAAAAGGCAAACATAACAAATATTCCCAGAAACAGAGGTAGCTCTACAGTCTTCCAAAGCAAAATTTTCTCACTCACACGTTCACCTATATTGTCCTCCTTAAAGAATTGTATTAGAAAACAGCACAGACCTCTCTGATGGGGCCATCCATGTCTGGAGCCTATTTAATTTAACACATAATTAGCTACAAAACTTTTCTTAAGATTACTCAAAGCATACATCCCCATCTAATTTTCTAAAACACAATATGATTATTTTTTTTCCTTGATGGTAACAAAGACACTAGGTATTTATACAAGAAAAGGAAAGAAATGCAATAGTTATTTTTGCTTTTACAATGAGATCTGTTAAATATTAAAGATGACATAAGTGGTGTGGATTCACATAAAAAAAAATTCTAAATGTGCAGAGTAGAAAAACTATTTATAGACTTTTTTGTAGTTAAGAAATGTCCACTGTAATTCTACCCCTTGAAATACAAATTTCTAACGCTGAATTCTGCTATAATCTAAAGTCACATTAGAATCCCTGCTTATGTCAGAAGTATTGTATACCAGTGGCCTTCAACCTTTTTGGCACCAGGGACCTGAACTCTTATGAGAATCTAATGCCTGATGATCTGAGGTGGAGCTGATGCAGTGATGCTAGCACTTGGGAGTGCTACAGATACAGATGAACTTCGCTTGCTTGCCCACAGCTCACCTCCTGCTGTACATTCTGGTTCCTAACAAGGCACAGACAGGTTGGGGACCCCTTTTCTATAGTATCTTAATTTTATAAAGGGAAAGCAATTTGTACTTTTATATGTATACTTTGACCATGATGATGGTTGGTAGAATGTTATTTTGAGCCCTTGTTGCTACTGCCCATTAGTTCCAAGGGAGAAATATAATGACTCCCTGGTATAGCAATTTAACAAATTACTGCTAGGCCTGAATTCCACATTCAGCTACAAACCATGAAATCAATCCAAAAAGGAGACACACCAAGAGAACTTGAAAGTCAATCAAATGGCATGCATCAGTTATTACTGTTGACTACTACAAAGAAGAAAATTGTATTGCCTTAACTTTTTTGTCCATCACATATGTAAATCAAGAAGTAGTTGCCTTAGTTAGTCCCCCACTTTCTTTCATGGGCTAGGACTTGGAATGAAACAGATAAACTGCAATGAAGTTACTGCAAAGACAGCAATGGAAAGCCAAGCATAAGTCTACTTGTTTTCTCTCTTGATTCAGAGAGTTAAAGACATTTGTCTAATACTAACAGAAATGTAGCACAGGGAGGCTTTCATTATTTTTTTTCTGACAAATCGATAGGATTTGTCCTGAAGAATCCACACGGTCAATAATCTGCAACTAGTGGAATGCATTTTTAAGGTGGCTAGCTGGGGTCTGGTACACTCAGGGGCCATAATTAAATCTACTGTCTCTGAAATCGAAACGATGAGTTTGGTTTCATCAGCACTCTAAATACAGGAGTACTATTATTTCATTGGTAGAGAGTTGGGTTACTTACATCTCTAAGGATATGGCTGGAACATGAACTACCTCACCAAATCCAATCTCTTTGCAAGCCAGAAGTCAAGAGATTTATCATTTCCAAAGCTGGCGATTAAGAAATGTAATTCGTCAATGCCATTTAGTGGCCAGTGAATGAATGGATCAGACCTATGTGGAAGCTGGCATTTAATGTTAAAAAGGGAATTCATCTAGACAGATAATCTATTTTTTTCAAAAAAAGGAACTGACTTTACAAAGTCTATTTGATTGTACCCTATTTCATTTATTACTTGTATTGGGAAATGTCCTACCTATCTACTTTCGCAAGCTCCTAATTTCTCTCATTTGGTCCTCTGACCTCTAAGAACACTTACCTGTTGGAAACATTCTTGCAGTTATCCAGAAGGCCAGAGAAAATACAAAATGGAAAGGACAGAAAACATCATTTTTAGGCCAATGCCAATTTGGTAGGCTACCCTGAAATTTTTTTCAAATAAAACGATACTCATGCTAGGTCAGAAACTGAATACGATTGAGTTATAAAGTCCTTATTCGTTTACGCTGCTATTGCTGTAGTCAAATGACATTAGGAGATCACCGTTGACTAAGAAAAATAATGTGTTCAGCTTTACTATAATTTTACTAATAGATTTTGGGTTTTCTACTGAAGTTTTATCTTTTCTGACAATCTTAAAAATAGGATTGATCTGATTACTTTGTCAGGAGCAGATATGGAAAGTCTATTTCAGATTCAGTTTTATTAACTGTTATTCACATTGTGCACACACACACACACACAATGTGTAAAGCCACAAGATTACTGATAATATGGCTTCTCAAAATGATTAGTTTCAATTAATTCCTTTAACTTTGTTATTTAAGTGCATGTGCTCTTGTGCATTTCCTAAGTGTATTCGTTTTCCTGCCCTCCTCTGCAAGCCCCTTTTTCTGCCCCAACCTTTTAAATTTATCAGCCCTTCTAATAAAGGGCTTATTTCCACAGGAAGTATAATAGGTTCACAAAGTAGCTTTTTGTCATGCAAATACCCTTTCCCTCATTGTGAAGATATTTTCTCTCATGAGATCCACTTCATGATTCAAACGTTCTTTTAAAACTGGGATTAAAAAAAAATTGTCTAAACCAATGTTATGTAAAGAGTTGGCCTGCAAACTGTTACTGTTATGCAATACGATGAGACTGTGCCTGGATGTGAATTAATTACATCATTAGGCATACCGTGAAGTTCAACTGACATTTTTTTATTGAAGGACTTTCTCATTGAAGGAAGTAGTATGTGAATTTACCTCCTGGTACATACTCCAGCTCTTGTCATGGGCCAGTAATAAGCAGTTCAAAGACCAGTGCTTGGAGTGACAAAAATCACCTATGTCTAATCAATCTTATGTTTAATTTGGTTCAAAGATCTGTGAATTGATGAATCTATAGCTCCAGAGTATTGGGTATAGGCCCTAATCTCCTTCATCCCCCTTCACCACCATTAGTGACATGTCAATGTCACTGTACATCATGTCATCTATTCATTCATTCTTTCATACATTTATCTATGTTTAATGAGCTACTGCATAAGACAATACTTATTCTCATAAAGTTAATGTTCTACTGAGAGACAACACCATAAAATAAACAAATATATAAACTAAGTATATTCAGAACATCATAAATGCTTTCAAGACGACAAAACATGATGTTGTGACTAAACCTGGAAGAACAGACCGGCATGTGTGTGCTACTTTAGAATGAACATCTGAGCTGAGAAATGAATGATAGGCAGAAATTATCTAGAGGAGATGTAGAGAAAAAACTGTTTGCAGCAGAGGAAAAAAAATGGCTAGTGCAAAGGTGAAATGAGCTTGACATGTTAGAGGACTAAGAAAGGATTGGCAGGACTGGGGTACAGGGAGCAAACAGGGAGGCCCCAGGGCCTCTACTAAGAGAGACCATCAATAACACCTCCTTTACCCACTAGTCATCAAATTGGCATCATCACTTTCTCAGACATGTTTCTTTTCAAATTGTTTAACACTTCCAACTCTAATTGACAGAATTACTGAGAGCAACAAGCTACTAGCAAGTCTAGAGTGAAAAACATTAGGAGTTAGAATTAAATATATCTCATTTGTCTGAGAGCACAAATTATTCCTCTAAAATCATTCTTTAGGACTTGGGATACCTAAACAACTGAACATGCTCCTGTCACCTGGAAAAGCAGTGTGCTGTGGAGGTGACATCCCTGCAAATAAGAAGTTAGACCAGGACCTTAGAAGTTCTAAAACACTATTGTCTTAGAGGCCATACAGATAACACAGACAAGTGAAATGGTCAGGGTGACAGTGTTAGTTCAATGGGCATGTGTGATGTGATTAGGAGGGCGGGGACTGTAGTACAGTGGAACGAAGTGTGTCCATTCTCAAAGTGTAAGCCACCACGAAGTTCCAAACAACAGGACTGGACTGGCTTGTGGCCCTAGTGGGGCCAGACTGCATTTGTTCATGAGAAACTGGAATTTGGAATTGGGGGCGAATGTATATGATTATTTTACAAATTGGCGAGTTTCTAAAAACAATGCAGATGAAACAAAACCTAACTTCAGGCCTCTGTTAGTCCATTGGCTGCTGGTTTCCAAACTTTGATTTAATCATAGGCTCATTGGATATTTAAGACATAAACAAACATGGCCATCTTATCGTATGGCAACTTTTATGAATGGCCAGGGAGATCGTCCTGTTTCTTTTTTTGTTTGATGGCAGTTTAAGCCTGGTAACAATATTCTATATCTAGTAATATGCCCCAGCACTGGGGTTATACAGTCACTGGGGATTTCAAGTTCTTCCTAACACATCAGTGAGTTTTATATAGAACTAAGCATCAGTTAAGTTAGCTAAAAAGTACTTTTCTAGATAAAGATGGAGATTGATGGTACAAGTATATATATTTTAATGCTTAATCTTTTATTTGTAATACTACTCTAATGAACACAGGTCTACTACCTGTTGATGATCATTAATCTAACAAAAACACTGCAGGCAATAGCAGCAGATTGCTCCCTATTTAATTCAGCAAAATCAAAATCATCTCAGTTTGAATGGGAAAAAGAAAGATATGAAAAGAAAGGCAGCTGTTGAATCCCTCTGATTTCTATTTTCAATCAATAACTAGCCCCTGGTGTCTACGACATGAACCTCATGAGAGAGACTTGCCACATGTCATCTGAGGAAGGTTGCTAGGAAGCAGGGTTGCCTGGCCGGGATCGGATTCCTTTGGTTCCCCTGGGTGGCAGCACGCTGTGCCTGGCTATACTCCTTGAGCTGCTCTAGGCAGCTGAACTCTCTTGAATGCTCAGAAATATTATCACCCAAGACAGCAGTAAATAGTTCATGGGGAAATATCTGTTACAGGAGTGTCAGTAATCTCAGATACTCCCTTACTGTCACTCACTAGTCAAGAGACCCTGGATGCTTTGGCCACATGTTACCATGTCTGGTCACCATGAGATAATGACCATCAGGTTCCATGCAGTATGATATGTGTGTATGTGGGCCTGCAGGCATGAGGTTCTGTTTTTTTTCCCTTCCTAGTGGTTATTTTAATAGAAAAAAAATTCATGCCTGACCTCTACCTGGCTGCTATCCAAGAATTAAATATAGCAATTTGTTACAGTAATATTCCTCCAGAGTCCTTCAGCAAGAACACAAACTATTTAAGTTATGCTTAAAGGTGTATTTCATTTTTAAGTCGCATCTCTGGCACACAACATATTCTAAGCAGCTTTCTCTCTCTTCAGCAGCACAAGCAATTTCCCTCAATAGCTTCTTTTCCAGCCTGGCATATCTCCCTTGCTGGTATTTACAATTTGAATAATCACATCTGATTTGGGTTTGCATTAGTTCTACCTGAAACACACACACACACACACACACACACACACACACACACACACACACACACACACACGTGAAGGCCCCTCCTCCCACAGCAACCTCCAAGACTTATTACTACTTTCTTATGTTTGGAAAAAAAAATCACAATGAAATTTAAAAACAAATAATTCCATTTGTTCCTTAAATGCACATCAATTTAGTAAATTATTCTTAATTTCTAACCAGATGTTTAAAATACTATTTCAAGCAGTGTTATAATTTTCTATTCTTTTTCTGTCCCCCATGCTGTCATCTTTTTATGAGTCAGGTGTGTTGCACACATTGACAGAATTTTTGTGTCGCAGCAATCTTTTTACTATTTTCAGTTGTGTATTATTTTCCTGTGGCTGCTGTAACAAATTACCACAAACTGGGTGGCTTAAAATAACAGAAATATATTCTCTCACAGTTCTGAGGGCCAGACTTCAGAATTCAAGGTTTTGGCAGGGACACATTCCAGTGGAAGCCTCCAGGGGAGAATCTTTCCTTGCCTCTTTCAGCTTCTGGTGGCTCCAGGTGTTCACTGGCTCCTGACAGCGTAATCTGGTCTCTGCCTCTGTATTTAGATATCCTTTTCCTTTCTATGTCTATGTGTAAAATCTTTCTCTGCCTTTCTCACATAAGGACACCAGTCATTGTATTGAGGGTGTATCTTAAATCCAGGATAATCTTATCTTGAAATCTTTACCTTAATTATATCTGCAAAGATCTTTGTCCCAAATAAGTTCACCATCTGAAAATCCTTGTGAATAGATCTTTGGGGGTCCACAATTCAACCTGCTACAGGTTGACTTTTTTTTTTTTTTAGAGAGAACCAGTACCATATTCTCTAAATGTATGCAAGTGTCTCGTATAACTTTTTATTCTTCCCATTAAAAAAAAATGTTGATTTTACAGAATTTATAAATGGATTTCAGGAAGTAAGAGCACATATTATTTTCTGGACAAATTCTAGTTGCTTTCAGTGGGCAAAAAAACAGTTTTTCATGAGACAAAAATAAGAATATACACTTTTATAATTTTATTATACCCCATAAAATGTAATTCAATAACTATATTCTATATGTCATGCTTAAGATTTTTAGTATGTTTAAGATAACTAAATTTTTATTTGCTTGTTAAATTAAATATTACAATTATTAAATATCACAATTTTGAAGAATATTTAATGATAATGAAAGTATGAGGAACTTTAGAAACAAAATTTAGTCCACATATCATATTTGTCTATGTACTTCAATAATTATCTCTGGTTGATGCTACAGTTTTATAATCTGTAGTCTTCTTTTCTATTTTTCAATTTTTCTATAATAAGCTAGTTTTTTACTTATAATTAAAAAGAAAAGACTAAAATTTTATATATATTAGGCAACCATTTCCAAAAATTTTCAGGCTGGAAACATTGTTTATTCTTTACTATAACCTATCTACATTGATTTAATAATAACAGAAATTGACAATTAGCTTGAATTTTCATAGTATTATGATTCTATTAATTCGTGTTTATTCGCTTACTGAACACTTACAATGTTTCCTGACTCTACCGTATATTGGGGAACAAATATAAATAAATCATGTCTCTGCTCTCCAGGGACTTGCTATAGATTATAGGAGACCATCAAGACAAATCAATAATTGTGAACCACTGTGACATAGGTGGTATGCTAAAAAAAATGTTTAAAGTTTAGAGGGAAGGAGGGCATATGATCCAGAAGGAGGTGTCAATGGAGCTGAGGGTTAACATAAAACACATCAAGAATGGGGGGAAGAAGACCAATCCAAAAAGAGAAAGCAACAAGCTCAAGGCCAGAAAGCTCTAAGAATCTGAAGCTAGTCAGGGCTGTCTCTGAGAGTGGTGAGATATAGGGCAAGGGACGAGCCACATATAGGAACTTCATTTGGAAGTTTCTGGAGAAAGTAATGAAGA
Source organism: Cynopterus sphinx (assembly GCA_030015415.1). NCBI lineage: Eukaryota > Metazoa > Chordata > Mammalia > Chiroptera > Pteropodidae > Cynopterus > Cynopterus sphinx. The sequence continues at coordinate 9,192,273 of CM057387.1, forward strand.
CTTAAATGTCGAATGGATATGGGCATAATGTTGGATTTTCAGCAAGGTTCCTCTGGCAAGAAGAAGGTAAGGGGAATGGCATAATGGCAGCCAGAGCACCAACTAAGAAGTTGTTAAAATAATGCAATAGGTAAGAGGTGTGGCCTTACACAGAGGCAACTGCAGTACTGCACAGGAAAAGTTCATGGACTTGAATTGTACTTAGAATGCAGGAACTACCACTACATTGGTTAACAGAGGATGTGGATTAGAGAAAGGTAACATTTACATACTTATTTCTGTCTTAGACAACTGTTCTTGTGATTGTGCCACTCACACGGAAACAGAGTAGAGCAATGTTGGTGTACAGGATGAAAAACATAGATGTGGAGATGCTTAATTTGACATTGCCATGTAATTCCCAACTTCAGAAGACTACAAGGCAGTTGAATTTTTTTGTATCTGAAGCTTAGAAGAGCATTATTGTTTAAAGGTTAGCATTATTGGGATGGTAGAAAATATTTGAAGTGACATGTATGCATGAAGAAAAATATATAGCAGATGGTTTATGTGGAAGCATTGTTTACATGTATAGTTTTTAAAAAGGATGATTCCATGTTATTGTTTTGGTTACATTTCAGAAAGTGTTTAATGCCTTCCTCATCTTTCCAATACTTATCCCTAGCATAAAATAGACAGATGTTGGAGTATAAGATTTATCCACACATAGACACACATAATTTATAGACACACATAATTAAAATGTATGTCTATAGGTTGGGGTAAGGGGAGTAGAATAAATTAAAAGTCTCTCCACTGCCAAAAAAAATGTGACCAGGACAAAGGAGGGAGATAGGAAGGATTTTAAAAAGAACATAGTCATAGGGTCAAATGCATTGAAAAGAAGATTAAACAAAAAGAATGAAAAATATATTTTAGATATATAATCAAAAGTCACTGGTATCTATAAAATCTTCCCATTTTAAATAGGTATACTGCAGTTTTTAGGGGTAGTATATCATGGTTAATTAGGATTTGCTTTAAATTACATAATAAGAAAAAGCATTGAAGCAAATATAGCAAAATAGTAGCAGCAATTAAATTAGACGATATATTTATGAAGTTGATTATGTTATTCTCTCCAATTTTATTCATGTTTTAATTTTTTCTTAATGAGAGGTAATAAAAATAAATTTAAGAAAGAAAAAAAAATATTTCACGCTTTGCCAGAACCAGTTTCCTACATGATATCAGTAATAGTGGAATCTAGATCTCAAGAGAACTTTTCAAGTTGTATTTTTATGAATCATTTTAAATTGCCATCTCTCTCTGTCTGTCTCTTCCTCTGTCCCTTTTCCCTTTACATTTCTCCTTCTGCCTCTTTTCAGCAAAGATTTGGAAAATAATTATACTACTGCTCTGCCCATTGTGATTCACATGCAAAAATCAACTTTGGAAAGCAAACCTTCCTAATATCCCATGATGGAGAAAAAAGGGGTCTGAAGCTAACAGACTTTGTTTAACTTAAATATTTAGAAACATTAGAAACATTTGCAAGAGAAACATTTGCACATTTACTGAAATTTGATGCAACAAAAGATAGGAACCCTAAAAGTACAAGTCTATGATGGAGATAGCATTAACTGCTTATGTCAAACCCAGTGGGGGTGTAACTTTTAAGAAAAACCAGGTACACTTAAAGAAATACTTTAAAAAACAAAATATTTTGAAATATTTGTCCTCTACACATTGAACAATATTTTCTTTTCCAGACTCAAACCTCAAAACAGTCTGCGAGTATACCAGCTTGGCATAGAAATATGTAAATTATTTTCTGCTTTTGAGTATAAAGTATACATAGACACATAGAAATACAAGACTTCTCTTTTTGCAAATAGCACTGCTTTTTTGGCAGATTGCCAGAACACAGAAGCGTGTTATCACAGTGTCAGGAGGCATTGTACCAGTGAGGAAAGATACGGTTTCAGGTATTGTATAGAATAATTGTGGTGTAGGTATTCCAACTGATAAAAGAGCAGAAATTTTGGCATTACATTAATAAGCAGTATAATTAAGGTAATATGTAACATGCCATCTAATCAAGTTACTACTGTAATACCAATGTGAGTTAACTTACTTTAATACTCTCTGAATACTAATTACTATCACTTTCAGAATTTTATAATATGCGATACATTTAACAGAATTTAACCTAGCTGGATAATTACTATTGTTCTAATAAATAAAAATAGCTATTATTCAAGAAACATACTGTAGCAAGTTTGTGTGAATTTCTTCAAAAGAATTCTCCAGTTCTGAGTTACCACTATGAGGAGAAGATCCAGATCTCATGTTTAAAGATGCTTTAATACAAACATTGCACCTCCACCTCTAGTCTATATGTAAGGCTACCTTTATCACAGAGATATTTAACTTAGAAACCAAGGTTATAGGGGCTTCTGGTCAAGATGGCAGAGTGGGTAAATGCTGTTGCCCTCACCTCCTCTCACAACTACATCAAAATTATAACTAAACTACAGAATAGTCATTATTGGGAGTCACTTGAAGTCCAGCTGAACAGAAGTCCTACAACTGGGGACACAGAAGGGTACACCTCGAGACTAGTAGGAGGGGTAGAGATGTGCAACTGGCTGATCCCATTCCCATGTGTGGCAGTTGAGAATCATGAGAAATTGCTCGACGGCAGAAGTCTTCTCCGCAGGAGAGCGAGGGGCCCCGGCCCCACAGTGGGCTGCCCAACCCAGGGTTCCAGTGCCAGGAAGAGAAGTCCCCACGACTTCTGGCTGTGAAAACCGATGGAGCCTGTGGCTGAGTGAGACAGAGGACTGCAGGAGTCACAGCGTTCTCCCTACCTGGTCCACACATGGACTTACCGCTGATGGACTCAGTCACTCTGAGCTCCGGAGCTGAGGCAGCAGCCTGAAAGGTGCCAGGGACATGTGAGTTGTTTGGCTTCAGGGTGAGGGCTGAAAGGGCAACTTTCTCCCAGACAGAAGTGCTGGCAGAGGGCACTGTTCCTCTGTTGAGTCCTCCCCGCCCAGCTTGCCTAAGACGCAGGCGGCCGCCATGTCTGAGTCTCCGCACTGCGGCTGAGACTGGCCGCCCCGCCCAGTGCGTCCCTGACACCCCGCCCCTCCCAAAGTGCGGCCCACGCAAGCCACTTCCAGTGCATTCTCCACACACTTGTCTTGGCTTATGTTGCAGACTTTCCTAAAATCTTTCAAAGATTCATAAAACCCCTTACATCTTGCTGAGCAGCCCCAAGCCCAGCATTAGCAGCATCTGACTTAAGTCTATGGAGCAGCTTCTGGAGGGACTGCCAAGTCTAGTGTGGGTGACAGCCATCAATGGATTGCTTGGTGGCTAATGCCATGTGGTCCTGGATAGGGCATAGGCTACAGTTGAACTTTGGCAGCCCCTCCCTGTCCCTCCCCATGGCCTACAGGAGGCCCCAGCCTGCATGCCCAGTGGCTGGCTTTGGTCTGAGTTGGAGTTAGATTTGGTGTCACATCTGAGGATGACACACCAAAAATGGCAGACAAGAAAGTCACCAGAGCCCTGCTAAGGCAAATTCTGATCTGTAAGGTCAATCCCTGCATAACAGCTCCTTCACTGGTCACAGACAGTCCTCCCATTGACAAGCAAATCGCAACCAAGGCTTAATTACAACAGAAAGGCACACACAACACATACAAAAGGCATACCTGGAGTGACTGGCTCAGGAGACCAGAGAAGACTGTGCCACTGGGCTCCACAGCACATCTCCTACATAAGGTCACTCTACATAATAAATAGGAGACATAGCAGCCCTACCTAATACATAGAAACAAACACAAGTAGTCAGTCAAAATGAGAAGACAAAGACATATCCCAAATGAAAGAGGAGAACAAAGTCCCAGAGAAAGAAAGAAAGAAAATCGACATGAGCCATCTACCAGATGCAAAATTGAAATTATAAGGATGCTCAATGCACTTAGAAGAAGAGTAGATGAGCTCAGTGAGAACTTTAACAAAGAGATGGAAAACATAAAAGTAGAGATGGAAAACATAAAAAAAGAACCTGTCAGACATAAATATTACAATAAATGAAATGAAGAATACTTTAGGAGGAATTAGCAGTAGATTAAATGAAGCAGAGGATCAAATCAGCGATTCAGATGTTAAAGTAGCAGAAAACACTGAGTCAGAACAACAAGAAAAAAGAATCCAAAAACATGAGGATATATTTAAGGGCCTCTGGGACACCAAAAAGTGAACTAATATTTACATCATATAAATACTAAAAAGAAAGGAGAGAAAGAAAATGAAAACTTATTTCAAGAAATAATGATGAAAACTCCCCTAACCAGGTGAGAGAAAAAGACATATGACCTCAGGAAGCAGAGAGAGTCTCAAACAAGATGAACTCAAAGAGGCCCATGCCAAGACATGCCACAGCTAAAATGCCAAAGGTTAAAGACAAAGAGAATCTTAAAAGCGGTAAAAGAAAAGCAGTCAGTTACCTACAAGAAAGCTCCTACGACACTGTCAGCTGATTTCTCTACACAAACTTTTCAGGCCAGAGGAAATGGCAGGAAATATTCAAAGTGATCAAAAGCAAGAACCTACAATCAAGATTACTCGACCCAGCAAGCAATCATTTAGAATTGAAGGGCAGATAAAGAGCTTCTCAGACACGAAAAAGCAAAAGGAGTTCATCATCACCAAACTGGTATTACAGGAAATGTTAAAGGGACTTCTTTAGGAATAAAAAAAAGATAAAAAGATAAAAATTATGAATAATAAAATGGCAATAACTACATATGTAGCAACAATTCCTTTAAATATATGGATTAAATGCTCTAAGCCAAAGATAGGATGAATGAATATGACAATAAGACTCTTATGTATGCTGCCTACAAGAGATTCCCTTCAGGTTGAAAGACACCCAGAGACTGAAGGTAAAGGGATGAAAAAAGATGTTCTATGAAAATGGTAACAAACCAAAAATTCTGGGATAGCAATACTAATACTAGACAAAATGGACTTTAAAACAAAGGCTATAACAAGAGACAAAGAGTGACTCAGGAACTCCTCTTCTGGGTATTCATATGAAGAAATCCAAAATATTACTTTGAAGAGGCATGTGAATCCATATGTCCATTGTAGCATTATTTACAGTGGCCAAGATATGGAAGCCACCTGGGTGTCCATGAATGAATGAATGGCTAAAGGAGAGGTGCTACATAAATACAATGAAATTGTCACTCAGCAACCATAAAAAAGAATGAAATATTGCCATCAGCAACAACATAGATAGACCTAGAGGGTATTCTGCTGAGTGGAATGAGTTAGAAGAATACAAATAGAATCTGTGGAATCTATAGAACAAGATAAAAAAAAATAAACTGCAGAAACAAGTTTATAGATACAGAGAGCATTTTGATGGTTGCCAGATAGGCATTAGGAAGTATAAATTAGTAGTCACAAAATAGTCATGTAGAGTATAATATGAGGGATATAGTCAGTAGTATTGTAATAACTAAGTATGATGTCAGATGGGTATTGGATGTATCTAAATGATAATTCATAAGTTATATAACTGTCCAATTACTGTATTCTATACCTAACATTAATATAATATTTTATATCAACTGTAATTTAAAAAAATAAAAATATGAAACTTAAAAAAAATTCTCCTGGAAAAAGTTGCTGATATTAAAGCAACAGGAGCCATTAATGAGAAATTCACATACATCACACACACACACACACACACACACACACACACACACACACACACACACACACACACATGATTTCACATTTAAAAAGGCATTTAAAAATTCTGAGTCAACTGCCATCTCGATTTGTGCAAAGGAGTTGATAGATGATGCATATCCTAGAAGAGATGATTTTTTTGTAACTTCAATTATACTAGGCTGAGTCTCATTTTTAATATCTTTCTGCTTTCAGAGCCTTCCACCTTAAAAAAGAGACTTAGACAATTAGTGCTCATCATCTATATGCACTACTTTTCATGTTTTCATTTTCATTTCTCTCTCTTTCTCATGTTTTCAACCATTTTGGCACTTGCCTTCTTTTTCTACCTTCTCTAATTCTCATCTTTTCCTATCCTCATCTTCTAGCTTTTATTCTCTTGGTTCAACCATGCTTGCTCCCTTACTCAAGTGTTGGCACTCAAGTGTTGAGGATGAAATACTTCAGCAATGTTGTGTATCTCTTTGAATTTATTGACCTTTGAATTTATTTATCTTTCATCCTATTGAAGAAATCTCAACAATTTATAACATTAAACAATGTGCTCCTAGCTTTTAAATAAGACCCAAATCATTTTACCATAGCAACAAGCTTGTCTAACTCTTTAAATATTATGTATTTATTATATATCCAGGAAAAAAGTTCATATTAAACACACCTATCTTTTTTTTCCACTTGAAATGCCATGAAAACACAATAAAAATATAAGTATGTAAAAACACAACATGAATAGAATAGGTATTGTAATAACAGCAATAAAAATAAGGATAGAAAATAAGTGGTTTATTGATAAATGGCTTAGAAGATCTAAAAAACAGTTCGATACTAAACCATAGCAGAAAAGTTGAAAATTGACCAGATACATATTACAAATTATGGTTTTATTTAGAATTCAGGGTAAAAAGAAGAGCAAAAATTAAAGAATAAGGGATGTCAGCAAGAGGGTGTATTGTGAAGCTCCAGCTCCTTTTCCCCCATGGAAACATTAAATAAATAATCATAGATTGGCTAAAATAACTTTATAAAAGCTCTGGTAATCAGTTAAAGATCTATAGCAACCAGGTGAATGCCTAAATAAAGGAAAGTTACATTCAAAATTGGAAGAGATTTTGTACCATTTTTACTCACAGTTTTCCTGCCCTCTCCCCAGCACAGCTCATGTGGTTTGGGATAAGCAGTGGCTTCATCCCAATTCTCTTCTGTGAGCCCAAAGGAAAAGAGCAAACCTAACTGTAACATTACAACCTGTCAGAGGCTGCCTGATGGCTCGCTAGGTTATCCAGCTTAGAGCTCCGAGGGCCAATGTGGCAAAGCCCACATCTCAGGCTAGGGGAAACAGAAAAGCAGTGGTCATGGTTTGTATAAACCATGAGGATACTATGAGACCTCAGATTCCTGTGACAAGAAAATAATAAGTGAGGTTAACAATGGAGAAGCTAAGGCCCCTAGTAAAGCCAGGCTAAAATTCTTAGAAAAACTAAGACATTTAAAAGCAGCCATGTATAAGAAAGAAGTGGGAAAAAAATTACACTCACAGGACCAGGGAAAACAGATGCCCCCAAACGACCCAAGAAGCCCTTACACCTTCACAATAAGTTGGTCAATAAAGATGTTTTTCTGCATGAAGCCAGTGTGCAAACTGAAGTAGGAGGCGGTTTTTAAAATGTCCAGTTTCCAACAACATATCCCAACATACACTGAGAAATTTAAAAATGTGGCCCATTCTGATTTCAAAATTTACTACAGAAATATAGTAATTAAAGCAATGTAATGAATACACAGACAGGCATATCAACAAATGGATATAGAAATAGACATATGTATGATCAAATGATTTTTGACAAGGGTGCTAGGACCATTCACTAGGGGAAAAGATAGGCTTTTTAACAAATAGCTTTGGGACTGGGAAAATAGGACAGTCACATTTAAATAAATGAAGCTGAATCATTACCTTACACCATATACAAAATTTAACATGAAATAAATAAAAACACTATAAGTAAGAGCTAAAATTATCAAACTCTTAGAAAACATAGCAGATAAGATTCATGACATTGAGTTTGGCAATGTTTTCTTGCCTATGCCACCAAAACCAAAGACAAAAAAAGAAAAAGAAACCTGTACTACATCAAAATTAGAAACTTTTTTATATCAAAGGACACTATTATCAGATTGAAAAATAATCCACAGAATGGGTCTTTGCAAATTATCTACCAAACAGGAGGATTAATATCCAGCATATATATAGACTCCTACAATTCACCATCAACAAAACAAACTAATTTAAAAATGGGCAAAGGTCTTACATAGACATTTCTCTAAAGAAGATACATAAATAATGAGCATATAAAAATGCTCAACATCACTAATCATTAAGGAATTTCTAATTAAAACTGTCATAAGATAACATGTCATACTCGGTTGGATGGCTAGTATCAAAAAAGGAGAAAATAAGAAAGTAACAAGTAGTGATAAGGATGCATGGAAATTGAAACACTATATTGCTTGCTGATAATGTAAAATTGAACAGACAGTATGGGAAACAGTATGAATGTTCCTCAGAAAATTAAAAATAGAATTACTATGTGATCCAATAAATGCTGCTCATGGGTATTTTCTTAAAAGAACTGAAAGCAGGAACTTGAACAGAAGTTTGTACCCCCATGCTGTTGAAGCATTATTCACAATGGAAACAATGTATGCATCTCCTGACGGATAGATGGACATACAAAATGCGGTAACTATATGCCAGGGAATATTACTCAGCCTAAAAGAAAGACACTTCTGAACCATGCGACAAGGATAAATCTCGAAGACAGACATGCTAAGTGAATAAGACAATTACAAAAGGAAATAAATTGTATGATTCTACTCATATGAATTATGTAGAGAAAATTGGCTTGAGTAATAGAAGCCACCACTGAGGGTGCTGGTACCCTGCAGAAAACAGGATTCATGAACACATGCATAGTGGATGGTAACACACACGGTCCTCTTCCTCCTACAAGTCTAGAAATCTAGAATTGTAGCAACCATGTCTTTAACTTCCAACCAGAAAGTTTGAGAGATTTTTGGGAGGAATCTGACAAGCACAAATAGAAAGAAATTGAAATTGAATATTCCTAACTTATTGATAGACACCAATCACATCACAGAGAAGATAATGGTTGTCTTGCTCCTAAGTGAGTTTCTTGGTCATAAATTTTTAAAGCTTTGGACTCAAAAAAAGTAGTTTTTAAAGTACTTTCAGAGTGAGAAAAAAATAAAATTATGTTAGGATACAGAATAAAAACTGATTTTTAAATACATTTTAACATAATTTGAAAACAAGAATGCAATGGAACAACGTCTTCAAAATTCAGAAGAAACATTTTTTCAACAGCCAATTTTATATTTAGCTAAACTTTAAATTGCTTCCCTGGATAAAATAAAAATTTCAGACCATGCAGTTTCAAAATTCTTAATTCTTTTATACCTTTTTAAAGGAAGTCATGCTCCCCTCCTTCCCAAATGAAGACGTAAATCAAAAAAGATCCTATGGTCTATAAAAGTAAACCATTCACCCCAGGGAAAAAATGAAGGCACTCTCCCAAACGGTGCCAGGAGCACCCTACCATGGCAGCTATATACTGAATAAGTAGAACTTTATATTCTATAAATTGCTGTGTGCCTGAGTGTTTGGAGAAGAGACTCACATTATTTGTTACAAGTCTGAAGTTTTCTACAGATTACATAGAACACTAATGTTACGGAATAAAATTTATCTACCCAACATTCATATGTTGAAGTCCTAATGCCCAATACCTCAGAATGTTACTGTATTTGGAGACAGGGTCTTTAAAGAGGTAATTCAGTTAAAAAGAGGCCATCAGTGTGGGTTCTTATCTAATATGCCCGGTGTCCTTATATGAAGAGAAAATTTGGACACTGATGTGTATAGAGAGATGACCATGAGAAAAATAAGAGAGAACGCAGCCATCTATAGATGAAGAGGTCTCAAAAAAAAACATCAACCCTACTGATACCTTGATCTCAGACTTCCATCCCTCATAATTGTGAGAAAATAAATTTCTGTTTTAAGTCAACCAATCTGTGATACTTTGTTATGGCAGCACTAGCACCCTAGGATGACAACAAAAACAGCAAATCAAGGTAAGTATTAAGCACATGTTGTGTGGGAAAGGAAAAGGAATTGAGCTAACAATAATTATGATGGGAATATAGTTGGAGAATAGGGGATGATGATGTGAAAGGTGTTCGTTGTGTTGGGTGGGCAGCCATAGGAATAAAGCGACATACTCAGCCTGCATAAAAAGAAGACAATACATAATAAAGTTGAAAAGCTAATACTCGAAATAATTTACTTAGAGGAATGGAAGACAGTAAACACCGAAATAAACAGTTAAATAGAGCTGAAAATGTTTGTTTTAGGGAGATCTAATGAAGGGAATGGGTAGAACATATTTTTATGGAACTAGTAAACACCTTTACCACAGTAATGTAGTATAACTTTGATACATTTAATACATAAATACATACAATACATAATATTTATTAGGTCATGTGGTACATTTGCAAATGAGAAATAAACACTGCAGAGAAGCTCAATCATTTACCTTGTTTCATGCAGTTTGATAAAAGCAGGATAGAATTTGCAATAAAAACCTAGGAGACACACTCAGTATTCATTTTTGAAATGCCATCATATGACCTAGATATTCCAGATGCTGGAAACTGGAGTGCTATTTCTAATCCTGACATCTATGGAAAGATTAACAAAATTATGACACAAGTATTAGGTACTACTGAGACAGCTACTGCTTCTACTACACAGATTTTTCAATTAAGAACTTTGAAGATTATCCAAGTCTTAATTTGGGTTGAAATTCAGATTTTAGATTCTTCCAGGGTAATTAATTTATTCTAGTGCAAAAGTTAACAAGTAGAAATGTATCGCTTTTAATTTTAAGAGTAAATAACTAGACTTTTGTGAACAGCAAACTATTATCCTTTTAGACTGAAATAGGAGTACCTGATCTTAGCATCACTTTGCAGTAGGAGAGTGAAGATTTCAACCAATTGACCCAAATATGTATTAGGTCAAAGAGCAACTTAACTTTGCTCTTTGTTAATTACACTGTAAAAGTACTGGAATTTGACTGAAATATTTTCATTTTTGCATATGGTTACATGCTTATGGTCAATGGGAATAAATATACAGAAACACAGGTAACAAAGAGAGCTGTGCTAAAGCACTCCTGAATCTATAGGACTCATCTCTGTTTCAAGCCTAATGGCTTGGTCTATAAAAGGCAATAAATATCAGTAATTGTCAGCAATCCCTAGATCCCAGGGGTTATTTGGCCCAAGGCCAGATTCGCAGTTCAGATCCTATCCAGATGCCATTCTGTTAGCACGAATGAAAAGTAACAGAATAAATTTGCAGCATGGCCATTCTGCAGGTTTTTCATCTTTCTTTACTCATTCTGCCAGGATTTTTCCTTTGCCTCCTATATGCATAACAGACAGCTATTTAATCCATTAACATATTTTATGTACTGAATTGTGACTATTTCCTGGTCAGCAAAATAATTTAATAATATCGAAGAAGTTATTGTGGGCCAAGTGCTAAGCCAGGTAGCAAGAAATCAATGTTAGCGTACATAAATGGTATGTGCTAATAAGAGCCATGATGGACCGTTGTATAGGCTGAGTATGGTGTCCTCAGGTGATGGGGTGGAGGGTGGGTTTTAAGCAGGATGGAAAATCCTGGAAAAAGATGTTAAAATAAAAAGCTACAACACAACCTGAAAGGCTTTGGACTTTATCTTTCAATTCTGATGTTTTCTTTCAGTCATGAGTCTGCTACACTGGTGAGGGTTGTTCCAATTAATGCATTTTTTCCCCTGCTATTTAGTAAATTAGAGAAGACTCATTATCTTCCTCTGTATACCATTCAAGTGATGTTGAAGTAATGAAAATCTGATATTTCAGCTGCTATACTGAAAATCATAAATTTTAACATGTAAGACATGCACCACAGCATCTACTGCATGTTGCAGTAGAATTTGCTGCATTTCCCTCCATTTCTGGCCTCTTCTGATAGAAGCAAATGACTTCACTTGAGAGATCTTCCCTTTTCCTACTTCTTGGAGTTTCATGAGCTTCCCATCACAGTACTCCACCTTGCTAGTTACGAGGACATGTGCACTGTGTCTGGACACTAATTCTAAGCCATTCCTCTGGTCACAGTGGTTGGCACAGGAATGGCTATAACCCAAAGTGGAGGAAACCTGATATGCCCTGAACATAGGATGCTTTACCATAGGGACATGGTGAGGAAGTGGATCTGAGAGATAGGGCTTGGTGAGGACAGCTGGGGAGGACTGGAGGAGAGAAAAAGGAGGTAAAGAGGAAGTGGAAGAGGAAGAAGAGTGGGAGGGAACAGGGAGAGAGAGAGAATAAAGGATATAAAGGCAATAATAATCAACGAAAACCTCCCAACCCCATTCTATATTTGAACAACTCAGAGTCATCAATATATTTTTATTTTTATTTATGTAATTTTGTGTGTGTGTTCATGTGTGTGTGTGTGTGTGTAGAAATATGTGTATCTGCTGTATAAAACTTATATATTTGTGGGGCAGGGGAATTTGAGAGTAAATAATATAAAACTGGTCAAAAAAGTATTTAAACAGGTAAATGATTTGGATTTTTAGAAAAATCATTTCAATAGTAATAAGAAATAGAAGCAGGCAAAGCTAAAGGCAAAGAATATTAAAAACTAAAAATAGAAAAATTATTATTACAGTCCAGCTGACATTGATATATTATTATTATTTGTAGGAGTAGTGACTACTATTTATTGAATGTTTACAAAATACATACAATGCGTTAATTTTTTTATGTATTACATCATTTAATTTCTGTAACATCTCTGTGATATGTCATGCTAATTTTCATTTACCAGATAAGGTTTAAGAAGATAACATAACTTGGTCAAGTTTAAGAGGATAGCAGTCAGTAAATTCAGGATTCATATCTAAGTGTGACCGGCCCCAGACCAATGATTGGAACCATGACTTATCATACGGAAAACTTGAATTAAGGCAATGCAATTGGGATTATCTAGAGAAGAGTCACCAAATATAAGCTTAATGGTACTTACAGAATTGGCCAGAACAAAAGTTCAAAGTTTTGAATTAAGCATGTAAATACGGTACCATTAAAAGAAAAGGTACAGAAGAGACAAGTGGAGCAAGAGGAACTTTACTTATCATACTTTAAGAATCCAATATATTCTTGGAGTTCCACAAATGCGTATATTTTTAATTACCCTCTTTAATTAGGTGTCATTTACATACTGGGGCACAAATATTAATGTATGAGTGTTACTAGCCTTTTCTTGTAGCCTAGCAAGACTGATTTTGGCTTTATTCTTTTTGATTTTTTTTCCCACTCACTACTACCCATAAAGTGGAGATCTGGGTTTTCCAGATGGACTTTGCCAGAGTTGAAATGAAATACTCTGTCACCCTCCACAGCAAATAAAATTATTCAAAATGAATACTGAATAAATGTAATTGTTACATGGTGAAGATGTACACATTTTTGGTTGCAATGCAATTTCAACTGAAAAACTGGACAGGTATTAACTATATTCCATATCTAAGGTTTGAATCAACATTGTAATACGTGAGAAAAGCCTGAATTTTGAATTAGGACATCAACCTATGGGCAAGTCGTACAGAAATTTTGGAAGTTTCCCAAACTGGTCCGTACCTAAAAATGAGATCTCTGTAATTTCCTCCTCCACAAAATGTTCATTGATTCTTTTCCTCTTTCCCTCTTCACTATTTCCTCATACCAAGCCTTCCCTTTGTCTTTTGAATCACAAGCAAAACTGTCCAATTCTCTGAAATAAGTACAACTTATAACAACAGAAACAACCTCAAAATTGCTTCTGTAAAATATTCTCAAAAGGGTTACCTTTTGAATTTTCAAAGTCCTCACAAGCTAAAATCTTTACCTCTGAACTACTTCACCTGTACATGAACTTACCAAGGGTAATAATAGATATTAAGTTTGTTGATTCATATAGCATGTCTAAGGTATGCCTCTGAAGTAACCCACACAAGGATAAAAAAGCCCTTCCTTGGGACAAACTCTCAAGTTTACCCTTAGAGATCCAGGAAGCAAATGTTATATAAGTTTTAGAAAAATTATTGGATCTCGACCAACAGCTAACAATGATTCAAAATTACTAAGGTCTGTTCTGGGAAACTATTCTATTGCTATTAATAATGAGAAGACACTTACAAATCTATCTAAAAATACCAGACAGGAGTCTGAAATATTCAGCTGTTTTTTCAGCACTAGAGACAAAACAATTCGCAGGTATTAGAAAGTTAAAACAGAAGCAGGTGACCATCCAAGCATAAAGAGGACTGTTATTCTTAAGTAGTGGTCTACATCAGCATGAGATAATGAGTTTATTTTTGTATTTATTTTTTTAATGGCCAACCGTTCCCTAAAGCAGATTCTCTAAGTGTGTGGCTCAGGTACATACATTTTGGAAAATTTTCCAGTGTGATTCTGAAGTGCACTATTATTAAAAAAAAAAAAAAAAAAAAAAAACAAAACAAAACACTGGGCTCCTAGAATTGTAACTGATATTCTCCCTGAGCAAGTAAGAAGTAGCATACCAACAAAGACTCCCTGATGAGACAATCTCACACTCTCACTTGGGAACCATTATTATTGTTTAAAAAATCTTTACCATGTGAAACATTTTCAAGTTGCTTAGCTATTTCTGCTGCTGACAGTGGATAGAAAAAGCTAGGAAACTGGCAGGAACAGTATTTTCTTACACTGGACAACTTGCTAATGAGGTTTATCTCAGTTCCTAAACTCAGAGAGAGTACTTAGTGTTCAAAAGACTTGTGAATGGGATACATGCAGCAATCCACATGCAAAATACAACTGTGCAGAAAAATGGCATTTTTCACACCTTCAAATGAATCTGCTTCTAAAAATCATGTGAACTCAAACCAAATTTTCTGTTCTACTGTCCCACATGGCTGCAAATTTGGCTGATGTGGAAATCTGCTTGAAAGTAGAGTATACTCATTCTTTTCACTCTCATATTCAGACATATTTTGCTACTATTATTTATAGCAAGGTGTACTAAAGTTTACCTTCTCACAGTAATTTATAATTTGTTATATATTAGTAAATTACTACCAACATTTAGTGTTAATTATGCTTCTCATTTATTTTTATAATTTATTTGAAGTCCTTCTAACTTGTTGATCTTTTCATATTGTGTGGCCTTTTAAAATTACTTTAAATATCTTTACATACACTAGAAATTATCAAAATTTTGACAGTTTCTTTGTGTAATGAAACTTTACACTTGGCTATCACAAAACTACTAAGTTGAGGTAAATGTCAAGGCAACATCATAATATCTGAAGATTCAACTAACCAAATTCATTCCTTCTGTTGGCTTATCAATTTACGTTACTTGAGGACCTTTAGGTGAAGAGCTAAAGGGGAAGTTTAGAGGACCGACTAACAAGGAGTTAGTTCTGAATTCTACCACAAATGTGCCTTGGTTATTCTAGTTCATCTTTGAATATTTCTCTCCTTAGCTCTTTGTTTTTATTTATCATTTGAGAAATTTTTACTTAATGGAATTGTTATTTGAAGTGTGTAGTACTTTTTGAATAAGTATAAATTATTTGATAATGCAAAAGCATTTTTCCTTTTTAAAGAAGTACTAAAATTTCACAAGTGCTGATGTATTTTATTTATTTTTTCACAAATTTGCATGAAAATTGAAATATGAAGATGTAAAACATTAAGATGAACTGAAAATTTATCATAAATATGAATAGCTTCTTCTAACAGTATATTGTAATCAAAAAGTTGGATGGAGGTTTTGAGAATGAATAGAACTCTGGAATATTTCATTCTTAATAGGAACAAGATAGCATATTTCTGGGATGTCCCAATTTTTCCTAGGAAAGTCCTGTAAGAACTGCTGTTGACATAAAATAGAAAAGAATTTTCCACAAAACGGAGAAAAAGTAAAAACAAACAAAAAAATTGACCTTGAATAACTGAGGGAAAAAAAATGTCTTCTATACAAGATAAAATGGGACCTGGCTGAAAAAAACAAAACTTTATTTTACAAACACCAAAAACCATTTTCTAAAAGTCCTTTTGTATCAAAACTGCTAAAGAAATTCTTCTTTAAATTATAAAGGAGAGCCAGAATACTTAATGACAAAAAAAAATGCTTATTGGTTATTCAAACAAACACTGGTTTGACCAAAAAAAAAAAAAAAAAAAAAAAAAAGATTAAAGGGACTAATTACTTGCATATTCAAATAGCACTTATTTCTTATAATTCTATGAGATAATCAGCAAAATAATACTCATAATTTCACCTTTGTAGAACATTTTTATGAAAGAAATTTGATAAAATATTTTGTGTTCAGTACCTAAATTTATTTTTCAAGTATCATGTATAATAAGTTTTACTTATTTACTGACTCTAGTGACTTGAGCAGTTTCCCTAAAATGTTTATGTCTAAGTCTTAACCCCAATACCTGTGAATGTGAACTTATTTGGGAATAGGTTCTTGGCCAGAATAATCAATTAAGAAACTTGAAATGAGATCATCCTAGATTTATGGAAGGTCCTAAATCCAATGACTGGTGTTCTTATAAGAGGAAGGAGAGGGAGATTGGAGAACAAGGATACAGAAAAAAAGGCCATGTTAAAATTCGTGTAAAGACAGGTAGACACTGAAGTTACATTATACAGCTAAAAGCCAGGGAAAGCAAAGGTTTGCAAGAGCCACGGGAAGCTAGTAAAAAGGCATGAAATAGATTCTCCCCCAGAACATCCAGAAGGAGCCAAACCTCCAGAACTATGAAAGAACAAATTCCAGTTGCATAAAGACACCAAGCTCAAGGCAATTTAACGTGGCAGCTTTACGAAACAAAAACAGGGACATATAAGTGCTAATTGCCTGGTATCCTGCTCATCATAGCATATGGTAATCACAGCTGAAGTTATCAGGGAGTATATATCCCCAGCTTGGATTTTATACTAAGAAGGTTACATGAGTTTGTTAGACAAAAGTCCTTTGGATAGCTGGTCTTCATGGTTTCTTAGTGAGGACAGACCAGATCAGACAGTTTTGGTTTCACCCTCACTCTACCAGTATTCAAATGATATTTAGGAAGTTAAGTTATTTGACCAAGGTCCCTAAGAACTGTAGTACTAAAACTGGCAAAGCCTCTGTCCATATATCCATTTAAAAGAAGGGTTTTCCTCTTCCCATTACACACACACACACACACACACACACACACATGTACTTTGGCAAGTATCTTAAAATGAACTACCATATTGATATCTCATAATATTTGTCTATGTGTAAAATAAATAAAAAGATTTTATTACAATAAATAAGTTTTTAAAGATATTTGACTACAAAGTCAATGTACATTAACACAGTGGTTATATTTCTCTTAGCAGAAATACAGAGTGGAAAACTAAAATTTAAAAATGTAAAACAATATCAAATATATCAATTACCAAAGAAAAGTTTTACCAAACGATGTGTAAGACAGAGAAGACCCTAAAATGTTTTGATTTACATTAAAACAAAAGAAACTATAGTATCTATGGATTAAGAAAAGGTTCAATACTGAAAATATGTCAAATATACCAGTTTGATGTATAGATTCAATGCAATCCCAAAGTATTTCATTTTCTCTCTCTCTCTCTCTCTCTCTGAAACTTTTTAAGCTAATCCCAAAATTTATATGGAAATACAAAGAGTCAAAAGTAGTCAAGACAGCCTTGCTAGGAGCTTCTCTACTGGCTACCAAGACTTATTATAAAGATACTGCAGCTATCAAAGGTTAGTATTTGTTTAATTGTCATATAGACCAATGGGACATTATTAGAAAGTTCAGAATGGATCTATCTCTTTATGGACACTTGATTTATAATAAAGGTGGCATTGCAGAGTAGTGAGCAATAGACAGTTATTTTAATAAATGGTGTTAGTTCAATTATATGTCTTCAATTATATGAAAATACAAAATGAAATATGACTCCTACTTCACTTTATGAACAATAATTAATTCCAAGTGGATTGTGGACTTAAATTAGAAAGGCAAAACACGATATTAGGAGAATATTTTTATGGTCTTGAAGTGAAGGGAAATAGTTGTTAAATGGTAAGCAGTAACAGATTGATAAATTAAGCTACATTAAGTTAAAACCTTTTATTTATCAGAAGATAACATCAAGTGAATAAAAGGCAAGCTGTCAAATGGGATCATATATTCATAACAAAAATGACAATGTACCAGTACAAAAATGACATGCAATCCAAAAGAAAAAAGAGCAAGTGAATTGAATGATACTTTACACACAGAAAAAAATAAATGTGTACAAATGTAGTTGACCTCATTAGCAATCAGGGAACTGCAATTTAAAATCAAATAGGATGTCACTCTAGATCCACTAGAAGGATAAAAATAAGAAGTCTTATAACACCTAGTGTTGGAGAGGATATGAAATATCTGGAATTCACAAAATACTGGTGGAACTGTATACTTGATAGAGTCACCTGAGAACTGTCATTATCTTCTACATTTGAACAAATCCATATCCAGTGACCCAGTATGCACCTAACTTAAACATATTCATGTGTGCCCAATAGACATGTATAGGAACAAGGTTTGGCATTTAAACAGATACTTTTTAAACAGCAAGGTTGTGATTGCCAGGGCTATCAAAAGCTGTTCTTAGAGTCATAAGTCAATAATCGGAAGAGAGGTTTATATTTTAGATGTTTGGGTGTCAATTGTTTCTGTCGACATTGTATTTGCCAGGAAAATCTGTCATGTAGATATGGTAACGTGACAGCTCTAAGCATTTGTCTCATAAATCAAAAAAATAAAAAATAAAAAATAAATAAAAAGGGGGTTGGGGAGTGTGGACTAAATAATAGTATTGCATTTATTAGAAAATATTTTAAAAACAGAAAAAATAATAAAACTTTAATGTCTGTAGGATTTAATTTTTTTCCACAATAAAAGCAGAGTCAATATTATTCAGTTATTCAAAGGATAGCGAGAAATATGAATAGGGTCCCTAACAAAGCATTTGCTTCATTCTCATAGGCAGACAGTGGTAGCTACTAAAAACAGTCTTGAACTGGTTTCATCTTGTCTCTGACCTTGTAAAAGTGAGTCTGTACAACAGAAGACCATCATGCAGCTTGCTGTTTGAATATAGTAAACAATGTGGAGGGATGAAGAGCACCAGAAAAATCACTGCCTCCCATTTAGGTAGGTATGTTTAATCTTTAAGTAACAGATAATCTAACTAATACATGTTTTAGTAACAGAGATATTAATTATCTCACTGTGAAGAAGTCTGCACAAGGTGATTATTAGATTGATAAAACAACAATCAACCTCCACTCTACTCTTTGGATTTTCATCTTGGGGTTGTGTCTGAGTCACACAATTGATGCCACAACCTTGGCATTACATCTTCACACCAATGATCTGAGCACAGAAGAGGTCTTGGTCAGAGAGAAAATTTTTTTGACAACCAAAAATTTGCCATTTACCTTCTTTTTTGATCATAACTGTGTCACTGGGTACCCTGAATTGGGAGAGAGGCTAGAAAGTAAATGTCAGCAAAGAGAGGGTCATGCCTGGTTTGTCCTAATTATCATTCGATCCATCATGCCCGACACGTTGCTATGCCGAACAAGATTGGGGTTCTGTGAGTAGAGACAAAATAAAAATGGTAACTGGGTTGGCAATAACAGTGTCTGTGACAGCTATCAAGGAACTACTAAACTTCTACTGTCTATTTTTCATTATATCTGCATCATGCATCTCACTAGCCTGTTCATAAAATTGGCCTAACCCCTCAATTTGAAAATTTAGACATATGAAGGAAGAGATGAGAATAAGAATGTGAGCAAAATCTTTCTTTTTCTTAACTGATTTACATTATTTTATTATTATTTTATTTATTTTATTTATTTTGGTGGGAGGAGGGATAAACTTGTATAGAAAAATACTGCAATGGGTTAAATGGTGGGTTAATTTTTATAAATTGTTAACTTCTTCCTTTTTGGAAGGAAGAACCTTTGCAGATGTAATTAGAGAGCTTAAGATGAGATTACCCTTGAATTATGTAGGCAACCTCTCAATCTAATAACAATTATTTTAGAAGAGACACACAGGAGAAATTTAACAGAAGAGGAGGAGGAAATGGGAGCCCACAGGCAGGAATTGGGGTGATGTGGACACAAGCCAAGGAACTTTTAGAGACTCCAGAAGCTGGAAGAGGCAAGACAAAGAAAGAAATCTCTCCTAGGGACTTTGGTGAGAGCATCGTCCTGCTGACACTCTGAGTTAGACTTCTGGCCTTCAGAACTGTAGGAGAATGAATTTCTATTGTTTTAAGCAACCAAGTTTGTTCTTTTTCCTTTTTTCTTTTTAGCTTTGTGTGTTTTTGTATTGACATTAGAGTTTTAGCAGAGTTTATATTAAATTAAATACATTCTTTAAAGTCTGGAAGAATTTTTCAGTTAATATCTGATATCTGGTCTAAGTGATTTTATATATGGGATAATTTTGTTGTCTCATATATTTACTTCATTGTTAAAGTGTTGATGTTTTTACTTGATTCAGTTTTGATAAGGTGTACATTCTAGGAATTTACTTATTTCATTTAGGTTTAAAATTTGTTAGCATAAAGCTGCTCCTCTTTATTTCCTAAATATTTGTTCTATCTGAATTTATGTTTCCTCATTATGTGTAAAATAAAACACCTTGGTGTCTCAAATCTCCCTCTCCTTTCTCTTATAAAAACAATACTCACTCAATCTGAAATTTAACTTAATGATATGTGCAAAGATCTTATTTCTAAATAAGTTCATGTTCACAGGTACTAAAGGTTAGGACTTGTACACATCATTTTGGGGGTGTCATTTAATATAGTGCATGATGCTAAGCCATGGAAATCTAGAATTAAACATTTCTTAGAGTAAGAAGTGGGAGTCTGCAAGGCAGAACTGTGCTGTTGCTTTCAGAGGTGAGGAATAGCAGGGAGCTGGGGGGGCCTCTGAGGCCAAGACCAGCAAGTGCATCAGGAAAGAGAATGTGGTTAGATTGAGCATAATGTCGCTTTGTTATGAATAGTAATTAAGAAAATTCATGCAAAATATACAATGTAGTACTTCTTAAGGACTCCAGGGCTGTCGTTTTTGCTGTTGGTGAATAGAAAGGCCCTAATTTTCTAGAAATGCATTTTAAATCAGAATTAAAATTATTCTATTTTAACTGTCCTGCTGTTTGGTTAAGTGATGAATGTTTAAGAAAACTTTTAAAAATGGTCATATTGAATAATTTTTATTATCTGCATGGAAAAAAATAGAGAACTGAAAGTCCATTTTAGAATATCTTCAATTACTGTTTTAACTTGCTTAAATTTACTTTGTGTGTGTGTGTGTTTTAATAGATCAAATAATGCCTTGTTATGTTAGTAGAAAATGACCAGAGTGATAAATAGAATTTGGAATATAAAGAACAATTTAAGGAATCACAATTTAAATTCTTATCAGAAAATTTTTCTATCAGATATGAACAATAATATGTATATATTTACTCATATATATATATACACACACATATTTCAAAGATTTTGTCTCCTATTGGGGTTATTTTGAATCTCAATTCTATCAATACAATTTGAAAGTCATGTTGCTGAAAATCTTAGGAAGATCTTCAGAACTTATGGAGATGTGATATCAGAATACTAAACAAAATTTTTACTAACTGTATTAAAATTACCTAGAACTCCCTTGAACTAATTATATTTTAATACTTTAAGCCTGATATTAAGGTGCCCTCATTTATCAGCTTGCAACTTGAGTGGCACAGAATAAAGGCGAAACCAATGAAAGCTATTTCTAAAGGAGAGGCTTGGAAGGAGTAGCATGGACTGTGACCAGGTGTTTTCCTTCAGCAGTGAGCTATACTATTGTAAAAGGATTCAAGGATATATAAGTAGGAACTCTACTTAAAAAAATAAATAAATAAAGCATTTTTAATAGGACACAGTAGCTTATGAGAAAGTAAGAGTTCTTATACTTTTATTTTATTCAGCAAATATATATTTATGGTCTATAGATAGTCTCTGTTTTTTTTTTTTTTGAATTATGCATCCTAACAGTATTTTATACAGGTTCACAGATATCAACTAGTTTATGAATTTAAAATATATATAAAAAATGTCTGAAATGTAACTTTTTTAAAGTATGGAATGAAAATTAATAAAAATCCAAGTTCAAATATTAACATTCCTGAGCCACATTCACACTATTTAAAGAAAAACATACTTTAGGGCAGTGGAGGAGTGGTTAAGCCTGAGGGCTCTGGAGTCAGGCTGCTTGCATTCAAACTGTGGCTCCACCAGTTGGTCTATGAATCTTGTACTGGTGTAGGATCATCAAAGATTGGTGGGCAATCTGCTTCTGCGAACCCACCCACCCCCACATCTCCCTATGCCCAGGGGTAGCACTAGGAATGGTCATTTCACTAGAAAATATTTCTGCATTAAGATAGTATCCCTTCATAACAGGTGGAAGTGCATGCCCAATAGGATGACACACTCACCCCAGTTTGTCTGGGATTGACTCACTCCAGCACTGAAAGTCCTGCATTTGCTTTCTAAACTAGTCACACACAGACCAAAATGGTCTTTCAGCAAGTGCACAGCAGGGAAGATAATAAATAAAATGCTAATGGGCTGTGCCTAGTATACTTACAACTCCTCTAGAGGAGTCTTCTACCTGAATTCAGCTTTTTAACTTTATAGTCATTTGATGTAAAATCATGTCTAAGAAAATGTGAAATTGTAAGGGTAAATTTAATCCTTGATACTCAATGTGGATGTCTTCAGACCGAAAGCATCAATATCAACTGCGAGCTACATGGAAATGCAGGCTTTCAGGCCCCAGCCCATACTTATCGGATAAGAATCTATATTTTAATAATGTCTCCTGGGTATTCCTAAGCACATCCAGGTTTGGGGAAGTGGTGATCTAGATGACTGTACCCTATTGATTTTTACACTTGTCTCAATTCTGGTAATGCATCCAAAACACCTATGGAGTTTGTATAAACTTTTATACCTGGTCTCACCTAGGGATAGTCAAGCTTTAGAAGGCCATCTTGGTATTTTAAGAATTCCATAACTTTTCTGTTTTATAATAAAAGCTGAGCTCTTTAACATGGGACAAATAGATAATGATTTCCTTTGAACCCAGTCACCTTCTTAGACCTCTCTACCACACACACATACCACTCCAGTTCATTGTGATGATTTAAGCCAGTGGTTATACTGCAGAATCACCTAGAAGGTTGGCTATAGTACCGAGTACTGAGCTCCACCTCCACAGCTGCTGATTCATGGTGCTGATTTTGCATTTCTACTAAGTTCCCAGATGATAATAAGAATTCTGCTTCAAAGACCACGATTTGCAAACCACTGATTTGGTGACCTGACGCTGTTGGAATTGCAGCACGCCTAACTGGCTCTGTGGCCTGGGGTAAATTTC
Organism: Cynopterus sphinx; assembly: GCA_030015415.1. Taxonomy (NCBI): domain Eukaryota; kingdom Metazoa; phylum Chordata; class Mammalia; order Chiroptera; family Pteropodidae; genus Cynopterus; species Cynopterus sphinx. The sequence goes on from CM057387.1 coordinate 9,215,711, forward strand.
TCCCACAATTTTTCCTACATCTATAATGTGAGGGTAATTTCTGTATGTACCTTATATGTATGCATGAGATCATTGTTGTAAACCATAGTGTCTGTTCTTTAGTAAGACTTATAGAGATTTTTTTTTTCATTTTTATTATCCAAAATCAAAGAATACTGAAAAGCTAATGTAATGTATTTGGCCACTGAATAAGCTTATTCCTCATGATACTAGACCTATGACCAGTGCTTTAAAAAAGATTCAAAGACCAATCAGAGATGACAAAAAATATAGCTTCTCTTATTTTATCAAGTGTCAAGTCTCACTGGTGTATTAAAGATCCTGAGAAGGCCTGCAGCATGGAAATATATTTAACTTAATATTTTCCAGAAATTAAATCTTTTGGAATTAATGTTATTTAAAATATATTTTTAAAAGCAACAGAAAAAAAACCCATTGGCTCAGACAGTTAACTGTCTTTTAAAATGAAGTGTTGTGTTTTCTGTACATTGATTTATCAACCCTAGAAAATACTCCCACAGACTAATCAGTATTTCACTGTAAAGGCAGTGCAGTATCTGATAAGCAGTCTTATGAGAATGGATGAAAGAATGTCACACAAGTGAAGGTGGGTTAAAAACAATGGACAGAAGACAATGTTCTATTTGTGTACACAAGCCTAGGTGAAAAATGCTCTCAGCAGATCTCTCGTAAAGTCAAGATAATGGTGCCATAACTCATTGTCTGAAATTTGATAAAACACAGAAACGATGCTTACGACCTTATACCTAGAATGTATTACAAATGCATCTCAAATTGATTGTAAAAATTAATTTTCATTACATTTCAAGGAATCAAAGTGCTAAAAGGATCTTACAGGTAACCTATATCTTATGAATTGATTAATGAATAACTTCATTCAGTCCACCATCTTGCTTACTTCTTAGGTGAACTCACTCAGGCGCATGGCTTTAAACCCATCTACAAGTTGATGATGCAATGATTTATAAACTAGCCTTGACTTGTTCTTTGAACTCAATTCATATATCTAGTCACTGATTTGTCATCCCTATTAGGATGTTGTCTCATAGAATCTCAAATTTAAATTGTCCAAACTTGAAATCTTGTTTTACCCAAATACTTCCCCCTCCTCTGCTCCCCAATTCCATTTCTTTGACATTCTTCTCTAACTTGGTAAATCACAAGTCTATCCTACCACTTCTTTATGCCAAAATTTTAGTCTCATCCTTGAATCTTCCTTCTCATGCTTCACATTCAATTCATCACCAAGACTGTCAGATCTCCTTTTTAAATACACCCCAAATCAAGCTCTATTAAACTACTCTCACTGCTACCACATAGAAGAAACCACCACCAACTATTGTCTAGACTAAGTTAATTCACTTCGTTACTGGCTTTCCTGTTTCCCACCTGGGAGTCAACAAACTAGTCTCACAGAGTAGCCAGAACAATTATTTTAAAAGGCAGATCCAACCTCTGATTTGCTAGCTTAAAACTTTATAATAATTTAAAAGTCTCTCACCTCACACTTAGTAAAAATCAAAATGCTTATTATAACCTCTATGGTATTGCTTATTTTGATCCCTTTCCATCTCTCACTCCATGTCCTACCACTTTGCTGATGACTCATTGTGCCTTCTGCTCCCTATATTCTTCCTGAAATACATCGAATATATTCCCACTTTGGTGCCTTTGCATGTGCTATTCCACTGCACAAAACACTCTTTCCCAGATACTTCTTCATGACTCACTCTCTTTGTTTAGGTTTCTGGTCTTATCAGTTATCTGACAGGGCTTCCAGGACTATGCCTTCTGAGCTAAAACCATTTCTACTATCTATCCTTATCCCTCATGGTGGTTAAAACCATCTGACATAAAAATTTATTTTGTTATTATCTATTTCCTCCCACTAGAATGCAATCTCCACAACCATTACTCACTACTCTATTCCCAGGATTTAGAGTAGATCTTAATACATAGCACACATCAATAAATATCTGTTGAACGAACAAATGAATGAAGTATCTACTGTATCCATGCCTCTAGCTCAAACTCTCACCTATCCTTAAATTTTCAGCACACCATCATCTACCCACATAAGAGATATTACTATGATTTAATTATTTCTCTAAGCTCAGTGCCCTCCACTGGATCACCACTGGAGATCTCAGTGCAGTTGTAACTGTTCCAATTCTTATTATCTATTACCCAAAATGTTCTGCTTTGGAGCTAAAAATTGATAATGCTTCATTTCCTTACATTCTCTGTGGTCATGTTATGAGATGAATGAGGCAAGTCTATCCTGAAATGAAATTTCTGGTCAGGACACTCTTCACATCTTACATTTTTCCTTCTATTGTTTTGTTCTTCATTTTAATTCCTTGTGGAACCCTTGTCAAGGCATTCACTTTTGTGACCAAGGCTCTAGTCACACACACTGATTAGGGCAGCTGAAAACAAAACCTAAAAGAATGATAACGATACTGCACATTTCTGTAAAAAAAAAGATGCTTTATGTTACTATGTATTACAATAACTTGAATAAAAGTATCTTCCACATTTATTGACTTCAGCCCTCCTTAACTCGGAGCCTCTCAAAAGGTAGCCGGTTTAAAATCTTGATGTATGATTAAAGAGGTGGGAAACAGTATGAGCTGAATCTAAAAATAGACAAGTCTTGTTTTATTCTGACATTTCAGCCATCAGCTCCAGCCCTCTTCAGGGAAAACAAGTATCAAACAGGAAGACAGTGGCTCTGTTCCTTGTTTATCATTTACAGGGACCTGCTGATGGTTGGCAACACTTGAACGGTTTAAAGAGCCCGACCTCCATCCTCTTAAAGCATTTCGGTGAATATGTAAAAGTCTCCAGAAGGACTCCAGAGTTTGGAAACATAATGGTAAAAATTTGATTGAGGCTCAGTATTGATTAACCTCTTTAAAGTTCTGGCATTGACATTTCTGCCATAAAGCAGTTTGCACATGCACATAATACTGGGAAAACTGAACACCAGAGGTCAAGGGCTTAATAAGAAAGGGCCCTTTTGTCTTTTTCACATTTCACCTTTGGCGGAATACAGTTTCTCTAGTATGCATACTAGTGACTATAAAAAATGTATATTTGGTCCAGGAGCAAGAGGGAGCTCTGATAAAGAATGCTGACAGAAGACAAGAAACCAGATTTCTTTTTTTTTTTTTCTAGCTTTTAGCTTAGGCTTCATAAATCACTTGCGTGTTCAGTGATTTCATTTCTTATCTGTATAATGTGAAAGATTAAGTCTGTATCCCACCTTTCAGAGATATTTGCTAAGACTGAACAAAGTTAGTGTTGCCTCATGGCTTGAGATAGTCTAAAACAGACATTTCGCTGTGACCTTGGCATCAAGGGAGATTCATTCACACATCTTGTATTCCCCAGCTCAAAACAGATAGCATGACAAGCCCCCACCTACTATCTCTACTTACATAAAGATAAAAAGAGCTCAGTCCTCCAACTTTGTAGTAGTGTTGGTGCTAAGAGAGCACAACATGGGAAAAAGCATTTCTTAGACTATCTTCCTAGAATCACAGATTCAGTAAGCCATTATTAGCATTCCCACTTATATTTAAAGGAACTGAAACCAAGAAGAGTTAAATATCCTACCTAAAATGATAATGTAATTAAATGGTAGAAATACAATACTATCATTGCTACAGAAACTTATTCTATTTCACCTTTCCTTTCATCACGTTTCTGTGTAATTTATCTGTTATAGTCTGAAACCTTGCATTTAATCACACCTCTTGATATCTTCATCTACAGACAAATAAGAGATGAAACCATTGATAATGAAAGTATAAACCATGAACAGCTTTGACCAGAGGTAATCCAACTCTCAATGTTATAAACGTCATCTTCTATTTGCTAGTTATAATCAAAAACATTTGTAATACCTAAACAGAAAAAAAATCATCAAAAACTAAATTATATTAGTGAATCCCCCAAAGCCAATAGTAAAAAAACAAAGATAAAGGCTGTTTTGGGAGAAGGTGGAAACTGAGAGGCGGGGGCCACAAGGACTGCTTTCTGGGGGTGTTGGTGATGGTCTATTAGTATGAGAGCACTTTTTACATGGGTGTAGTAACTTTGTAAAAATTCTGATCATTCATAGACTTTTCTGTACATGCGTTATATATAAGCAAAAGAAAAATTAAAATCTATATAATATTCTTGTTTAAAATTTGAGATGTGAGAGTGCAAAGAATGTATCTTTCACTCAAACTAGTATGTTCTTTTTTGCAAGAAAGACTCATAGAATTCCATCTATTTAAAATTTTGCAAATTACATTTTTAGGGTCTTTTAACTTTAGGAGTCAACTATATTAAATAGACTTAAAAGAGCAGAATATTCATCTCCAAATGATCTTCCTTTGATCAGACAAAGATAAAGCATCAGGGGCACTGGGCCTACAGACAAAACCTGAAGCAGCATTTTCTCACACGTTGACAGAGGTAGGAAACTTTCACATTGCCCTGAGGGGATAAACTCAGTGGCTGCTAATCAGGATGGGTTTTGTGTGATAGGGACATCAGTCTAACAAGAGTTAGGTGAATACTGCCATGTCTTTGACAAGTAGGAGACAACTGAACAGCCTTTAGATAGTAATGATTTCTGTCACAGTCAACCTACCCCAAACAGATGGTAAGAAGTGACTTAGCATTGAAAGGTTCCATCACCTGCTCTTAATCCCTAAGCTAACTGGCCCGATCCCCTTCTCCTTTGACAAATATAATGTTTCATTCTTTATTGATGCAAGATAGTGCATGTGGTCCCCTTATTTAAATTTGAAGTGATCCAGGTAAGCAAGTATTGAGAAGTTCTCTTAGAGACATTCAAGTTAAGGGATTAACTTTATACTACAAACACCATTTTTTTTTAAATCCCATATCAAATAAGCAGCTCATGGAAAGAAATAAGAGTACCATGAAAAAAAAAAAATACTGCTGAAACCAGAGACTATTTACAGGTAATTCTCAAATCTAGTGATCATTTAGTTTTCTTGAATACATGAATATTTTATACACTGGTAATATCAGGCTTTTCTGCCCTTAAATATCTGTCCAAAATGTTTTATGTCATCTGTTGGCAAATGATTTTAACATTCACTTTTCACCTGATGTATTTTCCCGCTCGTACAATTCATTTCAGGGGCATAACTTGTTTTCTTTGCTAAGATTTCATTTCCTCCCATCTCAGAATTTGATGAAATCTATTTCTTAGTTCCTCATCTCCCAGTGAAACCTGACAAGTATCAGACCAAATGTAGCTGTCCCATATGAAGTAATTCATTTCTGTCAAAGATTAGACATTATTTTTTTCTTGACATAAGATGACTGATATTGTTCTGTGAGATCCTAGAGGTGCAACTTAACCACTTAAGGACTAAGACTCCTTTTAAGAAATGCATTTCATTCATAGAATTAGGTTTTGCTTTGGTAGGTTAGAAGACAGGCACATTCAAGAAGAAGGTTAGTAATAGGAATTAAAAATAATAATTGAAAATTAATACTACCTTAGGCTAAAGCAGTTATAGGGCAAGTCTGGCCTTAAAAAAGGGGGTTAAATTATTTGTTCATTCTATATTGCTTCTGTGACATGGCTGTTCTCATAGTGTGCATTCAGCATCTCCAGAGGGCAGATCTCATTCTAGCCTACTTAAGAGAATGTCAAAAATTAGTCATCTTTAACAATATGCTGTTGTTGATGGACAATATGCTTTATTATCACAGAGGGAGGAAAACCAACTTAGGTAAGGAATCCTAGAAATTGGATGATGTGTTCTTTTTCCTATTTACAATACAGCATTTTAGCAACCTTTATTATTTGAAAGGAAACAGAATTCTTTAAAGCTGCAAGCTGCTTCCTCTCACCTAGAGGATTCATTTTAGGAGATGACAGAGGGAAGTGGATCCATCAGCCTAGTCACAATTTTACATTGACCAAAATAGCTCAGTTTAATTCAGTTTTATAGGTTAGACTTAATTGTAATATTTTATCAAAAAACAAAGTCCTAATGTCAAAAGTAAATAAATAAGCAGGTAAAAGAATAGTGAACATTAAAAATCTAATTGAAGAACCACTGTACTACAGAATGATTCTTTGTGCAAAGTGATGGAACCAGCCATCATCTAACATTGACTCTTTTCTCCACTGTTAGCAACAAGGTGTGATGCATCATTCACTATTTTGGGGGTCAGTTTCTTCATGTTTCAAATGAGAATAATAAATACATTATCTTCCTTGATTCCTGGAAAGGTGGGTTTGCAAATCAAATTAGACTGCAGGCATACAGAAGATTGCTTTAGAAAATGAAGAGATAGGAAACAGTAAATACTTCATCACAGAGATCTGAGGCAGCTTCTGGATGGCTGCTTAGCCATCAAACCTAGCATTTCCCGTGAAACAAGAGAGCATACCATCCTTGAGATAATATGCTGGTCTTGGCCAAAGTCAGCCTCTTATTAGTTTCTTGGCTCCTGTATAATGCAATGAGAATTTAAACATTGAATCTGGTTAAGTTATCCTTATCTCTTCACTCTGTTAACTAATTCACTGCAATTGGAATTGAACTTAGCTTGGTGCTTTCTCTACCCATGCATGACTTGACATTCATACTCATTAAATTTCAAATTCTACTCCTGAACCCTTCAGAAAAGGACTATGTACAAAGCAACTAGATTTTGTTGTTGTTGTAGTCACCCCAGTTATATTCAATGGTAAACTTAAAAATATTTTTAAACGATATATTAATACAAATTATTACAAATATTAGTCTTCTTAATCTCACAGTTCAGAGCTCTACTGCAGGAGACAATTTTTGTTTGTTTATTTTACATTCAGAAAAAAAATTCAATAAGAATTTTAAAGTTGAAACAAATTGTTTATATTTTACAAGTTTATAATAGTGTATAGTATTTAAATTTATAAGTGACAGGGAGGCAAACATGAGAAAATCCTTGCTCTCTAAATTCAGTTAATTTTCCTAGCAATGACTAGTATGATTTATTTCCCATGAATCTGTGATACGCTCTAGCTAATGAACTATACTGTACAATAATTTTGAAAATGTATCATCGAAGCTTCTGTGTTAATACACGGATAAATGCTGTGGTTACGATATATTTTTCTTTATGTGACATTTAACAATGTTTAATTTTCAAATTCTAATAAAAAAATTGAATTGAAGTTTATACTTATATTTTTTCCTTTCAGAGTAGCTATTTGGCAGCAAAAATACTCCCACCCAAGAAAATGTGAGTGTATTCTTTTTGGTGATTTATGAGATGGGAGATTATATTATGGGAGTGTTTTAAAACTCTTTCTCCAATACATTTAAAATTAATCTTAATCCTGTTCAGCTAATTAAGAGCCTGCCCTCATTATTTTTAATACACACACACACACACACACACACACACACACATACACACATAATTATAGTTTATCAACTGGCAGAATGAAGAAAAGTTTTATTTTCCTCTCTACTAAGAATGGCCATTATACAATTTTTACTTTTAGTTGAACATTATTTTGTTCCAAGTTTTTGGTTTTATAATGCACATTTAAAATATTTTCATGACAAACTAAATATTGCATGCTACTGGTACCATAATCCCCATCAATTCCATTTAAATATATTATATACACTAGACAAATTTTATTTTATAATGCTCTTAATACAGGAGAAGTTTATTGCCCCTTAGTGAATTTCTGTGGAGTCATGGTTTACTAACAATTAGCTTTAAAAATCTGCCACACACGAAAACTGTTTATGCTTAGTTTTCATACTCTCCCCTGGAGACAGAGAGATAAAACTGGACCTTACTCCCTCTGAGATAACTGCAGTCATTACATTTTAACAGTCTTTATGTTGATAGCAATTCTTCTGGCCTAAGCAGTAGAAAAAACAAACAAAACCAAACAAAACAAAACAAAAATGTATCCCTTTATTAAAGCAGCATTTGCACATGCTGATTTACCTACAGCTTTGCTTCCATTCATTAATATGTACACCCACATTCACACCTACATACCACTAGATTGTCAAAGGACAATATTTGCAGGAGGAAAGAGCAGCATGGATCATTAAAAAAAAATCTCGAGTGCTCTGTGAAAAGATAGCCATATTTTGGCCCAAGCAAATAGAATGCCTTTTCTGTAGTAGTAAATAAAAATACTGATGAAGAATGAAAACAATGACAAATTTAAAAAATAGACAGACTTTAAGTACACTGTCATCTGTTAAAAACATGGGTGATACATGTGACTTGTCTACTAGAGATGAATTATTTTATAAGGGTTATCCACTACAGTTTTAAAATATACAGTGTAAGTATAATCATTAAATTAACTATTAATTATTAAATTAATAGTTAATTTCAGAGTCTTTATAATTTCAAACATCACTCTTTAAACTTAGCCTATTTTCACAACTAGGGGATTTTATTTTCTTTACAGAAACCAATAGAATACTTAATTTTTTGCATTTGTGCTTTGATTTCTTTAAAAAAAATAAAACTGCTGGGGGAAAATAGAGTATCTATCCAAATCTTAGCATGTGTTTTTTTAATAAGATACAGATTGTAACAACATAAGAGAGACAGCACTATATGATGGAGAGGATTTGAGACAAGAATAGATAATTTGCTTTGTGTTTCTGAGTCTTTTCACTCACTGGTTGTGTGATGTGAGGCTAGCTAGTCTCTTGATGTTTCTCTTTAAAATTAGTAAAAAGCAGTGATATTAGGAATATACTATGCCAAATGTTCAATTGTAACATTAAAGAAAGAGTACTTTGTATGAGAAAAGATATGGAGGGAATTTAGGAAAATATCAAGGGCATTTTTGAAGCAGAAGCATGCATTGTTTTGAAGATTTGACTTGTTGGGCTCTGTGAAGCAGCAGCTGTGTCCAAGGAAGTTAATTCAGCATGTTTCAAGTAGACTCGCTTGCTAAGATCTGAAGAATTGTCTGGTAAAATGTTATCTGAAAAATACCTGGATGTTTACACCTGTACATTTGCAGTGGCCCAGTTTGAACACGGGGATATATTAAGCAATTTTATCAGCCAGCTTCAATTCTTGAGCTAATTCTTGCTCCTCAGGACCATTCTGAGGTAGGAAATAGAGACACTGATAGGTGACATAAAGCTGGAAAGAAAGGCAAGGGATGGATTTTTAAACACCTTGAGCTTTAATGTCCTAGGGCTTTAATGTTACTAAATTCTGAAGATAACAGGAACTTCTTCCTTTCCCAGTGGAGGACTACTCAAAGAGATCTAACTTTTACAATGCAAATATTTTGCCAGTGAAGAGAGTGACTTAAAGAGAGTTAAGAGTATAATCTGAAGGTGTGGTAAGATCTTTATGACATTGGGGGCCTGAACTAAGGCCTTCTGTAAACATCAAAAGGAAATTTTAGATAAGAAACAATCTCTAAGATAGTTCCCAAGGGTTACTACCTTCTGATATTCATGCCCTGGTGTCACCTTGTTCCCTTAAGTGCAGGCTGAACCTGTTGACTCCTTTCTGTAACCAGGTTGTGGCAGATGTGATTGGATGACACTTCTGAGTTTAGATCATGAAAAGAGTATGAATCCTGTCTCGTGTGTCCTCTCTTGCTTTCTCTTGCACCCTTGTCCTGAGTGAAGGCAACTGTCATGCTGTGAGCCAACCCTGTGAGTCCATGTGGGAAAGAAACAAGATTGGCCAACAATCACATGTGTGGGCTTTGAAACAGATGCTGCTACCCTAGTTAAACCTTCAGATGACAATTGAGAGACCTTGAGCCAAAAGCATCAAGCGGGGCATGCCAGAATTCTTTACCCATGTAAACTGGTGAAATAATAACATGGTTATTGCTTTAAGCCATTAAGTTTGGGGGTAATTTGTTATGCAGCAATAGATAACTAATACAGAGAGAGGTTTAAAAACAGAAATAAAGATGACAGGAGATACTATTTCTAATTTCTACTGTTACATTCATCCTATTGAGGAAAATAGAAATAATACATAAAATTATTGATATTATATGAATGAAATTGCTATAAATAATGTATAAACCAATGAAGATACAAGAATCAAGAGAAGAGAGGATGAGGTCTGATTTTGATACCAATCCTCATGTGTGTTTTTCCCCGACATCAAATAATTCTGTGACACTAGCTGGCTGTCCTACAGTTTGACTGAAAGCTGACACTACATGCAGAGAGAAGCATCAAATCCCACAGTTTAAGGGCTCCATTCCTACAAGAGTCCTCTTTCCTCTGCTTCAGATGCTTCTGACCCACTGATTACAGATACTCCAATGACCCCCTCCACAGGTTCTTTGCCAGAATGGATCACAAAACTCAGAGAAACATTTGACTCATAAAATTATCAATTTATTATAAAATGATTCAACTTTGGAACAACCAAATGGAAGCAATGAATACGGCAAGGTATGGGGAAATGTATGGAGCTTCCATGCTCTCTGAGTACACCACTGCTCCTGATCCTCCACAAACCCCAAAACTCTTCAAACCTTGTCATTTTGTGTTTCTATGTAGACAGGCTTCTTTACATAGCATGGTTGCTTAAATCACTGGCTTTTGGTAGTTGATTCAAACTCGAGACCTTCTCCACTCCCTAGAGGTCAGAAAGATGGAACTAAAAGTTTCAGCCCTCCAATCACACATTTAGTTCCCCTGGCAACCAGTATTCATCCTTGGGTGCTTTCCAAAAGTGACCTCATTAACATAAACTCAGGTGTGGCTGCATGAGGTTTATGATGAAAATATTAAGACACTTTTATGGCTGTTATCATTTAAGGAATTCCAAGAGTTTTGGGAGCTCTGTACCAACAATGGGGACAAAGATCAAATATATATTTCTTAGTATAAATACTATTATAATAAAATTATACATACTATAGAAGAAGCAGGACATTGAGTAAGGAAAAATAAAAGGTAAGGAAAAGTGAGTTAAGTGTAATAGGTTTATAAGATATTAATTTAAATATTAATTGAAGTAATGCGACTTCATTTTACCATTGAAAAAATTTTGAAGTGTATAAAGTGTAAAAATATGTAATCAGAAAACCTTTTTTAAACTTAAAAAATCTGAAAATCAAATGGAAGTTATTTGAAGACACTAAAAAGTTAAATGCTCATCTATGACTATGCCACCCTGAACAAGTGGGATCCAATCTGATCTTGGAAGCTAAGCAGGGTTGGGCCTGGTCAGTACTTGGATGAGAGACTATCTAGGAAGACCAGGTGCTGTAGGCATAAAAAATTTAAAAAATAAGGGTTCTTAAGCTGACAAGGTCCTTGCAATCTGTGAGATCAACCAAAAATTGCCTCACCTTAAAAAAAAATTAAATGCTCTATAATAAGCAGAATATTATAAACTATTTGCTTTATGTCTTTACAACATGTCTGTTTCTTCTAGCTTGCACTTTATTACATCGACTTGAAAAATTAGATCTGTTAGCAACAGACATTTTACTATTTTATGTGCCCAGAGAGCAAAGAAGAGAGCCAACATTTACTGAAAACTTACTATGTACCAGGCACAGTATTAGCCGGTCTAAATCTTATCTCCTTCATTTCTCACTTCAATGAGCCATGAGTTGGGTGTATTATCCCCAGTGTAAAGATTAGAAATCCAAGAATCAGAGATTTTAAATAAGGCTGAAGTGTTATAATTAGTAAGTGTGATATTTAATGAAAATCTTCGCCAATGATTTCAAATGCTCTTTCCAATGCACCATGTTGCCTCATGCAGCAACCGAGATGGTTTTTCTAAAAGTTCTGGTTAAGCAGCAAAGTGCCACACAGAGTGAGGCATGGCTGGTGTCACTTATCTTTCTAACCCATATTTTCTCTTGTAGTTGTAACCATTGTTTTAAGGAAACTTTCATCTTCCTGGATCACTTCCTCATCCAAGGAATGTTCCCATTTCTTGGATTGACTTCCTGAGTCATTTTGCTTCATCCAGAGCAATACTATTCCTCTATATGTGTTCTATGTGTTTTCCTAAGAAGGTAGCCATAATCTCGGAGATCATAGTCTGTTTCTTCATTACATGTCACTTGAAGTGCTGACTCACGTGAGGCAAAACCATGCATGCTATGAGAGTCCCCAAATTTGAAGTTGTCTCCCATTCTCCTACACAGCAAGCAATCTCTTTAGATCTAAAAGTGATCACTTAATATGTGGCACTAACACTTCCCCCTTTTGGAGTTCTACATTTCTGTACTCTGAACTCCCAGTGTGCTGACCAAATCATAAGCAATCTTCACCTTTCTACCTTCATTAAACTCAGGCACATTCTGGGCAATTTCTGCCTAATTGCTCTTTCCTGCCTGATTACTCTCAGCTGGTAATGCTCCTTTGCTGAAGTGCGATATCAAACAGCACAATATACCTTATTTTCTTACATAATCATTCTCTGCCCACCAGCATCAAGAACATAACATGCTAAATTACTATGATTGTTGGAATATCATTTGAAAAAATATAAGCTAAAAAAAAATGCTGGGTTTGGAGGACTACAACTGCCCAAATTGCATTTTTTGCTTTTTTTCTCTTTTTGTTTTAGCACATAACTATGCAACTGAGTGGAGGGAACAGCATTTCTAGTTCATTGCTAGTTGTAGAAAATCTTGCAAACGCCAAGAATCTGGGGCAGATGACAATCTCTCATTTGCTTTTTTCCCACTAAAATATGTTAAGTATAGAATGAGAATGTTTCCTGTAGACTAGCATTTCATGGAGTTAGCTTAGATGAGAAAGGGAAGGGAAACCAAAGAAAAACATGTTCAGTTAAAAAAAAAAAAATATATATATATATATATATATATATATATATATATATATATATATATAAACTTCCTTTATTTTTTATCTATTATTTGTTGCCTTGCTCCCTTTGTTCCAAACTAGAGACTGTAAATTTGACATCTGTTAAACCATTGAATGTTTTCTGATGTAGTCTTCCTGCTCTGGTAGGCATTTGACCCTTTGGTTATTACTGTGCCTTCTAGTTCAAATCAACACCATTCAGTAATTGTCCGATAGAGTGCTGGTGTACAGTCATCTACTATTGTGTCATTTGGGGGAGAGTCTAGATCAACAACTGAAAAATAAGAGTGTAGGAAAAGACAAAGTGAAATAGATGTGCTTGAGTCTGTCGGAAACAATGACAGCATTATCTTGTAATATAACACACAAGAAAAGAATAGTGGTTAAAGTGATTTGGATTCAAAAACCTGAGTTCCAGTCATAGCTCTGTCAGTAACTTCTGTAAATTGTGATTTTCTCATCTGAATTAAGGGTATAATAATACTATGTCCTGCACCATAGGGTTATTATGAGAATTCAATGAGATCAAATGTGGTAATATTTATGAAATCCTTAGCATAGTGCTGATGCATGGCATATGCTGAATAAATGTTAGTTTATATTATTTTGTAATTATTTTGTTAGTAATGACTAGTACTTTTATAAGAAACACTTAACAATCATTTATATCCTCACACTAAGTCTCAGAGGCATTAATGTACTCTTTGTCAGATTAGGAAAGGCAGGCTTACAAAGGACGTTTACACTAACATGTTTTTATGATGGTAATACATTGATCTTCCCGAACAAACCTTTTGAAGGTGACTGTGAGAGCCCTTATGAACAAACTGTAGACAGAGCTGAAGCTCCTGCATTTTGATTTGCATTATATATCACTTATTCACATATCAGGTATAATTTATTCATTTATTTATTCATCTAATTATTATTTAGGCACTAGTCTAGGTACTTGGGGAAGATCAATGAACAACAATAACACAAAAGACACCAATTCTTGTCCTGACACAGGACATATTCTAAAAAGTCAGACAGACAATATATAATAAAGAGAATGAACCTACAGAGTGTACAGCTTCAAAGTAATGAGTGCTGTGACAGCGATGACAACAAGAACTACAAAAGTGGATCAAAATAAAGAGACCTATAAGTGCCAGCAGAAAGCAGGACAAATTGCTCTATTAAATAGGGTAATTGGGGTAGGTCTTTGAAAATGTCAGATACATACAAAAGAAGGAGGAGATGAAAACTCATTGAGTAAGGGTGTGCCAGCTGAAAAAAAGGCTCTGAGTTGGGATTATATCTGAAATGTGTGTGGAACGACCAGGAGAACCACGAGCTGAGCAGTTAGAGATCTGTTCGGAAAAGTGACCATTGATCTCTGTGGGTAAATGGTAGGACTTTGTCTCTGAGAACTGTGGACAGCTCTGGGAGATCTCTGAGCATGGGAGTAAATTTGACTTTCTACACATGGTGATAACCCTGTTCTACAAAAAGATATACTACAAACATGTGAGGACCTGTCTACTGGGGCAATATATAAGAGGAGAAGGAAGGCCTACTGATTCATATCCCAAAGCAGTGATAGAAACTTAGCTAAAGAGTCAAATATGATTCCAAGCAGAGCAGAAGACTATACCACATGCCAGCAACCCAGGAGATAAGGTAAAACCTCAATTAATCCAGTAAGGTTAATAGCCATAAAAGTTACACTCTGGATCAAAGTTTCAAAGATCTATAGAGGTTGGTTGGGCATGTGAAAGAAAATGTTGGGGACTGCAGCAAATTAATGTCTGCCTGCTCTACCCACAGAAGCTGCCATTAATTTGCTCCAGCCAATTTCTTCCATGAATAAATGAAAACCTAGTGTTTCTAGAACTTCAGGATTCTTATCCAAAAACTAGGAAAATGGATTTTTATAAATGACAGTTTCGAAACTTATAAACAAATGCTGGCTGGAAATAGTATCACGGTGTGGCTACAACAGTGTATGGACTTTGAGTTGCTCTTAGTTTCAAATGTGTAACTTCTGTTGTAGAAACAAGTATAAGGAGTAAGGTGTGAGAAAGGTGAGATGCAGCCATTCTGGAGACTGATTCCCTACTCTGTACCGCACAATAAAGAGCTATGATTTTTTAGTAGATGTGCCCAGAAGGCAATACTCACTGCCTTTGTCTTTCTGCTGTTCCTATGGTATCTTCTAAGTATAAATGATCTTTGTCTGAAAAAAAAAATCATAGGATGATAAGATGATGTGTTGCTTTTTGTGAGCATGAATTACAGATAGGTTGTCAACCATTTGGAAATGTTTTTGTCCTGGATAGATGGATAAGTAAAGCTGTGTGTGTTTTAGTTATGACATAATTCCTGCTTTTTTATTTCACCTCATTTCTTTTGACATGTCTGCTCAGACTTCACCATAGCCACTGATATTCATTCTCATTCTCTCTCTCTCTTTTGTTCTCCTGCTCTGGACCTCCCTTTCTGTTTTCCCACCTTTGGACATTTGCTGTATGCTAGTCTCTCCACCTAAATATTTCTAGCAACCATTTTTTGATGAATTTCTATTCATTCTTCAGTCTTGATCTTCCCAGCTAGAGTTACTGGTCACTTCACAGCCTTCTGTGGCCACTGAATTAATTCTCCATAGTATTTATCAGCCTGTATTGTAGTTACCTATTTTCTTGTATCTATCTCTCATCACTGTATAAGCTGTGAAAGAGATAAAAACAATGTCTATTTTTTTACTTATTTGTTACAACCTGACTTTATGACACAATGACTTGACATAGTATATGCTCAATTAATATTTATGTATTTATTAAATGTAGCTATACTGAGATAGTCTAGCTAAAATTTGAACTCAGTATTTGAGTTTTTGTAGTAGAATATACTCAAAGAGGATAAATTAATTTGGAGCTATATAAACACCAAATAATTTACTATTATTTCATTTATTCTTATAACAAACTATATATCACCTGTCTTGTTATTTCAGTGCTTTACTGTTGTGGAGGCTTCAGTCTCACTATATAATTACAAATTTCTTAAGTCTAAAATGTCTCACATAGTGCAAAAGATATAATAGGGCCCAGTAAATAATTTAGAATAAAATAATTTGATTTAACATATTGAAAATTGAGATTGAATTTGTTTGTAACTATGTGCTTTAAATTCAAGAGTAGATTTTAGATCATTATCTGTTTAAGATTTTCCTTAGTATCTTCTTTGCTTGGGCAATCCTACTTATTAAATTTCAAAGAAGTCTAAGATATCAGAGATTGGGTAGACATTTACACTTTGATCACAATATATACAACAAAAGAAAGATTGGATGGCTAACATGAAGGCCAACTGGAATATAAGCAATGTATCTGTGTGTTTCAGGTTGCGTTTTTCTTACCAGATTTTTTTTAAAGAATGAAATATATTTTCAGAAATCATTCTTTCTACTGCTATGGTTTCATTCAGTAGTTAATATTACAATACATTATATGTGAGCTACATAAGCAAAATATATATATTTTTTACTTTACTCCTCCAGAGTCAACATTTGCTTATAAGAATCATATCAATAATTTTTCTAGAAGCAAAATTTCCCCCCTTAATTAAGTCTCTACTCTTTCAGTTAGTGATGTGAAACAAGATGGCTCTATTTTACCATAACAGAAAAAGAAATAAACTGAGAACTGGAAATCTGTCTATAAATGAAAGCTCAAGCTTACATTGATGCCTTTAAAAATCATTAAAAGGAACTATTATAAATTGCATCCTTTGAAATGGAAATTACACAACTTCCAAATTCACTTTTCAGGAACTTTTTTTCTTATGGAGAATATGTTCTTAATATAATTTCTTCCAGACCACACTTTTTCTTTTCTTTTACCTCCAGGTTTAATCCCAATCAAAGCCAACAAGTTCTATCCCTGTGGGGCACTAAAGGGAAGTGTTTCACATTGTTACTGGGAGGATTTGTGATTTTAATTATTTTTGCAATTATTTGCTACAATTCAAATGTGATTTTATTCTATAATCACAGTTTTACTTTCTGATCAATTATTTGATGGCTCTTCAAAACAATTCAGTAATCTGACTTTAGGCCTTACATATTACAATGTTTTCTAAGTGTTCAAAGTTTGGTTTCTTACAGGAATATTTCAGAAAAGCAATAAACCTTCCCATGAGGCGAACATAGCTTTGAAAGTTTTCTATAACAATTTAATTAGAAAAATTATCAAGAAGATACTTTATATTATTGTGATGTTTCAGTTTCTTAAAAATTTTCAACTAATAACCTATTATTTAGCTATTCAAATATGAAAATCAAGATCATGGTTAAGATATTGCATAAAATGTTTCACTTCTTTAGAGAGATACCCAAAAGTTGGAAATGGGAGTTGAAATGAATCTAAAAACATATTAATTTTTCTTTTGTCTCATCAATGTGACCAAATAAAGTTACTATTAGTCAAGATTTACCTTAGCATTTCATATCTTCTGAGTTTTTCAAAGGGCTCCAAAATGATAGTTGCTTGTTATGGCAGAAATATTCAAAAATCTTAAAAAGAAGCTGCATAAACTATGAAGACTATCCAAATCTGGTTGAGTGTTTAAAATTGGAGCATTTTAGGGATCTTCTATAAGTTGCTTCTGGTACTCATTCCCATTTATTTCTTTGTTACACAGAAAATTAAAGAGGAATAAGTACTTTTAAGTTTTAATAAACCTTTACAATTCTATCACCAATTTTATGTACAACTTTATGTTTATATTTTGAAAAATGCCTTGCCTAAATCCAACCAAATATTGCATTTGGAAGGCATATCCTATTAATTTTATCATATTGCATGTACAAATCTGTCTTAATCAGATTAAGAAATAAATTTAAATATAATAGAAAAAAAAATCAGAGCAATGATGAAATTAAAGTTGGAGTAGAATCCACAGAGCTTAATATATTTGTTATTCTACACCTGAAGTCTACATTCATCCTTTAACACAAGACAATAAGGAGAAAACTAAAACAATGATATGCCACAGTATAAGGCAAATAGTTTTTTTTTCATACCTTTCCTACCAGTCATTTTTTATGCAACTACTGACCCTTTCATCCATTAATCCCTCAATAAGAGAAACAACTATCTATCTATTTGAAAATTCAGCTGGGCACTCATTCATCAAACATTTACTAAATGCCTATGAAGTTTTAGGCTCAGTATTGGAGTATCAAAGTTAGAAAGAGCTTTAGGAAAAAAAAAATATATATATATATATATATGTATGTATGTATATATATGTATATGTATATGTATATGCATATGTATATGTGTATATGTGTATATGTATATATGTGTGTGTGTATATATATATATATATGTATATATATATATGTATATATACACATATATATAATCAGCAAGAAATACCAAGTGACTGCTCTCCTGGTATCCTATTCTGGTAGGGATGGTTATTGATCATCAAACTCATGTTCTTGTCTTACTGAGCATATGGCTAGATTATATGCCAGTCTTCCCTGCATGAAACTAAGGCCATACGGTTCTATACCAGTCAATAAAGTGTTATAAACATTGCATATATTCTTTCTATGTTGTATCCTTTAACTTTCCTCATCTTCTTTTCAATTTTTAGCTATCTGGAATGGAGACTTATCCACGAAGTGACAACAAAAGTCACCTTTAAGATAATAGAGTCATAATTAAAGAAAAAGTATGTGTGCCTGTGTCACTGATTGGAGGAGAGTAGCTCAGTTGGGCATCTCTAACCAAAATGCCAGAATTGGAACATCTGAGATAAAAATAAACTTGTATGAAGTTCAGCCATTGAGATTTTGGCATTAATAGTCAGCAGTATAATTCAACAGATATAAAATCAAAAATGTGAATTAAAAAAAAAAACATAAGAATTACAGAATCAGTTAAAATATGCATAGACATCAAGTAGGGTAAAATGTAACAACTACCATAGAGAGCGAAGTAAAAATGAGGCAGCTCGATATCAACATTTCCAAAAATATAAGCCAAAATGTACTTTCTGGATATAATGGGCTCATCCTGAAATTATATAATCCTATAGCCTTTGCGTCAAACAAAAACTGTGAAATTTGGAGTGATTGATATTGTAATCCATGGAGTAGAAGCCATATGGGCAACACTAAAAAAGATGCTTAGAGAATAGATCTAAAAAAATTTCGAGGGTGGAGTGATTCTGTAAAAAGCTTGGCAAGAAAAATTCAATTAAGTAAAGAAAGCCATAAAAATGATGACAGCACAGCAAAAATACAAAATAAGTATAAAAATGAAAGGTAAAAAATCAGGAAACTCGCTAAAGTTTTGGTAAAAAAAGAAATCTTATCACAGAACAGATGAAATCTCTGACCAGATACTTCTCTGAAGATTAGAAGAATATGTATGAAGCAATTACCTCCATCAAGAAAAATCATACAACAGATATGCAGGAGAAAAGAAAGAGAAGAAAATAAAAGTTGAACTGGCAGAACCCATTGAATAAATGGTGGGAGAAGGGAAGGAAAGGGAAAACACAATCTTTACCAACAAAAAAAAAAAAGTGGAAGCAGCATATCAAAATGTAGAATCTGTGGAAAATACAATAAAAAATGTAGTTGATGGATACTACAAAGCAGAGTCAAATGAATAAAGGGGAAATTATAAGGTAAAAATGTTTAGAGAGAATAAAAGATAATTGTAGATATATGACAAAGAAATATACAGTATTTTAATTGGTTTCTCCATAGAAATAAACAAAATATTTTAAGAGAAAATATACATGAAGATATAATTCAAGTACATAAATCTGAACATAAAAACTGATACATAAATCTATAGAGTTAAGAGGCATGCCATACACCAGGAAAAACAGACTCAGGATTGTCAAAATAAGATCTACTGTACTGAAATAGTTAATCTTAATGCTAACAAATCCTTTGAGCATATCCAAAGACAACCAAATCATTCACCAAAAATCGAGACTGACATCAATTTGTATATAGCAGCATTCAAAAACAGAGGACTGCAGAAAGGATTACATATAATGAAAGGTAATAGAGTAACACTTATTTGAAGTTAAAGCAAAATAAATGTGATCTAAGATATTATTTATCCAACACATTGCTGTCATGTAAACAATCTGCAAACAAACATCTTTTGAATATGGAAGACCTCAGAGGATACATTTCCTTTGAGCCCTAACTTAGAAAAGCAAAGAAAAATAATACATGAACTTGAAACAAATTGACTTTTAGGAAATTACAGCAAAAAGAATTAGTGGTAAGCACTGAATATTTCACCTACAAATTTAAAATAAATTAATGGATTATAGTGACGGATCATAATTTAATTATATGCCCTGACAATGCAAAAACTATATGGCTAACAAAAAAAAATGAGAGTAAAGAGTAAGAAAATGAAAATTTTGAGTAAAGAGAAAGATTAGGGTAAAGGGAACTGGTGTGTCTATTGCTGTAAGTAATAATAGCCTGTCTTAATTCATAAAACTTGTGTGTATTTAGTTTAGTAGAATATGAATAAATATAGATATAAAAGCTCAGACACTGAACCATCGATTATATAAAAAAAATTTATATTGGAACACAAGGCAAAGACAACTTTATACTGTGTACCATTGACATACCCAAAGTTCTTCAGGGAATTTAAAAATAAATGAATGTGCAAATTATAACAGGAAAAGAAAATAAGAAAATCTGGATCACAGTCTTAATATCAGGACAATATATAAACATAAATAGAATAATATTATGTAAAACAAACAAGAGTGCTTTATAATGTTAAAGTATGTGACTTATACCATCCCTAACTTTTATAAAGCATAAATAATGAAATATATAAGGATAAATAGAAATGTGCTAGTTGTGGAGAAAACTAATGATAATTTAAAGCCTACTAATAAATTCCTACAATAGTGCTGATGGAACATCGACAAAAAGTGACTTTATATTATAAAACTTTAAATAGTACTATAACAGAAAAAAGTGCAGAACAATTTTTCATATCTCAATGTAATACACTGGAATTAAAAAAATAGAAATAAAAATAGAAATAAGATCATTCTTATAAGTGAAAAAGACTCTTAAAACACTCTTCTATCAAAAGAACAGCAGTATTTTAGTATTGCAAGAAACAGTGATAATGTAAACACTATCGAAAAAAGTACTATGAGAAAATTATTTCTATAATTGTAAAAAAACTTAAAAAGAATAGAAACAAATCAGTTTTATATTAGACTCAGATTATAAAATATAATAGTAGAAACCAAAATACAAATATACTAAAAACAAAAACAAAAAAGAAAAATAAATTAAAAAGCTAATCACAGGAGAAAATATAAAATATCTAAGTTTATATTATAAGGAATAATGTAGTTATTGATAATAATGTTATAAATAATAAGATAATATTATTTTTAAAAGGAGAAAAGGATAACATTAAAAAGAGAAAAACATATGTTAATAAATAATTAGGAAGAAGTAACCTAAGAAGGAGAGCATGTTAAAAGAATCATAAGAAACTACTCTGTTCGACTTTTAGAAAAAAAAAAAAATGAAGAATTTTCTGTGAAATATGTTACCAGAATAGATCTGAGAGGATAAAAAAAAAATGTGAGCAGGAAAACTTCCGTTGATGAAAAAAGACATTTATCAAAAGATCTAGCTCCCTTATAAAGCACTAGTCCCCATTTTCTAAAAGAATTCTACACGATGGTTAAATAGCACATAATTTCAAAGTTTTAAAACTTTTTTAGAGAATTAAGAAAAGAACAACTTTCACCTCGTACCTGTAAGAGTGGCTATTGTCAACAAATCAAAGAATATCAAATATTGAGGGCGTGGAGAAAAAGGAACTCTCATACACTGTTGATGGGATTGCAAATTGGTATAGTCACTATGGAACACAGCCTAGAGTTTCTCAAAAAATTTAAAATGGATCTATTTTTTGACCCAGCCATTGCACTTCTGAGTATTTATCCAAAGAAAAACAAAATAATAATTCATAAAGACTTATATACCCCATTATTCATGGTAGCACAATTTACAATAACCAAAATATGGAAGCAACCTAAATGCCCCTCAACAGACAATTGGATAAAGAAGTTATGGTTCATATATACAATGAAATATTACTCAGCCATTAAAAAAATGAAATTTTACCATTTTCAATGACATGGATGAATCTAGAGGTTATTATGCTGAGTGAAATAAGTCAGAGAAAGATAAATACCATATGATTTCACTCATCTGTGAAATCTAAGAAACAATGATAATAAACTAATCAAAGAAAGACTCACAAATATAGAGGACAGTCTGGTGTTGGCCAAAGAGGAGGGTGGTTGGGGAGCTGGGAGAATGGGGTGAAGGGTTAAAGAACTATAAGTAGTAATTGATAGATGGTCATGGGGATGAGGAGCATGGCATAGAGAACAGAATCAGCATTAATGTAATGGCTAGGTGGAGAGACAGAAAAGAGAAAGAGCAATTAGGGAGATCATTTTACAAACTATAGAAATGTCTAACTAATGCACTCTATACTTGAAACTAATAAAATTTAAAAAAAAAAGTAAAAAGAATAGAGAAAGGAATAAAACTTTCAATATTTAGATATACAACTGTTTATCTAAAAATCCCCAAAGCAACTGAAAAGTTCCAAAACAAGGGAAAATCATATCCATTGTAAAAAGACATGTTTTATACAATTAAATAAGATAGAAAATATAAAATAACATAAAAACCACACATAAAATATACAGATGAAGAAAAAATCATTTATAATAATAACAAAAGACAAGTGTATAGAAATAAATGGAAAGAAATATGAAAGGCCTATTTGGAATGTATTGTAAACCACAACCACAGGTTACAAAAAAAAAAAGGAAATAAAAAGACATACTAAATTAGATAGCAAAGTAAAATACATAAACTTTCTTACTCTCCATATCATTTTATTAATTGAACTTGATTCAATGAAGATATAAAAAAATATCACAACTAAGACCTTGGTGTGTGTGGACAAATACATAACTAGAGCCAGAAAAAAATTTAAAATCATAAAAGGAGAAAAAGATTCTGAGAGAAAACACACTATATTATAAAGCATAAATAATTAAATTATTGTGTTACTGGATCATTAATAGATAAACTAAATATAAGGGAAGATCGATAAATAAGAAAAAAAAAACTATTTTAGCAATTGGTGCTAGATAAAGGGATAACAGAGTCAGTGAGGGAAAGATAGATTATCAATTACTGGTGTTTGCACAATAAGGTAAAAAATACCATAAGCTAATGTTAAGAAAAGTGACAATCTGAGGAAAACATTTTGCAATCCATAACACAAAGAAATAATATCACTAAATGTGTAAAGTATATATCTAGAAAATTGGTAAGCTAAACATTAATAACCTAATACAAAAAAATGAATGATAAATGTGAGCACTTTATTTAAAGAAAAGAATGTAAAAAGTTTTAAACATATGCAAAATGTTAAACCTTAATATTAATAATTCAAAATTTATTAGTATATAAAACTTATTTTTCACCTATTATGTTAGCTAAAAGCATAAGTTCAATACTAAACTCTGTTGGGAAAGCTATGGGGAGAACAAATTTGCATATATAGCTGATAGAAATGTAAATTCAATCTTTGTATAAAGAGATTTAGAAATAGTTAACAACTTTTAAACATATATAATTTTTGACCTAGCAATTCCACTATGATAAATGTATCCTACAGATATACTTGCCCATGTGTCAAAAGCCCTGTATAAAACAGCAAGAGATGAGAGAAATGTCCATCAATGGAAGTGTTTTAATGTATCTGTCTGTATATCACTTTCTGCGCTTAATTCTCCCTAATTATTGATTAATGTTATTTTCTTTTTTCATATATTATTTTGCTTTATAACATATTATATATGTATATGTGTATATAAGTGTGTGTGTATGTGTGTGTGTATTAAGTAAAAAAAGGCAAAGTAAAGAAAAATCTGGGTTCCTATCTTTTGACTAGCAAAGAAGGCTAAATGAAGAAACTATATTCATATTTGCTTATGTGGGAAAAAAGCACTCAGAAAAAAACAACATATAAAGAATAGTGGCTCTCAATGGTCTGGGGAAATTAGGTGGAAGAATGGGAGGAAAATGCATTACATACCATTTTATAATTGTTTTGTTTTTTGAATAATTAATTTTATACAATTAGTGAATACAAATAAAATAAAGGAAAAAAATGCTGCTTCCTCCCACAACTCATTTAGTAATCAAATTCCTTATAAAGACTGCTTTCCCTAATCAAAGAGTTTGATGATGCTTTTTACACCTTGAGTAAAGGGAATACAATATTACTATTTGGCTCCCTAGAACCAAAGAAGTAATTTAAAATGATACAAGCCAACTGAGATTTGGCTATTCCAGGTGCAGATAAATATGAATTAGTAACTTATAGAGTATAATGCAATTCCTCCTTATCTATCTATCATCTATCTATCTATCTATCTATCTATCTATCTATCTATCTATCTATCTAATCTTTTTCTCTTTGTGGAAATTAATATGTTTTTTTCCTTCTTCAATTCAGGGGGAAAACATCTCTCCCTACCTTGAAAGGACAAAAGAATTGAAATCTCATTTCATTTTGAAGTTATGTTAGTTTGTTCGCCTTGACAATAAAAAGAACTGTTTTCTTCTCTTTTGTCATCGCCAATCTTGTCTGTGATATATTGTATTTTAAGAACACGAAGGCAAGCTACACAGGAACAGAAATGCAATGTAAGTCAACCTGCCACTCAAGGCACTAATCCTCTAAGCATCTCAACTGTCAAGTGACAGATATCTGGGAGCTTGTGTGCAGCAGATCAAGAAAATGACTGGACAAAACTAAAAGATGTTCAAAAGAAAACTAGATGCACATGTGTTGATACAGTTTTGCATCTCCAAAGTGGAAAGAAATGGTGTGATATTTGACTTTATACAACATGAGTATATAATACAAATATTCCATCCCAGTCACTCTACTAAGTAATTCATTTACACCACTTAAACATTCGAGTAACAATGTGACAAGGACATTATTATCCCCATTTGCCATTGAGGAAAGAGAGGTTCAACATGATAAGGAATTTATCCAGGGTCCAAATGAGTGAGGCTGAGATTTAAATCCAGGCTATTAGATTTCAAAATAGTATTATTCCCACTAAATTACCAGTTTATATCAATCTTCACTTGGAATAGGCAGGTCTAATTTGGCTGATAACTCTTCAAATTACTCTCTAGTTCTAGGTTTACTATTGTTTTCCCTTCACTCAAGGTAATAAAAGCTCTCCTAATTACTTTGCTCTCCCATGCACGGCTTAGGAGATAAACATTGCTTTTGTACTTATCCTCTAATTCACAATAAACTATCTTAGGCAGCTGAAAAGATTGATGAATTGGAAGGGGTTCAATGGAAATGGCAATGCTTTATATATGTGGATATAAAATTTCAATTAAAATCATTTGTGTCATGTTACACTTGTAGGTTATCTGGATTAATTTAAAATTTGGAAAGATAAAATGATAATATTACTGGTGCTTCCCTTTTCCTTTGACACACCGATCATATTTTACTTATGGTTCAGAAGGAACCAAACTATGTAAAAGAATCCAAGTAAAAAGCCAAATTTCCATGGGAAATTTTACTGTTGACGCCAATATAATACAGATCATCATTATGGATAATTGTGCATCTTAATTTTCTCTGTTTTTAGAAGTTTGTACTGTCTATAGATGTTATTTCTCTACATGAAAATTATATATATCTATATATCTATATATCTATATATCTATCTATCCATATCTATATCTATATCTATATCTATCTATCTATCTACCTATCTATCTATCTATCTATCTATCTATCTATCTATCTATCTATCATCTATATATATATTGCAAATAAAAATTAAACAACTCAGTCTGCACTTTGTTAGGATAAAAAAGGATATTTGCCTGTGCCTTACTTTCAATATTATTTAAAATTCTGAATTTGAAAAGAAGCATATGTGGTTAACTGGGTCTTTAACATAGATAGCTACTAAGAATTCTTACAGTGGATTTTTAGAGGGAAAAAAATGCATCTACATTTTTTTTCCCCCTAAAACAAATTATTTTTTGCTTCTGGATAACATCATCTTGGATTGTGGGCAATTACCTTTGAATTCCATTATCTATATAAACAAGAGAATTAAGGCCAACAACTTTGATTATTATGCATAAAGTCCAGAAACATTTTCATGGACTTTAGAGCCCCAGATTATCTCAGTTCCCTCTGCTTTGCCTTGACCTTGGGACCCTCTTCATATCTTCCTTCCAGTTGTAACTGGGCCATTTGATCCCACATGGACCTCAATATGGCAAGTTCATTCTCATTGCAAGGCTTTAGCATATTATTTGATACACTACCTTTTTGAAACAGTGGCCCCCAAATTGTCTGGTTTCTGATGTCTTCAAGCAGATTTCCACAAAAAAAAAAAAAAAGGGAAACAAAAAAACAAACAGAAAACTATTTCTTCAGATACATTACCCTGACAACTCAATAAAATTAAACATCACCACCGCTCGACTCCACTCACTCTCTATTACATGGCTTTCTTCTACTTTCTTTATCACACATCCATGAAATTATACTATTTGTCTACTTAGTTAATATTTTAATATTCTACTAAAATATAAATATTTTATCTTGTACTTCAGTATAGCCCCAGACTTGGAATATATATTGGTACATAATAGATGTACAATAGTTATTGGCTGCATCAACATATTTTTAAAGTTTCACTGACTAAATATGGACTATTAGAAAAAAAACTGGAAGAGAAAATAAGTGTTTTGATATATTACATCATTATATATATATTTGATATATAGACATTATTATACACA
Source organism: Cynopterus sphinx (assembly GCA_030015415.1). Classification (NCBI taxonomy): domain Eukaryota; kingdom Metazoa; phylum Chordata; class Mammalia; order Chiroptera; family Pteropodidae; genus Cynopterus; species Cynopterus sphinx. The sequence continues at coordinate 9,242,558 of CM057387.1, forward strand.
AACATACAAAATTAAAGGAAATAAATGCTTTTAATATGTTTGTTCCCATTTGAGGTGTCTATTTAACATGTAGCAGAAAGAATAACATCTTATAGAACTTACATGTCTCAATGAGTTCTGTTTACCTTGCTATACAACCATGAGCCATAATGCTCTCACCAGTCTTAGTTTCTTCTTTATAAATAAGCCTAAACGTCCTCTGTAACTCTAAATGCCAGTTTATAAAAAAAGGAAAAAATCACCTTATAGTATTTAAACATCTTGGTGAACATATAAATCTACATATGCTTTTTCAGAAAAGAAAATAGGTTGGCATATTTGGGATAAAAACCTAAGACTACAGCATATATTTAAGCTGAATTTCTATTAAAAAAAATCTTGCAACATCAAAGCTCGTGCAGTCTATTTTTTGCACATGCACTAAAACCCCTAGGGCAGTAGACATGTTTTTAATGACTCAAAAAGTAGAAACTGCCAATTTATTTTTCCTCAAATAATTAAATCTTTAATTAATTCCACATATAGTTGGTAATAAGCATCATCCTACTTTTGAACTTTGAGTATTCCTCAGTTTGCTCTTAGCATGCTTCTGAGCTTACAGAGCTACTTAAATCTCATGATCAGTTTGAGAACAGCTCTCAAACTTTTACTTTTTAAAAAAAATATAAAACACATTCCAAACATTATGGGGAACTGTTGAGTCAAGAGAAAAATGATATGAAACCATAAAGTGGCATAATTGAGTAAAGCAATTTTGGTAAGAAACTAAAAAGGAGGGAGGAATCATGTAAATGTGATTATTTCTAATTAGAAACAATGAGTAACCAAATCAAATTATACAATGAGGATTTGATTTAGATCCCCAGAGAAAAGCTGTACATGCATTTGCATTCATCTCCAGTTTTTTCTTCCCTCTTGTTACTTCTCAATGCTTACTTAGACTCTTAATTTTAAATTAGATCATTGTTAGTACAGATCTTTCAAATAGTTTAATGAATATCGGGTTATATTCCAGTTAGGATTTATGCTCTTTCAACATCTTTGCCAAAAAACCTTCCTGGGTGCATGAAAAGGTACTATACAATGTGACATGAAGAGATATAAAGAAGGTGCAAATCTTTTCCAAATTCATTGCCTAGCATTACTGTATAAACCACAAAAACTGAAATTTACTATAAACCTAAGTATTGAACTTAGATTTCTGGTAACTAGTTGTGTAATTTGAATAAATTATTTAATCAATTATTTTCTAAAATCCTTCTCTATAAAATTAAGGTGAGTGTTGTGGGCGGTGGTGTAGATTAGAGAAAATTTAAGCAAACTATATTGAGAAGTTACTTCTGCTAGAAGTTTGGAGAGCTAGCTTATGTACTGAGGGCTCCAGCAAAGTTAGGATATAATGAACAGAATAAAACAGAAAGAATAGGATAGGATAGGATAGGATAGGATAGGATAGGATAGGATAGGATAGGATAGGATAGAATAGAATAGAATAGAATAGAATAGAATAGAATAGAATAGAATAGAATAGAATAGAATAGAACAGAACAAAATTAACAGGAATTAGACTTTAATAAACTTATCTAGAGTTTTACAATTACAACACTACTAAGGAGGAATCCTTTCACAAAATGTGTGTGTATATATGTACATATATACACACACACACATACACCATCACGTTGTGCACTATACATATCTTTATATCTTATTAAAGTTGAAAACACAAACACTGGTTGAGACAGAAAGAAGATTCATGACTTCTAGAGGCTGGGAAGTGGTGGGAGTGAGGGAGTGTGATGGAGGAACTGCTTAAAGGGTATGGGACTTACTTTTGGGTGAAGAAAATGTTTTAGGACTAATAGGTGGTTTTTATCCTGATTTACTTTTCTTTATAAACTAATAATTTTCTGTATTAATTTTATATTTTTTCTTACTGATTTGTTTATTGTCTGACCCTGTACTGTACTGTCAGCTCTATGATGGTAGATGCATTTGTGTGTTTTATTTATTTCTATATCCCCAGTGCCTAGAACAGTGCATTGCTCTTAAGATAAGCACAGTTTACATATGTTGTTCAAATGCACATGGGAGATAAACCTTCATATGTTCAGTTCTTAGAGACTCTTAATTCAGCATTGCATACAAACAAAACAGAGGTGTAGCCCTGCTTTCATAAAAAAGGGGCTGCAATCACATGCATACCTCTAAACTCAGGAAAATGATAAATGCCATAATACTTATTATAGCATAGTTTTAGGCTTAATAACTACCTGTAGGACCAGTAGACCTACTCGGATTGGAGGCAACCGTGAAGACAAAGCTTTTTTAATTGGCTCATAAGTAATACGTAGCAAGCAGAGGCAAAGGTTTTAGAAAGGGCATAGTGATTAAAGGATCTCTAAATGACCTTCAAGTATCAACACTGTAATTCTAAAAATTCTATTATGTAAACTTGTTCATTGACCAAAGTATGGTGAGCATGATATTGAAGTTGTAATTTACTGGATATATGCTAGCATAACATCAGATGAACACCTCTTAGTGACAAATAATATTCTAAAACTCTTAATTGAATAAATGTTTTTAATTAAATAAGTTTACACAATGCTTTATACTAAACAATTCTTTAGAAAGTCAAAATATTCTGTAGTTTATAAAGCTTCTGAGAATTCTTACAGCAAGAATATATTGCTAATATTTCAACAATCCAGTCTATTTTCTTGGCACACTTATTTTCATCTTTTCAAACACTATTCCCTTGACTTCAGTTTAGAAAGCACTACTTTAGAGAGTATTCTTTTTGAGGACAGGGTGTTATTTCTTATTTATTGCTTTATAATCCAGTGTAAGGGATGAATATAAAAAGGTTGAATAGATAAATCTTGAAAGAGTTAATACATTACATTCTCTTTTCCTAGAACAAAAGATACATATCAAAAAATCTGGGGCTAATAAAAATGATATATGATTATATATAAATATTGTGGATATTAATAGTAATATTAATAATTCACATATATTATGAATATTGCTTAGATGTACACTTGCATCAGGAGACCTTGTCAGGTCATATTTCCGAGCTTTGAGGCTAGCTTGCCTAGGCTGAAAGAAAAGCATTCTCATTCCTAGTAGGAGACAACATCTTCAATTGAAGAGAGAAATAGAAAATGGATTTTTAATACAGGCAATTACTTTCATAAAATTATTTAATTATAGCATACTATGTCTGGATTTGGTTGATAGGATGCTTGCTCTAAAGTGTCTGCTGATTTATATAGTCTTGAAAGAGAGATGCAGTATTTATGACTCATGAATAATATCCAGGTCCCCATGCTAAACAAAATGGTTCTCAGTTGGGCTAGATTTTACCCATAAGGTCAGGAAATTTATATTGTGATTACTTATCTCTTCTAGTTTCCTACTCATTTAAGAAACAAATATATTGATGATTTCATTGCTAGCCACATATTAATTAAATAAACTTATCAGACTGAGTTATTGTAATTTTCCTGAAGAGGCTTCACAGATAAGCAATAGGTAGTTAGTCTTTGATCTCAGTCAAATTTTAAGGTTTATAATGGTTATAATAATAACAACAATAAGAGGAGCTTCCATATATTATATACTAGAAACTACTCTATGCTAGAAACCAATGTTATTAGTTAATTTAATGCAAAAAAAAAATGCTACATCTTTCTAGAGATCAGAAAACTAACCTGACCTACAAGTGGCAGAGATCTGATGTACATGCAGGTTTTTCTGACTTCAAAGCCCAGCTTTTCTGTGTGTCAAAATATAAAATTTTCAAGTAAGTTTTTGAGAAAACAACTGATGTCAGTTTGATAGGTAAGGAGGTTCTGAGAAGAAAGCAATAGCATAGGTGTTTCAGGAGCCCCTTCCCTGCTCTCCTTACCCGAGGCAGCACACCATGGAATGAGGTAAGTATCTAGTGAGTATCCAAAAAGCAACGTGTGAATGGTTCCTTTTTCTTTTCCTTAGCATGATTTTCTCTTTTGCAGTCAAAATGTAGGTATCAATTTTATTTTTTCATTTACTCAAGTCAAAAACCTGAGTTGTATGTAACTTCCTCTTCCTCACACACTTCATGAGGTTCATCACCAGATTCTGTTGCTGTCACCTTCACAACATGTACACAGTGTAAACACTTCCTGCAGTTTCCACTGACTCCATTCTGGTCCAGTCTGCCATTGTTGTTACCTTGGTTATTATCAACAGCTCTCTGATTGTTCATCCCTTCCTACCCTGCTTCCTCTTGAATCTACTTTCAACATGCTAGCCAGAGTATAACTCAAACCTTGCAGGGCCTGAGAAGCCATTGCAAACACTTTAGTTTTTATTTTGTGTGAGATGGGATTCCCTTGGATGGCTTTGAGGAGAGATGGACTATCCAATGGCCTCTTTTCTGTATTTGAACATCTCATGTCATCTCTTGCTTCAGGGCTTTGTCACCGTCAGCTCCCTGCTCTTGGGACATGCTCCCTCTACATGGAGCAGGGCTTGCTCCCTCAGCTCTTTCAGCATTTACTCAAATGTCTTTCTTGGTGTGGCCTCCCTGGCAAAATTAAGATTAAACTCTCTAGTCCCTCCAGGCAATTGCCATCCTTTTTTTCTTTTCTCCATGGCATTTATTGCTGCTAATCATTCTACATATTTTACTTATTTATTTTCATCACTTTCTTTCTCTCCTCACTAGAAGATAAACACTATGAAAGCAGAACTATTTGTGTTTTCTTCACTGCTGTACCGCATCCACGTCACTTAGAAGAGGGCCTAATCCATAGTAAAGTCTCTTAATAAATATTTGCTTGAATAAAATTAGATAAACTGATTGACCTCATACAAAACATCAGCCACTAAAATTATTTAAATCAGAAATTACTCACAGCTTAAATTTTTATTTTTCTTTCTTAAAAAAATGAATAAAATATATAGCCTAAAGAGAGCTTCATTTACCTTTTACGGGTAGGGGATTATTGTATACTTGCCAGATGCCAAATTCAAGGTGCCACACAATTAATCATATGGCATCTTAAAACCCCCATGGCTCCTAGTCTATGCCCTCATTGACAGAGAACTGAAGAAAAGAAAATATTAATAAACCTCACAAAGTTGAACTCTATGGCATTAATTGAATAACTTTAATTCAGAGTAATGAATTATTAGAAGTAGCTGTCAAAATTAGAAAGCTACAAAGTGCAGAGAAACGATAGGACTTTGAACTAGAAAATGTTTAAATCTCTCTTAGAAGAGAGAGATTAAATAAGGCTTAAGCTGGCCCTGTAGAAATTAATTTGTAAAAGACAAAGCACAAAAAAACCTTCTCACATGTATGTAAGCATTTGGGTACCACACATACACATGGTCACAGGTTTAATCTATGTATGCCCATTGTCTGGATAAATATATGCATATATGTATATATGTACATATATACATATATATTACATATATAACACAAATAATAAATTAAATTTTAAATTTTTCATGTAGTTAATGTTTAATTGAAATACTAATGCAAATAAACCACCTATAAATAATCTAATTTGCAGCATACAGAAGACCTGCACTATATTCAAGAATTACATTTCAGACAAAATTCTACTTAACCACAGTGTGAAAGACAAAGGCACTAGGTTGGCAACATAGCTAGGAAGGACTAAGGCAGGACCAGAAACATAATTTGCTGAGTTAGGGTCATGGGCCATGATGGAGAGTGCTGAGAGATTAAAGAAGCTTTTCTTTTGAAGACCGCAATAAAATGCTGCAATTGTCAAGCTTTAAATTTTCACTGTGGGTGTCTTTGTGGACCATTAGCGGATAGTCCAGATCATGAAGATAATAGTCACTATTTATAAACTCAAAAGGTGTAGTCTAATTGTTAAAAATTGAGAGAGAATCCTAAGAACAGATTTCCGGTCTTAGTGCAATCGCCAAATTGCTTCTCACAACCTTTTCAAAGTCACAGAAGAATCTTCAGAATGAAGAAGTTTTGGAACTTCCCTTCAAAATGGCAAGCCAATGTGCAGCCACTCCCAATGTTCCCATTATCCAACTGTCTAAAAATACTAGGTAAAATATTTTAAAAAATGAAATATGTTGTTAAGCTTGAAAACAGTAATTAGAATTGTAAAGAATCTAGGAAAAAATTAGAAAGTCACAAATTCTAGCAGTAATAATGATTTGAAGTTGTGCAACCTGGTCGCAAAGAAAAACTCCTTCTCCTAAAGTTACTCATATTGACATTTAGAGCTATATATTAATTATCATTATAGTGAATTTAAAATTTATTTGTATTAGCATCCATCATCTGGTCTTCTGCTTTTTATAGTCACAGTGAAAGAATTAATTTTTTCATGCAAGTAAATCCTTTTAGAAAATATGAAAACAGTAGTCTTGCTCAACCCAATTGCTACACTTTTTTTTTTTCTACTCAGACATCTTTTGTTCTTTTCACTGCTTCTCATGAGAGGAAATTTGGGAGTATTTTTTGCTATCTGCCATTTGTCAATGTTATTTTTTAAGTCTGTGGCCCCAGCTAGAAGTCAGGTTTCCAGGTGTGATATGAACACTTTGGAGTAAAGCAGGGCCAGGCTAGCCCTTTCTTTGCTGTGGAAACCAGATTTTAATTAATACAAGACAAGACTGCATTTGGTTTACAGCTATGCTGATTTATTAACTCTTGCTAATTGAGTTTTCAATCAAAACCTGTTTTTTCACATATTATTTACAATGTATCTGATCAAAAGCAATGTTTCAAAGGTACACACACACACATACACACACACACACACTTCAGTGACAGAAAGATCTGTCCTCGAATCCCTTCTCTGCTTACTAGCTCTGTGACCCTAATGAGTTATTCAACTTTTTAAAGCCTCATCTATTTAAAAAAAAAAAAAGAAAGAAAAGAAAAAGGAAAAAAAAAGAATAATGATTGGCTGCAAAGCTTAAATTAGTTAATTTAGGCAAAGTAGCTACCACAATGTCCATATCCTCAAAGAAAGTTTTTCTTATTTTATTTGGAACAGTTAATTATTATTATAATTCTTTCCTGACCCAAATTAAACACTTCTTTTAATTGAAATACAATCTGCTAGAGAAAGTTTAGTTTTAAATTGTGTCATTAGTTATCTTTGGTGTTTGCTACCTCCTCAGAGTCACCTATTCATAGACACACCATTTTTTTTTTTTTTTTGGTAAACAGCCATGTGAACATTTATCTACATCGTTAAAATGACTGTCAAGTGGCTCAGAGATCTGTGACATACAAATGGAGTGTTATAAGTTTATAATCATTGAAATATCATTAATTTATCTAAGACCTAAGCCATACTGCTGTCCAGATAAGGTGCCTTTTCGGAGTATAAAAAAACCTTTAATTTTCTTGTTCATTAAAGGAGAGTGTAAGCTAGGTAAAACTAAGATTGAAAACTTGGTCTGAAGAAAATGACTAGATTTATATTTCTGATTTGCCATGTATATTTGCCCACATATTAGCAAGGAAATACTTAACTAAGATTGCATTTCCTATCTTGTCAAATGGTAATGATATCTCTACCTTGTAGTTTTCACAAGGATTTAAAGAGGAAATGCATGAGAAGAACTTAGCACAAAGCCAGGCACAACTTAAGCACTCCAAATTAACTATTATAATTCTACCAGTTCTTTTTAACTCCATCAGTTTCTCCAGTATATTTTAATTCAGCACACAATCTGTTGATCTTATCAAAATAAAAATATGCTGATCCTCATAAACGGAGTATCAAGAATAATCGAAGGGCAATTGGCAAACAAACAACTGACGTGGCAGTGTTTTCCATAGAAAGATACTAAGATTTTGTTTTATTTTTTCTTAATTTTCATGCAGTCACAGAACTAGTAAAAGCAATGCTTATATTCTTAAAATCTATATTTGTGTTCATCCCATTTCCTATGTCAATTGATATTTAGAGGGAAAAGTGTCATTTCTTGTGAATTTATTCTGTAATCCTCCTCTGATACATAAAGATATTTATAAGTTTAGAGCACTTTATATTTTCGACAATCATGGTGCCTCCTAAAGAGGCTTTGCTTTTTTAAATTTTAGTGAGTGTCGGAATTATGACAACTTAGAAGATGCCACGTTAAAGAGAGAAGCTGCAAACTGATGCTCATCACTGGCAAATTGTTTAAGAATCGATAGTCATAAAAGGAGCCTGTTCTAACTTGGCTCCTTTTAGAAAAGTATTTGGAAGTAGATGATGTGTAAAAGTCAGGGTTAACTTCAACTGGGAAAAGAACCCAAGGAATTACATTTAGATTCTTAGCAATCTCAAAAATTTGAACTGTGGATTTTAGAGCAACTATCTTAAGAGTTTGTACTGAATGCAACTAATAAAATGGGCCCACAAAAGATATCACCTCCTTATAAAGAGAAATGTAAACTGTTTCAGCTGTCATAAAATTCTTGTCAGACATGTAGACTATAATTAACATGATATATGTATATAAGAATTGTTATAAAAGGTGTGATTACACTGCGGATGAGTTATGCTGTTTAGCTAGTTGTGAAAACATCGAAATTAAATTTATAACATCGCATATATTATTCAGTGCTCCATAATTTATTGTCTAGTATTTACAAAATTTATACTCAAAAGCCAACCAAAAAAAATGCTATTTTCCTGTTGCATAAAAAGCCAGCCTTCTAACATGTAAAAACTGTTTGGCACTTGAGGAAGACAGGAAAAAAGAAACAAGAGAACAAATAAAGGCTTTCCACCCCCCCCCAAAATGGAGAGGTTCCATAAGCCACACTTTGTAGCAAGAAAAACAAAAGACACTCCTGATAAGGTTCTTTATCATTGATATGCTTCATGTTGATGGTGCACAATGAATAGAGATGCTTTTGGGGGGTTTGTGGCAACTATTACATTGAATTTATCAAAGAAATCGCTTTTTGGTTTATGTGAATTCTTAATCTCTATAATATTTTAAAATGAATTAATTTTTATAAATGTTTTATGAACTTTAATGTCAAAATAATTAACAAGTCTATTTAATACCTGTAAATGAGATGCTCATCACAAATAATTCATAATAAAAGAGAAAGATTGTCATTTGGGTTTGCTTGGCACAGACAAGTTTACCAATCCACTCTTTGCTCAGAAGGTAGCTCAGTTCTTTCTTAATTGCGATGATGTCTTTCCTGCCTGTGTTTAAAACCTTTCACTGACTGTCCATTGAATAATATTCACACTTACAGAGCTCACAAGGCCCTCCTTGATCTTTCTCTTCAGGTTGTTCCTAACAGCATCCTAATCCACTTTCCCTACAACTCCTTGTTCTTCTTTTGTTCTTGGAACCTCTAAGAGATCTCACTTTTGTTTTGTTTTGTTTTGTTTTGTTTTTATACTCTTAAACCCTCTTTCCTCTGTCTAATCCTGTTTCCTCTTTACCTGCCTGACGAATTCTCTGTTTTCAGGTTTCAAATTAAATATAATTTTCTGAAAAAGGTTTCCCTGATATGGCAAATGTTATTAATATTCAACAATTTCTGGACTTCCATTCTTAAGTACATGAGAAAGACTTCCCAGCCTCTTTGCAGCTAGGTAAGGCCATCTGACTAGTTCTGGCTAATGACATGTGAGCAGAAATATGTGTCATTTCCAGGCTGGGTCAGTAAAACTGTCCAGCATAATTCATCAGACTCTGTTTTAAATAGTGAAACTGTTAAGACTGTGGAACTGGTGGACCTAAGTGGATTACTGAGAAAACACAAAGAAAATGGATGTCCTAAGGAGTGGTCCACATCTGGCTTGGTATAGAAAAAAAAAATATATATATATATATATATCGTGTTAAACCACATAGATTTGGGGTTATTAGCTATATTTCTGTAACAGTAGCCTGACCATACCATTCAAATTAGGTCTGCCATTTTATTTTAAAAATGCCTGCCACACTGTTGTTAAAATTAAATATGCATCTATCTTCTTATACAGTGCCTGAATTCTTCTCAAGCCCAGGGGTTGGCAAATATTTTTGGCAAAGGGACAGATGGCACATATTTAGATTTTGTGGGCCCTAAGAGTTCTGTGACAACTACTGAACCTTGACTAGATTTGTAAATTTGGCTGATTCCTAATGAAAACTTTGCTAGCCATTCTAGCTTCTCTATCATTTGGGGGAATAAAAGGTCATGAACATTTTTTTAGATATTATTCATTCTGAATAAATCTGCTTATAATTAGTAATAGACAATCGTTTCTTTCAAATTTATGTGTCATTTTAAATCCTTTCCTATTTTAAAAGGGTTGAAAGTTCATGGTATTGGGATTGTGCAGAACAAAGACATTAAGAATATCAACTATCTCTTAAGTTTCAGGTTATAGAAATTTTGCTCAATATGGTGTTCTAGTTCCTTAAAAATTTCTTCAAAAAGGGAGGATTCTAATCCTTGGTGAATAAATCTTTCAATGATGTGAGTTCCGTAATGTTTTATTTCTGCTTTTAGTGCAAATAAAAGACTGGAGGCTATGCATTCTTAAAATTTATGTTTTGCCTGCCAAAGAGAATCTCAACTGAATATACAGAATTGATTTCATTATACAAATACAATTTATATGTGTCCCTATCAAAGACGAGAGAGCTAATCTATAACATATATTCAAAGAAAAATATATGATTCAGTGGAAATAAACACTTTACAAACCATTAAAGTACTTGAGATAGAAGGACTTCATGAGCATCTGTTGGAATCCCATCATTTGACAAGTGACACCATTAGAGATCAGACAAAGCAATGAAGCAGAACTGGATTGAAGTCTGGGCTATATTGCTATCCAGCAAACTCACTTAAAGTTCTCAGTGTCCTTTTTCTATAAAAGGGGCTAGTGAGTTTTATATACCAGCTGTTTTTGGATTGACTATTAGGGTCATATATTCATGATGACAGTTGAAATAAGGCTTAGAAAAAAAACACCCAACACAGAGTCTAGGATCTAGTAGATGCTCATGAAATAACTAATAGATTTCATTATGTTATCACTGTCATTATCCTCATGCTCATTAATGTCTTGTTCTAGATCACAGAGCTAATTATTAAAATAAGAATCAATAGAAGGTTGGTTATCTGACTCCTAAATTAGTGTTCTTTCTGGTCTACCTTATAGAAGTTGCATGGAATGATATAACAGAAACACAGCGCATGGGAGGAAATGAAGTCAGTCAGTCCATAAGGGATAGGTGGGACTGAAAAAGGAGACTGAATGCATTCCAGCAGGTGACAAAGAATGGGGTGGGGAGAGATAACAGAATTAAAGACTCAGAGTTAAAAGAAGTACAGTGTATATAAATGACAAAATTTCCTTCCTGACTAGAGAGTTGCTAATTACAGATCAGAAAGGAAAGATTGGTCAGTTAGAACTTGCAATTCAGGTGTTTTGTTATAAAGTAGAACAGTCAACAAAAAAAACATCATCACAGACTTTTAATTAAATGAGCAAATGGTAAAATCATTCTTCATTAGTCTGTCTATGTGTAATAATATAGTTAGAATATGATATGAGGAGACAGTGAAAACTACTCTAAAACCTTTGTGATAAAGGGGTAGAAAGACATACCAAAATAATATCACATCACTCTTGGAAAGTGCATTGATGATTAAGTAGAGAAATAGAAACAGTCCTTTTTCTTTCTTTCTTTTTTTTTTTTGAGCATCTTATTGAGTTTTCTCAGAAAGTGATACTAGTCCGTGACCAAAAGAAAAAATGCCTACATTTCATACTTTTTCTCAGTTGCATGAATGTAACCTCACATTTTAGAAAGGGTGCAAACACGGCACTAAATCAGGTTCAAAGATAAACTAGGCTTCATGTCCTTTAAGAGCAATTCATCCAGGGAAGATTAGGGCACATCCTGGTCAAGACTGAATTTGAACCAGGTTCCAAGGATGAAAGCCCACAGACTAATCTGTTGAGCTACCAAGCCCACTGTCATGCTGGTTTATAGAAATCCTATTAACTGAGAGATTGAAGGAAAGAAAGATAAGATAGTAAAGTGTTGGGAATCAAGCTTCAGTAGTTTTAACAGAAAAGGTACTTTTGAACCATGCTATTGTATACAGATAGGAATTAAATGCCACAAACACACTAGATGAATGTTTGCATATATGTAACTATGTACATTGTAAGATTCTATTTTGCATGTATTACATGGTAAATAAATATGTTCAAGATATTTAACATGGAAATGCTTATCACAAGACAGGTGTTCCTTATTCTAGCTCTTCCAAGATGATGGCTGTATATGGTAAATATAACCAAACCACTCTTCTATCTTGGCTATCAGTCATAGTCAACAACTTTAGGATCTATTACAATAATTGATTTTATTATTCACAAACATTTATTTCTTTTCTGGTTCTGAGAATACCTACCACAAACAGGATTTATTAAGATATAACTGAAATGTATAGTAAGAACGCTGCTTTAACAGCCAATCATAAAGTCTGAGTTCAGATTTGCAAATAATTTGGTTAGCTAAGATCACCACAAAAAAATTTTTCTGTGCATCTGAGGATATGGCCAGGCCATCCTGGGAAAATCACATAACCACACTAGGTATTGTTCCCTGGCCCAGGAAATGAAGAGGATGGATTAGATTGGGTGGCAGAATCGTGCTTTGCTGTTTTACTTAATTTAAGACTCTACAACATTAAAATTAATGGAGGAAAAAATAGAAAATTAAGTAACACATTCTCCTTAGACAGTGGAAAGAGCCCAGAAGATGGATTTCAGGAATCTGAAAGTAGAGTGTTAATTCGGTCTCACAGGAGTTGGGATGCTGCGAGTGGGAGTGGGGTGGTGCTGAGGAGATGCTTGAACATCTCTGAGCTTTCATCTTCGCTTTCACATCTGATCTGACTAGATGACACCTGAACTCCCTTCTAGCATCAAAATACAATTTTTTTCATGATATCAGGTTAAAATTCTGGTTATTAAATATTAAGCTAATAGCAGATTTTGAAAACATTTAATTTAAAAGAAAACTAGAATAAATGTAGTTAGTTTTATTCTACTAACTTTAAGGTAATTTTATTTTCAGTGTGACATAAAGCAAACATTTGCAGCAGTAAGATTTTCTTTTGCAGTAAAGATAAAATTCTTAAAAACATCATGGCTTGAAAGTTTTATGATTGAGAAGAAGCTGATTTTATACATTTCACAGGCAAAAAAATAATAATAATATAAAATAATGCTCCTCCCTCCCCCCAAAAAAAAGAATAGCAAATGTCTTCTAAATTTTATTTCTAAACTACAGCCATAGTAAAGTGTGGAAACATTAAACTTTTATTCTGAGTTGTAATTGTTACTTTAAATGTTCAATAGTAGTGATGCTTTGTGTACTGTTGTTGAGACTATTTTATTTTACTCTGCATTTTAGTACTTATATACTGAAAGTTATAAGCAAGCAAACATCCAACATGCATCCATCCTGGACTATTTAAGTGAACAAGATATAAAAATTGGACATTTTACATCTCAAAATTTAAATATGTACAGTATGTATATTCTTCCTTCTTCTGAGTAGCTGTAGGCTTTGAACATCAGGAAGGAAATGCTCTATTGAAAAATAAAACTAAACCAAGCACAATATGGATACCTGTTCTTAAACTCTTAATTTGTAATGATTTCTAAGAGGCCTGCAGAAGGAAGGGCCTGTACAGATAATCACTTCATTGTTTTTCAAGTGGCAAGTCCATTGTTTTAGGTAATACATCCAGCCGGATTCAAACACAGTTTGTCCTTGACTCTAAACCCAGTGCTGTGGGTATGAATCCACTCCGTCAGAGGAAACTTTCTGCAAATTCATCCTCAAAGCATATCATCCTCACAGTGTTTTCCATCTCAGTGTCTCTGTGCTGTCGCTTAAGTTTGTTCCTGGATTAGCACCTGGAGCCCTTCTTGTTGTACAAGAGAGGTTCTCATTCACAGAGCCCTGTCTTCTTTTAACAGCTTACTTTTAAGAGCAGAATTTCAAATATGAAGAAAAACATTACTACTTCCTAATTTTTTTTTAATTTAGGTCCCAGAATGGTAACCTCTGGGTTAACTGATGATTTGATTAAAATTATGGTGATGACCATACATTTTGAAATGATATAGATGTAGCTTAACCTGATTAGTTTAGGAATCTATGTAACAGAGGTAAGATTTCTGATAGGCTATTTTTAATGTTTCTACATCATAAGTTATTTCCCAAATTGTGTACTACAGAAAACTATCTATACCATAAGGCTTTTTCTAAAATTAGCTTTTTCAGCAAAATAAAATACATAAAAAAAGTAACATAGTCCCTTTTCTAAATCTCCCTAATGTGCATGTTAAACACATTTTTATGTTATTCATGAAAGGAGCCTACTATCTATGTAAACCTTTTACTTCCCAAATAATTTAAATATGTGACATTCTCTTATGAAGTCTCTAACACCTCTGATTTCATTATGTGCAATTAGAGTTTTAAAGAAGACCTGGAAAAATGCTGGTAAGAGATGGCAGAGTTGCCATTTGGGCATTTGGTCCTGATCATTATTTTCTTATTCAGTGGGAAATATTGCTTCTATGTTGTATCAGTTATCCTCATGTTATCCCTTCCCACATCTCTTACCCATCTAAAAATAAGACTGTTCCTGGCCTTCTGTTACTCATAACATAATATTCAAACTACTAACATGTTATAAAAATGAAAATTTACCTTTCAAGCTTATTCCCCATGTTTCTCTTACCACTGAATTTACCATCTAGCAAAAGGACCTACTCGCTACCTACTAAACATAGATGCTCACTCTGCATTCCATTTTTTTAATGCATGAAGGTCCCTCTTCACTTTTTTTTACTGACATCTACCCATTCTTCTAGACATAAGTAGAATATAAGTAGAATAAAGATTTAATTACTTACACTTCTTATGTCCTTTTGCACTCCATCATTATTTAATATACCCTTAGACCCATCTTTGTACAAACTTTCAAACATAATCTATTTAAATGTCTCCGTAAGTAAATCTGATTCAGAATTCTAAGAGTCAGATATATTGTTCTCTCTTAAAGAATTATCGAATAAAAAGGAAAAAAGGAATGTGAAAGAATCTTCTAGAATATGATTTTATTTTTGTATGTGGCTATATGTGCAAGTACAAATTTAAGTTATAAATTTAAGATTTTTTCACCATATCTTTATTACATATCCCAAGAGCAGGGTTTTTTTTGTTGTTTTTTTGTTTTTTTTGTTTTTTTTTTTTTTAGTCTCATTCTAGATTTTAATCAGTTTAGGGGAGAGATTTATGTTCTCAAATAATATAATGGTGGCCAGCACAATAGGGAAATGCATATTCCTTGAAGAATAAGTGAATAAATGAATAAAATTTAGGTAGCTCCTCTTCCTAGGTGCAGCCTTAGCTTGTGAAGAGAGGAATGCATTTAAGATAGAGGGAGGCTATTTCATTGGCTATAATTACAACAATCAGGAGATACAGATGATAATATGTAGCTAGTAACTTTGCAGATGAGAAAAGACTATTTAGACTGATTAAGAATTCTGAATAGAACTTTAGAGTATGGCAATACTTCAGCAATGTAGTTCACTGAAGAGCTCAGCAAATATCTGCAACCCATATGTCTTCTATTTTCCCTTACACTTAAGACATTTCCCTAAAGGCTAATAAACAATGGGTATATCCCTGTAGAACAATATGCACAGATATGAAATTGACTCAAATATTATGACTTAACATTAAATACCAGCTGTAGATAACTTACAATGAACTCTTTGCCCTTGAGATTCCTATGTTAAAAAGTTACAATGTTAGGCAAGAGAAAAAAGCAAGAGAAAATTAAAGGTGTCATTTTGGTTAATTCACTAAAACATATATTTAATGCTTATTATGAGTCAGAAAAAAAGCAAGGATCTGGGCAAAAAAAAAGAAAAGGAGGAAAAACAAGATCTATGACTTTCCAGAGCTTACTATCCAACAGAAGAATAAAAAGTAAAATAGCTTTTTTTTTTTTAATGTGGTTTTCTCTGTGCTAACCATGCATTTATTTAATTCTGCTATCAATCAGTTGAGAGAGATATTATTACTATCCTCATATCATAAATGAAGAAAAGCCTCAAAAGTCATTTAGATAATAAGAGTTCAATTATATGTCTTTCCCACCTAGATTCGTCAACTTCTAGAGAGAAGGAAGTTTCTTCCTCAGCATCCAATGCAGTGCTAGGAACATAGTAGGGTGTCAACTATTGATTGATTTACCATGATGAGATTTGGTCTATAACTCTTTTCCTGTTCTTTAGTAGAAGAAAAGGGAGACATATTCCTTTCCTGTCTAAGAGATATACAACTACATTAAATTCTATGTTTAATTTATCATTCTATATTTTGCCACTGTACATTAAAGTAGCTGGCACATCACATAGCTTAAGCTGAATCAGCCAAATTTATGAACCATCTAACGTAGCGTGACTCTCCACACGTCACCTTCCCGCAGATCCAGCTTACTATTTCATAGTGTCTATGTGCTTTGCTTCTAACAGCTTGTACCAGCAGCACAGAAAGGAGGCAGTGCCTAGGAATTTAGAGGGCCCTGCTAATCCCTACCCGACAACTGACTGCAGCAGAATATGGAAGTTCAGCTCCCCTTCCTCATGGTAAGCCAACCCTCTGACATGATTCACACCCTGTACCATGAGGTTGAGATTAGAACTGCTGAAATTATACTCTTGATAGAATTCCTCCCTTCACTGTCCTCCTCTATCTACTCCTTTACTGGGTTCTCACAGAAAGTACCTACTTGATAGGTTGTTAACATGTTAAGCTTCATTTCATATTTTGCATCTAAGAAAACCAACTGCAGGCAATCTATTTAAGATATTTTGTAGTAGTTTAATAGTATATCAGATACTGCTTTTCAGAGAAGCAGAACCAATAGTGTGTGTGTGTGTGTGTGTGTGTGTGTGTGTGTGTGTGTGTGTGTGTGTATTTGAGAGAGAGAATTTCATTTTAATAAATTGGCTCACATGATTGTAGGGCCTGGCAAGTCCAATATCTGTAGAGCAGCCTGGCAGGCTGGAGATTCAAATAAGGGTTTGTGTTGCAGTCTTGAGTTTGAAATCCGTATGGCAGACACACAAACTGGAAAGATTTCTGTTACAGTCTTAAGGGAGAACTCCTTTTTCTCCAGGAAACCCTAGTTTGTGCTCTTAGGGCCTTCTATTGATTGTGTGAGGCCCACCCATATTATGAAGTGTGATCTGCTTTGTTTGAACTCAAATTACTGTAAACGTCCAATCACATCTAAAACATACCATTGTAGTAACAGCTAAATTAGTGTTTAACCAAACACTTGGGTGCCATAGCTTAGCCAAGTTGACACATGACATTAACTGTCGGAAGGGCAGGTAGAAATGGTCCACCCAACCCTATCCGGGGCTGCAGGAGACCATTCACAAGAGCTTTGGTACAGCCTATAGCTTCATTCTGTTCTTTAGTTTTCTTCTCCAGGTAGCATGGTCTTAAGAGGACCTGAAGATGGATGAAGTGAAAAGCAATATTGTTCTTGGGTCTCAGCTCCTCTGATATACCAGGTTGATTTGCTAACAGGTTAGGAAGTTCACACAGAAGCTGAAAGTCCTAAATAATGAGGTTCATTATGAGAACTGGTGAACAAGCCATTCTATGCTCGTTATACACTTCCTTAATAACATGTACCTCTCCTTCACAGCACTATTATTAATTATATGCCAATTTATGTCATCATTTTATTAACAACTCTCTCATAACCAAATTAGAATGTAA
Source organism: Cynopterus sphinx (assembly GCA_030015415.1). Classification (NCBI taxonomy): domain Eukaryota; kingdom Metazoa; phylum Chordata; class Mammalia; order Chiroptera; family Pteropodidae; genus Cynopterus; species Cynopterus sphinx. The sequence goes on from CM057387.1 coordinate 9,260,417, forward strand.
GTTCCATGAGGGGAAGAGCTGAGTCTCTGTTATCATTGTATCTCTAAATCTAGTGGAGTACATGTCATGAGGTATATGGATGTTCACTGAATAAATGTCAGTGACACCAACTTATTAACATAAACATTACCTCATTTATATATAAATGCATGCAAATATACTATTATGTATATACAATACATGTAATAAATATAATTATATAAAATAAATTATGTAAAATATATTACATATTAATTATATATGTATATCTATAAATCCATCCATATATTTTATCATTTCTGGATGAGGAGAAAAATTTTGAGAGGTGTAATGTACTTATACTTTATGCTTTTTTAATGTATGTAATATTCCTTTCATAAGGAAAATACATTTCAGTTCATCACACAATGAGACTCTCCTTGTGGTCTTTATGCAGAAGATGAGGTAACATTCAACCTCTTAAACCATCTTTGCTGGAAAATATCTCAAAATCAGTTTACTGTTACTAAATTCAAACAGAGGGGGAAAAAAACAAGATAGACAATCAGACATAGGACCTGAACAGCAGAAATAATTGGACTCTCTAAATTTTACTGTTCTCCAGAGGAATTACCAGAGCTCACTGCTACTTACCCAGACCATGCTGTGCATCCCTTGGAATCACTACAGAAGCATTTTATTGCTCATTAAATATTTTTTAATGTGAATCCACTCTTGGCATTTCTATTTTATAGTTTTTCTCACAAACCTTCCCGTGTTACATACCTCCTTCCCCACTACGTGTAATTTAAAAGAAATTATATAAGCTTATTTCTCTGATTAAGAAAGCCTAATGCATAAACACACAAAAGATATGACCAGTGTAGCTCAAGTAGCTAATGAATCTGGCAGTTTTAAGCTCATTCCCAATAAAAATGGGCCCCACAAATCACTATAAAGAATGTGTTTTGTACCTCAAGAGCCATAATTGTCACACATTTACAATTCATAAGCTGTGACTGCAGGGTGCTTACTCTAGTTAATCCTCTATAGAATAGTGGATATTGATGCCGTAGAGAAGGGGCATGACAAAATCATCTGTCACATGAAACACTCATTTGGGAAGCCTCACACACTAATAAAACCCTGAAATGTAGCAATGGGAAGCCTGAATGCATGCGTTCCTCCTTCTGACTGTAAATGGTGACAGAGGTGAATGTCTGAGATGCCCAGGCGTAAACTGGCATAGCTTGTCTCTGGTTTACTGACTGTGAAATAGTAAAGATAAAACATGCAATTGACTTCTCAGAAAGCGCTTGCCCTGAGCCTTTACTGTACCTATGTGGGCCTAAGGACATAGGACCTAGAGACACGTCTGTTCTGAAAAGCTTCAATGTCTTGACTGACTTAGTCAAAGTGCGACTAGTGTATGATAAATAGTCAGGTGATTTAGATACAGTAATAACTCTTAATGAACATATTCAATATACTTATAATTCTTTTAGCAATCCAGCAAAGTTTATGTGATGGATACATTATGATGATTTCCAAATCTTAAAATTAATATTTCAATTCAACCAAAACATGTAGATCATCCCTGAGGTCCATAAAAAATAGCTATAACCTATACATTTAAATCTTTGAAATGTGAGGTTTCCTCTCTAGTAACTCATGAATGTTTGACATGAATTCTTGGTTTGATTTCAAATATTACTTTTTTTTAAATAAAATCAGAGAAAGCATACTGTTTATTCAATCTAATCCTTCTGCAATATGAGAAAATTGCCCAGAACGATATGAAGACTACTGAGATGAATTAGGTGAATTGTGAATTATCATGGACACCAATTTTCCTTCCCCGAGAGTAAAATTTCCAACAGTCAGTGAGTCATTTAAACATAGGACACCTGAATGTAAAAAACAAACAAAAAACCTATGTAAAATCTGTTGTCTTTGCTTTGGCCCTTACTTAACATACCACCTTAACATTTTTCTTTCATTCTCTCCACTCCCCTCCCATCACCCATCGCAGCCACTCCTTATATAATCCTACATAAAACTAACTCAGTTTGTGACTCAAAATAATGATCTCTCACCTTCTGGGTTTACAATTTTAACCATACAAGCTTTTTACATTCAATTAGCAGAATCAAAATGCATTTATATCTATCTACATTACAACCAAAGTGAAGTAAATCAAAAGATTCTCTTGGTGTTGTGTGACTGCTGACATTTGTAAAAAGCTAGAGAATCTTGGAACTGGAAGCAGAAATATATTTAGTATTTCATTTGACTCTCGATAGTGATGGAGAAAGGAAAGAAAAACAATTGACAAGTCATACTACAGAGTCTTCTATTTCTTTTAAAGATATTTATTTTTTCAGGACCTAGATTAATCAAAATTCCTGTTTCATGACACAAATGGTTTTCTTCTAATTATTTTTTATTTGAATAACATAGGAAACATGCATCTATTATGAAAATCAGAGCTTTGATGGTAACTTAAACTCAAGTGGTCTATTCTGTTTCCCTGACTCCCACATGACCTGGGTACTGATTATCCTAAATAATTATTCTCTTGGGTGTGTGTGCAAAGTTCCTTCATGTAGAGTGTGCTTTAAAAGGTGAATTGCTTAAGTTTAGTTGTTTTTAAATTTATTAAAAGGTACACACTCCATATAATTTTTCTAAAGTTACTTTTATCACTCAATAAAATGTTAAGATATATATTGTTGAATGTAAGAGTTTATTTTTACTGCCATATAGTGTTCTAATGTTGTGTATACCATGCATTGTATAAATAAAAGTTTAATTTGTGAACCTAGTCAAGTGTTTATAGTAAACAAAAAAAGCAATAAAAAGTAGTATAGTACATTTTACAAAGTTTTAGTACTTTTTAGAACTCTGCAAAATATTTAGTTTTACATAAACATGATTTTTTTAATATCATAAAAAAATGCATGTGTAAAATGCAGATCCACCACAGTATTTTGAGTAAGTTAGTAACATAAAAATAAGTTAAAAGGGTAACTGAATTTAAATTGACATTTATCAACATTCTTTCAAATTTCCCCCTATTTCGACTCTCAGAAAAATTTAGAGAAGAATGTGTCAGTGAAAAATATAGTTGTGAAAATATCTTTCAGATATGTTTTCAAGTTTTGGGGGGTAAATACCTGGTAGAGAGATTGCTGGATTATATGATAGATCAATTTTTAGTTTTTTGAGGTGATATTTGCACACCGACGTTCATACCAGCATTATTCACAGTGGCCAGCAATAAAAGTGTCTTACAATAGATGATTAGATAAAGAAAATGTTGTACATATATACAATGAAACATTACTCAGCCATAAGAAGAGATAAAATACTGCCTTTTGCTACGACACAGATGGACCTGGAGATAATCACGCTAAGTAAAAGAAGCCAGACAGAAAACGTTGAAAACATGATATTACTTCAACATGCGATATGAAACTAAAAGCAATACACAAATAGGACAAACAGAGAGTCATGGACATGGACAACAGACTCGTGGTTACCACAGGGTAGCAGAAGAGTGGGGAGAGGGGCGGTAAATGGGATGAAAGGAGTCAAAAATGTGGTGATAGAAATCTAACTATGGGCAGTGAACACACAGTGTATATATATATTGTTGAATTGTACACCTGAAGCTTACTAAATTTTGTTACCCAATGTCATCATAATAAAAATAATTTAAAAAAAATCAGAGTTGGAAAATAAGTTATGATATTAGTAAATGAAAAATTTTGAGGGCCTTCTGAAAGATAGAGAGCAGAATTGGTCATATTTACAGCAAAATAACCAGAGACAATGATGACCCAGCATACACAAAGGAAAAGATTCTTGTAGAAGCCAAGTGAATGTGGAGAACCAGACTTGGTGAGTGACTACTGAGAGTGGAGGCAACCTTTAAGCAAACATCAGAAGGACCAATCAGAGAGCTACCATCAGAGTTTTTGAACATAACTCTTGTCTCCCAGGGAACAGAGTTACCCAGTCAATCAAGTGTGCCCCACATGAAGAGCAGTGGGAATCAGCAGTGAGGAGGGGTGGCAAGACATTGTTCTACATAATAAGGAACCCAGGAGGAACAGGAATCTCACATCTATCTGGAAATGATAAAACAGCTCTTCCAGCATCCCTCATCTGAGAAACGGCTTTGATAAAAGCAGGGAATCTCAAATACAGGATGGAACAGACAACCAATGATCTCCAAATAGTCAAGAAAATGAATAAAATGGAAAAGAGCTATGGCAATCTGCAAATGGATAGATTAATGCTAAAATTTATGTTAATTGGGGCAAGCATAATTGATATAATCATAGAGACTTAAGAAGGTTTTAATCCCCAAAAAGGAAAAAAGAATACCTCATGACAAGCATACATCCTGTTGGGTTAAGATGGAAGCTTCCTGGGTGTATTCTGAAACTGGCTGCCATCCTCAGAGGGCAGGGAGAGACCAAAAAAAAGGCAGCCACTCCAGACAGGTAGGTGGCAGGTATAATAAGAAAGGGGACTTATTTAGGAGGTTTGTCTTGGGTGGCCATAAGACTAGATTTCCACACTCATCCACCAAATCTTAAAGGATTATATAGAGGCCTTAACTGGGGTCAGTCACATACACAGGAGGGTTAACTTGCTTTAATCATATGTTTATTTGGCTTTGAAATGAGAAGTCTGATTTATATGTCAAGGCTGTGTCCTTGGGAAGCTTCTCAATGAGAACAGAAAATTTATTTTGTTTATCACAAAATATCTATTGCATTAAACAATGTTTGGCCATTGCAGATGTTTAATAAATATTTCATTTTTAAATAAAGGATTGGCTTACTGTGATTAAATAGATTTGTCTAAAGTAGAACTATGTGTTTAAAATCATGAAATGACTTTGTTTTAAGCATACATGGAACAACCACAGAAATGTATGATGTATTAAACTACAAAGGAAAATTTCAAGAAATCTCAAAGAGCAGAGATCATCAAGGCTACATTATTTGAAGACAACCGATAAAATTAAAAAATTAATAATAAATGACCTTGATCATAAAAGTGAAAAATAAATGCACTCACTTGAAAACTTGAAAACACCTGTTTAAATAACTCCTAATTACAATAAGGGGGAAAAAAATCTCTGAAATTTTGGAAAGCTTAAATAAAAGGACACTATGAGATGTAGCCAAAGCAGCTTGCAGAAATAAACTTGGAGGCTCTAAATATATATGCTGGAAAGAAACTTACAATTTGAAAACTAAATCTTATGACCCAAGAAGTTGAAAAATAAAAACAAAAAATAAAACAATGTAGAAGGAGAATGAGTCAATAAATATGAAAATACAATTTATTAAAATATAAATTAAAGGAATTGGAATTGATTGACAAAACCCCAATTTTCCTGAAAGACAAATAACACCATCACAATGAAAAAGAAAAAAGAGAACTACAAAAAATAAATGAGAAAAATGAAAATATAAATAGGAAAATATCCCAGTGTCTTTGGATGTGATTATTTTAATGACTGTATTTGTTATGGATAAAAACCGAGATAAAACAGACAGCATGAAAATAAGAAGGTATATTCATGCTAAGAGAGAACTGATTTTTGATATCTACATGAAAATAGTTTCTCCAAAGAGGGGTTTAGGGGTGAACTAGGAGAACTAAGTAAAGGTGGTGATTGATTGGGTGAAGAGGTTACAGAGAGATACATTTCTCTACCTGCCACCCTTTTCCGTGACTGAGAGGGGTGAAGGTAAGGACTGGTGACTTATTTTCATTTTTAAAATTTGCTCAATACCCTCCATTAACATGAATATTTCAATTACCCTAATTCATTAGGCTTTGAAATGAGAGGTCTTGAGAGGTTTGGCCTTTTAAAAACTTTTAAAGTCATAAATTTTTTTTTTTTTTTGCATGTGTGATCTCGCCTCAATTTCTGTGTCTAGAGTAACTTCCCAATAAAGTTTAAGAAGTCAGTGATAACTCTGTTAGGTACATGGGAAGTTCATTGATTTAATTAATAAAATTACTACTAAAGTCTGGATTTGAAAGAAAGGTTACCGGATGATCGACAGGTTATTTGAATTACTACATTGCAAAATCCTAATATGAATAGGAATTCTTCATAAAAGCATAAAGAGGGTGATTTGGGAGTCTGGGCTTAAATTTTTAAGATAATGTGAAGTAAAAAAAAAAATGTATTAGAAATGCCAATGAAAGCAGTGTCTTCCAGGACATTACTTACTCCTTGATTTACTTCATAACTGGCTACTTAGCAGTGTGCGTTCTCATTCTTTGATTCCACACCCCCTAAAAGTTTAAAAACCTCACTGTTCACACCCAGAAACTCATTTCTGTCTTATCTAAACACTCACTCCCTTGCGTACTCATTCAGCCTCGTGGATTTAAGGATTCTGGTCAACAATATTTCCATCACTACAATTCTAAGCTGAACCTCTCCCCTGAATTTCAGAATAACGTACCTAACTGCCCACTTGACATCTCTTCTATGAGATTTAACTGGCATTTCAAATGTTTCATATCCAAAACCCAACTTCTGATCACCCCAACTCATGGCTCCCCTGGCATTTCCCATCTCACTGATGGCAACTCCAGCTTTCTAGCTATTCAGGCCAAGAGCCTTGGCATCATTCTTAGTTCTTACCTTTCTTGTATTTCACATTCTATCCCTAGCAAAACTTTTTTTTTTTTTTTTTATCTTAAAAATGTATGTTATCTCAGCCGGTCCATTGTTACTACTGTGTTTCAAGATACAATTATCTTTTGTTTGGTGATTAAATAGTCTTTCCATGGGTCTTTAGGCTCCTAAAACTGCCTACTACATCTGTTCTCTTATGGTCTAGTTTTCCAACAGCAGCTACAACTACCCCCAATAGATGAGAGGCATTCCATTCAATTATTTTATTCAAGATCTTCCAGTATCTTCTCAATCCACTTTGAAAAAAAAACAAACTTTTATAATCATTTACAAAGTCCTATATTATCTTCCTCTACATTATAACTGACTTTATTTAATACTAATTCCTCCCTAAGTCTTCTTGCTACTCCTGAATTCAAGGCATTTCCATGGCATGCTCCCTTTCCTGAAACTTTTCCCTAGACTTTCTGCATAGTCCACTCACTCTATTCCTTTGGTTCATTGTTCAAACATCATTTCCAAGCATAACTCTCTTTTTCTATACTTTGAAAATACTACCGCCAAACCCTGGCATTCTCTTTGTCCCTTCCCTACTTTATTACTCTTCACAACAATTACACTGCTCAATATTGTTTTATTATATGGATAAATATAAAGCATAATAAATATATGGGTAAATAAAAGCATAATAAAAAAAAGCATAATAAATTGAGCTCATTCTTAGATGTGGAAATAGAAACTACATGGCTTTCGGAGGCTTGTTTCACCCTGGGTGACTAAGTCTATTCAAATGTAATCAGCCTTATAAATATAAAATAATTGGTATACTATTCAGGTACCACCATCTCAACCACATAAAAATCACCTTCCTCCTTCTTGTCATATTAGAAAAAAATCTGTACAATATTCTTCATCTATAATATTTAGTTTTCCTGATGGTAGTACAGATATTTCATGACAAGAACGAACAAATTCCCAGTGTGGGAAAATTACCTGACAAATCATTCCTAAAGAAGTGGTCCAGTGTGAGTATCTTGAGAGTAGCAGTCTTTTTGATGACTTTAATCTATATGCTAGTTTAATCAATACTTACAAAATGAAATATATGAAAGAAAAGTACTGAGGCTCTGGGTACACCAGTTACCTTTCTTCTCCAGGTCCACCTTATTCCTTGTAGAGTCTGAACAAGAGTCCTGCTGTCATGGGGAGGCATACCAGAAGTGGCCATCCTATGTCTTGTTTAAACATGCTGAGTGAACTTAGCGGGGATAGGGGGAAGGATGGTAAGGTCAGCAAGAACCTAATGCTTATGTCTGTAAAACATCTACAACTCAACTGGAAGAACTTGCAGAAAAAGCTGCAATCTGATCTCCTTATCTGAGTGGAAGTAGGATAAGCAGTAAAAACAGAATTTTCTGTTAAAAAAAATGTCATTTAAAATTGTGTTCATCTCAGGAACACGTGTTCAGATGGTTTTTATTTAAAAAATCGGAGGAGTTGCAGTAACAAGTTTATGTTTGTGCAGAACTTAATAAATACTTTCAAATTCTAAAATCTGAAGTGATGTCCTAACTACTTAACTAAACTCTCTAAGATTCAGTTTGTTAATCGGAAAAATGAGAGGGATAGACTTGATAGGCATACGATTCTAGAATGAGAAATATGTTGGTTTTAAAGTTTCCTAGTGTTAATTTTTTTACGATTTCTTTTTATCTTCTCATGTAATGTTTACACCCTTCAGACATTACACATAGATAGTCCAAACATTTGCAAATTCAGCAATGTTGCCTTATTGTATCATTCCTACTCCCTACTTAATAAAACTTCATGGGCCTGAAGGTTGCTATGAAGTTACTCCCAAGACTTTGCTCTTCTGGTAATTTAATCTTCTTTGCTCCTCTTCATAATTCAATTTTGTCAACCTTTTCTTCAGGGGAATTTAAAATTTACTACCATAACTATTTAATGGGCTGCTTCTTGTGATAAGGGGATAAGAAATTTACTTTTGGGGACATGTGCTGACTTCCTCATGGGTACCATTTAGACTGCTTGCTGCTGACCTCAGGATTCTGTAACTTTGAAATGTTAATGGTTCCTAAAATGTGAGGAGTTATAAACCTCTCACTGAAGATTCACCTGCAAAGTGAACCAGAATAGCTACTTGTATAATAGAGGTTGCATATGTTTTGTTTTCTTCCAACAAATGTAACTTTTAATTTTCAAAATAATCAACTTTTCTCATTATTTTATTTAAATAGTACCAAAATAAAAAAATATATTTTGCAACTAGATACACAACTATGGTTATTTAGCATACAGCTAGAGGTCACAAAAATACTAACAGATTTATGAATGGTTATGAGCAGTAGGTCCCATGGGACATACCTATTTTGTTCTGCATATGTATATATGCCAGAGAGTATACTAGTAAGGGAGATTCAGAAATGCATTGGGTACTGCATTAAATTAAATTTATTATGACACACAGAGTGATGTAAGACAACCAATATGTTCTGTAGCAATAATAAATTCTTACCACGGAATGAGAAAGAAAGGAGAATTTTAATTGGGCCTTGAAGAAACAAAAGAGACTTGGTAGCAGAGTGGCTACTGGGGGTGGGGACATTTTAGAATTAAAAATAACATAGGTAAAGCATGAAAATAAATTATTGCAGCTAAAGTTTAGGCTGTCTGGATTATTAATGGTAAGTAATACTAGTTGTTATAATAAGCAAAATCTGAATGGCTTACCAAAATAACATGTTTTGTTCTGTTTTGTTTGTTCCGTTTTGTTGTTGTTGTTGTTGTTGTTTTTCATGCTACAGTCTAGGTTAGGTCACCATGGAATTTCTGCTCATTTTGAGGAACATTCCACGTGGTGACTCCACCTGTCACCACCCATGAGCCTTGGAATCTTTACTTGGATTCTCTACATCAAACTAGATTCACATATAAGCAAAAATATAATATTATATACGTGATTTGTGAGAACATACAGAGGTCATGGCTATGGTACTTTACTCCTCCTTTCCTTGGCTTGAACTCAGAAGTGTTTCTTCACTCAACAGCAGAGTCTGGCTAATGTCAGGTGCTAGTGTGCCAAGGATTAGAGAAGAAACCCAGCCAGCAGATGTCAACAGATGACAGAGTGGTCTCTGTCATAGTGCACTCAAGCAGAGGAAAGATATTTGATAGACAAGATGGAAAAAGTGGGTTCTAGTCAGATCCATGGAAGATGGTGGAAGGGATTTAGAATTTAATGTGCAGGGCATAGAAAAAAATGACCATTGCCTGAAAGAGTAAATAAGCTATCTAATCTGTTCTCTCAAGTATACCTAATTAATCCTCTTTGCTTCATTTTGTCAACAAAGATTTAAAAAAAATAGATTTGAGCTAGTTTTAGAACATCATCAAACATATATGCACTGTTATAAATTTGCATGGCTAAGGCATTCATGTCATTAGACAAAAGGCATTGAAATATAAGGTGCATCGGTGTGAGAACTTGGTATTTGGAATCCAAGGTGATTTATTGTCATAGAGTTTGTATTATATTGTAAATGAGTGTGAATTGCTGACAGAATGTGCCAGGTTGAGGGTTGCCATTCTACTCAACGTGGATTTAATAATCGTGTATTTCAAATGCTCTAATTAATTGCAATATCCACTTAAAAGAGGGGGGGAACATCGGTTACTTGTGAAATGCTACACATCTGCCAATAATTTTATGCCAGTTTAGATACTTCCATTGGATGTAAACGGATTTCTAAATAATAATATGACACAGACTCTGTAACAGGAGGAGGCCAATTCAATCTTTTTACATGATAGGACCAATTGTATGACTCTCTGAGAGGAGAAGAATGAGAGGAAAGAGGAATGACTTAAACCAGGAAGATGGGTAGCAATAAAATTCACCATATTTACCATATTTCCTTCTGCTTTCTGCGAGTCTTTCTCGTCTCCTATGTAAGAGGAAAGACCATTTAGTCTGTAACAAGTTTATGGAATAGGACAGACTTAAGGCATAGCAGAAGACAGCTTTATTTTCTAACTACCGCTTTAACCATGCTCTCTTGTTCCCTGTATTAGTCAGAATTCTCTAAAAAAAAAAAACCAGAACCAATAAGATGTGCATATACATGGAGAGAAGTTTATTTTAAGGAATTGGCTTATGTGACTATAGGCGCTGGCAAGTTCAAATCTGCAGTGTAAGCCAGCAGGCTGGAGACCCAGAGATAAGCCGATACTGCAGTTCAAGTCCAAATGCTGCCTGTTGGAGAATTTACATTTGTTCAGGGAGGTCGGGTCTGTCTTTTTGTTCCGTTCTGGCTTTCAGCTAATTGAATGAGACCCACCCACCGTATGAAGAGCATCTGCTTTATTCAAAGTCCACTAAGTAAAATGTTAATCTCATTCCAAAATAACTCCTACAGAAACATCCATAATAATGTTTGACTACCTATCAAGGTCCTATGGCCCTGTCAAATTGACATAAAATTAATCATCACATTTCCCCTTTCTACTGCTTACAGTTGGTAGTTTACAGTCATGTTCAGCATTAAGACAATCTAATTTTTAAGTAGTAAAAAAAATCTCATCTAATTTTATATCCTTTCCCCCTAACTTCAGTCTGATTAGTGTCTTGAAAAAGCACAGTAAGTGAGACAAGAAGGGCACACACTGTCCTTTTATTTTTCGACTGTTTCACTCTTCCACGCTCTTTAGGAACCATTCCCCCATCCCTTCTCCACATGTGTACATCCTCATCCACCTCTTAGGAAATCTCACACTATCACCTAAATTTAGATTTAGGCTGTGGGGTCTTGCTACTTACCTTCTCCAGCTTTTCAATTTTAGCTTAAAATGTGATCAAAGTTCAGTTGTCACTTCAAATACTGTTACATATATTACCACATACATACATGCCTGCACACACACACAAATACCAGCCTCTAGAAGGAATATGGGAAATCGAATCTAAGTCTTCTTTGGAATGCTAAGTGATTCATAAATAACTTTAAAAAGAAAGCAACTGACTCTTTGGAAGTGAATCCATATCACTGATACTACCCCTCCTTGGACGAATCCCAATTACAGCATTATTTCACACCAGCCAGAAACAATTAAACACTACGTAACTCGTAAAATTTATTTTAATGCGAAGATTCAGTCATTCCATCATGTCGTATTTCTATCACAGATCTCACATAATTCTACAATGTTATTACATCACCACTTCTGTATGAAAGGAATGATGAATTAAAACTAGTAACAATGTTGTGAATCATGCTGCGTGAATAGTATTTCTATTCAATATTCAAATACTGTAGTTTAGATTTAGAATATTTTATACATCTTGGTGCTTTGTTATGTGTTGCTAATAACTTCTATCGATCCAAAGATAGATTTAAATATACTCAGTTCAGAAGGTCATGGTGTTTCATACTCCCAGCTACCCTCTGGTGCAAAATTCCTCTCTTTATTGCTTTTACTGCCAGTGGTCTCCTGCAGAGGGGAAGATGCTTTTTTGCTAAGATATGGCCCTTCCTATGAGCATCTGCATTATTCTTTTGCTGTTAATTTATTACTATAGCACTTATTCAGTTTTATATGAAATCAAAAATTATAAGGAAAGAATGAAAAGATCCACATCTATTATTTGGATAAAACTTGGTAACTTAATGTTAAGTTTTTAAAAAAAGTATTACTGTCACAAGGTAAATATTAGAATAAAAAGTTATGAAAGCAAAATCAAATGATCTTTACTTAATTTCTTAGCCACCCATTCCAAAATGACCACTTCTAGAAGGAAGTACATGCGTTAGTTCAGAATAATGATTCTGAAGCTGTTCTTAAATTTGAATCTGAGCTCTTTGCTTTTTATATACATATTCTAGAGCACTTTATTTATTCTCAACATTTCAGCTTCTTCATGCATAAAATAGGGATGAGAGTATAACCTACCACACAGAATTGCAGTGAAGGTTAAATGAGTTATTACAGAAAGAACACTTAGAACAAAGTCCAAAATATACTGAATGCTTAGAAATATCATTTTACATTGTTTTCATGAAATGTTTGCATGTCCATTTATAAAAGCAATTATGAATATTGCAGTGTAATTATCCCTTCAAAATTTATACAAAATTTTTATAGATGTCAACCTACTGTACACAATTTTTTGTACTTTACATTTTTTTCTATTTAATTATTTAGCTTGAAGAGCTTTCCATAGAAGCTCAAAGAAATCTATGTTAATCTTTTTTACAGATGTAAGCATTCTATTATGTGGAATTATGGACCATATTGCATTTAAATAGCTCCTCAGTGATAAACATTTAAATTTTTAAAATTAGGAACAATTCTTTAGTTAACATACTTGAACAAATAACTTCATGCATTTCGGGAAATATTTCTGCAAGGTACATTCCTAGCTGTGTAATTGCAAGGTCAAAAGTTAGTATCATAAATTTTCATAGATTAAAAAAAATAAATCCCATGAAATTACCACATGTATTATATTTCCAATAAAAAAATATATGAAAATATATGGCTCACATAAAATAAATGTTAAAATTCTACTAAATGACCTAAGAAAAAACAGATGAACAGAAAAGCACGCCTTACTTCTTAATAGAAAGGTTTAATACTACATGGATGTTAACATCTCTTATAAAATATTCTTATTCAGTAGATATCCTAATTAAAATATCAACCAAAATTTGTGCTAACATGACAGAATGATGATAGAAAGCATTTTAATCCCCCTTCAAAATAAAATTATCTAAAAGTATTATTTTTTTCAAATGAATGAAAAAATAGAAAGAAAAAAATATAAATGTCAGGTAGAAAAGATAACAAAAGCGGCAACCAGGAATTAAATGTATTAAGAGCCTATAAAACTTAGATAACAAGTTAGTACTGCAGGCAGCTGGGTGTGGGGGGACAGGAATGGGGGTTCAACTTCACAGTAAGGGAATAACATATTAGAACTAAATATGACTATTTAGCAAACAAGGATAATAGCATTTCAAATTGATGGCAATATTAGATTTAAAAAAAATAACTTCTTTTGCTTCAAATCTTAAATATCTGTAATATAATGAATCTGTATCCCTAGTTCATTTATTGTTTGAAAATAATGTTAGATGTACCAATCTAAATATAAAAGTAAACCACAGGCCAACAGAAGAAAACGTGTCCATAATCATTTGTAAGAATAAGTAGGGCGGGCTATAAAACAAGGTGAATCCATTTAAATATACAAAGATTAGAAAACTGTCTAGAGTGAAAACTAGTACTAACAATCCTGAAAAACCAAGTTATGTGTAAATACAAGGGAAAGCAATAAACTAGTATTTCATTTTAAATTAGGTGAAGGCATTGATTAATCTAAAACTATATAATTCTACCTCTGAAATTCTAATGAGATAGAAGAAACATATTTATGTGTCATAAAAATAAACTAGGCCTACCATAAAAGTTTTGGCTTCTCGGTCAAGTCCTATCATAACAAACTTCTGTAATTGATAAAATTTTGTGAGTGACTGAATTCTTATGTCTCCCTTTCCAGAAATTGAGAAGATCCAGCATCCTAGCTCAATCCATTCAAATTAGAAATGACTAAATCTAACTACCTAACTTAATTCATTGTAGATTGATTATGATCATTTTAAAAAATTTCTACTTTAACTTGCTTCATTGATATATGACATAACACTATTTGCATTTTTTAATGCAAAAAGACAGCTTCATTTTTGCAGAACTACTGTTGCAAACTAACTACTGTTATAGCTACCAGAACCAGAATGTATTTGAGAGTACTGGGTGGCTCTAGAGGCCATCTCTGGGTCTAAACAAAACAAAATTCCTGGACCCTTTGCGAGTTCAGTTCAAAATGTTTCATTAAGCACAAACCACTTCTTTGAATCCCACCAAAAGAAAATTTACCAAATAAAACATATTTTGAAAAAAAAGTGTTTCTTCTAAAATGAGAGGTAAGATCAGAAATAAGTGTTCTTGAGATGATCTCTTTAAGCTTTAGCTTTATTTTGATTATGTTATTATTTTATATATGCTTTATGAAGACACTGTAGGAGTCTGTAGCCTGAATTAGTTTGTCTGAAATGGAATGCATCAAACTGAGATACTCTCAGTAAGCAAATCGTTTGAAGCTAGTGCCGATAGAGGAGACTTTTTAGAAATGTTTGCATTTTAGAAAATTGTTTTCCCACTTGACCACCAATAAATTGTGTATTTTGAAGGTCTTTCTTTTGTATGTGGGGAGAAAGAGGAGTGAGTATGTATGGAAAAAAAATAATAAAAACTCTTTGTAAAGAAAGATTTCTGTTCTCAACCTAAATATGTAACAATGTCTGAAGAAGAATGATGCTCTGTTGTGGACACATGAAAGAATATGCCATTCTGAGTTAATTTTGGAAAGTATATTGGTTTAATTCTTTTACATTCTGACCAGTGCCAACAGTTTTAACAATAATTAAAAATAAATAAATAAATAAATAAATAAATAAATAAATAAATAAGTAGGTAGGTAGGTAGATAGATAAGTAAATAAATAAATAGGCAAGGACTACAAAGCTCCTGCTGTATAGTGTGTCACTGTAGGTGATAAAGCCATTAATAACAATCATACTGTTATTTATTGAATGCTTACTAAATGCCAGCACTGTTCCAATGTACCTTATATGTGTTGAATCCTCATTAAAACTCATGAGGCTGGTGCTACTACTGTCCCCATTTTACAGTTCAGAAAGCAGAGAGGCACAGAGAAGTCAGTGAACTAGCTTAAGGTGGCAATAAGTGGCAGAACCCACGTTCAAAACCAGCTGTCCCCTCGCAAATCCTGAGTACTCCTGGAGACCCTCAGTACTGTGTTTACAGTATCCACTAATTTGTTTATTCCTCCCACTTGCGCTTGTTTCTTTAAAATAACTATAATGTCCCAAAATTACCCAGTAATCTGTTAATGCTCAAATTGAAATTTCTTTCTGAATTTCTGCCAGTTACATTGTTTGGTATATTGACACTTGTATAAACAAAAGGGTTCAATCTCTACTTCCAGAATTTGCATGTTACTTCTCAGCTACAGCCTAGAGATAGATGTTTAACCCATCCCTTTCTTTTGAGACATTTGATGTAAGAGGGTATTTATATGTTGCTTAACATCTGTAATATCATCCGTTATGGTACATGCAATACATACAGCAAGCACCATGAGAGTATATTTGCACTGAGCTCTTTTACTTGGTAATGTCAAAATTTAGGATGGAGACCTTACTTTAACCAAGATAAGAATGGAGGGGGAGCTGTAGAAGGAGCCCTCACAGACACTATCAGGTTTCAAAAAGCCCTACAGAAAGAATTCTATGGTTACAATAAAGCTCCAGGGATGTAACTGACTTCCTCCTTAACTTCCTCTTCCCCTCTAAAAATATTTTCTTTTCCTTTGTCTCTGGGCACTTGCACAAGGCTTGCCATGGCTGCATGTACCAGATTGCAATCTTTATTATCTCCAAATACTTTTTTTTTGATGGAATACCTGGTTGACATTTTGTTTACAGTTGATGGGAGCATGATGAAAACATTAGCAAGGCAGGAAAAGAAAAAAGCCAAAGGATGCCAGCCTCCTTAAACAACATCCGCTAGTTGGCAGAAACATGCTTTATTCACTCCTATGTCTGACAAGAGTCCCTAAAACTATAATGGTTTTCTGTCTAACTGTTAAAAATAATTAGTCCAGGGAGGATACTTAGCTGGGCGGTCAAACATTGGTTGTATTTTACAGCAGAGCATTTTACGGTTAAAGTATTATGATTGCTTTACTGTAGTTGTGTCAAATGACCTTGCTATTTTACATCTTGAACAATCCTAGTCCTTTGCGCTTCTTAGAAATGTCCTAGAGTGTGGGACATTGTTGTTTAAGAACACTTTATCAAGAATGTATCCTTTCTCTATCCATTTTCTTTTTTTTTTTCCCTACTTGTGCAACTTGGTTTAACATCCTGTTCCCAGCTCCAACCCAACTCAACAAAAAGAAAACTCAACCATCAGAAGTCTGGCTCTACCACTTCATAGCTATGTGACCTTAGCCAGGTTTCTTCACCACTTAAAGCCTCAGTTTTCTTTTCTGTAAAGTCTGGATAATGTATCTATAATCCTAAAATGTATTTATAGTATTTCCACACTCATATTTTAACATCAATATTAAATTGATAAGTACCAAAGA
The DNA here is from genome assembly GCA_030015415.1 of Cynopterus sphinx. Lineage (NCBI taxonomy): Eukaryota > Metazoa > Chordata > Mammalia > Chiroptera > Pteropodidae > Cynopterus > Cynopterus sphinx. The sequence goes on from CM057387.1 coordinate 9,277,303, forward strand.
AAAGTAAAAACAAACAAACAAACAAACAAAAAAACAGCATAAGGAAATACAGACAACATGCTGAGAACTATTATTTTATATTAAGGCAGTCTGGAAACACCTCTCTAAACAGGTAGCATTTCAGGAGATCCCTAGAGAAAGAGAACAGAGCTAGAAGAGATCTGGGGAAAGATCTCGGTTCTAGATTAGGATTTCTTAACCTAGTGACATTTGGGGACAGATAATTCCTTATTGCATGGGGCTATTCTAAACCCCATAAGATGTTTAGCAGAAATCCTGACCTCTATCCACTGGAGGCCAATAGCGTCTTCCTAGTTGTGACAACTGAAACTTTGGCAGATATTTCCAAAGTGAGTAAAATCCCCTCAGCTGAAAAACTCAGTCTCTAGACAAAGGGAATTATAAATGCAAAGTCCTTGAGGCATGAATGAACTTGAGATGTTCAAGAAAGGAGGCATGGGTGGCTAGAGTAGAAACAGCAAGAGAAATCAGAATAAAAGATATGGCAGAACCACATCCATACATTCAATGCATCAAAATAAAGAGGTTAGATTTTATTCTGATTTGAGAGAAAGCAATTGCTAGAGAGACTCTGATTTATTTTCCCTTCATCTGCTCCTTTGTTCCTTCCTCCCTTCCTCCCTCCCACCCTGCTCACTCTTTTCTACAAATCTATCTTGCCATCATTATTAAAGCAATGTCTTACTATTAATCAATTACACATACAATCAAGCATTTAATTTACTAAAATCCCAAAGAGATCAATTTTTATTAAAAAAAAAATAGGACAAGAAAATAACTAGACTTCCAGAGCTATGTGAGGATGATGATTTCATGAAAATGATGTGGGAGTGCAGCATGGCTTGCAGAAATAAGATGTGGATGGGGTAGAGAAATGGTGTTGAGATAACTCTTTGGGAAAGTACAAGTTTAGCATTTTTTTATGAGTAGGAAGATTTAGGGAAAGAGCAAATATTGGTTTTTTGTGACCTACAATATGAGCCTCTGAGCTGTCTTTCTAAAGAAATATACAGTGAAGATTTATTTTTTCCATAGGTTTTTACATTTAGATTCTTTTCTCTTTTGAGCTACAAAAGAACAGACATCTTACAGTAGCTTACCTATATTGAAATTGTCTATCAATCTATCAATCTATCTCAATTATTTTTCTTAATATTAACAGCAGTATATAAAGGACCTTGTGGATTCCAGCAACTGAAATATGATACCATACTATAATTTTAATAAAAATACATTTTACTCCTCTGTAATTTTAATTACTCCTATCTAAATTTAATTTTGAATATATTCTTTTACTCGTGATTGAATTGTTTTTATCTTTATGCTCGGAGCTTTTCTATGGGAAACAATTGATTCTCAAACTTAATTACAGAATGGAGTTTCTTAAGAAACTTAAATAAATGATCAATGTAGGGGTTATGATCCCTCAGAGTTCAATGGAACTGCTGTGTGCTCTGGCCTGGGCAGCATTTTACTTTTAAAAGATTTCTAGATGATTTTATTGTATAGTCTAAGATAAAAACCACTAGATTAATCCTTGTATCACATGTCTAGAACATTATAAGAGTTTAATAAAAGTTGGGCAAATGATTCAAGAAAATGATTCTTAAATGCCAATATTTTGTGTTTTTCCAAATCCTTTTCATTAAATGAGAAATCCTATGAAAACATTATAATTCATAAAGAAGAATATAATTGTTGGTTTTTCTTCCTCATCTAATAAATTTAATCATGTATTAAGCATACAAAATGCTTTTAGTTTCAGCAAAATTTTCAAATAAGTCTACTTTTAATGACAGTACCATACCACTAAGCTAGATAGTATCTGTATTTGGCAAAAATCAGTTTCAAACGTAAAATTTTATTTGGGGGAACGATGTAATAGTGCTATGTTGTAAGTCTTTAAACAGTTTTTGAACGAGGCAACTCCAGAATAAGGTGTTGGCTGCTGGATCATTTTAATAGCATAACTATTATAATAAGCCTATTAATAATTATTAATAATTGAACTGAAACTTATAATATGACTAATAACACTATTGAAAAGATTTAAAATAGCTAATTATTTGAGTATGTATACAGATTTCAGAAGGGAAGTACCAAATTCACTACAAATGCAGCTAACTAGAATTGAGTTCCAACAGCAGTTGACTGTGAACTAGCCATTTGATTTCTAACCAATCTGATTTAGGTGCAATTCACAATATGTAATGAGTTTTCTCACTTCATCTCCTTTTCCAAGTCTCTTTTCTTGCTAGAGAATAAAATATTTCTAGAAAGATGTCCGATATATGTTAGAAAATTTTGAAAAAAAGAAGTAGTAGAATGTGTATAATCTCCCATTTTTATTTAATGACTAAATAGAGAAATGTTGATATATAAAACAATGATTAACAGTAATTACCTTTGGGTTATAGGACTATGGATAAATCAAGATTATTATTTTCACCTATATTTATTATTAATTTTTTAAACGTATGTGTAATTTTTACAATCAAGGTATAATGTGCCAATCAAACCTATATGTTAATGAATAGTGTTCTTTTTCAACATGAGGTATATGAGAAGTCTCAATAATTTTTTTTCAGAATGTACCATTCTATTCTGACAAAATGCGAAATGTAAACATGCAAAACAAAAAATAAACAATAAACAAGTACACATGTTCTTAATTTCAACGCATTCTTCAAGAAAGCTTCTAACTGCTGCTGCTTCATTTTAAAACATTTGACAAGAAATATCTAAATTAAAAAATATATGTGTGTGTGTATATGTGTGTGTGTGTGTGTGTGTGTCTGAGAATAAGTATCTACTTTTTAAAAAATATCCCCAATATATTATTTTTAAGAGTTATCTTGTTGGCAATTATATATATTTGCTTTTCACCTTAAGAAAATAGCTACATTGTTAACCTGAAATACCATGTAAAGCATCCTGTTTCTTTTCATTGAGTTTTAAAAATATATTTTAACGTAACTGCATATCATCATTTAGCCCTTACTATTTTCTTTTAATGTATCCTCAGAAAAAGAAAGATTACAACCATGAATGCTTTTTAAAAAATGTTCCACGCTTCCAGGCTCTCCACTTTGACCATAATTTCAGCAATAAAAAGAGATAGAAATTGCCCATCTATAATAACATTATTATTAATGTCACAGCATTGGTATGCCATTTTTTCTACGAGCTATGTATGAATGTAACTGCTTATCCGTGTATCCATCAACACCTTGCCTGATCGCCTCTGCTAATTTTGATAGTTCTTTGAATCTCTATTTCATATATTCATCCATTCATTTGTTCATCTTTATTGAATACTTGTTTATATTAATTCCATGCATTTTCATTTTGTTTAGAATTTTTTTCTATTGCTTAAGTGGAACTTATCATGTATTGGCATAAATTTTGATATATTCTTACTAAAAGAATCACCAGTTTATTTTGCTGCCAGTGGTCAGAGGACGTGCTTTAAGGACATTTATATATTTCTTTATAATGTTAATTATAATTTCATGAGACTTTTTCTTAGCTCAACCAAATATTCATTTCCATTATGACAGGAATTGTTTCTTAGATGTCTCAGCTTCTTTTCAGTGCCTTGGCAACACCCTTCGCTCACTGTAGGTGTTCAATAAATATTTGATTCACTGGTAAATTATCTACTTTGTAAACACATATCAAGAGAATAAAGTTTCTTATTATCCATTAAGAGACAGTGAGTGGGAGAGACCTCCTCTGGAGAAGAGCATTATGAATCTTGTAAAGAATAGGAAGAACACAGGCCCTGGCAGTCACACCACAATCTAGTTACAAGATACTAAAAAAGTACCCATATTTTTGGTGCCTCCATGTGTGAAGCAGACATCATCACCTGACCTGATGCAGTTCAGGGGTCAGGGTCTAAGAATTTTCAGAAGTTCCTTCCTATTCCTGGATATCAGACTCTTCAGATGCCTTTTGGGAACGCATCAGACTCCTTATGTGCAATTGGCAATTGTGCTTAATCTTTATCCTGCCCGTATGTACTAGTGGAATATTTTCTCTCTGAAATAGGCAGTGTACCAAAAAAGCAGTCTAATAAATCTGTAGGCAAGATGCCATTGAACTGAAGATAAAGAATTCTTTAATGATCTTAATCAAGAGAGCTTATCTGTGATGCTCACCGAACTTTAATGTAAAACCCATGATTAAAAGCTGAGGATTGTGATGAGTGGAGAATATTTCCAACGTGATTCAACCTGAAGCCAATATGGTCAGTATGACAGTCTTCTAGATTCCATTTTCAGCTGGTATCTCAATAGATAATTTCCCTGGTCCAGGACAGAGCAGAAAGAATTGGGCATAGAGCTATGCTGTAGATATTTTTGGCACTTTATAGAAAGTGATTGTTATTTTATTATAATATTAGGTATATTGCATGTGTCTGCCCTGGGAATGGTGTATGTGTATTACCTTTAATCTTCAACAGCAAAGCCCTTTTAAACATTAAATGTGCTTTATACTTAAACTGAGGCTCAAGGTGATTAAAATATTCAGCAAATTCTTGTAGCTTTTTCCAGAGGCAGAGTTGAAATTAAATCATAGTTTCTATAATTATTTACTCTCTCATGACTATTTTCTCTGAATTTGGTGAGATGTTATAGTAAAATGAATAATCTTTATACTTTATTGTTTGATAAATCAAAGTGGATAAACTATTATGTTATATAATATTAATCTCATAGGTTTGTAGCATTTTAACAAACTTTGCATATTCTCGTATTTGAGCTATGTCACAATATGGAGTATACGGATTAGAGATTTTATTTGTAAATATAAGAAAATCAAGGCTTGGAGTGGCCATGCCATTGGCTTAAAGTCCTAGAACCACTTAGCTAAGTAACATTGCCTTAGTTTTCTATTGTTGTATAACAAAAGACCATAAAACTCATGGCTCAAAACACCTATTTATTAGCTCATGGTTCTGGAGTTCAGAAGTCTGGGTGCGGAATAACTGGATCTGAGTCTTGTAAGGTGAAATCAAGCTGTCAGCTGAGCTGCATTCCTTTCTAAAGAAACTGGGAAGGAATCTGCTTTTTAGTGCACTTGGCCAAATTCAGCTACTTCTGGTTGTACCGTTGAGATTCAATTCCCTGTGACTGTAGACCTGAGATCCCTCTTTCCTTACTGATTGTTATCCTATGGCTCACACAATTCCTAGAGACTACATGTGGCTCTCTCTATATTCAAGCAAGTGGATGCTTATTTTTCCTATCCAATTGCTCTTACAATTCTAACTTCTCTCTCTTTCTCTATCTCAGACCTCTAAACCTAAATTTAAATGGTTCGTGTGGCTCAGTCAGTCCCTTTGGATAATTTTCCTTTCTGAAAATCAACTGTGCTATAGAATATAACCTAATCATGGGAGTAGACCATCATGCTTACAGTCCCAGGGATTATTCATAAGGGGCACAAAATAGAGAGGGCCAGATCCAAACTCTGCCTCAATAAATACTAATACCTAGGTCTAATTAGCACTCTGGCTCTGCCATTTACTGACCTCATAAGAGATTTACACTTCTATAGGCTTCTGCTCTTTGCATGGCCATGACACTTCCTTTGGCCAAGGTACTATGACCTAAAGTAACACATGACTACTTGCGAGCAAAATCTCTATAAGACCTTATGTGTTTTTCCAGAGTTTATTTCCCCCTATCACAAAGCCAATATATCCCTGTCATGAGCTACTTTTGCAGCACAAATCCTTTTCCAGAAAGACTCATGCAGAAGAGCCATAGCAGATCTGCAGTATATATCATGGGAAAGAAACAGGTGACAAGGACACTTAAATATTGGAGGTTGGGAGGATAGTGACCAAAGTTGTACATTGTGAAACCAAAAAAAAAAATTGTCATATTGGTGAATCATAAATATTTTGAATCTAGATTTTAACATCTACTGCATGGGATACTACATCTATTTTAATTCCAGAGTTATGAAATTTTATTTTTTTAATGTGGAAAATATAACTCTATATTTTCAGTTCCTGAGGTAGGTTTCTAATTGGAAGCCAGAGGAACACTTAATTTGTCTAAACTATAACTAGTTTAGGGCTAGTAATAATAATGATAATGCCTTATGATTATTAGACTTTTAGTATGTAACAATTCACTAAATAATTGATCATGCCTTCTCATATTTGATTTTCACTACTATCCTGCAAAGATACAGATAAAGGAAGAAAAATGTAAATAGCTTCTTCATATCCATAGATCTAGTCTGAAATTTAACCCACATGCATTAATCCTAAAGCTCCAACTCTTAATTCAAATTTTCTAACTCACATTTTTCTACACTGCTATCTCTAAGATGGTACAAATAAATAAGAATTCTCAAAGGTAGCTTCAAACTAAAGATAAAATTTTACAATTTTTCAGAACAAGACTCATGATTTAAAGTCATAAATTTGATTTTTGGAGTGGTGTAACCCACAAGATCATAAGCTTTTTGAAGGGAGACAGCATTTTTCCTCCCTGGAAAATTATCTTGAACCAACTCTCAAATTCTTCCATCATCTTTCCATATATCATACGTAAGTTCTTGCTATTTATTTCTTTATTTTTTTTGCCACAAATAATCTCCATTCTGTGTATCTCTTTTGTTAACATCTGCGTCAGATTCTCTCAACACCTGCAACTCATTCACAACCAGTCTGGATTTCTTATGCTGACATTTTTTTCACGTATTTGCCCCACTTGATTCTAAAACCACAACCCTTCTCTTTTTGACTCCATCTTGTGTCTTAGGCATGACCTTACTGGATGCCACTTCATTTACACTGTCTTCCCTCCTTGACTCCAAATAGAATCACTTGCCAGCCACCAGCCCTACTGTTTTCAGAACAATTTCAGTAAACATTTCATTCAGGCTTACCCAGATTTCCTTCCCAGAGGCAGCATTTACTCTACACACACCACCCAGAATAAAAATGTGGTCAGGATAATGACCTCTTTTGAGTCTCAGCTTCATCAGCATTAACATAAGTAAAATTCCTTGTAGTGTAATTTTGAGGATTTCATGAGATAATCACATTTCAAAGTCTTAGCTCAGTGTGCTTTACATATAACGAGTGCTCACTGAGTATGAGCTTATTTTTGCTTGCTCTTACTCTAGTCTGTATTAAAGTCACCTGAATCACTTATTTTGTACCACTTCTCTCTTTCCCTCTCCCCACAAAATGATACTAAGTGCCTTAGAGTAGGCACCGACTCTTATTAATTTCAATATCTGCTATAATGCTTAGATTGGTGTTTTACATTATTGAATTAAATTTATTGGAAGAGATACTATATTCTTAGTAGCATAGGTGAGTTTGAGGAAGCATAAAGCCTGGCCTGTGCTATCTTAGAAATTACAATCTAGTGTGACTGTGAATTTACACAAGTAAAGCCAAAATGACTAATTTAAGACAACGGGGTGAAGGGACATTTTTGAAGTACAGAGAAATGCTCTGGCCATGCAGGGAAGTAATAAAATAAAAATGGCTAAGATGATCATCAAAACTTTAATAGATCAATGAAAGTGTTGGCCAGAACCAACAGACATTTTATACAAAATACAAACACAGGCAAAAACTAGGGAGGTGTCAGTTCCATTTGCTTAATGTAACTGAAAAACATTATGACTGTTTCAGGCACATCTGGATCCAGGCCACAACCATATTTAACAAAATTCCCACTTTTTCATGTCTGTGCTTGCCCCTGGTTGAATGCATTCTCAGAAAGATGTTCCATAAGGCAGAAAAAGTGATTGTAAGCTAAGCCATTGTATGAGAAAAAGAAAGTCTTCCTAATGATCCCAAACATCTTGCAAGGGACTGTGATTGATGTGGTTTGAGTCACACGCAACCGTACAAGATAATATTCTGGTCAGGCAGTAGGCATCCTGAGGGCACAGCCCTAGCAGGCCCTCTGGAACCACCTGACCAAAAAGGCTGTTTAGAGAAGAGGTATTAGGGAGCGTGAGACTACAAGTCTGTTGACTTACTGTCATTTAGGATTTGTATAATATCTTAAAAAAATGAGCAGCAGTGACAGTAAGATGTTTCAGATGAAAGCAACAAATAAAAAGGTGAAAAAAATCAAATGACCTATATCTGAAATATTAATGTGATTATATTAAAAGGTAAATTCAATAGAATTTAGTAAAAAGATCCAAGGATTTGAAGACAGGTAAAACTCAGTTAAAGGATCCTAACTTTACTACTTATTAGTAGTTAGTCCTTGGACAAGATATTGAACTGTTCAGAGCTTCAGTTTCTTGATCTGTGAAATGGGGATAATGCCATGTATAACAGGGACATTCTGAAAATAAATGAGATGATGTATCTAAAGCTTCTGGGATGATTTCTAAAATCTCATATTTAGGAGCATTAGTAAAAATTAATCAACAGTAGCATTGTTATGATAATGATCAAATTCAGAGGAGTTTGTTTTGGGAAACATAGGAACTGAAATGTAATCACTAATTAAGAAATCAACCCTCTACTCCTATTAGAGACAGTCACTGTAACTTTTTTTTCTTCTGCTGGCATGGGACCAGTCAGTTTAGGAGGTCTCCCTGAGTTAACACTAATGTCTTTTAGCTTATTAAAAGACAAAAGAAAGTTTAGGAAGTCCAAGAGCAGAGGCTGAAAAGTAGTTTATAATCCACAACACAAACTTTGTTTTTTTCTCAGAAAAACTTTAATCATAATCTCCTCTGGCTTTTATTCAACAGAGAAATTGGAGAGAAAAGGAGGAATGGGCATATTATTTAGTGAATCCTATTTGCCATTGGATTCATAGATCACCATATGTTCATCATATATGTAAAACTTATTTTAAGCTCATTTTTGCACATGTGCCCCGAAATTATTCCCACCTTATATATCTTTACAAGAACCTTAAAAATTTAGTTTTTAACAAATGCTTTTGGGGGATATAATTTTAAATCTATAATTCTAAGCATAATTTATTTTTTTCCCCACAATTGTTTTATTGATTGTTTTTAGACAACTACTTTCAAGCAGCCTGGAATGATTAGCCATAGTAACTATTCATGTTCTCTATGGTGAACAAATATATAAGAATCTTCAAATAATTAACAATATGGAAAATACATGCAAGATTTTAAAAGAATGTAAAACATTAAATGCTACTGTGACTTAATTGGCTATGTTTCAACATTATAAAATATGGGTAAAAGAAAACTTAAGGTTTTATGTGAATTCTCATCTGTTAACATCTTAAATTTTAATTGTCCTTCATTTTTGTTCATTTCTAGAACATTTATACCTCTAAAATTGATTTACCTAGTGTCCTCTTTGAATATAAGAAAAAAAAATGTATACAGTAGTCAAAATACATTGTTTTGGAGTCATCCCTCACATGGATTTATTTACATCCTGGGCCAAAAACAACAGCTACATTGTTTAGAATAGTCTTTATCTGTAAAATACAAATTTGTTCTTTACAGGAATTTTGTAATTGTTAAGGCATTTAACAGTCGAGTATTTAAATTATCTCTACTACAACAAACTCAAATTCTATTTAAAAGAAAATAGATCAACTATTTTTAAACAATTAGTAAAAATTGTCAATTTTCCCCTAATAATATATGCAAGTTTAATTTAAATCTCATAAACACGAAGATTACTAAGTCAGACACCCCAAATGCAAGCCCAGGTCATGTTCATTTCAGCAGGTCACCAAATCTCATTTTGGTAGACACACATCATCTGTAATAATGCCTTGATTAAAGTGACCCTAAAGGGGAAAATGTACATTTGGGCTTTGGAAATGAGCTTATCATTACTTCTGAAGAAGTGAAGTAATCAGAAGTTTTATCACTTCTTCTCCCTCCATAGATCTTTAGAGAGAAACCATGGTTATTGGATATTTATATTTGAAAAGAAGTGGCAGGAGATGAAGGCCATCAAAAAAAAAAAAAGACAGATTTTACAGCCAATTTTTCTTGCATATAAATAGGAAGCTGAAATTATTAATGTTCATCTTATTAAGACTATAATATTACAAAACGTGTATATTACCTCATTTAAATTTTATCAAGAAGGAAGAAAATAGGAAGGAGTATGGAAAAACCATGACACAAGTAAATGAGAGTTGCCTGTGTCCAACCACACTGTTCCTTGATTCCTAATTGTCACATGCAGCACTGTCTATCTAAAATGTCATGTGCAGGATGTTAGGGTTCTGGGTTTCCTGCATTTGCTAATGCTTCCCAGTAGCCTAATAGGCACCAGTGAACTTGGAGGAATTCAAGAACACTTTGGCAGTAATTGTAGGAAATATTTAACAGGTACAAGAATATGAACACCTGGGCTTACAAATTCTGCTTCATGAGACTGTGCACTTAATGAGGGCAGTGACTGCACATTTAATCACTGCCTGGTGCAGAGTGTGCACTTGATAAATGTTTACTAAATGCTTCAAGAAAAGCTCTTTTTTTTTTTTTTTTTTTTACAAATTAGACTTACAGCTTTGGATCTCACAACCTCTGGCAAGTAGACTCCTCCCTCTCTACCTTAGTTTCTTCACCCAGCATATCTGAAGGTAACTGTATTCCTTTCCAAGACCACATGCAGAATATTATACATTATGTCATCGAATGGAAATAAGATTAATTATGAATGAGAGCTGGTGAAGGACAGCAACACAAGAAGCTACAAACCAAGTGGCATTTTAAACAGACTCTTTGAATATAATGCTTTATGTAGAAGAGGTGGAAAGATAAACCAAGTCTAAGCCCTTAACACAGCAATGCTTAAATAACCAGCTTTGAAAGTCTAACAATAGATTTTAGCTCTACCCCAGCAACAGCATAACAATATCACATGCAGACAAAAATCCAAAGACCCCACTGAAACATTTGCATCTTAGATATCTTCTAAAAAGCAATGCGAGCACAAAAGATGCCACTGCTGCTCCAACATATGAGCCTTTGATGTTCCCTCATCTTTACATCATAGAAGGAGCTCAAAGGGTTAATTAAAATTTAATGATATCGGCAGCACTTTGAAAAAGTTATGAACTTGGGTGAGATCAATCACTTTCTTGGACTGCCTGACTTCAAAGCCGACATTATGCAAAAGGAGAGAGGGAAAAACCGCTCCCATTCTGAACTGAATTCATAAGCAAGGCTTTTCTCATTAGTGGTCTGTACATGGAGGAGATTCCAAGTTCAAACTCAAAAGAGGTGAGATGCCAGAAATTGGTTAATCTGAATGCTAAGCCTTTGATGCTGATCACATTTATTTTCGAATGAACACGTTACCAGAAGCCTTGAAACTGAGAGATCCCCAAAATCAGGAAATTTAGGATTAGGAGGGATAAACAGCTTTTTTTTCTTTTTCTTTATTTCTGCCTTTGGAATCATGTTTTGTTTTGCTGGATTTAGCTAAAGAACAAAGAGAATCAAACTAATTAACTTGTTTACTCATTCTCAGTGACATTATATAGAGTGACATTTAAAATGACGAATTTAACTTCTGTCAAAATGTAAAATGTTGGCTGTCTCATAGGTCTTTTCTTAACTTGTGTAATCTTTGCCTAAGTTCCCTAACCATAATTTCATCCCCCTTTGAAATTCATTTATTTATAAGTGTAAAGGGTGATGATTTTTCAACTAAAGAAAGATACCTTTCAGACACATGGTTATGCTTCATTTGGGGTTATAGCCTGAGGTCTGTACGGTCATTTTGGCACAAGTTATAATCATAGGAGAAATGCTTGCTAATGATACAGAACATAGGAGAACAATTACGAATTATTACTGAAAGGCAGAAAAAGTTCTCAGTCTGGCCCTGAAAAGACCCAATCCACTCAGATGCTGCTACTGGGTAATATCTCACCTTAAACACCTGGAGGCAAAGGTCTGTAGTGGGATAAAGAAAAAAACACCAATATCATAGATATGCATTTGGAAGTAAAATTTAGAGCAGATGCCCATTCATGGAAGAATGTAGAAAGGAAAAAAAATAATTGTATATAGTCTCATCTGCCACAATGTTAAGAGGAAAATCAAAACGTAGATGTGTCCAATTGGGGAAAAGCTGAAAATATGCTGGGTTTCCTCTCCTGCATATTTCTTTCCAGATATCTTTTTTAAAATAGAAAAATTGGATTTATATGAGTTCCTAAACTTAAACGGTCTTCTGGATTCTGTTGGAGACCTACAACATGGCTGTGAATTAGTTCAAGGAACGGTCTGGGCCCTGATGTTTGTATGTACTCAGGGAAGTTTCTTGCTCTTATGAATGTATTCATTCCATTCGTAAGATGCAGACTATTCTCTAGACTCTTACAGACTCAATAATTAAGGGGAGCCTGTTGGCTGTTCGATTTCTTCGTTGATTAAATAAAACGTAAATTAAAACGAGTATTTGGAATCTTGACTCCCTTTATATTTGAAAGTTTAATCTGAAGCAAGGAAGGAATATCCTATGGTGACTCAAAGGGTAGAGCTGGGGTGACAGATTCAAACATGTAGAGGGCTCCTAGAGGTAACAAGTGTGAGGAAGTCAGGTGGAGGACAATTCCTAGTATGTGAAGAACTGCTAACTCAGAGCTTTTGTATTTCACAAATTGAAAATTATCATCATCATCTAATAAAACACATCTGGTACTGACATCCAGGCAGCAGTCACCTGCTCAGAACATCTGCAATACATTTAGCTTTTGTGAATTAAATATAATAATTGTGGGAGATGCTCCCCATATTTTCATAAACTTAAAATAGTTCCCCCTCTCAGATACTTTAATCTATGCCTATTTTCTGTTTCATTAGACAGCAGTGATAAGTTTTCTTTAAAATATCCCTTCTTCATAATCTTAAAATGTTTTTCAAAATGCCCCAGTTCTACATATTTTATGTTCCCATTTGTTGTTGTTGTTTCTTTTTTAATTAACAAAAATTCACCTTATCCTTTACTTTTGTCTCCCTTTCTTCACACATGGAAGAAAGCATGAATGTCTCCTGTTCTATAATATCTATGCTTATTTTTTCTTTACTTCTTAACATTTTAAACCTTTTATTTAATATATACATAAATGATGTAATAGGCAAAATGTACTATGAAATAATATCATGGAGCAAATATATCAGAAGTTTGGTAGGTCTGTGATTGAAAGAGGACATGTGAATATACAGGGTATAGTTTTAAAGTGAGTGAACACAGTAGACCACATTTAGAAGGAGCTATTTAAGTAAAGACCTGAAGATAGTGAAGAAGTGAATTAATATTCCAGGTGAAGAGCATCCCAAGTCAATACAGTCATGCAAAATCCTAAAAGAGAGGATGGCTAGCATGAATAATTTGGAGAAGAATATACCTGTGTGCTACAGGAGGCAAGGAGAGATCTGATGCACCAGGGCTGTGCATCAATTCCTATAACAATGCTTCTTGAGCAGTGTTATTTGACATAGTCCTGTTAGCTTCCCTTATTTCACCCTTGAATTCCTATCCATCTAGCATTTCTCCATCTCCCTCTTTTATCTACGTTTTCTTTTTCTTACAATTTTCTCAATATGAATCTTAAAGACAGTGTCAAGCTAAAGTCCTCTTTTTAAATCTTTCTAGTTTTACTTCTATGAAGTATCAACATAGAAAAATGCCTAAAAACAAACAAATGAATCCAGCAGTGCATTTTGCTAATGATATAGAAGATCACAACCTTCTTACACACAGGTTTACAAACAATTAGGGGCTGATAAATATTAATTGCACATTCATCTCCAAGCCATATTGAACTTCGATTTGGAGTTCACTTCACATTTTTTTTGTTGGTATTGTTTTTGTATTGAAAATTATAAAGTTGTCAAGTGAGGTGGCACCAAATTTCACTAGGGGAGGGAGAAAAGAAGATAACTTTTATTTAATTATTCTGAAAACTTTTGGCTCATTTGTACATTATGACTTCTTTCTTGGAATCACCTGCTTCCATCTTGCACAGGAGGGAAATAGACTTTGAAAAGCAGAGTACTTGAATAATGATTTCACTTCTCACTCTGAATAAATTAGCTGGGTGCTTTTGAAGCTACTTTGTTAATACCAGTTCATACATATTTTGATTCTATTTTAAGTTTCTGACATGAAAAAGAAAAAAAAAATAGTAACTACTAAGCTTATTTCACTGGGAGTAATTAAAAATTGATATTTTCCATTTTATTTAAATCTATATTTAATATCTACTTTTGGAATTGGGGGCTTAGTTCTCATTCCAGACCCACACTGTCTAGGATATCTGGAATGTTGACTAGATTTCACACTGCTGATATGGATCAAGGAAGGAAACAAATTTCAGCCTGCAACTGTTGGTGGCCATAGATTCCTATAGCTAGGTTATCATCAGAGAAGTTCTATGATTGAAGCGTTGCGTTTAGAAAGACAAATCAAGATGGTGGGAGCATAACCAGAGAAGGCGAGGTAAGTCAGGGGAGACGGTGAGGTACAAAGCAAGAGAAATGAGGGCTTTAAATGTGCTAGCTTCAAGGAGCAAAGAAAACTTTGAGAGGGGAGGGAAAAGAACAAGAGAGATAGTAAAGAAGAAGAGGGCTTTAATGTGAAAGTAGAGAAAGGTGGACCAAATGAGTTCACCTGGCCATCTATACATATAAAGGCTAGGTTTACTGAAAGGACACCCATACTGAAACAAGCAGGTCGTATGGCGTACACATTAACATCATTTACTCTAGATTCAAGCTCTGTTTCCACTGGGTACCAGCTCAGTTCCTGGGTTAACCCTTACCTTTGAAATCCTCAGTTTCCTTATATGTAAAATGCAAAAATATGTGTCTAACTCACTTTATTATTGACAGAATTAATGAAATAATTCCCGAAAAGCATTTATTATGCTACTTAGAATATAGCAAATAGTATTCTTATTTCAAGTTTACAAAATATTTAAGGAAATCATGAAGTCAGTTTCCCCAATTCACTTTTTTAAATAAGCCATTTATTTCACATTTAACCTCAGATGATATTATTTAAATATCAATTACATAAATGGCAACCCTGTTTTTTTCCCTCATATCCTTTCTTGGCATAATTAACTGAAGGCAAACTCTAAAGATGTTGGTTTCTTATCCCACTAAGGTTAATGTCTCAGTCCCCAGTTCTGAGTATCACTTTCATTACAATGTAAATGAAGCTCTTAAGTTAATAATTTGGCAAAATCAGCCCATACAATGCTACATCTTTATGGGGTATTTGCCTAGTGCAGACTCTGGCTATCGAAATGAATGTTAGAATTACAGTCTCCAGAATTCGTATAGTGTGGCAGATGAAAAAGTGGAAGTTTCTCTTCATTATCATAATCCTTTCAACATCACTGAGTTGGCACAACTACACACTAACCTACTCACAGCATGTTTTTCTTATCGGCTCCTCTCCCATCAGTTTGGTTATCATCATCCTTCAGAGGAGACAACTACATTAGGACCCTATCAGGTCTCCCACACCTATCATTTTCCCCTTACTTGCATTCCTGAGAGAGTAAGTTTTCCAAATACATACTGACAATGCAACTGCTCTGATGAAAGACACACACATAGATGTATATATACATATATATGTATGTATGTATATCCTTTTGAGTGTTATCTAATATCTATCTCCTTATCAGAACTTAAAATCTATTAAACTGAGACTCTATATTGTCTTACCAGCACCTACTGCACAGATGAGTAACATAAATGTGTATCAAAAAATCAGTTCCAGGAAGCGCATTTAGCTTTTATATTTTTAATGTGATTTTTTTCACCAACCAGAGGAGGTAGGTGGTACATCCCTATTCACAGTTAATAAAACTAGCTAAGAGAGGTTAAATGTTCCCAAGACCATACATCTGGTAACATCAGAAATTAAAGCTTATTTATAATTTGGAAATTCAAGGTTTATTCTCAAATTCATGCCACTTCTTACTGCCTCAGTTCCTTGAACTCAACCCCATAAGTGCCTGAGTGGACTTACTCTCTATTCCTACCTGCTGGACCTGCTTTAACTGCTTTCTAGGCTACATTCCTTGACCTTGGAAACCATTTTATTCATTCTTTATTGAAGGGAAATAGGACTCCTAAATCCTTGGAGAATTACCCAGTAACAAGTGCTGTATTCTGTGCTTCTCACCCCACTTACAAGGTTCTAAGTGTTGAGACTGTCAAGATCCAAACGGGAGATAGTGCTTCCACCGTGCTTAGACTCCTTCCTGACTGAGTTATTTATCTTCAAATGATATTAATGCCACTTGAAAGATTATTTTCAAGAAATAACTCTTCTTGTCTCTGCTCAAGCAAATGCGGTAATGAAATATTTTGTTTATAAAAGTTGAACATATTAAAGTTGTTTGAAATACATAAGAGGAAGAGAAAGAAGAGGGGAATGTTTTTTTGTTTTGTTGGTAGCTTTGGCTGTTTTTCCTCAGATATACATGTATCCACGAGCCTTCTCACTGGAAGCAAAATTGCCTACACAGTTAGACTTCTCTGACTTTCAGAAATATAAGACCAATAATACATTGTTTCTGGACCCCACAACCTTTCCACCTTCAGCAGTAGCAGCAGCACATGCCTGCCATGAACATGTTAAGGCCTGGGCACCACCCCTTGCCTTACCTGTGCTGGGAAAAACATGGCTTCATGTACACATAATTGAGGCACAAACTGCACATTGTTAGATATCAAAATGATTTTAAATGCTGATCCTTCAATGTCCTCAAGGGATACTACCAAGAAATGCCGAATATTATGAACAAGGCATGAATATGTATGTCCAGATTATGTATAAATGATATGTAATCACTTGTTAACCTTTATATTCCTTTCAGAATAAGTGTTAAATGGATAAGGCTGGGAGGAATAAGCTGCCTTTTGCTCTTTCTCTTCCCTAGCGGTTTTATAGTCACCATCCTCACCCCCTCCCATTTAAAAAATATGGCTGTAATATTCTTTTTAGAAGAGTTTTTACACTTTAGTATACTTTGCATAATATCCAAACAAATTCTAAGCACATGTTTCCATTGCAAGTGTCCAATTATTTTTGGTGTTACAACAGAAGTTATAGAAAAGAATAAAATCCCACTCTGCCATGTTTATCACATTTGACACTTGAGGTGATGAGAGTGAGTACATGCATATTTCATCCATTTTGAAAGACTATAAAATGGCATCCATAGATATTTCTGTATAGAATCAGATTATTTGAGAGCCAAATCAGAAAAAGAAGGAATCATTCTGGTTTAATAGAAGGGGGCACAGTCTTGCCTTCTCAAGGACTTGGTTTCTAGGGCATTATTTTAAAAAAATTTTAGACTCAGCTTGAAAATTAAGAATAATTCTAGCCTCTCTAGGCTAAACTGCAAAAACAGAGGTCCAGCATAGCTCTATGGCTTGTCTAAGGGAATAAGGCTCAGTTAGGAAGAGAGACTAGAACTGTAGAAAGCAGTCCTTACCAGCATTCAAAGGCCTGGGGCTTTTATTCATCAAGTAGATTAAACTGCTTTTCTTTAAATACTCTGACAAATTTGAGTGGGTGATGCCCATCCTAATTCAAGCATTTTGATGCTGTTTCTAAGAGGATATATAATATCAAAAAGTGAAAATGTCCATTAAAATAACATTGAGACAAATTACTGAATAAATTTTTTGCTTTTATGCTCCATGTTGTGTTAGAAACACCACAGTAAATAATGAGCAAAAAGACACTATCTCTGCCTTTATAAAATGTATAGTCTAGTGAAGAATACTGGCATTAAGTAAACATCAAAATAAATGTAAAATTATATATATATATATATATATACACACACACATATATATGTATATATATATGTATGTGTGTGTATATATATATATATATATATATATATATATAAAATTAGGATGATGAAGTGTGTCAAGTGGCAACATAAAGACTTACAATATGAACCTCTCTTACTCTGTAGCATCAGGGAGGGTATAGACATATTTTAGGTTGAAGTGGATAGTTTAAGAGAATAAATTTTGTTGACATGGTTGAAAACAATTGAAAAATGCTTAATTGTCTTATTTCATTTAAAAATGATTTTTCAGTTTTATACAAATCCATATTGAGGCTTTTGCTTCAATTTTATGGCAAAAAAAAACCCACCACAAAACATCATAAGCATAATAGCCCATTATTCATAATAGTATGCTCTTACAAAATAAAGAACCGATCTATTCTGATGATCTTACTAAAGATAACTATACAAATACTGTATTTCTATGAGCATTCTATATCCTAATGTATGATGTATGACCTATCTCAGGCATGCAAATGCTTTCTTTTCATTAGCAGTAAACTCTTTGTATTATATTGAAGGAGAAATGTCTTCAATAAAAACTAAACAGGAAAAATAAGATCAGTTTCTCTTGAATAAATGTCATTGGAATAAATGCTTTCTGCAACAGGTAATATATGTGTCCAATGTTATCATTTCAGTTACTGATAATTACACTTTGCTAACAAATCATGGCAATAAACAATACATATATTTCTTTCTGACAGAGAGAGAAACAGAATATGCTAAAAAGACTGGATATGTGTTAGAAAGCATGGATATTCTGGCAGAAAAAGTAATCCATCATAGAAATTGTTCCATTACTTGAAATAATAAAGTAGGTATTTCAATAAATAAAGTAGAATGTGCTTTTTTAAAACAATCCAAATGAGATGAACTATTCTACTTAAAATATTTCAGTTTTTGAGTAAAAATTGATACAGTCTTTATTTATTAATAATTATTAAGTAATAAAATATTTGCACCTTGACTGTACCTGGCAAAGTCTTCTGAGAACCTCAAAACCATGGAGAGGGAAATTTGTCACAGCAATTAATTGGTGATTGATATTGATACATGTTAAAATACTTATAAATCCCCTATTAAAAATACTTTGAGCTTCAAATTTATACAAAACACAATAATCCTTAATTACCGTAACAGACTTTCTCTTCTCATAACTGCAGCAGAAAAAGATTAGAACTTCTAGGCAGGGATCAGAATAGGAAGTATCCCTTGAAACAAAAAAGGACCTGAAAATCAGTTCCCAGTTTTCTTCAAATTTTAGCTTATATAGAGTGTCTCTAATATATCTTACTAGAAATTTTTAAAGTTCAGGGGAGAGAGAAGGCAAATGTTAGGAAACATCATATTTTAAATAAATTAGATGTAAGTCTTACTTTGAAGGTCATCATACTCTTCCCTTCTTCTGGGAGGTCTTTGGTACTGACATCTGTCAGACTTTGCCTGAATATGTCTTAATACTGTCTACTCTGTTCCTCTGTATACATTATTTCTTCTCTAAAGCTGTTATTTGTGATTGATTTCTCCTATATCAGTTTTCTTTTAAATAAGAAAATGAGTAATTATAAGTCAGAATATTAAAATGATAAGCCCCATTGCATCCAGAGTCTGAATGACCTGAGTGTATGTGTGAAGACATATATAGCATCCTAGTTGCTCTCTGTTGATGTCACTTCCTGGCGATAAGTTACCTCTACAGCACTATTGATATTCCCCTAGTGAAGTGCTAATATTGATGCATCTTCCTGTGTATCTCACATGTTACTGTGAGGTGACATTTGCATTGTAGAGATCCTCACTGGAGAATAATATAAAACACTGCATGTGTATCTAAATACAACGGCACAGTGACCAAGAGACCCACAGTTGGTAATCCAGACTCTATATTTCTATTTTTGATTCTGGCTCTACAAAGTTAAATTAATCAGAGCATTCCCTGCTCCATTTATATGCCTTACCTGTTTAAAAGCGAAGCCATCTAGAAGTTTTCTTAACTGTCCTTGATTATTCTACCCTTAGTCGAGGAAAGAAATTCTCATCCAGAAAGCTTCTCTCACTTGAAAAAGCAGGAGAGGTAGTATGGCCTGTGTTTATGTTTGCTGTTGTTGCTGTTTTGTTATTTTAAATAAACCTGAGTTCTCATCCTGGTTCAATTACTTAAGGGCATTGGGTTATGATGGGAACAAATGATGAGCCACTGTAATGAAATTCAAAAATTCAGTGTCTCAAATGAGATAATGGTTTATTTATATCTCACGTGGGAGACAGTGCTCCACAAAGTTATCCAGTGCTCCAGGCATGGGGGATAGGTTTAACATTATCCTCAACACACAGTTTCCCTATTTGCTTCAGGTATCACACTTTTCAGTCAGCGAGACAGAGGATGGGAAGTGAGGACATAATCCTCTAAATAAATAAACATCTAAATTATATTATTATTTTATTGCTTATTTGTATTGTATTATTAATATTTAAATTGAATTATCATCTTTTTTTTTATAGTTACCCTCAATTACTGGGTGATTTAAAAAAAATCCATCCTAATTCATAGCTTGTGTCAGCAGTTAGGCCCTGATGATAGAAAAGTTTTGTGCTTCCTTAATAAATGGGATTCCCTTTAACCAAGTTTGTGAAGGAAAATACAGTGCTACAGATGCTATTGATGATGATAATGATTGAACTCATTGGCTTCTGTGATGGGTGTCCCCAACTTCTCTGGCTTTCTAGGATCACCTGTAATATGACCTTTATCTTATATAGGGTTGCCAGACAGGAGAGCAGGAGGGTCACTATGAACTGACTATATAATTTTGTTAACCAATGTCATCTCAACAGATTTAATTTAAAAAAATAAAAAAAAAATGCTGGGGAACGAAGGAAGTGAGATAGATGAAAAGTTGAACCATGAGTTGTAGTCTCAACAGAGGCTTTAAGAGATTCCATAGGGAACATGGGATCTGAGATGGTCCTTAAAAGTTAACTCAAAATAAGGCAAAAGGAATGGACTTCTGTATCACATCCACATTGACCGATGGATCCAAGACCTTCTCTGGGAGGAAGTTTTCCTGTGTGGAGGAAGTCAGCAACTTCCTGGCCGGGTCATGTTTAGAAAGGGGGTCACTATGCTAAGGTCTCTGCATTCACTGATTCCCATTATTCTCATGAAAACACTATAAGAGAATTCAGTATCATCATCTCTGAAATACTCTTTTGTGTATGGTTCTGCCCCCCACCCCATCCCACAACAACATATGCAAGATTTAAAAGGTGGAAATAGAGCTCATTTTTATACTCCATGGTTCTGTGTAGGGGCTAGGTGTTTTGGGAGCTCATACACTTTGTCACTGATCCTCTGGCCATGTATATGCAGCAATATGCTGACAAGCACCAATTTATTCAGCAAGTCAAACACATCATCAAAGCTAGGGGTGGTATGAGATGAATGTGGATATCAATGGATTATATGCATTCCAGTTTGTTCTCATGTGTTCCAGTTTGTCCTATTCTCCCCTATTTCATGTCAATTTTCCTTCTTGGCTGCCTACCCAGCTGACCTCAAATTCAAAACTGGAGGCAAAATTCTTGCATAGACTACTATCAGAATTATAAGGTCTACTTCATATTAATTCCTCATTCTCTCTTACTCAAAGTAGTCTTTTCCCAATGAAACCCTTACTTGAAATGACCTGCATTTAGCAGCAGAAGAAAGTGTATTCTTGAGAAATTAAGTAATATGGTCCACAGTCACTTAATACATTTGTATCTGGAGCTAGGATTTGAACCCTGGCCACATAACTCCTAAATGTGGGGTCTATAAACCTCCTGAAACACTATCTGCATATCTTACAGAATTATCATGAAGATGGAGTAAGTTAACGATTATAAAGTACTAAACCAGTGCTGGTACACAGTAAGTACTAGTTAATATTGTCTGAATCCTAAGGTCATGTGTTAACTGCTACACCATAGTGCCTGCCAATGAGTAACTGGACAAAGAGCACAAGATAACTGTCTTGCTTTGTTTCCACTCTAGCATTCTCAAAAAAATCAAAATTCAACTTCTATGATTCTCTAGTCAGCCAAAGATATGGTCAGAGAGAATAATATGAAACTCTTGAGATTTAGGAAAAGAATGGATGAGAACAGAGATTAATTTCAAGATGGGCACATGGTAACAAAGATATGGGTTCCTAAGTTAATCAACAAATATGAATTACTCATTTTATATAAGGATGGGAACTTTTAGAGGTCAACAAAATGCTTGGTTTCAGACACAAGTTTATGGCTTTATCATGAATACATTCTTTCAATCAAGTCTATCAGGATATCTCTGTATGTGTTCATAGCTTAATGTGGAAATAACCTCAAATCTTTCCTTTTTGACATTTTAACTGAGTTAGAACATATACGTGAATGTAGAAAGCATTCTAACCTTAAATTTACAAATTTCATTGGATTTTAAATATTTAGACCCTCAATTTGATTAAGATATTGGCCATATTAAGCATACATTTAATAATATAATATGCAGTTTGTTTTTTTGGCCATGACTTTATTTATTCATTTTTTAAATTAAATTTACTGGGATGCCATTGGTTAATAAAATAATATGTTTCAAGTATACATGGACAACAGTTTAGTGGTTACCACAGGGAAAAGAAAAGGTAGATATAAGTAAAGGAAGTCAAAGATATAGTGATGGAAGTATGTGCAGCTTTTCTGTCTAATTTTTGCTTTTGCTTTTTAATTTTTAAAAGTAGGAGAACTTTAGTAGTAGGAAAGAATTCCTTCTGTCTGGTTTCATCACTGTCTTCACAGTAGCTACCATTTAGTGACTGCTCAGTACATACCAGGCTCTACTCTATCATTTAATGGTAACTACATCCTATGATAAAGGTATTGTTATGCCTTTTCACAGATTAGGAGTTTGAGGCTAGGAGAGTTTAAGCAACTTGCCCAAAGTTAAAAATTATCTGTAAGAGTCAGAGCCAGGATAAATACACATTTTATCTGGCCCCCAAATCTCTAGTCATAACCATTAAGTACATAGGCTAGGAAAAAACAAAAAAAAAGAAAAATGAGAGAAGTTAGAAATAAAAGGTGTTGGCAATTGAAACAAGAGGTGGCATGCATGGAAGAAAAGTCTTTACTCTGAAGCATCGAGAGAAAGAAAGTTAGCAGACAGTATTCCCAATTCTTAAATAATCCAACATGAAGTAGCTACAGTGTATTTAAAAAAATCCAATAGCATATGTTGGGGTACTGTTTCATTTTGGGGACTATGATGCATCCAGGGAGAAGGAAATCTAAATGTAGATGCCATTTGGAAAAATTCCTTTTAGAATTAATAACATCTTCCAGTAACACAAATTGAGTTTTCAAGTATCTTGTAGAAATTTAGGGAAAGAGTTTATTTTTTATTTTTTTTTAAAGTAGGGATCGTATACAGGCAACTTTACTCTCAGTATTATTTATAGCATTTCAAAAGATGATAAAATAGATATTTTTTTGTTTAATGTACCATAGTTTTATTTTAATAACCATTGCCATATATTTAAGGATTTTCATAATCTCATTATCTCTTGATTTTTAAAAAATTCCTCAGTGATGAATAATAGACTCTCTAATCATAGGGGGTTTTTTTTTGTATTTTTTTAGAATTATAACTATTCCATGTGTTTGGAAACAAAATAGAGTATGTCATTTCTCAAACTATATTTGTAAGAAGTACAGAGCAAGTAAAATGGCCTTTTTAGACACATGGTATTCTTAAAGCATAGATATATTAACTGACACATTTTATAAATATTTCGTTTCATAGGTCATTCTTTCCACTTGAAACATTCCTTACTCAGATAATTGCATGGCCATGTAATTTTCCCTAGATTCATCATCAAAGTCTAGGAAAGTCCAATCTTTGCAATTCCAATCACCATACTATATAATTTTTATAATTTAAAATTATTGTGCATTTGATTCTTTATTGATGATTTCCAAATTGCCTACAGGATGTTCTTATGGAAAGCTGTTATTAATGTCACCATGTAGTATTCAGCAATTCATAGCAATGAAAACTGGGAACTGACTCAATAGCAGAATAAGGTAAATTGTCCTTATTCAAAATAGACATGAGGAACAACATAATATAAATTTAGATATTTTATTAAAAATTTTCTCTAGTCAGTCACCAACAGAGATGCAAGTGCATACCAGGCCCAATAACAGGAGATCATTAGACTCACATCTGTATTTGGTTATTACAACAAGGGTAAAGTTTGGTGGCAGAAACCAGATATTGGGGTGGGAGGAGATTATTCCATCTGTTGGCAGTGGAACTCTGAAACAAGGGAGCAGTGAGAAAGTGACAAACAGAAATGAACAGAGAATAAAGCTGAAATGAGCAATGCTAAAAAGTTAAATTAATTTTGGGAACCCAATATTTAAGAACAGACATTTTATTGGCAAAGCCTATTATTTATGGTAACTTAATTCTTTTGTGTTTTTAAAACACTTCTTGAAAGAGCAGACATATATCATCTGTGGGTGAATGTATGTTGTCATGTGCAAGAGAGAGGGAGCTGAGAAATAAAATAAGCGAGGCTTGTTAAGTGATCATAGCTAATATCTTTCACTCCACAATATCAGATAATTTTCCACTTTTCTTTGAGTTTATATACACACTTATTATTAAGGTGACAAAAATCTCTGAATGATCAGTCACTTTTCCTAATGATTACAAAGATTCTTTTCCTAAATCTAATAAGAAAAAAGTGCTGTGGACAAGTAGCTCTTGGCACTAATATGAAGAGCGTGGAAATCTTATTCTAACCAACACCAAAAACAGACAGACAGTTAAGAAGCATACGAAAATTAGGACTCTTTGCTACAGTGTCAAATTGCAAGTGAATGATTTGTGGAACAGAAAGATATTCTTTCCAGAAGTATTTAAAGGAGATCAAGAAGGAAATTTAGACTTTCTTGGAAATATAAATAACAACATTTAATGCTATAACTATTTAATAATACATGTTGTGTGGTAGGCAACTTCTGATATGATCTGTAAGGTGCCTATTTCCTGGTATTCATGTCCTGTGAAACTACACCTTTGTCTGTAGGCTGAGCCTATTGGCTCTCTTCTAATGAATAAAATATGGAAAAAGTAAGGGGGAAACACTCCTGAGTTAGATTAGATTATTAAAAAAATTATTACTTCTCTCTTTCTCCTCCCCCTCCTCAACCATACCCCTCACACTATTGCTGTGATGAAACAAGCTGAAGAATCTCATATGGAGAGGAATTGAGGACAACTTCTGGAAAAAAAAGAGCTTCAGTCTAATGACCTTCCGGGAAGTGAATCTACAACCATATGAAGGAGGCTGGGAGATTCTTTTTCATCTTGAATCCTCAGGTGAGGTTGGAACCTTGGCTGACATCTTGCTTGCAGCCTTGGGAAAGATGCTGAAGCAGAGGACTCAACTAAGCCGGACCCACAGAGGTCCAGATAATCAATGTCTATTGTTTTAGCCACTAAGATTTATGCAGCGATAGATTTTTAGTACAGGTTTTGAGGATAAATATAATTCTTAAGCAGTGCTCCCAGAAAATCTGCCAAATAGACTCAGTCAAAAGTTTACCAGGGAGTGACATTAGCATCATGGTAGAGGTATAAGTTGCATGCAGTAGGACATCCATGGTCCAACAAAGAACCTACCACTCAGCACCCCAGGATGCCTGAGATCAACACATCTGTAAATCTGAAGGCTGGTGGACTGGACCTTGTGGAAGCAGCAGAATCGAAGGATTGTTGGCAGTGGTGCCTGAAACACGAGGCTCCAGAAACCACCACAGTTCCTGCACCCAAGTCCCCATCTTCACTGGCAGTAGGGCCTGAAAACTCAACCTACCAATCAGTGGGGGGTGCACCCCAGTGCTCTTGGCAGTGGTGGTAGTGCCCACAACTACAGCCATACCAGAGACTGGAAACTCCAGAAACTATGGCAAGACCCATGACCCAGGTATGCCCCCCCAAAATACACACAAACTGCAATAGCAGTGGTGACACTAACCCCAGACCTCCTGGTAGTGTCACCTGTAAATCAAACACCCCTAGAAATGGTGATGCCTATACCCCCAGAAAACCTGGTAGCAACAGAAAAGGCAGCACACACAACTCCAGCTCCAAGCTACAGTGCTGCCCACAGCCACAGGAACTGGGCAGCTAGGGCAGTCTGGCCTACAACCGTGGTTCCTCTAGCCCCCAGCTCTTGCCCACCTTCCTCCTTCTCTCCCTGCCACCTTAATAGTGGTTCCCATGATCCTGGTGACCCCAAAATAAGTGGAAGCACCAATTATCCCAGTGACACTGGTGGCAATGCCTATTACTGCAGTGACACAGTCAGCATCAAGGCATTGGTGACTTTGGAGGCAAAGCAATGACAATAAGGACACTGGTGACACCTCTGAAAGAGACAGTATAAGATGGAACGTACTGCCGCTCAAACATAATTAGGGGCAATGTAAGTTAGGAGAAACCAAAACTTGTGCTATAGCACCAGCTATTAGAAAACAAATATAAGGCCTCTAATTATCAACTTGTTGAATTGTTAGAAGCAAAGTAAAAAAGTGTTACCTAAATAAGAAAGGTGTTTGCTACATCAAATTCAATAGCAGAACTATTCATTAAGCTTGATGAAAAAAATCACAGTAACATGGTATCACAAAAATAAAATGACAATTTTCCTGAAACCAAAATTTTAAAGTCACAGAAAATTACAATCTAATTAATAAAGAATTTACATTAGCCATCATAAAGAAACAACAAACTATAAAAACTCAGAAAGGCAGTTTAATGAACTCAGGAAAAAATTTAGTGAAGAAAATAATAGTTTTCCAAAGATATTGAAACTCCTGTTAAATAAGAAATAAATACAAATTCTGGAGCTGAAGAAATAAATAAGGTAAAAAGTTCATCAGAAAGCCTTGGAAAGAGAGCAGACCATATAAAAGATTACCAAATTTGAAGATAGATATCTAGAAATTATTCTGGTGGAAGAGGAGAGAAAACTAATTTTTTTTTTAAGTAAAAAAATTCTATGTGAATTACCTGACTCCATTAGAAAAGGCAACATATAGCTAATGGACATCCCAGAAGGAGAAGAGAAGAAAAAGGAGGCAGAGAGATTATTTAAAGAGGAATAGCTAAGAAATTCTCAAACCTGGGGAATAAACTAGATATACAAGTTCAAAAAGCTAATAGAACATCCAATTATCTCAGCACAAAATAGCCTTCTCCAAGTCACACTATATTAAAACTATCAAAAATCAAAGATAAATAATTTTAAACAGAGCCAGAGAATAAATGATAGTATCCTACAAAGATGCTTTCCATCATCAGGCCACCAGCAGATTTCCAGGCAGAAATTCCATAGGACAAGAGAAAGTGAGATGACATACTAATAGTACTGAAAAGTTAAAACTGCCAATCAAGAACACTTTATCCAGCAAAGTTATCTTCAGATATAAGAAGAAAATAAAGGTTTACCAGACAAACTGAGGGAGTTCACAATAACTAGACCATCCTTATATGGAATGTTAAAAGAAGTTTCTCTCTACCTGACATGAAACCATGCAAGTACACAAAACTTTGAGTAAAGTGATAAATAGATAAAATTGGAATATTACAAAGCTGACTCACAAAAAGTTAAGCGGGGGGAAAACATTTAAAAACTATAAAATTATAGCTATTTTTATTTGGTAACAAACTCACAACATAAAAAGGGATAATTTGTGACACTAAAAACATAAAACACTATCAGGTCCCAAAATTCTATTTTATCTATATAACTGTTTATGCAAACCTTGTGGTACCCATAAAGCAAGAATAAACAGTAGAGACAACCAAACATAAAAAAGAGGAAACGAAGAAAATATATACATTACTGGCAAACTAAAATGACAGAAACACAAAAAGAAACAATGAAGATATATTGATCAGAAAAGCAAAGATAAAATGGTAGGAATACGTCCTAAAATATAAATAATTACCCTAAATGTAAATGGGTTGAATTCACCAATAAAAAGGCACAGAGTGGCAGGATAGATTAAAAAACAAGACTCAACTATATACTGTTTTTAGAAGACTGATTTCAGCTCAAAAAAACAAACATCGGCCCAATAGGCCCAATTTCTCTATTTCGTACCTCTATTTACTATCGTTTTCCTCATTGGGTTACTGTGCACTGAGTCACAGAATAGATGCTGATTCCTCTAGGAAGATTTTCCTGCCATCCTTTCACAGCTCCTGTCCTCCCAAAGCTAGGTTTGACACCCACCTGTGAATTCCAGATCTTTCCCTTACTCACAATGCTAAGAAAACAGGCTATTTCGTATTCAGCTCTGACTGTGCCAGGGATTCGGTCAAATGTTTTACGAGCATGATTTTATGCAATTGTCATAAAATGTATGCAACGTATATACAGTGTAAGTGCCTGGTGTTTGTTCAGATTATCACATATTTTTTTTTACAGTTTCTGTATGCCCCTGAGTGTGGATTTGCCTTCACCAACCGTCACCTGTGACTTTTCTATTGTGGAAAGTTCTTAGGATATTGGAACCACTTTGTGCCCAGTACAGAGTCAGAAGTTCTTGGTATTTCATTTCCTGTGGGGAAGACCTTCGCTCAGGTATGCCCCCTCCACACACATACTGCAATAGCGGTGGTGACACTAACCCCAGATCTTCCTGGTAGTGTCACCTGTGAACCAAACACTCCTGGAAATGGTGGTGCCATAGCTATGGGGTAGAGGACTACAAAAGCCCAGCACCCCTGCCCTGGGGGTGAGGATTCAGCTGAAGCAATGAATGCTCTGCTGGAATTTGCCTGAAATTTGATTCAGCCTGTTTCATTCTTTATACCACTCACGATTAGCATTCTACTGAGTGTGGAGTAAATACTCAAGTATGTGTTGAATTAATTTGCATTAATTGTTATTATCAGGCTTCTATTCTAGAAATTAGCTATGCTCCAGTTGACAGTATTTCAATAAAATATTAAGTAATAATCACAAAGACAAAAAACAAGATAACTTTAATGTGGCAATATCTCTAACTAATCTGAACAATTTTATAGAATTGACCTATAAAAGATAGAATTCATGCATAAAAAATATGAAACATTATATTTTGGGGAATAAATAATAAAATCTTCCTAATATTTAAAAAATTTTCCCTCAGAGTTTTTAAATGGATTTAAGCAATCTCTTTAAGATGTGAAATACAGAAAAAAAAAAAGTTATATGACTAAAACTCTCTTCAGTGTCTTGGATGTGATATAAGACTAAGTGTTTTAAAGAAATTGTCTCCTTGAATCTTTATAAATATCCTTATATAGGTGCTAGTAATATTCCCATTTCACAGATGGGAAAAAAGATAAACCAGGAAAGGTAAAAACCTGGCTGAATTCACACAAATATTACTGCAAGTAAAGGTGGAAGTAAATTGGCATAGTAAGATGGAAGTAAATTGTAAACAGCATTTAAGGCTGCTCATCTTACTCTCCCCTAATATTTGATAATCTGCTTCCAGTCACTTCTCTATATTTTAACCTTTCTATCAAAGTAACAGAGACTGCAAAATATAAAAGAAAATTGCTTTTGCATATGGCATTAAAATGAATAACTTTATCTAAGACTTGATTAATATATTTAACACAATAAACATTTAATTGACATTTTTTTATGAGGGAAAGGTTCTATTTATCTTACATGGTTAATTTTAGAGATCCATGCATCATTTTTGGCTTTTATATAATTATAGAATTTATATAACTATGTTAAATAATCAAATCAACTATACGAACAATGGTCATGACAGACTTCCTCATTTTTAAAAAATCTTGTTTTAATTCATTTACTGTTTTAAAAATGCAACTTTTCTTCAGCCTACAAAATCACCACAAGCAATATTTTCTTCTGTTGATATGACTTTTTAATAATAATATGCAAAACATTTTAATTTCAAATGAAATATACCTATTTTAAGAAGAGCTTGATAATCTATGGTTCCTGTTTGAAAAAAGTTCTAAGAGAGTAAGTAATAAATACTGTGGCTAAAAACCTTTCAAAGCAATGCTATTGTCCTATACAACAATTATATTTCTTATAGCCAGGCACATTTTATTCCTAAATCCTTTACTTAATGTCAATTGCTTTAATATTTACCAAAGGAAAATGTTAAAATATTAATAAACTAGAAACCTATTCCTTGACAGTGAGTCACTTGTTTGAACTTTCAGTTCAATCACTTACAAAAACCCCTAAGATTTAATATAAATACGGAAATGGAAGTAGATATGTTATGAAAGAAGTAATATCTAGACAGATATTTTTTTTCAGTCAGCAGTGGCAACTCCAAAAGTAGCAAAAATAAAGGTAGTGCTTGTGAAAATTAAATAGAAATAGTTGACAAAGATGAGAAAATCTTCAGTTCAAAATGTTCAATGAGCTTCAAATTGTAGTGTTCTGCAATAATCATGCATTTAAAATTAGTTCCTTTTAATCAAAAAGAATATAAAGTACATTTTAGAACATTTTATTACAGAAATAATATATATCATTATCTGAGAGAAACATATGTAAAACATTCAACTCTTTTTCAGTATAACTACTATGGATTTAAGCATTATTGAAGAGAACATTAACAGTCTGTTAAATGTACACAAGTGTAAAACACAAGTCCCATTCGTATTGGCCCTTGTAATTACATAATTGATGATATGTTTTACATAATTTATTCAACACAGTAAGTGAAATGATTTCAACAACCAGTTGATTAAAATTTAACTATTGGACCTACATTTGTAATTTATAAAACTTCTGGGCAATTTAGATAACTTTCTTCTCCCTGTTTAAATAGCAGTCTTTATGTTTGAGCACTTCCCACTATGCTATTTTCCTGAATAAAAGGCTGCAATTATTTGAAAGTAAACATGAACTGTTTCTGACAGAGAAGCAAATGAAAGATTGATAGAATCATAGTTGAACATTCATCTCCGCACAACTCGAGCCAGAAAAAAATAAAAAATAAAGATGAACTTCAATTACCTAGCTCCTTGAAGAATAATTGTTTTGCTCTAATTTAACTTTCACATTATTTCCAGACTTCATTTGGCATTTGTACATGTTACTTGTGTTTTAACACCCTTTTTAAAAATGAATTCACATTGGCTCATAAGCCTAATTATAAAAGCTAAAAATAAAAAGGTATGCACTTAATGTTGTTTTCTGTTAGAGAATTATCTCTTATTCCAGAGGTCTTAGAAGACCTGCCATTCTGTCATTCATGATACCTGAGTATCATGATGAAAGAAGAGGATCATCATACAGGCTATGTAACATGTACTAACCTCTCAAAATTCCCATCCTCCTTGCTAAAAGAATTTGTTCACTCATGAGCAAGTGGCTCAACTCTGCAAATGCTGTCTGTCTCTCTTCCTCAATTCATTTTGGTATCCTGATATTGTAGAGCTGGAAAAATCCCTATATATCTATTATCTATTTACCTACCTACTTAGCTAGCTAGCTACCTATCTACCTTCATACACATCTTCAGCCGAAAGCATAAAAAAGAGGTGAGAAGAGCACTGAAGGCACTAACTATATGAATTCCTGCATACAACCTGCCTAAAATTCTCTCTATACTTGACCTTCCCAATAAATGCATATTTTTCTAAAACTATTCTGAGATATGTTTCGCTCCCTAGAATTTCTAAGGGTATTGATTAATACAAATAAGACAATAGCATACAAAAGAAACAACATTACTAAAGTAAGGCAGCATAAAAGAATATAATGTGCATGGTAGTATATAAGTAGGTTGTGTGAGGGGAGCGAGAGCAGAACAAGATGTTTAAAAATCAGTTTTGACATGAAGATTGCCACAAATGTGTGAGGGATTCATTGTATAATGTCCACTACCATTAATACCATCACTAAAAAAATGACATGGCCAGAGTTATACCGTGAGAGGGTAACAATAAAGGCAGCTTATAGAATAGATTTAAATACAGGAGAATTTGCAAATAGGTGATAGAGGCATCATTAGGTAAATGCTACAGTGATTAATAAGAGATGAACTACTTTAAATAGTAATGACTATGGAGGTAGAAACAAGAATTGTGATTACTTTTTTAGAAATCTGAGACCAGAGAAACTAAACTTTGTAAAAATTGGTAGAATGATTGAGAGGAGGATCCGTCACCATTTTTAGATTTCTAATTTGAATAACTTAGTTGATGGTAAAACTATTGCTCAGAAGTGTCAAGAAAACAAAGCATAAAAATTATTGCATTTCCCTTTTCCCTTGCTTTTCCCTTTTTTTCCCCAGCCTCCTCCATAATAACTACTGTTGTTGGTTATGATTATCATCATCACTTTTTAGAATGAGAAGCCTAATTTCTTTTTTAAGATATTTGTCATATATCATAAAATTTAAAATACATGTGTCACTGCTTTTAGTATGCTTGACAAATTGTGGAACTAATCATACCAATCTGCTTCCAAAAGGTTTTTATCATCCTTTAAAAAAGCCCCTATCCATTCGAAATCAGTTCTCATTCCTCCCCTCCTCAGCCCTTGGGAACCATTAATCTATTTTCTCTCTATAAATATAAATTCATCCATTCTGAAAATCCCATATCAATAGAAGCATGTAACATGTTACATGTGTATCTGGTTTCTTTTATTCAACATATATTTCACTGATCATTCATGATGTAGAAGGGATCATCATTTCATTCTTTTATGGTTGAATATTTTTTTATTGTAAGGACATACCACATTTTGTTTACTCATTCATCAGTTGATGAGAATAATAAAAAAAAGGGAATAATAAGTGTAAGCAGGAATGTGGAGAAATTGGACTTTCATACATTGCCAGTGGCAATGTAAAATGGTGTAGCTGCTTTAGAAAATAGTTTAGTAGTTCCTTAAAAAGTTAAAATTGCCATAAAACTGATCAAACACACTCTTAGGTAATTAAAAGCATGTGTCCACATAAAAATATGCACGTGAATGTTCATAGCAGTATTATTCACAAGATACAAAAAGTGGAAATACCCAAATGTCCATCAACTAATTGGCTTTGAGACAATAATTATAAACTTAAAAGGCATGCAGTTTTTAAGAGAATTAAAACTTAAAAATCAAATGTGTGATACATATTATAGAGATATTAAAATGATTACAGGATAAGTGAAAGTGAGAAAAAATAAATTCTTGTATAGCAACTGCTAGAGTAGATGGGGCTTCAAAGAGGTATGAGAGGATTATTTTTGTGACACTGTTCTTTGTCATGTAGTGTCATTTCCCTTAGCAACATTTAAAGAGATCTAATGATAAAACTTATATTGCTTTTTGAGATCTCAGTTTCCACCTTACAATGGAGACAAGAGTTATATCTATTTCAGAAGTTTTAACAAGATAATACATGTAAATTCCTTAACAGATATTTTTATTATAAGTATATTATAGTTATAAATTGGTGTTATCCTTTTTGATATTATGTGTTATAGTCAAGACAACAAACAGAAATCTTATAAAGAATCCCACTAATGGTACAATTATCATTGGTCTGTAATATTCCTTATATTTTTACATCTACTATGACCTTTTACAATTCAGCATGTCAAACCAGTTCTTAAATCTCATGGTGTTTTCTGCCATAGCCCTTTTGGAAAGAGAATAAAAATATAATCTTGAGGCAGGAAGAGAGGGACAAAGGAAGTCTCCTCCAGGTAAACAAAATTACCTCCTGTGCATGCTGCCTGGTGGCTCAGCACTATTTCCTACTTGGACAGGCTAATTATCTGCAAATTTAAATACTTAGTAAGGCCTTCTTGAAAGAGAGTTCTTTGTCGACATGAGTGCGGTCGCATATGAACACAAAGTCTTACACACTTCACTTTTTAGCAGTAATATTAAATTGAAAACTAAGAATTTCAGGAAAATATGCGTACTTTAATGCTTTACAAACTTGCATTTTGGACCTTTGTGCAGAGATAAAAGACAGAGAACAAGTGAAAAATGAAATTTATAAACCTCTGAATGTTTTAAATGTCGCTTGATTTAGTTCCAGAAAACATCTTTGTGGCCTGAGTTGAAAGAATCCATCTCTCTTTTAGGACCACATGTGGAAAATAAATATTGTAATGAAAATAGTACTATGTTGGTGTAAAACGAAAGAAAGAAACAGATGAATTTAACATGAGGAAACCTAAATAATTGTAGCAATTGATATGCATATTTTTATTACATTTCTACATCAAGCATCTTTCTAAAAGGGTTGGTGCCAAAAATTTAGCAATAACGCATTGCATGTATTTTGACTGTTCCTCTTCCAAAGATCTAACTCATTCTGATCTACAACAGCAAACAGCCAACATCTATAATCTACTTCCTAGAACAAACCTGGAAGAATCAAGAAGAGTTCTTGATCTTAAATCAGCTTAGATCTTAAACCCTAGATCTTTTCACGAAATCGAATGATGGATAGATTGACCCCAAATTTCAGACCATGATTCTATAATTTTTAAATAGTTTTAAAATATAAAATTCAAGTATTTAAGTAAATTTTGCTAGTTATATATCAACTAGAAATCAATACTTATAAAGTATAGAAAGAAAAAAAATACATGTAAACGTCTTCCGCTACCACTATCCACCCTGGGCTTATTATTTCTAATTGAGGGTAACAGCCTCCTACTGAAATCCCTGCATCAATTTGTGCCTCTCCAGTCCAATCCATTTTCCACACTATATTCAGAGTATTCGAGTATTGATGCAAATCTGATAATGTCAACTCTTAATGGCTTCTGCTTTTCTTAAGAATAAGGCCTCAACTTTAATTGTGCCTACCCAGACCAAACAGGATCTGGCCCCTTCTTTTCTCTAAAACCTTGTTCCAGGTGAGCCTTTCATCCTCACTCTCTGAGCTCCAGCAAAACAACTTTTCCTGCTTCAAAGTCTTTGTGCATTTTCTTTATTATGCCTAGAATCTCTACACCTCTCTCACCACCACCTTACTTGGTGACTAAGAATGGGTTTCTCATTCAGGCTTCAATTTCAAGCACCACTATGAAAAGTTTCTTGAACTACACAACCAGATCTGGTCCTCTTACTTTATAACCCCATGGCATCTCATACTTTTGCATAGAAGTATTTCTTCTTTATTTTTTCCCTATATTTTCACTCTGAACTTCCCAACTTTCATGATTAATGTTTTACAGTATAGCATGGAGTAACCAAAGGCACCTTGGGACTTTTATTGAGGACATATTTAGTTTAGGTTTAGTAAAATTTTATTTATATGGTTTGCTGCCACTTTCATGGTAGTAAAGTTATTCCTAATTGTCCTTATTGAAAAAATGGCTTCAAGTAATGCCCCTACAGTGTTTTGTATCATTGCAACTTGAAAGTAAAGAGATAGATGTATGCTCAAATGAACATGTCCTACAGAATCTGGAACCTGAGGTACGTGGGTGATGGTGAAGAAACCAGGTTTGGAATATAAAAAGCTAGAAGCCAGCCTGTGAAAAATTCTTCCAAACCTTGTATCTTAAATATGAAAGGTTTTCTCATATTTGATAACACCCTAAATATTTACATAGAATTGCCTACAGCAAGTTGTGATGCTAAAATGAGCTTTTTAAATTCGATTAAAAATATTCACTCCCATTGGAAGAAGAAACAAATTACTTTTTTATTATTCCTATAAAAAATTACTAAATCTTTGTTATGTGAAGTGGCACTCATATAGTATTTACTCAGAATATAAAAAAAGATATTATAAACAGTTTAATATAAAATTTTCTTTTTGATTTATAATTTGATGTTTGTGATAGTCTGATTTTTAAAAAACTTGTAACTTTTTTCTCATTCTAAATTAATATTTATTTTTTAATGTCTGATTCTGTATTACAGTTCTTAAAGAGGGTTTTCCTATATTGTACAGATTTATGCTCTCCAAAACCTAGTTTTCTCTATGCATCATTCTATTTTAGTGCTGTATTAATATGGAACATAATGACTGTCAACGGCTGACACTCAATACATAGGTATTGAATGAACAAATGCCAATTTAACATTATAATTTATTCATTACATAGAGTGATTCTATGGTCATTGATTTTACTTAAATATAAGTCCTTGAGTCTGAGAGAGCAGCTTGCTTTAAGTAGAAACATATCTCTCTTTATATAGAATTGCTCTATTAAATATTGTATTGACTTAAATATTATAAAATAAACTGGCTTGGTTTTTTTAAACAAATACAACGTGCTTTGTGATTTTTTAATCTTTATTTTTTTATTATTCATTACTCTTTGTAGTTACCTACTGTTTATAATCACAATGGAAAAAAATCAAGACCAATTCTATTTTGGACTACACAAGACTATCTCACTGTCGTTGTTTTTGTTTTTTTTGTTTGTTTGTTTGAATTTCTGGTTACTGAAAAAGAGAAGTTTATTTGAGGACATATCTGTATACTGTCACTGACAACAATGTAATAGATCAACATATCTACAGTATTGTCAATCAAAACAATATTTTAACCTATTAAATCAACCAGTTTCATTTGGTTTAGAAGATAACGCAACATCAGTAGTTTCAGTGACCAAGGTATGTGACAAAAATGAATGATAAAATTAAGTTAATTTTAAAGAATTTATTATCTTCCTTTCTATAGTCAAGAAAATTCATGTTTAAGTTTTTTTGTTCTTAGGCAGAACTGATAAGTGTAAGTAACTGAATGAGAATCTAGATTTCTTTATAGGATCATCATCCATGTCAATGAATTTTTATCATAATAAAGTACCATAAGTCCCATAAGTCTGTATATTTGAACAAAGTTATATTATTCCAAATGTTTATGAGTAAAAGATCAATTATTGTCCTTTATAAATAAGCTCAGAAATATGGTATAAATGGTGTCTCAGAAAAAATCTTAACTGTCCTGCAGCAATACTGCTTCCTAAGGCACCAAATTCATGTAAACGGATTCAAAGGCAAGAATACAGAAGCTTTTTTTTTTCTTCTCTAAGTTTTATAAAATGTATCTTTCCTCTATATTTTATGGAAATATTATATAATTTATGAATATATAAATTGGAAAGAAACGGCTTAATTGTAAAATTGTTTGCATACAAATTTTTTAAAAGATTATAAATGAGTTTAAGACTATATTTATAATTGCATCAAGCTTAATGAAATTTCAGTTATTTGCTTTGTGAATACTGTTTGCACTCATTATAATTGTATAAAAAGATAAAATCTATAAAAAATTACATATGAATAGTATACTAAAAAATGCCAGATCCTTCTAAAAGAAAATGATCAAGATTCCTATTATTATTTAACATCCTCAAAGTACTAAATGAGAATTAATTGTGTTTTCCACCAAAACATGGACATATTATCTTCCAGAACCATTGAGTGTGAGCATTTAAAAATAGGTTTAGTTTTCACATATACCTCATTTTTATCACAGCCAGAGAACATTCATAGAAAGAATATTGGTTAATAAAAGGGCAAGATGAGATATCCAACGTTTTTGCATCCATGAAATGACTCCTCTCTTTTTAAAATGATCATTTGGTAACAGAACAACAGTTTACTATATCAGGAAACACTATAATTAGATCTGTAATTCATTTGCAAACTATTTATAACTACCATGATGAAGGAAACAATCAACAAAAAGGCAACCTACAGAATGAGAGAAAATATTTGCAAACCATATGCTTAATAAGATACTGTTATTCAAAATAGAAAGGTAATTTTCACAACACAATAGAGGGGAAAAAACCTGACTTAAAGATGGGCTCCAGTAGACATTTACCAAAGAATATATGCAAACGACATAGGATGTCAAAGAAGTATCTGCATTGCCATGTTTACTGCAGCATGCTTTATAAAAGCCAAGACATGGAAAAACTTTATGTCCATTAATGAATGAATGGATAAAATATATATATATATATATATAATACAATGGGATAAAGTTAAGCCCAGAGGAGAAAATATTTCCATATGAGACAACATGGAACCTGGAGGATATGATGCTAAGTGGAACAAGCCAGTCACAAAAAGACAATATGACATAATTCCACAAAGGGGCAAACTCATAGAGATGGAGGGTAGCATGGTGGTTGCCAAGAAATAGGGAGAGGAAATGGGAAGTTGTTGTTCAATGGGTATCATGTTTCAGTTATACAAAATGACAAGTTCTAGAAATTTGCTGTATCTGCACTCTACTGTGAACTTGAGAATTTGTTGAGGTTAGATTGCATGTTAAGTGTTTTTACCACAATTAATAAATGAATAAATAAATGAAAAGCAGGGAAGGAGGGAGAGAATGAGGGAGAAAAGAAAGAAGGAAAGAAGGAAAGAAGGAAGGAAGGAAGGAAGGAAGGAAGGAAGGAAGGAAGGAAGGAAGGAAGGAAGGAAGGAGGAAGGAAGGAAAGAAGGCAGGCAGGCAGGCAGGCAGACTGGCAGACGGACAGACAACATAGAGCCTGGTAATGCTTACTTAGAGAGACCATGTGGACATTTGTGTTGGTGTTTTAATACTAATCTACTCAATTATCAGAGGATTTGTGGAAAACTCTGACTAGTGAAGGTAATCTGAGTCCTGAATCCAAACAGAATCTTTAAAAATCTAATGTAGCTCTTGAACTTGGAGGGTCTGACTTAATGCTAATATACACATATGAGATGAACTGAATGAACCAAGTCCTAATCCTATTGTTTTAACTGTGAGCATTTCCATCCCTATATTCAGCATAATTTTTGAGTAACATATATTACATCTTCAACTTTCTATAATTATAGTATTACTCTCATGCACTTCTGAATTCTGTAGCAATTTATTTCTAAAAATGCTTTGTAAATTCATGTGATGTTAACTAGGGATGTGAGCTGAGGAAACGGTTCTCTACTAAATATCCGAATGAAAATACAACTCCTCTGAAATCAAAGGCTATTTTCTTAAAAACAACAAAACAAAACAACAAAACCAAAGTGAGTCAACACCAACATGTGCAAATTGAAGGGCTAACAGAAGATTTCTATTCTACACTCAATATTATTACAGAAATATGCACTTTGAATGTTAGAGCTTTCTTGTCAAAATGAGTTGGAGGACAAGATGGAGAAAGATACACCAAGGATTATCTCTAGAAATCCATTAAACACATGTTGCCCAGGCACTGAAAATATTTTGGGCAAGGAAATTTATTTCATTAATAGTTCTATATGATTCTTATTCTCAGATTAGCTAGTGACAATGCTAAAAATTGGAAAGGCGATTTTGAAATAAAGGAAAGGCAAATTTTTGTTTAATTCTGCTCAGGTCCTCAAGGGTAGAAACATTGTAGAAAGGGAAAAAGATCTAGTCATACTTTCTGGGAAGAGAACGATCATAAATTAATTGTACCTGCATTGAAATTATATTGCAATAGCTGCCTAGCTCAAGAATATGAAGGCAGCAGACATATTTCTAAAGTACAAAGTTTTCTTATAGTAAAACCAAAATGCAAAAGAAACAGCATATTTTTGACTTAACAAAAGTAGTTCATGCATATTCATGTTCCTTTAAGTATTCCAAATGAGTAAATAACAGTTTTATGGTAATTACTGGATTCCAATATTTATAGAAAACTGACCACCGTGAATACATAATTATTCTATTATGTCCACTCTAATAAATAGAAAGACTGTTTATTCACTTAATGTGATATAACAATCTTGTTTTCTTCCTTGCCATGCAGAAGTAAACTGAAACATTTGGTAAGAAAATATTTGGGTAGAATTTCTATTTTAGAGAAATTATGTCTGTATGAGATTAATTTTGATTGAAATGTGGAGAAATGTATAATTTTTTTTACAGCAAAACTGATTTGGCTTAAAATGGAAGGATTTCATATTATACCTCGATGGAAATGGACATATTATTCTCACAAACATCACTTTGAGAATCTGTGTCTGTGACAATGTTTATTTATGCATTTATAATAGTAAGTAAATATCTGTGTCATTTATTCTTGATAGAGTATCAAAGGCATTATGATTACTAACTTAAATAGTGACTGGATGAATTTTGCAAAATATCATAAGTATTATTTCTCTTAGATTATTTTATCATATTCAATTAGAAAAAAATGGTAGCCATTATTTTATACATTATTTCAAAATTAAAATTGATGGGTATTGTTAAAACAAAAAAAAGAGAACATGTTTCATTCACATCTCTTTTTTTAAACTTCCTAGTTATTTATGTCACATATAGTAGAATTAACAAATGGAGATTTTAGGAAAGCTGAATAAAATAATTCACACTTTTTTTTTTTAATATGTCAACAACTAACTACTAATACTCATATACCACTCGCTGGATGTCTGCCACCGTTCTTAGTGTTCTATGTATATTGATTCACTTAATCCTGTAATACAGGCTTTGTGATTGCTCTTATCTTAGAGATGAGGACACTGAATCATTGAGAAGTTTGAAAACTACTCAAACCACACAGCTGAACAGAAATGCAGGCCTCGGTAGTCTGGTCTAGAGTCTGAGTGTTTAATCATGATGCTTTAGCTCTCTCCCACGTTCATTCCCACCAGTTTCAACTGAGCAAAGGTTAAACAAACGATGAAAATGAAACCATAAGTGGGTCATAAGGAAGAGCAACTGCACAGTGGTTTAAATGGAAAAACAGATTTACAACAGCCTTTAAATCTTCAAATTTTTAAAAAATTTCCTGACATGGTCTTTCTTAAATTTCATTATAATCTTTGCTATAAAATAAACTGCTAAATACTATTCTTAGCTCTATGCTATACATAAGGAAATAGGCTTAAAAAGGTTAGTCGACTTGCCCATGATTACACTGTAAGTGATAGAGCTTGGTTTAAAAGAAAAGTCACAAATCTCTAAAGGGTATTCTTTACTACTGCGATATACACCCTGTGGCAAATTATTTCATCTTTCTTATTCTTTGTTTCTCCACAGTAGAGACAAAATACTAATTTAGATTATCTCAGTGTCAGGCTGATAACTCCATGATTACGAATTCCATTATTTCATGACCATATGAAATTAATGTTGTTGTTTACCTTGCAAAGGCATACTCTTGGTTACAGGGAGAAATGTGCATATGAAGTTACTAACAAAACTCCTTTCTACCAGAATACCCACTTGAAATGCCCACCCTAATGAGAATGGTACATAAAAATTAAAAGCACAAATAATTAAGTCATAAAATATTTTTAAATTACATTATCTATTTCTCCAAAGAGAAAATATTAATCTTGTATAAATTTAATTTCCTTAAATATATTTAATATCTAATTGATATTTTATTCTATTAGAGTTAGTTATGATTAACACTGGGATTCTACCAAGCTTTTAATATTTACTTGGTGATTTTGGAACTTAAAGATTTTGACCAAATGAATGAAGCTTTGTTTGTGTTAGAGGCTCTCCCCTTTATTTATTTTCTGGTTGTCCCTCTCCCACCTTAGATCTCTCATAATCTATTATAGGCTTTGAAGGGGAAAGAAAAGATTGAAAATAAGAAAATATTCCTGGAGTAGAGTGGTGTGTCAAGAATGAATAGTTGTTTTGCATCTTTCCACAGTCAATATGAAATGTTGCATTCCTTAGAGAAAACAACAACTGCACAAAAGCAAGGGCTATTATATCTTTAAGCATATACTTTACTTTATAAATGTAAGCACATGCATATTCACCATCCTATGGGAAGGAAACAGAACATGTCACTAGGGAATTTTGCTTCATTTCAGCAGAAAAGTATAATATCGCTATGTATTCAAATTATTCATTATATAAAAAGTAGTCTCCAAAAAAGACCAGAAACATACACAGTTCTTAGAGTCAACATTTGAAGAAGTATTTCAATACATATTCTTTGATGAATAGTGCCAAAAGTTTCAGTTATGTGGCTCACATATAGTACAATTGGCAAATGGAGATTTTAGAAAAGCTGAATAAAACAATTCATACATTGTCTTAAATAATTTAGTAGTTGTGTATTTTACTTATTCATTCTATGTATTTGCCTGCCTAAACATGCACATAGACAATCTCAATCCCCCTTTTTAATATTTCACTTTGGTTTTTCTTTTCACTTACATGCCATAAATCTATATAGATATCTATCCTATCCCTAGGATGTCAGTCAAATGTCTGTTAAGTATTATAAAATAAGGAGAGTCATGTTTTTTGTTATTTACCCATATTGAACATGTAAATCTAATTGACAAAAGTAAATACAATATAAAACATACTTAATATCACTGATCATCAGGAAATGCAAATTAAAACCTCAATGAGGTATACCCTCATACCTGTTAGATGGCTATCATCAATTTAAAAAAAAAGAAAAAGTGTTGGTGAGGATGTGGAGAAAAAGGAACTTTAATGCACTGTTGGTAGGACTTTAAATTGGTGCATTCACTATGGAAAACAGTATGGAGGGTCCTCAAATCATTAAAAATCGAACTATCATAAAACCCAGCAATTCTACTTTTGGATATTTATCCTAAAAACATCCAAAACACTAATTTAAAAAAATATATGCACCCCTATATTTATTATAGCATTATTTGCAATAGTTGAGATATGGAAGCAAACTAAGTGTCCATTGATAGATGAATGAATATAGGAAATGTGGTATACGCACACAATGGAA
The DNA here is from genome assembly GCA_030015415.1 of Cynopterus sphinx. Taxonomy (NCBI): domain Eukaryota; kingdom Metazoa; phylum Chordata; class Mammalia; order Chiroptera; family Pteropodidae; genus Cynopterus; species Cynopterus sphinx. Next base: position 9,319,945 of record CM057387.1, read on the forward strand.
TATGAGCCACAAAAAAGAAATCTTTTACTTGTGGTAACATGGATGAACTCTAAAGATATTATGTTAAGTGAATTAAGTCACTAAGAGAAAGACAAATACCATATGATTTCACTGACATGTGGAATCTAAAACAAAATGAACAAACAAAAAAGAAAAACTCAAATAACCAGGTCAATTTAGTGTTTGCCAGATAGGAGGTTGGTCAGGGGAGTGAGTGAAAAGGTGAAAGCTTTTAAGAAGTACAAATTACTATTTATAAAAATAGTCACAAGGATATAAAGTAAAACATAAGGAACATTGTAATAGCTGTGTATGATGTGAGATGGGCACATGCATTATGATATCTATACTATTCACCTGAAACTAATATAACATGTATGTCAACTATAAATGAAAAAACTGAAAAGCAAATACAATGTAATGTGCAGTAATTCATTATAATATATGATTAATATATTGGTTGTAATTGTGATTTACTACAATTTTAACCACAAAAAAAGAATTATCCTTAGAAAGAAAGAAGAAAACAGATGTGTGATGCTTCAATATGTCCATCTTCTTTAGTAAGTGTATGAATGGAAAGAGACATAAATAATATTAACACTAGTAATAGTTGCTAAATCGTATTGATGATTTATTATACACCAAGTTTTGACAGTTAGTTGGTAATTCTAAAATTTAAAGATTTTGACCAAATAAATTAATCTTCATTTCATATGCTAAGACCTTTAAATGCATAATATAACATTTGACCCTTATAATGAGGTATTCACTATTATTTTTAAAAATAATTTTATGCAACATAAAAAACTGAAGCAGATTAGGCAACTTGTCTAAGGTCACACAACTTTTTACCAGGAGAGCTATGATTAAATTCAAATCTGACTTCAAACCTATGCTCTTCATACTCTCTGTTTTAGTTAATAATCATGGAGGTAAATTAAATAAGCCTCTTAAGTGTCTATAAACAAATCATAAAAAATGTAAACAGAAATCTTCAAAGTACAGACACACATATACACATATACATACACTCTATACTAAAAGTGAGACTAATTAGAAACAAAAGCACCACATATATATCACCAGGAACTATACATACTGAAGAGATCAAATAGCGAATATCATTATGTCTGATGTAAATAAATGAAGCAATAAATGATTATCATTAGTAGCCATAAATATCTGAAAGAACAAAACATGTATATTAGAAGTTAAAAATATGATTGTTGAAATTGAAATTAAGTGATTTTTAGCTAAGTAAACACTTTTGTAAAAAATAAATTACTATTGAATTCAGCACAAAGATTTGCAATGAGAAATACAGAACAATTTAGTTTCCAGTCAAAATGAAAAAATAAACAAAATACCTCTATAATTGGAAAGTTTTAAACATGTAAACACTTTGAGTCAAAGAAAAAATCTTAATCCATAGTAAAATATATAGTGTTTAACAGTAACAAAAGTTCTTCATATCAAAAATTTTGGACTGCAGTAAAACTGGTACTGAGGGAAATTTATATATTTATGTCCTTATATCATTAATGAAGGAGGCATAAACTAAAAGAAAACTAATTTTTCAATTTATGTTAGAATAAAGATCAACAGAAAAATCTGCATGGAAGGAACACAAAATATATGACAACAAAATTAATGAAAGAGAAGCAAGCATATAATAAGTAGATGAAAAACAAGACCTGAAATTAGTTCTTTAAAAAATATTGGAACAGGGCTAAAGAACAATAAACATGATTAAAAATAAAATTTGGGTCAGCATACAACCATTACAGATTTTAGAATGATAATAAGAGAATATTTGATCAACTTAAAGTCAAAACATATGACAATTTAGATGGCATGCATTATTTAATAGAAATATGACTTTCCAAAATTAAATGTAAAAAAAAAAATCAGACATACAGAGTTGTCTTGGAATTATTAAAAAAATGAGTCAGTGATTAAAAATCTTCCTGAGAAAAAAACAAATCCAGATGTTTTTACAGATGAACTCTACCAATATTTGAAGAAACAGATAATTCCAATTTTATCTAAACTCTGACAGAAGAAAAGTGTCACTTCATTCAATATATTCCAAAATTAGACAATGACAATACAAAAAATAAAATTATAATCTAATATCACTGATGACTACAGATGCAAAATCCTTATAAAAGTATTAGAAGTCAAATGGAACATTGTATAAACAAATAACATACCACAAAGAAGTTTAGTTTATCCCAAAAATGCAAGGGTGGTTGTAAGTGAGACATTTAATCAATAAAATTTACCATGTCAATGAATTAAAGGAGATAATAATAAAATCAGCTTAATAGGTATTGAATAAATATTCAAAAAACTTAATTAAAAATTTATGATTAAACCATCAGTAAACTAGGCAGAAAAGTTATTTCTTTTCAACTTAATAAAACGTATCTCTGCTATAATAAAAAATGTATATTTCTGTATGGATAGCTTGACACATCCTGCACATTAGTAAAACTTGAGGACTTTGTCATGCTAAATGAAATAAGTCAGTCACAAAAAGACAGATATTTTATGATTCTACCAAATGTGGTACCAAATTAGCAGGGACCAGAGAACAGAGCATTGGTTGACAGGAGCTATGGGGACAGTGGATGGAATTGTAGAACACCCAGCTGGTGTCAGAAACACAGTTTTGGAACAGGTATCTATGGAATATCTACAGTAAATATCTTATTAATGGTAAAATTTTGAAAATATTGCCTTATGAATCAGGACAAAATGCTGCTCACTTGGTCTATTAAATATGTGCTGAACTGAATAGTCAGAAGGAAAGAAGAAAATAAATATGCATAAGGATTATAAAGAAACAACAGACATATCCCATAAATACAAATATATAGACAGAAAGTCCAAAATAAAATATTAATTATTATGATTAGAGTTTGGCAAAACAGCCAAGAATATACAAGAATCAATTGCACTGCTTTTGAAAACAGAAATATCAATATTTATTTAACATATAAAATATTGACTATCTACAAAATAAAATGGAAAGACATACATTCATGTTCAGAATTAGAAGACTCAATATTACAGAGATGCCAACATTCCATAATTGTTTTATAGATTCTGTACAATTCAGTTAAAAATATCACGAGACTCTCTTTTTAAAGGAATTGAGAATCTGTTTCTAAACTCTTCCTGTAAGGCGGAATAGGCAGAATTCTAAAGGTGTCTCCCCAGTTTTTCCTGCTCTAATTCCTGTGACTAAATTATGATATCACACCTGTGATTACGTTACATGGAAAAAAAGTGTTTTGTAGATGTAATTAAGGTTATTAATCAGTTGCCTTCAAGTCAATCTAAAAGGTGATTATAATCTAAGTACAGTACCATCTTATAAGCACAAATTTTTATTTTTTTCCTTCTGGCGCGTGTGTGTGTGTGTGTGTGCTGGTAGCACAAGAAGAAAGCAGAGATTTAAAGCCTGAGGTGTCCTGACAGACTGTTGCTGATTTGAAATTGGGAGAGGTTCACTTGGAAAGGATCTGCGCAGCCACTGTGAGCTAAAAGCAACCACCAGGCCACAACTGGCAAAGAAATAGGAATCTTACTAATATAACCACAAGGAAAGAATTCTAGTATCAATGAGCATAAGCGTGGTAATAGATGCCCCCAGAGTCTACAGCCGAGAAGTCAGTGTGGCTGATCCCTACATTTTAGCCTTAAGAGGAGAACCATCAAGCCATTCTGGACATCTGACCTATAGAACTGTGAGCTAATGAACACGTGCTGTTTTCAACCAATAAGTTTATACAGAATAAAGAAAATCTAATTCAGAAGTGCAATGGCTCAAACCCTGTAAAAACACTTCTGAATAAAAAGAAGAAAATGGGATTGGAATAGTCCTACCAGAAATAAAGATAATTATAGAACTATAATAGTAAGAGAATGTGATCATGTGACTAATGGAACTAAGGAGAATTCATAGAAACTGACTCCTTGATATTTTGAATTTGCTTTTTTATTTCAGGTGGTATAATATAACACTAGGGAAAGGAGAATTAATTCAATAAGTAGCATAGGAACTATTGTTTGTTTACTCGTACTGGAAAAATAATCTAGACTTTTTACACAGAGAAATCAACCCTAGCTAAATAAAACTTCTAAATGTTAAAAGTCAAAACTGTAAAGTTTTGCAAAGAAAATGTATAAGAATATCTTTATGACCTCAGAGAAGAAAAAAAGTTCTCAAACAAAAACTGCAAAACACCATAAAAAATATATAAAGCACCCATGTTAAAACAACAACAGCACAGCAAAACAGCTACAGAAACAAAACCTTATATTCCTCAAAACATCCCTTAAAGAAACAAAATAAAGCTACAGATGTTAGAATATATTTGCAAAAGTCTAACTGAAAAACTATTGCTATTCTCAAAAATAATATAGAAAATTAGTAAGAAAACACTAGCAAGGCAATATATTTTAAAAAGGTAAATGATGAGCAGATATTTTAACTAAGAGAAAAAATAAACGTCAAAAATATATTCCTCCACTGTCATGAAAGATATGCAGATCAAGATGAAAATGATGTTCTTATTGCTTTTACGCTTTAAAAAGTTTGCTATGCTTGGAAGTCCAGAGATCACAAAATATAATTACCTAAACTGTCATGCCATTATTATAAGATTTTGGCTTTACATATATGAATATTTTGCCAACTCCATTGGCAAAAATATCAAGAAATACAACAATGTTAAGTACTGGTCAAGTTGTGTGTTAACATGAACTCATATATACACAACAAATGAGAATAAAAATTGATACCATCACTTTGAAAAATAACTAGACATTATTCTGAAAATTTAAAGATACTTATACTGTAAGACTCAGAAATTCCATCATTAAAATATGTCAATGCACTTCTGCAGAGATGCAGAGATCTCTCTGTACAATTTATTTTGCTATATCACTTCCTTCTTTTCCTTCACTTGAAGCAAAAGAGCCTTGTCTCTGCCTCTGCTCATGTTGTTCCTTATTCCTTTTTTGCTCTTATTCTTTTTTTTCCCCACTTTCTATGACCAACTCCTAGTACACATTAAAAGCAACTAAGTTCCCAAAAGAAGTACTCACTCTTTCAAAAAATATTTACTGACTAGCCACTAACGTGCTAAATATTCAAAGCACAATGTGGACTAAGTTAGCATTTCTCCTACCCTTGTGCTTTTTGCTTTCCAAAAAGCAAGTAGGTGGTTGATGTGGAGACAGAGAATAAACAAGCAAATCAAGTAAATTCGGATTGTTCTGAGGGAGAAAAGTAATCAGTATTATCTGATCTGATAAAAAACAATTGAAGTAGAAATCTGTATTAGATACAATGTATCCTGAGACAGGCCTGTTTAGTGTATCCTTCCTTAATATACTGAATTTCACATGTGTGTAAATATATGTGTGTATGTATGTGTGTATATGTGTGTGAGTGTGTGTGTGTGTATATGCATATATCTATCTATATATATATCTATATATCTACATCTATCATCCATCTATCTATCTATCTATCTATCTATCTATCTATCTATCTATCTAATCTCCCCTGACCAACACAGGTTAGAATAGCCTGATTCCAATTAAATGCAGATTTTTAAAAAATAAATATTGTAAATGTATTTTCTCTTCCTTATGATTTTCTTAACATTTTCTTTTCTCTAGTTTACTTTATTGTAAGAATATAATGATAACACATAACAGAAAATACGTGTTGACTGCTTCTATAATTGGTCAGCCTTCCCAAAGTAGGCTATTAGTAGTTAAGTTTTGGGGGAGTCAAAAGTTGTATACAGATTTTTTCTTGATGGGTGGTCAGGGCTCTTAATCCCTGCATTGTTTAAGAGTCATTACACACACACACACACACACTTCTTTCCTATTCAAGACTCCAAGGTTCCTTCCATACATCACAGCCTATGTTTGATTCATCGTTTTAACAGCTTCACTCCGCAGCCCAGTACTTCACCAACTACTCAAAGGGCATGGATAAATGCTACCAGCTGAACAATCTCGTTCAGATCCAGTCACTAAGTAACTTCTCTTGCATTGCTAAGGTTATGGCAATTCATGCTGAGCTCAGGTGGAGCTCTTCTGCCTTTTCCACTACTCTCTTCCCTTCACAAAAGCCTCATCGCCCCCTTCTCCTCCTGTTAACTGATTTGGAGGATGTGGCTATTTTTCATGAGAAATTTCTGTGACACCTACACAGACTTTGAGAATCCAAAGACAGATTGTAATTTAAAGTCAAGGACCAGCAACTTCTGGTCAGCGAACCTATATAGAGGAAACGTTTTATATTGTTTATGCTACTTTATTGAATTTCAAAATGCTTATGGTAAAAATCATTGATATTTTTCTTTATAATGACAATTTTTGCTTCTAAGTAATTATGTGAATCTGTAATCATTAAAACAGAAAGTATTATTACATTTTTAAACTAGTACTGTGTTTTCTATAATTGTTGAGCTCCTGTTCCATAAAAATAAAACTGCTTTTTAGAAAGTTGATACTGATTTACACACACACACACACACACACACACACACGTTGTCTATGTTACTTTCAAAACACACAGGGAGGATTTTCAGATTTTCATCTTTTAAAAATTTTTGTTGTGTTGGAACCAAAGAGAGAGAGAGAGGGAAAGAAAGAGAGAGAAAGAGAGAGAGAAACAGAAAAAGAGCTCCTTTTTAAAAAAAACAACTTTCCCTTATGACTGCAGCTGAACTATTTTCTTATGCTCATTACTTTTGTGGTTCTAATACTTTGAAATCTCTTTAACACTGTTGACCATTAAAACGTTTTTCATGTTTTTGAAATCTTTAACTTTCTTATTTTGGAAAAGATTTCCCCAGTTTTTTTATCAATTAAGTTTGCTAATAATGACTTTTTGATGTGTAAACGTTTGTAAATTTTAATTCGAGTATAGTTTATCTTTCCCTTTGTGATTGTCTCTGTTACCTTCATACTTGAAAAGTTTATTCATGCTTAGAAGTCTACAGATCACAACAAGTAATTATCTAAATTGTCATTTCATTATTATAATATTTTAGCTTTACATTTACCCTACATTGACTTTCCATCAGTCTCTGACTTTAACTGTGTTTCCCTCTTAAATTTATTTTGGCATATGATGTGAAATAAGGATCTAAATTACTGTTCTCTTCTAAAGTCAGACAATATGTTCAACCTCATTTATTATGTAATCATTATTTTACAAATGGTTTGTGATATTTTCTTAATTTCACACATGCTAAATTCATACACACGTGCCCACAATATAGACAACTCCGATTTTCTAATCATTCTTACATATTTGTCTGGATGTTCTTGTGTATACTTCTGTTTAATGCATCCACTGTGTCTTTATCACATGTCAATATTTATAATATCCTTTAATATATTTAAAAGCATTTTACAATACATACAAAGCAAGTTTAGAGCCACCTAAATCATGTTTCTCTTTTATGCCATGCTGGTTATTTTTTAATGGGTGATTTTAAAGAGAGCTGGGATTTTAGATAATTTCACCGTTTTTTTTTTTTTCAGTTCTCTCAACTAAGTCACATATTCATTTATCATCACTAGGGATTATAAGTAATTATTTTCTAAAATTCCTTTGTCAAAGTTTTAAATAATAACTGTTAAGTCCTTATAACATATAGCCCTAAAAACAATTGTTCAGCAGGCAAAGAATCACTAAATTAAACTTATATCGGTTAAATTTATAAGTTTAACTCTAGTTTATAAAACAACCTAATGTTTTACTTAAGATCTAAAGTATGCCCCTAAATAAGTTACTCAGAGCCTATGGTAACTCTAGTAGTACCTTGGCATTCATGCCCAGAATGTTTTAAAAATCACTACCATGCCACTCTCCAATATTTTCCACTATAATGATCGTCTATAGTGCTAAAGGATGACTGAACAGAACTGAATGCCTGTTAAATGCACTGTTTCACATTTAGACTATTCCTTAGAAGAAGAGAGAATCAAGGGGGAAAAGGGTTGGTGGGAAATGGAACTAAGGGAGCTGAGGAAGATAAGAAAATGACAGGCATGCAGCAGTGAATTATAGAGGTGGGCTTTTGAAAGGAACTGATGAGATGTCATCTCCAATAGGATGTGTGTCTTTCACAACTTCAGACATCCATGCCCATCCTGGGAGGGGAAGAGAATTAGAAAATGGAGCATAGTACCTTGTTTATGGGAGATGTTTTATTCTAACAAGGAGTGCTTCATTTAAATATAATGCTGTTTGCTTTGTGCAACACTGAAACTGAAACATTTGTAAAGGTTTCTTTGTACTGTTTCTAATCTATAATTTAACAGATTTGTTCCACCAGAACAAACATTTGCTGAATGTCATGGAAATGGTTTTGAAAAGTATAATGTCAGCAAGATCGCCCGTGAGCATGACAGTGGAACAAGGCAGCACCTGTATGCTCAAATACACAGGCCCACCCACAAAATGGGCCATGTTTCAGAGACAGTGTCATGGCCATGATTATATTCTTCAAACACTTTATTTTTCTTTTTCTATTCTTAAGACATGCCCTCAAATTCTTCCTCAGGGTCTGCACAAACAAAGGGCTTTAATCGCACAAGTCAACATGCCCATTTGTCCAAAATCGTTGCCTATGATCCATCCTTAGAATAACTTACACTCCTGACCTTTCTTATCAGCAAGACGAACGATAAAGGCAAAGGCTGGTGGTTTACAACTTTGTAGAAGTTGCCATCTCTTCCGAGTAGTTAAAATAAATAATTCCTTTAGTGTTATTCATTGCCTCCTGCAAGAGATATTTGTATATGCATAGCAATGAGATGTAGTGCATCTCCTTACCTTTGATGTTTGGTCTTGTATTGGGGCTGCTCTCTGACAGGCTTTCAAAAGCCCCCTACTATGAATGTCGAGTTAAGTACCCTTATGAATATGCATGAATATAAACCTCATCTCCTCATTTTAGTGGCTACTCACTGTGCTGGGTTGCCCTGGAAGCCATTCCAAATGGGTCTGATTTTGCGTTTGAGATTCTTAATAGTGGTAATTATCTGTTGCAGTCATGCAGTAGCAAATATGATGCGTGTTAGAGATACTTTAAAAAATAATAATAAAAACGACTAAAGATGCTAATTCTCACATTTTAGTTCCTACAGGGCAATTAGCCCCTAGTAATGATGTTTATATTTATATGCAAATGTTTCAGGAAAAATGAATCTTAACGGAGACTTCGTATCAATACTATTGGGAGATGAGAACATTCCATCTGTCTGTGGAAAATGCCTGCCATTAGCTCTACATGTAGCCTATTTCTGTAATAGAAACTATTTAATCTTAAGTAATTCATTCTTCATCTTGTGTTATTCTCCCTTCCTTCTGTTCTTTTATTAAGACTCTTAACTAATGTACAGTATGTGAGGCTCTTCAGGGCCTACACATGGGTGACTTGCCACATTTTCTACTGATCATCATCTGTTCTTTGAATTATTACCTAATATGCTCACCATTCCTCATTTTAGGATAATAGCTGAGTAACGAAAGCAGGCTTCTCAGGGGGCACTTACTCATTACTATCCTCTATTTTAGGGATTAGCACAATGAGCAAAGACAGAAATATAATAAAGCAACACAATTTCAAGATACAGCTCTAGCTTTTGACTTGCTTCTGGACTGTACATGTGGAAGCAAAGCTTACTTACAGACGATTCAGGATTCTCTGTTCAATCAGAGTTAGAAAACAGGCTCAGCTACAGCCAACCAATTCAAATGCTCTTTTGACTTCAAGACAGTCTCTTAACAGAAAGGGTCCTTTAATGACAAATCATTTTTTTTCTAAATTCTTTTTGTTTTCACAAGACATGTAAAACTATCATTTGGCAAATCGGTTACTTATACACTGTCACTGAATATATAGATTAGCTTACATGTGTTCATTTGCAGATGAATAAAGCATATATCCATTACCGTAGGGATTTGTTTCCAGACCCCAGTAGATGCCTGAGACCACAGATAGTACAAAACCCTATGCATACTATTTTTTTATGCATATACATATCCATGGCAAACTTTAATTTATAAATTAGGCACAGTAAAAAAAATCAATAACAGTAACCTATAATAAAATAGAGTACTTAGAATAAATCTACTGTTCTAGAATAAAAGTTAAGTGTATGGCTTTGGGGCCATTATTAAATAAAATAAAGGTTGCTTAAACACGAGCACTGTGATACTGTGACAGTTGATCTAATAAACGAGATGGCTACTAAGTGACTAAGAGGTGACTAACATTTACAGGATAAATGCCCCAGATGGTGGGATGATTCATGTCCCGGGTGAGACAGAGCAAAAAGGTATGAGAGTTCATAGTGCTACTCGAAACAACATGCAATTTCAAACTTAGAAACTGTTTATATCTGGAATTTTCCATTTAATACTTGTGGACCATGAATAACTGAAACCACAGAAAGCAAAAGTGTAGGTAAGTGGGGGGACCACCGTATTTCTTTTAGGAGTTGTTATTCATCACATGTTTTAAAGACCAGCAAAAAAATAGTTTCATTTTAGCTATATTCTAAATTACATCCAATGAAATTGTTAACTGAATACAGAACTCTAGTGGACTGCCCAATATTGTGAAAGTGCTTATGATTTCAAATTTTGTTTAGGGTAATGAGAGAAAAAAGAAAACAAAATCAAAGAGCAGTTCAGTAAGAAAACTGTGTCATGTTTATACCACCTCTATAGTAGAAATTGCTTTAAGAATAGTAACATGTAAAAAGCAAGGGTAGAATCTGGAGCACTTAACCAGATGCAGATATTTTGTAACTACCCGCAACTTTCCATATTAATAGATGCTCCCACTTGACATCTGTGTATACATTTTCCCCCTTTAACCTAGAACAAACAAGTAAGAAAGGCACTCCAGAATTTCTAAATGAGAGCCAAACTGACAAAAATAACAACATATTTCAAAACACAGATGCTCATTGTCACTCAGAGTCAAAATTTGGAAGGAAGGAGTCTGGGTAAGGGAGAAATTCAGCATCCTGCCAGTGGAAAAATTTCATTAGAATCTCTTGAGATTTATCTGTCACTCTGACAGGATAATTTGATTTTAAATTCCATCACTGCTAGCCCTAATTTTTTAAATTAAATCGAAAAAAAAAGTGACTTCTTTTTCTCTCATATAATGAATAATAGGATAATATAAATCAAAATCGAGGGTATCATTAATCAGAAATTACAGGAAAAAGGTCTGAACAACTTCAGGGCTTGAGGGAAGAGGAAGAGTTCCCCTCCCTTTTTCTCACCCACCCATCATGGAATCAGAGTGAAGATCAGTTAAGAGATCCCTTATGAAGTTGAATTTAGAGCATCAAAAGTTTTCTTATCAGTGCAGAATGTTAACACTTTCTCAAAATGTCTGGTCTCTTTCAAAACAGCAGCACTTATTCAACCCCACACGGAGCCCATTTCATGCATTACTACTATCATAATTCATTCCTGAATAAGAGATTTTCAGACAGTAGACAAAACACAGGGAAATGTCACAAACATGCCCTTACTTTTAGGTGTAATAGCACCTAAAATCATATACATCTCACAAAAAAATCTAGTCTCTTCTCTTCCCCTCTCTCAGTAAAAAGACAAACAATGAAACGGCAGTGATGGATGAAAGCAATGTCACTTTCGGAAGATCTACTAGAAAAGCATCACTTGCTTTTTCTATTGTATCTCTGTATAGCAGCTCAGAATCTAGGCATTCTCAGTCCCATTGTGATAATCAAACAACTCATTAAAAAGGACAGAATTGCATCCTGACCAAAAGGAGCAGAGTGCCACGTCTTGAGAATCGCTTTTTACATTTCCAGGTGACACACTTCATACACTTTCCAAATATTAAAATTTCTAAAGAATGAGAACTTAATGTCAACCTGCTTGTTAGGGAATCGGGTTCATGAAAGGTGAGCAGCAGAATTTTTTAATATGGAGTCGAGAAGTCAGAGGCTCCTCTCTCTTAGCCTCTTCATTTAGCAGAACCAACTCTGATTGGCTCACCTTCCAACAGAGTTCTCTCTTGTAACATTTACTTTCTCTTTAGGGAGCTAAGTTTCTCATGCCTGGTACCTGTCACTCTTGAAGTCCTGCTTCCAAGTTTCTCCCTGCCACATTCCTTCTTCTAGGTAAATGAATGAAGAGACAAACTATATTCCATTACTTATTAAAATATCACTGTGGCTTCCTAGGAAAAAGGCCAACTACAAAACAGCCTCTCCCTTAATTGAAAGCTAGAACCAAAATGCTTCATACAATTTAATATTTGTAACTTTAGGACACCCTGACTCTAATATTTGGAACATTAAGATATTGAAATTTTTAGTATATTTTTATTTATCAAAAAGTGGTCATACTTTGTATTTGGTAACCTAGGCAAATCCTAAAGCCTTTTGACAAAGCTTTTCAATATTTAAAAGGTATATACTTATACTTCATATATATACCTTACATGTATACATATGCTTATACGTGTGTTGGTATGTGTGTTTGTCTAATGTGTAACATCCCAATAGACACCAAATTATGAATCAAGAAAATGTGAGTGAGAAATGTGAATTAACTTTACTCCTGCTTATCAAAACCAGCAAGCATTATTTTAGAGAGTGGCTTTGTATATCATCTAGGCTCTGGAACTCTAAGGCAGGCACTTACCTTACAAATTTATTGCAATTCCTCACAAGCCGGATTCCTCACCAGCAGTGTAGCTTTAGTAACAACTTCTCACCTGTCACAAAGTTAAAATTGGAATAGTTTTAATATAAAATAGTGTTTTCAAGTTTTATATCCATTTAACCAATAAACTTAAAACTGTAAGTACCTGCACATAGGATTTAGGGTGTTAAAATATAACATTGTATTACATTTTTACTGTCATATGTAATAAAACACAAATAATGGAAAAGGAATATGAAAAAGTTATATTAAGATAAATACTCTTAAAATGCCTTTATCAGAGATGCTCTTGTTTTCAAGAAAGAACTACACAGAGATTTCACCTTCACCCTGAACAGAGCTGTGACAAGGCAGTCAAGGTCCACCGAATCCAATTAGAACAGTTTTCTGGGAAAAGAATTACGATTCCTGACAATATTAGGGCAAATTATTGTGAGCTGTTTTAACTTTAAAAAGGGCAGTAGTAGCTGCAGTCATCTTTAGTCTGTGGCTTAAAACTCTGTCATCAAGCCATGACAGGCACAACTTATTTGTCAGGCTCTACTGGAACCGCCCTACATGTCTATAGATAGTTTTTATTCTGCTGCATAAAATCAGGAGAATGTTTGGGGGTTAGAAAAACTCAGAACAATGGGCAGAGGACTCACTGATGTCTGTTATAACTTAAGAAGAGGTGATGTTCTCTGAATCTTATGAAAAAGAACTTACAAGATCCACCAATTTAGAGACCTGAGAGTTTCGTACTTCTTTCTCGCTCCAACAAGTCTTCAGTAAACCCTGACACATCCACCTCCTAAGTGTCTCCCTGTTTGTGCCTTCTATTACACATTTTTGGCCATCACCTTCACATTCCAACATTGAACTCTAGCAAAATCCTACTTAGCCATCACCCTTACTTTGGCCTCTCTCCAGTCTGCACTGTACTCTGTCAGAAGCACCTTCCTAAAATGCAAATATACACATGACAAACTTTGACTTATTTTACATCAATAGTTCTTCTTTCTGAGATCCTCAAGAAAACAATGTAATATTCTTTATGACCTGGCTTTTGCCTGTTCTGCAGACTCATCTTCTGAGTATCTGCTACCCTTTCCCACTTTATTTAGAGCTCCAGCAATGCCGAACTCCATATAATCTAGCTGCCTTTTAGACTAAAAGTTGCCTTTTAATCCACCTAGAAAAATTCATTTAAATACTTTAAGTTCTTTAAAGATAAATAAATAAATAAATAAATAAATAAATAAATAATATTCTTCAATTTCTTTAAGTTCTGCTTTGAGATATTATCTTCTCAGAGGACTTACTTGTTTTACCTCCTAAAAGAATCAATCATTCTCTCCTCTTAAGATGTCTCTCCATCTGCCAGTGTATTTATCTATTTACATGTATCTCATCCCTCCTTGAATGTGAATATTTGGGTCTAAGTCTCGTTTATCATTCGTCTTCGATTCTGAAGTGCTTAGCACTGTGCCTGATCTATAGAGAAAATACATCTTAGACTGAATATACAGACTTTTTAACTTTTTTTTCATATATTTTTGAGACAAAGTTATCTCAGGTCAATACTGAACATCCTCAATGTTTAAAAATATTTGAACTTAAATTCAAATTTTGAGAAATAATCAGCTGATGAAGCCCTAGTATTTTCATTTTATAATTGTATACACTACGTCTCCAAGTGACTATCTAACCTCCTTTCATCATACTACAGACCCACAGATTGCTCACGATAATCTCTAAAGGGAGTTCTGGGTCCTTTAAAATATTTTTAAACAAGAGTTATTACAGTATAGTTCTCAGTTTTACCTAAATTCCTGATAGTCAACAAAGAATTTATTTGTCAAGAATGCACATGACCTAAAAGATCATGATTAACTGCCCTGGATAATACTTTTAACAGTTCATGTAGCATTAAAAAGTGGAGGGAGAAAGAAAGGGGGAAGGGGAGGGGAAGGGGAGCAGGAGAGGGATTGCTTTATTGCTGAAAGTCCAAAGGCCATCCAATTGTACATAGGCAGGTTCAATATATAAAATTTTTTTGTCCTTGGATTTAAACTCAGTAGGTACTACTAGACAGATATTTGTTCCCATCAGGTTAATATTTTCACAGCTAATATTTGGTAAATAAAATCAATGGAACATCTGTCCTGGGTTTTGTTTGTTAATGTTCAAGAGAGTCGAATAGAGTGAATCACATAATTATACCAATCCCTTCACTTGTTATCACATGCTGGACATGAAGCCCTAATATCAATATAAATTGCATTTGATCAATATGCAGGAGGAATGCAAAGGCACTCTCAGGTTTTTCTAATGCTCTTTTCTACCTTTCAAAATTGAGTGGCTTTGTATAATCCTCCTAAAACTTCACACCTCACACCCCTTCAAAGCCGGATGCTCACACATGGTAGCATTAGAGGAAGGCTTATTAAAGACCCCCATCGGAACTGTGGCCTATTCATTTTCTGTGTAAACCATGGGGTTCCTGTGCAGACAGTGATGTGCCAACACGAACCCAAACAGCTGCTGTACTAAAGCTGCTCTGAGTGCAGGTGGGGAAACAGCTTGTGATATTAACAAGACTAGATCCTTCTTGTGGCTTTCTATAGCCTTTATTTAAAATACAGAAAAATGCTTTCAAAGACTTATTTATAACTGTATCAAGCACAGATTGCACCAACATTATGCTGCAATAAGCACATGTGTTATTCATGCTGATATTAAGTAATTTTTTCTTTTTTGAATAGCCAAAAAGAGAAAAAAAAATGTTTCCTGAGGATGATTTCAGATAGGAGCTACTAAAACCATATCAGTGTAGCTAACTTGGGTGAAAATAGCTTTTTGAAAATTAAAAAAAAATCATAAAAACAAACAAATGAAAAGATTTGGTGTAAACAGAAAAATTGAGACATAAGAAACAATTTTTTTAAACAAAGGTTTTTATAGATATCACAGCTGTTACATGTATTTTTTTCTCATTTCTATAAAGATTATAATTAAATTAGATTCAAATGATCTACATCACAATGAGCTTGTATTTTACTTTTTTTCTTTTTAATTCCTTTAAGCTTTAGGAGAGTTCTTAACTGTGAAAAATTATTGTTTTCCCCACAGTGTTAGTAACCTCTTGTGTTTCACAGCCTCTGTTAAGTTTTATGGCCAACATACAATGCTGTTGTTTTTCAGAAATGTATATTTCTTTGGGATGCCACAAATATCTATTAGTTGTCGATAAGAATGAAAAGTGGCAATAATAATGATTAGGGCCAAAGAATGCAGGCTCAGCCACCTAATAGCTGTGCAGTCTTCAGAAGTTCACTTAAAGTTTTGATGTCAGTTTACTCATCTTCAACATGAGGCTCAAAATATGACCTATCATATAAAGTTGCTGAGAAATAAAGGAGATATTACAAGCAAGGCACTTAAAAATGATTAGCCACATAATAAGCAGTCAGGAAAGAAAAACAAGTTATTTTTATGGTAATTCATATGAGGTGGAGTTATTGGGAATAACATTGACTAAAAAATTATACAAAAAATAATTCTTTGCACATAGAGTACTGAAAATATTTAATAATTGAAGAGGAGAGAGGGCATCTCATGTCTAGAGAAAATAACCAAGTGAAGGTGTGAAACTATGAATGAGGAAAAGATGTGTTTTACAAAGTGATAGAGTCATTGGAGATACATTTGAAAGGAAAAAATGAATTTGTAGGAAGTCTTCATACTAGGTTGGTAAACAGATATCAAAGAGGGACATAAATGAATAGAGCAAAGGGCAAAATTCAAATGATTTTCTAACTAATATTTTATACTCAACTATTTTCACCCTACAATAAAACTTGAATAACTTTTACTGAAGTCATCACTTCAGTTGACATTTCGATAATATTCACTCCTGGCTTAAAACCAGGAGTTGTTCAGTACTCTATTCCACATATTCACGTTGCCTTAATTCTGTTAAATTTCCGTAATATATCCTTTTTTCTACAATTTGTTCTTTATTCTCTTCTTTTAAACAAATGCATTTTTGTATTTGGTCATTCTAAAATCTCAAATGTCTATCTTAGCCTAAAATGTGTGTATGTGTGTGTATACATACATACATACATACATACACACACACACACACACATACACTCTTTCTTGGGTTTAATTTATCAAGGGAACTATGGTTTACTGTTGGTATTTCTTGGTTTTTGAGTTTTAGGCAGTAATGAAAGGTTAAAAATAATGGCTGATTCATCTGTAAGTAGCAATGAAGATAACAAGTAACATCAAACCTGAAATTAAAACAAAGTATGATATATATATATACATACATACATATATAGTTGTTATTTTACTATTCTTAATGGCATTGCTTTTTTAAAAAATAATCTTTAGGGGAAAAATTTTAATAAATCTATTAGTCAAAATAATGGTTGAATATTTTTAAAATGAACAGTTAAGCCAACCAAAATCACATCTTTAAAGAAAGCTCATCTTATTATTGTTAAA
Organism: Cynopterus sphinx; assembly: GCA_030015415.1. Taxonomy (NCBI): domain Eukaryota; kingdom Metazoa; phylum Chordata; class Mammalia; order Chiroptera; family Pteropodidae; genus Cynopterus; species Cynopterus sphinx. Next base: position 9,337,217 of record CM057387.1, read on the forward strand.
TATTAATTTATTCTATTCTTCTTATACAATGGAGTAATAATTGTTTCAATACTTGAACCAAATATTCTCAAGATGAAATATTATTTTAAAATTACGGTGGAATTATATTAAATTAAAAATTAAATGATAGTAATTGTCAGAATAATAACTTGATATTATTGATTGGAAATTTTAAAAATTTGAAATAAAAATATTTAGATTAAATTACTAATACTTTGTATTTTTCTTGGTTACATTTGTTTTGTCAAATTATTTCACTATCAAAATTAATTGCAAGTATTAGGTCCTAAAATGAAGCTATTTTAGACACCATATGGTGTTATGTCACTTATGCAAAATCATATACTTTATGGTATGAGACCTGATGCCTATTAGTAGATTAGTTAAACTAAATGGAGATAATTCCACTTTTTCTAGGCACAAAATATTGGGAAGTGAAAAGCTTGCCTAGAGAATAAATATAATATCCTTTGAATAACAACAACGACAACAACAAAAACCTTATAAAGTAGGCTTTAGGGATTCAAATTTCATTACAAACAATGCAGTCAGGAGACAAAGAAACTGGGTTTGTTCTTTATTAGTTATTTTCCACTAAGAGGAGTAAAGTACTTGTTTGCTCATTTTTCCTTCTTAAATATTTAAATAATTGCACTTAACATGTTTAATAAAAATATGCTTAACTTAGAAAATTAAACAAAAGCAGACTGAACTATCAAATTAATAAACATTTAAAAGATTTACTAAGGTTTTAGTTACTTATAAATGAACACTAACTTCTGGAAAGATACCCAAGAAAAGTTGTAGTAGTTGGATTAGAGTTCATTAGCCAGTATTTTATATTTTTTTCTCTATCACATGAATGTACACCATACACATTATTATCAATAACATAATTAGTTTACTATGTGGCACAGCATAAGTGAAGAGAGAAATCCAAAATTTTAAAGATAGCTACTATCATAGCTATTTGTACAGAGTAGAGGAAACGGACACTTTTATACAGTGTCAATGAAGTCCAAATCGATATAGCCTTTGAAACACACATACATTAAGAAATAGCCTTCTAAGTCTTTGAATTTCACCACGGGAAATATTGAAATGTATAGACATAAATAAGAATGTGCAAGCATGTTTACAGCAGTACTGCTTAAAATAACCGATAATTAATAAAATAAAATAACCAATAATTTAGAAAATGTTCAAATGTCAATCAAAGGAAATGAGTTAAAAATTTCCCCATATACTACCTGTTGAGAGAATCACTTCATAAGCTATATGTCCAATCACTATATTGCACACCTGAAACTAATATAATGTATATCAACAGCAGTTGAAAAATAATTAAAAAAAAATTTTTCCCATGTAATGGAATGCCACATAGCCAGGTAAATAATTGCATGTTTGAGATGTATTATTAAGAAAAAAATAAAGTTATGAAAAAGCATAATTAATGATTAATCAATAATTCTTTAAGCATATGCATATTTGTTATAAATATCAGAAAATTCTACAACAAATTAAATTGTCATCACTTTATCTTTCAAGGATGAGATTATATAGGACTTTATTTTCAATATGTTTCATATTGCTGACTCATTTCTAATGAGGATAAAAACAAAAAGAAATAAAGCCTTCTCAAAATAATTTTAATATATTTATTTGTAATTAATATCCACGATTTAGCTTCATTCATTCCAGACTATCCATAGAGTACCTGAGGAAAATGATTAATCTCTCTTTACAGAAATCAGTTTGCTTTTTTTTCAAAGGAGGAGGAGGAAAACACATAAGTGTTTAACGTTTTGCTTGTGGGTTTAGGCCTAAAAATGATAAAGAGGGAAGAAGAGGGAAAGTAATGAAAAATTGTCTAGGAGGGTGTTACACTCAATTTTTTAGAAAAGGGAGAAGAGATAATTAATGATAAAATAACAAACAGGGCCTCCCCCCCCATCATCAGTAGTTTGCTTTTCCCCTTTCAGCATGTTAGTAACCTAATATAAAATGTAAGAATTACATTACATATCAAATTAATTCAGAACATGACGGGAAGGGCAGATAAGTGGCTGTTTAGAAATGAATAGAGTTCATGAATAGAGTTCATGAAGTATTTAATAAGTATTGATCCTGATTTCACCAGGGGGTAAACTGCTCTCTGCTACTTAGTTAAGTACTTTTGAAAGCTGTATCAACTGTGAGGTCAGTGGTTCAATACCCAGTCATGAGCTATTGGCTCAAAAGATCTCTTGAAATCAAGTCAGAAATTGTCTCCAATCCCTGCCCCTCCCCCATTGGCTACTGAATCTATTTGAGAATTTAAAAAATTACATATTTGAATTTAGGGCATGGGGTTGGAGTTATCATTGGCAGTTTCTGTATAATGGTATAGAAATGAGCCTATAATTTGCTGTTGCCTTCAATAGGCAAAAAAGGAAGATATTTCCTGCAGATATTTAAAAACCCTCAGAAAGCTACTTTGCGAAACTTGATTCCATCCTGGTTTTTTTTTCTCTCACTCTTGCTAGATTTCTTTTTCACTCTCTTTATTTTTAGTTTTTACTACAATATCATAGAGTCTCAGAATAACTATGAGAAAGATCTCAGGCACAACACTACTACTTCTGCTAAATTTTTAAACCGTGTACTTATATGTCAATCTCTTTGGACTTCACTTTTTTTATCTGTGATTTGAGGCTTATCAGACCCAAAAACTGAATGAACAGAACGTGATGATTTAAATCCTATGCTTCACAAATGATCTATAAAAGAATTAGCTAATGTATTAACAACTTTGTAGTCTAACTTTTTTCCTGTTCTTCATTATGGGCTTCCAGATTGGCACATCTAATTAGAAACCTGAAAACCATTTTGAAATTGAAGAGAGTGGCAAAGTCTTGGGAAGATTTTTTGTTTGTTTGTTGTTTTTTCATTTTAAGTGAACCTCATGCTATGGTCAATGACATTACTGCTTGGAAGCAATCTTTAGTCTTTAAAAGGCCTTGTCTTAACATCATCAATACACTTCCCAGATGATCAGAATAGTTGCACTTACCCAATGCTTTCACATAGTTTAGAGATATAGAAGATATTTTCCAAAAACCTGATATTAAGCCAACTGAATCTCACAGATTTTTTTTTTTTTTGAAGTAAAGCCTGTGCTAACGTGGGAGAGTATAAATACAATGATAAGATGAGCAATTTTACTACCACTTCTTCGACTGATAGAGTTCAAATTTGGGTTAATTTGCCTAATGCCTCAAACACATACTGGTCACAGTTATAATCACCATCTCATTTTACACGTGATCGAGATGAGAGATAGCAATAACCTGGCATTTTCAAGGAGCAGACCTAGGAAAGGAGGTCCTAGTCCTCAATCTCTTCCTAGGGCTTTCTGTCCTGAAATGACTACTGAGCACAGCATGATTTCACTTATTTTCAAGTTTACTATGAAGCTAATAAGAGGTGAACACAGTTTAAATATATGTATGCCTTACTGTTAAAGTAATGATATCTACCATGTTGCACCACTTTGTTCTTTCATTTTGGCTGTGACTTCCTTCAAAAACGATTCTCTATGTATGGCTCATTAGTTCAAACAGCATAGTGCTCAGAAGAAAACATTTATTTCACATGTGAATGCTGTTTATTTGTATATTAAACGTTTCCTTAATGATTCACATACGAAGTTTTTGAACCATTAATAAAACATGTGCACATATTTAGATTTTCCTTCTAGTTCTGGTTAATGGAGGTCTCCTACCCTCACCCAGGCATCGGCATTGGCTGTCACTTTAATAAGTCAGATGAGGATTCCTGTAAATTTTCAAAATTACATAGTGACAAAACAGATGCTAAGTGAAAAATTTAATCCAACTGCCACAAGGCAGGCACTGTGTAGCAAGCAAATTAAATGTTCTCCTTAAAATTTTTCTCTTCCCCACTAAAAATTCCAAAATATATTTTCTAGCAATGTAACAAATATATTTTAAAATACCCCTTAGACAACAACAAAGTAAGGGGATCAAATATTGTTGTTTAATGAAGAAGATTACTGAAAAGGTGCTAACTTTGTCTTCCAATAATTCAAGCTATGAAGGTCTAGCTCAAATATTGGCATGTATGTCTGCTAAAAATAGAATAAAAATCCATAATTCTATCGCTAACAGAAAATTTAAAATATAGAAATAAACACAAGAGGAAGAAAGGACTATATACAACCGGTCTGATAGAATTTATTTGTTATCATAGGCACTGCATCTATAACTCATACCACATAATAATAATCAATTTTAGATGTATTTAAAACTTTTCAAGGTAATTATTAGGTAATAAAAATAATGAGCAGGTGCTGAGAAGAGAAGATGATGATGCAGAAGAAACCAAAGCAGCAGAGTTGTTATGCTATAACTTTGGAAAAAGCCAGGAAACTACTGCTGCTCTTTGGAGAGATTGGGACTGAGAAGCCATGGGTGTAACAGTAGATTTGACTTGAGATGAGGAGTCTGGCTATATATGAACCTCTGATAGGTACTTACCATAAGTAAATTTAGGGTTACTCATTAGAGAAGAGTTATATAGCCCTATGCAATGGAGGGACAGTAAATAACCCTGAACAGAGGATAGTTAAATGTATTTACACCAAGTATTTTCTCTTTTGGTTATATACACAAGGGAGTTTCCAAGTATTCTAGGATATAAAGGAAAGTGTTTTCCCTAAAGTTGTCTTTTAAATTAGAGTCACTATCATCCAGGCCTTTCCAAAATGCCATATATGATAGGGCGCAGTCTCAGTTATTATATTTTGAACAACACACATTATCCAAATGATACAATGGCCTTAAATGATATCAACAAAAGAAAAATGTGGTACATTTAGATATCACTTCATAGGGCTGTTTTAAAAAAAAAGAGTCAAATATATTTAATGTCCAGCAGGAGATTTTTTATAGGGAAGTGATCACAAACACAAGTCTAGATACTGTTACTAGGCTTTCCAGGGGCTAGATGTATCACAGTGTACATGAACTGTCTGCAGTTAACTACTCAGTGATTATGAAAATAAACTTACAGGACTAAACAAGCAAGCAAAGAAACAACCAAAGGAGTGACTAACATCAGTTGAAAAAACTGTTCTTTCTGCAATGAATAGTCTTGGACCTATTTTAAAAATCAATTGACTACATGCGTGTGAACTTGTTACTTGACTCTATTTTATTCCATAGGTCTCTGTGTCTGCCTTTATATAAATACTATACTGTTTTGATTATTATAGCTTTGTAGTAAGTTTTGAAATCAGAAAGCGTCAGCACTCTAAATTTATTCTTCTTGACTATCACATTATACCTCATAGTCCATTTATATGAATGATTTAAGTATACATTTCTTGGAGTCTTCAATCCTCTAGTTTTTAACACAGTAACTTGAACAGAGCAGAATTTTTATAAATGGTTACCGAGTGACTGGCTAATTATTAGCATTCCTCCCAAATCTAATTTTAAAGTAAATTCTTGTTATAATTTACCTTATAAAGTTCCACATCTCTATTTTCATTGTTATATTCTTTAACAAAATAGTCTTAATTTTTATATTTCACAAATATTTTAGCTTATTGTAAAAGCACTGATTGAGTTGTGCTATTTTATGATGTAATATTTGTTTTTAAAAGTCATCGACATCATAAATTAAGGCTAGTTTATTGTACTTATGTTTAACGTATTATCCTCTGAGGGGTCAAATTCAATACAATATTTACAGCAATATTAGAAAAATATAAAAGCTAAAATAAATTAAAATGTTAAGTTATAATATTAAAATCCCTGGCAGAGAAGAGCTAAAATACATCAGCAAGGAAGAAGAGACTATTTTTAGCTGAGTTTTAAGAGAGTTAATGAAATGGAGAGTTCTGGAAGACAGTTCTAAATGGCAGATGGCCGATAGCAGAAACTGCAGAGCGTCCTGATGCAGTCCTGGCTGTGACGTTCGTAGAGGGAGTTGGGACTGGGGGAGAAGCTTTGGAAGAGTTGATTGCAGAGTTGAAAGTGGTTTTAAAAGTATGCCCATCAAAGTTATATAAAATTCTATGTTATAGTAAAAAGCAAAACCCTCATGATGTATCATTATATAGAAAAATTATCTAAAAAACAACAAGGTATTGTATATGTTGGGTCAAAAATGATAAAATATTAACAGCTGACCTAAATGTATGCTTAATGTGTTTGAGGTGCAGGGCTAGTTAATTTCTAAATATCTCCTTGTCAGCCAGAAAATGGTAGAGGTGGACTGGCACCCAGAATCTTCTGAGTCTGAGCAGTGCTATTAACCCCTCTCCTCTGCTGCTTCTCTCTGCTATTTGTTGACCTTGCAAAGAAAAACAGCATGGACTCCTTTCTTTTATTATTATTTTCCATTTTTTCCTATTTTTTATATTATTAAAGTTAATATAAACAGATTGCATGTATTTATCTCAAGAGTCTACATAGGGAACATGACAGAAATAAGAATAAAGGGCAAATAAGTATTTTACTATACATGCAAAATTTAGGACAATGCAGCTGAAAAAAATTCCTACCACAACTTTTTTTGTCTCTAACAATTCATACTTTGAAAAGGGAATTTTTAGAGTAAGATTCCGTTGCTGTATAAAATGAAAGTGCTAGGCATTTTTTTTGCTATTCACAGCCCATTTTGTAATGTTTTTTTAATTTCTAAATCTATATATATCTATATATATATATATATATTTACACACATGCACGTGCATGCACACACATGCATGCACACATGTGCACACACACACGCTTTATCATTAGAAAGTGAATTCAAGAGTAATGACCATTCTGGGGTTTTCTAGTGTTACTCTTTATCATTTCTGAGTCCCTCCCTTCCCAATTAGCCAACAGTTTGTCTTGTTAGATATGTTCAATCATTAAAAGCTGTCAATGTACAGGGCATTGTACTCATTGCTGTGGGAGTACAAAATCTAAGAATAATTCCTGACCCTATGATTTAGTTGAGAACACGAGACATAAATAAAAGAAAGTTAAATTGCTGCATGCATGGTGCAGGTGAAAAATGCTTTGAATCCTGAGGGGAGAAAAACCCCCGTGGGTTTCTTCTCTCTGCTGCCTAAAATTTTGGGAAGCTTGCTTGTATGCGAGTGTGCACACACACACACACACAAACACACATTTTCATGATAAATTATATATTTAGCTAAGGCGTTCAGCAGCTCTGTGCTTTGGGTACTTTCATGTATCTGACAACTAGTACTGAGAATTCTAAAAAAATCATGTATCTGAGAAAGTGGACTTCTTTTAAACTATGTTATTTTAAATTTCAATTTTTTTCCTTTCTTAAACTAGAATTTGAAAAATATTCTTAAACTTACTTTCTTAGTAAGTTTATTTGCAAGAAGATTACTTGAAAATAAGAAATAAGATACAGTAAGATACATTTTAAAACAAGATAGGTTTGATGAAAAAATAAAAACTTGTTTCTACCTAATACATTGATTTACATTAACCGTATTTTCAAGTGGATTTCCCCACATATGTGTCATATAATTATTAGTCATTCTTTCCTGAATTAAGTTCCATTAGAGGATTTCTTTGGGTCTTTCAGGCAGTATTCCTTTTTCTGCTTCATGACAGAAAGACTGACATAGTGAAGGCCACTGCTTGATTAAAATAAATAATAGTCAGTGTATATAAAATCTGAATGTCAGCCTGAGTACTTCTGTGAATATTTCAAAAATATATAATCTTCTCTAAAAGTTAAAAATATAAAATTTTATTTACTTAATCCATTTAGGTTTAGCAGAAGTTTATAGTTCATAAACTTTTCAGAATGGAAACAAGTTACTTTTTTCCCCCCAATGACAGAGCAGATTAAGCAGGTCAAAACCAAGTTCTAGAGTCTCTGTAATTTATTTGGCTCTATCTTTATAACAACTTCATTGATTCTATTCCCACACCACTAAGTAGGGGCACTTTAGATCAGAAGTCAAGATGAAGTCAAGACATTAATTTTGGCCTCAAGACCCAGTTGGGAATTGGCACTAACTAGACAAGTATTCTAAGAAACACATTTTTATGGGTCTAATTTCTTTCTTTTTTTTTTTTTTGCTTATAAAGTAATGGTGCTAGATTATATGATATATGACTCCTAAGAACTTGCACATTCAACATTTCTCTTGGGCAATATTATGAGGAAAGAAATGTTCTGCTGAAGTATGAAATGGAAGAAAAACAGGGTAAAAATTTAAAAATAAAAAATATATACTGTAATATGCTCTATTATGCAAGTGAAGTATTTTCTAAAAATAATAAATTTCAACAAAGAAGAAAATAAATCCAGATTTAAGCCAGTAGGGACTTCTTTTTTGTGTTAGATGATTTGTACACTTTTAAAAGTTACTACTGAATAATAATGAGAGGTGTGATGTTTTCAATATAAAACTGAAGCTATGTAAAGCAAATCAAAAAGGAATGACTTTGTTGTCATTTACAGGCTGATACAAAAATCTTCATTCATTCTTTAGAGATTCTGGTGCTTGGTTCACTGATACCTCTTCTGTATTTGTCACTGAATGATGTTAATAGTCACATAGATAATCCTTCCAAAGTCCTGGCTCTTGGTTACCTTCCCTTCCCTCTTTAATTGAGTGTTGTTCTACTCTATAACACACTGAAGCATTACCCAAGTAGTTTTAATCAATTATTAGATTTTTTATTACTTCCATTTCAGGCATTCTATTCTCCAATCATCACCTCCTATTTTTCAAGAACTTACTTAGCAGCACTGCCCAGCTTCAACAATCCTTATTCCTTCGTGGACCCTACAAGTTGTTCTGCCAGTATGTGCAAACCAACTTTTACCCTCCATGCCCTAAACTCTGCCCTTAGCCAACTTAAATCCTGAGGTCCGTCATCTCTTGTCTCTAGTCTCAACTCTAATACCTCCCTCCCTGTCTCTTATATTTGCCTGAAAAATGCTTGCACCCTATTTCAATTTTATTCTCTTTTTAGTCTACTCTTGTCATTGAACAGATGAGTAATACTGGAACGAACACAACCATAGTGACTATCTATATGTCCCTACTGAACATCAAAAAATGTAATTTGAAATAGACCAAAGTTTATCTCACCAACTCAATGACGTAACACTACATGTTTTTTCCTTTTTCCTATATCATTTGCCTTCTTTACATCATTCTTATTAGTATGCAATGTTATAATATCTGCAGTTTAAGAATTTTATTATACCCCAAACTTCTTTCCATGCCATTACCATATCAAATCAAACCTTATGTAAGACACTATCTCCTTTTCCTCAACATAAAAGAAGAATTTTGTAAAGATAATTATTCATTCTTTGGACTTTTTCTTCACTTGCCTTTTGGGATCCCACTCCTTTGGTTCTCCTAGGACACAAGGGCCATCTCTTTTCTTTCTCTATTGTTCATTTCTCATTCCTCCAATTCTTGCTCCTTATTTGATGGGATCTAATTTAGTCTTATGATTTTAAATAAAAATAATATATGACAACTCTCAAATTCATATTCTAGCCCTCAGTTTTCCTCAAACTGGGTTATCCAATTTGCCTGTTCACCACTCCATTTGGAATTTTCATTCCAAAACTGTTTCAACCATGGAATCAGTTACTGACAAGCCCATTTCGGTTGCTGAGGTCAGAAAATCCCCATCTCTTTTTTCCTCCTTCTCACAGCCTTGATATCCATGAGCAATTTCTGTTGGATCTACCTTCAGAATATACCCAAGATCAGAAAACTTCCAACTATTTTCACTACTGTCATGCTGATTTGTGCCATCATCATTTCTCCTTGGAATTATTGCAAAAGCCTCTTAACTTGCCTTCTATACAAAGCAAAGCAGCCAGAATTACCTTATAAAATTTACCATACACTGTATTACATAAGAATTAAAGCAAGAATAAAGGCAAGTTAAAACAAAAATATCAACTGAAAAAAAATATTTGTAACAAAAAACCTATTCTTTCTAATATAGAAAGGGCTACTGAAGTTGAAAAGGAAAAGTACCATCAATTTTTTTAAATGAGCAAAGGAGAGAAAAAAATGAAGTAAATGAAATGCATATTTCCTATATGTATTGATGCTTCTGTACAATGATGCTCAATGTATTTCTTAAACAGATAAATCTAAACTATAGCCTATGTGGTGGCAAATTAGAGTACAGATGATGTAAGTCCTCTGAAGGGATCTAGCAATATTTATCAAAAGTATATGTGCATAGCATCACAGAGCAACCTCAGCTCTGAGGATATATTCACTTCTGGAAATATAACTTCTTCACATATATGAAATTAAATCATTAGGTTTCCTCAGAGAAGCTGACACTTGCCACTCTATCTCAAATAACTCTCATCAATTCTTTCACTGCTAAAAACTATTTTTAAATTAACCCCCTGAAGTTGTTTATTAGAAAGATACAAAGTACATCCCTACCCTGTAGGTCATTTGAAGGTTTTGTTTCCCTATTTATATACACAACAGGCCTAACATGCCTTGCGGAGGTCTTTATTTCTAAATTCCACTTAGCCCCTATGTTAATTGCTTTTCTAGTATTTTAAAGACACAGAAGTAGGCAATCTATGGGGGAAAAAAGATAAACAAGCCACAACTACATTACTGAGGGAGCATCACATCTAGTGGAAGAGCAAAAGTGTCCTCGAATAGCTGCATTAGAAAGCATAAGTGATAAATGCTACCTCAGAGCAACAAAGGACCTCAGACAGGCAAAGAAAATAGCTTAACTGTTCTTTTCTGAGTGTTCAAGGCATATAGAGTTGACGAATCAATGTTAGGGTAGCCCTTTCTATCTAAAAATGATTGAGTCTTATTTTAAGCTGACTTATGTATTCTCCCCGAAGATAATATTAAAATACTACTGCGTAGCATCTTAGAACGTGACAATTGGAAATAGGGTCTTCACATGACTTAATAAGTTAAAATCAGGTCACTAGAGTGAGCCCTCATCTGGTATGATTGGTATCCTCTTAAAAGGAGAAATTTGAACTCAGAGTCAAAATGCACGGGAGGAAGACAATATGAAGACGCAGGGACAAGATAACTATGTGATGTATTTGCATGCCAAGGGATGTCAGTGAATGCCAGAAGCTAGAAGAGGCAAGGGAAGTATTATCCCCTAGAGCCATCAAAGAAAGCATGGCCCTACAGACACCTTGATTGCATACTTCTGGCCTTCAAAACTGGGAGGCATTGCACTTGTTTTAAGCCACTCACTTTCTGTACTTTGTTATGGTAGCTCTAAGAGACTGATATAAATCCTAAATTTTGCCTGATACTAGAGAAACAGAAAAATAAAAAGCACCAGGCACAAACTTGGAAATTAGTTATCATATTCTAGTTATATTTAAATATAATATTAGAACCATTTAAAGAATTTGACTTTTGGAGGTCAAAAAAAAATGTTGTACAAGCTGTACAAGACTATTTTTATGTATGTCATTTTAAAAGAATCTACCAGCTACACTAATATTTTTACTAGAAATTAAAATATATACTGCTTATCAACTTTTTTTTACTTTCACAAAAGACTTATTATATTTACAGCACGGTACAGATGGTAGACTTTGCAAATTATTTTTTTGTCAATTAACCCATAAAAATAGCATAATATTTTTTTCTTTCAAATGGGCAAATACTTGCCCCAGCTAACTTAAGTGTGTTGTTAAAACTAAAAAAGATAATGAGCATTAAAATGTTTAGAAACATTTAGTAGAGCACTAGGAAAATATTATGATTACTGAACTATTTAATATGTGGAATAAAAAAACACTTCAAAAATAATTTGCTTATAATAAAAATAAACATTAACTTTAAATGTTAACTTTAAATATATCTTTAAAATGGCATTTTTCTTGAAAACAAAATTATTATTGAATAAAATTTACTTGCATGATTTATCTTTATGTCTATTTGTTTTTCAGTAAAGAAATTATTTGGAGGAGAGATATGTTCTGACATGAAAAAAATAAAAGATAATAAAATTGTGAAAGGCTAAGACCAGATAAAAATAGTGTGCAAATGAAATTCCCAAATCATTATAATTTACAGAAAAATCTTTTAGTTGATTTACCAGTATTTTTGCATCAATCACATCTCAGAAAAACTCAGTAAAATCAAAACAAAAATATCAAGGCAAAATTAGAAAATATTGATTTTTTGTTCTTCTGATTTGAAAAGAGTTGGATGCCAACTCTCCACTTTCAGAATTATTTATTTAAATCTTATTCAATGAGTATAATGCACAAACTCTTCCCTAGGTTAAACACTTAAGTGGGTTTCTTCTAAAACCTGACCCTCTCCATCATTAACTGAGTTGATTGAAAAGAACTGGAAAAAAAACTTAAATACAAACCTAGTCACTTTGAATCCATGGTAGAGACATTGAATCCCAACCCCCATACATTCCACATGCCTGACAATCATCTCTCAACTCCCTGTCTTCCTCTTGTTGTAACCTAATACTTTCAAACACTGCAGCCATGTCCTTAATTTCTCTTAAAGTATTTCTGAAAACAACTAGTTTAGCCATCAGCAATTACTGACTCTCCATCTTCCCATCTTGTACATGCTCCCTTCTTCTGGGTTCAAAGTTTTTCCAGGAAAACCTAAAGAGAAACCCAGCTTCCCACTGCTACTGGAGAGCTCCTTAGAGAAGGTGACTTTTTCTCCTTAGTTCTCAGATTTCAGTGCATGGAAGTGGAGTGCACATATTTTTAGATCACCATTCTCCATATCAGATAGTCATGTAAAACATTCCTAGAAATAATAAGGTAAGTAGTGGCAAAATATGGTCAGTCTGCCTAAAACTATTTTCTTCCAAAATCTGTTTCTTCATTTCTATCTCTTAAGAAGATACACTGTTTAATGGTTAAAATTGGGTAAAAACTTTTCTAGTCGTTTTTGATGATATGTAATGTAAGTAAATTGTTAGAGGGAAGGGAAAATGGTATGTTAGAAGAAGTAAGATATGTATGAGAGCAAAATTTTATTAATAATATATTGCTGAAAAATAAAGGAGGGGACAGTACTTTTGATATTAATCTCTGAAAAAGAGTTCAAAAATATCATTTCATTTACTTTGTGGCTGAGTCCAAGCCAACCAAAGTCCTTGCAACATCTGGTCTCATTTAACCCAAGTAATCACTTAATATATCAAAAAATATATATTTGTACATATAACATACATGCTTTTTAAAGTTATTATGTAATGTTTTAGAAGAATTTTTGAGGCCTGAGTTTATAATGAATATATTGTTTTTATTGTGATTTTTCCAAAGACATATTCCACAAATGCTAGGAGGCAATACTTACTTATTTGATTATTCAAATGGTATCATGCATTAGGTAGGTCTCAAAGTATGTACTGCACTTTTTTATAAAGAAATAAAATATATAACTAATAGCCCACATATGTTTATATTAGGTGCTAATGGAGGGAATTAATTGCTGAATTGGCATCCCACACAGTTACTGAACATGAGAATCTTAATGCTTTGTATCCAACTTCAAAGCGCATCTGAGATCATTAAGGTGTGTGTAGCTACGTAGATAATATTTCTCAAATTCTTGATGCATTAAACTTACTGTTTGCTGGATTAAATGAATAGTTTACTGGTGGCAGTTACCAAATAAAGGAAAACTATTTACTACGCACCAATCTATGTGCTTGATAAATAATATCTATTAGCCCTTGTAACAATCCTAGGAGTCATCATTTTTATTATTATCTCTAATGGTTTATTTTCACTTATACAAATGATAGTATTTTAGCTATCAACACAAACTAACAAACAACAAACCTTATTCTATAAAAGAAGACAACAGGAATAAGAAGTGACAGAGTTTACCCAACATCACATGGCTCAGTACTGAGTTTAGTATCCAACAGTAGCCACTTTGGTACTGTTTATCCAGATATTTTGGCATTTTAGAAAGTTAAGAAAAATGTCCAAACATGATTAAGTGTAACTAGAGACACTAGAAGTCATTAGGTTTAAGCAAGAAAGAACAGAGGAGAGGGTGGCAGAACAGACCAAAAAATGAAAGCTCACCTAGTGAAATCATATAAATGAATACCAAGTAGAGCAAATGGGCTTTTTGATTTTTTTTTAATTTAGAGATATAGCTCTCTTTCAGGAAAGGATGTATGAAGTATTTCCACTTTGTGACCTCTCAAAGTCCCTTTTATCTCATATAGTCTCTGATTCTAAAACAACTACTTCTACAAATAGTATTAGCAGACAGGGAAAAGAAGGGGTATCACCTCAAACAGTAAAAACAGAATATGGGATTAAATCATTGTTATCCATGGCAGTTTCGCCTTCAAGACATCACTTTTCTAAAATTTCTAAGAGAAAAAGGAATTTTAAAAAAGTTTTATACTAATTAAATTCCATATCGCATTAACCAATCATCCCATGGATTATGATCATATTATGGGAAATAATGTTATTCAAGAACTTGCTAACAATCTCAGTAGATATGGTCTCTTAGAAACAGAACTCAGGAAGGTGAAAAACAACAGGCGTGTGTTGCTTGGGAACAGAAGATTTTTCATTTTCTCCACTAGTCTGAATAGCCAGTTGATTTATTTAGGAACAAAAGCACAACATTCAATATCTTATGAAAGACACCTACATAAAACTCTTTCAAAACTAATGATTTCTACGTATAATTTGAAAGATGTGTTCAAGTACTAAACCAGAGTATAAAACCAGCCACTTTATCAATTCATACTAGTGGTTCACTGTAAAAATTTAATGGAATACTAGGAGGTGGAAAGAAGAAAAAAATGTCTTTAGAAAGGAAAATATCTTCAAGAAAGAAAAACTCTAAATCCTCAAGGGCAGAAATTGGGAAGTATGGTATAAAGGGTATGGAAACATGTACCAATGTATAAAAACATAATTAGTGAGTAACCTGCTCAGACGAATAAGAATTATTATTTTACTCATAACTGATAAACCGATTCAGGTAATTCACTTCAATTATTCTGGACCTCGCAAAGGTAGGAATACTGAACAACTTGTGTCTAAGGTTAAAACACAGTGTCTATGCTTATCTTGGGACCCCTTAATGATTGTTTTTATGTTCAGATGATTTTTAGGCCTGACTCAGCACTGTGTCACAGAGTCTTTGGAGATATAACAGCTGGGTTTAAAAATTCTGATTCCAGGGTCATTTTATTTTGGCATTATAGAAATTTATTTATTTTAATGATAATGTACTTGTTACAGTTTATGCAGTATGGGGATAAATACAACTACAACCTTCAAGGAGGTTCTAGTGGGCTCTAGGTAATTCTGCCTTGTGGGCCCCTTTTTTCATAAATATATTAATATCCATCTATATTTCAATAAAATTGTATTTTATGACCATGTTGGTAAAATGAGACTGTATTAGCACTTTAAGACATTTTCATCAACCTAAAAGTTCATCTTTTTCTTCTGATTAAAAAAATAAATTAGAACATGTTTATGTGGGCTTTAGGCACTCTATCCACTGTCCCAAATGGAGAAATCATTCCTACCTGTCAGCATGTAATACATTGATGACCTTTGGACATTACCTAAGCCTCAGCTTTGCCATCTATAGAACGGGAAGACAGTAACAGTGCCTATTTTATTGGATCGCTGTAATACTTGAATTACATAATTCATCTTGGATGACAGAGGGTGCACAGGCAGGGACAGGGCTGAATGCTGTGAGAAGGAACTTTGTCAGACAAGGTCGAGAAATGGAGCAGGTGGTGGTTTCGAGCAGGTTACTGTTTCTAAGCACTGTAAGTCTCGTATCCTGGCTCATGGTGTACGCTTTGCCCACTTATACACTGCCACTTTTTACATATAGCTTCCACTGAGTTAAAATAAACACAAATTTATTTAAACAATTTATTGATTCCATACTTTTGTCATAGTACATTTTATCAAACAACCCTGAAAAAAAGCAGTGTTCTTAATGTGAAGTTTAAAGAAAATATGTGTGTGTTTATGTATGTGTGTGTGTATGTATGTATGCATGTATGTATGTATGTATGTATGTATGTATGTATATTAAAAGAAGGTAATAGCTAATGAAAGATTAGTTGGAGGATGAAGGAATCAGTTTATTTTCCTTCTAGTTCATCTAATAAAATGAGTTCAATAGGATTAGGAGGTCCAAGGAAACTGATGATGGAGCCTAGAAAACTGAAACTGTGATGCAATTAGGTAGTTTGCTACAAATTTACAATGACACTAGTTTATATTTATTACCTGCTGTTTTCCAGAGCCTTTTCTAAGTTATTTATATAATTTTCATATAATTTCTAAGATTTCTATGTAGTTACTTATTTAAATCCTTAATCAATATAATGTAGATACTACTTTGATTCGTATTTTATAAAGAAGAAAATAAGACACAAAAAGTTCCAATACTTTAAACAGCATGGGAATGACTAAGCAAAATTTTAACTTCAAGCTCTCAAATATCAAATGGTGCTGCCTCTTTTGATGAACCCCTGTAGTTTAATCTTACACAAAAGGTATAAAGTAGGCCTTAAGAAACCGCCTAGGGTCCAAATCCAATACGCTAAGAGGCTAGGTAAGAATTTAGGGCTGACACTCTAGATAATATTAAATAGTGTTACTGCTCCATTATCCTCTTGAGAACTGAGAATTGTAGTAGGGCCCTGGGTGGGGTTAGGAATTGAGAGATCTGTGTTACTCATGCAAGTTCTGTAATAAATCTAACCAAGATGAGTATTCGAAATTTTTTTAAGTCCCTCTGCAATTTCATTTAAGAGCCTTCAATTTTATGATAGAAATACTCAGACATAGGCAAACAAATGAACTTGCCTTTTTATGAAGAAGACATATTACTATTATTTGGTAATATCTTGTAAAATCATTAATCTGATTAAAGCATGAAGAGCAGAGACCTGTGACCTCTGTCCTCGGTTTTGGAGATACATGAAACATTAGCTTGCTTAGAAGTACAGTGATGTCTTAAGGTGCTAAATTGTTCATTTTTATTGCCACATGGACTCCATGTAATCAGTTCTTAATATAACACTTTGCCATAACACATTTCATGGTTCATTGACAAAAATGATCTTTCAACCCAGGCAAATAACAATGTATGTCATATATGTGTTATCTGATTGAGTCAAGCATTGAGCATCTGAAGTAGGTAAAATTTTAGTAGGGGATGCAATTCACAAGTCAGATAAAAAAAAATAGGCCAAGTAATATTTTTGCCAACAGTATCTTACACTGTTCTTACATTCTGTGAAAAAGTCAGAACGCAGAGAATGTAGGTGTATAATTTGAATCCTTTCTTGTTAACTGCTTTTAATGCAAAAGTTCATCAACAATTATCAGGTACAAAGCACCATGTAAATGAAACCTATTCAATTCACATTATTTAGCTTCACTCGGAGAAGAATATGGATAAATTTATTTGACATGAACAGCATATTTCAATGAATGCTGATAAAAATCCTAGTGAGACCTTACTATTCAAAGAAATCTGTCTGTGAAGGACATAACCTTTTCTGTCATGATTGCAAATCTCATTGCGAAATGAGAAAATTAAATCACTTGGGAATGCGAGAAAGACAGAAAACTTTAAACTAAATGCCACTCATCGCACTAGAAAGCGGAGAAAATGATGAGTTGGCTTTGATACAAGAAAACATCTATGACATTATCTATCATTAAGTTGAAAAATCTGGCAGGTATGTTTTCCTTACACTGATGGTTTTTTAACTAAGTCTGAGATTGAGCTGTTTAAACAGTAATTGGTACCTATATCACTTTAAACAAACTTCTCGACCCACCTATGAAACAGACAAATGAGAACTTCAGAGTTCTGGATCCCAGTTTTCAGGGTGACTAAATAAGATTAACTAAAACTTTGGCACCACACTAACCTTCTGTCCTACCTCAATTCCCCCTGGCCAGATTGTCTCTAGTCTATACAGTTAGCTCAGGGGTTTTCATGGTAATTAGCCACCTAGCAGCAGCCTCACCAAAGGTTAAAGATAGCATAAGGGTGGAATCAGTAGGTGGAAACTATAGGGAGAAAAATAATTTGAAGAAAACTTTGTGTTTGTTGTCAAGTATCTATATCATTTTGTGCACACTTATAAAAAAGAAAAACCGAGTCCAAATGTAATGGCATCTAAAATGATATATTACACACTTAACAATAAGTTATCTATAAATATTTCCCTCTAGGAAGATAAGACCCAACTATTTTTTCTTCTCATTTATAAAATAACAACAAAAAATTACTTCCCTATGTGTCTATGTTTTCTCTTCATGGTTCCTACTTTGGAAATAACATGTAAAAAAAAGCCATGATTGAGAACAATCAGAAAAGCTGGTGCTTTGGCTAACTTAACCTATATTCAGAGCAAGAGGGAATATAAAAATTTTTAGACTTTAACTTTAAAAGTTTTCTGAAAATGCTGTGTGACAGCAGGCTAACTTTGTAAGAGTTGAGATCTTCCTACAAAAAATGTATGTGAGTTTGCATATATTCCCCAAACACCAGACTGCAGTTTGTGTTTGATCCTACAGAGATTCACCATTTTTTTTTTTAGAGTAATTAGTACCTTGTCATATAACTATTTAACTCTTCTAGTATATAGTATTGCATAGCAAAATGATATTTCATTTTTACTTAGCAATATTTAGATTATAGTTAAAATCACCCACCCATTTGTGGAATTAACAAATACACAGATCAATCATTTTCAGGGCATAATTTTCCGGGTGCATATTTGTGATACCAAGAAAATGGCATTTTCTTACTTTAAAATTAACTTTTGAGCGATCATTAAAAGGATCTTTATCCAAAAAATATCTCAGGACTTCATAAGTTTTCCCAAGGGTCTCTTAACTCTAATTATATGCTTTGGAGGCACCAACCATTTCACTGTTCTTGTCAATTTTTTCTTAGGAGACAACTTTTTAGATTGTTAACTACTGTGTCAGATGTTCATGGCTTTGCAAATTATTAGAATGGTTCTCCAACATCATTGTCACCTACTTTATGAAATCTTGTGGCTTTATGAAAAATTCACAGTGTAACTTAGCAACCTCACTGCTCTATATGTGTATAACATTGCTGAATTTCAAGTCTAAAAATCAGCAGGATATATAGAAGTGTTCAGGTAATTCATGGAATTGTTCTGTGTATTCCTCTGTGAGATTATAATTAAATGGGGACAAATTCTATAAGTGGTTACTTATCTAGTCAACTTGGTTCTTGTGACAGATTTTGAGCCTCTTATTCAGGGGTCAGCAAACTTATTCTTCAAAGCATTCAACAGTAAATATGTTAGGTCTTTATTGCAACCACTTAGCTCAGTCACTGTAGCATAAAAATAGTCATAAACAATATGGAAAAGAATGAACATGGCTGTCTTCAAATAAAACTTTATTTAGAGAAATAGGTGCCTGGTTGGATTTGGCCCATGGACCCTAGTTTGCTGAGACCTTCTCTAATTTAATAAACACTCAGATAATAAATCTACTTTCAAAAACAATTACTGAAGACAACCAGATTTCTCTACACCCTCTCCCCCCCCCAAAAAAAAAGTCTTGCTGTTGTTAGTCCAGATGGACCATAGCTTTGAACCATTATAATATTTCCAATTTTCTACAGTAAATCTTAGGGCAATCTTTGTGGTATAAAGAATAAGATTCTCTGTTCTATTATCAAAAACATTTAAAGTTTTCATTGAAGCCCCAATAAGTCAGAGAAGGTCAGATTATGGAACAGTAGAAGAGTAAATCATTCCAAAATTAGATACTTTCCTCTTTCTTTCTTTCTTTCTTTCTTTCTTTCTTTCTTTCTTTCTTTCTTTCTTTCTTTCTTTCTTTCTTTTTCTTTCTTTCTTTCTTTCTTTCCTTCTTCTTTCCTTCTTTCCTTCCTTCCTTCCTTCCTTCCTTCCTTCCTTCCTTCCTTCCTTCCTTCCTTCCTTTCTTTTTCTGGTGCTCAAGGCATATGGAGTCATGAAGAATAGACGTTTCATCATTTAGAGATGTACCATCACATGGGGTGCCCATCATACAAGCAATTGGCTCATGCTGGTTAAAGCACAGTTAAAGAGCATCTCTATTTGCCAATGTAGAATGAGAATCTCCTCATATAAGAACTCGTTTTTTTCCCTTTTCATCTTTTACTTATAGGAACCAAAGATTATTTTTCTCCCTTGCATCTCTAAATTATAGGGACCAAAGATTATGCTACATAACACTGACAAAATTCATTATCAACTGGTATCAAGTTATATAATTTACAAAGAATACAATATTGATTTCTTATATTCTATGCTTTATATAAACTATATTTCTAAAGCAGAGTTAATAATAAAAAAGAATATTTAAAACTTACATATAGCACTTGTGATGTGCCAGCAGTGCTCTAAATTATAGAATGTTAGGAAGATAGATAGGTGTAGATATAGAAATATCTATAAACATCTATTGATCAATTCACATACAGAAATATACACACATGCATATGTACATATATATGTATTTGAATAAACTATTTTAATCCTCGGAACAAATCTATAACACAGATAATGTCATTACATGCATTCTAGGGATGTGAAAATGGAGTCACTAAGCATTGACTTGGCCCAAGTTGCAAAGCTAGTCATTCAAAGATTCAAGATTTGAACCTATGTAATCCAGCTTCAAAACCCATGCAGCTATTCCCACTCTTCAGGTTATTGATCAAGCATTTCTGTTCTCTCCCCAATGCTAATTCCATTAAAATATTTTCAAAGTCAATACTCAAAATCTGCCTAATATAGATTATACAGCTTTAAAAAGTTTACAAAAATTCTTTCACATGTATTAGAATTTATAATGAGGCAAAGTCTGTTCTGGGAGCTGCCCAGTATATACACATCTATCTTGTACAAGGACTACAAGATTCCATTCGATTCATCCCATATCCTCGCAGACTCCTCAAAACATTTTTTAAAAATTAAAATGACTTGAATAAATCAGCAAATTAGTCATCAGAACCAAATGCTAATCTATTATTCCCTTGGCATTATCAAAAAGAGACAAACAGTGAGAACTGGAGTATATATCAAGTCTTTTTCAAATTACTAAATGGCATTATATGTCTTAGAGTCATATACATTTCAGATCAACCACTCTGAGTTCTTTCAGTTAAACCAGTAAATTTGTATAAGCAACACAACTCTTTCCACTTTGGTTGAATTTAGTAAAACAGTCAATTATGAATTAGGTATTTTAATTGTATAAATAGCCTAAGATGTGGACTGTATTAATTATGGCAAGTCTTTATATCAGCTCCCAAACATCCAACTAAAAATGAAATTGCATATTTCTTCAACTTACATCTAGATTGTGTTTTATTCTCTAATTACATTTTAAAGGATAGAATTCAGATCTTTAAGGCATGTAGAACTCCTTAATAATTATAAATGTAAGGCTGTATTATTAATAAACTTTTATTTCCATTCATTTTTTCTCATTAATTCATTCTTTTAAATTTCATATATTGCCATGGGATTTTTTTTTCTCTCCCCTGTTACAGATGTTTGGATTCCGTAATCCCCCAAGGTATCAGGAGCCTGTATATCCCATCTGCAGGGATAAACATATCTGGTGATTAGAACTTCATATAAAGCAAAATACTAATACATCATTAAGCCTACAAAATATTTAGTCTTCCATATGTTGTTTGTGTTTCACATTTCTCAAGCATTTTGCTATAAAATACAATTCATAATAAAATGTAGATAAAAGTAAAGTCAAAGAAAAGTTAAGAGCATTGAGATTTTTTAACTTCTATACTCTGTATTTTATTTACATAAGATGTACTATTTAACTCTTAGTATTCTTCACTCCCTTGACATGAAATCTGAATATTCAATGTGTATGAGGTTTGCAGAAGATACCAGTTTTAATGATACATTTGGTATTAAATTTACTTAACTTGAGATGGGTGGGGGAAATTCATTAGAAATTATCTGGTTGGGCATTAATTGCTAGTCATCCTTTACAATGTGAACTCTGTATCTCCTACAGTTTACAGTGGAGTAAGGATTCCGTTTTGCTTTGGTGCTTAAATGCAATTTTATGTCTTACTGCAACATTTAAAAATAAATCATAAATGCACATAATAAGCCAACAAAGCCCTAAAGTAAAATGAAACCAAAATGAGAAGCTTCAACAGCAAAAAATTAGAAAGCCAGAAAGAAAAAAATGTCCTTGGTAGCCCAGTATTTGTTTTATACCTTGGCAATGGTGCTAAATAAGCAATTGGGGGAGGGGGGAACTAGATCCATGGTGTAGAATAAGGCTGCAGAATCAACTCTCAAATTTGGACAGTCTGGTAATTATCATCAGGTAATGTGAAAATTTTCTGCTTTAACCTCAGAGCCATTTACTTTCTCACTAGTTTTCTTGGCTACTGCCTTACATCAATTCTAGTCACCCCTTTTCTTTCCTGAGTTCATTTCACATACAATTACCCCAATCTGGGACTAGAATAGTAAATGTTGGACAAACTAAACAAATCAGTCTCCTCTAGGGAAAAGGCACAGATGACACAATATTTCGCCCAACAAAACAAGCAAACACAAAATCAAAAGACTAGATCTACCAGAGCTTGAGACCTGTATATACATTTTGGTTTAAAATATAAACATAAATATGATCAGAAAAATTAAATAATATTTTTTTTCTCATTTAATGAAGACTGGGGGCCTTCTGAGTGTTTCCTGAGTACTAACATCTTAGAAGCATATTTTTCATAAAACTAAATTAGCTGAATATGGGGAAGACTTTTCAGGTCAGTCAGACCATCCCCTGGAGACCATACAGTGCAGTTGCCTAGTATGAATACTCCAGCATGTGCTCCCCTTGAGTGTTAGAGTTCCCTAGTGTTAGGCCAACTTCTGACCTTTTTTATTTACAGTGTTATTTATTATTCATATTTTATTAAATATTTAAAATGCCACCTATTGTATTGGATGACTATTATGAGAAGAAAAGGTCTCTGTTCTTTGGATCGAGCTAGTTAATATCCTGCACTTGGCATTAATTATCTGGCACTTCTTTCAAAAATTCCTGAAGCTTAATGCTTGTGTGTAACAGTTGGCAGTTACAAAACCCTTTGGCGGAAACCAAACACTGCCATGAAGATAGCCACACTCATGAATTCTTTCTTTCCTGACAGCTTCATTTATAAATGAACCCTTATTTATTTAACTTCTTTAAGAGCACCATTGATAACAATATTAAGAAGTATACACAATAGGTAAAAAGGAAGACATTTATAAAACAAAACAAAACAAAAAATCCAAATTCAGTATTTTTTTTTCCATAGGGGTGGCTGTTAGGTACTTTTAGGGCCATAATTTGTATGGAATTTATTAAATAAAGGCTCATGCTTGCTTGTTTCTTTCTGTCTGATGTTCTCTGTCTGTCTCTTTCTTTCCCATTGGATAGAAATTTCAAAGTGAAGGGAAGGGATATGTTATATTGATTATTTAATTGCTTTTCACATAAAGATTATTGTCTGATTTTCTTCTGTGGAGCTCTATATTCTCAAATTAAGAGAATGGAGAAAATATCCAAACTGTTTATATGGGTAAGTTAATCCTATAAGAATTCTATAAGACTTATATAATTTGATGAAATAATAAATCTACAACAACAACAAAAAGCAAAACTCAAAACAAACCAGTACAAGCCAAGTCACTTTTCTGTGACAACAGGAATCAATTTAGATTAGCTGCAGAGAAACTGGGTGCCTGGAGGATTTTAGCAGCCAGAATGAGCTGCCTAGGTCTTGCAGAAATGGTTCAGAAGAAGCGCTAATAATAAGGAAATTTGGCACAGGTCTAAACTTATATAGTATCTGGGCACACTATCTGAAATGCACCTTTCCCTTAACTATGTATATAACATTTCTTTAGTGATGATAGTCTAGCCTCAGTCACATTGTATGTGGTGAGGGAAAGGCCTAAGCTAAGCACAAAAATGCCATCATAGTAGATGTTGTGACCAGCAAAAGGAACAG
This sequence comes from Cynopterus sphinx, assembly GCA_030015415.1. Taxonomy (NCBI): domain Eukaryota; kingdom Metazoa; phylum Chordata; class Mammalia; order Chiroptera; family Pteropodidae; genus Cynopterus; species Cynopterus sphinx. The sequence goes on from CM057387.1 coordinate 9,361,350, forward strand.
ATGCAAGAGGTCATCAAGAGCAGAGTGGAAGTGAAGAGCTATAAGGGGAAGGCCAGAGTGAAGAAGCAGATAAAATAGCTAGCTAGCAAACGTGGACAGGGAATAAGCACCCTCCCCCATAAAAAGTTCATGCAAATTCATGCCATCATGATCTGGATTATGTTCTTTTCTTGCTACTTATTGCTTATTTTCATTTCTCAAATCCTTTCTACAAGCCTCTCCAGATTTATGTCTTATCTATATTGCTCTCTTTATGATCTGCCTAATTCTCACCATTCAACAATTTCAAAAGGATCCTGAAATCAAGTTTGATTTTTGAATCCATGAAGAATAGATGTTAAAAAATAAGTTGAAATCCTGGGGTTTGATTCTAGGTTTGTCACTGATTATTTGTGTGACCTTGGAAAAATGAACTTATTTGAAACTCAGCTGCCTCATCTATAATCTGGAAATAAAAATTAGTACATACATAGATGTTTCTGATGAGTAAATGAGGTTATTTGGGAAAAGCACTTGGCAGAGCGCCTGGCATACAACATATCGATATTAGCTACAATTATTATTAATTATAATTAGACAGGTGATTCTAAATATGTGTCTCCAGCCATGGCATTTATACTCATCTCAGTCCTTTATTTCCAGCTTTTTGCTGATTATGTCTTAACTATAACTACATATTCAACATTTGTCAAATTAAACTTATTCTTTTTTTTCCCTATTCCTGCATGCTAACAACCCATTTTCTCTCTGTAGCAATCTAATTTGTGATGAAATTCTCTGGATACTACTGATATATTTGAGAATCCTCTCCTTTTTATTCTCAAAGTCACCCCTCTAATGGAAATGCTCTACCTCTACCACAACTTTTGCAATTAACTCCTATCTCTATTTTCCTCTTCTGTTAACTCCCCAGTCTAATCATTTGGAACTCTGTAGATAAATCAATGTTCCTAAATCACAAATATTAATTATAGGCCCTCCAAGTTTACAGTATCCTGTAATTTGAGCCCCTACCAAATTTTGGCCCAACCTTCATTTCCAGTGTTTGCTAATTTCATACAAAAATTTAAGCTCAAATGAAATATGCTTGATTTACCTTCCCTGAACATTCCACACATTTCTTTACTTATCAGTCTACATTATTCTCTTGTTCTTAAATGCATTCAGCATTACATTTCTGTGTAAAATAATACGTGACCCTCATGGGCCATGCCTAATGAAACAGCACATACAAACCTTGTCTTGATTATATTTCATTGACCAAGACTTCCCAGTATTTGATTTACATATTTCTCTTGCCACTTCACTATAACATGAGAAATAACATGTGTATATATATCTTACTGCATCTTCTCTTTATCTCCACTAGGCTGAAGGATTCCTGGAGAAGGTTCATAGGGATAACTGAGTTGTATATTTATATAGGTGCCTGGGTGACATTCAGATGTATGGTTAACTTAATGACACTTCGTCATTTTAAAAAATGACAAATTTCTCATGCCAACAGCTAAAATTATTACAAAGAAGAAAATATTTATTAATTAGTTTCATTATGTAGCTCCAGGTATTAATCTAGCCTTATTTATTATTTCTTAAACAAAGGATTATTAAGTCAAAAAATTTAGTTACCTTTTTAACAAAGGAGAACGTCTTAAAAATGCAACACCCATATGCTCACATTATTGTTATTGAGTTCAAATATTAAAACTTGAAGGTAGAGTTTCTGATTATAGAATGGCCAGAATACACTCTATCAGATTTCATCCTCCCATATATAACAACTATAAAATTGGAGAAAATATAAAGTAAGTTGAAGACCTTATGGAATGAAAAGAAAAACAGTATCTGGAGAAGAGTAGACACTTTCAAAAAAATATCATCATGAGGTGAGTTATCCATTTTTACAGCTTTAATTTTAAGGATAGGTCACATCTGACCCATGCAAGATGGTTGAAAGTCCAGTAGAAAACACACAGACTTTCTGGCTTAAACAATCAGAGAAAAGAGTTTGTGGCAATCTCAGAAATTGAAATGGATTCCTAGGATAGAGCACACCAGAGAGAAGAAAATCAAATTTTGTGTACAAATTGCAAAAATATCTAGTTGACCTCTAACCAATGCAAGTACAGAACTGGTTTGGAGGTGACTCAAAGCAACTTACCTAAGAACAAACTAGTTGAACTGAGATTTCAGTCCTCATGGAGACAGAATGTTCATCTTATGTTTAACCAAGTGAAAAGCCTCCCAAAATCACACCAACAAACAAAAACAAGTATTTTCCAGAAAAATAACTGAATCAAGAATTCTTGCAAAACACAGTCAGTATATCTAAGGGACAATCCTAAATTACATGACATCTGAACTATCAGAAAAAATGTTAACAAATGTCATATAAAAGACAGTAACTGAGACTAGCCTTGAGAAGACCAAGATATGGAAATCTTAACTATGCTAATAAATGTAAAGGAGAAAAAATTTCAAAGATGAATTAACATCTATTCTCAAACTATTCCAAAAAATCAAGAAGTGGGAAGGCTCCTTAACTCCTTTTATGAGGCTACCATTATCTTGATTCCAAAAATAGACAGACATTACAAACAAACAAACAAACAAACAAACAAAACAAAAACTATAGGCTGATATCTCTTATGAACACTGATGCAAAAATCCTCAAAATATTAGCAAACTGAATTCAGCAACATCTTAAAAATATCATATACCATCATCAAGTTGGACTTATTCCTAGGATGCAAGGTTAGTAAATAAATTTGGAAACCAATTAATGTGATACACACATGAACAAATAGAAAGATAAAAATATATATTGTCATATAAATAGATGCAGAAAAAGCATTTGACAAAATTCAGCATTTGTTTATGATAAAAATTCTCAGCAAAGTGGGAATAGAGGGAACATACCTTAACATAATAAAAGCCATAAGTGACAGACCTACAGCTAATATCATACTCAATGGGAAAGGGCTAAAAGTGTTTTCCTTAAGATCAGGAACAAGACAAGAATGCCCACTTTCACCACTCCTGTTCAACATTGCATTGGAAGACTTAACCACAGCAATAAAACAAAGAAGAGAAATAAAACGAATCTGAATTGAAAGGTAAGAAGTAAAACTTATTATTTGCAGATGACATATACTATATAGAGAGAACTCTAAAGATTCTCCCAAACAACTGTTAGAACTAATTAGTGAATTTAGTAAAGTAGCAGGATACAAAAGTAATTTTCAGAAGTTAGTGGCATTTTTATACACTGATGATGAACTTTTGAGAAAAAAAAATAAGAAAACAATCCCATTTGCAATTGCATCAAAAACAATAAATTACCTGGGAATCAAATTAACCAAAGAGGTAAAAGACCTGTTCTCAGAAAATTATAAGTCATTGCAAAAAGAAACTGGAGAAGATATAAATAAATGAAAACATATACTGTGATCATAGGTAGGAAGAAACATCATCATTAAAATAGCCATACTACCCAAAGCAATCTATATAGTTAATGCAATCCCTATCCAAATACACATGGCATTTGTCAGAGAACAAATATTCCTAAACTTTATATGGAACCATAAAAGATTCCGAATAGCCACAGCAATCTTGAGAAAGAAAAACAAAATTGGAGGCATCACTCTACCTGATATCAAACTATACTAAAAGGTTATAGTAATCAAAACGGCATGATACTGGCATAAAAATAAATAGATTACATTGACCATTTAAACAGAATAGTGAGAAACAAATCCCAGAAATAAATCCACGCCTACATGCTCACTTAATATACAACAAAGGAGGCAAGAACATACAATGAGGTAAAGATAATCTCTTCAATAAATGGTGTTGGGAAAATTGAACAGATATATGCAAAGAAACAAAGAAATGAGAGAGAGAGAGAGAGAGAGAGAGAGAGAGAGAGAGAGAGAGAGAGAGAGAGAAGAGAAGAGAAGAGAAGAGAAAAGAAAAAAAAGAAAAAAAGAGAAAAGAAAAAAGAAAAGAAGAAAAGAAGAAAAGAAAAGGAAGGAAGGAAGGAAGGAAGGAAGGAAGGAAGGAAGGAAGGAAGGAAGGAAGGAAGGAAGAAAGAAAGAAAGAAAGAAAGAAAGAAAGAAAGAAAGAAAGAAAGAAAGAAAGAAAGAAAGAAAGAAAAGAAAGAAAGAAAGAAAGAAAGAAAGAAAGAAAGAAAGAAAGAAAGAAAGAAAGAAAGAAAGAAAGAAAGAAAAGAAAAGAAAGAAAGAAAGAAAGAAAGAAAAGAAAAGAAAAGAAAAGAAAAGAAAAGAAAGAAAGAAAGAAAGAAAGAAAGAAAGAAAGAAAGAAAAAGAAAATAAAAGAAAAAAATAAATAAAAGGAAGGAAATAAAAAAAAGAAAGAAAAGGAAGGAAGGAAGGAAGGAAGGAAGGAAGGAAGAGAAAGAGGACCACTTTCTCACACTGTATATAGAAAGAGAGTCAAAAATGGATTAAAGACATAAATGTAAGACCTGAAGCCATAAAACTTCTAGAAGAAAACACAGGCAGTAATCTCTCCAATACTGCTATTAATAATTTATTTCCAGACATATCTCCTCAAGTAAGAGAAAAAAAATTAATAAATGGGACTACATCAAACCAAAAAGATTTTGCACAGCAAAGGAAACTATCAATAAAACAAAAAGCAACTGACTAAATGAGAGAAAATATTCACTTATGATACATCTGACTAGTGGTTATTATCCAAAATATATGAAGAACTCATACAACTCAACAACAAAAAGCAAAGAATCCAATTAAAAAATGGGCAGAAGACCTGAACAGATACTTCTCCAAAGAAGAAATACAGATGGCCAATAGACATACGAAAAGATGCTCAAGGTCATTCATCATCAGAGAAATGCAAATTTGAACTAAAATGAGATATTACCTCATACCATTGGAATAACTATCACGAATGTTAAAGTATTGGAGAGGATGTAGAGAAAAAAGAACCCTCATACACTGTTGGTGAAATTGCAAATTGGAACAGCTGCTATAAAAAACAGTCTGAAGGTTTCTCATAAAATTAAAAATGGATATACCTTTTGACCCAGCAATTGCACTTCTGGATATTTGTCCAAAGAAAACCAAAACAATAATTTGTAAAGATTTATGCATCCCTATGTTCATGGTAGCACCATTTACAATAGCCAAGATATGGAAGCAACCTAAATGCCCAACAACAGACTATTGTATAAGTTATGGTTCATATATACAATTAATATTACTCAGTCATTAAAAAAAGTGAAATCATACCATTTGCAATGAATGACATGGATGAACCTAGAGGTTATTATGCTGAGTGAAGTAAGTCAGACAGAGAAAGAGAAATACCATACAATTTCACTTATATGCAGAATCTAAGGAATATAAAGAACAAATTAATCAAAAAAACAGACTCACAATCTGGTGATGGCCAAAGGGGGACAGGAGAAATCTGGTGAATGCTTAGGGGGCTAGGTGATAGGGGTGAAGGGTTAATTAAGTACAAATTAGTAACTGATAGATGGTCACCGGGATGGGGAGCACGGCATAGGGAATGCAGTCAGCATTATGGAATGGCTAGGTGCGGAGCCAGTGGAGAGAAAGAGTAATTAGGATGATCATTTTACAAACCATATAAATGTCACACAAATGTACCATATAATTGTAACTAATAATAAAATTTTAAAAAATGTAAAGGGGAACATGTCTATAATAAATAAATGTAGAACATTTCAGTAAAAAAGTAAATAAATATGTATAAAGTAGTAAAAAAACAAATAAATTTAAAAAAAATTAAAAATCTTATGTGCTTAACAACCTAGCACAGGTAATGAAGAAAAAGACAATGACTGTTTAGCTACAATATAAATTATTCATTTTGAAAAATAATAAAAGGAAAAAATGAATACAACCTCAGAGATCTGTGGAAAATATTAAAAGATTAAGGTCAAAATTATGTGTAATTAGAAGCTCAGAAAAACAGGAGAGAAAAGAGTAGAAAAATGTATTAATTTGGTGAAACATAAATTTACAGCTTGAGAATTCCATTGAACTTTAAGTAGAAATGTGGAAAAAAAAAATCCCTAAGTGCATCATAGTCAATCTGCTGAAAAACAAAGTAAATAAAATCTTGAAAGCAGCCAGAGAATAAACATCTTAATTACAAAAGTATTATTTGAATTTTTGCTAACTTCTCATCAGAAACTGTGGACATCAAAGGCAGTGAAACAAGTTTTAAGTGCTGAAAGAATAAAAAAAATCTCTTAACCTACAAGTTTATATTTAATGCAAAGAAAAATAGATAAAGACATTTTCGGATTAGAAAAGACTGTGAGAATTCATGGCCAGAAGATGTGAAACACAAGAAAGACTAGAAGGCTAAAAGCAATTGAAAACAGACACATAGATCTTCAAGAAGAAATAAATACAATTGGAAATGGTAAAGATTTGTGTAAATATAAAAGACTTTTTTTCTTATTGTTTTAAAAGAAAATGTAGAATTGTTTTGTGAGCTTCTTAAGATCTATAGATATTACAGTTCACCAATTGTAACACAAAAGAGATTTAAACATGCCTATAAATCTGTAATGTGTTTTTTTTATATGAAATGGTACAAGACTAGTTTTATAGAGACTATGAATGTCAAGAAAGTATACTATAATCCCCAAATACTTGAGACATAATACAAAAATGTATAGCAAAAAATTAATAAATTAAAATGGAATTCTGAAAACAAGAATTTCTAAGTCATACGTATTATTTTGAAAAGAGTTAACAACATAAATTTCTAACTAGATTGATCAAAGAAAAAAATTAAAGAATACCATTTTCAGTAATAGGAATGAAAAAAATTATTATTACTTAACCTAAAGATATGAGATAATTATAAACAACCTCATTACTACAAATTTAACAACTACGATAAAATAGAAAAGTTATTAAAGAGTTACAAATAAAAATTAAATGAAAAATATAATATATAACTTTAAATAAAAAATTGTCTCATGTATAGATGTATGTGTGTGTGGGTATACACACACACATATATCTATATGTGAATATATATGTGTGTGTGTGTGTATATATATATATTTAAAGTGTCAAATGATAGCAGCCTTATAGATAAGAATATAAAATGTATGCTTTAATTTACATAAAATGCTGAAACAAGAAAACGTTGTTCTGCACTGAAAAAATAAACCAGAACAATATTTGTCTCTGGAGGGTGTGGACAGGAATAGACAGATGGGACATAAGAAAGCTTCCCAGGCTGATAGATTTCATCACTTGACAGGAGTTTGGGTTACACAATTTATTTATATTTACCAAAACTCAGTGAATCTACACTTAAGACTCACTAATATTTGTCCATTGTATTGCTTTTACATTTTAATTCAAAAGATAAACACTGTACAGAAGTCTTAGAGTGTAGTTAATGATATTACAGCTGAAAAATTTAAGGGACAGTGTACTGATGTCTGAAATTTTATTTAAAATTCACCAAAAAAGGATGATACATTAATAGATGAATAGAGAGATATAGACATAGGAAGATAAGTGGTTTTTGAATTAAAAAAAAAAGTTGGGTTAATGTTAATGGTAAATTTGGAGGTAGGTATACAAATTCGCTGTCAATTTTTTCACCTTTGGTGGTGTTTGAAATATTCATAATAAAATATTTAGGGAAAAAAGAATAAAGCAATGGTAATAGATATTTATTTTATACTTTTATAATTATTTATATATCATATATTACATTGTATAATTATCTTTATATATGTAAAAGTCATATATTTCCAAATAAAGTATTTTATATCAGCCAAACCTTGCAACTTAGGAGTTCAATGAAATAAAAACAAAAGAAAGAAAATAAAAACAGCTAATTAAAGCTCTTGGGAACATTTAAGGCAGCCAGGAATTGAGATGCCAAGTTTCCAAAATTAAATTTTTTAAAAACTTCTGAGATGAGTCAAATTTTGTAAATTTTTGTATTGAGCTATTTGCTGAGCTATAATGATTCACAATGAGGAATTAAGCGAAAAGCAACTCTTTAGGGCTTTCTACAGAGTCAGAGGGAAAAAAGGAAAAAAAAATGCATTTCACGGTTACCCAAGAGGCCGTGTCTCAATGGACCAATATTCCAGCAACATAAAGTATTGAAGAGTTTCTTTGGCATATTCGAATTGCCAGCATCATTGCATTGGCTCTTTGGGGCATTATTAAGTAAAACAAGGGTTATTTGAACACAAGCACTGCAATATCCACCCCCCCCCCAAGTTGATTTGATAACCAGGATGGCTCCTGACTGACTAATGGATGGGGAGGGTATTCAGTGTGGGGACAGGAGATGAAAGGGTCTCCTATCTCAGGTGGGATGGAATGCAGACTGAGATTTTATCTCGCAACTCTGAATGGTGCACAATTTAAAACTTGTAAATTGTTTATTTCTGAAATTTTTCATTTATGACTCAGAAAATATTCTGAGTTGCTCTTTCCATGGTAACTGGAAAGCAAGGGAGCAAAACCAAGAGTAAGGGGGGACTGGTATATTTGTCTATTTCTAAGTCAGTGGGAGAGATTAAGAATCCAGAGAGAAAACTGCATCTAAAAGAATAGTCACAGGGCTTTTTGCAGGCTCCCTTTTCTATGATCACAAACTTGGAATTCAGGAAATGCCATAAAGGAGAAAATCTGCTAAACACCCTCCTAGACTTCTATTCGAGAGCCCTGAGGGCTGCGCTTGAGAAATATGCACAAAGTGGAAACAGTTTGACTCTCAAAGGACTGAACCACAGAATTAAGCCATCTCAAGCTCTGACTGTCTTTGCCTGCTAGAAGCAAACTAAGTCCTCTCCGGAGGAAACTATCATAATCAAGAAACTTTTTTATACACAGTGTCCAGAAATTAATTCAAAAATACCAGATGGAGCACTTCCATTCAACATCGTGCTAGAGTTATCAGCTGAACAAGACAAAAAGGAGAAATCAAGATGTCAGGATGTAAAAAAAAAATAACACTGTCATTATTCTCAGATGAAATGATTATGTGCATAGAAAATCTAAATGAATTTCGCAATTATTAGTAAGTGAATTAGCAAGTTTGGGAAGGAGAATGTGAATGTAGAAAAGTCCAATATATTTTCATGCACTAGAAAGCAATGAGACATTGAAAATTTAAGATAATATTTATGGCAGAATGCAAAGGAATTTTAGGACAATGAAAGTTTTCTGTATGAGACCATAATGATGGATACATTTGTCCAAACTCACAAAATGTGCAACGCCAAGAGAGAACCAAAATATAAGTATGGACTTTGAGTGCTTATGATGTGTCATATTCATATATATGTCCTAAAGTATACTATGCACATACATATATATATATATATATATATATATATATATATATATATATGTATATAGTGTATAAATATACATAGCATCACTTTGTCCCAATTTAAAATGTGTTCAACAATACAAGATCTAATTCAGTAGAGAATATTAATAGGAGACAGTGAGCAACTATTTCTTAGGATCTCGAAGAAGATAAATCTCTTCTCCCCAGTAGGTTTATCAGTTATTACAAATGTATCATTCTTTGGGATGTGAGGTGTTGTTAAAAGCTTTGCATGCATAGGGGTAGGAGATACATGAGAATTTGTACCTTCCCATCCATTTTGCTGTGCACTCAAAATTTCTATAAAAATTTAAGAGAAACATTTACTATAAGATGATAAAATATCAAAGATTTATAAAAAAAAATCTGTAAGAGATACGGAAGACCTCTATATAGATTTCGATAAAACACCACAGGAAAAATTAAAGACTAAAATAAATTAAGCATTAGCTCAGATAATTTTGAAGGAGATGATCAAATTGGACAATTTGCGTTATGTCAAGCCTTGTCTTGTATAAAGCCATGGCAATTAATACAGTGCCATTTTTGTAAAATTCCAGAAATAGACTCAGATGCATATAGGCACTAGATTTACTACAAAGGTGCCACTGCAGTAAGATGAAGAAAGGGTCAGTCTTTTTAAGGAGTGGTGCTGGGTCAAGTGGAAATCAATATAAAAATAAATTTTGTTATTTTAAATTACATGAAAAAATAAATTACAGTTAGGTTTTAGACCTACATGTGATTCTAAACCAATAAAATATCTAAAAGATAATATAACATAGGAGACTACCTTCCTAACAATGAGATGAGAGGATATTTCTTTACTTAGATACCAAAGACACTGATCATAAAGATTGTTAAATTGTATTACAATAACATTAGAAGTTTCTGTTCATCATCCCTCTCCCCCTTGGGAGTAGAGGGAGAAAGCTATTAGCAGAGTGAAAAGACAAACTAGAAGATAGTTGTAGTATATGTAACCAATAATGGCTTGTAACCAGAATATACATAGCTTTTCTACAAATCTAGAAGAAACAGGCAAACCAATTTAAAGAGAAAGGGACAAAGGACATCAAATAATATAGCCAACAAACAAAAAAGAATTTCAGCTCAGTTAATTATCAGAGCAAGATAAATTAAAACTTTAATGGGAACAGACTCACTAGAGTAGCTAAATATAAGTTTGACAACATAAGTGTCAGTAAAAATATAGTTCAACTGAAACTCTCATGCTCTGTTGGTGTAAATGTTAATTGGCAAAAAGCAATTACTGTGCATCCCATGTCCCCACAATTCCACTCTTAGGTATATACCAAACAGAAACGTATATATTTTAGCACCATAAGAAATGTGTGAAGATATCCATCACAGTATATAACTCATAATATTTAAAAAAAAATAAATAACATGTCAATTAATAATAGAACTGGTAAACTGGCATATTCAGTCAGTGAAATTCTATAGACAAATCTAAACGAATGAATATGTTTTACATTATAACCTGATGAATCTCAAAACAAATAAATAAATAAAATAATAGTAAGTAAAAAACACCAAACAAACAAAAGAATATACTTAGAATACAATTAATACAATTGTTCAAAACCATGTGAAACAAACCAAATGCTGAAAGATGTCTGGAGAATGGTTGTTATGAGGGTGGGGATTACAAGGACTTCTGGGGACAGAGGTGCATTCCTGGGTTTATGAGGACATTCTATTCCTTCACTGGGGTTACAATTAACACTTTTATAAAAAAGCCATTGAGCTGAATAAATGTGGGTTGCACAAATTCTCTATATGTGTATTTACTTCAATAAGAAATGTTTTCTTAAAAAAAAATGGCTTAAATTACAGAGGTAAATACAGAGCTCCTAGAAGAAGAGAATCCCTATTTCCTATTCACTGAAAGACAGAATGATCTCAATGTACAGTTACGTCCATGTGAACTTTCCTTTTAGTCGATAACAAATGCAATAACTCAATACAGTAGGAAGTTTAGAATATTCCTGCAATTTTTCATATTTGTCTTGCTTATACATGTTTTAGACAATATAGGGCTCTACATTTTCCTCTTGAGAACTTGGCCATTCAAATGTAAAATTTACCTAGGCACCTGTACATCTAATTTCTAGAGGTGCTATCTGAATGGGTGTTACAAAGAATATATGACTACGGAATGGACATCTGTTTACTCGGCACTGGGGAGAAGAGATTTATCTTCTTCGAGATCCTAAGAAATAGTTGCTCACTGCCTCCTATTAATATTCTCTACTGAATTAGATCTTGTATTGTTGAACACATTTTAAATTGAGACAAAGCGATGCTATGTATATTTATACACTATATACATATTTGTATATATATGTATGTGCATAGTATACTTTAGGACATATATATGAATATGACTTGTTCTCAGAATCAACTATGCTTTATTTTAATTAAAAGTTTTAAAAAAATGTATATTCAAGACTATATAATTAAGTATTCTCTCTAAAATATGTCCCACCAATAGGTAAACAATGTAGCCTGGCCAAAAATGTGCCTTCTTTATTTTATTTTCTGAACTTAAATAACTCATAAACTGTGATACTCATTATTCTTATTCTTGTTCTTTATCTGTATTTATTTATTTATTTTTTGCTTATTTCCAAGAGCAGAGTAATTAGGCAAAAAGTGATGCTACCTATGGTTAGGAGTGACTGGTGATAGCCAGGCTCCTGGAGTATATTATTACTACATTTGTGATATGATTCATAATAGGAAAAAATAAATAGCAAAAGCATATGATTATTTCTGTAATTTAACTTACATTTTCTAAAACCGGTAATAACTAGTGTAATTTAGATCTCATAAAAGAAACAGAGATGCTCTACTGAATCTAAAATCAAAGCCCATGAAAACCTTTTATACACAACATAAACAGACATGTTTAATATAAGCATCTGCCAATCTAATCTGATAATTTTGCTCAAGTTGTATTTTTTGCCCATTTGGCATGTTTTTATGTAGCAATTTATATACAACACTGTATCAGCATATATGGGGGGTATACAACCAGCTGTGTCCTATTATATAATTTACAGGAAAAAAAAGTTTGACAAAGAAAATTGCTTTCTAATGAAATACAGGGGAGGGAGGAATTCTAATACGAGAAATCTCTTGACCTATTTTCCAGTTGGGCCAATAAGGACATGTCCTATACCTGATCTTTACAATGCTGACTCCTCTTGAACAGACTGGCATGCCAAGGCAAGGGAGAACTTAAAGATTTGCCTCATGAGTGAGTCTAACAATTTTGATGTCAACCCTTCAGAAAGATAGGAGAGAGCAAGATGCACTTTACTCCCCTAAAGAGGGTTGTTTTTCTGGAATTCCACCCCCCACCCCAATCAGAATATTGTAATCAGTAGTAAACAGCAGTGGTGAGTAACAATGTACAATCAGGAAAATACACACAACGAGCAGCTGTCAGTAGTTAGCATAGTTTTTTGTTCACTGTTTTCCAAAGAACTGCTTATATTATAAGAGGAAAAAAATCAAGGGGATAAGATTGTTCAAAATGAACATGGGTCATAAAACTCCTAATGGTACTTTTCCTCCTATCCCCCACCTCTAGTTTATTTCTCTGTACATGTATTTGGTGAGCTTTCTCAGGTAAGGAAGCTTTGACCAGCTATCAGTGAGCCAGGTATATTCACTGGTCAACATCTTCTCACCTCTTCGATTTTAGTAGTCTAGTGTCTTTGAATGTTTCAGACATCTTGGCAGGATTTTGTCTTCTGCAGAATGCCTACAAAAGAATTCACTCTTCTTAGGGCATTCAACTCATTTTGTCTAATTTTTATTCTTGTGCAAAGGTCATCAGTCAATTTTCTCATATTCGGTTTCCTATGTCAGCATATCTCAATCATGAAGCTTCATCCCTCTGTAACTATTGTCTGCATCCAGATATCCTGAGGTTAATAGATGTATTTTGAAAAAGCCCCAAGGTGATTCTGATACACTTTATATCCATTTTGAATCATGGACTTAATAGATGAGAATGTACCGGTCTAATGGACTCCCAGTGTTTTTGTTCCTTGCAGGGTTTTGTTCTAGAGGATTAAAACAGCAGCTTCCCTCTATGAGCTAACTTCCCATCTAGTTTGAACACAAAGAGACGATGCTGACCATGGTGATATAAGTATTTTGGTTCATGATTGCAGATCCCATGGTATATTAATATACTGATGTTCTGAGGTTTGGTATTTTCAGTGTGCCTTCTGGTTAACAGGGGTGTGTCTTTGAGTCAGCCAGCCTTTCCAAGAAAAGAGTCAGATTCTGGAATGTAATAACCTCTCTGGAAGATGGACTCTGAGTTGTTAGCCATTTTTCCTTAACCTTGCCTTATTTGAAACCACCACCATTTCATCTTGCACCGTCAGTACATTAACTCTCAATTAACTGCTCTCTTTATTAAAACCATCAAGTGTCTATGACATGGACAGGTGGTATACTAACCAAATTTATGCAATAGGTGTTTTTAGTGCCCATTTCCAAGTATCTAGTTCCCACATAGTATTCTATGCCTTCTCAGGATCATACCTGGAATAGGAGCCCTAAAAATAATAATTGTTAATATTTTATAATAAAAATAAGAATAAATTAGAAAGTAACATTTTCAACTACTCACTTGTTCCAGGAACTCTGTGTACTAAGCACTCTGAACTATATTATTTAATTTCCACAAAACCCTCTAAAATAGGTAGCATTATTTTCTGCATTTTGCAAATGAAGAGACTGAGGTACAGAGAGTTTAGGTAACTATAGTTAGGCATGTCTAGTTCAAGCTTGCTTGCCATCACCTTCCTCACCACACAATCAGCTGTGCTAAATCAGAGGCTGATGTTAACAACATGTTTATCATTTATACGCTACCATTGATAAAGAGGCTTTGAAAGTGTGTTTTGGTTTGGAAGGACCATTGTGAAGGGAAGGGGTGTTTAGTATAGTTGAAAGGTCAGGAAAGTAGTGAGTTTTCGATAAACAGACTCCCTAGGAACCTCTCATACCTGATTACATTAAGCTGCTGTCTACCCACGGCATATGAGATTAGCCATATGTGATGATTTCAGGATAGGAATTAGAGTGCCATTTCATCATCCCCCATAGGAAAGTAACAATTCTTCTAATAACTATCATCATGGAGCATATACTATGGATCAGGTAGTGTCCTAAGCATTTTAGGTTATTTTAAAAATTGATGTGTGGAGACAATGGTGAGAGCTCACTAATCGTAGTGGATATAATACAACCTTAGGAGCATTCAGCTGGTAAAATGCACACACAATGAATATATTTCTTACAAATGCATGGATAGAACATGCAGGAATATTCATAACTCTTGACACAAGTGAAACAAGAAAAAAAACTCCAAGGATGCAGGACAGAAATACTATCACAATTAAGTAGGCAAAAATAGAATTAAATGTACTGCACACTGTTCTGAGAAAGCTTATGACTGAGGAGAAGACTAGGTTAGTTCAGCCACAGAATTCCAACCAACAAACAATCACCATAGTGACACATGCAAACACTGGAAGGCCCTGTCTAGGTACCTTCTGAGGGAGGTGGCAGCCAGTGATAGGCCCCTGTGAATTGCTATCCACTTGACATACATCCCTGTTATAGAGATCAATTCAGAAAGCTATTGGAGTCTAAAGGTAATACATTTGAAATATATAAGTAGTGTTTCTTTTTCAGATTCTATATTTAATAGACAAACTTATGATTATGAATCACATGTGGTTTTCTTTTAAGAGAAAAGATGCTAGTAAGACAATGTCAGCATCTCGTGTGCTCAGTAGTTGTTTTTCCTATTGTACATGAACACACTCTTATGCTGGCATAGCAATGCAGTTAAAGCTCTGAAAGCATATAGATCTAGACCAATAATGTGAGCTGACTCATGGGTCAAAGTCAAAGAAAACATATTTCTGAGCCAGCAGGAAAGACTGTCAGACCACTTGCTAGGGGTAATGTCATTCGGTGAGGCATGTTGGTTTGCCATCAGCTGGGTAAGAATCCTCTGCACTCCTGGATTCCAGTAACCACTGCATTTTACCTATAATATTTTCTAATTACCCCTGTCTAGAACTTATTACCTTTGTTTCTTATACAGGAGAAAACTGAAACTAAGAGGGGTAAAATAACTTCTTCCAGTGCACTCAACCAAAGGAGTAAGAATAGAGCCACAAACTGAACCCAGAGCTGTTAGGCTGAAAATTCCAGATTCTTCTCATTACTACCCAGGATGCACTCCTTGAAAGAAATATAAAGTCCCACATCATTGACATAGAGGGGGTGGTATTCCTTTAAAAAGATTCGTTGTGAAAACTCCTGAAAAAGCCAACTTCAACCAAATCAGAGAACTCAATAGATAGATTTTCAGAAATTCTCATTTTTTTTTTTAAGTTTTCAGGAGAATAAAAAATTCTCAAAATTGTGTTCCTGACAGACACCTATGGGGAACTCAGTATCACTCATTGCCCACACAAGTAGTTTTAATATATTGGAAGGCTGTTGCCTAAATAAGGAAATACAAGCTGATGGTCCCTTTTCATATCAGATGCCTCCCATTATTCTAGAAGTAGGCAAGAGCAACAAATTGGCAGATGATTCATAAGGGAAAAAATACATTTGTAAGAGGAGATTATTCATTATGCTAAATTGTGTTTGTCTTTCATGAAGAGAGAGGGAGGGAATATTAATATCGGAACTCAAATGACTCTCTTTTCTTATGAAGAGCATTTTTCAGATTTTTGAGCCAAATTGCACTGTCAGAGAATCACTCCAAATTTCATAACCATTATTATGACTCAGGAGCAGTACAAACTACTTAAAGTAGACTTTGCCTTAGGCACAATTGTGAAGTAAGTAGAATTTATCTTCTGAAATTTATCTTCTGGGCCCTTAGCGCTCGTTCTCTGTATTCCCCCAACCCTTCTGGCACAGCCTGCTCTTGTCCCATGTTTATTTTTTCTTGTAACAAAAAGTTATCAGTCATTTACACTTTAGCATAAATGCATTTTAATGTTCATAATTAGTGTGTTTTTCATTCAGGGTAGGCTCATTTTAAGAATTATCTCAAGTTGTGAGATAAAAGACTATTACAATTTTAAGATATCACGGATATGATGGACGAGTTTTTGAGGAAATCATTAAGAAGAGAACTTTTGTATAGTCACTAAAGTGATACAATAAAGGCAGTCACCTACAAAAACAATGATAATTGGTGAATACCTACAACGTCTCTTAAAGAAATACCATATCTACAAATGAGGAATTGAAAAATAAAATAAAGGCAGGTGTGATGAATCTTTTTTTTTTTTTTGCAGTAACAATTTAGATTGAATAAAATGATAAATCTACCTATTTTTTCCATGTTTTGCCTCTTCTTTTGCTAGAAGCACAGAGCATTTTCTGCCCACATTACATACATGGTTTTTGTATCACTAAAGCATTGCCCATTATGCAAAATTTATTTCTCATTCTGAGATACATTCCCCACAAAGCAAAGTATCCATTTCTCAGTGACATGTTTTCACCAAACGACTGTTGATAATAATCTGATGAATTAGTATTTACTAGAATGGGCATGACTTAAAATTACTTAAAGTTTTAGTCGTCCATATTCTTAATTTCATTTCCTTTTAAAAAATTTTGTTAATCAAATGGAATGTGGCCCAACCTAATTATAAAGTGTTAAACCCCAGGCATATGGCAGATTTAATTAACAGGTGTACGGGCAGCTGACCTCCCCAACTTCATATCAGTGACAAAAATAGCAAGACCTATAGCAAGGGCAGCGAGAGCAGTAACAAAGCCATACAAACACCACTAATAGAGAGCAGGCAATTTTCTTCTCTCAGAATGAATAAGTTTGAGCCCACCTTGATGGGACTGTGGCATGATGGTATTAATTATACCGTCAGTCACACAGTTTTCATAGGAGAAATAATTTTCTATGAACTCTTTTAAATCATTTATTCATTAGGCATATTAGTGGATGCAGAGATGATTATCAATATCAAATAGCACTAAAATGACTGGATTTGCTAGCATTCCTCACCTATCAATTAACAATCGTTGCTTTAGAATTATTCTAATCATGTGTAAGCCCCACTAGAGCGAAAACCTTCCAGGAACAATCTGTAGGATTCTACATCTCTTCTACTAGATATATTGTCTCTCTCTTCCATAACCCAGCATTATCCAGAGTTTTTGATCTCTACTGCTGAAAGGAAGTTTGGATTAAAATCTTTAAGCAGTTATAGAAAATAAAGTGAATTCTTTTTTATAGACATAACAAAAAGTAGCTGCGTGCATGCAGATACAATTCTCTACCTTAGTCTGGCAGTTCAGATCCCATGACCATTTCCCTTTGATCTTCCTTGTGGTCTTGTTATCACTTTGAAGCAGCATAGCATGCACTCTGGGTACCAGCTTATTAAATACAGGTTATTGTTAAAAGAAAATTCCAACTGAGACTGAGCTGATTCATGTACAGTCACCCTTGTTTACTAAGAATACTTTTTACTGGAAAATACTGAAAGGAAGCTTTTCATATCTTCAAAAAAAAAGAAGTTTTAACTCCCATTTATTGAGAAAAAACCTTTGAAGTAAAATTTCACCAATCACTTTCTAAATTTGTTTATTCTCACATCCTTTGTACTTAAAGATATTCCTGCACATAAGTGACTCAGTTAAATATGTATCTTCCTGTCCCATCAACTAATATTGCCAATTTTTGATTGACAATAGAGGTCACATAACCTCGGTGTTATTGGAAAGAACAGAGGTGTGAAATGCTGTTATTGTTTACGAGCAATAGTCAAGTTTTGTAGCTTATATTTTCCATAAGAATAAAATATGAAAAAAGCTATAATTAAGAGGACAATTTTTCAAATTCTAAAAATATATAACATTATAAAATTATCATATTTTAAAAATAGAAGGAGGATATAAGTATGTGTGTGTGACATATACACACCTGTGGAAGTGTTGATGATAAATTTTGAGTCAAATATACCTGGGTTTTACACATTTTACACACTATTTGGTCTTGAACAAGCTTTTGTAACTCCATGGACTTCCATTTCCTCATCTATACTCTAGAATTGCCAAAATCCATGTTGAAAAGTGTTGTGAAGGTGAGAAATAATGAACAATGATGAATGGAGCACCCGACATTGAATGGTTCCTAATAAGTAGGGGATGATTTTGCTGCTGTTGCATCTGCACTTCGGAGGTCATTAACACAGCCTAAGTGAATAAATCGTGGCCTCTCATCCAAGTTGTTTCTGTGAGAAGCAGCATCATAGGAAACCAAACCTGCAATTCAGAACATCTGTCCAAAACTTTCAGTTTGGGGGTCCATATTTTATAGCCTGTCTGTTTTCTCTGTCCTTGGCATACTAATAAGTATGGCTTGGGTCTCATGAAAACCTCATGGGCCTCAACCTATGTCCATTTGAGCTATTCTGGAGGAGGCTGATCTATGTTTAGGACCCCCGTCCCCACCACAAGTTAATTTCCATTAAGACACACAATCCTTAAGGTCCAAGTAGCTCAAACATGTGTTTGATATTTTCTAGATGCTTTATTGAGGTATTTATCAACCATGGGTAACTAATTTTCCTAAAGTAACTAATTATAATTTTCTTATCATATGCCTTTAGACAAAAAGTTAAATTTTGTAAACTCAAGAAAATACACTATAAAGAAGACAGAGAGTGATATAATCAGTATCCTCTCATATTTAACAAGTAAATATCTTAGTCATCCATGTCGTTATATGGAGACGGTAAGTAGTATGATGTCAACTCTGACTTTATTCATAGATAAAAGACCATGGGCTTTAACTACCAATCTATATCCCTAATCAATTATTTATTATCCCTTGCTGTAGATACCCCATTTTGGTAAATGTTGTGGCTGCCTTTGTATGTTTTATGCTGTTAAAATGGTTCTAGTAAAAACTTGCAGATTCTCAGATTACATATTAGGTCTGGCTTTTCATCTGACACATGTTATTTACTAAGTGTGAAGCCTTGAACAATTTCTTGAGCTTGTTTGCTCTCTTTTTCTCATCTATATAATGAAGAGGCTAAACCAGGTGAAATCTCAGATCACTTGAATTTGTCAGATTCTATGATATTCCTCCTATTTCCTGAGATGCTCGGTGGTATTTCCTGCATGGTTCAAGGAACATACTCTTTTCTCCAGCCATAAGGAACTATATTCATATCTATCTCACTTTTGAGATTTTGCAAATGCTAAAAATTTCCCTGGAGCACAGAGCCTGCTTTTTACCAGAATAACTCCTAGTCATCCTTTAAGTTCTTTGCAAATGCCATTTGTTTGCCCAGAGGTCTTCCACGATCCCCTCTACCCATGCTGAATTAAATGCTCCTCTTTCATTCCCATCACATCTTAAAACTCCCTCCATGTCTTTTAAAATTCATTGCACAGTGCTGTCTTGTCTATTTGTCTGACTGAATTCTTCACTAGATGGTATGTGTCTTACTTGCACGTTGGATTTTCAGCTTTCAAAGATTGCTTCCTTGAATGAATTGGGAGTTGAATTCTCTGCTTTAAATCCTTCAATAGCTTCCATATGGACACTGTGCTATTCCTCTCTTGATCGTCCTTCAAGATGCAGGAGCTCATCTCACTAGCAGGAGGCAATGAAAGAGCTATCAACAGCATCTCTCTCCAGGAATTGTCCTGGGCATAAGCCTCTGGCCCACTCCCAAGAATAGCCTACATGCAATAATTGGTTGATGTGGATATATAAAGGCCAGCCCCTTTGCCTAAGTGAAAGACAACATACAGAGACATCTCAGCCTCAGGGCTCCTCATGGGAAAGGCTGAAGGAAGCATTTGAGGTAGCTGCATTGCACTTCCATTCTTTCCTGTGCCCAATACAGTATTTCTCACTGCGATTTAATTGTTGTTCTCTAAAGCACTCAGCAATAAACTCCCTGCCTGCAAAACTCCATCTCAGAGTCTGTTGTCCAAGGAATCTATTCCTTGCCACCATAGACCTTAAAATAAAAATCAAAATTCTTAAAAGGACTGCACATGATTGACCTGGTTCTTTCCTCCATCTTGAACCCATCTCAACACCATGCCACTTTTCTTCAGTTACACTGTCCATCTTTCTTCATAGTCTTAAATTGGCTTTTACCCTCTATCTGGTTATTTTACTTCTCTAGTCCCTTCTTTCAGGATGCTCCTTCTTGGCATACCTCAAAGTTGGCTGGTATATGCCCCTGAAGTCTCAGCTCTAGCACATTTCTCACAATCCTAGTTGTTTCCATTATATCATTTTTCATAACTAGGGATTATAATGCTCCCTAATACATTGGCCCCAAAAACATCTAAGCATTTGAAGTTGCACAGAACTGACAAAAACAACACACTCATTATCAACCTGGCACAATTTGAAAGACTTTACGTATTTAATTTCAATAATCCTGGAAGACAGGTACTATTGTTGTCTCATTGTACAGGTGAGGAATCTGAAGAACAGAAATCCCACAGTTAGCAAGAAGTGACACTGAGATTCAAACTCAGACATCTGAACTATAAAGTCTATGTTAACCTCTGCCATAGACAGTACGTAACACTTTTTGAATGATGTGGAGCAAATGAATGAGTGAAATGGATAGGGAGGGCAGTGACTTATTTTTTAGTCATTTTTTTCTATAGAGTGTAATAGAGTCAAACATAAGAGTTTTAAAATGTAATTTGAAATGCATGCTGTTTTGGAAAGAGAAACACTCATGAATTCTGTCTCATCTTCTATGTTGCATTCGTTGTTCTGCTGCCACAGGGAAGAACATATCGTATGCTGGTGCCAAATCCAGTAAGTTGTATGCTGTGCACTCTGGCACCTATGTCCCTAACGTCTCTGTAATAACCCAGCAGTTCAAGTATGAGCAAGCCATTTAATGCAACACATATTTGAAAATATTACTATTTATTATACTAAGATAAAAGGTAAGCTTAGTCCTAAATTTAAGGGTGCAAGTTCTTCTTTTAGATCACTGTCAATATTACAGAACGTCTAGGTTCATAAAATGCAGGATGATTAAATTCAGTAATGCCATACATAGGAAAGATCAGCTCTAATAACATTTTCCACCTTCCAAATTTACTTAGCCAGAGATTTTGTCTGTAAGATGCCAAATTTCAGGAAGCAAACTGAAAAATGTGTTCAGTCACCTGAATTTTTTATCTACATTACATAGAATATTTTGTTATTTATAAATTAGAAGGCTAAGGATTTTTGACTTAGTATTCAGCAAAGACACCAAGTCCTTAAATACTGACTTTTTTTTTTTAATGGAGAATAATGCATACTTCATTCTTCTTCCTCTGACTTTTTGCTTAGGTATATTTAAAATCATAACATATTTTATTATATCTAAACTGGCTATACATTAATATTATACTTAAGTAAAAAGCACAATTAAAAGTATTGTCTAATAGGTTAATTGCTGATGAATTAAACAAAAATGTGATCATCTTCTTTGGCCTAACATTTTGGTAGCCATTTGGCAAGATAAAGTATTGAAAAAGGAAATGAGTTCTCCAAAAACATCTGTCACTGGTCTTCTACTTTTATTCTTCAAACTTTGAGTGTCAGTTACAAAATAATCACTTTACAAACACTTAAATATGTCTATCTTTGAAATAGTATTTATTTCACAGAAATAGACTCTCCTTTAAAGTCTATATAGCTAGGAGAACAACTCTAATATTGCTGAGAATAAGTGAAGTCCATTAAAGTAATTGTCCTAAACATATATAATCAATCCAGTCACAATATCATGTGTAGTATCAGTATCAGTAACTGATTTTTTTCTTTTTTCCCTCTTTGAGCCATACACAAAGAGCAATGGCTGGCCTTCTAAATTTATTTCAAGGGAATATTGTTTAAATGAATGCTAGTTAAATGTTGAGTGCAAAATGATGCACTAAATGCAAGCAGAATTAACCTATCTTTATGAAACTTCCAAATAAAATATAAAACTTTTTATATAAAAGATATTTCAAGATTTCAAGAGCTATTCATATTTGCTAATCAATGTCATTGCTTAGTTCTCTATTGTCAAGGAAAGAGTCAATCTGGGGCAGATCTTTAGTACACTTAGACCTTATATTTGCAAAAAAATGAATTATTTAACATATAACCACTGGCCTGATCATGACATTAATTTAAGATGTCCTTCCTCCCTAATTAAGATAACCATTAGATAAGGTTGAACAAGTTTTTTTTTAATTTGACAATTTAAGAGTTTGAGAAATATTTGACTAACTTGAAACTTTATTATTTAACTCAGTGTTAACCAGAATATCTTAAAGAAAAAATTCTTGTAACTGTTGAAAACACACTTTCCCAGAGTATGTGATAACTTGTAAATTAACGATTTTACTCTTCTCCCTTCTGAACAGTGCCTACTACTTCTGTGAAAGGAAATTACAGAATCAAGGATGTCAATTTTTGTGGCAGTCTATAGCTAGATTGAAACAAGAAATGTTTTCAATAATTATTAAATGTCTTTTACTTGAAGGCCTGAGTCATTGGCAAAAACTGATAATTCATCATCATAGTTTCCTAACATTTGTTTATTGCAAAATTGTACACTAAGGTATTTATACCAATCTGAGAATTAAAATGAGTATAATGTGTCTGTGCTGTTTTAATCACTGATTTTCTTTTCTACAAGTTGAATTCTGATTCATTAGGAATAAAGTTTATGAGTGTCTAAACAGTATATTAAACATTTTACTTTAAATATCAATAATACATGTGTATTCCAAACTTTAGATATCTATAATACATGTATATTCCAATTTGAACCCTTCGAATTGAGAAAATATAAGCAAGCAAGAAAAAATAACATACAGGAGACGGAATTCAATTAGATAAGACCATTAACAACATTAAATAAGTTAACTGGAAAAATCATGACAAAGGACTATACAGTAATGACTTCAAATTTAAAATTTTGAATTTTTAACTTCCAAACCACCCTAAGTCAGAGAGCTTTTTATTTTTTTCTATAATAGTTGCATCAATAAATGCTACTTTCATCATTAGATATTGGTTATTTATCTGAGCTAACTAATTATTTTAAGGGAAATAGAACATTTTGGTTTACAATCTTAAATAATTTTTCAAGTATAGGTGAAAAAAAATAGCTCAATGGTATAATCAGAAATAGTCAACCCCAAGTAGTGACCATTAATCTTAGAACACACCATGTAGTGATATCACTAATTATATTTCTAAGAAATGTCCAAATTACAGGTTTTTGCATGCATACAGTTGAGGGAGAGAACAACCTTATTAGACATTTATAAATCATCTCAAAGGATATCCTTTTGTCATGACTAGGTTTTTAAATAAAATTTTAATTAGAAACCATTTTAAATGTTCTTTTTTTTTTTTAAACAGCAGTATCCAGTATACTTCCCTCTCTGTTCTCATTAATTCTATGACTATTTTAAAAATTATAACTATCACTCATATTCTCTTTCTCACTGTCATCTCAGGTAGGACTGAGCCCCTTTGTCGTAGACATTTTTGGAGTGTTCTCCCAGACAAGGCATTCTCTGTGAGATTCACAGTCCCACGTATAAAGTAGGTATTCTCCACCCTATTTTTACTGCATGAGCCTGCTCCCTGGCAATACCCTACTGAACGATGAATGGATACCTGGCCTACACTGGCCCATTCACATTTGCTTTTTCAGATTTGGAATTGGACTTGGAGAAGTAGGCTCTGCTTTACTGTCCCCATGAATGAAAGGCATGTTATTTGCAACTGTGGAGTGGATTTTTGTGCAGTGCAGGTAGCAGGAAAGAATCAAGTGAAGGAGCAAGATAATGCATCTTAAAGGAGTCTGGGAGACATGGTACTAGAGGCTGAATGCTTTCTAGGTCTTCATCTCTGTCCCTAAGGTGGGAATTTCTCCCTTTCCCTCCAAATCAATTTGATAGCTTTATATTTCTTAATAAATTCTATATCTTCGTGTAAGAAAGTGCTAACAGGTTTCCATGACTTGAATCCCAAAGAGTACTGATTAAGACATCCATTCTTTTGCATTCTATGCCCTCTTCCAGCATTTTATATGTACAAAAATACTTAAATATGTTTTATTATGATGGTATAATATGAAAGTTCTTTGATGTGGTAGAAATAAATTCAAAGTTATTACTCTCCATCACATATGTTCTTTTCTTCAAAATAACATATAAAATCCAGGCATTGCTTTTCAGCTTGGCAGTTTCTTGAAACATTTTTTTCTTTCTATTTAGTCACCATGCCTTTCCTTAGGCTTTCTAACATACCTCTAAAGTTAACAAGCATATCAATTGTACAGCACTCTTATTTTTATCCAGTGTGATGCCCAGGTCTCTAAATCTATCTTAAAACCACAAGCCCCTGTAGAGTAACATGATGTGTCACCACCAAGCGAGCCACTAACTAGAATCTATTAAGCAATTTCAGTTCTCTCGCAGCTAGTAATATTGAACTGTGAGTCCTAGAATGTCTCCTACTTAACATTTTACCAATAACACTCAAAAAACAAAAAACAAAAACAGGATTTGAATCAGGACTGTGGATATTACCTTTCACTTTCCGTTGGACTAAGAGGGGCTCTATTTAAATATTCTTAAAGTAACAGATTGCCAAAGACTATCTATTCCAAATATATTTAGATCTAATGTACTGTGAAAGTGGAAATTTCTATAATGAAAAAAAAAAAATGGAGGGAGAGAGAAATTTGGTTAACAACTATTTCTTTTACTTGTTTCAACATATTTTAATGTGTTTTACATATTTAACTTCCTTACTTATTCTAATTGAATGGTTAGAACATATATGCATCACTAGAAAAAGATTTTTGAGTCTTTTTTGGGCAAAACCCTAAATAATATAATATTGCTCTCTCTCTAATCATGAGAGTAGTTAGTGTTATGAATTGCATTTTAATCAGTTAACTATATTTAGTTGACAGTGAATGGTAACAGAGTGCAGAGTTAGTTAGCCAAGAACAGGTATGGAATAACTAGTGGATAAGGAACACTAGACGAGGCACATAAAGGTGATATCAACAAAGAAATAAATAGAAACATTTTTCAAGGAGTTTTAGAGAAAACTGTACAAGTACAGCTGGGACCTAATTAAATAGAAGTAGCTTCCTCACACTGTTAAAAATTAGGAAGTCCTGCCCTATTAGACAGCATGGATGAGTCTTGAGGACATCACACTAAGTGAAATTACCTATCACAGAAAGGCAAATAGTGCATGGTTCCACTTGTGTGAGGTTATCTGAGTTGAACACACAGAAGTAGAGGATAGAACCATAGTTGTCAGTGGGGAGGGAGAAGAGAGGTATTCAGTGAGTATAAAGTCTCAGTTATGCAAGATGAAGTTACAGAGATCTGCTGTACAGCGCTGTAACCAAAGAAGACAGTAACACTGTATTGTACACTTAAAATTTTGTTAAGTGAATAAAACTCAAGTTAAGTGTTATAATAATAATAATAATAATAATAATAATAATAATAATAATAAAAAATATATAATAAAAGAACATTTTAAACTTATACAAAAATCAGCCAAAAGCTTAAAGCAAACCTATGTGCCTGAGGAAAAGGACCTGTGTCCTCAAGTAGTTGAGCACAGAACTGCCCATTATCGTTTTGTTAATACAAGAGGCAGTTGACCTGTGAGTGTTTTTGCTTTGGGTGTCAGATGGTGACAGCTGTGCCTTGGTTCCAGTGCCGGGCCTGAGCACTGCCCCACATTCTAGTGCTTAGGGAGCAGAGCACCGCCTGGAACACAGAGCACTTTAAAATGGGCCTCCTCTCTTCAGTTGGTCTTGGGCAGCTATTCAAATGCAAGTCAAATCTGTTAGGACTGGCTCCGCAAAACATCTGTAAAACAAGAACTCCCACTGAAAAGCAAAATAGATATTCTGCTCTTAGAAAACTTCCAGAATTAGGTTTTACTCCTGACACCTCAGGTAACATATTAAAAAATTGTCTTCATACAGTCAAAGTGCCTCACACGTATTATTTGCACTGCCTACATCTGTGGGGAGTTGGGGTGGGGGGAGAAGAAATGCATGTGAAGGATCTAAAGCATAGAAATTCTCAGTGATTCTCCGAAGCTGGATTGAAAACAACAATTTTCGCTATGACTACCACTCCTGCCTCTGATGCTACTGTTTTCCAAGGACCACACAAAACACTTCACAGATAATCTTTCTCTTAATTTTTACAGTGCCTCTATTGGTGAGGGAAAAAACAGCTCAGAGTTGTTTCCAAACACACATAGCTACAAAGAGGTTGGATGGTACTACTGCTTAATGCTAAAGCCCATATTCCTAACTACTAACACCATCCTCCAAAAATCTCACAAGTTCATTACATAGTCATTCTCTGTTATTATGCTTCTAAATATTTTCGTATCAGATTCAAAATCATTTCCTATATTTTAGTCTCACATAGTGAGTGCATAAAACTAGTCAGTGATCATCTAACACTATTTCAAATGTTGAATATATATTCTACTTGACCATTCATTGAAGCATTTGCCATGACAAGATACATAGGAATATATATACATTACACACACACAGACACACACACACACACACACACAGTTTGTTTGTTTGGTTATTGTCTGTCTCCCTCACTAGAATGTAAGGTCCATTAGAACAGAGATGTTCTTTTTTATTATTATTATTTCAGATATACAGTATATTGGTTAGACATTTATATAGTTTATGAAATGATCCCCCAATTATTCTACCACCCATAGCTATTACAATACTACTGACTACATTCCGTATGCTGTGTTCCATATCCCTGTGACCCTCTTTCAACTACTAATTTGTTCCACTTTAACCATTCACCCCTTTCTCTCAGCCTCCCAACACCTCTCCCCTCTGGCAATCGCAGAATGTCATCTGCATTTGGGAGTCTGTTTTCAATTAGTTTGTTCTATTTGTTCCTTAGATTGCTCATACAAGTGAAATCATACGATATTTCTCTTTCTCTGTCTGACTTATTTCACTCAGCATAATAATCTCTAGGTCCATCCATATCATTCATTGAAAAAAATAGGGTTTCATTTTTCATGGTTGAGTAATATTCCTATACATACATACATACATACATACATACATACATGCCATAACTTCTTTACCCAATCATCTGTTGATGGGTATTTAGGTTGCTTCCATATCTTGGCTATTGTAAATAGTAGTGCCATGAACATAGGGGTGCATAGATCTTTACGAATTATTATTGTGGTTTTCTTTGGATAAATACTCAGAAGTGAAATTGCTGGGTCAAAAGGAGGATCCATTTTTAATTTTTTGAAGGAACCTCCAAACTATTTTTCATAGCAGCTATATCAATTTGCATTCCTATCAATAGTGTACTGGGGTTCCCTTTTCTCCACAACCTTGCCAATATGTGTTGTTTTTTGATTTACTGATTGTAGTCATTCTGACAGGTGTGAGGTCATACCTCTTTGTGGTTTCAATTTACATTTCTCTAACACAGATGTTCTGTTTGAGTCATTAGCCTATTTTCAGAGCTTAGATTAGCGTACACATTTAATATGTATATGTTGAATGAATAAATTATAATCTAGACCCAGAAATATCAAGGACTATCTCTATTTCAGATTAGAAATATAATTATTCTTAAATTAATTATCAGCTCATTAAAAGCATTTTTACTTGAGCTATTTAACCTGATTCTACAAGCACTACCATATGACACAGGAAAAATACAGGAGAAAACTGCTATGTTGATTTTTAAGTGAAGGAGGAGTGAACTAGGAGAATAGATATTCAAGAAGCATATCATGTGGCAGAGAAAAATCAAGCCTTGAAACTTCCAAAAATGAAGTTCAAATCCTGGCTCTGTCTGTGACATGTGTGACTGCAGATAAATTATTTTCCTTCAGGTATAAATATGAGTAATTAAGATTACATAAAAATGAGGAGCAATTAAGATTACCTATAGAAATTACTATGGGAATGACATGAGATAAAACATCGGTGCATGGCTTTTAAAATATTATTTTCCTCACTTCCTTTGAAACACTGCAAAACAGCAAAGCATTCTATTTTGAACAACTGGAAATCTCTCGACCAAATCATCCGGGGCAACAAAACAGAGAAGAAAAAAGATGCAAGGCCCTCACAGACGTGGAGGTCAACTGAGAAAACATCAGACAGAACATGGCAACCTGGGTGATACTGAAACCAAATGTCAAAGCCAAGAGACAAAAGAGAAGGCATGAAAAGCAGCCCAGAAAAAAAAAGTGGACAGCGTGGCTTTTGGACTTAGAACTGTGTGGGGGGGCCAACTTCAGAAGCAGCTTAGTGTGATGGTGAGATAGTGAATAGAACTATATTCAGACCAAAAAGCTAGAGCTTTTCATTTCAAAGAGAGGGACAGAAGGGGTAGGCTGGCCTGTGTTTCAGGATAGCTCCATAGAACTTCACAATCTTTGGGAATTCCCTGGGGTGTAAAAGTTCAATAAAAGAAAATTGGCTTAAAGTACTCAGCACTAAGTGAACATCTCAAGATCAGTAGGTAGTCCACTTCCCCCTCCTCCTTAGCTCTATGGAATGGACACAGTGAAAAAATCAGAAAAAAAAAAAGCTAAATAGTTATTATGGAGATAAAAAGCATATGGGTGGTGCTGTGTGAAATACTCATGATGAGAAGGTTACAGATAGCTTCAAAGAATTGCCCCTCTTTTTGAAAGGCAAGGTTCTGAGGTGATTAGCACATGGCAACATGGTATATGGAAATATAAATGAGAAAATATATATATTTTTTTTGCTTTCTTTCCAGGATCCTTTAGTTTTATATAATTCTAAGTTTATGCAATTAATGAAGAATAAAAGTGGAAATTCTGTAATTATTCAGAGGATTTGGGTATATATAAAAGCCAGCTGGGATAACGCCCTTCAATATTGTTAGCCATTTCATAGTTATTCATAAATGGTAAGGTGCACATTTTTAATAAAGAAAAAATATTTTTATATAGAAAGTACTAGGTTGCAGTTATTGTTTTCAATGTTTTTCATATAGTAATCTATGTAACCCTTAAGCAATCCCAGTAAGGTAAGAACTAATAAACCCATTTTACAGATGAAGAAACTAAGGCGAAGAGAGGTTGTATCAACTTTCAAAAAAGACTCAGCTGGTAAGCAGCAGAGACAAGGTTCAGACACAGAGAGCCCAGCTGCAGAGACTGACTGTGCACTTAAGCATTCTGCATACCACCACGCAAGTCTTATTTGATTAGTTCATCAGAAAATAGCAGTGGAGGCCAGCCTACTTGTTAATCAGAAAACAAAATCTTAAAATGTGCATATTATACTCATACTAGACTACAACGTATACTTTCCACTCAGATGAATTTTTCCCATCATCGGATTTCTACCAAACAGTAGCAATACTCATAACCATTCAATGTCAATTATTTTAAGCCAGTTATTCTTTTTTACATAAAGGAAGATTTCATGTATGAATAAATGGATATAAGGGTCCAAGGAAATTGTACATGAGAAAGGGAAATTAGTTCACTGAAAATGAGGCTGTGATTGTAGCGAGAGAATGCTGGCAAGACATAAAGCTAGACATTTTAACTAAATGAAGGCAGAGGAGAGCAGCAGAGAACCCAGGCTCTGAGGGAAATCTGGGCTGAAATCTCAGGTCATCTTGGATAAGTCACCAGTTTCTTCTAAACACCTAGTTTCCTCACCTGTGAAGTGGGAGTAATCATGGGGACTCCCTTATGGAACAGTTGTGAAATTTAGGAGAGACAGCTTAATATTGTAGCCATTATTAATATCACACACATTAAATATGGAATAAGAAATATTACAGAATCACACTTGATTAAAGATTTAACAAATAAATAAAATAGTATCCTGTAATAAGGTGATGACCACTATAGGAGTTGGTATAACCTCTCAAATTAGAGAAATATAAATACGAATGTTGTATTCCTTTTAAGTGTAAAACTAATTGTTTTTATTACTTTATTTGCCAAACATTTGAATTCAATATAGAAGAGGAGCATAAGAAAAACTAAGATATTGTAGGTGTTTGTGTCTGTAAGTCAATCTAGTTATTTTGGTAAGGAAATATGTAAGCATCTATTTGAAAAATAGTAGTTGCCTAGATACAATTAATTAGTTTAAAATTTTATTTAATAACTATATAGACACAACTATAACTTCAACTTCACATTCAAAGTTTTAGTATACCATAGTAGCAATAGGGAGCTTTATGATTTTACAGAGTTTTCTTATTTTAGTTTTTAAATGACCTGTACAGGTAATTTTAAATTTCAAACTTAAATTTTAAATAAGTCTTTCAATAAATGCATTAAAATTACGTTAGCAAAATTAAAATCCACAACAGAAATTAGGGAAACACTAGAAAATGCAAAGCATTTAAACTTCAAAAGAATATAAATCTCTCTTTCAAGTTTTTTTAAAAAACATTTTGTATTATGTAATTTTCTACTGTATCTTAAGAATTTAATAAAAACACATTCATCACTAATTGAGTAAAGATTTCAGTCTGCTGCTCTGTATTATACAGGTAAAACTGATCAGATTATCTAATTTTCTTTGCTCTGTGTGTGTGTGTGTGTTCTTCAGCTAATATTTAAAAATGTATAGACACTAACTATAATCCATCATCTATTATTGAAATGATAACTAAGCATGCCTTTTCATTTTCCCTTTTCAACTATAAGACACCATGACATAGGTAAGAAAGGAGAAAAACTGGAACTACTGGAACTACTGGATTTTATCTTTTTGACTTAAAAGACTTTGACTTCCCTTATTACAGTACCACTCTCCCCTTCTGTGTTTTCAACCAATAGAAAAATTGTGAAGGTACACATATGCACACACACACACACACAACACCACCTTGCCCTGACAGTTCCACAGTTCTAATTAAATGCTACGTTTTGTTAAGCAAATTAGGAGGTACAATAAAGTGGAGGGAGCATGTGAAATGAATAATTAACGTTGTATAGACTTCAGCATCATAATTAAGATTAAATGCTGCATATATCCAAACTAGATTAGCACAGCCATTGAAAGCAGCGATATGCTCTGTGGGAGAGTATGCTTTTCCTAAATAATGTTTTATGAAGAGTATTCCAAAAACATTAAGCATGAGGTTGTCATATGTAAAATGATTAAAGTTTTATACAAAAAAAAATGTAATTCCGGTAAATGAAGTAGTTTCATTTTCCTGCTGTTTTCACCTTTAGGAGCATACTGTAAATGGAAGAAAACTCCATGTGATATCTTATTAAATAGAGTATGAATCCCCTTGTTTCAAAGTGATGAACCCTGACTGCACACATTTGAGGTAAGAGACAGTTTCAGGCATTTAACCTCACTTATTTCTTTGATATCTCTTAGAAAGATATATTTCATTTAACTTATTGATTGCCTCTCTCAGTCTTGCTAGCAACTTTTTGGGGACAGTCATTACTCAAACATTTATTTAACTTATCTTTTACTGAATTTGTTTTTCATGTTGCCCTAATTTCTGAAAACTCTTAAGAGTTAGCAATAGATAGCTTTGAGAGCACGTGCACTTCTTTCATGCTGACAGCTAGCAACCTCTGCTGAAATTAGACATGATACTGAGCAGTCTGATTCACTCTCCTTCCTTGCTTCTTAAACATTTTGACAAACCAAAGCAAAATGTGATTTTTACCTTAGTTAATTTTATTGCTTATAGTACTTTGCTGACTAACCTCTCCACTGTTTTGTTATGAACCTAAAACTGTTCAAAAAAAAAAAGTAAAAAGTTTCCTAAATCTAATTCCATAATACTGTCATTAAATTAAAAGAACAGTAAAATGAATATATTCTTAAATTACGTTTACACTATATGCATAATTTTATGCACAAAAATTTATTTTGGGATCCGAAACTCTATACCCTGAATTAGCAAAATCATTGCTCAAAATGGTCAACTACTTAATAAGAAACCCAGTGAAAATGCTGCTAGGTAGACAGATTTATATATATATATATATATATATATATATATATATATATATATATATATATATATATATATATATACACACACACACACACACACACATACATACATACAATTATATGCATTATATATATATATATATATCATTATTTCAAAATCTATTTTACGGTGTAAAAAAACTCACAAAATTAAGATATAAACAAAAGTTTTGCTATCATGATATATCAGTTCAGAGGAAAGTTTTTTTTTTTTTTTTTTGAGGGTGTATTTTTTTCCTCCTCCCCATAGTTACTTAGACATACTAAATGTAATATATTTGAAAAACAGTTATTGTAGAGAAACAATTCAGGAACTACATTTCCTTTTCAGGAAAGTCATTGTGAAGTCAGGTAGGGTGGAAAGAAGAAAGAAATCAAAGAAAGTGTCCCATGAAATAGGATAAACAGATAGGTTGTTATTTAAAATAAAGTGGAATCTGAGGTTTTATTCACCTTTTTCAAATGCTTGTTTTATCAAAATCATACTATGGATTTGATTTAGAATAAGATGGCTCCTACATACTGAGAAAGGAACTTGAAATATACATATTTTTCTTTCCTTTTTGATATTATTATTTTCTGAAAATAGCATTCCATAGTCTAAATATTAGCAGACAAAAAAAAAGAGTAAAAAAAGTCTGTGAACACCAAATCAAGAGTTGGCAATCTATCTCATTATATTATAAATGAGTAAAAGGGAAATCCTAAAACACTGTACATTAAATATCAATAAAAATATATTATGTGAAAATTTAGAAGAACTCAATTCATGGATTTACTAAGAGATCCATAAACTTTACTTTTTTACTAACTAATGACAGGACAATCTTGAAAATAATAAAATAGATAACAAAAATATATTATTGAGCTGTTCAGATGTGAAGAAAATAAAAAACACTGCAGTTAATATACTTTCCAATTAAACAAATTATTTTTAAAAATTACATTACTCACCCATTTTGGTGCGAACAAATTATCGCTTTATAGATTCAAGCTTTAAGATGAAAGTTAAATACTATTACTGTAACTATAAATTACATTTATAGCAATATAATTGCAAGTCCTACAAGTAGGTAGCACTAATAGTCTTCTCAATTACAGTGCCATAAACATTGTTTATGGCAGCATAAATATTGATATTAATGTAATCAAGAATCAATAGTTGTTATTCAAAGTGTCATGTAAAATATAACTAAGTTGTTAGTTGAAATATTTAATTTTAAGTTTATGTGCAATGTATAGTATATTTCCAAGAGAGGAAATTTTGTGTCAAGGCTAACAAAATTTAAATATTGATTTAAAATGAAAAGATGCATAGCTTTATTCATTTGATATCCACAAATGATTTCATTTTGCAAAACATTTTCCTTGAAAATATTTTGTATTAAGAAAAGTTGATATAAATGGATCTTCACAACAGTAATTTTCAAATCAGCATGAATGAGTCCCATGGAGCAACCAAACCCAAGCACAGTACTCAACTGTAGTATCAGTTCCCTGGAAAGATTCTATGCAATCTTCCTGCTGTAGTAGACAGAATTCTAAGAAAAACTCCAAAATTCTTACACCTTGCTGTGTATGTCCTATATAATTCCCTCCCCTTGCGTACAGATGGGCCTTACCCAATCAGGTGAGTATTTTTGTAAAACACAATCTAGAGGTAGAGAGGAGAGAAGTCAGAAACTCTAAGCTACAGTGGATGCATTGTTGGCCTTAAAGAAGAAAAGAGTCATGTTTTTGAGAGGCTCACAAGACACAGAACAGCAAGCTGCCTCTAGGAGTTGATAATGACCAGCAAGTAAATGGGGGTCCTCACTAATATAACAGGAAGAAAATGAATTCCATTAACAACCAATGAGAATGAAAGGGGACTTTGAGTCTCGAATGAAAATACAACTCCAATTAGTACCATGAGTGCAGCCCAATGAATCCCCGAGTGAAGCCCAATTAGTCCAGATCCAGACTTTTAACCTACAGAACTATGAAATAAGTGAATGTTTTTTAAGTAACTCTGTCCATAGTAATTTATTACACAGTACTACAATAAAAAACTAATACACCTGCTTGAGCCCATCTATCCAAAAGTGTGCTTATTTCTTCTGCTTACCTGTTCTAGTATAAAAGCAATTGAAAACTTACAAATAAGAAACCATCATTTTTTTCTGATTCTCC
Source organism: Cynopterus sphinx (assembly GCA_030015415.1). Taxonomy (NCBI): domain Eukaryota; kingdom Metazoa; phylum Chordata; class Mammalia; order Chiroptera; family Pteropodidae; genus Cynopterus; species Cynopterus sphinx. The sequence goes on from CM057387.1 coordinate 9,396,110, forward strand.
AAACTGGTTTCAATGCACAATGGCCATCAGGATAACAGGCCTCAAGTTTGAAATGTGAGTGCATGCGCTCTCTGTACCACTAGAAGGGCATCTACAAGAACCTATGTAAGGCACGTATCCATAAATGCAAACTTTGTTGGTGCATATAAACATCACCATTTAACTTTGAAAAAAAATCAGGTTGTAGAATCATAGTGTAATTAATGCTTGGGAAAACTTTAAATTCAAGTCCTAAATTTTAGAAAAGAGCCAGATGGGAGTCACCATATTCTGATAACTGAATCTTTTAATTTCTTTAAAGCTCAGGCAGAAATGCCTGTTTCAAATTCTCCACTTTGTGAGAGAACAGACCAAAGAGAGTTGAAATACATTCCCCAATTTCATCCAAATATGTAGTAACATGGTCTAGTTATGTAATTTCAAAATAAGAGAAACCTAAACTTATTATCTGTCATATTCTGTGTACAGATTAGATGCTTTTATTATTTGATATTCAATTATATACCAGTTTTTTTAGACTGAATTAGAAAGAGGCAATAATAATAGTTTGAAAGTTAAGTACTGCTAACCAAGCAAATATAAGAAACTGGCATAAAAGTGAATAAGTAGGGGGTATATACCATCCTGAATGATCTTGAAAAAAAATTTTTTTAAAACTTCTGATGACTAATTGAAACACATATTACTCCCAAGGACTTGCAAGAAAGAAAAATAATAAAATGGTTAGAAACACAAACTTTGTAATTTATGTTTTAGAATATTTATTAGTAAATTACCTAATTTCTTTAGGTCTTATTTTCCTCAATTTTAAAATGGGATAAAATAGTGTCTAGTTTTGATTATGCTGCCATAAGAATTAAATCAGATAATGCAGATAAAACACTGAGGACAATGACAGGCACATAGTACAATCTTAATCTAATCAGCAGTGAGTAATAGGAATAGGGGTGATCAAACAGTAGTATTGAAATGAAAGAATCTACTTCCTTAATTCTAATAATTTCTTATCTTATCATTGCGGCTTGTATACTATATGCAATCTTCTAGTTGATTCCATATGCACACACATATATGTGAATATATGTATATATCTCAACTATTGTATTGTTGCTACTCCTGATATATGCCCTCACCTGATTTATGGATGAATTATTGATATCAGTATATCATTTGAAACTATTCTGATTAAAGAACCTATACTTCATATAGTTTAGAAGGTGATTCTCCCCATCTTCCTCAACACACATATCTATGCATACTTGTACATGCACACACACACACACACACACACACACAGGCAGGTAAGGTGTTCAGCTCTTTGTAAAAGAACCAACAGTTATGAATTACCTTTTATTCCCTCCTCAATGAAATGTAGATATCACATTAAACTAAATCAGAGGTATCCAACTGGCAAATCCTAGACCAGATTTGGGTTATGGATGTGGTAGTTGCCTAGCACAGAGTTGCGTTCTGAACGCCACACAGAAAATATATTTTTTTAAATGTATTAATTAGTTACTAAGACTTACAAAGTGGGAAAATCACATTAAAGTTGATTTCTGTCTTCTTCAAAATTAAAAAATAGATTAGTATTTTAAAAGTAGGTATTATATCATGTGGAGCAAAATCTAAAAGATAGAAACGGTATCCAAAGAAAAAAATTATCTCCTTCACATCCACGTTCCTCAACCAGTTTCTCTCCTCAAAAGCAACTTTGTTACCAGTTTACTGTATTTCTTTACAGCATGAACTTCCCTAAATTCTTTTGGTTGGGGGCAGGGATGGAGGTGAGAAATTCTAGAACCACTAGATTTCATTTTTCTTATGGTAAAATTTAGTGGCTGCCTAACAACCCCCCCCCAGTCCCAACACTCACTTCTCCTTCAGTGATCTGCTAAGAATTCTGGATATTTTAGGAAAAAAAGATATTTTAACATTTGTGTCCGTAACAATGTTGTTTTATTCCATGCCTTGTCATTTTTCTTATTTCAGTGTCCCAGAAGACCGTGGTAAGTTAAAACTGAGTAATTGAAAATGTTCCTTCCTTTAAACAGATAATAGTGTCACGTTCACCCAGATATTAGGTATTAGGTTGCAGCTTTTATTTTTCCCCCAGAAAATGCTCAGTGAAACTTAGAAATGTTCTTAGCAATTTCAGAGTTTTAAACAAAATACTTTTTTTTTTTTTTTTGGACAGAAGATTTATTTTATTATGTGTGTGGAATTAAGCACTAAGATATCTGGAGGTTGAGGAGTCACTCTACCTGCATGACACGTTGTTCTGAAGACTCACATCTAGAAGTAATTTGCCATGGGGCTGAAACATTACATTCGGTCAATACATTCAGGTCAGATTATCTTATAATGAAGAATTTTGCCCAATTGTATTAAATAGCATCCAATCATTAATTATTTCAATAGAAAATGAGAGTTCAGAGAAGAATTTTCTGCTAATACGGCAGAATGATTTCCCAAATGCTATGGTGCTCCTTGAGTGCACTGCTGCTATTGTCATCCAGTTTAAGGAATTGCTATGAACAGTCTTTTTGTTTGTAACAAACCATTTAATGCCATCTCTATAGCTCATTGCTGCAATTTAGGCAACTGCCTTTTATGCATGTTGGGCTGAATCCTAATTACAGCCAAAGTGACTACTCACTTGCATTTTTAATGACTAAATAATTGATTAGTTGGTGCATAGTCAACATACATGATTTTAAAACACTAAATATAAGGAAATATTCTAATCACCCACGGACACATATATATGTGTGTGGTCCAATATAATAAGTGTTAAAAATGCAGAGCAGTTAACTACCAGTTAATAGTAATCAGCTAATTTATGCTAGTTTCAGAGTTAGGGTTAAGTACTCTAGCAAAAGCATTTGTTCACCTTGGAGATTTTGTTTCATTTCCAACATAACCCTCAAATTAAAAAGATATACATATTGTCATCAGCCCTGTTTCTTATGCACAGTAGCTCTCATTGTCCTAAAGTGTCCCCTTGGGTCATCTTGCTACAGAAGCAGTTAATTTCTTTTTAAAATTTCTAACATGAAACTGTGTGGTTAGAAATCAACAAACAGCTCTGAATACTCAGTATGTTTAACTACAGGCTCAAAAATTGTAAGGCGGTGGAGTCAAGGTTATCCCAGAACAAATGATCGATGATCGAATTCACAAAAAAAGGGGCCTTCATTACTTTGAAGTAGTCCACAAGTTTATTTATGTAGCTGTTATAAATATAATGTAGAAAAATACAGACATAGATCTCTTACACCAGGTCAAGCCTTGGAAAATAAGAGCAGGAGATGTGGACGAAGATTTGATGGAGACATGGACAGATATCTGGCCATGGGAGTATTGCCCTTTAGAAATCTATAGGGAGGTCTCACCTTTGGATTAACTTCAATACCCAACACTATCCAAGCTGTCAGAAAAAGTTGTAAAAAGACCCTGTTAATGAACCATTCAAGAAGGTATTTGCATAAACTGCCTTTCTTAAACTAAGTATTAAAAAGGGTATCATTGTGCAAAGCCAAATTGGTAAGCAATTAACGTCTGAACTCTAAATTGCTTCTGCTACTATTCTGTAAAGGTGAAAAAATAATCGTCTTCAAATTTTGCTTCAAGTTCCCCATCAGAAGGCCTGAATCCAAAACAACTGGAACTGTACACCCAGGCTGCAAACTGGGATTTTTGAGCAAGACCTCAACAGGACAAGGATCGTGTGTTAGGTTACATAACTGCCATAATGAAGTACCACAGCCTAGGCAACATAAAAAACAAACTTATTTTCTCACAAGTCTGGCGTTTATGAGTCCAAAATCAAGGTATCAGTAGGTTGGTTTCTTCTGGGACTTTTTCCCTTGGTTTCTCCCTATGTATTCACATGGGTGTGTATGAGTGTGTGTGTGTGTCCCAATCTGTTCTTATCAGAACATCAGCCACAATAAACTAGGGCACACCATCCTATCATGACCTCGTTTTAATGACTATTTAAAGACCCTATCTCTAATATAATCACATTCTGAAGTCCTGGGAGTTAAGACATCAACATATGAATTTTGCGAGGACTCAATTCAGCCTATTATAGTTTGTAAGAAAAAATTGTGATAATTGAAGATTGCTGCTCAAAAATGTTTCACACTGGAGATTGTAGTTATGATTTACATATTATTTTTGCCCTTACTTTGGCTCATTATTAGGAAGGAAGGAAGGAAGGAAGGAAGGAAGGAAGGAAGGAAGGAAGGAAGGAAGGAAGGAAGGAAGAAAAAGATTTTTCTATTAAAAAAAAATCAGCTGATAACTTGACCTTTCTTCCTGCACACTACTATTAAATCTTTGTAGACAACCTGTTAAGATCTTTTTTAATAGGCTTTTCAATGGGAAAGTTTCTTGTAGATCAAGATACCTGGACAATAATATGCCATAAAACCTTCTATCTTCTGGTATCATAATTGAAGGAAGACTGCTAAGGTACAAATCTGTTTAGCAGTAAATCTCCTTAAAGTTTTCAGTAAGGATGGTCAGTGCTGTCCAGGACAAAATCAGACTTTACCGGATGTATAAAGAAAGGCATTTGGCTCCAAGGGCACTGAGTTAATTGGCAACCTGTAGAAAGAAACTTGCTTTCTACATGCCAGGAACTTCAAAGGTGCATAATAACTAGTGGACAAAAGATGTACAGTCTAAAACTCCATTAACTTTTAAAGAATATTAATTATAATATACAAATATTGAATAAAAAGACAGATATGCAAGCAATTTTCACTATTCTTTCTAAATATCCAAGCTTATTAGAGCTGAATACCTTGTTTTATATGACTATAGTTAATGATCAACTCGCTATTTGTGTTTCAAAAGATAAATGAAGTTAAATCATATTTAGATGATTTAATAGATAATTATATATTTTTGAATTATTAATGCAAACATAATATCAGGAACATGTAAATAATTAATGATGTACTTATAAATAATTTCTATTAGTGAAATAGATTAAGAAAATGATTTGTCCTTACCAGTGGGCTCATAAATATTTAACAATAACTACTACTGACAGCTTTTAGATTCACCTCAAAACCCTAACATTTAACCCTGTTTAAAAAATGGATTGCATTTTTAAATGGAAAATAAAGTGTACTTAGGTATAATCCTTATTTACTTCAGATTATTTAAATACATTTTTAAATGGGTAGAACGCAAATATCATTCCTACTGTGTTTAATATTCATAAAGTGATTTTTCTTCTAAATCTTAAATCTAAAAGATGTTAAAATATTTGTGTTCATTAAAATATAATTTGATAGTTCCAATCCATAGCATACTCAATTTACATATTCCCTAACGTGACATATTGAGTTAAAAAATAATTATGTCAGAAACTTTTTTATATAGTTGCTCTTCCAGCAATATGCTTCCAACAGCCCCCAAAACATGTCCATCAATGGGGACAGCCTCTTTGTGTAGGTGACCTGCAGTTCACCCACCCTTGTGGTAAACAAGAAAGAATTTGCTGGGGTGGTTAAGTAGCAGTTACTTGCAACAAAAGAGCAGATATCATTTAGTCAGCTTCTCCAGAACAGTGAGCACTTGAGGACCCAGATATCCTTATAAATGACAAGGCCAGCTGTCATCTTTGCTCGTCCTTGAACTGGAAAGTCTGTAACTCCATATTGAGACATGTATGTTTCTCATTTGATGTAACAGTTTCTGAATCTTTACCATTAAGAATACATTATGTTGCTTAACTGTGTCTGTTCTTGTTTATCCACCAGTTAACATTAATTTTATGATGATCACATGACATGTGCAGGGATCTACACAAAAATATTCATACAAATATATATAAATCTATATTACATATTTAAAGCTATATTGCATATGTAATTCTATATTACATATATAAACTACACATAATATAAGACTATATATAAATATTTACTGTATTTAAATGTATGATGCATATATAAAAATCTTAATATATATGTAAACATATATAAATCTTAAGATATATATATATAACAAACTCCATATATTTTTTAATTCTTCCTTTGATAACTACCTCTATTTCATGGTACAATCTTTCTTTATGTATCTTAAAAATACAATCAGTCTTACAGACTCAATGGTGATTCTCTTTATGATATCTTTGATTTCTTTACTCCATGATTTGCTTATCTCTATTCTGATTCATGATTTCCTCATCACTGTTCAGATCCATAATAAGTTAGCTTTATAGTTTTCTCTCACCATTTGTTTTTTTTTCCCCTTCAATGATAATCTTCGCTGCAGGGTTGTTTGTTTATATATTTCTTTTTATTTTTATTTTTTGGTGGGAGCAGAGAACAGGTCTAGGTATGAAGGAATTCAGTACTATCTTCCTGTATAAATTATTAAAGTAATGTCAGTCTAGTTTTATAAGGAAATTTGCTTCTTGTTCTTCACCATGTTATACTAATGGCTGGAAGACTTTACCATCCTGTTATTCAAGTTTTTGTTTTTATCATATGTTTTCTGTTTCTTTTATTACATAATTAGGTAGGAATCTATCCCCTAGTAGGTAGATGGAAACTGGAATTTCATGGAAGTCACAAAAACTTTGAGTAGGAAAATAAACATTCAATAGGGTTTGTGTAGTAATAATAATAATAATAATAATAATAATAATAATAATAAAGAGAGGCACTGATTCTGATAGGAGGCAAAATAGAACTAGACACAACAAACCACAATTCACAATAGAGATATAATATTTATGAAATGCGATAGCCATTATGAAGCAAAAGCTACAGGAACTGCAAAGAGATTTAGTAGAAATACACTAACAACAGACAGCTAAGGCACTCTCAGAACAAACAAATAAAAGTGTACAAAAAATGACTAAGGCGATAACAACAAAAATAAGAGATGGAAAATCTGAACACTGTAATCAATGAGATAGATCTTATAAATTTTAGAATTTACACCCTTACAATAGAGAATGTACTTTTTTTCCTCAAGAATAGTGGAAATTTCACAATAATTACTCAAGTACTAGGATCACACTGAATATATATCTAAGTCCCACACAGTAGACATAATATGGGCAACTCTGTGATAACAATGAAATAAAACTAGAAAATATTAACAAGAATGAAAGTACTTTTCAATTGGGAATTAACAAAAGAATAAAACATCTATTAAAAGACTTGAGTAAAAGGAGAAACACAAACTGAAATTATAGAATTTCTGAAATAAGTAAAACACTATATACTAGAATCCATGCAGCCTGTTTAAAGCAGTGATGAGAGGAATATTCATAGTTCTAAAGACTGTCATCAGAAAAAAAAACCTAAGAAAATAAATTAAATACCTAGCTTAAAAATATTTTTAAAACTAAAAAATAGCAAAGGAAGCCAAAAGAGAGCATAAGAAGGAAAATAAAGAGCCAAGATTGAGAAAAATACAAAAAAAAAAAAACCCTAATAATAAATAATTTAAATAATTAATTCAAATCCTGTTATTGCAAACTATAATTTAAAAATGGACAAATCACTAGCAAACCTGATCTAGAAACAATGGTGGAGGAATCACAAATATAGAAAATAAAAAACAAAAAGAGAGAAACAATCATTGAGATAACATTTTTAAAAATCATGAGACTTCAGTACAGATTAAGAAAGAAAAAAAGGGAAAACCCAGGTGAAAGGTATTATTTGCTAGGTAAAAACAGATTACAAAAAATGATGCTATTAAAGATAGAAAGCATAAACAGACTGATTTCCACAGAAACAATAGAGTGTTAGTAAGAACCAACTTTAGAAACATAGCACCAGGTCCAGATGCTTTCTCAGAGGAATTCTATCAACCTTCCATATACTAGAGAGTTAAAATGCTCTGTTGCTCCAAAGTATTAAAAATATCATTTTCTAATTATTTTTATAAAGGTAATATAACATCAATACCAAAAAGACAGCACCAAATAAAGCTATAAATATTACTTTAAAATATCAGTGGAAAAATAGTAAACAAAACAGTAAACAGACTTTAATACTACAATAAGAAAGTAATATACCATGACTAAGTGGAATTTACTCCAGAATTACAAAATCGGTCCAACATTACAAAATCCATATTATATAGTTATTAAAAACAAGAGAATAAGCCTCAAATGAAGTCATTCCCGCTAAACCTCACATCGCCAAACTGAGATGTGATTACAGTTTCAGTGCTCTCTGATGTGAAATTTTAAACCAATCAATCAGGAATTGTCTGATCAGCATCAACTAGGTAAACTGCCTGATGCCCCTGAGATCCCCTAAAAGAAAGTAGCTGAGATAACCAACCTGCTCTTTTGCCTAGTATGACTTTCTTTGTCCTCCCTCATTCTGCCCATAAAAGTCTTTCATTTTGGACAGTTCCTTGGAACTCCTTTCTATACTGGATTGAAGAAAAGTAGAGAAATATGAGGACTAAATGAAATGTGGGATTTTGGATTTGATCTTAATCCCAATTAAAGACATCAGTAGGGCAATTGGTGAAATTTTACTAAGGTTTGGAGATCAGTTAACGGAATGGTGTCAGTGTTAATTGCCTAGTATTGATAATTCAATTGTACGGTAGTTATGCATACTATTAAAACTTGGGGAATTTGTGTAAAAGGTACATAGAAAATGTTATCAGTTTTGCAGTATTTTCCCTAAAAACTTATTTCAAAATAAAAGAAAAATAAAATAATTTTTAAAAAAGATGGTTTTTAATAAAATAAAATTAACCTGTGATGGCAGAAAACATAAATGATCAAAAATAAAAAGAAGGAAAATAAAATATTTATGCCATTACTAAATTAGAGGATAGAGAAATTTGTAAAATTTGCCTGTGTTCCCATATGTCTTCTTTTATGACTCTAGAATCTGAAGTCACTTGTGGGACTAAGGAATTTGGATAAAATTTTAAGAAGAAAATAAATTCTTAAGAATTGTGTTCCCATCCTTAAAGACATATCCTTTAAGATGATTCATTAAAGCTTAAACATCAATAGATCAGGTTATGATATTGAATCTTGTAGAAGCATAAAGAGAAAGCTCAGTTACTTCTAAAGGCAAACAATAAAACTGTAAACAGCAAGAAAATAGAAATCAAATTATGGGACCATTTAAAGCCATAGGTGTATTGAATTGTTGTCAGTAAAAATACAAAACAGTTGCTTTATTGAATATATTGACCTAGATGCTACCATTTAACTCAAACCCTAAAAATCCGTACCTCTGTACATTTCTAAACATGTACATTTTCAAGCTTTAAAAGATGTTTTCTCAGAAGTCCTCAATATATGGGCCTGTGTACATATAGGTATATCCACTCATTTTTTCCAAGAATCTCTTCCAAAAGAGTTTTGCCTAGGTTTTAATTATCTATATTTATTCAATTGATTTATGTGAACTTAGTCAAGTCTTTTGATTCCTTGAGTTTCTTCATGTATTGCACTTATAATACTTATGCTACAATACCAATTTAAAACTAAAAATCTCATAATTCTAATTTAAATATTTTCATTCTAGGTCACAGACCTATTGTTGAGAGCATCAACTGAGACGACAGACTTGAAAGCACTTGGTAAAAAAAAAAAAACTGTTTTACTGTTTGTTGAAATATGAATAGGTTATATGACAATAAAGTATGTTTACTGTAAAAAAGTAATGTTTTCTATGTTCTTTCTTTTGTGGACTGTTATCACAAAAAGGAGCAGTAAAATAAGACCCCTAATTTTGTAATATTCAAATGATGGAAATTAATGATCAAGTGACTATCATTCAAGTAATGCTTTCATTCCCATAATAGAAAAAATAAGTCTGCGTTTCTAGTTCAAATATACAATTTGACATAAAGAAACCCTGAATTCTATTTGCTTGCATAACCTTGGTTTTCCACTTACATCTATAATAGTACAATATTCCCGTTACAAGCATTTCAGGGATCCATGATGGCCTCTCGACTAATACTTTTTACTAGTCAGAAAGAGACTGAGCTAACACAATTTAAACACATTTCTTCTACAGCTCGATAGATGATTTTCATGTCAACAGGTCTGAAGCCTGCTCACCAGATACAGGGGTGGAAATAAAGTACTGACTCTTGAATGGCCAGACTCAGGCTCTGCAAAGACTGTGATAAGAGAGAATGAGTTTTCATTCTCCACTTAACCCATTCTGTTCCCTCCTTTATCCCCCATTCTGTCTACTCAGCACATCCTTGCCACTCAGTACAATCCATGGGTTTCTAATTATTTTGTTGTGGATAAGAAAATAGGAGGCTTGTATTTTTCTGTAGAAACACAGCACTTAGAATATAGCACTACTTATTATTGATAACTATGTTATATTTTTTTGATAATTCGCTCTGAAGAAAATGGGCATTTCTATAGAAGACCCGTTCAACCCCCTGTGTTTATAATGAGCACATAGTCATACATTCATTAAAGCTACCATGAGCATCAATCATATGCTAGCAATCAGGTATACAATGGTCAACAACAAAAAAATAGCACCCACCATAAATAAATTTATTCATGAAAGAAGAAAATAAATAAGCACATAAGTGCTTAAGTATGGGTTGGGGGGCCCTTTAAAAGTAGTGAATATCACATATCTTATTTCAAAAGAGAATAACTCACCTTAGATGGCACGATCATCAAGCAGTTATATTAGAAGATAATATTTAAGAAACATTAAAGGATCTAACCATGTGATATTTGAGAGTGGTTTTCTAGGCTAATGTAACGGCTTGTAAAAATGTTCTAAGGAATGTTCTAGACATTGATAAAAGGTTGGACTTGATGGAAAGCAGTATCTATAGGAAAGAGTAGTTTTGTCCATGGTTGGAACAATAAGTGATATCAGATAATGCAGGTACCCATAAGCTGTGATATTTTTTCCTCTACATGCAATGAGAGAAAAGTGGTGAATTTGAAGCAGTGGACCGCTATAATCTAATTTATAATTAAAATTCTGGTCGCTGTATGAAATATGGATTAAATGAGACAAATAACAGAATTCAAAGTAATAGTATATTCAAAACAACTGAAAACAGGCACTTTAATAAATATATATAAGCAAATATTCACAGTAGCACTGATCATAATAGCCAAAAGGTGGAAATAGTCCAAATGTCCATCAATGGGTGAATAGACAAATTGTGAAATATTACATGCAACAGAATGTTATTTAGCCACAAAGAGTGAAGCACTCATACATGCTACATTGTGGATGAATCTTGAAAACACTATGCTAAAGTAAAAGAAACCAGTCAGAAGAGGTTACATATTCTATAATTTTATTAATATCTATAATTGGTAATACACAGAGACTAAATGTAGATTGGTAGCTACCAGGGACAGGAAGTAAGGTGGAAAGGGGAGCAAATGTTTAAAGGGTATGGGGTTTTATTTTAAGGTGTTAAAAATGTTTTAGAACTAGACAGAGGTAGTGGCTGCAGAACCTTGTGCATGTACTACAGACTACTGAACTGTTCACTTTAAAATGGTTAATTTTATGTTACGTGAATTTTATTTCAAAAAACTTTTTAAAGCACATGGAAATGTGATTTTTATACTTTGAGAAAAAAAAAGCTAATTTTCAAAGCATACACATAAAAACAAATATTCTCAGAATAATATAAAGCAAAAATTCTTCATAGCACGAGCATTCAAAAGGCATTAAACAGCCAACAAACCATCAGTTCATTATCTATCCAACCATTTATTCACTGAATGGCTATTTATTCACTTTATTAAGATCCTACCAGATGCCAGCCCCCACTAGCTCTAGGGAAACATTGATGTATAATCTGTCCTTAAAGGATAGATTGCATAGCAGGTGAGGAGGAACATGCTAATACATAAGAATATCTATCTAATGTTTCAATGGGGATATAAAACCTACCGTGCTGATTTATGTGAATCAAATGAGAAAACATGTAAACAAACTTAGCAGAGACTTTGTTAGCTAATGTACTGGTATATGCTCCATAAAGACTGCTTCCCATGCCTTTCCTTCTCATTAATTCCCCACTCAGATCAAACAATGAGAAAGATCTAGCTTTAAATTTATAAATGCATGGAATATTTTCGTTGTTCAGTTCTTTGACATCTGGGCTTTTTCCCCTTCTTTCTTTGGTTCACATTATTTTCACCCTTCTAAAATGCAGATGATGCCTTAGAAGCTATTCATTCAACTGTAGTCCACAAATTGACAAAATTAAAGGTTGCCACAAATATTAAATAGCCATTCTTTACAGAGCTCATTAGTCCATACTTTTGTCAAGATCCTGGGTACCTGCTTGAGGTCTACTGCTGTTCATGGCACCCTACAGTCTGCTACACCTATGCAAGTTTTTAACTTACTGGAGTTAAACCAGGTAAAGTGTGATTGTCAAAAGGCCAAACCTAATCAATCATAAATATGGAAATATAATAATTATTATATGCTACTCATCATTTAACTCCCTATACAAAGCTTAAAAAAAAAAAAGCATTTTGAAGTTTCCAAAGAACCTTTTCTGAATAAAATAAATGACAATTCCATATTCAATGTATAAAATTTATGGCTTGAAATTTCATATTGTGTTGTCCAAAAATAAAGTATATGTTTTAAATTATAAAAAAAATAAAGAAAAAAAAACCCAAATTTGGAAATACAGAAAAGTATAAAGAAAGGTAGAATTAAATAGCATGTAACAAAGAAATGGCTGTTAAGGGATTTTTGTATATTTCCTTCCCGTTTTTTCATATTAAAGTTTATCTTTAGCACTGGTGCTCCAGAGCGAAATGAATACTTTTTGACCCACGTTGTATTCCATGTCTCATCTGGAACTTCTAACAAAAAACAAAAGGGACTGTAACCAATCTTTAGCACATCTGGCCTTTAGGCACCCAGACTCTAATTCCATATTGGCAGTGGCAATTTTACTAAAAATAGACGACTGAGCCCTCCCTTGACTTCCCCTTCCTTTCCAGATGCATCAGCCCTCTTTGCTGGCATCCCAGTGAAATTAATTAAAATAAACAAACACTGTTGAAAAGAACTCTCAATGATCTCCATATTCTTTTGCTCTAGGGATGGCAGCTTCAGGTATTGAAAGGACTTTCTCATAAGGGAAGAAGGCACAGAAAAAGAAAGGCAGGTAATCCTGTAGTTAGCGTTCAGCAGGCAAGTCCAAGACATCAGCTAGGAATGTTAGGGACTATGCTGGGTTGTGGGACAAGGAAGGTTAAGGTACTGCCTAATGCACCACTCAGCTTGGTTGGGAGAAAAAATACAAACCGGAGGCAGCCACATCAATAATCACAATGTGGTGAGGGACTCCAGATGAAAGTATTCAGGAATGATCAGATGTTGTAAAGTGAGGAGATGGGAGGAAAAAATGATGTATTAATATTTTTTTTTTAATGAAGTAATTTGGACAGCCAGGAGGCATAGACAGAGTGGGACCAGCACCATCTAGGAACTCTGAGTTCGTGATTGACAGAGCATAGGATACAGGTCAAGGGATACAGGTTAAAGGAAACAAAAGAAGTGAGTCTGAGGGGGATACTAAGGAGACCAGTTAAGTCTTGAGAGTGGGCTAAGTAGTTTAACTTGAACCAAACAGCAACATTATCATAAGATATGTGATGAGTACCGGAGTTTGTGGAACAGCAGGAGGATGAAGGAAAAAAGAAGGGGAGAAGCCTGTAAACAGCAGCCAGCCTCACAAGGGCCATTCTCATTCTCTGCCCTTTCTTCCCCTCTTCCTGCTTGAGCTCCACGCTTAGTTCTTTTATATTTGATAAGTATTTTCCTGAACACCAATTTATGTGATGAGGACCTTTCATGCCCTTCCTGGTGCTTAGAATTAATTAGTGGAGACTGAAGAGCCTATAAACAATTACAATACATGATGCCTAGTGCCTGGAGGAGGCATAGAGGGGGCCATGTGAAATTAGGGGAGAGACAGTTCGCCAAGGCTTGGGTGGGACTGGTGACAGTCAGGGGAGGCTTCCAGTAGAATGTTAAGGCTTTAAGTTTAAAAGTTAAATAGGTAAGAATCCTATAGACAGAGGGGTAGATTTGGAATAAATAGGCAAGGGGAGAGTGCAGCACGAGGAAAGTAAAAGAGGTTTACTGAAATTGAAGGTAAAGTGAGATTTTTTTCATAGAACTTGAGAGAACCAACAGAGCAGCCACCCTCTTTCCCCCACCCCAGAGGCCTCGCAGAGATCCAGTCCTGGTCACAGTGATTCCTCTGACTTTCTCTGAATTTCTGTTAATTTTGACCACGGCTATTCCTACTCCACCTACTCCTTATCAATTAGCCAACTGAACTGGCTCATTCCTTAAGTTTTCTCAGCTCAGCTGGCTCATCCTTTCTACTCTCCCTTCCTGCTTGCCCTTGGGGTGACAATAAACCCTGATCAGCCCCAACAGTAACAATAGTACAGATTACGGCTGGCAAAGGACCACAAGGACACCAAAATGACCAAGGAAGATGGAGTCAAAGGGTCGGGTTGGACACTTCCTCTCCACAACTATCCTGCAACCCCAGGCTGCTCCCCAACCCCCTTGTCTCCTCTGGTAAATGCCCTCTTTCTAGCCCTCCCTTTACTCTCACCTCTGTTCTAATTCCTGGCCACACACACCCTTGACCCCCTCCCCCAGCTCAGATTTCCCTGCCTCCTACTCTCTGCCTTCAATAAGACACACTAGCTAGGAACTGTTCCTTTACATTCTGAAAGAATCTATTTATCTTCCTGAGTTTCTTTTTTTTTGGGAAAATAATTTAAAAGATGAGTTTAGCCAAATGTTAAAGAAAAGAAGGGGAAGAGCATTTTTCTTGAAAATGGCTCTGGACTAATTTTTTAATGCAGATTGAGATTTTTTTTAAAAAGGGGGAAAAACAAAAAACAGAAAGGAAATAAAAAGCCCTTACCTCTTAGATGGCTGTAATTTTTTTTTTTAATATGATAAACAGCCAATGTGTGTTAAAGAAGTGATGAGTCACAAATGGCTTCTCCACCACTCCAACTAGTGATGTCTAAGTTAATAATATATTTTGTAATCCCCATGTCATTTAAAATATATGTCCTCTTATGTGGGTCAGTAGTACTGTTTTAACATATCAAGTTCAATGTGCTGCAAAAATATTCTAATGGCTGACTTTTGCACGAGCTGCCTACTTTCTAAGGATGTGCTAAAATACATATCATGTGGGAAGCAGGGATATATGGCAAAAAGAACATCATTTAGCACTTGGACAGACATGCAGATAAATCCCATCTCTACCACTTACTAGTTTTGCCACTTTGGGCAGATTTCTTGACTTCTACAAGCTTCGTTTTGAATTTATAAAATGAGGATAATTCCTTCTTTGATGGTTTCTTTGAGACCCCCCCAACTAGCCTCCTTGCTTACCTTTATTCCTCCCTTTCTTTCAAAACTATCTATTGAGTGTCCAAAGGTGCTAACTAGAGATGGAGCTTGCTGTAAATTTTAAATGAGATGCATGAAGCACTGGTTCCAGTGCTTGACACATAATAAGAACCTCATAAAGGTCAGTGCTTTTATTATTATTGCCTGTATGGTTTATCAAACAATTTCCCAGGCAAGCATCTATCTTATTAAGGAAATGAGGAATACGTATTTGGTTGATACTAAGGTTGATACTTTTTTCCATCTGTCACTAATTAACGATAGACTCCTAGGAACTACAAATCCATTGTCATAAGCCAGTTACTGGTCACCTGTAAAAGACACCACATTAGCAATTTAAAAAATGAATTATTTGTGTATTTCTAAAGCAATAGAAGTAAAAAACCCTGTTAAACTATGTGAGGGTGGAGCTGATAAATTTTTAAGTCACTGCTTTTTAATGTAACAGCTTACTCTTTAAAATTTTAATGTGTATTGCAAAGGCAATATAAAAAATGGCATACATCAGTCTAAAATGATAAAAATGTCTTTATGACCTTCATGGATTTTTGTCTAGCCTAAGTAATCCCAGTAAACCCTACAGATGGAAAATGCATCTTCAATCATTTCACTGCTTTTGCCCTTGATTGTGGTTGTTTTTTTTTTTTTCCCCACATTTCTCACTAATACATCTTTCTTAAAAGAATGACATTAAAATAGGAAGGCTTTAAATGAAAGTTGGTGACTTGTCAAGGGGACCGGCTTAGATCCTGATACTATAGATTTTACTTGTTTTAATTACATGGAATATATCTAGCGTGTGCTTTGCTGTTTTAAAGGAGTCAGCATCTCTGTTTTGAAAGACTTACAGTTTTGTTTTAAAAAACCCCTTGTGGTAACTTTTGTCATGCAAATTTTTATTTGAAAGAAAAGCGTGGCAAGGTACTAAAATTAAAGGGGTCCTATTTCTGGCCAGCATATCTGAGGTGAATGCAGAACAAAGAAAGAGGCACAGAATGAGCACAGAAAAGAAGAGGCCTGTGTGCCTAGGATAAGCCCAATCTCTCTCCTGTCTGTTCAAGGGTATATCATACCTCTGACCCAGCACTAGGAATGAGATTTGCATAGCATCATACTGAAAAAGTGAGAGATAATCAAAAGGTATAATCTGCCTTCAACTGGTACACTGGTGCTAAGGCAGAAGTCTGTAAGACCAGAGAAGTGAGACATTTGTTGTTTGAAAAGGGCTCTTTTGGGGATGCCCCACCATTCAAATCTGGGCAGAAGAGATGCAAAGAGACTGAGAAAGGGGAGGTTCGGGGAGATTACATGGCAAAGGAACACACTAAAGTTTGAATGCTGATGAGACAGGGAGTGGGTACCCACAAACTAAATCTCACCTACTTCGCAATTTTCCCAGACGCAAATCCTATAGCTTAGGAAGAATAAAAATTGCTGGCCTCCCTCTATTCCTTAAGTATGTCTGTCTCCCCCAAAGCGATCCAAATGATCTACCTTTCCAACCCAGCACAAGTCATCATCTGTTGAGGCAGATGATCTGATGATTTTTCCCTTAGTTCACACTCAGTTATGATGGCAGATATCCCATCAACATGATCTCTTCCAAACGAACAGTGTAGTTATCCAAAAAGCAATGAGAGAGAGAAACTCAGACAGCTGTGATGAAAGAGTTTCTAATTTTGAGTAGGGGGACACTGTGTGAAGGACAAGCCAGAATTGCTGGAGGGCTGCCTTCTGCTCTTTCTGAAGTGTGGAGAGTTGATACTCATGTGCTACTCCAAACCCATTAGTTCTCCCAGATTGCAAAATTACTTTTTTCCCAATTTTGTGTTGATTCGAGAAATGGTGGGTGTTGGGGGAACAGTAACCAACCTCCAGGGTGACTGCTACCTGCTATTGGTACAGTCATAGGAGGCAGTTATCCAGAGCTGTCTTTCTCTTACAAATTCTTGACAAACTGCTTAGCATAAAAGATTAATTTGTAAAAAAAGAAAAAAAAACATACCCACTAAAAACCTTACTATAACTCCTCCTCCTAATACTATTAAAACAAATGTGAGGCAGGAATCTTTAGAGGAGAAAAAAAAAATCATTTCGATTGGCAGTTGTCTGTAGTGAAGATAATAATAAGTCACTAATGAGTTCCGATAACTTATTGGTATAGATTGCATATTCTATGTGTTTATAAATACTTTTGAGATCATGATAGCAAGGGATAGAGAGACATGTTTACAAAGATACACACACACACACAGACACACACACACAAATGACCTATGTCCTACAGAACTCATACACTCACTTTAGAAAGATTACCCAAGTAACCTTTTCATTTTCACAAATACTGTCTGTTGTATTCAGGAATAGCCAGGACTGTGATGTGTTCTAATAGCAATTATCTCAGAGTAACCAACCCAGGGTTTGAGACTTAGGTGAAGACACTACTTTGTATCTGATAAAGAACAGCTCTCGTGGTGTGGTTCCAAGCTGGGGATAGGGTGACAGAACCTCCTTCAGTCAGGGCCTGGGAGTGGAGTCCAAAGCAAAAATGTCTTATATACAATTCAAGTTTGACTTTCTATGTTTCTTCTATCATTGAATCTTCAATAAAGTTTGCAAATCAGTACAAATTAGTGTAAGCTTGTTTTTAAATAGGATGGGAGGAAGAAGAGCAGGAGCTGTGAACATATTTGAGAGCAAAGTGGGGTACAGAGAGCTGGATCAGCTAGAAATATTCAGGCAACTTCCAGGAGCTGGGGGCCATCCCAGGGCCCTCTGAATAGTCAAGAGGAAGCCAAATTTTTAGAAACCACATGGCGTGATTATCTTCATGATTCTTTAGAGAGAAAAAATTACCAGTAACGCTAGAAGGCAGGAAATCCTAATATTCCTTGAGTTAAAAATAACTTGCATTTTTCCAGCATTTCCATGAGCCAGACATTATTCTATATAGGCTTTGTCTCATTTAATTCTCACAATAACTCAGTGAACGGTTATAATCACTATCATATAATCATTATAATCATTATGAAGATGTGGGGGAAAAGGTTCTGAGAGGTTCAGCATTGTGCCTGAGGTCAGAGAATGATTGAGCAAATCTAATTGATACCCAGATCTGCCTACACTCAACCATTATTATGTACTGACTTTATCAGTAAAAACAATCTGTAAATCCATGCAGTTTTATTACGGAAGAAAAATGAAACACTAGGCCTTCTCAGGACAACCCCAAAACTTGGCCACAAGCAGGTCAAACCTTCAATTCATTTAATTCATAACTTCCATCCTAAATTATAAGGTAAAGGTCATACACAAAATTTCTTCAGAAAATGGTAGTCTATGCACATTAAATATGTCCAGGCTCTAGGACAACAAGGCTGAGTTGCTCAGCTTCCCTCTCAAGTGTCATTAAATAGCTACCTGCCATTAAATGTTTCTATTTCCTATTACAAAAGGCCTCTCATAGTATCTCTGGTATAAAGAATGTCAATCAGCAGCAAATGCTAATTCCCCAATATCCATGCAGATCAAATGATGGGTGCGTACATTTATGTAACTATGGTTGATGCCTTTATTTCAAGGAATAATTTGAACAGCATATATTTCTAAGGCTAATGTTTCCTGTAGAACGCCTTTCTTCTATTGTTTCACTGATCGTTAGCACTGATGGGTGTTGTTTAAAGGTTACAAAGACACTGAGAGGTTCCAGAGCTTGTCCCAAGTCACATGATGGCAAGTATAAAAATATCTTTATTTGATGAACAAATAGTAGGTTTCAAGGCTATTATAAATTAATAGATCCTTTGGTAGGGATAAGGTGGAATAGGGAAAAGAAGGGAGTGAAAGAAATAGGTAGAGAAAGAAGAAGGGAAGGAGATAGGAGAAAGAGAATTCTAAAACAATGGGCTATTTCCCTTTTATGCTCTGTTTTTAACTAAAGTAGTTTCAGAATTCTAGGTTTTCTAGATATGAATGACATTTGTGTTTCTTAACTTTTTATATTTATCCATTTTATTCTTCCCCACTTAATCAGTTTTAAAGTTTGAAATCTTGCTTTGATTTCCTTTTTGCTATATCCAGAGGGGCTAGATTAGATGTAAAAAAATACTATTTATTGGATAAAAAGCTAATTTTAAAAGCCAATGATAAGAATTATAATTACTTTTCACTAAAGATGCAATTATACACAGATAACTTCCAATTACAGAATTAGTGAAGAGATGGGAAGAAAAAAAAAAGACTCAGTGCACCCAACAATTATTTTCTCAATGAGTGTAGATTCTCAGGTCCTTTGAGACTACATAAATCAGAACTTTTTTCAATTCACAGCTAACTCTCTAAGCATTTTTGTGTATCACCTAAAATGAAAACGTGATAAAGAGTCACAAATGCTGAGTTCAGAATTCTCATTTATCAACCATATCCTTCTAGTGGGTTTCTTCAAACATGAGAGTGTACCTTTCCAGGCCACAGGTAATATTTGCTTGTCCCTGGTTATCATTTCCTTAGCTGAAAATATGAACATGTGCTCAACTTTAATAGGTCACCGTTTGGGGACTAAACATAAATAGGATGATGCTTTACAAAAGGCAATAATGTTCTAGTAATGTATTGATATAGATTACATTCACTACCTACTTATGAAATGTAACACTAAATGGGCCGTATTCTGTCAGCTTCAAAATCATGTTCACAAGGAATAGAGATAAAGGTGTTTGTGAAGATTATATATAGATATGGAGATACAGACATATAAATATGTATCTATATCCATATAAAATTGACTGTGTCCTATATAACTGATTTTATATTTTTGTGATTTTTAAAAAAAAAGACTAAAATTTACACAGTGAACAATATGCACTTGAAGAGTGATTTAAATGACCAAACATGTTTATCATTTTGTTACATAAAGTATATTCAAGTTATTGGCAGATGTTTAATTTCCAAATCAATAAGCTTCTTTCTCAGCATTTTAAGTCTCATGACTGGTTAATACGTTTGTGGAATTCATACTTTGAACAAATGTAGCATTGACCTAGAAGGCTTACTTATGGGTCTGTTTTCATCTCTTTTTCTCAAGTCAAATGATATTTTTTTAAATTGAAAATGCTATTTAACTTAATAATCTAGATCTGTCTGTATATATCAAGTATTGACTCCAACCTACTGCATGTGAGAAAACATTTCAGTGATAGAGCCAAGGTAGATGGATGACTACTATCATCAGGTCAAACAATATTAATCCCCCATCAAATTAAAGAAGCACGAAAAATGATGACTGTTATTTTTTTTAAAAAAAATCAATCACAGTCCAAATGATGGCATCCATCTTGAAATGCATTTCTTCCACTCCCCAAAAAGTTGATAAATTTTAGAGTCTTAGCAAGTGAAGTGATAGAGAATCACAGACAGACTAAAGGTCTCTCAGAGATTTCTCCAAATATTTCAAAGGGTATATAAACAAGAAAGAAAATGTATTTGTGAAGGTGTGTTCTTTGAAACTGCTATATTTGTAGGAAATAATTATTTTTTAATGTCAAGAGAGGGTGTCGAAGTATTTCGCTCCACTTAAATAGTTTTATGACCCCATCTAGTCACTAGCATCATCAGCTCAATGGCAAGCCATCATTAAAATCAGGGCACTCCTGAAGATGAATTAATGAACATAAACAGGCCTGTGTGAGGTATTTTAGGAATTGCTTTGTAAAACTTTTAACTATGAGGATTATCTGAAATTTATAAAAGAATAATTAGAAGAATCTTAGTGTACACACCACTCACCTTTAGCCACCACCAATGTTTGCTTTTCTGCTTCATATATCCTTCTATTCTCTACTCCCTCCCCAACGCTGACACACACACTTTTTGTTTGCGTCTCTCCAGAGTACAAAAGAACAAATCTCAAGCATTTTGTCACCTGTAAATACTTTTGTCTCTCTCTCAAAAAGACTTAAAGATTAAACCAGAACATATTTTTCACATCTAACAAAATTAAGAAAAATTTACTATCATCCTATATCAATATGTTTTGAATTATCTCCAAACATCTTAACATGTCTTTTTCCAGATAGTTTACCTGAATGGATTTTGTTAGTTTCGAATGAAAAAAAACTATTTTTAATATGATATGACTTCACATGTGATCCAAAATCAGATTCACTATAAATATTTTCTAAAAAGTTAAACATGAATTATCTACTTATGACTTTACCCTCATTGATTTCTGATAAGTAAAAACTAAAAAAACAACAAAAAAGAAAATGAAAAAATGTTACATGTGATAAAGCAAATAACCCCTCAAGTTCAAGTACACAAGTGCACAAATGAAGCTCAAAATGTCTAAAGAAAAGTTTGCATCACTACCAGCTGGTTTTGCTTAAAATTCACATCCAGAAACTTCAGCTTGAATTCTTATGCTGCCCAGTAAACATCAGATAACTTTTCAGCTCATTTATTTACCTGCTCTGTTACGAGTATTTTCTACCTTCTCCTTTCAACTCTCATCATCTCCTCCTCTGGCCTCACTTTCCACTGGTGATCTTACCTAGTATTTTACAAACCAACTTAGAGTGATGCAAAGGGGACTTCCACAGACCACCCCCATGCACCCTCTTACTCTGCTCACCATTTCACATATCTCCAATTTCTTACCATTGGTGGCCTCCACGACTCAGTCTTTGGAACTCCCTATTTACTTTCATGGTGAGCTCATTCATTTTCTCCATTTTAAAAGCCATCCTTGTGCCAATTATTAGAGTTATACTTGCAGCTCAGACCACTATCCCAAATTTCGACATTCTGTCTGCTCATAGGTACTAATCTATCAATACCAAAGCTGAACTCCTGATCTTATGCCAAAATCTGTTCTAATGGCCATCTCATTTCAGAAGGTGGAAATGTCATCTTTTCATCTCCTTTGCCTTTCTCATATCCTACATCCTACCAATCAAATCCCATTGCCTTCCACCGTTTCTTGTCTCAACCAACTACCAGCAGTCTATTACTTTTAAAACTTAAGTCACGTCACTCTTCAGTCCAATCTTGCCAGAAATTTCTCATTTCTCTCAGATTAGAAGTCAAATAGTCTTCAAGGGTACCTATGATCCGGTCCTGGTACATTTATGCACTCATGTGCTGTGGTCCTACTTACTCACGCTGCCTGAGACACACGGGCTTCTTTGTTCTTCCTTTAACATGTCAAGCACACTCTCACTATAGGTTCTTTGCTTTAGCTATTTGTCTCCCAGGAATGATCTCCCAGATTGTTTGCTTAGCTAACTGCCTCACCCCTGCTATTTTTTGCTCAGATCTCACTTTCTCAATGAGACCTATCATAACCTATTTTGTACTCTGACTTGCCCTCCAACCCCTCTCCTCCTCTGATACTCTCAAATCCCCATTCTCTGCTCTTTATTTTATTTCTTTCCATAGTGTATTTATAGCTTATTATTGCATATCCTCATTTCTTTAATATATACTCAAGAAGAGCAGACATCTTTACCTGTCTTTCAATCTGTCATATTCCCAATATGTAGAACCTGGCATATAGTAAGACCTCAATGAATATATTTAAATAAATTTTCAAATATTTGTCTACTTGCCTATTAGTAAGCTACTACATAATCAAATTTTCTAAATAAGAACTAATATTTACATAAGTAAAAGTGTAGCATATTAAGATTTGACAATACCAATATTAGGTTTATTAGTTAATATTGCCTTTTAATTGCTGGCAGAATTTCTTGATTTCCATATGGTTAACAAATAAAAAAAGACCATAGATTTGTTAAGTCGATAGTTCATTAAAAGATGAAATTGAATGAAAGAACCATTATGTTTCTATCGTAAGAGTTTCTCTACTTATTTTTATTAGAGGAGTTACTGAGTAATTTAAGAAAAAACAAACAAAATTACCTCTCATAGCTCTTATAGACACAGTGAGAAATCAGCAGAGAAGACTTGTGCTAATAAATTAATGCACTCTTGGGTGTGACTTTTGGCAGTTAATAATCTTTAATTAATTTAGGCATTGTTTGCCTTTCAAGATAAAAATGGATATCTATTCATTCTTAAGCCATTATTTTATTTAACACAATGAAGCGAAGTTAAAATTCTTTGAGAAGCAAACTATATTACAATTATATCCACTTTAAATTAATAACATCTCACAGAAGTTGACTTGAAGATATGTAAAGGCCCCAAGCAATAAAAAAATTATGGCCTCATCATTCCCCCAATCTTATATTTAGTTCAAAATAGAAACCTATTAAACTTGAATTAAGTATGAGAAATTCGAAATATAGGCCTACCTTGGAGATACTGTGAGTTCAGTTCCAATCCAGGCCACTGCGACAAACCAAATAGGGCAATGATGTGAGTCGTAATCTTTTTGCTGGTGGAGGGTTTTGCCTTCAGTTTAAAAAATGCAACACCTGTGAAGCAATAAAGACAAGCACAATAAAACTACGTATGCCTAGATTATTTTCCCCATGTTGACTACCTCTATGTTTTTAAATTACTTTACAAAAAAAAAAAAAAAGCAAACAGTAGGTAATTTCACATGACACGTTTCAAGCTCTAAATTGAAAAAGTTACCTCTAAAACCTGTGACTGAACCCCCTGGAATTTTAGTCTTATTTGTCTGCTCTTACTACCCAGTCTACTACTCAGATGATGATGGTTTTGTACACATTTCTGAACAGGTTATTGGCTTTCTTGGGAAAAACACACAGGTCTCTTCTATCCCAATTTCTTTGGGGGGCATCTAGGGTCTCTCCCCACATCTAGACTCAGGTCAAGTAACATTTGCTCATCCCAGCATGCTAAACGCATTAGTTCATCAAACCTTTGGGGAACACAATGCTTTATACAAGAAAATCCATGTTCTCCTATGCCAAAGTTACCAGACATGGTACTAACCTTGAGTGAATTTACTTTCAGCACTGACTCTCCTTCCTCAAGTGTGACCAGCTCCTTCTTTCTGAACTGGGGAAAACACCTTTATTACAAGTCCTTCACAGACACTTTATAACACCTGCAGATTCTAATCAATTAGTTACTCACTGAGAGCAGTGTGCATCAGGTGTATACTATAACTTCACGTGCCATGCATGCTATGCTGTGCCATGCTCTGATGAAAAGTATATATATTTCAACCTGAGGGGGAAAAGAACTGAAGGCTAATGGGGAAAAAAAAAAAAAAGACGACAAAAGCTGTGTTTTACATGGTTACACTATCCTGTTTGTTAAGTAACAGAAGAACATCAAAAGCGGCAATGCTACCCCTCCCCCAGGATTCCCCAATCCTGCCCACAACTGGGGCAGCACGGACCAGACCAATCTGTGGCCTGTTAAGAACCGGGCTGCCCAGCACATGAGTGGCAGGTGAGCTAGTGAAACTTCATCTGTATTTGCAGCCACTCCCCAGCACTAACTTCTCTGCCTTAGCTCCACCTCTGATCAGCAGGCATTAGATTTTCATAGGAGCACTGGTCCTTGGTGTCAAAAGGTTGGGGACCCCATGGTTGGAATAGAAACAAGTGGAACACTCAGCTTCATTTCAACCTGATGCTACAAAGGATTTTAGAAAAGTATAATACACATTCTTATTTAAATAATTTTTAAAGACATGAAATATCATCTCTAAATTAACTTCAAAGAAACAGTCAATACAGAGAAGAGGCGCTTAGCTTTGGCATTCTAGTGACCCTTGGAAGACCTTTGGTTGTATTTCATGTGCTATACCTATCACTTTCCTATTGAGAAACAAAAACGGGGACAAAGGTGATTGTTTTTTTACCTGCATTAGAGATAAGTAAGATGAGGACTAAGGTATTTATGATAAAAACTCCTGTTGTTGGCAAAAGTTACAATAGTATCAAAGCCCTCAAAGAGAGAAAAGAATGGCAACGGGTATGTATTATCAAACATTTTACTATTTCACATCTGTTACTCTGATCCCAGCCTATCTTTTTCCCCTCCCTTTAAATAAGATTAAATAATTTACAAATTTTAAAAACTGCTTTGATAATTTTATCTTATTAGAAAACAAATATACCTATCCAATACCTCTGATACTTAAAACAATTTTTTTTTTATTTTCACATATTTTCAGACCTATAATTAAAATTATAAAGGCATATGCAAACAAGATGGGAAAAGAGTTGCTCTGTAGTTCTTAGGCCACATGCATTCCATTGATTAAACCACTTGTTATACAGTTATTTTGTGTCAAAATACTGCCTTCAATGCAGGTAGAATTTATTTTCCTCACTTTCAAAATAACAATAAAATTGGGGAGAAAAATGCATGGGTATTTGTCCTTTAATTAAAAGACATAATCAGAAGCACAACTGCAGACTATTGCCTATGAATTAAAATGCTAATTCTTTCAAAAGAAAAATTTATTTGATGTCCCACTTTGAAATATAAGAAATATACAATAGAGAAAGGAGAAAGATGCTATAGGAAGTCAAACACACATTTGCAAAGCTAATTGAGCAAATTCCCCACCATTTGACATTTTGCTAAAAGAAAAGCTGTCTTGCAGTTGGATAAAAGAACAATGCAAACAAAGACAGAAAAATACACAGTCTAAATTAATCTGTTGAACCCCAAAGCATTAAGATAGCCTCGTATAAAGTGTGAAATTGAACTGTGAGCAACAGCAAATTTTTGTTGTAACACCTCCCAAGATCAG
This sequence comes from Cynopterus sphinx, assembly GCA_030015415.1. Lineage (NCBI taxonomy): Eukaryota > Metazoa > Chordata > Mammalia > Chiroptera > Pteropodidae > Cynopterus > Cynopterus sphinx. The sequence continues at coordinate 9,422,261 of CM057387.1, forward strand.
AGGAAACTGTAGGAGATTTTCCCCATTTGTTTTCCTCTTTCGAAAAACTAACCTAGTTGAAGGACAACACTATTTTAAATGCCCAAACCTTCATCAAGGTTAACAAATGAGGCACACAAATGAGGATTAGGAAGATTTCCCATCAGGAACACAGTAAAAGTGACTTAGAAATTGAGGCATAATGGGAAGGTCCAAAAGCAAGCATGAAAATAATTACCTTTGCAGCCCACAATAATGCAGTATACTAATTTGTTAGACTTATTTCCGAATCTAAAATGTTTGCCAAAATTTTACTTTTGAAGGGAAAAGGGAGAAATCTAATTTGTATTTTGTGCTTTCTAATAATAACTGGCCCCCACGTCATCTCTCCACAGCCCGCTTTCCTCTCAGCTCATTACTGAAACCAAAATGCTGTGATTGTATCTCAGTCTGTATCGGCATGGAGCACATATTGTGTTAGAAATGCCAGATTCACACAGAAAGCAGTAATAGTAATAATACAAAAATTTCTTATAACTACTCCATGGGATGCAAAACATTTTGCTGCCAAATTAGAGGCCCAACCACACTTCCCTTTTGGACCATATCAAATTCTAAAAAAATTCTGAATTCATAACTGATAGGAACCTGGCTTCAGGTGATACTGTTAACCTCCTAAGGTACTTATAAGGCCTTTTCAATATAACCCATATATCCTGAAGCTCCTTTCCCATACCATTGGAAAAATAAGGCTCTTTCCTTTAAAAATGTGGCCTAGAGCATGGAAAGATGCCTGGTGTGCTTATAAAGTTACCTGTCTGTTTTGATATTGGCATTTCTTTAATTGCAGTGGGGTGTGGGTAGAAAGGCCACAGCAGGTTTTTTTTTTTTTTCTTCTTTCACTGGCCTGATGAGTACTTTGGGGTCTGTTTTAATAAAGTCCTGTAGGAATATATTTTCACCACTGTTCAGAGGAAATGGGGATATCTTGTTAAATTAGTTTCACTCTACAGTGAAGATCTGTGGGGAGGAGGCAGAGCTAGAGATGTGTGCTTAGGGAAGAACTGTTGCTGGACTCAACTTCCTAGATTCTGTGCAGATGGCCTGTGGGCTTTGCCTCTTCATCAGTTCTTCCTGGGGAGGTTTTCTCATGGCCTCCTGGCAGGGGAAAAACAAAGAAGGCACCATTTCCTTGTGGATCTTGCTGCCTGTGTCTGAGTGCATTTCCTCTTTTAAACATATCCACATCGGAGAGGTAGACTGACAAACTGAGATGAGATAGGGAGGCAGCCCACAGAAGACAGTATCAGAGCAGTAAAAGGGGACCCTTATAAGAAAGAAGCATGGAGCTGTGCAGATAGGAGTCATGACTAGGGAGCTGGCACAATCCTACCACCAAGGCTTGGTTAGTATGAAAATGACAATTATAAATATGTAATTCTGGAACAAGGAATTCCTTCCATTCCTGAAATCTCCTCGGTTTTCTTTCCTAACATCTACTCTGCCTTTTTCCTCCTAGAGTGTCTTGGTTAGAACCAGGATAAGGAGTTCTGTAGGGAACTCTGATTTTCATTGAGCTGCACTCTTCTTATGCAACAAATCCCAATAGCCAGGAAGCAGTGGTTTCATGATAAATTAGCATTCAACCAAACTCTGTATAGATTCTGTCATTTCCAGTTTTGTCTTTAGGATTCTATACCAACCCCAACCTTGTACATGTCTGGGTTTCGGCGTGAATACAAATCCCTATGTGAGCTTTCTAGACCCTACAGGATCACTCTAAAGGTACTTTTCATCTTTACATGGTCAGCTGTGCATTTCACCCAGCAAAACTAATAAATTATTAAGCAAATACAGCATTAAAAGTAAAATGGTGGGAATTCAAGAATATGAGATAGAAAGAGAAAGAGAAAGAGACTACTTTACATGTTATGAAATAAAAACATTTATCAATCATTTTGAGTCAGGAAAAAGGGCACTCACTGTGTACCAAATTGTATGCTGACCACTAAGTTGTATTCCTAAATTATAAATTGAATTCATGTTAACCATTTCTGTTCAAATGAGAATTCTGCACATTGAAAAATTAATTAACTTTTCTAAGGTCATTTAGCTAATAGAGCAGCAGAGTCAAGAATGAAACCAAATTTTTTCATTCCCTATCAGATTTCCTTTCGACTTCACCATACTTCTTACATCTCAGTGTCTCATTTCAAAGTCCAGGTTTTAGAAAGTCTAATGATACAACACTGAGGCTTTGATTGTGGCAGAATGTCTCTGCTGTATTATCAGACTCTCCAGGGGAATTGCAAATTTCCCCAAGGGCTTAACCAATTACCATTTTTTTCTTCTTCATTTTCAGTAGGAGCCATCTTTGGAGAAAACATTTTCACTAAACTACTTGGATTGTTTATAGGGAATCAGCTTCTACCCCGGTCTATCAGTCTACTTTCTTAATTATTGTTCTTTCAGATGATGGATAATTCTTTTATTGCTTCCTGCAAGGTATTTCACTCAAATAATTTATTTTTCCTCTTGAACTTTATCCCTATTATTGCTTCAGTTTTGTTTTGTGTTTATTTTCTTGCCCTCTAATATAAACAAAAGATTCCATTAAAAATATTTTTTAATGAGCCATTTAAAAAGAGACATTTTCTTTGGCTCTTTAGACCTCCAGTTAGACTTGTATTTTTTCTTCCACGAAGAGAGGAACTGTCTACTCAGCGACAATTTACATAGGTTCCTTTTCTAAAATGAGGGTTTTTTTTTTGTTGTTGTTGTTGTTTTTTGCAGATTGCCACTAATCTGTGGAATTCATTTCACAAGTATTAGTTTCAGAAATAGATAAATAATTAGAAAATTAGATAAATAGATGATGCCTGGATAAAAATCTGTGACATTTAATGTATAATTTGCTGCCATTAATTTTTAGTCCTAAAATGTCAGCTCTTGGTAAACATTGCACACTTTCATTTTCATTTTAAATGCAACTGTCAACATATAATATATATTTCTACAATTTATCTTCCCTGCTAAAATAACTAAATTATCTGAAATTCATTGTTCTCTAACAAAAATTTAGAATTTTTAAATTTATCATTATTGAATCCTTTCTAAATTCATATTTCTACTGAGTCTCATTTTTAGAAATACATTATAAGAAAATTCATATAAATATACGATAGATTTTTCTAGAGGAACAACTCTTCCAACACTCTATAAGCAAATTATTGAAAAATAAATTATTGAAAAAAATAAACAAGATCAAATAAACATATTATGTTGTCTTTTGTTTAATAGAATATTTTACTGCTATTTAAAATTGCATAGTAGAAGACTGAAAAGAACCTCCTGATTTATTTTTGAATGAAATAAGACAGGATTACCATACAGCAGGGATATCATGATGTCAATTTTGTAAAAAAAATATACGAATGAACAAAAGATTTAAAAGATATCTATTAGCATGTGTATCATTTTGAAGATTCTATCTGAAACTATTTTGGTCAGTCTTGAAATCCTGCAAAAAATGCTGTTCTGAGAAAGAGAAGATTGCAAGCTCTATGAAGTTAAAGTTTAAGAGTTTATTACTCAACATACTTTCCTACTTTTCTTTTCTCCCTTTTCCTCCACATTTAAAACCACACAGATCTATGATTTTTTTTTTCTTTCACTTCATGTCATCGATTTTGCAAAATAACAAATACCATTGGTATAAATCAAGTTATATTTTGTCAGTCATTTGTATTTTTATCAGATTGGGTTCTACGGAATATATACAAATGAATAATCAAATAAAGAGGGAGGCAGAGACAGCATACAGTAAACTGGGTACGTGACATCTGAATTTATTTCTCTGAAAATCTCTCCCTCTTCAGTAATGAGGAGATTAGACCAAATTATCTCAAAAAGCCTTTCTTTCATAGGTATACTACAACTAAGATGGGAGGTAATGCATGTCAAAGTGAAAACATATATAGGAAGAAAAAAAAAAGGCAGCCCAGAACAATCTCTTACCTAGAGTCCAATTTTATGTTAATAATTTCCAAATGTGTCTGCCCATCCAAATCATCTGGATGACTTGCTGAAATTTGACTATCCCTACTTTCTAATTCCATACAATTGACCTTGGACTTAAGTATCCGTATTTTGAAAACCCCAAATGTCTTTGATACAGCAGGACTGTGAACCCATTTTTAGGAACCACTGGTAATAGCAAAATGTTCTAATCATATTTCTTTCTTAGAATTAGATAGATAAATAGAACAAAGAAAGCATTTGATTATCTTATTGTTTCTGCATTAATGTTTCCTACACCTGCTGTGCAAGAAAGGCAGACAGTGTGATCAAGTGAGTGATGCAATTGTGACTGTTAATATAGAACACTTTGCCACCATGTTTTGAAAATATTTATACTCATAGCCATTTCTCAGTAAACATTTTCCACTAAGGGTCATAAGGTTAAGAGGCTCCTTGTTAATATGATAAGGCACTGAATTACTTAGTGTTATATCTATTGAAAATCTCAGCTTTAAATGTAACCATTACACATAGAAGAAATCAATGATTTCATTGGCTTAATAGGGCTATTGCTCCTGTGTTCAATTTATTATGTGGAGCTACAAGGGTGCCAATGGAGTTGGCTTTGAACGTTTCAAAGAGATTCAATTTTAGTTTCCAATTCAAAATTCAGTAGATGCTCTTAAGGACTATAGTGTGTGATGGAAAAGCCACATCAAAATTGTATAAGGAAAAACTAATCAGAAATAGAGCAATGATAGAAGAATCTAGTATGAGAATTAAAACCTAGGGTATTAAAAAGGCAAAATCCCTTCAAAATCCCTTCAGAACAAGCCTCTATTTGTATTTGGGCACATTGCCATTAAAGCCAAATTTCTGATTTTACATCTGCCATACACGTATACACTTCAAACTTGAAATGACTTTTCTTATAGGTAGCAGAAATTGGTCCTGCAATTTTTGGCACATTCTCAGTTTTCTTTTTAGATATGTCTGATGCATAGAACACACATTCTGGTTTACTCTCTCTTCTCTAAGAAATCTCGACAGAGCAGGCTCCAGTATGCTGGGAAGCAGGGATTAGGTTGTCCACTGAGAATTATGAAGCATTGCGGGGGGGCATATCTAATTTGGGGAGAATTATCGAGCCCAAATGACCTCATCTATCAGCTACAGCCTCCAGGATATGAGTCTGTCAGTCTTATCGATAGTAAGGGTGATATGTTGATCACTGTCTCTCTAAATTATATGCCTATTTCAAAGTTAGATCTAAGAGAGAGGAGAATTGTTTCTGGACCCTATAAAACCTCACTCAGGGAATCCAAAAAGGACCTCCAGAGATTTCAGAGAGCTCTACAAGTTATATGGAAAACCTTCTCTCCAGAACCCAGAACTAATTTTTCTAACTTCAATTTCCTATACCTCCTTTGTTATAGTACACGAGTATCTTATGCCTCAGCTATATGTCTGTGTCCAAAAACAAAACCAACCTTAGAGAACCTACTTATAAAAGATGACTTAAAAGATGCAGAGGTAGTTTAAATTGGTGGTGTAAATGGTTTGATGATTTTTTAATTTTAATTTTTATTTTTTTCATTCTCACCTAGGGATGCACGTGGCCCTGGCAATGATACCATGATTTGTTCAGAGATAGAAATCTAGACCTGCCCCAACAGAGCCATTTCCATAGATTTATGTTGTTGTTGAAGCAGTTTTTTGTTTTTTGTTTGTTTGTTTGTTTGTTTTGCATCTCAATTCTAAATTTAATTTACATTTTAAGTAGAAAATGTGAATCTGGAGGCTTTTAGCATTCCTGTTCTCTATCTCTTGGAGAAAGTTTTGTTGAAATACAAGATAAAATACCTAACATGGGTGAAAGGCCTGTAATACTTTGGACTTTTCTGTAAAACAATTGCACAAACTAATAAACATTTTGATTTGCTTAAGCCAATCTGAGTTGAGCTTCTGTGCATAGAACCAAGAGTCGAGTAAAGGAGAAGGCATATAGATTTAAAATATCTCCTTACAACAAAAGTAATATGTTTATTGTCTTAAAAATTAAGACAATGCAGGAACAGAAAATAATTACTCCAAATGAAGGTCAAATGTTGATGTATATTTTCTTTAATATATTCCCTACCCTTTTTACAAAACACAAATGTTTGTATGCATGCGCACAACTGAACACCTAATATACTGTTACCACACAAACTACTTTTTAACACTTTTGTTCACTAAACAATTTATCATGAAAAATTACTTAATGCATTATAGTTTTTGTGTAGCAGAAGTTAACCAGTAAAGAATGACTGAATCTTTCCTTCCTTGCTTCCATCTTTTTTTATTCTTCTTTTTAATATATCCTGAACCTTACAGGTCCAAGAAACATCCTATGCTCTGGGGATATAGCAGAGGACAAGAAATAGAGTTCTTCTGTATATGAATATTACATGTAGGGGTGACATGGAAGTTAAACAAGTAAAAAAAGAAAAGTAATAAATCCAGATAGTATAAAACAAACAAGATTGTGTGATAAAGGTAACATGAGAAGAAGAAGAGACAGCATTAGGTAGGATGGTTAGAAAAGGGTCCTTTGAAAAGGTGAAAATTCAGCTGAAAATTGTTAAGAAAAAGCCTATCATTTAATATTGGGATGAGAGTTTTTCAGGCAGAAGGAATAGCTAGTGCCTGGGCCTTGCAGTGGGGATGAGTTTGGTAGGTCTAAAAATAAAAGAAAGAGTTGGCATCTCAGGTATAATGGGAGGTGAGAACAAGAGATTGGGTCAGAAAAATAGCCTAGGGCCAGCACACACAGGACTTTGGACACCATGCAAAATAAGTTGGATCTTATTCTAAATGAATATAAAACATCATGATGTTTTAAAAAGAGGAAGGATGCAATCTGTTGAGGAAGTTTAATTCATGAGAAACACCTGTGGCTTGCACTATGCCAGTGGCAGTTGAAATGAAGAAAAGTATATAGATTTGCGTACATTTTTGAGGTAGAATAAACAAGTCTTGCATTTCAGCATGGAGAGATGAGCATCTCAAGCCTATGCCCCTCATCTGTAAATTGAATAATGGCTTTCGGTTATTCTTCAGCTTCCTTCCATGGTCTCGGTCACGTTTCCACAAATAGTGCACAGACTTTAATAGCACTCTGATCCATAGAAAATTCAGAGGAGGCAACATGTTTATTTTTTTCTATTGACTACTGTTTAGTTTCTGGAAAATTACACAGATGAAAGGAGAAATGACTGGTGAAGTTAAACTCCTTTGCAGAGAGACTGTCCTGTTGGAGGGTGGAGAGTTGGCTCAGTGGGCTCAGCAGCTGGTTCAAACGTTTTGAATCACTGGACGCTGAGGCTCAGATCTCAGCAGGGCTCATTCGACCATTCATCCTTCCAAGGTAGATAAATTGAGTGTTGCACATTTAGAACGTGTGTGTCTTTCAGATAATGCCTTGAAAAGCAAATTCTGTGTGAACATTAAAGACTACAGAGCACTATAGAGGAGTAGGGGCCACCCCTGTGTCCTTGGCCTAAATTTCCTCCTTCCATAATGCGGTAGGGAAGATTTCAGTTACCAACATTTTACTGCACTAAATGCATGCAGTTTGCCTGATCCTTGGGAAATAAGCTTTATTAACCAAAAAAGAACCATTTTGACTTACTTGAATCCCTCCAAAGATGATTCTAGTTTCTCTGTGCTTCTTTTAATGATGTCCCCATCACAGAAGCTCCAGCCCTCTCAGACTGGAACAAACACATTTTGTAGGTGAAAGGTAGCTTGATCTTTCCCACAGGAGGTCTGTAGTCAAGGGAAGTTCCACCACTGAGGGCTCCCTGCCCTAAAGATAGCCCAGTGGAAAGCACTGAAAGATGTGGAAAAGGACGCCACAAGAGAATGAAGGACAGAAAGCCCAGACACAGTCACTAAACTGCTGTGCCTTTTATTTTTATCTTTTGAAGATTACCAGACTCTCTGTTGCATTCGGTATGTCTCAGTCAGCGAGTCAATACTGAGGCCTTGGTCACTTAGTTGTCAATAATAACTGATCAATGTTGTTTTAAGATACTGTATATATAAAGCTTTTAACAGTATATCATATATTCTTATTGTTAGATATTTTGAAAATCTATTTAATCAATACCGATATAATAGTTTTATACATATATATTATTATTCCTCAGCTCCCTACCTTCCTTGTACTCTGCTCCTTGTTACCTAGTGAGATGTTCATCTCTCTAAGAAACTAGTCAAGTGGATTCCACTACCGAATGGTGAAACCAAAGAAGTGAGGAGGCTTTTTTCTTTTCACTTTTAAGTTCCAAAAGAGGAAGTTCAAGTCTGAGGTAAAAAGACTTGGAGAAATATCAATCCTGAAAGAACAAGGTCTTCCTGCTCTATAAATTCTAGGTAAAACTGACAAACATGATGAAGGGAGAAGGAGAAGAGATGAACTGATAATAATGAAGAAATAAAATCAGGGGTCTATGGAAAATGATTTGAAAGAAGAGGGGCCAATATCCAGAAATATCTCAGCATCCCCTTGAGTGAGCAATGAAGAGCCACACAAGAACAGAATCAGTCTTTCAGACCAACACACAACTCATTCATTCTATTAGATTTTATTGGGTGCCTACCATGATGGTGCCAAACATTGCATCAAGGGATTTAAAACATAACAATGAAGTATATAGATGTAAAACTAGCGCTCATGAAGTTCAAGGTTGAGTAGGGAGACAGATACAATGATTACAATACAGAGTAAAAGCATCTGGAAGGTTTGAGGAGGTTACAATTGATTTGAAGACCAAGGTTACGTGAGATAAAATTTTACTTGGTAGGTCTCTCTTTATATAACAAAGGATCACTTGAATAAGAATTTTGTTTATTGAAAAAAATAAAACCTCTTTTGGGCAGGATGTTCAAAAACAGCATACAATCACCTTTCATCCCTGCTCCCTCCTCAGAAAAATACAGAAATAGAAACAAACACACTTTGTATAATAATGGAACATAGATAAAAGATACATCACTAAGAAAGATTATCCTTTGTTAAAGAGTCACAGAGAATTTAGAAAACATGTGCTATATTTTTACTACAATTTAAGTGAAATTTTATGAGGAACATGTGAATGCAAACCAGCATATTAAGTATTCTTTCGGGCTGCTTTGGGACCAAAATTTCCAACATGTGTGGGAAAAATGCAATTCGCAGACATCCTGCTGGTGTCCAAGAAATCAATTAAATTCTGACACAACCTACCCAGAGACAGCATCAGAATTCAGTCCTACAAGACTGTCCCCCCAAAACTCCCCTTCCAGATTCAGACACCAGTCGCAACCCCAGGCTGTTACCTATGCTGCTCACCACATGGCTATAAACCAGAGATTCCCATGACTTCCTCCTCAGGTTTTAGTAATATGCTAGAGTGACTCACAGAATTCTGAGAAATATTTTTACTTACTAAGTTATCAGTTTATTAGAGGAGGAGCCAACTAGAAAAGGTGCATGGAGCAAAGTACGGGGACAAGGTATCGGGCTTCCATGCCCTCTCCAGGCTGCTTGCTTTTCTAGCACCTCCACTTGTTCACCAACCTAGAAGCTCTGGGAATGCTGTCCTTTTTTTTCTTTTTTCTTTTTTTATGGAGGCTTCATTACATAGGCATAATTTATTAAATCATTGACCAATGGAGACAGATTCAACTTCCAGCCCCGATCCCCACTCTGAAGGTCAGGGGGTGGGGTTGAAAATCTCAACCTTCTAATCACTTAGTTGGCTCCATCAGCAACCAGCCACCCTTTTCTGGTGCTCTCCAAGTCACTTAATTGACAGGACAAAGGGTACCTTTATCACTTTTGCCAAGTATGAACTGGTTTGCCTGGCTAGCCCCAACTCGAATTCAAGGCATTCTGACTGATCGAGGTTCTACCTCCACTTGGTAAATGCTCTAGAGCTATTTTTTTTTCCTTTTTTTTTTTTTTTTTTGTATCCATGGGGACTGAGGCTAGCTTTTGCCAGTGATCATCTCCTTTTATAAACAATGTATTTGGGGGGGCATGCAGTATAAAACAGGGTCATTTAGATGATAGCACTTGTGTTTCAGGAAAATTCCCTTAGAAGCCAGTGTATAAGAGATAGGTTATTATAGCCCTTAAACCTTGTGTCAGATGGAAGAAAGGGATTGTAACACAGGGGAACACAGGTGGAGACTGTATTAAAAATAATGCAATGATTTTTTAATGCAATGATTTTAACTATGTGTGTTATTTAAAAAATAGCCGCAGATTAAAGTTTATTGTGGGATTTATGTGAACATTAACTATTGGCATTTATTCCTGAGTTGCCATAAAAGCTCAATTAAACAAAAACCAAATGCTTCTCTTTTTAAAACTGGTTTCAAGGAAATTTATAGAAAGATGTAAATCTTATTAGAATGAGCTACATATAGATTTTTAGTGACCACCTGGTGATGGGGTGGGGGATGTGAAAAATGTGATGTTAGGAGAGCAGACTTATCTCTGAAAAAAAAAATGATACCAGGAATCCTAGGAGAGTTACATAACATTTTCCTTCCTTTTTACTACTTTTGGTATTGAGTTCATAAAAAATAAAGAAACTAATTTCCCCATCAATAACTTCACTCTACCATGTTGTACTATTTGTTTTTCTTTCCAAGTTAGTCTGCCCAGCTGGAAAAAGTCACCATTGAAGTGGGATTGGTAGGAAACTGTGTCCTCACCAACATATTTTATAATGGTGTTTATTTGCATGACCATTTCTCGTGGCTTATCAAAAATAACCTACATTCTCATTCCATCTGTTCATAGTAGTCTTAAAGTCATAGTTTCTGACCTATTTTTCCCCTGCTTCCTGGCTGGTGACTGCATGGCAGAATCTTTCAATTTTGAACAAGTTACTGCTTCGTGGCTGCAAATTCAAGGTCCATTTCTGAACTGTTTTGGACATATAGATGCCCATCCTCTATCAAAGAGTATTACATTTAAATAAAAGAAACAGTTAAGGTACTTTTATCATGTTAGACTTATCCAAGTTATACTTGATTCGAAACTGTAAGTAAGCCACCTAAAATTTAAATTAATTTCCGGTAAAAATTATTTAATTTCAATATTGTAAAAAGTAGGGAATCTTCTTACTTAAGAAGTTTTTCATTCAGTAACTGCAGTTCATTTGCTAGGAGACTTTGAAATATACCAGAAAACAGGCTGGCTGGCAGGTTGGTTTGTGCTGCAAGATATTCTGACAACCTGTCAAAGTTCCACTTTTCTCACATTCTATCAACTTCTCTTTTCTAAAGAAAGCATGAAATGTCAAAATGACAGGTGCCGAAGTGCAGCAGCATCCAGCTTCTGGGCCTATTACCTTAGGAAAGAAAGAGTTGAAAAGTTGTGCAAGTGACATATGCTGAAGAGTGATATAATTTGCCAGGTAAAGGAGTGGCTTGATGGTGCTTATGTTAACCCTTTGGAGCCTACTAATTTGAACTGATGTCCTAAAGTCGCTATATTTTAAATGGATGAATGGAGCAATATATCCAGAGGAAAAGATTAAAACGTGGAGAACTACTGCAATTATACAAAATCTGTGTGTGTGTGTGTGTGTGTGTGTGTGTGTGGTGTGAGTGCATGTGCACACATACCTATGGGGACAGTTAAGTATGATTTGATTAATTTATATTAATTAGGAAAAGTCAGTCTAAATTAACGGGCAAGACTGCATTATAAAGTACAGTTGAAAAATCATATTTTATTACTTTTAAGTTCATATCCTGTCTTATGACTAGATATGACTAACTTGGAACTCTCACCTATGTCTTTATAATGTGCAAATAAGTTCTATAGAAGAATATTTTCTCCCAAGTGATAAAGAGTTCTTAATTGTTTGTGTCAATTTTTGCCATTTTGTATAGTAAAGTGTTGCGTTTGAAGACAATGGAAATAGAATTGTTTGGCCAGGAGAGAAATGGCCAAGTGATCTAATAAAATTTGAAAAATGGCTGAGAGGGAAAAAACATAATTGGATTTCCAGAGGAAAGTTGGGAAATCTTTACAAAGTTAAGGATGAGACTAGAGAAAGATTCTTTAGGAGAGACCTAGAGAGAGAGAGAAATAGAGATAGAGATGTGTGGGGGAAAGGCAGGTGGGAGGTGAGTAGAGGGAAGAGAGAGGGTTATTCTAGGTTGCAGCTGAAAACAGGACTAATGATGGGAATCTAGATATGTAATCCACTGTACTCAGTGAAGTAACACGAAGCAGTTGAGAGTTCAGTCTACAGTTGTACTGTGAGTTCATGCCAGCTACTCACATCAAATGGTCCACAATTTATCGACTTTTCAAACAGAGGTACTTGGGGTATCTCCATCATAGCCTTGTAGTGAGGAATTACATGTGATTATATGTATAAAGTAACAGTTATTCCATGATTGTATCTTTAGCAAATCAGTTTTAAAGGACTCTCTCTGTCTTCAGAAATTAAAGAGGGGTATTGCATCATATTAGAATGATAAATCAGACAAGAATAATTCTCAGCCTGAGGGAAGTTAGGACTGTAGCAACTAATTAGCAGTTAGTAATTAGTGTTTTTTATTAGTTGCAGGCAGTGTATTAAGAGTTAAAAACTACACACAATATGTAACTAACCCCCACATATAACCCATATGGAAATATTTGGCCAGCAGGTGTCTAGCTTATCTTCTACCAATAAAAGTCATACAAATTAGATTGAAAGGTACAAGGTGGACAGAAGTGATATCACTGCTACTCCAGCAAGAAGAAGCAGGTGGATATGAAGATGTTATGAAAATTTGCAGGGACATCTTAGCAAATCACCCAATTCTTGGCTGCAAGCTATAGTGATTATTCCTTTGGCTTTTGCAATTTCTTGAGCCTCTGAATAAAAAAAAATGAAAATGAAACTTAGTAGCAAATGTGAGATATTAGAGGTTTCCCTGACCTTAGCCTCTCCAGTCTTGCCAATGATTCTATAAGCACCTAATTTCCTGGATTATATTCCATTCACCTCTCAAGGAATACCTAGAGGGGTTCTTTTATTTTATTCTGATCAATCTCAAATACAATATTTGTTACCAAAAGTAATTTTAGAAAAGAGACCTTCAAAGATGGTGATGTAAGATAATTAATCTTTAGTGGTTAGGGTTGAAGGGAGTACCTATGATATTATAGAGTGGAAATAGGATAGAGATGCTTTGAAGCATTCAGTATCAAATAACTATTTAAATTATTACCTTTGATGCCTTAAATAAAGCAAATCAAGTAACTTCTGAGATGCAATATTATGTAGGCTGTGGGGCACTCAAGCATTGTAAGATAGCAATGGCTGATTCTGATTGTACCAAAGAGCATTAAAGAAAATGTGAAGATCAGCACTTCTAATTTTCAGCTTGATATGATCAGAAAACCATAGAATTATGATATTCCTAAAAAAGTGTTCCCTTTTCTAGCTGTAGGCCTGTTCGATCTAAAAATGTAGAGCCAGCTTTTGATTTTGCAGGTTGGAGAACCAATTGAATTCATAATCTAGGCCACTGTTTGGAAGACGATGGGGCCTTGAGGTTTGAAATGGCAATACTCGTGTAGCTGTAGATGAATATAAGTACCTTGACTCTCGAAATTTCATTGAACTTCTCTTAGTGGCAGATGCAGCTCTCCTGCATCTCCTGTCTGAAGAGATAATGTACTTTGCTTGAATACCTATAATGACATAATTTAAAACAGTGTTCTTTCAAGGAGAACACCCAATGTCAGTATACCCAAGTTTTATTTCAGACCCTTGCATAGAAACAGATTCCAGAATAATTTAAAGAAAATATCACAAAGATCTACACAGAAAGAGTTAGTGTATACATAAAATGAATTTCAATATTTTGAAACATATGACATTATTTACCTGCATTGATATAGACATATATAAAAATGAATTCCAAATGTGCTAGTTTAGGAAAGAAAGAATATTAGATTTGTTTGAAGTCATTAATATCTGTAATATATCAAAGATTTCTGAATTTGAGGTGTTAATATGAACATGTGGCCATAGTTCTGTTTCCCTAGCTGGTAGACTAAAACATGGATTGAGATTTGACCTACATAGTAATGCAAATGAAAGAGTCCAAAGGTTTAGAAGAATTGGAACCTTGGATTAATCTGTGCATTTTTGACTCACTATGTTTCCCAAGAAATATCCTTTCACCAAAGCACTGATAATTAAAGATGTCAAGAATACAGTTATAAGAATCTCTATAATTGATATCTTCTACTGTTTGGGACAATAATCATACCATCAATTGTTAGCTATTTCCTATAGAGAGTCTATAGTCTTTAAGACTTAGTTTCCTTAACTGTAAAATAAGAATAAAGGTAACCACTTTGTTCAGGCATTGATAATTGTTAATATCGAATGTTCTACATAAAAGACACTCTGCCAAATTTTTACATTATTTAATCTTCATCTTCAAATCATGCATGCACTTTTTCTAGACCCCCTTTACAAGTAAAATAGCGTACCTAGGTCACGATATACCCTGTGATTTGAACTAAGGCTTTAGAAACTTATTATTATTATTATTATTATTGCTGTTGTTGTTGTTGCTGCTGTTGTTGTTGTTGCAAGGCTACCCTTGGTTGACCTCACAGATTGCAAGGACCTTGTCAGTTTACTATCCCTTATTTTTTACGTCTACAGCACCTGGTCTTCCTAGATGGTCTCCCATCCAAGTACTAACCAGGCCTAACCTTGCTTAGCTTCCAAGATCAGATGGGATCAGGCCTGTTCAGGGTGGTATGGCCATAGACTAGGACTTAGATTTTTTAACCACTATCCTGTATTGCATGCAGAAGGTTACCCATAAATGTAAATTATTATTATCATCATTGTCAGCATGACTATTATCATCAACATCACTATTATTTATGATTATTTATCTGTACTTTTGGTTATACTTCTACTACAGTAAAGCACTTCAGATCATTGATGGATGTAGGAGGGTTTTAAATAACCAACAGCTGACTATCTGCATACAACCAGAACCCCAAATCATAACTTTTATGGACTTCAGTTTCCTGATCTAAAAAGGGAGATAGATGTTCAATTGCATGTCCCCTTGAGATCCTTTTTAGTTCTATTAAGCAAGTTTTAGTAAGATCAACCTTAGAATGCTGTCAGCCCATGGTGCATCAGTATATGCTCATAGCTTTAGTTATGAAGATGGTTGGTAATAAAAATATCAAAGACCTTCACTAAATGTTAGTTATATTCATATTAAATTAATGCAAAAAAAATTATTCTGAGGCTCCTAGAGCCTCGTCAGAAGTTCAAGATGTGTTATTTTTGTTTTTCTTAATTAAAAATAAATTCTTCCTAGAGTGTATCCTTCTACTTAGTTGAAGTTGAGTTGCCACATATTTTTTCATTCTATTAATATTTCACACACACTTTGAAATTATGTGTATATATACTTAGAAAGAATATTGGTGATTGAAAAGATAAGTATGATATTTTCTTAATTTTTATGCAACAATTTTCACTACAACACGATAAGAGAAGTTTCTTAGATCTTTTGGGAAATCGTAGCACCTTCTGAAAACTCAATGATGAGAGACTGAAAGTTCTACTTGCTTTATTCACATTTAAAACTCAGTAAAATTTTTAAAAATTAGGCAGGTTTAAGAAGTATTATCTCTTTCATCATTTAGACTTCTGAGATCTTAAAGTAGGTCTAGAATTTTAACTAATGCATTATAAAACTCAACCCTTTCAGCACTAATCATTATCAACCTAAGGTGTATAAAAGGCTATTTTATTAATTATTGTAAAACATAGATATTAAAAAGGAAAAAGTCTGTCCTAGTTCTTAAATTTACAAAAAAAAACATAAATAAATAAAAAAGATGAGACCTTTACATGCAGATTCTGCATCAAACCAAATCAATCAGCTGAGAAACAAATAATAAACCAGCCAGTAAATTCATTGTGTGATTGACATGGTACCAATTAACTAATCTGACACAATGCAATTAACAACTTTGACTTACAATTATTATTATTTTTTAATGAATTGGCTTTCTTGGCTTCTTGTTTTAATGTCATGTAGATACAGCAGCAGATAACAACAATAATATTGAACTGGAAGTTTAAACGATTTAAATTTGAAGACTACTGTTGCAGAGGCCACACTTAATAAATCAATGTGTTTAAGTTACTTGGAGATCTATTGCTTAAAGATTACTTTGCTGGGGGTGTTCCTATTAATCATCATACATTGTAAATCCGTGTGTGACATTAAGGACCTTGTCTTTTTCTTAGTTACCAATGATATTATGCATTTCCTGGTAGCCCCAAATCAGCCCTCCACCCAGCATTACCTGGCTTTCTTCAACAGATACCATTTACTTCTCTGCAGTAATAGATCAAACTCTATACCTCCCTGCCTCACCTTTAATTAAGGGTGCTCCACAAATTTAGTGTAGAATATTAATATAATAGTTACAGTAAGCAGTACACAAGCCATTCATTATTTGAGCCTAAGAAAACATTGTGGGGTTTTTTTTCTGCTTGTTTGTTTGTTTGCTTGTTTGTCCCCCCTGCCCCCACCCTGAGCAAGCTGAGTCACTCGTGTGAATGAAGAGCAGAAAAATTCAAGTGCTGTTTCTGTGCAGAGAAAGACAATGTCAAAGCAGACCTCCTGGCTCTATAAGCAATTGTTCAGCACTGCTCAATTAATTGAAACATGTAATCTATTACATAGTGTTAACCTCAGTGCACGATATAAAACCTGTGTGGAAATAGCAGATGGGTATCCTGTTTAGGATGGAAGAATATTATATTAACAAATAATCATAATAAAAACTTTATTATTCCCCTAAGACAAATCTCCCGCTATTTCAATCCTAAGTGCCAATCAATAAATTTTAATAGTCAGTCATTTTTCATAATTTCTAGTGGAGAAAGATGTAAACATTTAATTTGAGTGAAATGTCAGGAATAACTATAATAGTCACTAGAATCATCAAATTTTGGAATATAAGATATGAATGGGAGCTTTGAAAATGTCTAGTTCAATCTTTGATAAAAGTACTAAATTCTGGGGACTTGTCCTTATCAGAACCTCATCAAGAGCAAATCTGAGTCTTGACTCCATTTCTTCCTTCAGGGTTCTTTCCAGCATGCTTTAGAATTACTTTAAAATGTAGGAAAATTTATACTCAGACAGAATGTGGGTCTTTTGCCCAGAGCAGCTGTGCTGTCACACTTTGGGATAAATCCTAAGCAATTCTATCCAAAGCATTCTTCTTCCACATCCTGACCCACCTCAAATATTCCTATTCTCCAATTCCTGGATTAAGTTCACCATAGCTAATCACAGTTTCTCCTCTTCTACTGTCTAAAGGAAACTCCATAAGGCCGGGGCCTCCATATGCTATGTTGCTTGTTGTGTATCTAGGGACTGGCCAGATAGAAAGTACTTAATAAAAAAATAAGTTAATTGAATTCAAACATTCCAATATTCTGATTCCCATGCTTCCATGTTAGTACTTTCTCTTCACATGCTGCCATCCTTTGACATATCCATGAGAATGTATTAAGAAAATCTGATGCCCACCTATTTCCATCCCTGCCTATTTAGGATGTTAGATAACAGGTTTTCTTTTGCTCAGAATCAGTAGGGACTGTTCTCGTTCCTCAGAGAGCAAGAAAGAACACCGGCAAAAGCATGACCAACTTCAGTGAAAACACTTAATCCTATGATATTTTACTGCAATACTTAAGGTATTTTTGAGAATATATATAGAAGACATCTCTGATCTGCTTTGGCTTTCAATATAATGCAAATTTTTCATTCACAAAGGAGATGATAATGTTACCAGATGAGTATATAGTGTTTTTATACAACTCATAGCAGCTCTTCTAACTTAGTGGATCAGGTCTGATATATGTCACCCTCTGCCCACTGTTTTATTTGATTCAATATAACAAGGGAGTACTCTTTCTAACTGCAATACTCTACTATTCATAATTCTGCCCAAACATCACAGGTAAAGTCTCTTCCTGAAAGTAAATTTGGAAAAGAAGGAGACCTCGGTTTTGTCATCTATCTGACACAATAACCACAGAGCCTTATGTTTGTGAAGCACTGGGTACAATTTTCCCATATGCTACCACCTCTGGGGTTATACATTCTGTGGTAGGCAGAGCAGCTCTGATTGTCCCCACTTGGCTGTAGTTGTGGGGCCTTCGATAAAGCAGATGTTGAGAACAAGATCATATAACTAAGAGGAAGCATAGTAGGAAATCACAGCACAGATTTCTAACTAAATCTGTTCTCTCACCAGAGTGTGCTTTGTAGTTCCTCAAAAATATGAAGGTCTATATGCCAGAAAATACACACTGGATCGCTGGATAAACATGGTATATTTCTACGAATTGTACATTTTCTCCAAATTTTTTTCAAGGAAATACAATTTGGTGTGAAAATTGATACAGGTATGTTAGAGAGAAATGTAAGACTTAAGAAGTTAAACATATAAAGTACAAAAGTTAAAATTTCTTTTTTTCATTTACGTACGTGGATCCCTGGTTACACGTTTCTTTTGTGCTATGAAGCTTAAGCGTGAACATGTAAGCGGCTCAGGGCACTGGACTTCCTCACTAGTAGAGATGAACATCCTGACCATCCACCCCCATCTCCGTGTCTGTATTCTCCATTGATTCACTCAAGAGGTAAGCAAATTTGGAAAATAAGAGGCTGCTAATAATGACAGGGGATATAGAGGCTGACTCTGATCACAAAATAAATTATGTGGGAATGAAATCACATGGATGTTAATACAGAAGTCATCAAGGAAGAAAGTCCAAGTGATTTAGCAATAATGGTTTCAAGAGTGGTAAACAGTTTTCTCTGCTGTAGAACTTCTCAGAGACATAAATGTGCTACATGTACAACGAATCCCCTAGAAAGAATAATATGTAGTATTTTGTTTTATTTTGTTAAACAGAAACTTATCCTCATTATTGTAGTGGTAAGAAAGATTCTACTCAAGATTTTTATAATGGGGGCTTTGTAATAAGGGTGGGGGGAGATTGTACTCAAATCTGAGTACAGAGTACAGGAAAGGCAGCTGGGAATTTACAGCCAATGAGGAGAAGGAGAGGCATCGGTGGCTGGAAAAGTACTAAGACGAAGGGGGATTCTAGCTAAAATGACTTAATAGGATTCTTCCTGAAGCCCAATAAGATCACATACTAAGGGTTGTAAATTATCACTAAACTGATGTAGCAGAATTCCTGCTACAACTGGGCTAGGCAGGTTGGAGATAGGTTTGGGAGATAGAAGGGAAGGCAAGGTCAAGGCTTTGTCAGCAATGAGGTCAGAGAAGCCTGCTTAAAGACTGTTCAAGGAGAGACTCTATGTGACACAGTGCCCATTTTGGTGGGTCACTTTGTTGGACTAGTTGTCACAGAACACATTTGGGAACTTTCTGCCTTACTCCACATTTTGGGTTATAGTTCATTTATGATACTACCAGACACACCTCACAAATTGCTCTGAATTATTTCTACATGCTAACTGCAGCACATGTGATCCCATCTTGTAGACAAAAAGTTACATTTGGGTGAAAATATTGGGGTTACATAGGTAGAAAAAATAAATAATAGGTTTAGCCTTCCCTTTGCTCAATCTGAATTTCCTTCTAAAACAACATTTTTACTCATTCACTGAATAACTCTGGGTAAGCCACTTAACCTTTGGGTCTTCAATTCCTCATTGGCATAATAAAAAGGGTTTAACTGAATGATCTCTGATGCCCTTTCCATCATTAAAAAAAAAGTACCTGTTAGGTTTTCTGTGCTTCTATGTATCCAATTAATGTTTTACAAAGAACATATTGAAATGATCAGTTTTCACTGTCATGGGCTGGGGAGAGAAACAGATTTTAGACAGGAGAGGAAGGCAGGTGTTGATTTCTAATATCTTCTGCCAAAAGATATATCCATTTTGGTTCTAAGGAAATCTTTCCCCAAAGAAAACTGGATACTCTAAGAATATAAAAATATAAGGATGTAAAACTGAGGCGCACACATGAAATATAAATCCCAAAGGACCTGCAAATAGGGAATATTTATTCACATTTCTCAGTAAGAAGCAACCTCTTTGTGTCAGATCTGCAATCTATTGTTCTTAACTCACCGCAGTAGAAAAAAGAAGGATGTCAATGCAAAGTCCTATATAAATAATGAACTAAACAAATTAAATTTGCTGGGCAGGCCTTATTTGGAGAAGTATGGTTGAGGAGTGCATTTCTCTCAAGAAGTCACCTTCTAGCCTTTAAACTTACAAAATCAACATCTCCTATTTAAAGTTGGAGATCTACTTTGTCTTATTTTTAAAAAATGAACTAAATGTGAGAAAAATCATTCAAATGTTTATTTTACTACTGGGTGTGTATGTAGATTTTAAAGCAGAAGCAAGACTTGAAGAACAGACACTTAAATTCACACCTTCCCTTGTTTTTATAAAATTGCTACCATTTGATTACAATTTTATAGTAAAATCCAGAGTTACAGTTGGAAGAGACCTGCTCAAAGTCATCTGCTCTAACCTCTTCGCTTTACAGATATGAACATGAGGGAGTTTCAGAGAGACAAAGCCCACACAGACTGCGCGACAGAGTTGGGTCCAGAACCCAGGAATCAGACAAGCGATTCAGGATGCCGAACACTGGGCTCACTTGTGAAATCGACGTGCATTTGTCCCATGGAATTTGTAATCTCCAATTGTGTTCCTGTTATGGGATTTGTTGTTCTGTTTTCTGACTCTGCACTTGATTTGCAATTCTGGGCCACAGCTATACGCTTCCCCAGAGGACTGAGCAGTGGTCAGTGAATTTAATCGGTCTCACACTGTGATCTGCCAGCTAAATTGTTACAGCTCCACCTAGTGGAAAAATTCACGGAGAGGGGAATGGCAACGATGTGGCCCGCTGAGGAAGAGTCTGCAGGCAAGAGGGCAGGATGCGGCACCCGAGGTTAAAGCTGAGAAAAGCCGTGCTGACAACTGGCAGTAAACTGAAGACTGTTATGGAGAAATCAAAGTATAATTATTAGAGGGGCGGTGGGGGGAAACATCAGCTTTCTCATTACTTCAAGGACCTCTAGAGATTTTTATAGCTTCTGGAGGATGCTGTTAGGGATGAAGAGAGGCAAGTCAGAGGATGGAATTAACAGAGCTCACAAGTGAAAAGTAATTCTTGGAATTTTCCTAAAAGTGCACACAGGCAAATGTTGCTCAGCCTTTGGAGTCTGGCCCCTGCAAGGCCAAAACAGAAAGGCCAGTCCTAGGCCATAGTCAGGTAACTCTGCCTGCCCTTCTCAGCTGGAAACAGAAGTACTATGCTCAGAATTTCAGAGGAATGCTCACTAGCTTGCATGCACCATTTGCCTTTTGCTGTCTTTCTAAAGAGGCATGACCAGAAGCCAGTGGTCTCAGTTAATATGCTACGATCCCCTGAAAGCCAGGCAACGCTGCCTCTTGAGAAATGGCATCTCTAGAACATAAGTGCTATGTGTTCACACATATGGGGGGACAGAAAAAAAATTAACAGTCATTCAAGATAGGTGTCAACATCTTGGGTTTTCATTAGCAAGGAGCCAAGTAGCTTCTACTGCATCACTTTCTCCCTAGGCAAACATTCCCGGGACATTTCACTCTGTGGTAAGTACGACTGCTTTCTGAGAAGAATGGACAAAAGAACCGGTGCTGATTTTCTTTTATTCAAATCAAGTTTTTTCTCTTTTTATCAATATCTATATAGTGTATTCAGAAAGCTTTTGCATCAATAGCAACTTTAAGAATGTCCTTGGCATTAAACATTTCTATATTTGAGACACAGCCTCTTCCAAAGGAAGTATATAATGCTCTAAGGCAGAATTGGCATAAACCTTGCAGATTCATAGGCAAATGATGCACAGAATACAGCATACATTCAATAAACACTTCTTGAATTGGAAAGGCAGTTAGTGATCTTACAGGCTTGATTTGACATGGTTCCTGAGGAAGCTGGATGAGCAACTACAGTAAATACCCTAGAGGATCAGGACCTAGAGCTTCATGCTAAAGACTTCGGGGTTTGTGAGAGAGAGCTGATATCAAGCCAGTTCTGCTAGTTGTGCAACATACATAAATTACTTAACCTCTCTGTGACTCAACTTATCTGACCAAAAATTACAGAATAGGAATAATATTTACTTTAGACATTTCTCGTGACCATTCAAAACTATATGTAAGGTCCTTAGCGCAGCATCAGGCAGGGCATAGCAAGCCCTTGATAAACCTTGGCAATTTGTGGGTGCCATGTTACAAAATAAAAAATTTGATCAAGAATGGCTTCTATTAAAGGCTTCACTTACACAGGATGGAAAAAAAATAATGAGAACAGGTAACTGACCAAGAATTATATATTATTTGACTAATTTATAAAAGTACTCTGAAGGACTTCTTTTGTATGCAAATCTGTGTGCGACATGAGTTTGATTAAAGTATTAGTCAAAAACGAACAACACTGTATTAGACACTAAGAGAAGCTGCAGAGGCACAGCCTATACTTTGTCCTTTGTAAGCAAGGAGGGCAAACATATGACAACAAAATAGCAAAATGCCAACATCACAGAAAAATTAAAAAATCTATTAATAGTTTCTGTTGGGCAAAAAGAAACATGTAAATGAGTCCTAGATACTAAGTAGAGGACATTGAGGATAGAGATATCTGTAACTAATGGAGTGGAGTGGGAGTGAGGTGTCAAGGAAATCTCACAACACATTAGAGCCAAACAAATCACACAGACTGGTAGAGAAAAGACAAAAGAGTATTTGGGATGTTTAGAAACATACAGGCATGTTGATTATACGAGTAGGATGATTATGAGATCAATAAGCAAGTTAATTTGACATGTAATTCTATGCTCACATAGTTTCTGCTTTTGTAAACTAAATATTGCGGTCAGTAAAAGGATACAATTTAAAATTTCTGATTTAGCTAGTGTGGTAGGCAGAAAAATGGCCTCCCAAAGAACCTCACATCTCTAGAATCTGTGACTATGTTACATTACATGGCAAGTGAGGGGAATTAAGGTTGCAGATGGAGTTAAGGTTGCTAATTAGCTGTTTTTAAAATTAGGAGATTATCTGGGATTATGTGTTATATTCAATGTAATCATAAGGGAAGATCAAAGCAGGAAAGTTAGTATCCAAGTGATAAGATGTGAGAAATTGTCTATTGCTGGCTTTGAAGACAGAAGAGAAAGATGAGCCAAGGAGTGGAGGCAATTCTAGAAGCTGAAAAGAGCCAGAAACAGACGTCCCCCTCTAAAGTCTCCAGAAAGGAGTGAAGCCTTACAAATACCCTGGTTTTAGCCCAGTAATACATGAGTTAGATTTTTGAATCCCAGAACTGTAAAAAATTAACTTATGTTGTTTTAAGCCACTAGGTTTGCAGTTTGTTACAGCATCAATAGGAAATTGACAGGTGTGGGCTGTCTACTTCTAGGAGAATGAATTCAGAAAGCTCACATTATTGATGTGTAGTTATAGCAAAGCGCCTAAAAGGGATTTAGACATGAAGGAAGACCTAGAGCAAAGAAAATCCATTTTAATCACAAAAGGCTGAGGTAGGTTCTGTCTTCCTAGGAGCATCCTTGGAAGTCCCTAAGATGATGTACCATCAGATGATCACTAGGTACGCTCATAGAGATCCAAGACTTAAAGAATTGGGGCAAACAATTTTGACAAAGTGCAGCTAGACAGGTTGGCTCTGGAAGCAACAAGAAGAAAGACTTAGAGTAACAGGAGCAGAAGGATATAGTAATAAAGTCCATAACCACATACAAATTATAGGAGATTGGAACAGGGAAATGAAACAAAGCCTGGACAATAGGGTCAATGTGTAAACTTCTATCTTTACAGAGGAAGATACTCAACCCCTGTAAGCAGAGACATTGTAAGAAAAAATGGAAGTTTAGGGTGAATTAAGTCTTAGTGAGGGAAATCTCAGTGCCTTCTACCTAGCCTGAGTTCACATATGCTTTTGTTGTTGTTGTTACAGCTGAAATATTTTAAAATAAGCCACAGTGAATGAATATATCCATATTAATTTTTATAAATGTAAAAACACATACAATATATGTGCTTATTCTGATACACATCACATTTGCCTTTATCTTCATCTTCTCTCATTAACCTTTCTTCTTTCTTCCCTTGGGAACTGTACAGTCTGGTCAGCATGGAGGAGAACAAAGAAGCTGTTTGAAGAGGATAGAGACAAGAGATTGGATGGCCTTGGGGAGACCTTGACTAAGTATTTGCCTGAATTCATCAACAACTGGAGTCTGTGACATTGAATCTTTGAAATAACATCCTTTTCTATTGTAACCAGCATGAGAATTTTCTAATCTCGACCCCCAAATGATCTCTATCAGAGTTCTCCAGATGTTCCACACACCTATCTAAAATTTAAGTCACACAAATATACAATATTTTTCCAGAGCTGATTTGAAGCAAAAGTTGGAAGAAAACCAAGCAGAGAAAATGCAATTATCGCAGTGTTTATTTAAATATTTATAAAAACACTCATTTGAAATCTGTTTTATAAGTTTGGGTGACATGGTAACACTTACTGCAAGAGGATAGCAATTGGAGTCTATCTTCCTTAGAAACAACGAAACAAATATTCTATATACAGTTTTCTTTCTCTCTCTTATTACCCCAACACACATGTGCACACACCCACCCACCCACAGAAACACACACACACAATTCCATGACCTTTTATCCTCATGATATCCTGTAATAAAAAGAAAGCTAAAAATCCTAGCATGAAATAATTGCAATCCATAGAATAGTCTCTTTATTTTTCTCTACCCACTGATCTACCTTTTAGAATATACCTTTAAAAAAATAAAAAATAAAATAACTTTTTTAAAGTTATTTCCCCAAAGAAGCCTCTCTTTCAGCAGCTGGATGAAGGTACAGTGTCACAACTAATCAAAATCCCTTTGTGTAGTGTTTTCATTCATGTATTGTAGGATTTCACTTTCCCTTTTCCTTAATGCCATGTCTGCTTTCTACTCTAGATTGTAATTTGCTTGAGGGCAGAGGCTGCACTTCCCCTTTGTTGAGCACAAGTATTTTGAAGGCTCTGGCAGTATTGTGAGCCCTCAATAGAATTTTGTTGATGATAGGGATGTTTCTGAAAATGTCTAAGAAAAAAAAGCAGGCAACTCTGGCCCACTGTGGCCTTCACTTGCTTAATCTAAAGTACCTTTCCTTCTGCCCATAAACAATAATGCACCCAGGCAGCACATATGAAGGAAAGTGAGTCAGAAGAGCAATTCATTTTTCCAGTGCCCTTATGTGACTCCTCGATGCCTTAGAAACCTGCTCGAGGATTTATTTTAAACATACCAGTCATGCAGTTTCTAGGCTCCATAAGCATAAGACTTGATTCCACTTTCCCCTCCACAATCCTCACATTCTTAATGCTTAAACTGTGCCCTTGCGACTTTTCTGTTAGTTAAGAGATGTACAACATAGGGGCAAAAATCAATCTTAATTAAGGCAAACTCTGGAATTATGATCGAAGGGAGGTACATTAGCCCAGTGCTTCCAGACCCCCACACACCGTTGTTATTGATGTTTGGACAGATGGGGAAAGTGAAACAGGAGTCAATATTTCGATCTACTGTGTTCTCTAAGGATCTGAATTTTTAACACATCCATAATGAGTACTGGTGGTGTTTAATAAATACACAGCAGCCCCTAAGAGAGGCTCTGCATGTGAAAGACACCAACAAAGTCCCGGAAGCTTCTGGTTGGGAGGCAGAAGTAGGCTCAGCCTGATAGAACTGAGAGGTAAATGTGGTTTTTCCCAAGATCTTTGATGCCTGGGGAGCCTTTTGACCAAGGTGATCAGAGCCACTCGCATAACCTTAGGCTTTTCTCTTAAGTGAAATTATTTACTGTAAAATGTTAAGAACTCTGTTACTTCTATGTTGATCAGGTAGACAGATGTTGCCCCATCCAACCACGCCCTTCTCTCCTCATCTACTAATATTGCCAGCCACCTAGTGTCACATTGGAAGTAATTCTACCTCAAGTCCTCAAATTCCTGATTACCATTAATTAATTATCAATGCCATTTGACCTAAAAGGCCAAATTTTTTCTCGTGAAAAACTTCTCTTAAGGTTCAAGAAACCTAGTTCTTACAACTTGATTCAATGGAAAAGATGTTTAATCAGGGGAATCATATGGGGGTAAGCTATCTGCTTTCCTCTTTTACTTGAGATGCAGAAAAAGCAGTTTGAAGAAAGAAAGAAAGAATGAAGATGTGCCCAGAATGACAAAGGAAAGAGATCAAAGAACTTCCAGTGGTGAGAGATTGAATCATCCATGGTACTGATTACAAATCCACTGAAGTCTGAATCTACTTTTTAATTTTTGGTTGTAAGAAATACTCCCATATGCTTTTCATAAGTTTTGACTTTTGTTTAAGTTAGTTTAATAAGTGTCTGCTTCTTGGAACTCAAATATTCCTAAATCCATCGCTTCCTTTGTCAAAAATCTGCTGAACTTTTAGCGACCTTCTAGGTGTTCTGTTGCTATTGGAGAAATGGAGATAGAAAAGAAACATTTTCTGCCTTAGCTAATGGATAGATTGAGAATTTGAGGAAAAATTTTGGAGAGAAGGACTATCTGAGACAGGTTTTTTTAATGGTCAACAGAAGTTTTCTAGGTAAATAAGATAATTAAAATCATTTTTTGTAACAGGAACAGAAGGTAGAAAAACAAAGAGGCCTAAGGAAGGAATATGTAGTTGACAAAACAAACAAGCAAACAAACAATAACAAAAACATGACATTTCCTAGTCCTTGAAACAGTGTCACCCAACACAAAAAGTAAAGAAAAAGAGAAGGATCTGATCCTCTCTCATTCTAAAAGGCTTAGACTTATGTTATATTTTAATAGATAATTTATATGAATATGGACAAAGCTACACTTACTGCTAAAAACAATGTCCCAAAAGAGAGTATCTCAAGTGATAGCCTCAGACCAACAATGGAGGCTGATGAATAAGAATGGCCTCAGATGTCTCCAAAATACCCAGCTGCTTCTCAGGACCTTATTCAGATTGTTAGAACTCCTACAGCTTGCACAATCCGGCTGTGCATCTACTGCATGTGGATTTGGCAAGGATATGTCCTCTACTCTTGGCTTATGGTCAGCCTAAGAATGTCTATTTATCTTTGCTTTTCACTACACCTCAATAGGTCTCTGGAAAAGGGAGGGATTCCGCAGGTAGGGAGTAATCTGCTTTGGCTTGAAGAGATTGAATCCATCTGTCCATGATGAACACTTTCCCAGTTTTCTCATATAGCATTGATTATTCCAAGAAAATTGAGAAATTTTTCAAGAAGGAGTTATTTCAGAGTCATGAATCAAAGAACATGTAGACATAATAATAATTTGTATTATTATTAGAAATCATAACAATGACTAACTTGTATCGAGTCTTGCATCAGGTACTATGTTAAATGTTTAATGTATATATTCAAATTGAATCTTTTCAAGAATCCTCTGAAGTATATATAATTGACCTTGATTTATAGATGAGAAATCTAAGAATTAGAGACATTGAGTAATGACGGTTTTATACTAACAATGAGTTAGAGACACTACATAAATCGTCTCTGATTTTCACAATAATGTGAAATGTGTGTGTGTGTAAAATACACACACATCCACACAATTAGACTCCAAGTACTAAGAAATTGCTATTGTTTAGTAACTACTGTTTTTTTCTACTAGCTTATTTAATCATCACAAATACACTATGAAGTTGATATTATTGTTATCTCCAAGGAAGACTAGAAACTTAGGAACTGAGGAACCTGTTAATAATAATTAGTACTTCTGGTAGGCAAAATAATGGTCCCTTAAAGATGCACATATTCTAATCCTCAGAATATGTCCATATGTTAGTTTACATGGCAAAAGGAAGTTAAGGTTGCAGACAGAATTAAGTTTGCCAATCAGATAACTGTAAATTAGCTAGATTTTCCAGGAGGCTCCAATGTAATCGCAGGGGTCTTTAAAAGTGAAAGAAGGAATCAAAAAATTGAAATTGAGAAGATGTCAGCAGGAGAAGGACTTAATCTTACATTGCTGGCTTTGCAGATAGAGGAAGGTGTGAGCAGAGAAAAGTGAGTGGTCTCTAGAAGTTGGAAAAAGCAGGGGAATGAGTTATTCCCTAGGGCCTTCAGAAAGGAAAGCACCCTGCCAAAATCTCAATCTTACCCAGAAAGATCCATATCAGACTCCTGCTCCACAGAAATGTAAGATAATCAATATTATTTTAAGCTAATAATCTGTCACAGCTGCCATAAAAAACTAATACAGTACTGTAGGATCATTTTGCCATTTAATCCTCACATTAGCCTCACAAAGTTGACATTATTATTTCTATTTCACAAATAGGAAAATTGAAACTTTTGATTTCTTAATTAACTTTTCCAGAGGCATTTACCTAGTAAACAGAAACTTGCTTTCCTTGCCTCTGAAACTTCTGGGCACAAATCATATTTTGAGTGACCCAGTAATTCCATCAAGTTTCTAAGAGACCTTTGGTTGATTTATAATTGGGTGTTTCAAAGCAATAATAGTTCTTTAAATTCCTAAACTTTACTCTGAACCATTTCTCACATCAAACTGTGGAACTGTTGCTGCTCCTCAGAGGTATGCTAAGAGTAGGAGGGATTTAAAGATAAATGCCTATTATATTACATTTTATCCTTTTCCCAAACTTTAAAATTTCAGCAAAAATAAAATGTGGCATGCTCCAATGCTTCTAGAAGAAGTAAGGGATTAGTGGAAATTCTTTCACAAGCTCACTCTGCTCTTTTGCCCTAAATTGTTTCCTAGTGGCCAAATAAATTTTCAGTCCTTTCTAAATACCTAACTTATTCCATCAGTGATTTACCTGCACAGATGTGGGACTCTACCACAATAGTGTTTCATTGTGTACACTGTAGAGTAATCTGGGGTGGGGCGGGGGTGGTTTATAAGAGACCTACAGAAACAAACTGCTGACTTTTCCACTGTTTATTACTTATATATTTCTTTAAAGATACTAAGGTATTTTTAGAGACATTACTTCTTAAAAGGATACCAGACTTATGATCCTCTCAGAACTGAAGAAGGAAATAAACACTTTCATCTTGTGATATATCTATTCTTGAGTAGGAAAAGGCAAAACATTGCTGCCTTTAGGAAAGTGATATCTGCATTTATCCTTCTATTGGACTATCATAGGCTAAATTATACTATTAATAGGACTGTCAGAGTGTGCTTCTTTGAGAAGGCCATAGAGAGCAAATACCTGAGACCAGCCAGAGAGATATCCATGTGGGTAGCTAAGTGAAGAGTGTTCTAAGCCTGTAAAACCGCTAGTGCAAAATCCCAATCCAGGAGAATATCTTACTTCTTTGTAGAACAGCAGGGAAACCAATGCAACTGAAATGAAATAATCAATTAGGGGACTAGGAGAGGATGATGTCAGAGAAGCAATGAGTTGTATGTCATGCAAGACTTTGTAGGCCATTATAATAAATTTAGCTTATACTCTGAGGAGAATGGAAAGCCACTGGAGAGTTTTGAACAAAGGAATGACAAATATATGCTTTAAGTTTAAAGAGAATTACTCTGGCTATTATAAGCAGTAAAGAGAAGAAGTATTTAAGAGGTTATGGCAGTGGTTCAGATAAGAAATGATGGCAGCTCTCACCACGGAGTTAATAGGAGAGGTGGTAGGAAATGCTTAAACTGGACATGAAGAAAGTATATCCAGAAAAAGAAAGTTATCATTGCTGCCAAATGATACTGATAAATCAAATAAAATGAGGACTGACCAATGGAGTTTTACAAAGCAATAGCAACAAAATACTGAAACTCCCTTTGGCTCACACAAAGCGACCAACATATCAACAGGGAAAATAAACAAACCCATACAGAATAAACATGTTTGGTACTACTAAGAGACAGAGGGCAGCACTTACAAGAATAAAAGAAACAAATCTTTCAACCCCCATTTGTGGCCACTGTTGCAAAACTGTGGGAGTGATGAGCAGAAGTCGGGAGGCTGAGAAAAGGCTATGAGAAATAGTGGAACAGAACTGAGGTCTTAGGGAGCATAGTTAAAATCACTCTCAACAAATGAAAGTGCAGAGGCAGAACATCAATGGCAGCTTTGGACTAGGAATCAGACCCATGAAATAAATAAAAATAGAGCAAAGCAGACCACACCCACACAAAATTGTTGTAAAATGCTAGACATGCAAGTAAGAGATCCACTGATGAAGAAACTTTCAGAATAATCAAAGAATATTGAACAGCACCCTAAATTGAAATAAATATCCTCACATGAGAATTTTAAGATTATAAAAACACTTGAATTCAGAAATACAAAAAAAAAACACTAAAAGAGAAGATAAAAAAATGAAATGAGAAAAATTGAAGTAGTATTGCTTGAACTAATGGCCTAGATGGAAGAAAAAGACAAAATCTCATCAGAAATAAAGACTAAATTGCAAGGTGCACAAGAAACACTAGAATTAAATAAAAGAAATTCACAAAACCCAAGAGAACAAAAATGAGATTTAAAAAAAAAAGTAAAAAGGAATAAAGAGAAATTAATAAAGATGGAAAATATGTAGAGGAATCAGGTATTCATATTATTGGTGTACCTGAGAAAGAAGAAAAACAAGGAAATTAATTAGTATTTAAAATTATAACTCAAGAAGAATTTCTAGAAAGTAGAGAAGATCTTAATCAACACATCAAAAGAGCCAACTGAGTACAAGGGAAAATCAACTCAGAACTATCAATTCTGAGACATATCCTAGTAAAAGCACTAGACTTTAAATATAAAGAAAAAATCCTCAGGGACTCAAGGATAAAACAGATATGAAATCACTTACCTTTGAGATTTAGAATGGCATTGTAGTTTTCAGAACACACAAAGGAAGGCAAGAGTAGAGATTTTTTATAAATGGTGTTAAACAATCTTTGGTAAAAGATATAGTTAGATCCACTGGCACACAACATACAAGTATAAGTTCTAAATACATGAGAAATGTAAACGTGAAATGGAAATTACACAAGAACTAAAGAACTATAGAAACATAAATTCCTTTAGAGTTTGAACATAAGGTAATACTTTCTAAATACAACTAAAAATTCACATGCAATAAAAAAATTGTTTTTATATAAATTAAAAATGGTAAATATAAAATCATAAGCAATATACAAAGACATAAAATATTTCTAGTATACATAACAGATGAAGGATTAATACCCGTAATTTATAAAGAACTTAAAATTTGAGACGAATAGAACCAAGAATCCTATGTCGGCATTAGCAAAATATATGAGCACACTATTCTCAAAAAAAAAAAGATGCAAAAAATGGTCAATAAAGATATAAAAAGGTATTTAATAACACTAAGAATAAATATCATACTCAGACAGGAAAGAAGGAAGAAATGTGAGGCCATCCTAATTCAAATAATTTATAAACACACTATTTGTCTACAAACCTCTGTATTGCCAGGCCATATGGAAGCCTAAACTTTTTTATGATAACATTGTTTATTGCAGTGTATGAACATCAAAATTCAAAAATTATTTTAGAATCTTAAATTACATTTACTATTTTAGATATACTATAAAATTGAGCAAATGCATAAATGTAATGAGGTTATTGGGAGGTTCCAGGATTCTCACTATAGGAAGAACAGAAAAACAAATATGAAACGGGGTAAGGAAGAAAAAGCACTATAATAATGGATTGGAATTAAAGGTATTGCTGTGGACACAATTACTAAAATATTGTGTAAACTGATGTTTATATGCACATGTATATGTAGCAAGTGTGCACGCGTGCATGTAAGTATAGCATATCTATTGTTTTCATGTATTACATGCATGTATATATTTTCTAACTGATTGTCGAAAAATCTAAGAAGCAAAGACACCTCAGTAGCAATGAGCATATTTTATGCCCTCTAGTACCCTTTTTTACTAAAGGGAACCAGAACTCCTAGAAGCAATAGTTGATTCCAAAGGCAGTTCAGGATACATACAAAATTAACCTGGAACATCTTTTTTATGCCAGAAAGTACAAACGTGCTCAAAAAATGAAAAGGTTATATCACAAAGACACAGGAACAAGACTGAAGGGGTTCCCACTGGCCAAATCTAGACAACATTAGTACCAAACTAATAAATTACAATAATAAATTATAAACCAATAAAACATAAGAAATCTTTGGTCTATCATAATAATAAATAGATAAATGAGAGAATAGAGATCCTGCTTACAGTACAATGCTGAAGGACAACTGGTAAATGAGGAAGGAAGGCTGAAGATGGAAAACATCATTTTGCAACAATCATAGTAAAGCTTGGGCCAGGCAAGATTATCATAGATGCTAAATCTAGAAAAAATTTTTTAAAGGAAACAGAAGATTTTATTAAAGTATCTCTTTACCAACTATTTATCAGTTGTAGAGATTTAAATATATATATGTGTGTGTGTGTGTGTGTGTGTGTGTGTGTGTATACTCTTTGTAAATCATAAAATATGAAAATCAGATGAACCTTGAATATGTGAGCAAAATTAAAATTCCAGTGTGGGATAGATGGATACTGTGTGCCTCCAGATGTGATACTGAGAGTGCAATGTTATCTATTTCAGCCCCAAAGAAGAAATGTTCTATTAACAAAAGTAGTGATCATGGGGATACACTTTATTTTTAAGAATTATCAATGTCATAAAAGACAAAGAAAACCTGTGGAAATATATCAGAATAAGTAAACTAAAGACATGAAATAATTGCCTCTAGACTAGATTCTGTACTTGGGTGATGACAGTTGAGGGTAAGATATAAAGACTTTTGCGCAACTGACACATTTGGCATATGAAGGTAGATTAGATAAAATCACGGTATTATATGTCTATAAAAATAGTACTGTGCTGTGATAATATAATATTCCTATCCTTAGAAATAAAGCAATAAAATATTTAGGATTAACGGACCATCAATGATATAGGCAACTCATCTTCTATCATTTCAGAGAAAAAAATTACAAGTATATGTGTTTGGTTGGAGGTAAGTAGGTAGAGGGAGGGAGAGAGGGGAAGAGAGAGATAAAGCACACACACAAATGGGATGTAAAGTTAGCAATAAGTAAATGTAAGTGAAAGGTAGCTGGTACGCTTTGCACTATTTTTTTCTGTTGAACTTTTTTTTTTAAGTTTGAAATTATTGACCATTTGACAAGATAGAAGTAATTGATGACCTTGTTATGGTCATTTTTGAAGGTATGGCAGGATGAACAACAGATTGAGGTATACATTTAAAAACATGAAAGCTGAAGAAGTAGAGTATGAATGTATCTTCCAAGAAGTTTTGCTGTAAAATAACACATAGGAAAGAATTTTAGCTGGTAGGAGGGAGCAAAGAGAAGTTTCCATCCAAAAATGGGAATAAAAGCAACATATTATAGGCAGATGATTCTTTGGAGATTTACAGGTAATAATGCAAGAATGTGAGAGAAAGCCAGTGTAGTGATATCCTTGAATAGACACGAAAGGATAGAATGTATTTTGCATGTGGAGAATGTAAAAGGAGGGAATGAAAAGTAAATGGGTGTGGGTGCTGCTGAGGGGGTAAATGTGCTAATGGAAGCCTGTGAAAGGTCCAAATCTCCCATGTGTTAACCACTTCAACAGGTACCAAAGATGTAAAGATGAGCATGAAAAAATCCTTGTTCTTGAAGTCCCTTTCAATATACACAGTGCTGCTCTATGAGTCAGGAAAAAGAAGAATGATCTCAACTGAGATCTAGAGACTCTGAAGGCATCAGCCAGGTTAAAGTGTGGAGGCAATCAAATTCACGCCAGAGGCCTAGAAAGGAGAGCATGTATGATAAGGTATTGCATATAAAGCAGTATGCTGAGAACATAGCTTTTGAGATGGTCTAAATACAATGCAAGGTGAGGGAGAAGATATAAGCAAAGCTTGGATAATAAGTGTCTTCCTCTGGCACGTTAAGGACTTTGACCATCATCTTCAAGATAGTGGTTGGCCATTTAAAACAGTGGTAAATAAACAAAATGATTGGTTTGATTTTTAGAATATTCTTGCTGCTATTTTGTGTGGCATAATAAAAATAGCTAAATATTCTGACCTTTGCTAGGTAAGATACAAAGCTCCTTACATATTATATCATTGATCTTTACAACAGCCCTGTGAACTAAATGCCATACTACTCACATTTTACAGAAAAGTTAGCAAATGAACAAATAATTTAATGAAGGGTTATGATATAGTATACATCACTTTAGATGCTAGAAATAGAGTAGTAAACAAAATAGAATTCTTGAATTTCAAGTAAAAAAAAGGAGGAATAATAAGATATTTCTGAAGCACTTGCAATGAACAAAATAAAACAATGAGTGTGGAGGTGGAAGATTTTTGAGTTTTAATTGAAATAAAAGAAAATCAAGCCCATATAAAATGAAAGATGTTCTAAACAGGGAAGAAACCAAGGCTCAAAGAGATTAATGAAGGCCTTGAAGTAGGACAGTTAAGAAGACAAATCTTTGAGGTATCAATGAGGTTAAAGAAGAGACTTAGGGCATATAATTAATAAGGAAGTTAAGGGGATGTGAAAATAAGAGACTTAGTCAGAAAAGGAATATCTAAATATAAAATTCCAATGGTAAAGCAGACAAGATTTACAGAATCATTAAGGATATGAAATGGGGTGGAGGTGAATATAATGAGACAACCATGGAGAAGCAGCGAGACATCATAGTGTTTGGCTATTTATAATCATGCGGTACAAAGAGTGATGGCTAGATAGAGATAGGGAGTAAAATCAATAGCAAAAGTCTTCAACACATTGAGAGAAAGGGTCATGACAGTGATGAAGAGAGAAAAAATGGTGGAGACCATTCTCAGAGGAGCTGGGGATGTTCTAGAAGAGTTAATGAGCAGATGAGTAATGTCTTAGATGTCATGTTAAAGGGCAATGTTCTTAGTGACACTAGGTTTCAGATCAGTCATGGATATGGTGCCCACTTAATTTTTCACATGAATAGGGTACTTTTTCTTAGTGAAAGGAAGAATTATTAATAGCATGCTGAGATGCCAGACATAAACTGGCACTGTCCTGGGCAACCTGGAATGCTGGTTCACCCTAATCATGGAGTGGAGGGCATACACAGTCTAGATGTTGAAAACCTAAAAATTTACTTACTTATAAACATTTTTTTAAATAATAGGATATATGTAAATTTTATTATTCACATAAAACAATATTGTGTCAATATCTATGTCAATAAGAAAATAAAAAATGTCCAAGTTGGCATCTTGCAAAGAAGTCATAGATATAGCAGACCCTCTATGAGAAAGACACATAGCAATATACAATATAGTTTCAAAATTCAATTAAAAATTCACACCTGCCAATATAATATGAGCAAAATAGCAGGTTTGGGACTTTAAATGTATTGGATGACATAAAATGAAAACATGAAACCAAGGACCCATGAACATTTAAGATAGTGCATGAGCAAGTAGGCAATACAATAGAATAGAGGCCTGTGAGTTACAAACAAGATTTTAATTTTTGGTTGGAAACAGAATACTGAGTCTAGTCATAAGCATCAATATTCACATAACATTAATTACTTATTTAAAAACAAATTTGTTTTTAATTATAAGAAAAACATTTATAGTGTTACTTCTTAATTCTCCTAAATTCCTATTTTAAAACAAAAGAAAAAAATTTGAGATGATGCTGCAGACTCTCTCCAAACTTCTTGGTATTGCTGATGTATCCATCAACTAGGATTAATGAGAAAATGTTTGCAGCCACCAGAAACTACATACTATTCTGTGATATGTTAAGCTTCACATCCCATTTGAGACCATTTAAATGGTAACAGAGTGAAGCTGAGTCGATAGGCTGTTAAAAATTCTTCATTAACTCTTTGCTCTTTAGGAATGGCTTCTTTCATTGGCTATTACAGAGCTTATTTCTTCAGCGCATTAGATCGTCTATCACACTACTTAGGCTGGGAGTTGATTGGGAACAGAAGGAAAAAAAACTGTAAAAGGAGAAAAAAATTGCAATCCACCTTCTTCAGTCACAACTTCTGGAAGAAGGTCAAAAAAATTGTATTTGTTCTCTCCCTTTTTCTTTGAAACATTAACACCCCTCCTCACAGATTCACCATCCACCTGACTTGCTGTTCTTTTTGTAATTCTGCACTTACCTTCTAATGTATATATTTCTTATTACAGATGTTGTTTAGTGTTTTTTTTTTCCCTCACCAGAATTTAAGTTTCTTGAGGGCAAAGGTCACTGTCTGTTTTGTTTATTGATGTACCAGGTGGTACAGGTCCTTACAAATAGAAGGCATTAAATAGATGTGTGCTGAATGAATAAATCTTCATTAAAATCATATAATTGCACTTATGACCTAAGTGAGGAGAGCCATATAATCAACAAATTGATATAGATCAGTGATTGTTAAGAGTGGGCTGGAATCAGAAAAAAGTAAAGGTTTATAGGGATCTAATATATCTTTTCCTTAAATGGGTATATAAAAACACCAGATGTTCTTTGGGGTTACAAGTTTTCCCTACATACAGGATAACTGAAGAAGATAAAATCCTATTTTAATAGCTAGGACAATAAAAAAATGGGTTTAGAATAAAAAATAATTTGAAAATCTGTTATGACCCAATAATTCAAAGCAAAATTCTCAATGAAATTCCAAATAATATGGATCATGTTTAATAATTCTTTGGAATTGTATGCACGTCAGCAAACTTTTGTTGTGTGTGTAACATAAATTCAGAACTGAGCTAACGCTGGGCAGACAATCATTGTGGGCTTTACTGGTCTCCATGCTTCAAGAACCTATATTTCCAAGCAGGCATATGGCTTCGCCAACAGCAAATGCTGGGTAAAGAAGATGGAAATGATGGAGGTTTTGAGTTGATTGGACAGAGTAATGAAGACACTATGGTTTTAATAATAATACTATAGGTAAAAAGGTCAAGTTTGAGAGAAAATAAAATGTGATCAGTTCTAGTGGGGTAAGTTTAAAATGGATCTAGCTAGAGGAATCTAACAGATAAAGATACAATTAGAAACTTAGACACACGAGAATAGTTGACAGTTCAGCCCATAGGTGTAAATAAGACTGCTCTAGAAGAAGACATAAAACAAAACAAAAAAAGAGTTGGAGATGTTTATGAAAGAGAAGATCTAATCATAACCGCAGGATTATAATCAGGTTTAAGGGGAAGAAAGAAATAATTAACAGTATCAGATATGAGATGAAATAAAATATTAAAAACAGCATGAAAGTTTTGGCAGGTGGGCATTTCCAGGTGAACTTTGCAGCAGCTTTTTCATCTGATGAACTATGAAAGAAAACTGGCATTTCTAGAGATAAATCTGATATGCAGTTTCGGGGCCATATAGGTCAATAAAACTGGCTTACGTAGTTCTCTTCAATGATACGTACTTCAGTTTACTTGTATTCTATGCTCTGTCATACTCTAAAAGCTTAGGAAAATGGGTGTCTTGAAGAGTTAATGTCTTTGTCTAAGCACCTGAGTGATGAACTCACTGGGGAAAACAAGATACCATATGTCTTTTTGGGAAATTTATAATGCAGGTAATTACTCACATTATATTGTCACATGTGAGTTATTTCAGAATAGCGAGTCTAATGCTAGGTCCCTCAAAATATGGTATGATCTATAGAATAAAGACAAAGAATGATAAATATTAAAAAACAATTAATGTCAAGTTCTACTCCAAAGTTAACACAACAGAATGAAGAACAATGAACAATTTTGCCATAAGAAATCAAGAAGATTATAAGGAATAAAGTACACATTTTAATTGCAAGTGAAACCACTCATTTTATTTTAGGAAGAAAGGTAAAAATTTTTAATCACATTCCTACACCCTCCTCCTTTTTCTCCCCTGCAATTTCACAGTTTGGTTTTCTGAATGTCATGATATTTAAAGTTAATTTTCCAAATTTCCACGAACACAAATGAAATAAAGCAGATTATCCTGATAATTTTTTTTCTTTGTCACCTTTTCAAATTTGAATTCATGTATATTATGTAAAAGATGTTGTAGATAAAGATGGTTAGTGGGGCTCATGGGGCCTTTTTCTGGTTTTGAATTCCTGGCAAATGGATTACTGCAGCTCTGACAGTAAAAATAGCAGATGGGATTAATTAACAGAGTGACAACTCTTCAGACCTACATAATTAATATTTTTCTCAAAACAATGTATTCTGATTATCATAAAACTAAGTGACGTTTATAGAAATCGATTTTGGTCCCAGTGACTTGCAAAATGTATCCGGAGTTATTTTCTTCCTTATAAGAGCTGGCTGAATCTGTTATTTTCATGTTAATCTTTCTAATCATTTTCTTGATGGAAGCAATCATATACAAGGAAGTATATCTTATTTGAAATATAAGATTTTGTCTAGACCTCAGTCATTCCCTTCTTTTGCAAGAAGGAGTAAAGGGTACAGGAGATTAATTTATTCACAGAAATTCTTCTCTAGCCCAAACCTCTAAGGAGCAATTAATTATCTTTTGTATGAAAACTGCAAATCAACACAACAATATAACATCTCATCAGAACTGTTTAAACTATATAGGATCTTAGGGTAAGTTTTGTTTTGCTACAAAATAAAAGTGTCATGTTAAACCAAATCTAATATACCATAGACTGACAAATCACAGTTTTATAGATAAAATATGTTATCAATCCTCCCTCTTTTTACATTTCTATATATTTTATGAGTATATATGGGGATATATAAAAGGTTCTAAGAAGAAAATCCAATTTTTATAAATATACATATATGTTCTATAAAATAGATGCACATGTTTGTATATATGTTCACTTTTATATTCTATAAAATATATTCTCTGGATATATAGATTATATTTAAATATTCAAATATATACAAATCTACAAATACATATTCTGTGCAATATGGGACTTTCTCTTGAGAACCATCTAAGAAGCCTAAGTATAAATAATGCTTTACAAAAGATTGTGAAGACTAGTGTAACACTTTTTTTTGGAAGTAACTAACTTAATTTGGGGCCATTTCATGTCTGACAATGAGAAAACTGCACTTTTGGGGCTTTCGTAGTAACTGGTTTGCATGCCCTACCATGCGGCATTACGAATTCTGTTTTATAATGTTGAGAAGTCCTACCTTGAAAAACATCATGAATGTTATTTCATTTACTGTATAAATACTTTCGAAGACTGTGCTCTATAGCATCCTAGCTATGAAGCCTAGCAGAAAAAAAAAAATTCTTTAAAGCCAAGAAAATCTTTGTTCAGCCTGTGAGAAATGACATTTAAGGGACTGATTAGGTTTTCCTTTAAGCTTTGATGGCCAAGAAATGTTAGAACCATATTTGTTTCACAATTTTTATAACTTTAAAAAATAGTTGTTGGCTTTGATCTACATTTTACTTTTATATGCAGTAAACTGATTTTTATTCTGGCTTCCATTTTGGCATTCTCTTCTCCATATGCATTAGCAAAGCCTGTCGATACCTTCAACTCCAGGCAAGAAGCTGATTGGCCTGTGACAATTCTCTTCACTACACTGCACAATGATTAGTTCAGAGATGAGTAGTTGACTAAATTGTGGGGCAAACCAGGTACAAGAAGATATTGCTTGGAGCTTTGGGGAAAAATCATTTCTTATATTTTCATGAATAGACTGGAACTCTCTTCCTTCAAGAAAAGATATAATCTCCAGAATCTGCTGAATGCAGTCTTATAACAGGAAGAGAGCTAATACTAGAATGAGATGGATACCTAACATCAGTTTTCTTTTGCAGATTTTATTGTGTCACCAAATTAAACTTCGTCTGAAGCCCAAACTCTGTACTTAACTCTTCAATCAGTTCCATTTAGTGTTTAAGCCAGTCAGAGTGAATTCCCTGTTACTTGCAACAGGAAGTTGCTTGATAGACTCCATATCAAGACCAAGTATACTTGTTTAAAGGATGATACTGAATCGTAAAATATTGATAAGAACTCAATAAATGCTTGTTTTATTGTGGGGGAAAAGGGTTAAGGGAATTAGAAGCCAAAGGATAAAAAATTCTGTTGCATTTAAATGTCTATTGGTGCATCTTGAAAAATTATTAGGATTAGAGCTCTACTCATATCTATTTCCCTAGAAGCCAAGAAAGAAAAGTATCAGTCTGATTAAAGCTTTTACCAGAAAAGCAAATTTTAGACTTAAAGAAGATAATTATGGGATAAAAAAACTACATAGTAGAAGTTAAGGTTACCCCACTTGTGAGTGCTCAAGCCATCTACAAGAATTCTTACTTGTTCTTGCTTAGAAACAACAAAAATTGACATGACTAGTTCTAAAATTTTACTATGCAAAAGAAGTCCTTAATGAATTTATAGAAATGATTTTACTTGCTCTCCATCCTCAGATATTTTTATGTAATTCTTTTGGGGTAGAATAAAGGCATCTACCTTTCTAGCAGCCTCCCCACATTATTTTTTTTTGCAGGTGTCCCAAGAACCACATTTTGTATAGTACTACTTTAGAGTAAAATAGATACTAACTTATTTCATCCTACCTGAAGGATTCCAATAGAGTCCCTCACCAGAAGCCTTCTTGCCCAGGTTTGGCTGAAGTGAGGCATTCCAGGAAAAAATGAGCTAACTTTCCCAGGCTCCCTCAAGACTCTAGACAATAACCAATCAACAGAAATTAAATATTTAAAAGAAGAAAAGGAACAAGGGAACATCGGCCTTTTTTCTGTAGCAAGCCAGCATCTGAACTCAAGAAAAAGAACATTGTGAGGTGCAAGGCCTTGTGCTTGGTCTTCATTTAGTTGTCTGTTTGACTTAATTTATCAGAGAAAACTGAGATTTTAATTCTGTCAATTAACTGAAGAAAAGAACCCAAAGAAATGTTTAATGATGTTTTAAGTACAAAGATTATAAGAACTACAGAGGTTACTGTTACAAGTTAAAATTTGTAACACTAACCCTTAAGATGTATTTTATATTTTAGGGAAGGGGTCAGTTGCACTTTTGCAAAATTGTTCTGATGAAGATATGATAGTAAATTGTGTTTGGATCTTTTTTTATGATAAAACAGGATTAGCAGTTTATCTAGGAAGCCTATTTTTATATTTTTCCACTTTATGTAACAGTTGTTTCTAAAACCATTAGTAAACGGAAAAAAAGTAGAATAAAAAAAAGTACAAATTCCATATCACCCAAACATACATTTTACCTTTTAATCAGGATGTCCTCAGGATCTTTTTTGGTTACGTATACAAAATATTTTCTAACATAGATTATGAAAGCTTTTTTGTATATTAATCTTTTGAATACATTTCTATAACTTATCCATTTAACTAAATAACCCTTATAAAGTCAATAATGACTGTGTTGTAACCTCTAAAATATATGTTATATATGTTATTTATATCCCTTATAGCTGGATATTTTAGATGTTTTGATTTCAGAATGGTAAATAATAATAAAACAAAATTCCTGTTATCTTTGAGTCTTTACTATTTTCCAAATACTATTCCTAAGGTCTTTATATGCATTATTTCATATAAAAATCAATAATTTATATAATGAAATATATGGAGATTTGATTTTTAATTTTATTATGTTATATTAGAAGATATACCCAAAACAATCATAAAATTAAA
The DNA here is from genome assembly GCA_030015415.1 of Cynopterus sphinx. NCBI lineage: Eukaryota > Metazoa > Chordata > Mammalia > Chiroptera > Pteropodidae > Cynopterus > Cynopterus sphinx. Next base: position 9,464,190 of record CM057387.1, read on the forward strand.
TTTTGGATGATTTAGTCATATAACAAAAATTAAACCATACTACATAAAAAAAAATCGTCTGCCAAGGAAACATTTATTGCTTTGATATTTAACATCAGTATAAATTTGTAGGAGGGGGAAGAGACAATTTTCCAATTTACTACTTTTTAATAAGTAAAATATTTTAATGATTACATCTTTAAGCAGGTTGAAGAGGTAGCCTGATGCCCTTCTGCCACCTTCTCCACCACATGGCAGTTTGTGTATGAAAGATGTAACTAACAGAACTAGCCTCAAAAGTAACATACAAAAAAAAAAAGTGGAAATAGCTAATTTTCTTCTAATTTCTCATTTTTTTCCTGAACTTTTAAGGAGGATCACAAAAACATTAGAGAGGCCTCATGTAAAGAATCTTCTTTTCTATGGCTAGCGGCAGCTGTAGATTGGAGATGGGTGAGAAGAAGGTCATAAAAGAATTTACCTAACAGACCTAGGAATCTTCAAAGATTTTCTAGCAGGAAAGACATGAGAGCCTGCATTTCACAGTGGCTCAGAAAGACATGACTTTCATCTTTTAAGAGAACTGCACTTCATATTTTTCTTGGAACCCTGGTACACCTTAGCAAAGCACTAAAGCTAGAGATTATCTGTATATATGTGATCATGGATTAAAACTTGCATCATTGAACAGATGGAACTCCTCCAATAAATCCTTTGTATCATGGCTAATCTTAGCTATTTTGTGGATTAAAACCATTATAAATCCATTCATGAATTCTAGTGTTATCAAAAGATCTCCTTTATAAAATCAAAAGAGGAGAGAAAATGCTAAATATAACCTAGATACTGCTTCAGTCTTTTTCTTCCTTCTTTCTACATCAACTTAGAGTTCTTATAACCAGAATAATCCTCAACTAGGAGAAATGATATTTGCAGTAGTTTAGAGTGTTATATGTTTTTTTTTTCTTTTTACTCTTTCTCTGAAACCACAAATTGCCTTTACATGGCGATTTCTATCACTCACATAGTCCTAAAACCACTACTAAGAAAATATATATATATAAAATTGCTACCTTGGGTTTGATCAATTTGGGAGAAAAAAATATCATTCCTGTACCTTTAGAAATGACATATTCAACTACCTCACACAGAGTGTGCCTAAGGGGGGATCTTAGAGATACAGAAGTAAAAATTATCCATTTTCATTTTTCAAAATTTTGGAAATATGAGGCATATTTTCCTTAAGTAACTTCATCAAAAATTGCAAAAATAATCCATTTTGACTTTATACTCAAGAAATAATGCTTAGTCACTTTTTTCTTCCTGGTCAGTAATATATTTATTTTTAATGTAAGGCTTACCCTTTGGCATTTCTGAACATTCTTGTCAGTGGATAAAAGTTAAACCAAACCAAACCAAACCAAACCAACCCATACCAACCAAAACAAATGAAAATGTTGCACATGATTTACTGAAGTAAATGAATTTAGGTTAAACAGTGATAAAATGTAATAAGGGTTATGAGGAAGAATAGGAAACTAATAAAAACAAATCTAGTTATCTGTCATCAGGATTGGTAGAAAATTTGACAAGAATTATATTAATAAAATATCAGCAATATTTAATTTTTAAAAAAGAATTCATGTATTAACTCTATAATTAAAAAATAATTTTTAAATGTTACAGTTGGAATAGAGCTTAGATATCATGTATTTCATTATGTCCCAAACTGCCTTCTAAGGAAAAGTCATTGGAAGTAGATTGGAAGTACATTACTGTCAACAAACAAGAAAACAAAATAAGGTTTATCTTTTCAAATAGTTTTGGGAATTGAACTCTATGTTGTAGAAGAAACAGAATATGTTCAATGCATTAAAGTCTTCTGAGGAGTCTCGAAGAACACAGACATTTAACTTTATCCAAGCATTTGACAAGCTTATCTGATCATGGAATGTGTTTTTCATGCAACATCACGTAATGACTTGTGGAACTAATTCTTGGTCCATGGTTTGGTAAACACTGAATGAGAAGAGATCCATATTAATAGATGAGGAAGTTTTATACCTCGATTATACTCTCAACCATAATTACAGGGGCCTTTAAATAAGTCAATACAGTAAGTCTTCACTTAATGTCATCCACAGGTTCTTGGAAACTGCTGTTTTAAGCGAAATTACATAAAGAAACCAGTTTTACCATAGGCTAATTGCTATAAAGAATTAAGTCTCTAAGGCCTATTTCTGGTCATAAAAAAATCCTCATATAGCTAAATAAAATTTCAAAACCTTTTTAATATTAAACATTGAAATAAATGTGAGTTTTACATACATTTAAGAAAGATTATATTTTTTAAAGAAGTCATTATTTTGAAACCTGCTTATTCCAGTTCAGTGTTGTAGGTGGCTGAAGCCTATCCCATCAGTTTGGGGTAAAAGATGGGAACTGACCCTGGACAGGACATTATTCTGTCACAGGGACACTTTCAGCCATACTCACAGTTATTCACACTGGGACACTGTAGAAACAGCAATTCACCTCAAGTGCACATTTTTGGGATGTGGGTGGAAACTAGAATACCAGGAAAAAATCCATGTAGAGATGGTGAGAATATGCAAACTTCAAATAGATGTGGTTCTACCCAGGGAACATTATTATTATTATTTTGCTTATCAATATTATAATAAAACAAAGTTATACAAAATCCTACTGCAATATGTCAAAACAATGTAAGTTAAAACTACAGTGCTCCATTAATTAGATAGGATATTGTATTAAAAAAATACTAGTGGCACCAGATGCTTGGCTCAGAAACCTTTTTATTAATATCTATACTATTCTCAATATTAGGTAGCTGCATCTAAATCAATCATATTAAAGATAAATTATAACTCTCATAATAGAAAAGGGTAAGGTATTGGAGTTATTTGGTCAAAGTAAAATGGATTAAATCACTGAATTCTGGGAAGATATAATGAAATATAATAACATAAAAAAGAGACCAGAATGCATTCATATTTCATAAGAATGAAAGATCCAAGTATAGAGTTGCAGGTTGACTAAATAGAGCTCTAAGTTCAAATAAAAACTTCAAATATGACATTTGATGGGGTTCAGGATATATCACCTCAACTTATGGTACCTTAAAATATTGACTTTTAAGCAAATGTAATTTGAGAAACAGCAAGTGAAGAAATGACTCTCTGACTTCCCCCGTCCTTCTCCCATGAAGCAATTCATAAGACCCCTATGAGAGAGGTGCCCTCCCCATACTTGATGGAAGGAGTATCTATATCTGAAAAAAGAGGGGTGCCAAGAGAAATCTGAATGAAATAGGCCTTACTATGTTTCTTACTATTTACCACCATAAGTTCACACCTTTTTGTCCTATTACATTTTTCCATAACTTTCTATTCTGTCATACTTAGTATAAAAACAATTAAGTTTTGACTGTTTCTTCATGTCTTTATTTCCTCATTAAGACTCTCTTGTGACACATAAAGCTTATATTAAATAAATGTGTTTGCTCAGACCAGTGGAACAGACTGAGAGTCCAGAAGTAAATCCATGTTTAGATGGCAAATAATTTTCAACAAAAGGAGCCAAAAACATACAGTGGAGAAAGGAAAGCCTCTTCAATAAATGGTGCTGGGAAAACTGAAAAGCCACCTGCAAAAGAATGAAACTAGATTGTTTTCTATGACCACACACCAAAATTAACTCAAAATGGATTGAGGACCTGAATATGAGATCTGAAACAATAAAATGTGTAGAAGGAAACATAGGAACTAAACCCAGGGACCTTGGACTTAAAGAAAATTTATGTCTTCATCTCAAAGACAAGGTAAGTAAAAGCAAAAATAAATGAATGGGACTATATCAAACCATAAAGCTCTGTACAGCAATAATAATAATAATAATAATAATAATAATAATATTAATAACAACAACCACCATCATCAAGGTAAAGAAACAACCATCCAAATGGAAAGATATGTTTGCAAGCAATGCCTCCGATGACAGCTTAATATCCAAAATATACAAAGAACTCATATGGCTCAATAACAACAAAAAACATATAATCCAATAAACAAATGGGCAGAGGACCTGAACAGACACTTCTCCCAAGAAGACATACAAATGGCCAACAAACATATGAAAGGATACTAAACATCACTAGCTATTAGGGAAATAAAAATCAAAACTACAATGAGATATCATCTCACACCTATTAGAATAGCTATTATCGACAGGATAAGTAATAACAAGTGTTGGAGAGGATGCATAGAAAAGTAAACCCTCATACAATACTGGTGGGACTACTGGTGGGACTATAAGTACAGTCACTATGGAAAACAGTATAGAGGTTCCTCAAAAAAACTAGGAATTGATCTACCATATGATCCAGCAATCCCTCTACTGGGTATTTTACTCCATAGACTTGAAAATTTATATCTAAAAAGATATCTGTACACTGATCTTCATAAGAGCATTATTCACGGTGACCAGGACATGGAAACAACCAAAGTGTCCCACAATAAATGATTAGATAAAGAAGCTGTGGTACATGTACACAGTAATGTATTACTCAGCCATAAGAAAAGATGAAATACTACCATTTGTGACAACATGGATGGACCTTGAGATAATCATGCTAAGTGAAATAAGGCAGACAGAAAAAGTTGAAAACCATATGATATCACTTATATGTGGAATATAAACCTAGAAGCAACAAACAATCATGGACATGGACAATAGACTAGTGGTTACCCAAAGGTGGAAGGAGAGGGAAAAGAAAGGTAAAAGGAGTGAAATATGTGGTGACAGAAGGAAATCTAACTGGACAGTGAACACACAATGCAATATATATAGACTTACTGTTGAATTGCACACTGGAAACTTTCTGGAGTTTGTTAAACAATGTCAACATAATAAACAAATATTAAAAATAAAAAATAAATAAAACTAGGTAAACACAAAAAATAACAAAAAATAAATGTATGCGCTTATCTTTCATTAATCTTTCATTGGTCCAATTTACAGAACCCCATCTAGAGAACTTAGGATGGGTAGAAAAAGGTTCTCTATCCTACACACTTCTAGTTACCTCAATTACTAGATTCATTCTTTATGTTAATAATCAAATTTAAAATATTACATCAAATAAAATGAAGAATGAATATAAATATACATCTCAGCTAAGTGGTTCAAGTGTATAAAAAGCTCTGACTTAAGATTAAAACAGGTTCATCTAAAAGAGGAGGAATAAAGCATGTATATAAATTGAACAGAGCTTGCAAGCTGGTCAGCCTCTTGAGTATTACAAACCTGTGTCTTCTAATGTGGCTGTCATCAGTGAAATAAGTAAGTGTTCTGATATTTCTGTGTTGTTTCACCTTCTGTCTAGGAGGAAATCCCAGAACTGACCACTGCTGTGACTTTGGTAAATTGGCTTAAGTTATCAGCAATTATGGCAGCTCTGTTCCTTAATTATTTTCACTGGTCCTTGCTGCTACCAAGAAGCTCTGTTCTTGATTAAATGGGCTAGGATCAGCTATCAGAGTCATTTTGCCTATCTTGTATTAACTATGTCTGGGTTATACAATTATAGAATCTTTGAGACTGATATAACTCAGAATGAGAGTGTGTCCACTTGTAGTGACAAAATTAACTACTTCTACAAGACTTTCAAAAATGGAAATTCCTTAACTATCCTTGGTAATTCAAAACCTTAGTTGATATCTGTGTGTGATTTGCTAGCCACTTCATACATAAATAATTATTTTTAATTCTCACACAATTCTATGAGATGAGTACTACTATTAATCATCTCATGTCACAGAAGCAAACCCTGAACTATAGAGAAAGCTATACTTTGCCCAGTATTCATAGTTATAAATAACAGTCAGTTTTCAAATATAAACAGTTTTGACTTAAGGAGACTATGCTCATAAACATTATCCTAAATACATTAGTTTTCTGTGACTGCTGTAACAAATGAATACAAACTTAGTGGTTAAAAACAACAGACATTTGTTTTTTAACATTTGTGGAGGTCAGAAGTCTGAAATTAGTTTTACTGAGCTGAAACTAAGGTGTCAGCAAGGCCGTGCTCCCTCTGGGGGCTCCAAGAGAGAATCTATTCCTTATCTCTTCCAGCTTCTGGTGGCTGCTGGCTTTTCTTGGACAATGGCTGCATTGCTCATATTTCTGCTTGTTTGATCACTTTACTTTTTCCAGTTCTTTCAATTGAATACTCCTGATTGTATGTAGGGCCCACCAGATCATCTACGATGATTTATTTCAAACTCATTAACTTAATCATATCTATAAAGGGCTTTTCTATTCCCATAAAAGGCAACATTCATAGGTTCTAAAAATTAGGACCTCGCATCTTTTCTGGGCATTATTTGGCTTACCATACAATATGTTCTCTCCTATATGCCTTATTTCTATCCAACTTAAGATTCATGATGTCAATGACATTTTTTTTTTCAGTTAGGTAGAAAGAAAGTGAGCATAAACATTGATGAAATTACTATCCTGTCCTTGGTAGATACCAGAATGGATAACAAATAGACTTAACAAAGTAATATTTAATAAATTCCCCAGGAAGCGTGGAAAAGTGGGCCTGGATATTCTTCCTTGCAAGCCAAACCCAGGGCTTCATACCCCATTGAACCAAGGCTCGCAAAGCATGAGATTTCTGTATGTATATATGTATGTATGTGTATATATATATATATATATATATATATATAAACAACATTCTATTTGGGATTGCTTCAAAAATCTAGCCAGCCAATCCTATATGAGATGACTCCAAAATAAGAGAGAGAAAGACAGGTAAAATAAACAATATTGGAAAAGGAGGTGGGTTTAAAGGCTAGATATAGTCTTTGAGACAACAAAAACTAGCTTCTAGAGCCTTTTTTAGAATAAAAGTGCAGGTTGAGGACAGAAAGCAGAAAGGAGTAAGAGAACATAAGTGGAAAGAAATAGTTTGGAAATTTAATCCCACATTTCTTATCTTTGTTGGTAGCACTAATATCTATCTACCCAATTTATTGAAAAAGAAACCTGGGGGTCATACTTGACATCTTTTTCTCCCCTCCATATCTAATCCATCCCTCAGGACTGTTGACTTTAGCTCCCAAATTCATCTATCATCACTACTGCCTTTCCTCTGCTAAAACTATATCTCCCCGGGATAATTTTAATAGCCTACTAACAGACATTCAAAATGAGACATAGTCTATCCTTTATTGATATATTAAAAATTCAGTGTATGCTATATAGCTTAATAAACTGGAGTGGTTATATTTTTCAAGCAGTTTAACAAGAATTCTCTAATAATACTTTAACATAGAGATAAATTTTCCAATTCAAATATAAACTACTATTCTAAAATAAAAATTAAGTAGAACTTACATGTGAACATCATGAGAAATGGTACCAAAAATGCAAAATCATTTTATGATATTAAACTAGTGTTTCTCTTAGAAACATTTTCATTAAAAATAAGAAAGAATGAGCTTGTGTCCTTTGTAAAAAAAATTATTATATGATTTACTAAATTATATTAAGCTTCTGCAAGAAATGACACATATGGGATGACTTTTTATTTAAATTTTTGTTTCTTATACTAGGGTTCATCAAGCTGTTTCATATTTATTTCTCTGATTAATGATATGTCAAAATTCTAATTCTAGTACCAATTTATGGTGTGTTGGCAACTGGAGAATGAAAGAGCAATATAGACAACAGACAAAATTGATTTTTATCCATCTTCTTTGAATTCTAGTAAATGTTTCCCAAATGTGCTTTTCTGTTTCAACCAAACTAAATATTATAGTCTCATTTCTCTCAGCTATTAATTATATTTCTTCTGAGAGTCAAGAATTTCTTAAAGCACAACAGTATAGATGGATGATATGATTTAGTGTGTCAGTCATTCTGAATTAGAGGTTGTATATTTAAGAGTTCCTACTATTAAGTTTCCTCATTCAAAAAGATACATCATATCTTTAAAAGGTTATTTAGTGCAAATGGGTTTCATAGGAGTAATTTTTACATAAACATGAATGCTCTTAATTAATGAGACGTGAAATACAAACAAATGATTAGATGGTGCATGGATTCATCAGAAAGGGATACAATAAATGAGCTAATGAACAACAAATAAAACAGAAAGATGAGAAAGAGAAGAGCAAAGAAGAAAGTACATGGAAAGCACACAGCTTATATATTCGGAGAGTGGAACACTTATTCCATCTGTTTAACAAGTAAGATGATATCAAGAGAGTTCTAAAGAAATAAGGACTTCTTCCAGAGGCAACCTGAACACCATCAAAATGGAGATAAGGACATTGAAATTGCTTGTGCTTTCAATGTTCTTAGGAGTTCAGGGCATAAATTATTGAGTCAGACAAGAAAAATGACTATTGACATTCATGGTAAAATGCTAACAAAGCCAACTTCTTATTCTTTCTTTTTTTGTATCAAATGATATTAACAAATAAACCTAAAACTTGTTTGTAAAGATTAATGAGCATATTCTTTCAGACACAGTCATCTTTGCTAAAGTTCAAATAGAGCAACTCTGCTAAAAAAAACATGCTGTTCGTCCTTATGAATCTTGCCACTTTCAAGTAATGACAAAATTGTTATTTCAACAGTATTTATCAAACAAGACTCCTTGGAGACCTGATGATAATGGGATTCTGAATGTGGACTACAGGGAATGCTGCTAAGTCCATTTTGAATCACTGTTACAACACGTCATCTTATTCTACAAGGAGTTTAGCTTATACAATAGTTAATTGGTGACACAGAGGTTCACCTTCCTCCATTAGTCAAGGAGAAACTAGAGTCCTGCATGAACAATCAGTACATATCTAGGGATTTGGGTGGAATGAAATGCAATGTGTCTCAAATTGAGTCTTATCTTAAAAGTTTGAGAGAAACCTGATTAGTTTTTCAAATATGTGCTTCACGTATAGATGCAAAGAAGAAAATGTAAGTCTGTGTAGTTCAAGACTAAAGATATCCCATGGAGAACTATTTGATAATGCTGTGAGGACTTCTCATTTGGAGTCACTCAGGTTCAGTCTCTCCTTTTATTTTCTCAGTTTTCTTTTTTGGGAAATTATTTTTTTACCCCTCTGTGCAGGCTTGGTGGGAAGGTTATGCCTGTTGGTAGCTTCCCAGATTGGAAGATAAAATGACTCAAGTTATTGCAATTCAAGACATTATTTAATCCTAATCTTCTCCTGTCTGAGGAGATCTAGAGAGCTAGCTTGGGATTTAAACACTGAATTTCTAAGGCAATAGTGAAGTAAACAGGAGGCAAAATATATAGGTCATTCAGCATAGTAAGTCCTCCAACACTGTTTCAGTTGTGAGATCATCACTCAGTGTCTCTCTTCTTTGGCTATCACCAATTTTCAATTTGGTCCTTCAGCTTCCTATTGATTGTCTAAACCTCCATACTGCTTCCGATAAATTCATTTTACTTAGATGCAGATACCATCAATGAATTCATACCAGAGTGAGCAAAATAGACGATAGAAATAAAATATTGGTATGTGAATTATCTCTAACGTTAAGTTAAAGAGAACCACCCCTGACATTGAGTTAGCTTTGGACATTGTTCACTTTAAAAACAAATAATTTTTTCAAAGTATAATCATAGACTTTTATAATTTAAAAGACCCCTAAAATTTTCTAGTCTAATCTCTCATTTGTGATTTCCTTGCCTCTGCATGAATAATGGCAGTGATGTAGGTTTAGCAATGAGAAGTATCTCTGAAAAAAAAGTCATAAATTCTGTTTGAAAAAAATAACCAAAATTCAGTATCATTTATTTCTGCTAATTCAATATAGGTTAAACACTGAATTTTCTGAAATATCTTCAATTCATTCAACAATATTTATTGAACAATTATTGTGTAGTTAACTCTGATATATAAAAAGATAAGCAACAAAGAAAGTGGCTGACATATCTTATTTTCCAATGGAATATGGTGGGAATTGAGATGTCTTAATATAGTTCTGTATAACATCGCTATTAAGACTATAAATGCTGATAATAGAATGAACTATAGCAACAAACAATGTATTTTATGGGTCATGCAGAAACTCCTGTGTGATATGGTAGAAATTGAAATATACTACTAGATATAAACTACATGGAGGTCGGGTTGCACTGAGCAAAGAGACGTTTACAATAAGGAAAATCTTACAGTAGAAAACAAAAGAAGCAGTGGGATCTATCCAACATCAAAAAACCTTGCCAGTTCTGCTGCTTTTATTTTGCTGTTGCCCTTATATTGCAGCCAGACTAACTCTACAGATCTGTCACCAGGGGTCTTGAAGTCTATAGCTTTTTGGTAAGTGGACACATATTTCAAATCTGGATGAGTTGGCTCAAAACCTGTTTAATAAGAATATTGACTCTGCTCCTGCTATGATTTTGGAAGACACTTGGTGTTGATGATGTTGAAGACCATAACCTGGAGAGTAGCAGTGTGACAGTAATAGATATCAGTGCCCAGAAACTTGGGAAGAGTGACAGGCATTTTTACTTAAAAAAAAAAAAAAAAAAAAAAAAAAAGGTTCAGAATCCTTCTTTTCCTATATCCAACCAAGAATATCTCTATCTCTCTGAGGGGGAAAAAAAAACTGTTATATACTCTTTCCTAATTTAAACACTGGACAGAAAATATGACCTCTATTTTTAAATGCACATAGAGATTTCAGAAAATATTGGAAGGATAAAAGCTTCTACAAGCTAAGCAAAAGGGGCATCTGTGATTGGAGGAGTCAGACAGATGCACCTGATATACAACTGGCTTCTGAGGAGCCTTGGGAAAAGCAACACACTTCCCCTTTCATTGGAAATGAATCATAACCATTCTCTGCTTGTGGTGCTGGAAGACAGTTTCAGTTATTTTTATTACAAAGAAGCACTTTCTGGCATGAAAAGTGAAACAACCCCCATGCTTAATGAAAACAAGTAGAAAGGAAAAAGGCACTAATTGATCCTTCTTAACAAGTTCCCCCACACCTCCATTTCAATTTTTTTCTTTCACCATCACTTCATTTAAATGAGTCTTTTTTCTTCTCTGTTCCTTCTGACTTATTGCTTAAATTAATGGTGTTCTTTTAAGTTGATGAAAACAAATGGAAATGAGGACACAAACAGAAATTTATATTTTCCTTTGAATACTGGCATTCAGGTATCTTACATTATGACTCTGAGAATTAGACAAAGGAATATATACATTTTCCCCCTAAGGATTTGTTAAAGTTACTAAAGAAATTATGGTCCTACATCATTATAGGCTCTAATTATTAAAACAGGATATGGGTGACTACCAGTGTGCTTCATTCAAGGTGAATAGCTCTACTTTCTGAAATCATTTTTTTTTGAAGCATTTGGGTCAGCTGCATCAATGTCTTCAATGCCCTCTTCGAATCCTGTATATAGCTGGTTCTTTCTCTTGGCTTAAATTTCCTTTATTTTGGATTCCCTTTTTTCCCCTTTGAATTTATGTTCTGGCTCATCTTTAATCTGAATGATGTGAGAACCAACTCACACGATAGAAGGCCTGGCACCCAGGACCCTCCCCTGTGCCAGCCTGCTGGATTGTTTCACATCTCAGCCCCACCCAGCACCCCTACAAATGTCTAGCCAAGCATGTATGATTAAAGAATAAGTGATTTAATATTTTACAATTTGTTCCATATTCTGAACACCAGAAATGTGAACAAACTCAGTGGGGATCATTACAGAAAATTCAATGTAGAGCCTTGTTGGCATAATGTTTGCTTTAATATTTTAGATTTCCATAGATAATCTCTATCTAGATGAATAAAATGAAAGTATAAATCATTCTTCTAACAGATTATAATTATTAGCATACTTTTAGTAGAATGTATTCATTTAATTAACCATTTGATCAGTACAGTTAGCTCTCAAAAGTTCTTACTATGAGAACAGTGTTACTTTGCCATAATAATTACAGAGTTCCTTACAGAGATTTTTGTTTACAGTAGTAACAACAGTACAAAGAAATTATTAACTTTTTTTACAATAGAAGAATAGAGTATTTTAGCATGGTATATTTACAGATCTTACCTTTATTTCTAGCCTTACTTTTTCCCAGAGTTTGATATAAAATCTTTGATTAAATAGAATAATTTAGAGTTACCCGAAGTAGTATGCCTTTCCATTTTTCATTTTATCAGCTGGAAAAATCCTTCTCCTTTCATAATCCTGATGAACTAGTATTAGATATTTTTTCAAGACATATCAGTCATCATTTTCTTTGGAAGCCTATCCTGACCAAGACCACAAGCAGTACTTCTGGCATAAGTGTTTTTCTGTCCTTAAATTATGGCCCACACATATTTCTATCTGTAATAGAATAATAATATAGTAGTATAGATATAGCTTCTGTCTCTATCACCCCCTACCAGATAAATTTGAAATTCTGGATCTTGTTTCTATCTCTTACTGTCAAATCTACATAATACCTGGCATGCATGAGGCACTCAACATTGTTAAATTGATGCATGAGGCTTATAGAGCTATTTTAAAGTAATAATTAGTATTTGTTGAGGAGTGTTTAATTTTCAGTGCATAAAATCTTATGTAGTTATGATTGTTTCAACAAATTAAAAAAAAAATCATATAAAGATTGAAAGGACCCTATGGTGGTTTTTAAAATGTGTCTACAACTTACTATTTCTTTTAAGAAGTGGAGCTTAATCTATCTCCCCCAGAATATGAGCTAAACTTAATGATTTGCTTCTATAGAATACAATAGGACAGAAATGGCGATGTGTAACTTCCAAGATTAGATCATGTAGGCATTGTGGATTTCTCTTGGCTCTCTGTCTTGGGTCACTTGGCTCTGAGCGAAGCTATCCATCATGTCATGAGGACACTCAGAAGCTTATGGAGATGCCTATGTGGCAAGGATCAGTGGCAGCCACGTGAATAAGCCATTTTATAAGTGAATATTCTAGCCCCAGTCAAACCTTCAGATAACAGCAAGCCCTGCTGACATCTGAATGCAAATTCATAGGAGACCCTGAGCTGGAACTAACCAAACAAGGCACTCCTGATTTGCCCTAGAGACTGTGAGGTAATATATGTTGTTTTATCCCACTAAACTTTGGAGTCAATTTGTATTGTAGTAATAGATAGTCAAATACAGATCTTTGAAATAGTGTTTTAATAGTGTAGTATGAAACTTTCATAGTTCTTTTAGTAATAGCTAAATATTGTAGTATATAAAGAGGACAGTTATAAGACTTTCAATTAATATGAAATGAGAAAATTATGAGATGAGAGAATTTGGTTATTTTAAAAGACACTCCCAATAGCAGTATTAAACACTAGAGTTTGCTACCTGAAGGGTATTTTGAATCTCCCGATGTTTCTGAAAACAAAGTAAAACTTCTTAAGATTTTATTGTTATATAACATCAAAATTAAATATTTTCATAACTTGTTTTATGAGTTGTCGTTCTGTCATGCTTGTTATTTTAAATGATTAATGAATGTTTAATTTCACTTCATTGAAACTCTGGCTTTCTCACGGTCCTCATCTATATTCTCTGTCCCTCTAGGGCCCTCTCAGTGCCTTTACTCCTTCTCACTGTCCATCTCTCTGCCTCTGGAGAGAGACCCCCACTCTGTGGTCTTTACTAAGAAACTTTATAAAGAAACTCTCCTTTTGACTCTGGAAAAAAATAAGAAAAGGAAAGAAAGAAAGAAAAGAAAGAAAGGAAGGAAGGAAGGAAGGAAGGAAGGAAGGAAGGAAGGAAAGAAGAAAGAAAGAAAGAAAGAAAGAAAGAAAGAAAGAAAGAAAGAAAGAAAGAAAGAAAGAAAGAAAGAAAGAAAGAAAGAAAGAAAGAAACAGAGTGGAAAGTGTGTGCGCACGCGTGTGTGGGTGTGTGGGTGTGGGTGTGTGGGTGTGGGTGTGTGTATGCATGCATTTTAAAGCTATTTGGTAAAAATAACTATGGGGAAATGAATGGAATTGCTGAATACCAACAATGAATTTAGAATGTGGTTTTCAATACTGCCTGTACATTATTAGCATCACCTGAGGAAATTTCAACACGATTGATGCATAGATCCCACTCTTAGAGGAGTTTATTTGTTAGGTTGAGGAAAGGCCAAGTATGCGAATCTTAAGCATTTTCAGAGATGATCCATATATAAAGCTATATTGGAAAACCAGTGATTTAGAATAGCCTCATCAATACCCAATTACAGCTCTAAAATGGCTCACTAAATTATTAGCCAGTAGTTCACAAATGTTAGAGTGCATAAGAATCATTTGTGGAACTTGTAAAACATGTGGCACTTCGAGCCATACCTCTAAAAGATCCCAATTCATTAGATCTGGAATTTGGCTCAGAATACAGTACTTAAGAAGCACCCCAGACAGTTTTTGATGTATGCGGAAAAAATATCTGAAACAATGACTTACACAAAAAGACCAATAAACTCATCAATAAGAACATTTAAAAATCAACAATAAGCAATTACACACTCCAACTTAAAAGGCACAAAATATCTATACAGACACTGAACAAAAAGATGTACAGAAGGCAAAAAACATTACTCAAAATAATGTCATTAGAGAAATACAACTTAAAACAACAGTGAACACTAGTATAAACATATTAAAAATATTAAAAATTATAATTATTAAAAATATTAAAAATTGCTAAAATAAAAAAAGCTGGTAATACAAAGTGCCGAACAATATGAATTCTCATTCATCACTAAAAAGAATAAAAATGGCACAGCAACTTTGGAAGACAGTGTGGCTGTTTCTTATAAAGCTAAATGGATTTAACATACAACCCAGTAATTACCATTCGAGGTATTTACCAAAATGGTATAACAACTTGTGTATATACAAAAACACTACCATGAATTTCAATAACAGCTTTATTCATAATCACAAAAACTGGAACTAACCAAAATGCCCTTTGATAGTGAATGGACAAACTAAATGTGATGTGCCTATACTTTTCAGCAATCAAAAAGAATATGCTATTAATCCTCACAAAAACGTGAATGAATCTCAAGTGCATGTTGTTAAGTTTGAGAGCTTGAGGGACTACGACAAAGGACATGCACTATCATTTATATGGCATTCTGGAAAAGAAAAAATTATAAAGATTGGAAACAGATTGTTGGTTAGCAGAAGTTTGGAGGAGTGTCAAATGGGCAAGTATAGCAGACAGTTTAGCACCGTGACCTATTTTTTCTGTAGGGTGCTGTATTGAGCATACATGGCACTAATCATTTGTCACAAAGCACAAAACTATATAAAAGTTTATATGTATAAAAAATATAATCAACTAAGAAAGAAAGAGAGGTCACAAGATGAAATGCAGAGTGTGACAAAACAATTTAACAGTAATACAAACATATGACAAGCTTACAGAATGAAATGGGGCAAAGGTGATGCTGATCTATGTAATTTTGGAAATGAATGAGTACAGTAACACTAAAGACAAAAGCAGCCATATATGTGTGTGTGTGCACGTGTGTGTCTGTGTGTGTACACACACAGACACACACACACACACACACACATATAATACTCTAGTTGGTAATGCTTTTTTTTTTCATGAGAGTATGGGTTAACAATTCTGAAACAGCTGTAAATGCATAAATGAAAATGGGTGGTAGCTAGTGAGAGTCAGATTTCTCACTGTTGGAACAGGAAGTTACAGATAAGCTACGACAGAAGGCTAGAATGAACCAAAATGAACTATGTGATGCTAGTTTAGAATCATATATACCTATATGAACTCAGACTTAGCTTAATATATATACTGACATATTTATATATAGATACAAATAATTATAGGTATCTGTGTACATAGGTTACTATACATACATATATTTCTTAGCTCTGTCCACTGAGAATCCTAGAAACAAGAATACACTAGCAGCAATGAGCACATCCAGTGCACAGCTCTTTGCACCTAATACTATTCTCTAAAACAAAACAAACAAAACAAAGCAAACACACGCACGCACTCATGCACACATGCACACATGCACACAAACAACCAAAATGAGATTCTTAAAGAAATGGCTGATTCCAGAGCTGAGGCAAGGAATACACAATATGAGCCTAGAGCATCTGGTAGGGCCAGAAAGTAATTAAATGATGAAACAAACAGAAAACAACTCTGAGAGTATGTCAAAGGGACACGGGAGCCAAATGGAAGAACACTCAATGGCAAATCTGCAACACAGAGTAGAATAGTATGGGTCACAACCCAAAATATAAAGCAAATATCCATAAGTTAATATTAAATATAAAATATAAATATTAATATAAAAAATTCAGAAATAAATAAATGAGGGGGAGATAAATTTCCAATGCAGAATTCCCAACAATTTATGCTAGATATTCCACACTTAGGAAGTGGAATATAAATCTGCACCTCTTAACTGTGGGCCACGCTTAATGATTTGCTTTCAGAGTACAATATAGAAAAAGGAAAAGTGCAAAAGAACTTTACTAAGGACAATACTCACAAAGACTCTTTTGCCAATTGCACAAGCTTAACCGCACCAGTAATAAGTCATGTTGATAGGATACATACTATCACATAGATATGTTGTGTTAAGAACGACACTCTATTTCTCTGGTCTTCATCCTAAGAAGCCAGCACTACAATCTAACCATTAGAAAAATATCAGCCAAACTCTAATTGGGGAAGATTGTATAAAATAACTGATGAGCATCAAAAACTATCAAGATAACCAAAAACCAAAAAAAAATTATTAAGAACTATTACAGTCAAAACGAGCCTGCAGATATATGATGACTACACGTAGCATCCTAGATGGGATCTTGGAATAGACTATGGATATTAGAAAAAAGTGAAAATCTAAAAAATATATAGTTTACCATTGACATATCAATATTTGTCTATTAATTATAAAAAAAATGCACCATCATAGTATAATATATTGACAATAGGATAAATTATATGTAGGGTATATAGGAAATCTCTATAGCATCTTTTCAATTTTTCTATAATCTGAAATTCTTATAAAATAAAAAGTTTATATATTAAAAATATAGGCCAAATCTCTCTTGCTCATGTCATATAGAAAAGTGCTGTTCCAGTAAATTACAGTAAAGAAAGTAACCTACTAATTAAGCTTTCTCCCTAGACTTGAGGGCTTAGCTTGGCCTAACTTTTTATTGAAAAACAATGAGTGAGTTTGCTCACTATGGCAGCAGTTTTTCAAGTTCACACAGCTCTAACAGAAATCTATTAAAGTTAAAAAGAAGCTTAAACAGCCTATATTACTACTTCTTGCCTTTGTTTATACATGGTGAAGAGTATTCAAAATGGACCTCATCTCAAGCTTGCACTAATCCCTAAATAATTACAATTCATCTACTCGATGCTGGAAACACCTCATGGAATGTGATTTTGTTCTGCTGGCTTGTCTAATCCGATTCAATTACTTCACTTCCCTCTCCCAGCGGCTTCACACTCAGAAACTGAGCTCTGTGTGGAAAGGAGATCGTGGGAGGGGTGACTCAGTTTCAATAGAAATGAGCTGAACATTAAAAAAAAAATTTTTTTTAGTCCTTTCCCAAATATCAGTCCATCAATAAACATGAGAAACAGCTTGTAATTCACAAAGCTTCCGGAACCTCTGTTGTGATAAGGGCATATTGGTCTGGCTAAAGAAATGCGAGAGATGGAAATAGTTCACTGGCTTGGGCCAATTTGAATGGACAGAAATCACAAAAGTCCCTGAAGCTGGAGAAAATGAAGCTCTAAAACTGGCAGAAGCTTGTCATCTGCATGCAGAAAGCGACAGATATTACTGATTCTCCATACAAAGGGAACTCCTTCAGTCACCTGTAAAGAGTTCCCTTGTCAATTAGACCCCTCAGAGAAAGGCCGCACAGCTAAGGGATGCCTCTTTCCTCTCCTTTCCAAGAACAGCCACCTGCCCAGAATTAAAACTTTGATTTAAAAAGAGAATAAAAATATCAGAGTTCAGTGAATGTTCAACAAAATTTCCATAAAAGAAATTGCAATCCAAAAGAGCAGAGAGGCAAAGCACATGCTACAGCACATGTAAGGATGAGTTTGAAATTGCAATCTCAAGATGAAAAAGATCAAGGTCTTAATTAATCAACTTTTTGCCAGCAGTAAATGATATAATGAGATAAAAGGATCTTGTCATTCTATCATTACACCCAATTTCTGACCCTTTGTTATATTACTTTCAGTGAATTGTGTCTTTTATCTCAAAATCATCTTCATCACTTTCCTAAACTGCCTACAATTTTACAATGGAAGAATGAATAATGAAACACGGGGATGCAAAATGAATTTAGAGACAATAATATTTAAATAGGAATTTATATCTTTTTCCAGGTTCCTGCCTGTATTGAAAATGAAGAAAACATTTACTCCTCAGAATTAAAAATGTGTTTTGCTGTCCATGTTGTTATCTTCCGGGTAATTGGCAAACTTTCATGGATGCTTTTTAAAGCAGCTGAGCATTCCAAAATAAATACTGCTATATGAAAAACATCATGCACATTTTTAATTTAGTAAGCCTAATTCTCTTCCCATTGAAGAATGACAATAAATAGATTATCAGGATTTGGGGAGGTAGCTGAGCACAGATTAAAGGGTTGTTTTCAGAAGCAGAGGGACAAGTGAACAAGAGACCCTGTTGCTTTTTCACTGCAGTATTTGAGGCTAGATACGTAAGTTCTCTTCACCTCAACTATCTGTAAAATGGTGAAAACAGTAGTACATAGTATAGTGTTGTGAAGGTTAAAGATATAATATATGTTAATGGTTTACTGGCAGAGCCTATCACATAGAAAGTGCCCAATCATTGTGGTTACAATCTGGAAGAAAACTATGCTTATACTATTGGTGAATGTCTTATAAGTAAGACAAAAATTCTAAATAAACTTAAAATCTAGTGGGTAATATAAATGAAAAGAAAATTCACTAATTTACTATTCCATTTATTCAGCAAATATTTATTGAAGGTTTCTCAAGTATTAGACATTGTTTTGATGCTGAGGATAATGCAGCAAGGAGAAATTATAGACAAGATCACTGTGCCCAGGGAGTTTACATTCTGGAATAACATACCATGTTATTAAACTAAATGACCTAAAAAGTCAAAAGATTTTTTTGTAAACAGAATATTTCTGTACTGGCCTTTTGATTTTCCTAGCAATTATCTCAGATAATGTTTAGAGATATCAATAACCAATCTTTACTATGCACTTTAACCAGGTATGCTTTATTGTCACAAAATAAGGGGTGGGAATAAGTTTAGTTAAGGGTTTTCATAAGTGACAAGGTGTTTTAATCAGTTGTTTTATATAGACATCTTACATTTCATATATATATATTTCATATATATTATATATATATATATATTATATATATTTATTATTACTTTAAGTGATTCTCAACAAAACCTCAGTGCTTCTGAAATGCAACCACTTAAAAGGATGAACATAGTAGTGATATAGAATGCTGTGGAGATGTTTTCACTAAATGCCCAGGTAGAATTCTGTTCATAGACTTTTACGATTGCAAAAGCTCTCAGAAGATCACATTTGAACACTGATGTGGAATCCAAGAAAAGGCTAAATCAGCCTTCTAAGAAGTCCAACTTGACTCAAAGGTACTAAGGCATTACAAAACAAATTGTACAGAGGAAATGTCCTGCCCTTCAGTTTGTAAATAACTTCTTTTCCCCGGGATAAAAAAGCCCTCTGAATCCTGAGAGCACTGACATTGATATGCAACTACCAATTATTCAATGTTGAGGAATGAAACAAAGTCCATAGCAAAATATACCAACTTAAATTGAAATTCTCTGTAACTTTTTGTGGGGTAGTTAACAGATGATTTTCTTTTCTTCTATTGAAATTTCTCATTTTTATGCCCAAGGAAGTAAATATACTGTTAATTAGTAAATGTGTTAAAAGCTTAAAACTTTTTGGGCTGTGAGTTTAGTTCAAATAAAGCATTCAACCTTGAGCCAATATTTACTAACCCTGGAATATTTATATTATGATTTAAGTCACCATAACCACTTCCTTTGCATTTGGAGATGAGAATTAAAAAATATAGAATTGTTTCATATTATACTCATGTATAGATAAAAAGAACTGCTTAAGAAAAAGTGACAATTAGTTCCATACATATATGTTAATTATTTAAGATGAATGCAATTCCTAGATAAAAACTAGAAACAGAGAAACTACAGTAAACTGATAAAAGTTACCTATCATAAAGCTACAGTGAAAATTTATTCTATAATGAAAGAAAAGAATTATCCTTCTTAAAACCTAGTAAGATAAAGATATCACTATATCTATTAAAATTCAACATTGTTCTGAAATAAAGTATGAAAAGTAAAATAGGTATAAGCATTGAAACAAAGAAATAAAACATCATATTCATAAATAATAATTCATGATTATTTCTAGAGATATTCAGAGGAAATTACTAATAATATGTTTTTATTGATGATTCTAGATACATAATCAATATGTTTAAAAGTCAATACAATTCTGCATTTGGCACCAATAATTAGAAAATATTTATATAATAATAAAGCCCCCATACAACAATGTACTTAGAGAATAAATGTAACAAAAATGCACATTAGATAAAAATGCATTTCATTTTCTTGTTTGGTATGACTTAAAATCATGCAGATGTACTTTTTTATACATTAATCTATTAAATTAAAGCAATTTTATTAAAACTCTTTTCATAGCTTTTTAGAGCATACCAAATTTTCCTAAATTTATTATAGTATCAGACTCAAAATTAACACAGACAACTTTGAAGAAGAACAAAGTATATGGGTGACCAGATGTGAAAACTGACTATATAAAGCTTCCATTGTAATTCTAATGTTGAGTAAAGAAAACATACTCATGTGGATCATACATTTCTCATATATTTACAGGCAAAGTATTAAATATCTATATATGCTAGAAGTAATAGTTTTAGAAAGAAAGAAAGGAGGAACCATGGATACATAGAAATTATTATTTTTTTTATTATTCAGCCCCAATTTGGATGTTACCTCCTCTTTGAAGCATTCTTATACATCCCTTAATATATTTTAAAACTCCTTACTCTTTGCTACCATTTAATCTAATCCTATTATTGTAGTCTATATACTGTATTTAAATAATATCTTCACTTATCTCTTTCTCTTGACTGAAAGTTTATTCAAGGAAAGATCTATGGCATATTAATATTTATATCACCAACTTCATCAAAATTATCTACATTCATCGAAATGCCTGATGTAAAATATGTTTATGAAAACAAATACAGGTGGGGACAGAGAGGTCATTCTTTAAGGGAATTAAGGATGGCCTCCTTCTCTGTATTTCTCAAACTGAGAGAGAGAACAAAAACTGTTGTAGACCCAGAAATAGTGTTTTAGATACATTTGAATATATATTACAAATATATTTATTTATACATATATGTATTATGTGCATGTATACACATATGGATTTACTTCGTACATTAAGCAAACAGGTATGCACATATATAGACATTTGTACATATTTATGTGGATATCGGCATAATCTCATTTGACTCAATCTAATATAAACATTTTTTAAAATCCAGTTTTACTCTAGGCTATTTCAGGCCTCATTCTTCCTGTCAATCCAGGAACTTCCCCTCATACTTCTAAAACGCCCTTATCTTTGTTCCTCAGCTCTTTTCCTCTCTGTCCTTCTGTCTGCCTTTTAAGTTAACACTCTTAAAAACCTTCTTTTAAATGTTTACTAAAGCTAGCATCAGACCATGTTTCTTCCCTGGTGTTAAATCAACACTTCCCACTACATCTAGTTTTTGACTGCTGAGTTTAACACTGGGAGGAGGTGAGGATTTCTGTGTCTGCCAATTGGCACTGCTTGGGAGGAAATCTGGCATCAGAACAATTGCACATTTAAAGTCGATGTCACCAGGCTGTTTTTCACTGGGCATTTTCTCTGTTCTTTTCATGGACTTTTGTTCCTCTAAAACTTCACGTGACCCTCACAAAGGATAATACAATGAGTGATCGTCTTTCTAGAAATTATATTTTATACAAAAGAGAATGTGTTATCTGAGCATGATGAAACAGAAAATCAAAAGGGGCTATCAAGAAAAAAAGGCTAATGCTTCTATATGACTTAAAGAACCAAACTGTAGATAAGGATAAGCTTTTAAAAAATAAATAAAAATACTTGGTAAATTGGCAATTGAAGATCAAGAAAATGAAATAATGCATTTTAAAAAAGTGATCATTCTGAGGATCTGTCTTTTGGGCTAAGTGATAGTAGGCTAACATTTTCATAAGAATCGGAAAGAAAACTGGATAATTTCTCATCAAAATTCTAAGGAAAAACAAAGACCTGATGAACTAATGATTTGAGAAAAGTCATCCTAGGAAGGATGACAATTGTGGACCTTTGCTAATTTTGGTTATAAGATGAAGATTAGCCTTGGACACGGCAGATGACCTAAGAGAAAGAAAAGCTAGTGAAGCATTGATGGGCTCGAAGGCAAGGATGACAGAACGGAACCTAGAAAATCCCCCAAATCATGGTCACTTTTCTTAATTGAAACTTTTTGAGTTCAGAGGCAATAGAAAGTTGAGGCTTTTTGAGAAACTTTGAAAAGGAAGAAAAAAAATCTTCATCATTATCATGGTACTTAGGAGACGAAGTGTTAGGAGGAAGAATATATATGCCTGAGGCTAGATCTCCCTCATGACATGTGCCAGAATATAAGCTGAACTGGGAAGGAGACTAGGAAGATTGATTTAAAAGGCCTAACAAGAAGAAATGAATTATATCCCACCTTTCAGAGCTGAAGAAACAAAGAACTGTAAGCCTCTCAATCAACAGTGTGTGAAGACCATGTATGAGGAATCATGGACACACTACACATGAATTAAGGCTTACTAAAATTGCTACACAGACCTACCTGATTGCATTGAGTGATCAGACCTTCACACGACCTTTCTAACAGAAGAGAAAATAAACCCTCTGTGAAAGGGAAAACATTTATCTGTGGAGTCTATGATTCTCTTACACAACTTCCAGATTGCAATAAACATCACAAGGTATGAAAATGGGAGAAATGTGACTAACATTATATACACTCACACACAGACACACACACACACACACACACAGGTGCATATGTGAAGAAAAAATAAGGAAGTCTCAGAGATAATCCAGATATTGGAATTTTCACTCTAGCACTTAAAAAAAAAAAAAATAAAATAAATATATATATATATATATATATATATATACACACACACACACACACACACACACATACATATATACATGTATATATTTGTATATATATATTAACATTTATATAAAATGTTAAAAAATAAAGAACAAAATCAATATTGTGAGACTTGCAACAAGAAATTATAATCTATAAGAATAATGAAATAATATTTTAGAATCAAAAACAGAATTAGTCATACATTAGAAAGTATGATTAGTGACCTCCAGAAAAAAATCCAAACAGAAGAAAATAGAGAAAAAATAAAATGTTGGATAAAAAAGAACAGATTATTAAAAATGTATGCTATTGTAAACTATCAACTGTACATGTGACTGAAACTGCAAAAAGAAAGTAGAGAAAATGTGGTTGAAGCATAACTTGAAGAGATAATAGCTAATAAATTATTTGGTAAACTGATAAATCGTCCCACATGTTCAAGAAGCTTACCAAACCCCAAGTTGGATAAAGAAATTGAAGCTCTATTTATATACATGCTAGTCAAACTGTAGAAAACCAAAGGCAAAGTGAAATACTAGCAGTTAGAAAAACAAGACACATTTTGTTCAAAGGAGCAACAAGAGTGTTTAGCTTTTCAACTGTTAATATAGTTGCCAGAGACAATGAATGGCATCTATAAAATGAAGAAAGAAAAAGGAAAAAGAAAATCAACCTAGAATTCTATATCATGTTAAATCATCCTCCAAAAATGAAAGCAATAGAAAAACACATGAAGATTAAAACAGCTGAGAGAATATGTTACCAACAAATCTATATTCTACAGGAAAATATTAAAGGAAGTTTTCCAGACTGAAACAAAGTGATGTCACATAAAAGTGTAAGACTTAAAGAAAAAACAAGGAGTATTGGAAAGAGAAAAACTGTAGGAACATTTACAGGTAATTAGTATTTAAAACAATAATGATAGCAATCCACTGTGAGACTATCATATACGCAGCAGTAAAATAATATGATGGCATACATAAAATAAAGTGGATTAAAGCAGTTAAACAATTATAAGTTTCTTGAATTGTACGAAAAATATTTTAAAATATTAAAAATTTAGATTATAATATGTCAAGAATGCATATGGTAATTTCTAAGGTAATCAATAATAGAATAATACAAAATATATAACTATAAGCTAATAGAACATATAAAATGAAATACTAAAAAACTTTGATCAATATAAAAAGGAAACAGAAAGGGCGATACAGACAGAATATATAGAAAACAAATGCAATTATAGCAATAATTACATTAAATATAACTGCATTTCTTAATTAAATTGAAAAGGAGATTTTGTCAGATTGGATTAAAACAAGAAATAAATATATCCTGCTTTAAAAAAAAACTTGAGACATAATGACACAAGTTGAAAATATTATTAAGATAAAAAATAATATTCTTGCAAACATTAATCAAAAGTGAGTACAGCTACATAAACATAGACAAAGTAGACTACAAGGCACATAGTATATTGAGTTATAAGGAGATATTTTAATATGATAGGTCAATGGAGAGAAAAAAATTATACTACTACATTTTTGTGTGCTGACAATATAATTTTAAAAGAAATAAAGCAAAAATCAAAAGTATTAACAGAGACAAATTAATGATTCTATAGGAAAATGTTAAATCACCTGTCTAAATAATATAAAAAAGCAGGAAAAAATTAATAAGATTATAAAAACAATTAAACATCACATTTAAACAATATTATCTAATTGACATGTATAAAATGCTATATTCAATAAACACAAAATATGTTTCACGTATATTTAGGACATTTACTGAAATAGAGAATATGGCTATAAAATAAGTCTCAATATACTTCAAATGACTGGAAATATACAACATATGTTCTCTGACTGGGAAAATAATCTAAAATTTTACTAAAAAGGATAATCAAAAAATTTACAAATGCACAGAAATAATCACACTATTTCTCAATAATTATGAGTTAAATTAAAAATCAAAAAAGAAAAAGAAAATATTTTAATCGAACAATAATAAAAATATAGCATATCAAAACTGTAGAATGCAACTTAAAGTGTACCCAGAGGAAAATGTATAGATCTAAACACATATATTAGAAATAATAAGAGTTGATAAATCAATAATCCAAGCTTTCATCTGAATAAGCTAAAAAAAAAAAAAAAGGCAAATGAAACCCAAAGAAGTAGAAAGCAAGCAAGAAGGCAAGAATGAAATTAAACGAGTAAGAAACAAAGTGAGAGAAAGTGCTTGATTATAAATTGTACTCCCCTAGATGAAGGCCAAAGAGAAACCAAAAAAAGAGAAAGACCACCCCAGGTAGGTAGGTGGCAGTTTTATAGAAAGGAAAATTACATACAAGGCTTATCTTGGGCATCTAAAAGACTAATATAATTTGCACCCACCAGCCAGAATCTTAGAGGCCTTCATGTGGTTCAATCATGTAAATAGTCCAGTGGTATCTAGTAACAACTTACTCTTTCAAGGCTACATCCTTAAAATATTTCCTAGTGTGGGAATGGTGGACAGACCACACATTTCAAAGACAGGGAAGGGGCAGGAACCTCTGATTACATAGATCTAGCTTGTGAATTAACTGCCGGTCACATCCTCTCCATCAGAAATCAAGACAGAAAATCAACTGGTTGTCTCTTTGAAATGATTCATATAATACTAATGTCTAGTAAAAATCAACAAGACAAAGAGAAAATACAAATTACTGATATTAGAAATAGAAAAGGCAAAATGTCTATAGAAATTATAGACACTAAGAGAATAAGATATAAGCAATAAAATCACAAAACAAACTTACAA
Organism: Cynopterus sphinx; assembly: GCA_030015415.1. Taxonomy (NCBI): domain Eukaryota; kingdom Metazoa; phylum Chordata; class Mammalia; order Chiroptera; family Pteropodidae; genus Cynopterus; species Cynopterus sphinx. The sequence goes on from CM057387.1 coordinate 9,490,364, forward strand.
ATTCTGAGAAAACCTTTTCAAACCTGACACAAGAAGAAATAGATCATCTGAAGTCTTATTTTAAAGAAATTCAATTCGTAATAAAACTTTTCCACAAAAGGGTTCTTTGAAACATTTTAGAAGAATTAATATCAATATTAAGCAATGCTTTCATAATCTAGAGAAAGAAGAAGGACTTCTTTATTTCTTTTATGAGACTAGGCTAATTAAACTCAGTATCAAAATCTCAGAAGACTATTGCAGGCAAATTGCGAGCCAATATGTCTTATGCATATTCAAGCAAAATTTCTACACAAAATATATTTTTTAAAACTCTTGATTAAAAAAGAACAATCCTTCACAATGAAGAGATGATCCTTTCAGAAATGCAAGTTTGGTTTTACATTTAGAAATCAATTTAATTCCCAACATTATGGAAATAGAGAAAAAAAGTTATATGATCATCTCAATATAAAAAAAATTGATAAAGTTGAACTCATTCATGAAAAAAAAATCACTTTCACATACAATAATAGAAGAGAGCATCCTTACTCTGATCAATAGGATCAACAAATATACAGTAAACATTATTCTTAACAGTGCTATATTAAACATTTACCCCGTGGGATTGGGAAATAGAATATGCATGATCTCCATTCTCCATTTCTATTCACCATTGTCCTAGATGTCTAAACAGAATTGAGAAGCAAGAAAAGAAACTAAACAGCATAAATATTTCAAAGGAACAAATTAAACTTCCATTTTTACATATTATATATTTTGTAGTTGAAAACTCACAATATTTAATATCTAAATTATTTGATTTAATAAATAAGGTTAATGAATACAGATACAGATTCTATGTAAAAAAATAACCAAATTTCTAATATGGTTGCAGAGTTTTAGAAAATATCTTAAAAAAAATACTTTGGTGAACTGTATTAATGTCAGTATTTTGGCTGTGATATTATAATGTAGTTTCATAAGATGTTACCATTGAGGAAACCTAGGCAAAGGGTATATGATATCTGTATTATTTATCACAATCACATATAAATCTATAATTATTACTATGGATTTATTAATATAAGTATTAATAATAAATAAAATATATAGAATATAAAAAAATCAATGTGTAGGAATAAATCTAACAACAAATATGCATAGCTTATATAAAGATAACAATTAAATACTACCAAGACAATAAATAAGAGTGTGATAAACTCAATATTTAAAAGATGTGTTTTTAATTTCAAGTTGATCTATAGGTTTAATGCAAACATTGCTATATAGTTCTCCATAGCATGACATGCTAAGCTAGTTCTAAAATGGATAGGAAAATTCAAAGGACCAAGTATAAACAAGATGCTCTTCAAAAGAAATGGTGTTGGAAGATTTAGATTTTCAGAGGACAAGTTTTGTTATAAAGCTACAGTCATAAACAGGCATTGTGGTAATGGCACAAGATATATACACATTGTCCATTGAGATAGAATTTTTTAGAGCCAAGAGAAAAAAAACACACAAATATTGATTATTGGTTTCTGTAAAAAGAGACACAGCATGTCAGTGGGGAGAAATTATTATTTCAATTAATTGATCAAGTTATACAAGAACATATGTGACACAACTATATACAAAAATACCAGGGTAGTTCTAAAGTTCAAAGTTCATTGTGAAATAATTATTAGGTTCCTTGAACATATTTTTGAGAAAACCCTTATATGTGCATCAACAGTATTGAAGGCTGAACATAGAAAAAAATATCTGTAACATATGACTGGTAGCAGCCATGTATCTTGAATATATTTTTTAAACTATTAAAAAAAGAAAGACAATTCAATAGAACACTCTACAAAAGCACTAAACAGAAAATTTAACAGTACATATGAATACCCAATAAACAAATAAATGTATTTGTTTTTACTACTTTAGTAATTAAAGAATATGAACCAAACAAAACAAAACACTTATATAAATTAGAAAACCTAAAATTAATCAAAAGGCCAGAATAAGAGTTGGTGAGGGTATGAAATAAGTGAAATTCACATAAAACTGTTGGTTAAAGTTTTAAAGTGGAATAATAGCGACAAAAAAGAGTTCAGCATAATCTATGAAAGTTGGAGATATGTAAACCTCTATGCAAGTATGTCCAGTTATATCCAGTTCTCAGCATATTCCCAACAGAAATGTATACATGAGTGTGTGTGAAGAACCATGAAGAGATATGCTCATATCAGCAATATTGACTAATAGAACACAACTGGAAATAAATGAAATGTCAATCAATAGTAAAATATGTATATAACTTGGATGAGATATAGCAATGAAAACAAACTGCACCTACATACTACTAATACTGAAGAACTGAAGTCAGTCATAAAGGAATATATATTGTATCATTTCTACAAACATAAAGAAAAAGCAGGCAGTATTAAACTGTAGTGTTTGGAGACACATGCTTAAGTGACTAACCTGTAATAACGTAAAAAACAACTAGAAAGGATTGCCAGAATATCTGGGGAGTCATTCTTTTGTTGAGAGAAAGGTATATTACTAGGGACAGAGGCAAGTCTCAGGTGTCTACAAACATCATCTTTCTTAATATCTATAATGATCACAGAAGTGTTATCCTTAGGATATTTCATTGAAATTTACATTTATGTTTTATACATCTTTCTCTACTCATATTATATTTGACAATGAAAAAACTAAATGATAAAATATATTTCTAGAATTCAATACTATATCATATATATTTCATTTATTTAAGAAAGGTAAATATTTTTATATGATTGAAATGTCTAATGAATAAAAATATCAAAACATAAATGAGAATAATTGATTTTTAAAGAAATCTCAATTTAGGAACATAAGCATGAAATGATTTTATTTCTTCTAATAATCACCTCTTAAATTCTTAAAGTATATTTTATTGCTGGAAAGTGGTTTCTTATTGTCATTTGGTCTCAATTCTATAACTTTTCATTCAAGTTCAGTTATTAGAATGATCTATTTCTAATACTGAAAAATCAATCCTTGTAGCATAGGATACCTATCTATTCATGAAGCTCATACTCTGTTTGCCTAGGAACATGGACAGAATAAATATTTCAATCTCACTTGCAATTAGGTGTGAATAAATGTGATATTTCTGGCCAATGGAACTGATGTATTACATTTAACAAGCCCTGAAAAAAAGCCCTGAAGACTGAAAAAAAAACCAGCCATGTTGAATCCTTAACACCTCCCACATACATGCTTAGGGTTATCTTGGATGTCATGTAGTAAATATGGCAGAACCTCATGAGTCTCATTTCCTAAACAGTAGTTGGAGTAGGTCACCCTTTCCACCCTCTCCACCCTCATCCTATTCCAACAGAAATTTATAAAGGTAAAAAGAAAGTCTATTGAGCTGAGACACTGACATTTTATTATTTATCCATTAAAGAAGGTAGCCTTATCTTCATTAAAACTTTATATTACCTTTGACTCAAAACTCTTCTTCTCTACCATGAGCACTATGGAGCTGTAGCTCACTGACTTGGGACTTGTGTGAAAGGGAGGGGAAATCATAGGCTAGTGGATTTCGAAACTTATTTTCTATGCAACTTCTAGACAATTTACAAAATCAGGCAGCATGTTTTTAGCCACAATTCCCCTACAGCAGAAAAATTGTGCTTGGTGCAAAATAGAATCCTATTACCTAAGCAAAAGTTCGAAAATCATCTTTATGAAATAAATTCTGAGATAAATGCAAGTATGACCTCTAAATTTTAGCATCTAAATTACCATAAATGTTTTCACAAGGTAATAAGTGAATGAATATTTTAAACTATAAACCTGCTTTTGAGTGAAAAATTATTATCCTTATTTTTCACCCAAAAGATGGCCTTAAAAATGTTTTGAACAGAGCCTCCTAGTGACATCCACATAAGGATCATTGCATTGTGCAGTTGTTTATTAGAGTACCATGGAAATCACTGAAATGCAACATTGTGGTCTGCCAAAGTGAGTTTCTTTCAATCTGTTCCTGTCTGCCAACTGAAGACGGGGAGGATACACTAGGGACACAAGATGCAGGTTGGAAGAATAAACAAGATCGTGATATCTGTTTTGATAAATACAGAGAGCATATGAAACCTGAGGAGCAGGCAATTTCCTCTCTTATACCAAATTATACTCAACAGAAGTGCTGAGGCCTTTTTAAAATTTTTATTATAAAAACATGTCCCTGAAGACTAAAAAAGAACAAAATGAAAGATGAACTCATTTACCCAGATTTTAAAATATGCAAATGAATATTATCTTGCTTTTTCTTTTAAAGTTTACATGCATGCCAGCTACAGCTGACACACATATAAACACACACAAGTACCAACGCACACACACAGTACTGTAATGGAAATTTGACCAAGAAACTTTCCAACAATGTATAATCTGATTCTATCATTTGGAAATGTTATAAATGATTGAAGTCATAGAAAGTTCTATGTCTTTCTTCTTTGAATCCATTTTATCAACACGCACCATTGTTTCTTCTTTCTTATATACTTTTGAGTTTATTCCTTTTCTTCAATTCCAGACACCTCTAATCCGTGAACTACTTCATGCCTAGATTACTTCAAGAGACTTCTCATTTTCAGACTCTTTCTGCATCAATCTATTCCAGTCCTACTGGCAAAGATTTTCTTCTAAAATAACCACTTTCATTACAACGCGTCCCTCTTCGAAGCCCAATACTGTGTGGCTCCTTTGGAGAAATTGCTTGGGAAAGTGTTCAAAAACATTGCTTTTATTGTCATGTTCTAGTCTATGATGTTTTACATGCTTGATGGAGAAATGCCTGTAAGACAAGATGCTGACAAAGGGACCTCTCTGAGCAGAGCCAAGCAGAGTTAATTAGCAAGGCGACACAAAGAGACAGGCATGATATGGCAGACATCCTGGATATGCACATCCTGGGTATTAGAATACTGAAAAAAAGTTTCCTGCAGGGCCCGGCAGTTTAAAATAAATGTCTCCAGAAGCATCTTAAATGCAACATGTTCAAAATTAAACTCAATATGTTGTTCCCTCAAAAGAATTCCTCCTTCCATATTCTTTATCTTAATGAGTGGCACAACCAGGTTCTATATTGATCAAGAGGGAAATAGGAGATCTAGCCGCAGCCTATCAATTCAATTTACTTCAAATCTCAGGCATCTGCATCTTCTGCTCCATTTCTAAGCCATCCAGGTCACCTGTCAATTTAATTGTAGTGGTAATCTTTTAATTTGGCTTTCTGCTTTTCAGTTGCCCAATTTTCCAATGATTTACCATACTTCTTCAAAATCTATACTTCTGCAGTGCAAAGCTACTTAAAACCTTCCATGACTATCCATGGCCTATAAGATGGACACTTACTTACTAATTATTTGCTAATTTCAAATCAATTTACTAATCAAATTATTATTATATTCTGATGACTATTCTTATGATCATCACGATTATTATCTTCTAATCTTCTCTATTACTTCTTATTTAATCTTCCCCTTAATTTGAACTCTCTAAACTTGGGATTCTTTGAGTGATTTATCTACTTTGCCCACACCATTTTCTCTTCCTAGAATGCCATTCTCTTGTTGGACTAAACTACCCATATTTTAGCCCATTACACTTGCTGATCTTCCACGTAGACATAATTATGCCTCTTGAGTAAGCCATACATAGTCTAGACTTCTACTATAACACCATAACACTCTCCTTCACTTTATTTTTGCATATTTTATTTATATACTTGTTTTCATCATTTTTATGGCCACTTATTATAATGTTTAGATACATAATACATTATCTTCAAATCTTCATTCAGTGAATGAACAAATGGATAGACTCATTGATTTATGAATAGATGGATGGATGGATGGATGATTCTATGGATGGATAGATGAATATATAAATAGTCATGTGGATATATGGATAGTTCTGTTCCAATCTAAAATTCAGTTATAATTAAGCTCTTAATGCAGTTTAGCTGTAAGGTGTGATCATATTGGATCACAGGACTGAGTAGAAGGACAAAACATTTCGAGCTCTCCTGAAGAAAAGAAGAAATCACAGGACTGAGAGAAGGAGATTCCAGTGTGGTAAGAAGAAGTAAGAAAGACATATATTGGGTATCTTTTCTTTTTGACCTTGAAAACTGAGTTCCATGTGAACTAAGATGAGAACAGGCCCAGAAAACCTCTCTCCTCTTCAGTGTAACTAACATCAAAAAAAAAAAAAAAAACAACTTTTAATTTAATATACACATTTTTTAAAAAAACTCACTTGAATGGCTTTTGTTCCTTTCCATCAGCTTCACAAGGAAATATTTTATGAGAAAATTCAGAACAAAATCCTGACTTAGTTTTCCCTTCAAATTGATTAAAGGCCAGTAGGAGAGACAGATTTAAATAATTGCATATAATGCATTTAATTGTTCCTGTAGTGAGAGAGAAGAGAACATCAGGGTGTTAAGAGAAAATGAGGGGAAGAGGCACTAGTAAGTGGAATCTCAAAGTGCAGGGAGGTATGATTTAAGCAGGGGCATAAAACACGATAAAAAGGCTAAATATGTTGAAATGAAGGTATTGTATGGGTATGTGAAAAACAAAATGTCTCATGCTTCACTAATTCAAGGCAGTCCATAGCACTGATTCCATGATTATTGCCAACGATTTCCAATAAAGATCACTGGATTCAAACGGACTCTTTGGCTGTCATTGAATTTTGGTTGTAACAAATAATAATAGTCTTAATTTAAGTAGTATTTAGATAGTTTCCTGCAATTTTTACTATGATTCATTATTATATAATGAGATTTTGACCCATATTAAATCACTGTCACTTCTACTACCAGGTCAATGTTAATTAAAGGAATGGCTGTGATTTTTCAAATCAAGTAATAGAGTTAAATAGATTCTACTACTCTGTTTGATAAACAACTCTCTGGCCAAGATGGACTACTGAAAGATTATTTTCTTTATAACAATTATGAAATTGGCCCAGCATAAGTACACTAATTTAAGTAGAGTATGTTTGGTTTATTGAAATGAATCTTTCACTAGTAGAAAAAAAAAACGCCCAAGAGAATGTTGTTAAGACAATATAACAAGTTAGATTAATATAGATTTGACCAGCAAATGATTATTCACTTACTGGCCTTTGGATTTCAATAATATTTAGCCAAAGGCTATTTTTCAAGTGCTGTCACTTGGGCTTTTTACAATGAAAGGCAGAAAGGAAGCTTTAATGAGCTCTACTCAAGTTTATAACATTCAGACTACAAACCCAGAAAACAAAACAAGCCACCTGTAAATGTTTGACCTATTGTTCATAGGGGAATTTTTTGAAAAGAGGTAGAGATTTTCAGAATATAAAAGTGAAAGTGGGAAAATACCAAAAATATGAAACTTTCCTACTTGCAAAATTAACAAAGCCAGCCTGATTCTGCCCTAACTTTAGGTAAGTTATCCAGGAGTATATTCCCAGAGAGATCTGGAAAAATATTTTTCATTCAAAATTGTGCTCAATATGTTCATCTGTCATTCCCAAGGTCATAGTGAATATGTTAAATATTTTTTTCTGATAACCCAAAGCTTTGGAATTATTTTGAAATATCTTTAGAAAAAGTAAGTCAGGCTATATCTCATAGGCTTTCAATTCCATGTCTACTATTTGCTCAGTGGGTGTAGTTAAATACTAGCAAAAGGGAAAAAGGCCTTACCAAAATACATAATAAAATGTTTTATTTATGAAGTGCTTATGATGAGTGCTTGGTTAGATATTTTATTGTGGACACACTACAAAGGAGGAATTTTATTTTACAGATAAAGAAACTGAAGATCTGAGAGGTAAGTGACTTACATAAGGTCATATGGCTAGTAAAAAAAAAAAAAAGGTTGGGATTCCAACAAAGAATTCTCTGATTCCAAAGAATAAGCACTTTTCTGGCATGACCTTATTTCCCTAAAATGTAAATACAAACGATACTTATTTTAATCCACATCTTCTTGAATTGTGTCATTTAGAAAGTGGGTTTTTACAGTGTGTGTGTGTGTGTGTGCATGTGTGTATGTGCATTTGTGTGTGTGCATGTGTGTTTCCTCTACAGACCTAAGAAACATCAGAAATGCTGGGAACATTTCTACAACATTCTCAAATTCTTTAGGATTTCTATGTAAATTCATAAAGGAAAACTGGGGCACAAAGTGATGATTCTGTGATTATTTTTACTGAGGCTGGATTTTAAGATATTATTTAAAACTCTCATTTCTTTGAATAGAGAATATGGACAGGTGGCTCCAAATTTAAAAGTATAAAAGTGTATATACAGAAGTACCCCTTAACCTTGGGGGATATATTCCAAGTTCCCTAGTGGATGCCTGAAACCACTGATAATACTAACCCTATATATACTATGTTTTCTTCCTATACATACGTACCTATGAAAAAGTTCAATCTATAAATTAGGCTCAATAAGAGATTAACAACGAATGATAAAATAGAAGAATATAACAATACACTATAACAAAAGTTATGTGAATGTGGTCTCTCTCTCAAAATAATTCATTTTGAGAGGGTACGGTACTGACCCTTCTTCTTGTGATGTGATGCTACAATGCCTATGTGATGAGATGAAGATGAATGTTGTAGCTTGTGACATAGCATTAGGCTACTATTGACCTTCGGATGATATATGAGGAATATCATTGAGCCATAATGATATCACGCGTTCCACACAATATTTAATGTCTTTTTCACCTTAACTAAGCACATCTCACGTACAGTGGCCATAACTATGGCAGTCTGAGGTGCAACAGCAAAACTAGCACAGATTTCTTTTTTCCTCCTCACAATTTCATGGATAGAAGATTCATTCTTATCTCAGCATATGATTTTTTCTTTCTTTCTTTCTTAAGTAGAGTATTTTCACTTTTTCATTTAAAGAAAGAATTGATGGCTTTTTTTTTTTTTTTTGGCATATCTGAATTTCCAGCATGAGTACTCTTGCTCTTTGGAGTGATTATTAGGTAAACTAAGGATGCCTTGAACACAAGTGCCTAATACCACAATAGCTGATCTGATAACAAGGTGGCTACTGACTGATGGGTGGGGAGTGTAGGCAACGTAGGCAGCGTGGAAACTCAGGATAAAGGGCTAATTCACATCCAGGGACTCACGAGAATTCACCACACTAGTCAGAATGGAGCATGATTTAAAACTTATAAATTCTTGAAATTTTTTATTTAATATATTTGGACCATGATTGACCTCAGGTAATGAAGTGATGAAAGTAGAACCACAGATAAAAGATGACCATTATAATGACAATCTCTCTCCAAACTTGGCACCAGCCAACCAGTTTTCCTGCCTCAAGCATCTAGCTTTATCAGCTATTTTATTACACTGGCAGTTTTTTATCTTTTACATCTACACATATAAATATATACAGACATTTAAAACATATACATCGTACATATGTCATATATATGATGCCTTTGGGTATTTTTGCATTTTGCTTTTTTTTTGGGGCATTATGTATGGTAGATTATTCCATGTCAATACACAAGTCTTCTTTATGGTTATATATCATTCTGTTGTATGGATATACCATCATTTATGTAACCAGATTTTTGTGAATCTTTGTTTCTAATTTTTACCAAGAAAAAAAGCTTCAATAAATATATTTTCATGCATAAGTGATTTCTCATAAATTCAAGTGTAATTGGCAGGTCTAAATATACGTCATTATAATTTTGATGTATGATTGTCATTTATAGAAGATATATAGGTTGATAGTCCCACAAGCAATCTATAAATGCCTGCTTTATATACCCACAATATTAAATATTATCTAATATTGAGCTATTAAAATTTGTAAAATACATTGAAAATAATTCTTTGCATTCTGCGTAGCAAATATGTTTTCCCTATTTATCTTTTTTTTATTTTTACTTTTATTTATTTTTATTTTTTTAATTAAGTTTATTGGGTTAACACTGGTTAATACAATTATATAATTTTCAAGTGTACATTATCATTTGACATCTGTATATTCTATTGTCTGTTTACCACCCTAAGTCCAGGTTCTTTCAACTACCATGTATTTGTTTTTAATGTATTTATGGGATTTTTGGGTTATGCATGACAGCATGCCCTCACCTGTGCTTCGTGTTCCTGTGATTCAGCATTTTAAAATCTTCCAAAGGGGTCAGGTAGAAGACAGCAGTCTGCCTGTGAAATTCTCAAACTGCTGTCCCCAATTTCTGTCTTATCTGTATCCCTACTCAGTTAATAAACATTTCTAAAGCTTTTTTGTTTTGAATTAATAATCTGCTTGCTTCTGAGCACCCCATTTTAGGTTTCTGGTAAGTGACTTACTGCTCTGATCTCCACAATTTTATTTTTGTATTTTGTTTTCCTGTGCATTTGTGCCTTCCAATACCTTGCTTTTGTTGTTAAAATAATAAGATATTAGGAGGGCATGTGTCCCATATGACTTGTTTTCAAGGTGAGATTTTTAGATCTTTTAAATTGACACAGACATACAAAAAAAGTACAAAAAATGTATATATATAGTTCAAAATATTATCACAAATTAAGTACTGCTGTTTGGTTTCCTGGGAAGCTCTCCCTCCATAAACATAATATCATCTACATCCTAAAAAATATTTATAGACAACAGTATAACAGAGTAATTAGCATCATATTATTTGAGTTTTCTTAAGTCAATGATCTGGGTCAAATCTTGACTCTGACATTTATTAGTTATGTGACCTCAGGAACATTTTTTCACCTTTTCAAGTATAAATCTGATGATGTTACTCTTTCCCTCAAAAGCTTTAGTATAGGATTGCCAGATTTAGCAAATAAAAATACAGGACACCCAGCTAAATTTGAATTTTAGATAAACAATGAATATTTATTTTAGTAATAATTATGCCCATGAAATATTTGGAGCATACTTATATGAAAAAGTACTCATTGATTATATGAAATTCAGATTAACTGGTGTCCTGCATTTTATCTGGTAACTCACTTTTAATGACTTTTTTCCCCCAATGCACCATAAACAAAAAAATAAATTCCTCATGTGTGCTTTAAAAATCATAACTCCACTAGCCTCTATCTTTATCTCTATCTCATGGCATTCTCTTCAACTTATACTCTGTTCTAGGAATGCTGATTTTCTCTCAATTCTTCAAACATACTATTTTTTTCCCTTGTCTCAGAGATTCTGCTCATTATTTCCCTGTCTCTGCTCCTTTCATTGCTTCAGATCTTACCTTAGATGGCCTCTCTTCAGAGAGGCCATCCTGCCTACCTATCTAGATTCCCTAACCTACATGCCTCCAAGACCACAAGTCATTAATTATCCATTTCTTTGTATCTTTGTGTTTTGCCTCTCTCATAATTCTGCTAGCTACTTGAGGGCAGAGACCTTGTCTAGTTTACTCAGGAGTGTTTCTGGTACATAAAAGTATTTATGCTAAATAAATACTTTTAAACACATATTTTAAAATAAATATGTCCAAGTGTGCTAATCTATGAATAAAAACAAATAATATCACAAAAGGACTATTGTGAATATTAAATAAAACATCGCTCACAGAGTATATAGCTATGTAAGTGATCACTATCTAATGGTATTTGTTTACATCTATATGATAACATATTTGTGAAATGATCGTTTTCTTGTAGAATAAAGCCTTGTAATAATATTCTTGTAGAAAACCAACAAATACACAGTGGAAGACATCTTTAAAGAGCCGTTTGGATGTCCATTAATACTAAAAGCAATGCTTTCATAATATGCTTTTTTCACCTATATGAACAATTCCATATTTTTTGATTAATTCATTCTATAAATGCATTCACCATTTTATTCTTATTTTAACAGACCATCATCTACCTTTGGCTTTAGGACTAGTTATCTCATCCTCGCCCTTTAGTCTTCTTCCTTTCCCTCCTCTTCCCTTCATCCCTTCCATGTAAAGCACTGTGCTAAGCCACACAGTAAGGCACAGTGTAATCATTTAGTCAGTGACATGAGTAAAAATCAATGAGATAAACTTCTTAAGGACATTAGAAACATATTCATGAAGTGGTCTGAATATTTAGAATAAGGAAAGGTCAATTACCCAGGAGAACCAACAATGTTTGTTGAAGATGGTAGCTTTTGAGATAGCATATGAAGGATGGCTAACATATGTAAATAAGGAATAAAGAGAATATGAATGTTCTCACCTATCAGATATAGAATGTACTTTGTTTTCCAGGTATTTGAAAATAACTGTGTATTGGCTGAAGGCTAGAATCTGGAGAGTGGCTACAAATTTGTTCCCTATCTTATTTATTCTGGGACCAAGACTTAAAGTAGATTTCTTACTAAGGAAATTGTTATGTGTAGAGGGAAAACAGAAGTGGTTGATCCACGCACTGACTCGAAGTGGCTCTTCAGAAGTGGTATGTGTCACTTCCACTCACATTTACTGGCCAGAGAAAGTCACAAAATAAAGCCTAATATCATTGGAGCTACAAAGAAGGGAAACATATACTTGTCTAAAACTCCCCTATGTATGAGTCAAATATTAAAGAAAATATAAACATATGAAATATTAGATATAAAGTTTGCTAAACTTTTAGTTTATTCTAATGTTGATTGTAATTTACTTATTTATCTTTATTGGCTTTGGCTAGATGCTTTAAGCAACTTAATTAACTCTTTAAATGCCTAGACTTTGGAAAAATTTTTGGACATAACATTTCAAGAAACTCATTTTCTAAGATTGTAGAAGCCCAATAGCGTATCTCCAATATTCAAATTGATAGGTGCAACAAAAAATACCATTTAATGGGCATTTATAAATGCTATATTTTTATATATGTCATCTCATTTAATCCTTACCACACCCTGCAAGGTGGACACTATTACTAATATTTACAAGAAAATTAAAACTGAAAAATCAATTAAAAGGGAAACTTGATACAGCAAATAATTGATGGAGACTGGGTTATGAACACAGATAAAGCTGATTTCAAAAACCTTTCCAAGATCCCATAATGTTATTTCTTATAGAGAATAAAATGAAAAGATCTAAATTTTAAAATTATTTCATGTTGATGTCTTCTGAGTTTAACTTTATTCTGTTTTATAACTTTAAATTGGAGAGTCTAAAACTAAAAGTATTTTACAAACCAACACCCACCGCCTTAGTACCTGATTACATTTAGTTATATAATTTTTAAATTTCTGCAACAAAAACCTATTACAAATAATTTCTTAAAACTCCATTTTAAAGAAAAGTTCCCAAATAAAATAAGGGCCGGGTTTTTTGTTTGTTTGTTTTTCATTTTCAAGGACTAAAACATACATATCAGAAGGATGTGAGATAAATCCATGAAAAATGCTGGTTAACTTCTAGATCAAGATTTATTCAACTATTTGCACATATTAGTTGAATTACAAAAAAAAAAGAGGCAAAGTCTGGCTGGGTAATTTATTAAAAATTATTACAATTGTTAATATGGTTCATAATGTATTAAACATGTTTTTTTATACTGTAAAAATTGTACTGTCCAGTGTCCTTTGCAAAAAATTAATAAGGACTTAAGCGACATTATCATATGAAAAAGCTCTAGAAATAGGGTCTCCCAGAAGTGTTTTTTACCTTCATTCATGTGATACTAATAAACTTTAGAGTGAGAATGCATCCCTCAAGTATATATTTTGATTTCTAAAGTAGACTTTGCTTTTGTGTTATGGTTTTGTTGCAATTCTTTATAATGGGCAATTATAGTATTACTGAGACATAATTTTATGTTGTGTGACTCCTTTTTAAATCAAAGGGAATGAAAACAATTGAGTCTGTTTAAAAAACCTGCTGGCTTTTATATTACAGTTCTCCAATTGTGCGAGAAAAAAAAGCAGTGTCAGAAAATGTTCTAGATCATTTTCACATGTAATAAATACTACATGTATATAATTCTTCTTTTATGAACCTAAGGTAATTCAAAGAGAAAACTGTAAGGTTAATAAGGCACCCATTTGATATAATTAATACTATACTGTACATTGTATCTGCTGTCAATTTTATTTTTTGGCCTCATCAAAAGTTTCTATCAGCAACTTCCTATATACATTTTTAAAGCAAGACCTTGACTAAAGATGTTAGCATTCTCCACATTTATCATGTGGAAAGGAACAGACAAAAACAGGCCAGATGATCTATATTGCAAGGACACAGTTAAGAACTGGATGGTTTAAAGTATCTGAAATTACAGTAATGCCCTTGAACTTCAATCTCTGCATCTTAAAATATAATTTTGAAGTGACATGCATAAAAATGCAGAAAGGCAAATAACATATTCAGACTGAAATAAGTCAAAATTATTTTAGATTATTTTATCTCTAAATCACAAAATGTGTCAATTATATATGATGGAATAAAAAAGAAAAGATGTGGCTTTGAACACTGTCTTCTAGTTACTAGCTCTGACTCTGGGCATTTGCACAAAATGAAAAAAAAAAAAAAAAAAAAGACTTTAGAGTGGTGTATTAGGCTATGCATCACAGCCCCCAGTGTGGAGTAGTTGGTCAATGGATACTACTGATTCTTATGCCTTACATCTGCATTTTCTTTTTCTCTGTTCCTGAAACTTCTGTTACCTTGGACTTCTGCTTCAAACTTTGTTCTATATCTATACCATTCGCACTGAAATCCCTGCTAACTTATCACTCTTGTCCAATCCCATTGCCCCCACTGTTTTTAATGGAACTGCTGCACCAGGCTTTTAATGTAACCTGCTTCCCTGAACCTTCTTTATCTCGATCTGTTCTATACTTTCAAGAATTTCCGTAATCTTATCCAACCAGCTAGTCTGATTGGGCCCTTCTAAATTCTGTTTATGTATTATGCTCAGAACTATGTCTCTCCAAAACTCTGCTTATTTTTGTCTCAAATGTCCTGCTACTACATCTCTGCAAATTTCACTCAACTTAAAGGCAAATGCCACAATCTCCATAAAGAATTCTCACATCTCTTTTTGAGTAATCAATCCCATTCTCAATTTCCAAATATTGAGATAACATCATTTCTCTATTGTAAAATTCACTGTAGTTATTTTGTAAAGTACATAAAAGCATTTAATAAATTATAATAATGCATTAATTCTATAACTAAAAACATTATTAATATATAAACTTGTATACCTCTAGAGGAGCAGGCTACATAATATATGGTTTATACATGTGTCTGATTAATTTTGTATAAATATGTAGAATTAAATTGCTAGGTAAAAACATTTGAAAAAATTTAAACTTTTATTATATATTGACAAATTGACTTCAAAATACTGTGTAAATTTATAACCTATCACAAGTGTTCGATGCCTATATCCTCGCATATTTGCTGTCACTGGAAAGTTTCTGAATTTAAAAATGTATAAAAAATAACTATATATTTAAATTTTTAATAATTGAAATACTTTCCAAATTTAAAATTAAAGCCATTTTCCTAATTTTAAACCAAATTTTATTTTTTGTTACTAGTGAAGCTAAACAATTTAGCCATATGTGTTTGTCATTTTATTTTTTTTACTTCTAAACATTCTTCATACCCTTTTGTTCAATATTTTCTTTCATTATGATACTTCTCTGAAAATTTTTTAAGTTATTCAGGTGAAAATAACAAAACATATGCAAGTATTTTTACCAGTTTTGCTTTGTTATGATAATGGATTGGTGTACAGAAATTCAAATTTTTTTGTATTTATATATTTAAATAATTTTTTATATTTTTTACTTTGAATTTATATTTATGAAGGTTTACTATTTAGAATTTGGGTTAATATTTAATAATATTAATAGTTTTATATTGATTTTTAAAATATTTGGCTATCTTGATTTTCTATTTATTGATTTTTATTACTTCGTAATATTGGTACGGGCCAAATTTGTGCCCCCTGCATCTTATTCATATGTTGAAGCCTTTATGGCAAGTACCTCAGAATGTGCCTGTATTTGGAAATAAGACCTAAAGAATGTAATTTAGTTAAAATGAGGTCATATGAGTGGGTCTTAACCCAACGTGACTGATGTCTTATAAGAAGACTATGTGAAGACAGTGGAATAAGACACCCTCCTACAAGCCAAGAAGGTAGGTCTCAGAAGAAAGCAACCTTTCTGACATCTTGATTTTGAACTTCTAGCCTCCAAGACTGTGAAACGAAAACACATTTCTGTTGCTTAAACCACTTATCTATGATACTTGTATGGCAGCCCTAACAAATTAATACAGCATAAAGAAAAAAAAATTAGTTCTCTCCTTGACAAATAATGTACCTTTTCAACACTCAATATATGATGTTTTTCATCAAGAAATTACAAACATAATAAAGTTTTACCTATAATTATATTTGTTTCTCAAATATTTGATTCTGTTAAGTATGGAGTTACTTTATCATATTTTTAAAATATTGGTTTATGCAGTCACACTTTCTTACTCTTTGAATTAAAAAAAAAAACTTATTGACTCTTCTCCAGCATTTATATATGAGATATATTTTGAATTAAATGATCAGATTCTGAAAAATAATGTTAATGAAAATTTATAATTGCATTATTTCATATAGTAATTTGGGAAGAATTATTGTGTTTAGAATACTGAGTAGGTCTATTAATTAATAGTAAATATTTTTATTTATTCAAGTCTTTTCTTTCCTTTTAATAATACTTAGCATTTTCTTCATTTAAGGCCTATAGATTTTCCTTATATGTTTTCTAGCATTATTACTGTCATTATCAGGCATTACAGTGAACTATCAAATAAATTCTCATACTTTTATCTGACTTGTATAACAAATGGCAATTTCGATCTTTTTCTCTCATGTACTCCAATTTTTACTTTTCTTGTCACATTAGATAAGAATTCCATTACGGTGAAACGAATAATGGTGATGCCAGAGATACTGTTTTAGGAAAATTCTTGGTCAAACATCAAAACAGACATCCATTTCCTTGCCTGCATGCAATTTATATAATAAGTTTCTTCGATAAGTGAGTGATTAAAAAGCTCTCAATTGCAAAAGACAGCCATCAGTCTCTGCATTAATCAATAAAAATGATTTTGTTTTCAACTAAAGTTGGCACTAATAATCAGATATGATCCACATTATTTTTCATCTCTGGATTAAAGAGGATTATTTCTTGAATTATTTCAATGCTGGGAAATTTCAGATTTGGAGGCTGTCGCTTTCCTCTCTCCACCACACTCACATAAACACACTGTTTTAGACTCACAGACTTAAAAGAGATTCACAGTTTTCATGATAACATGTGACTAGATCACTGTTTCCTTATACCATAGTAATCTTCCCCTTCTCATTTTTTTTAAAAACAAAAATTATTCATAATAAGTATATCCAACCACAAATAGTACTACACTTTTGGTAACATAAATAACCATACTTTTAAGTCAAGTCCTCTTTTTATTGCACTTTCGTCATCAGAAAGTGTGGGGTGTGTGTATGTGTGACTGTACGTGTCTTATTTCCTTACCTAGATTAGAAGCTCCTCAAGTGCAAAATTTGTGTCTGATGTGTATCTCCGGAGTGTACTCCAAACTTTCTACATTATGGAGACATTTAATGAATGTTCAGTTACTGAATACAATTTATTGTTCTGTTTTCTGACATTTTTATTTACTCAAAGCTTTGTTTCTAAATAGTTATAAATTAATCAATGTGTTTTTGCCTGTCACTTGTATTAGAAGAAGTATATTTACAAAGAGTTCTTAATTGGCTTGTTATATATCTTGGGGGAAAGTTGTATCTTTTTGTTAATTCCCCAAACATATTAATAAGAATGTTATTCAATATTGGGGCAAGGAACATTAATTTCTGCCCCTTAAGATTCATTGTTAGACATCTTAGATGTTCAGCAATATTTAAAAATACTTTTTTGAGAGCAATTGGTTACATATTTCTTCTTTCTAATTTTCCTGCAAATGTGTTATATTTGCTTTTTAAATTATAAATAACTTTAAATTTTAATAAACTGTATAATCTAAACACATTTGTATAAATAAAATTATAATTTTAAATATGCTATGCTTACAACTGTAGTAAGCTGCATAAGACTAGTCCTCAAAAGATAAATCCACATTAAACTGAAGCATCATGAAAAATGCATGGAAAATGCAATAGAAAGAAACAATTATTCTGGATTTAAAAAATTGCATGGGGTGGAGGAGAATAAAAATCTATCAAGTCCCTAGATTGTGTTACCTTTATTGTGACAATCTATAAGTAAATAATTATGGTTAACACTATTACTCTTAAAATAAATATTACAAATTATCTTGGTGGTTTGGAAAATGAGCTTCATCCCTAACTTTATTTTATTGGTTTTTCTACTTGTCTGATTACACATGAGAAACACAAGGTCTTATGAAAAGCTTTAATCCAGTTCTAGATATCTAGATTCTGAAGTACAGTTCTAGAGTCCCTACAGATTACCCTAATTACAAAAAAATTGAATAACTATTTTTTAAATTTCTATTGTTAAATGGCTTACTACCTTTTCTTAGTCATCCCTGGGTTTCAGAAAATTGATTCAAAGCTGTGAATTATATACAGTGAAAAAGAACCTCTGTAGCTTTGACACTGGAAATTGCCACTATTTAACTTTGATCAGTCATATAAAATCTCTTAGTAAGTTAATCTAGAAAGATGTTTCCATTTTGAATCCTTATAAATTTTTCCCTTTGCATAGACATTCATTCTTGAAAGTCACTGAATCAGTGTGCTAGGACTTCTGTGACAAAAGGACCACAGACCAGGTAGCTTAAACAGACACTTATTTTCTCACAGTTCTGAAGTGTAGAGAAGCCCAAGATAAGTTGCTGGTGGGACTGGTTTCTTCCAAAGTCTTTCACCATGGCTTGTAGATGGTTTTTCTCTCAGTATTTTTAAGTGTTCTCCCCTCTGTACATCTCTGTGTGCTAACAATGTCTTCCTTTTAATTGGTCGCCAATCATGTTGGATTAGGGCTTACCCTAATTACCTCATTTTAACTTAGTTACCTCTTTAAAAACCTTATCTTCAAATGCAGTCACATTCTGGGGTACTAAGGGTTAGAAGCTTGAGATTATCTATCATCTATCTATCTATCTATCATCTATCTATCTATCTACCTATCTATCTATCTATCATCTATCTATCTATCTATCTATCTATCTATTATCTATCTATCTATCTATCTATCTATCTATCTATCTATCTATCTATCTATCTACCTACCTACCTACCTACCTACCTACCTACCTATCAACTTTTGGGTTTATATTCTTTTTTTTAAACGTCCTGAAGGAAAGTGGCTACCTTTAACCATTATCATTTTCCCTATAGGAATTTGCAATAATTATATTGATTTCATTGAATTGTTGTTAATATTATATAATGAATATGGCACATAATTAGCACTCATAACTTAATAAATGAATATTCCTCACCATACTCTTCTCCCTACCTACTCCCCTTTATGCACAGAACCCATATACACTCAATTTTAAATGTCTATATTTAATAAGTGGCTAGATATTTACACAAATTGAATATGAACTTTTCTTATTTTTCTCCAGGAAAGATGAAATATGACACTATATATTTGCTTTTTAAATTATAAATAACTTTATATTTTGTGATATATGTATTGATATATATATATATATACTAATATCATAATAAAAGAATACTGTAATATTTTTAATATAAATTCATCTTTTTCCAAATATTAATAAATAATAATATTTACCATGATCTAAATAGATCTATGCTCTTGGCTGTGTTCTAGGTACTTAATATACTGATTAAATTTGATACAATAACAACAAAGTAATACAAGTGTTATGTCCAGATTTAACATAGTGCAAAATATATACTAAGTGTGATTAAATAAAAGATCACACAGCTAGATAGTGGAAGTACTGGAATTTTAGCTTAGGTGTCTCTGTGTCAAACTCTCTGCCCTTTTTATCGTTCTATTTTCTTTTTTTGTCTTAAGTCAAATAATAATCTGATGATAAAATAATTGTATTTAGTTGAGTAGTGTTCCCTGACAAATTCATTTCTGTGTGAAAAATATATATTTGAAATACATTCTTTGCAGGTGTGATCAAGTTAGGATGAGATTATACTAGATTAGGGTGAACCTTAGTCCAGTAGGATTGGTGCCTTTATAAGAAGAATTCTACCTGAAAGTGGTAGCAACAATTTCTGCCAGAGTCTCCAGCCTGCTGAACTGGCTGTGGATTTTGGACTTACCAGCCCTCAAAATCACATAAGCCAATTCGTTAAAATAAATCTCTTTAAATATCCCATTTTCCCACTGGTGTGCCCATGAGTTCATTGTCTGTTTTTTTGTTTTTTTTTTTTTTTTTTTTTTTGGTAACTGTCCCATCTCTCCACTTGATCTTAAAGACCTAGAACATGTTCCTGTATTGGGGACTAAAAATGTTGTATAAAATGTCTTCTTGACATTTCACAAGCAAAATTCTAGGTGCATATTGGTTTTTAAACTATCCCAAATATATTTTCTAAAATACATATTCTATTTCACATGGAAATCAGTAATTCATTATCCCTTTATTCTTTATTTGACCCTCCACATTGTAAAGCAATAGAATGCAGTGACTGTATCATTTAAACCAAATGATATAATCACACTCCTACACACTGGATGAGACCTGTATGTACTGGACACATTCATATCTGTGTTCCTCTTTATCAATTTAAACATTCAGTTAAGGTACTGACTTACTATAAGTTAGAATTATTGTTTAAAGAACCATACCCAGAACTGTTGTAAAAGATACAAAAATAAATAAATAAATTAAATAAACAAGAAAAAACTTGTTTAAAACTCTGTTTTAATCAGTCTGGAATTCTTACTTTTTACCAAGAACAACTCTTTAAAACACATGAAAAGATCCTATTTGTTTCCCAGTTTTATCGAGTTATAGCTGACATATATCATTGTGTTACTTTAAAATATACAATATAATGATCCAATATATGTACATAATGCAAAATGATTATTGTAATAAATTTAGTTAATATCCATCACCTCACATAGTTAGATTTTCTTTGCAATGAGAATTTTAAAGATCTACTCTATAAGCAACTCTCAAATGTACAATATAATAGGTCACCATGATGTACATTACATCCTTGAAACGTGTTTATCTTATAACTGGAGGATTGTTCCTTTTGACCAGTTTTACTCATTTCACCCATCCACTAGGCTCCACTTCTAGCAATTACTAATCTGTTGTCTGTTTATATGAGTTCATTTTTTTAGATCCCACATAAGTGAGTTCATAGTGTTCATCATTCTCTGACTTATTTCACTTAATAAAATATCTTCAAGTTTTATCTATGTTGTCACAAATGGCAGGATGTCCTCTTCTTTAATGGCTCAATATTATATATATACACACACATACTATATTTTCTTTATTCATGCATAAATGAACATTCCAGATATCGTTTTGAGATTGTGGTTTCTTTTACCTTGAATATATATATTCTCGGAAGTTGAATGGCATTCTTGCATCTCAGGAATAAATCTGATTTGATCATGGTGTACAATCCTTTTGATACACTGTTCTATTTGGTATGCTAATATTTTGTTGAGTATTGTCATCTATATTCATCAAGGATATTGACCTGTACTTTCCATATTGTGTAGTATCCTTGTTTAGTTTCCTTATCAGGATAATGCTGGCTTTATAAAATGAGTTTGGAATTGTTTCCACCTCTTCATTTTTTAAAAAAGAGTTTGAGAAGACTTGGTGTTTGAAAGATTTCACTAGTAAAGCTATCTGGTCCTAGATTTTATTTTTATGAGGTTTACAATTACTGAGTCCACCACCTTACTAGTAATTGGTGTGTTCAGATTTTCTATTTCTTCACAATTTAGTCTCAGTAAATTGTATCTTTGTAAAAATTTATTCTTTCTTCTAAATCACCCAATTTGTTGGTATATAGTTATACACAAGTGTCTCTTATGATGTTTTGCGTTTCTCTGGTCTCTGTTTAACATCTCTTTCATTTCTGATTTTGTGTACTTGAGTCCTCTCTCTTTTCCCTTGGTAAGTCTAGACAAAATTTTGTCTATTTTATTTATCTTTAATCAAACAGCTTTTAAGTTTTGTGATCTTTTCTAATTTCCTTTTCATTTCCATTTCATGCTTCCACCGTGATCTTTATTTTCTTCTTCCTACTAACTTTATGCTTAGCTCTTTCTTTCTAGTTCTTTGAGGTATATAATAATTTGTTTTTCTTTTTAAAAAAATAACATTTTTATTTATTGTTGAAGATGAACTTGTTAAAAAAGTTAGAATTAGATATTTAGAGATCATTTGGGCCATGTAGATCACCTAGCTTAGTAATAATACCTGACATCAATTTTCAAAATAAATAATTAGAATGTTGCCTTAATAGTGCTCTCAATTATGCCTAGATTTTGACATGTTATCACCTAGAAAAAATTATCATTTTCTCACTGACATTCCAGATCTTTTTATTTCCTAATGTAGGTGTTCATTGCTATGAATGTCACTGCTTTTGATGTATCTCATAAGTTTTGAAATGTAGAGTTTACATTTTCACATATCTTAATTTTTTTTTTAAATTTCTCTTTTGATTTCTTCTTTGACATATGGGATGCTCAGTAGACTGTTGTTTAATCTCCACATATTTGTGAATTTTCCAGTTTTCTTCCTGTAATTGATTTCTAGTTTAATACCACTGTGATCAGAAGAGATGTATGACATAATTTTAATCTTCTTTAATTTATTAAGATTTGTTTTGCAGCCTAACACATTATATATCCTGGAGATTTTTCCATGTGCACTTGAGAAGAATAAATATTCTGTTGCTTTTGGATAGAATGTTCTGTAAATCTCTGTTGAGTCACTGGACTAATGTGTTATTTAAGTCCAGTGTTTCCTTATTAATTTTTTGTCTGAATGATCTACCCATTGATTAAAATGGGGTATTGAAGTCCCTAACTATTATTATATTGTTGTGTATTTCTCCCTTTAGGTCTGTTAAAATCAGCCTTATGTAATTAGGTGCTCCTTTTGTTTAGTATAGAAAAAAAAGTCCAAGTGTTATATCCTCTTATTGGATTGACCCTTTCTCATTATAAAATGAACTTTTTTTTTTTAACCTCTCATTACAGTCTTTCTTTCAAAGTCAATTTTGTCTGACATAAGTAAAGCTACCCCTGCACTCCTTAGATTTTCACTTGCATGAAATATCTTTTTCTAACTCTTCACTTTTAGTCTGTGTGAGTACTTAAAGCTGAAGGAAGTATCCTGCAGGCAGTGTATAGTTTTGTCTTGTTTGGTTGTTGTTGCTGCTGTTTATTCATTAAGCTTTTCTGTTTGTGTTAATTGGAGAATTTAGATCATTTCTACTTAAAGTAATTATTAAATGAACTGGACTTATTTTTCACATTTTGTTAATTTTTTCCTGGCTGTTTTATAATTTCTTTGTTCCTTTCTTCTTTTGTTGTTTTCCTTTGTGATTTGATGGTTTTCTTTTTCAGGCAGAGTTTTCTTTAAGGGAAATTTTTTTTTATTTCTGTTTTGTTTTTTTTTTTATTTCTTTTTCCTTTCAGCACTTTGAACATATGCCATTCACTTCTGGCCTTCAAAGTTTCTTCTGAAAAATCTGCTATTATTCTTATGGGGGTTTCCTTGTATATATAATTTGTTTCCTGCTGTAGCTTTCAAGATTCTCTTTGCCTTTAACTTTTAACAATTTAATTTTAATATGTCTCAGTATTGATCTCTTTGAATTTATCTGGACTTCCTGGATCTGCATGTCTGTTTCTTTCCATAGGTTAAAAAATTTTTCAGCCATTATATCTTCAAATAAACTTTCTGTCCATTTTTCTTTTGTTATTTTTTTGAGGTTTCTAATAGTGAGATATTGGTCAATTTCATGGTGTACTATAAATCACTTATGCTATCTTCTTTTTTCTATTCTTTTATTCTTTTAACTTCTCTCATTTGCTCACAACATCCTAGGCACTTATATATAATCTCATTAATTCTCATAAATGTTTGTTAAAATGGACCTATGATCATGTGTCTGAGGTCCAAAAAGAATAAGTAGCTTGCCCATGGTTACAAAGCTCTAAGTTAGTATTTTACTTTTAAGTATGATATAAATAATTTATACCTTTGCCTCTCACTCCTAATAGAAAAATTATTATAAAGGTAAATATGAGAACCACTTGGTTTGGGTTTCTATAAAAGCAAACCCTGTGGAAGGATTCTAATTCAAGTGGTTTATTTGGAAGGTGAAGAAATTATAGCTAATTAAATGAGGTGAAACAAGGATAAGAAGACAATTGAGAAATGTGCAATTAAGTCAAACATAGTAATGAAAAAAGAATGCTCTGTCTTGTTGGGATAAACTGGAAGCTAACTGAGAACTCAGACCCAGGGATTTTTTTACCCAAGGAGGTGAATACAGTATTTCAACCCCAATTTCCCATATGTCATTGGTTGAGGGCTGCTCCTGGTAGACTTGGTTTGTCATACATTTTTTGGCTTACTCTGCAGGTAATAAAGTAGGTTTCAGGAGCAGGAGAAATTCTTTTAGCAAGGAAATCTAGTTGTTGGAAGTAAGATATCTGGTCAGTACACCCTCAAGTGTCGTGGTTGAGAACACAGAGGAACACCACCCATGCTTGCTATCTAGACCTTTGTCTAACATCACAGCTTAGATCTGATGACTCTATGGGAACAAAGCTGATGGCTTTGTAGCAAAAGTAGATTGGAACTGAATGGGTAGATAATAAATGAAAAGAAAGGAAGATTAGAATTATAGGACTAAGAACTATTTATAAATCTTAGAACTATTTATAAATTCACTAGAAAGTTGGCTTGTCTTTGTAAATAGCAGGACTTTATATTCTGAGAATAGAGTTGGCTCTCTGGTGGAAAATATTACTACCATCACTACTCTTTATCATTGTGGAGTTTTTTATGTTGATTTGACTTATAAAAAGTTTTAAGCTATGCTTTCTAATTCCCTCCACTTTTAATACCATTCAAATACTCAATCACACAGTACTTAAACCAGTATAAAACGTCAATCCAGGGGAAAAAAGTCTTCAATAATATTAGCAAGCTCTATCTTTCAGGGTCACTATGGTAAGCAGGTTGAAGAATATCTTCCTTCTTTGAGAATTTTTGGTGAATTTTTTTTCTAATAGCCAATGGGTTTTCCAACTCACAAACATTTTATCAAAATAGAAAAAATAGTACACTCATCACCATAAAGTTTCTTTTTTATAGGACCCAAGACATCAAAGGATAAATTATTCACCCCAAAAGAAAGTAGCACATACTATTCAATATTTGAAGTGTTCATCACAGAAGAAAGAAATACTGTCCTGTGTCTTTCAAGCATAGTAATCTTTGCCAAACCAAAAACAGAATGACCCTCAAAGAAGACATAGTGTCTATGCTAATCAGTCTTACACCTTTCAAGTGAAAAAAATTTTGATTACATCAAACTGTGCCAAAAGAAACAAATGGAAAAAAAAAAAAAAAAAAGAAAAAGAAAAATCTATTTGAATTTCCCTTTGAAGCCAGAAGTAACAAGGGATTACTGCCTTTCAACAATTTAAGTTTGTCATGCATGTGTCAGCTCAAAGTGTGCACAAGGACAGCAACCTAAGGATGCAGAGCTTCTATTTTCCATTTAAACAGTTATTATAATATCTTGGGAGACTGAGAATGAGAGAGGAGAGAAAATAACAGAGAATGCTTCTATGACCTTCTGCAAGAAAAAGAAGTCCATTTAGAGCCATTATAAATTCACAGCTAATTAAAGGTTAAACACGAGTTGCCAATTAATATGAAAGATAATTGTTCTTTAGAAAGCTGATTATGTGTACCATTTGGTAAGAAAGAATGAGCATTTTCATGTTATTGGTGAATGTGGTCACTAGCACATGCTGTAGCTACAACTTTAAGAGACTTATTCTTGGAAACTGAGTGAGAGATAAAATCCTCCACTTTTGTCTGTAAAAACTTCACACAATTTGCAACACTGTCCATTTGTGATGACTGTTATTATTTTTTAAGATACTTTAATCCACAGGGTTAAGATAAGTATTAAGGAGTAGAATAATTCTATATTAGAGAACAAGAAACTTTTTCCAATGTATCTTCTTTGCTAAAATTATACAACATATCATAAAACATGATGTGGGCATTTATCACGGTTGTGCAAGTAGACAATGCGAGATATATAATAAGAGATATATAGAGGATTTATGTCAGCAGTGGGTGTATGCATATTAGCATTTAGAAGAAAGTGACAAATTATGCAAGGATTGCATGGTGTGGAGAGCCTGCCTAGTGATATCATTACCACATGGCACAGAAGAAAAGGATCTGAGAATAAGAATTCAAAAAAAAAGTTTCACTGCATAGCAAACTTTACACACCATGTAAGAACTGTACAGAGATGATTTCGTCAATGTTGCCATGAATTGTTGGCTCTGAAAACTAAGGTAAAGGTTAAGCCGAAAGACTAATATTACTGACTGTGCTGATAACCTGACTGTTGTTTTTTTCATTACTTTGTGAACCTTGTATAAGTACTCAAGAAGGTATTTTACAACTACTTCACAAAAATTTTGTAAACCTGGATATGTGTTTGTCTAGGTATGTCATAATAACATAATTACTTCCTTTAAATAGATGTCCACTTTAGTTCAACAACCATTTAATGAGAAACTTCCATGCTCCAAACATTGTTTTAATGGTGTAATATAGAGGAAACACCCTTGGTATTGTTTTTGGCTGTGTGATTCTGAATAGGTTTCCTCCTCCCTCTGAGCCCCACTTTCTTCTTTATTCAGCCACTAATATAAAAGGGGATAATAATACCTATATTCAAGGTTGCTATAAAGAATATAAAAGGTAATATGTGTGAAAATATTTAACAAAAAATGAAAAGAATTAAACACTTGTTTTTTCACATTTCCAGGACTGGAGAATTAGAACATGACCACCAATTCTAATTCT
Organism: Cynopterus sphinx; assembly: GCA_030015415.1. Classification (NCBI taxonomy): domain Eukaryota; kingdom Metazoa; phylum Chordata; class Mammalia; order Chiroptera; family Pteropodidae; genus Cynopterus; species Cynopterus sphinx. The sequence goes on from CM057387.1 coordinate 9,517,489, forward strand.
TTATAGAATTATTCTCAGAGAAAGATTCAAAGTACTGGCAAGGAATATTTCTCCATTAGCTTGAGAGGAGGGCATAAACTTACATCTTTAAGCCACCTACATCGTAAACATGTGACACTATTTGTTATTTGTAAAAACATTATTTAAATAGGTTTGTGGAGGGGATAGCTTTTCTTAAGATTTTGAAGACTAGAGAATCTTTGGTGGGTAAAGTATGGGAGAGAGGAAGAGAAGAACCAATACTTATCATCTTACCATGATACCTAACAATGACTGAAAATTCAGCATGGCAGGAGCTGGGATGACTGGTTTACATGGATTAAGGTAGTGACTCTTCACAACAGCCCCATTAGATTAGGTGGTTTGCCTAACAGACATACAGACATCTCTTTAGAGAAAGCTCTGAAGAAATGGGCTGCAAAGTCTCTAGTTACTGTGTGTTCTTGATTATTCCACTATGCTATGAAGAAATCTCCAGGAAAAAGCCCATAAAGAAAATGAAACTAGGCACAATGGAACCAAAATGATTTCTAAAGTACTTTCCTAAAAAGTGATAATTCATATTGTCAGACAATAATAAACTCAAGTTCACGGATATATACCAAACTGCAGACTTTCTTCTGAAACCTTAAACTCAATAACAATGTGTATAAATTTCAAAGGGCAGTTATAATCATAAATATCAAAATTATAATCTTTATGACTTTATTCTCAGATAAATGCTGCTATTTAAATAAATATCTGATTTATAACTGTCAGTCTAGAGAATATTGATTGTAACATAAAAGTTTTAGGGTAATCGCATTTTTTTTCTATTTTCAGAAGCTAGCAGACCAATCACTACAGACTTAACCCTTTCATTGGCATATATTTATTTGGTTATTTAAAAATAATAACTAATAGTTACTTTATCCATAAAGGAACAATAAAATTCTGTAATATCTAAATGGCTATATCAATTTAATTTCTGGAAATTGAAAATTAAATTTGAGACTATAAAATTAGAGATATTTATTAAAGTTATAATTGTTTTAATTTGCTGAAGTCTTAACTTTATATATTGTATAATAAAAATTAAAATTATGATCAGAAATGTATATTTAAAAAAACACAACATATTTAAATTACAAGTCAATGAAAATTTTAATTTCATCTTTGGTTTTTGGTTCTCAGGCTCATGTATATGGACAAATTGAATTTACTATTGAAAGTTGTCTGATAACTTTAAGCAAAATTGACTGTATTTAATAAAGACAAAAACAAACTAAAACAAACAAATAAAAACTCTTTTTTTCTGAAAGGTTTCCATATATTAATTGAATATTTTAGAGTTTTGGTCATAAATATAAACTAGGTAGGGTCAATTCCAAAATTTGGAATTTATTAGCTATATCATCTTAGAAAATGTATCTAAACTAGTTTTTGTAAAAATGTGGTTAATAATTGTACCTGTCTTGTAGGATTCTTCTGAGGAATCAGTAAGCTTTATGTTCATGAAAACACAACAGTGTGCCTAGCAGAGCAAGCATTCAATACATGTTAGGTAATATTATTTTTTATATTTTTAATACTATAGCCCAAAACATTCTTTATAAATGACCAAAGAGGTAAGCTGTGGCACTGCATGAATGATGCAGTGTCCTTATAAACCATGATGCCTTTGGCTCCAAATAATTGGAACCTAGGAAATGAAATATTTGCCACTTTGACTGAACCTGAATGGTTACAGTCAAAGCCTTGAATTTCTACACATCTTTCTGAAATCTACTATGGAGCAAACAGAAAGGAATTGCTTAGTCATTTTTCTTTCTATCCCAGACACAATTTTTCTCTGTTTTATAGCACCAAAGGTCTTAACATAAAATAGGAGAAAGTTTTTAAAAAAGTATGTAGATATTTTGGAAATCTTTTTCACTTGAACTTCATTCAGCTCAGAAGTATATTTAGAGGGAATATAAATCCTTCCTAACCTCATTCAGTCAGTTGCCTACATTCTAGGTTGTAAGATTTCAAACTGAACTCTATATTTATTGAGCTCAGCGAGGCAAATGTCTATTAAAACCTCAGCAAGCAACTTAGAAACTATTAAAAATCCTCCAAAGGGACGTCACTGTTAAAGTCAGTCAATAAATTAACCACTGGGTTAGGCAGGATAGAGACTCATCTGTCTTTCTGAACACTGTTAATGAAGCCTACATTTTTGTATGTTAGTTCCAGAGAAACTGCCTGTGACACATGTTTCTTAGCTACTTTGTTTCATGTCCAGGCATTAAGTGTCTTCTAGTTCATTAGAACATTGATGATGTGTAATTATCTCACCAAGGTTGTCACCAAATGGAAATTTAGAGAACAATTATAATAGTTGGAAATTATCATTAGAGTCACATTATCTGGGCATGCTACACGACTGCACTTACACAGATTGAAGAGACTTGAATGATAAATCCGTGCACTGACCACTTGTAGCATTACTTGTTACACATTTCAAGTAGGAATGGTTTAACATCACATCCATACATACCCACTCTTAGAAAATTGTTTAAAATGTTTCATAATGTAAGTTACAAAGCCATTTTTACCAATGGTATTTGATTCACCCTCCTCTTTGATTATGATTGTGAATTATTCTAATATCATGTGCCACATCGTAGGGCAAAATAGGCTTTGAAATGGAGGCTTATGTTCCATTTCATGAAAGAATAGTTATTGTACTCAGCATCTATATTTCCTTGTGGACTTTCATATGGAAATCATCAAATTTTTTAGAAAAGTATGTCTCTAGATCTTCTAGTATTGGTAATGTTGTTAAAAGGTGAAAGAAATATTATGAGATTTTTCTTTTTAAATTTATTTAGCCAATATGATGCTTTAATAAATATAATAAGAACACCATGAGGGCATCAAATGGCATGCTAAAAAATGAACTATACCTTGGGATATAATCCAATGATTCAATGACAATGACACACCCACTCTGTGACATATTTAAACATTTCTCATTACAGAGACTTTCGAATAAAGTCTCTGCTTGTAGTGGTGACAGTATAACATTCATAAATTTAGAACACAAAAAATAAATAGAAGAAATTACAATAAAGAGATCAAAAACTTTTTGATCACTTTACATTTTCTTCAAAATATGATCCAAACACTATTTTTGGTTTATAAAGCATTTTACATCACACTGTTTAAAAATTAACATTATGCAAAACTGCTCACATGCTTTTTGTGTGACAGGCTCAAGGTTTGGAGAGAAGGAATATTTTTTTTATTATTCGGTGGTCCTTTTCCATGGAGACGGTAATCATTTTTCGACTGAAGAGTTTTGTTTGATAAATATTGACATATTTTTATGAGAAAATGAAGTTACCAGTCACCATGAGATGTAAAGGCCAACCAGTCACATGAAACTATGTGATATATAAGGAGAAATTATTATTATTATTAATTTTTAATAGTTATGTTCCCAGACTCTGGCACAGTATCTGAGATATTGTGAGTGTTAAATAAAAGTGATGGGATAAATCAATAAATCAATAATAGAATATACAAAGATAGTGTCAAAATGGAATTAGACATATTCATTTTAACTGATTAATCGAGAGGGAAAAATTTAATTAAGAATATATAGACAAGCTAGACAGCATAGATGTTATGAATATACATGAATATACTATAAGATAGATAATCCTATAGTTATGAAATTTGGCATATAGGTATAAAACATGGCACAACAATTATAATACAACTTTTAAAAGATATTTATGCAAATTTTTAAGCTAATCATATATTATGAACATCTAAAAATGATAATAAGGCCCATATCATTGAAATAATTTGAAAATTATTCTGATAACAATACAGTAAAACTAAGAGTGATTTATAATTTTTATAAACAACACAGTACTTCAGAATTTAAAATTCTATTAAATAACTCATCTATAAGATGTATAGTATAAAATTACGTATGTATTAAAACATGACAATAAAAACAACTTATATCAGAATCTGTGGGATCTAACTGAAGCAGAAATAATAAAACAATGAATAGCCTTAAAAATATATTATATATTTAGTGACAAATAAATTATCCATTAGAAAAAAAAAGAGCAAAGTAAACAGAAAGAAAGAGCAGGAATAAAAACAATAAAGATGAAAACAGAAATTAATAAATAAATGTAAGTAAAAAGAATAAATGAGTAAAAAGGTTGTCTTTTTATGTCAAAAGTACTACAGAGTTAACATAGTCAAGAAAAAAAGTGATAGATGCAATACATCTGAAAAATGTATCAGAAAAAAAATGATAAAAGAGAAATGGCACTGGGACAAGAGAAATTACAAGGAAAAAAATTATACTATTATGCAAATTCATTGTTAATACCTAGATGAAATGAATATTTTGTAGGAAAATTTGACTTATCAAATTAATCCTCTGCATATATAAGGATATTAATATCATACATTTCACAAGTTTTTCTATTCTAAAGAAATCTCAGTAACACAAAGAGTAGAAAAATCTCAAGAACTGAGCAGGAAGAAGGCAACATGGAGGAGTGAAAGAGTGTGCTGGGATTTGGAGACAGATTAAAATCTTTGACCATTTCCTAGCAAAACAAAATCTCTAAGACCTTATATTCTTCACCTGCAAAACTGCTGTGACAATGTGTAACTCACAGATTGGTTGTGAGAATTAAATAATGAATTAAAACATGTAAACGGTATATTGTAGGGGCCAACACAGTACAGAGCAGCCTAAAGAATGGTGTGAGTAAAAGACTTTAAGATGAATTGCTAAAATGGAAGACAGTTAATATGAGACACACTGTGCCATTAGTAATAGAAATGGTTTATATTTACAGCTCAGGTTTCTGTGATAAATGGATAAAAGGTGTAGGGAAAAAAGACTACCACAGCTATTTCTCTGATAAAGAGCGAAGAAACTCAAAGCAATCATGGCCTGCTAATGTAAGCTATTAGGGGAACAGCAGGGGGCAAGAATTTGTTCACTGTAAGGGAATGTAATATTTATCAGTGCTCATTAGCCTGTATGCATGATATGGTTTCACTCTTGCTGAAAATGGTCATTATGCTAAAAATTAAAGTACAAAAAGCAAATATGTTTCATAGCTAGATTGCCAGACAAATTTGTATGTGAAGAGTCTAAGGAGGCCCCTTAGTAAATTAAATAGAGTAGGTGATTTGGGGGATTCTATGTGGAAGTGGAATAAGTCATGTCCAAAATAGCTTGCAAAGGGAACCTACAGGAAATGCTGTATGGCAGGTCCATTTCCCCTCTGTCCCTAAATTAACCATCTATAAAATGAACAGGTTGAAGACATTTCAAAAAGCTTTAGGACTCTAGCATGCTCAAGATCTATGAGGCAACTCCTCTTAGCCAATACCAACTTCATTATTATTATTGTGATATCTGACCATAAGTATCCTACTCTTTTCTCCTTTTCTCATTCTGTTGAAGACACAATCTCCTCTGACTGTTCCTCTAAAATTCTAGGACCAATCCACTCAGGAATCTGCACTTGCTGTTTCTTCAATCTGGAAGTCTCCTTATCCAGGTAGCTGTCTGGTCTATTTCCTCATTTTTCAACTCTGATCAATGTTCCCTGATATCAGTAGAGGCTTCCTTACCAGGTTTGAAATGAGCGAGGGAGACACATAGTTTCCCAACTCTCTCGCTTGTTCTCTTTCTCTAAAACATCTTAAGTTGAAAAGCAATTGTTCTAAGAACATACAGTAAATGTAACTTTCACTTCCCCATAGGCTGTGGAAGAACAACACTGCCTAAACTAGAAAAAAATCTAGGAAAAAAGAATTATATATTTAAAAACATCTGAAATTTGTGAAAGCAAAGACTAGAATAACTAAAAACCTCAAGAAAGGAAACAATTTTCTCCTTGGGAACATTTGCTGAACATGGTCAAAGACTTAATGACTTTTTCGGTCGTGGGGAGGAAACCAACAAAACTTCTGGGGTTACATGGTGATGGAATAAAGTGTTACAAATGTCAATGATCTTAAATGCAAGGCCCGATTCTTCCAAGAGGAAATATTTCAAGATATTTTATTTTGAAGCATCATTGGGAACGACAGGCTAGTAACTTCTAAAGAAAGAAGACATTTTCCACAGAATTTCAGAGTTGAAAAGACACATAGCATTTAGGCTCCCAAATAAAAGTCCAGGATGCTAATTTCTAAATAAAAGCAAAAATTAAATAAATTCTGCCTTACTAGAGCTGCAATTTGTCCCCAAATCAGCTTAATTACTGATTGAATTGAAGTCCTCAGTCTCTCACCTTCTTTGCTTAAACAAACAAAACAAAACTCTCTGGAAGGAGATAACATAACCATAAATCTCTACTTTTTCTTTACTTAGAAACTTTGGTGTATAATTAACAATATTCAAAACAGCAAGAAAAATATGTTTAATAATTAAAAAAAAACTATACACAACAGAATAAGACACATAGGTGGTTCAGATACTGAATTTTTCTGTTTTCATTCATCCCAATATATTTTTTAATTCTACTTACATCCTTGACACATTGGTTATTTAGGAATGTGTTTAATTTCCACATACTTGTTCATTTTCCAAGTTTTCTTCTGTTATTGATTTCTTCAATTCCACTATAGTCAGAAAACATATTTTGTATAGTTTCAATTATTTGTAATTTACTAAAACTTGTTTTATGGCCTAGCATATGGTCTATGCTTGACAATGTCCCATGTGTACTTGAGAAGAATGTATATTCAACTTTTGGGAAAATATCCTATGAATGTCTGGTTAATCAGATGGTTTATGATGTTAAGCTTTTTATATTCTTTCTGAAGTTGTATTTAATTGTTCGGCCTATTATTAAATGTGGGGTTTTAAAGTTTCAAACTTACCGTTGAATTATCTATTTCATCCTTCAGTTCTTCATATTTCTGCTTTATGCATTTTGTGTATATGTTGTCAGGCGCATATATTAAATATCTTCTCGATAAATTGACTCTTCATCTAAAATGCCTTTTTTTCTAGTAACAAATTTTGTCTTAAAATAAATCTTGCTTGATATTATTATAGCCAGCCAAACCATCTTTCGTTTTCTGTTTGCATGGCATTCCCATTACTATCAACCTATTTGTGTCTTTAAATCTAAAGGTATTTCTTGTAGACAGCAAATGGTTAGATCATATTAGTCTTAATCATTGGGCTAATACCTGCTCTTTCCCCACTTCATCATCTAAATATGTTTAAAGTAAATGTCTGCCAGGGGAATGAAGAAAACATACTGTAGATAAGCTAGTAGGAAACACAGTTATTTAAAGGTCCCTGAGACTGAAAAACTAGAATCTAAGCAACAAGGTACTCTAACTGCAGAGTGTAGTTGGCCTCACAGATTTCCTATATAGCCTTCTTGTTCTTGGCCTGTTTGTTTTTCAGATTTACTGAGATATAATAGGTAAATAAAATTATAAGATTTAAAGCATGCAATGTGATGATTCTATTTACATACATACAGTGAAAGTATTTCTCCCATCGAGTCCATTAACACATCCATCATCATATATTTATAATTTGTTTGGTTTGGTTTGGTGAGAAGAATAAGTATTTTTTCTCATTTTTAAAGTCATTTATTAAAATTTATTCAATTTATTTTAATTTTTAATTAAATTATTAAACTTAAGTGTTTAATATATAGTGTGATTACTGCCATGTTGATTTTTTAAAATATATTTCTTACATCTTTTAGTTTCTCTATTTCCCTATTCTTTTGTGTTAAATATATATTTTGTAGTGTACCACTTGGTAGGGGCAGATGACATTTGTCTTGTCTGGGTTTTAACTGCATCAGAATTGGCTTTTAGTCTCTTAGGATGACTTGTTTATTTCCTGTTTGCAATTCCAATTCTCTATTGCATGCTTGACTGTCAAACAACCACTCCAGAGATAGTTACTATGCCACTGGAAATCATGATGGTAAAATAATTGGTGGCTTAAAATTTGCTCATTTTGTTCATGGTTTATCTTACTTGCTGCACTTGTGTTAGTTTCAATTCTGGTGTCAGATTTTGGGTAACAAACTTCCAGTTAAAAATTTAGAAAACTCCATTTTTATCCATATTATGCTGTTCCTAGTATGTCCTTCCCCCGACTCCCATTCTCTTATGGTGACACTGAGCCTCCCTCATCTTCACAATTTAAGCCTCTGTTTAATTACTAATGTCTGAGACAATACAGTAAATTCAGCTCTTTAGTCTGTACTACTTTCAATCTAGTAGATTCAGCTCTTTAGTCTATAATACTTTTTTTTAAATGTGTAGATTGAACAAATGGAACTATAATTACTGTAATTTTTTAAAATCATGCAGACCAAAGACAATGTGAGAAGAGACAAAATGAGGTGATAGAAGCTAAGCCAATTTTGGAAGATGCAAAATAGATTGATATCTGACTTATTTAGAGTGAAGGAAGCTAAAACTGACTTGCTTCAAGTGATAGAGAAGGTGGGAAGAGCTAACGAGCAGTGGGCCAACTGTGCCACAGAACTGCAGCAAGCCTCACAAATTCAAGACACTTGATCTTAAGGCAAACATATGGAGCAGAGATAAAAATAGGATTGATTAGTTGACTGCATAAAGGAGTAATCAGACCTTGTTTTAGGTAGAGATGGAGTCTGAGAAAAAGATGAGGATTCTTATGCAAGTAATTTATTGATGACTGTTCTCAGGAGAAGCAGGACAGAGCAGGAGAGGAAGTTAGGCAAAATAAAGCTTTAGCAGCAATCTAAACTCAGCCTTATCCCAAAGAAAGTTCTAGATTATAAGTGTCATCACAGAGTTTCCTCCCCTTCAGGAAAGGAAGTCAGGTTTTTCATCCTCATATGAGTCATTTATTGGCTGTAGGTGCTACCACCGAAGTGCACACAGGCTCTGGGCAAAAATGTTTTTTAATGGAGCTGCATCTGTTAAACCTGTTTTATTTTAAAACATATTACAAAATGCATGAGCTCATATACAGTACATTGATTTATTGATGAACTTTTTGAACAAAGGGTTTGAGAAGATGATGTTAGATTTGCCATTTTAGGTTTTTGGCGTAGAGATAAAACAATACACTGTTAACCTACATCATCTCTCAGACTCTTTTGGCTGTAATTATTGAATTTTTAAGGTATTGCAGACATTTCTGCCTTTTCATGCCACCACTGTCAGGGAAGATAGGAAAGGAGCCCATGAGCAGAGTGAGAAGAGCTGTTATTTTAACAGAAGACAAGTTCACCTTTTGTTCAACATGGCTGAAAAACAAAATAGGAGAAAATAATCTGACCATATAACAGAGGGGCAAGATAAAACATTGATGGAAAGGAAGTAAAAAGCAAAGTTCTTAAAAGTTTTAGGAGGAGATAGGGACAGGTACTGGGAGACCACCCAATATGTGGCAAGGTTCTGCAGGGGTGTTAATGACATTGTCAAAGTGTGAATAATGTAACGAACATCCACTGCCACTCCATCACTAGGGGCTACAGAACACAGGCAGCACTGTGCTGGGAACACAAACAGGCAATAGCCATATGTGGGCCCAGAGACAGGTTCTAGCCCATAGGTCAGTAATATACCCTTGATAAACTAGAGATCTGATCTGACCCCATATCTGTCATGAGTGAGAGCCCAAATCAGGAAGTTGCAACCATTTCAGTGGCCCAAGATCACATAAATCTATATATATAAAAAAAATCTTGCTAGTCAGTAGGAGTTACTCCTTTGCCAGGCTGACATTCTGGAATTGGGGTCAGCCCTGGGGCCCTGAGTTAACCCCATAGGCTTGAGTCTTAGATTTCCTCAGGGTATTTGGTCAAACTTATAGGAATGGGGTTAGGAAGGTGTCCCCAAAGTGCAATAATAGAGAATATTTCCAAGGTCCAGGATTAGGAATGTCCCCATACCCCACCCTTCTCAGATGGTGCTTCTGGCCCCAATCAGTCCAAGGCATGAGAGGGGGACTTTGGTGAAGAAAGACTCTAAAGCACAGGGGCCTTTTGGTACACTGGCACTCACATCTTTCTTATGTCCAAGAAAAAACAGCATACTATTCCTGTTTGTGAATGCTGGGAAGTCCTATATGAATGATTTTCACTTATCAAAGTTTGGAGGATGCCCAACAAAGTGCACATGCTCTCCTCACCAGTAAACAAGGCTTACACCTGCACACAGAACAAATAATTTATTATATAGTTCCTCATTACTAAATATGAATAAACAGGAAAGAATCAAAACTCAAAACCTCCTTTTTGAAAAATTCAGAATAAAATAATTCAAAGAAATTTGGAGGAAACAAATAATGAAGGGAAAGATTAATTTTTAAAAATCACTGTTCAATTCTCCTAGAGAAACACTAACAAAAATGCAAAAATGTTGCATTTGGATAATAACAAAAAGCACATATAGAAAAAATAACATTCTGAAGACAAGGAAGAGCTCACATAAATAAAACTAACAGCATAAATAAAATACAGAAGGTTTAGAAGAAAAATGGAGATCTCCCAAAAAATATAACTGAAAAATATAACTGAAAGATAAGAAGACAGAAAATAACCCTTCAAAAAAAAGAAAAAACACTATGAAATAAGATTGACAAGGAGTGCCAATCTCCAATTAAAAGAAATTTCTATTATAACTGGAATGAAGTAAATTAAAACAACAACAACAAATAATAATAATAATAATAATAATAATAATAATAATAACAACAACAACATAAATTGTCAGTACCAAAGGATATAAATTTCTTAATTGAATTAAAGAGACATGGTGAACCATATTATCAGGAAATATCAGAAGGAGAACAAAGAAAAACTCTTTAAAACTTTTTAGTTTATAAACAAACAAAAATAACAAATAAAAAAGATCATATTTAAAGAACTGGATATCAAAGGAATATCAGAATTTTACTTCCAGCAGTGTTGGATTGTTCAAGGGCTTATTGAAACACATCACCTTACTCTAGCTATGAAATGAAGTTAATTTTCAAAGGATTATACCTTAACCTATTAGAATTAATTCAGGTGCATCATATATTGGCTGATGAAAAAAAAAAGTGTGAGGTACTTGGATAAATATTTTTAAAGGTAAGAAAAAGGCACACTTATACCTGATTACATTAAAACAGGCGATAGATCCTGTTTTACAATAAAAGGAAGATGGGTAAATTTAACAATTTTGCCAGGGAAAATATATCATGAAGTGCTGATGAGATATCACTCTGACAAGCAAGGAGTAGTCTATGAAAACGAAATACTTCCTCCTTGATGTGAAGAAAAACCAGATGAAGGATAAGGCAATTAGGAGATCAAGGAATCATGTCTAAGACTTAAGTGGCAAATGGATGATAATTTAGGCAACAGCAAGAAAATTATTTTGGAGAAGCGTTAATTATATTCACACTCTGAAAGCTACACTGTTGAAAGGTGAGGGATCTGGATAAATCCTCAAAAGCCTCAAACAGTCACAGTTTAAACCTTAACTCTCCTCTTACCTCGAGTTTCAGAATCAAAACACTCCATTAGGTATTAACAACCTGAGACTTCTTTTCAGTTTGAAAGTACAAGTTGCCACATTATCAGAAGAAACAAAGTCACATGCACACACATACCCATGATCCACACTCTGTTAAGGTACTAAATTATTTTATATATGTATAAATTTTTACCAATAAGCTGGGTTTCTGGCTATCTATATGAAAAACAAAGATTTACCACTGAGAGCCTAAGGCCTAATATACTCCGTTCATCCCTATGACAAAGTGTCCCAGTTAAAAGTGTCAATATTTGGTTGCCTGCTTTCATTTAACATTGCCAACTACTTTCATTTTATTGGTGTTCTTCCATTCCCTAAAATCTGGAAAGGTTTTTCCTGTTAGAAAACAAGAAGACACGGAAGGCACAGATGTTGTTTGGACTTGACAAGGCCAGCAGTTAAAACCTACAGGGCAATTTTATAGTAGGTCTTTAGTGGTTTCCAGGAGCTTTATAGAACCAAGGACCCAGGTGATGAATTAGGATCTAGGACTTCCCCAACCACTTGTAAATTGTTGTAAAAATATGTTACTCTGATATTTAAAGTCACATTTGGTTAAAATATTAAGCATTTTGGCATAAATTTATGATTCTATAGAGCATGTCCCTGAAGAATCAAGATATGTGTTTTTCCCAATAGTTTTAAATTATATTTTAACTGGTATTTGGCTGAATTGCTCTTTTTTAGGGGGAGAAGATAGATATCTTATGAATATTTATATGCATATGTTAATTTAATACCATGTGAACTATAAGATTGAATTAAAAATAGAAGTGTTTTATTCCAAAATATAATATCATTAATTATATATTTCTCAGTATAGTCCAGTCGGTAAGGCCAACAACCATCAAGGTGGATGTCAAATTCTGGTATGAGAAATCCAGTTTAGCTATTCAAAACACTTTCTTACCCTAGTAGTTGTCAAAAAATATGCTTTAAAGTTATAACATTTAGGGGTGAAAAAGACCTCGTAGATAACCTAATCCAATACCATTACTTTAGAGAATAGGAAACAAGGGCCTTCAAAGAGTCAGAGTCTCATCTTCTGCAGAGCATGGTTTACATGTTAATGTACCAGTGGCTGGTATGGATATTTATAAGATTTCAGATATCTGACTTGACTAATTTTCTATATTTGACTGCCTATGTGAATTGACTAACTGGTAATCAATATTAAAATGCACTGAGGAAAAAGAAACATTTTGATGATTACACTATCCTTAAAAGAGATCTTGCACAAAATGTTCTTTAGAGCTCAAATTATCTTTTTTGGCTCCCAGATCTATGAGTCTCACTAGTAAATGGCAACTTCCCAGGTCATTTAACCTGTCTCAAAATGGGCCAAAGGTAGAAAAACATTGTGTCTGAACAATATGTGCCTCCATAAGCAACAACTAGATGTCTAGGGGAAGTCATAAATAAATAATTACTCTGTAAATCAAACAAAATATATAAAAAATAAAAAAATATATATAATTTTAAAGGGGAAAAAATACATGCCGAGCCAATACTTTGTAAGGGAGTTAATAAACAAACAAACAAAAACAGTTTTTTCCTACTGAACCCAATTTCGTCTCTTGCCCTATTTGCTGGCAACATATTTAGAATTCATCGTGTGTGTGTGTGTGTGTGTGTGTGTGTGTGTGTATTGCTTTATTTCCCCTCATCGTTAGCACTTATCCATTCTTCTAACAATAGAAATCTCAAGAGAACATTTTCTCTAATCCTACTCCCAACTGTTAGTTCAGTTTGTTTATCTACTTTCTTGACTCACAGCCCAAACCTTCTGTATCAGTTTTGTTCCCAACAAGGGGAGCAGGAAGAAGACTCGTATGGCATTTTTAGAGCCATTTGTTATTGTGGCAGTGAGGAATCTGTAACACGCTGCACCAGATTGTCAGTTTGTCCTATGATGGAAGAAATAATAGTTAGACAAAAAGGAAATCAGTGGTTTGTGTTCTAAAAATCCCTGTGCATTTTTCCAACCATGATGAAAATGAAAGTGAAAGAGCCTAGGAAATGAGATTTAGGACATGTGTCATATTGTTCTTATTGTTATAAATTATAAACTCAAAAGAGGACAGAAGTATGAGTTTACAGCTTTGTATCTCTCGGTTTAATGTGTTTGGTTCATGGATACCCCAAAATACAGGTTCACGATGCCCTCTCAAGTATGACATATGACCCCTCCAAGTTTCCCCATCTCCAGAGAGAGCAAATAGAGTGAGGTTAACATAAAGAAACTGTCCAGGTCTATCATTCTGTGATATACTCTATTAAATCAATAAAATAGAATAAATGCCATCATTTGTCTCCTTTGAAAAGAACACATTTAACACCTTTTTGCTAAAAACTAAAATTCTTGGTTTCTAAAAAATGTATACTATTCATTTCAAAGTGAGATTTACTTTACTTGGTTGTAACTAGTTTTGAAGCAAAACTTCTTTTATCTAATGTTTTCTCTTTTTTTTATCATCAATTTTTAAAAAGTTATACCACCACATTGTGGAAAGTTGAAAATATTTTTTTTTGACATAGGAATCAACATTTTTAATATAAAATAATTAAATTTCTAGTGTTTTATTTATTTTGTATATTAATAATAATGAGAAACTTATCCTCCTATGTTTTCACATAATATTATATAATAAGCATTTCCCATACTGCTTCACAGTTCTCAATGCAATTATTTTAATGGTTGAAATGGTCAAAGAGGACATGCCCAAATTTTCTAATCCTTTTCATACTATTGGATATATAGATGGTTTACAACTTTTTACTATTGAAAAGATGCTTCCATAATCCAGTTTAAGTAACTTTTTACTTGTTCAACATGACTTAGGATTTTAGAGCTAATGACATTTCCACAAGTTTAAAGTGGTTTTATTATCACCTGCTCTTTCATATCCTTGGAGCACTGGCTCCCACAATTATGTATTTCCACAATATTCCCTTTGGTTTTACTTGATGTTATATGTTTAATATCAGTCTTCTATAATAAATTCTAAGCATTATGAAGACAAAAAAAAAATGTTCTCACTCATCATAGTAACCCAAGTATCTGCAAAAGAAAATTTTTGATGACTAGTACTTAATTGTAAATTTTAATTTGAAAAATAAAATTAATAGGATAAAAGCATGTATACATTGATAAGTGACAAAAAGAGTTCTACATAATCAAAACTACTTCCTTGAAGTATTTTAATTCTAACAGATTTTTTTAAGTGTCAGAAAATTAAAATTCAAATAGATTTAATAAAAATAGCTACAGTCTTCATATAAATGGCAATTTGCATTCAAACCAGTAAGTTACTAAAACAGAAACACATTTTGTTGTTTTTGTTTTTCCTCAACTCACAGGAGGTGATTTCTTTTTTTCATAGAACCTTTATTGAATTGCTTTTGGTTTTCTAGTCAGATCCAAGTGCATCTTCGAAGGACAATTTCAACTTTGTTTTAGTATTTTCTCAAGTAGGTTGCATTGAAATCTAATGACTAAGTGTCCATATATTTTCTATAGAAACAGATTATAAAGTCAGAAATAAAAAGAAAACATTTTAGAGAAATTGAAATTAAGAAGAATATCACATTAATATATTTTAGAGAGAATATGAGTATTCCTTTTAAATGAACCAGCTTTCAAATATGAGGGGTCAAACTAAAAACAAAAAAAATGGAAATTCATTTAAGTTTCTTGATATCATGCTCCTGTGGTTCTTACATAAAGTTGTACAGAATGTTAGGGTTACCTGTAGGCCCCTCTGGGGTATTAGAGAAAGTCCAAGTGAGCTTGTTTGTCCATTCAACCTAGTACCAATTTTTTTTAAAATACTGAAACTTAAATATAAATTTTTTTCTTGACAAAAAGTTTCTATCACTAACATATTTTTGTCTTTAAAGGATTCCAAGCTAACTAAATATTTGACTAAATATTTAACCTCTTTAGTTCATTCCTAAAAATTTTATAAACTGTGTGGCTAGGACTATGATATTTAATGGAAAAATCAGTGAAAGTTTCATATCTGAACATACTCTTAATAAAAAAATAGAGAATTTCAAAGTAGAGAAGGTGTATAAGACCACTCAAGGCAAACAAGTGGTTCATGTAAAAAACACAGACAAATTGTGAAAAGTTTCCTGTGTCCGGAATCTAGGATGTATAATGTGGCATCAGAAGATCTCAGTTTAAAGAGGTAATTTTAGGCAATATTTTGAAGAAATACAAGTTCTGGAAACACCATGAAAGAAAAAAAAACAAACAAAGATGCAAAACACTGAACTGGAAGATGAGAATTTTATGTTGAGAACCAGATAGAACTATAAAAAAAATACACATGAGAAATAAAAGAGATTTAGATTACAAGAGGTATGCAATAGGGTAAAAAATGCAGAATAGATTTGTGAGCTATTTCTGAGACAATATGTAGAACTTTGTGACTGACTGCATGTTAGTGACAAAGATTAGATAAGCATGATTTTAAATATTCTAACTTGAAAAAGATTCCTGTAGGGACACAGAGAGGTGATAAAGAGAATAAATTTTAGACAGTCCTTGGTTGGTAGTGACTCACTTCCACTTGCTAGTGAAGTGTGTTTAGGTAAGTCACTTCACCTTTGTAAGATTCATTTCTTCTTTTGATTATAACAAATGTTTTTGTATTCAAAGAAATTATGTCTACAAGTGCTTCACACAGAATCTGGCACACTGCAAGTGTTCATTAAATCTTTATTATCACCATTATTGGTTCAAAGGTCAATGTTTAATATGAAGTCATAAGATTTCTCACTCTTTTTGCAAAGGTGCTGAACGTCTCTTTTATAGATAAATTAGATGTATCTTGATGTGTGCATGATTTTTCTACTGTTCTTCTGTTGTCCTAATTAATGGGATTGCAATAAATTCAACAAATATTTATTCAGTACTGAATACATGCCTGGTACTTTTCCAGGTGCTCAGAATACCTACAATAAAAAAGAAGAACTTAAAAAAAAAAAAAAAAAAGCCAAAGAAATGATTAGAATTTTTTCCAGAGAAGACATACAAACGGCCAACAGATATATGAAAAGGTGTTCAATATCAGTAATTATTAAGGAAATGAAATTCAAAACCACTGTGAGATATCACCTCACATCTGTGAAAATTGATATTAAAAAAAGATGAGCTAAAAAAGTATTGGTGAGGAAATGAAAAATGAGATCCCTAGTACACTTTTGGTGGGAAAGTAAATTGGTGCAGCCATTATGAAAAATAGTATAAAATGGAGGTTCCTCAAAAAAATTGAACTACCACTTCAGTGGATCGAGCAATTCTACTTTTGAGTATATATCCAAAGAATACAAAAAATCACTATGCAAAAGAGATATCTGCATCTGCATCTCCATGTTCACTACAGCATTACTTACAATAGCCAAGACAATGAAAGAAACTTAGTGTCCATCAGCAAATGAATAAATTGTTATATATGTGTGTGAGTGTGTGTGTGTGTGTGTGTGTATACATACATATATATATGTATATATATATTATATATATATATAGAGAGAGAGAGAGAATATAAATATTATTAGCTATAAAAGAAAAAAATAAACTGCTCTTTATGGCAATATGAATGAACTTTGAGGGCATTATGCTAAGTGAAGACAGATTTAAAAATACTGTATGATCTCGCTGTGTAATATAAAATTACGTCTAATAAAAAAATTAAAGAAATAAGCAAAAAGATTAGCAGTTACAAGGGGCAGGGGGTGGAAGGTGAGAGAAAAGGTGATCAACAGGTAAACAAATATCCAGTTATAATATTAAAAAGTTCTGGGTTTGTATTATGTGGCATGGTAAATGTAGTTAATAATGTATAGTATACTTGAAAATTGCTAAGAAAAAAGATCTTAAAAGTTCTTACCAAAAGAAAAAAAATTTAACTATGTGAAGTCACAAATGTTAACTAAACTTATCATGGTAATCACTTCATAATATATACATATATCAAGTATTACACTGTAAACCTGAAACTAATACAATGTTATATGTCAACAATATTTTAGTAAAGCTAAGAAAAAAATGAAAAAAGGTCAGAACTGTTCAAGAAAATTAAAACAAAAGAAAAACAAGCAAACACAAAAATCACTTTATTTCAGAATTTGTCTAAGTAACCAATTTTTTAAAAAAATACTTGAATCATGTAAAACAACTAAAAAACAACAACAAAAAAAAAATGAAAGTGGTGCTCTTTCGATACAGTGGCCAGGAATAATCTCTTTGGGAGACTCTGAAGAGAGCAGAGATTGATAGTGAGATAGATAAGGATACCATAGGGTGATTCTGAAGATTTATATAAGGCAATATGTCAGGAAAAACAGACAATCTGAACTTCTATTTAAGTACAAAAAGATGAGGTTTGTATTTTTTCTATTGAAATCATGGTTCTCTTTTCCCTCTAAGCACTGACCCCTCTATCTTTCTGTATTTCTAAATATTTTAATAGAACATTCTCAATGAACCATGTATTTGTCTTATAATATTTTATCTTGTCCTTCTCATTAGTTGATACGTAGTATCTATGGGATTTTAGCATTTCTTGAATCCATTGACGCTGAATGAAGACCCTGAAAAACACCCCAGGAGCCCAGGAAATGCACTAAAACCCAACAATAATTTTATGAGAATATAAAAGTCACATAGTGCCACAGATTAATGATGATAAGATGGGGGACTTCTAAGGGCAAAGTCTCAAGCAAGGAAGGAGTGAAAATAGCAGTGGCGAGCAGTTATTCTCCCTCTCCCAATGCTCTTGTTATCCTGCTAGGAAGCTGTAGGAACTAAGAAAAGACTAAAATAGGGCAATTGAATAAAAATCTCCTGTAATTTGCATATAAATTTTTTATAATTCAACTCTTGATCCCAGGCAAGAGATGTCCATAGAATAGAAATCAATAATGTCTTCTAAATTTCTATTTAGATTACTCAGGACCCAAATGAGCATTTGTGAAAGTTGGACTTGCATTTATTTACTTGCTAAGAGCATAGTTCAGAGCTTGACTCATAGAGGCTAGCCAATAAACAGATAGTAATTATAATAATCTAAGAGATCTTTATGTTTATTTTACTTTGAACATTGAAAAAACATATTCGTATATGTTTATTTTAAGGTAGTTAAAAAGATAAGTATGCTGGCTACAGCTTCTCTCAAATTATCACATGATTTTCTATCTCTCATGTGCTCTGTAATCATTAGTTCCTCAAAGTCAAGCAAAAGTAATTGTTTCACATATTTCTTAAATCTGACTCTTGTAATATTTTGAGAACACTTCATTTGTTTCTGACATTTTTTAAGAACTGAAACTGCTTAATTCACACAGTACTGAAATGAGCTCTTCTTTTATAAGTTTCAGTGTACAATAAATAGCAAAAGAATGAGATGGTCATTGGCCTGAAATGACTGATTTTTACTCAACAAGGCAGAAAGGACTAGAACACCTGGGCAACTTGATAGGAAGTGTGTGATCCACAGGTCGACAGACTGCAACCACCCAAACTCATTTGTTTAGGCCTGATTAAGTCTAGTGTGGGAGTATGAAAATAAATTCAAAAGAATCAAATAAGGGAAACATCAGGAAAACCAAGCCTCATACACTTTCATTCATTCCGACAATAGGAAGCTGTTGCCCTGTGCTGTCAAGTTCATGAACTTGCTAACAGCTTTTTCTAGGAACAGTGCGTTTTCTACATTTGATCTGAAAGAGACACATCTGAGTGTTCACCAGTGTCCACTTGCATCCTGAATTGTGGCAGCATGGAACTCTCTACTGTCTGACATTTTAAAATTGGCTTTGGATACAATGCTTTGTGTGAGGTAAACCTACTGCACTCCCAACACTTCCTTGAAAAGGTTGACAAGAAAACCCAAATGAGACCATGTTTCACTGTCTGGTTGTCATTGTATGGTAGAGTGCATGTTGAGTTTGGGGGGATGTGGGGTCAGAAAAAAAAATAACAAAGTATGTCATTAAAGCGCTGATGTCAGTTTAAAACAAGGTAACTTTTATCGATAATAAGAAACATCTGATATTTTAATAAAGTATTATTTCTGCTTTAAATGCTGAAGTGGTTAGATTATGTGCTTTTACTGATTATTTGTGTTCCGTGGGTCTTTTTGACATTTTGGGAAAAAGTGGGCTCAAGTGGATGGAGAGTCTATGTTGCCCCCTAGTGGAAAACGACATTATAGCCGCTCTTTTATGTTGGAGTTGGATTTCCAGCACATTCCTTGCTGTTCCAGTCTTTGGATCTTGAATTTTCTCTGGCTCACACTTTGTACAAGGAGAACTGTTACCTTGTGTCACTCTCCAAATGTACTCGTTATATACATTGAACAATTTTCTTTCTCTGTCTTAATTACTTTTTCCTCATCCATAAAATGGGAATATTAACTCCACCTACTTCAAGTAGAATTGTCTTTTATCATGCAGGTGAAGTCTATTGCACATTTTCTATCAATAGTAACCACTTGGTTAAAAAGCTAGCTCTAATGATAAGTAATTATAACATTCCTAGGAAACTCCTTTGTGTGAAATAAGAACTATGGATGGTTTCCTATGGAGTCTGTTTTTCATTCTGATTTATAAAGCTCTAGTTGTGTATCTGGTGTTTGAAACCGATGAGATCCATTGTACCTGTGTAAACTGTCTTTCCCCTGCTTGCACACAGCTGACTCACAACTGAACTCTACACATGCTCCCAAAATTATTCTCTTCAGGATGAACTGGTAGGCCATGAAATGTGCATACTGTGGATCACAGCCAAACATATGATTCGTTTCTTTTATTTAGAAATTGTCACTTTTGAAAGGTCATGGAAAGTGACAGAAGTAATATGGAGGCAAGCCTTATTTCGCATTGCACTGGCAGATAGATATCAAATATCTATCCAATAATTAATTCTTCAGCTGCTCTGCCACCTACTCTCCAATAGATAATTCCATTAAATATGTGCTGAGCGCATATGCTAGAGGCTCTTTGCTTCAATTTACACACATTGGTTCCTGACTCTTTTTATGAAATTTTAAATGGCGAAAAGAGATAAACACTCTGATTACATGTTTTTATCTGATAAAAGAATGCCATGACAAATTCTTACAGTTAAAAAGGATATTTACTTAAGTGAGGTTCTTGTATGTGTGTGTGAACTGAAAGGTCAGATTTTTTTCTTCCATGGCTGTGAAATCACTTCTGCATTTGAGCAAATCTTCTAAGACGGCTCTCCTTGCAGTGTTGACAAGGACAGGAGAAGAATGTGGCCTCAGGAAATCAAATGAGCAGCATAAAATCCTGGCTGGGATTGCAGAGGGCCCACAGTTTGTGGTTTTTGAAAGTCTGTCAAAAAAGTTGCGTAATATGAAAGTGGAGACAGGACTTCTGAACAAAAATCAATAGCTGGATCTTTTGAACTGCCCATGTACAAAGTTCTAATGAAAATGTCCTTGAGGGGAGTTTTAATAGTGGACTTTGAGATCAGCTTCACCACTGGTCTGATAACACCACAGAGCATTTGAAGTTCTTCAAAGAATCCAAGCCCTAAAAAAGTTTGGCTCGAACACTGAGGATGTAAATGCCTCTGAGGGGTCTGAGAAATAGCAACCCACCGCTGAAGAATATACGATGTCTGTGTTTCCTGAACCATGTCAAATTCTAGCCACAGGATACAATTTACTTCAAGGGGGTTGATAGCTCTCTAAAAAGAGGCACACCAGGTTCAAACTAATAATTGATCAGGCAGCAGTACCATGCAGTAAGGGCATAGGGATGACTAAAATTGCATTAGTCAGGACAGCTGATTAGAAGATATATTTTCTAAATAGGTTTGACTTAATCTTTTCATCCGATGGGTGCTCATATTACATATTCACTGATAATGTTTTTCTCTTTTTTCTTTTCTTTTGTTGTTT
Organism: Cynopterus sphinx; assembly: GCA_030015415.1. Classification (NCBI taxonomy): domain Eukaryota; kingdom Metazoa; phylum Chordata; class Mammalia; order Chiroptera; family Pteropodidae; genus Cynopterus; species Cynopterus sphinx. The sequence goes on from CM057387.1 coordinate 9,539,004, forward strand.
TGTTTTGTTCATCTGGATTCAAGCTAGAAAATTATTCATGACTCTAAAAATCACCATGGTAGCGCCAATGTGCAAATCAGAGGTTTATATTTTAGGTCATTTACTGCCAATTCTTTTGTTTTCTCATCTCCAGGTGCTAAATACACACACACACACACACACACACACACACACACACACACACACAATATCCATTACTTGTGGATGAAAATGTCTTAGTAGATTAGGAAAAATCAGATGAATGAGCAAAATATACACACACTAACATTCACAAAATCTGGCTTTCACACTTGGAAATGTTTGTTCTTAATTAAGCTGCTTTTAGAAAATGTATACTTAAGTCATCTTTGAAAATACTTACTCACCCACCGAAGGTAAACAAAAATGTTTTTGGAGAGGCAGTGATAAAGAAAATTAATTTTTGTTGTTGTTTCCCCACTCTGTTAACCCCCCCCCCACCTCACACATAGCAGTAGCAGCTTAAAAATAAAATCGTCAATATTTAGATCATTTCACAAAGCATACACACACCAAAACATCAAGTTGTGTACCTTAAGTACATACAATTTTTATTTGTCTATTATATTCCAACAAAGCTGAAGAAATACCAAAAAAAAAAAAAAAAGCAGAAAACAACCCTTCAACTCTTTTACCCTGGCATCTAATAACCTTCAAAAAATTGTTTCAAAGCCATGTTACATCTTTATCTACACGTAAAGGTATAGTATACAGTTAAAAGCACAGACTGTGTAGACAGACTAGGTTGGAATTACTGCTTTACCAGTAATTGCTTTGTGACACTAGAAAAGTTACTTTACTTTTCTGTTTCATTTTTCCAGCTATAAAATGGAGTTAGCTAAAGTACCTACTGTATTGTCTGAAGAGTTAACAAATGTAAAGTGTTTATTTAGATCAGTGCCTGACACATAATAAGGGCTCACCAAAACATATTTTTATTGATTATTAACTATCTCTGTTTCAAATAGGTTATTCAATATTCCAAAATGTTCCTTATACTTTTTTAACATTCATTTCCTTATTAATGCTTTCAAAGCTATTTTTACTAAGCACCTAATTTGTGCAATGAGCATGGTACCAGTTTAGTGGTATAAACAAGCAAAAAGTAATTCTGTCTTTACATAAACTATAGTCTAAAGGGAAAACAAGCATTAATAAGTAATGTCAATAGATGTCCACATGCTCATAGTATGTCTCTCCTCTCTCTCACCTGGAATACTTATTTTTTCCTTCTCTACCTATTGATTTCTAACCCATTTTTCAACACCAAGCTCAAATTAAGGGAAAAGGGTACTTAAGTCAATACAATTTATTTATATTGCTCAGTACTATTCTACTAAATTATGTTCTATTATAGTATAGAGTTATTAATTTATACATTGCTTATATCTTCTTTTAAAATGTAAATCACAACATTCTTGAACAGGGGACCAAGATTATCTCTCATGTCTTTCTTCAAATGTCTATCAAAGTCCTGAATAGGAACTGTGGAAAGCATGCTAATTAACTCGTGATTCATCTCTCAATCTGTTGCCTCAAAGACTGTACCCTCATGCTCTTTTGCAGATATTTTCTAGCCTGTTTTGAGATGAACAAATAGTCTTATTCATCAAAGAAAGAATGATAGTGGCCAAATCTATTTCATTGGCAAAGGAGGACTTCAATAAGAACCAGAGAACACTGAAGACCAAATCTCTCACTTCTCCAATGTGAAGAAATGAAAAACAAAGGGTCCTTATGTAAGACAGAAAGGAATGTGTCTAGCTTAGAGCTTACCAGATTGCAAAGACCTAGAATAAAAGGCTTCATTAACTTCAATCTTGTGCAAGCAAAGAGATTTCTCAGAACATCTGCGATGCCTGCTGTAGAAGCAGAATTCTATTCTGCCACACCAGCTATTACACATACTTATTAGATCTGGCTTCATGCTGGTCACACGTATGACATTAGTCCTAGAATTCCTCTCATCCATCTCATTATTTGTCTAATTCTCCCACTGTTGGAGCCTCGAATTTTCCTTGAACCATCTCGGTTTCATCCCAGCTGGGAATCCCCGAAGATTCATATTCCTTATGTATTTATTTATTGGGGGCCCACTTCAGCGAGGCATTATTCTAGAAAACCAAGATATACCAAAAACCAAAGAGGCAATGTCCCTACTCACAAGAAACTTACACTCAAGTAGAGGAAGGGGTTTATAACAGCTATGGAGAAAAAAAGGATAGAGGGCTGTAGAATGTTAATTTGATAATACTGAGATAGAGTAATTATAATTTTATATAGATTAGTCAAGGAAGGCCTCTCTTTATACATTAGTTAGGAATCCAGGATGTAGAATCACATTTTCTGGATATAAACCTCAGATCCATCATTCACTAGTCTTATGATATTTGAAAAAGAATTAATATTTTATCTCAGAACATGTGAATGCAAAATAATATAAACTGCATAAACTTACTATAAAGATCAAATGAGGTAATATATGTCCAACACTTAGAAAAAATAGCCTAATGAATGTTAAGTACTCCACAAATACCAATATTGTTATTGTTATTACATCAAATCTAACTGCCAACCTAGCCTAAATCTAAAAGAACAAAGATTCCCCCTTTGTAACAGTTTGGGCATGTTTGGATAAATAGTGACTTGAGGCGATGTGACTGAGCATCTTATGATCTAGTAACCTCTAGTTTCCTTTTTCATGAAGCATATGATGCAGTAAAAAATATTCTTAATGTTTAAGGGAGTACAGCCATATAGGCTAAGACATAATACAGAGCATGATTTTACTCCTATGGAAAAGAACAGGGGAAACTAGATGAAAGAGAAAAAATATATAAATCACCACATTAGAAACACTTCAGTTTTTAAGTATTAGGCTTAAATTTGGATTTCTCCATAAATGCTTTAAAAAGTTACAAAAAAAAAGTGTGCTTCCTTTCAATATTATGAATAATACAATACTATCAGGTATTCACAAATTCAGCCCTCAAATTAATAGGCATTCTCAGTGTCCTTCTATGATTTATTCCCCCCAGGCTGCCAACTGATTCTGAGAACAGCCAAAATCATGATTTTTAACTTCAGTTGTTAGACAATGTTACCTTTCCTTTTTCCCACTTCTTCCATAAATAAAGAGGGACTGCCTCTCTCTTCTATAATGCATCTGAGTCAATTCAATATCAAGAGTGAGAGAAAGAAGCCAAAGAATTAATCATCACCTGCCTCTTGGTTAAATTCACAAATTTGGCCCTCAAATTAATAGGCATTCTCAGGAGAAAGCCTACTTTCTCCTGGTTAATATGACCTAGCTCTAGTTGAATCAGTACTTAAATACTACAACTGGACAGAAGACTTGGTGAGTTTTCTCTACCCCCACAAATTAAAATGTTTTCTCTTTCAACTAGTCGAGAGATAAAGCACATCATGGTTTCCTACCACTGCAACAGATGTATCAGGCAGAAATATAAGTGATTTAAGGACAGTTTGAAAAGAATCAAGATTTTTGTCATTATTCTCATTCCACTAATCTGTTCTAAAAAACAAATGCAAATCCACAAGGGGATGCTTAATGTAAAACAATGAAAAATGAATGAAATGAATTTTTCATTATGTTTTTCAAGCTAGCATAATATACAAAGAAGCAAGTTTTCTGCTCTACTAAAAACAAATCAAAAGACCCCCGGAAAATTAAAAAACATTAGAATGCTAGAATTATAAAAGAAAAAGTGCAATTTAGAGTCAAATAATATGCCAATTACCTTCTTCGACTGAAGTAAACAAATGTATTCTAGAAGGGCTAAATGTATTTTTTCGTATAAAAGAATTAGCAAACTCTATGCATGTGGGACATTTGAGTGTTGGTGTGGTTTAATAGAGAAACATAATAGTTATTTCACTCAGTCAAAAACTATTATGTAACACTGTTCTGTATCAATTAACACCAGCAAGATGTGATGATCTATACCACATTTCCTCTGTCAACATATGGAAATGACTTTCATTATTATTAAATTACAATCTCGATAACATTTATTGAGGCCAACAACATATTACATAAAACCTTATCAAGAGTGACTATTTCCTTCTATATATCTAATAAGTTTTTAAAGAACGTCTTGCCAAAATTTCTCCTTACAGCAAAAACCCCTCAAATCTGCTTCCATGGAAATCCTGATGTGGTCAGTAATCCATCAAAGATCAAAGCAATGGAATCCTACAAAGAAGCTGATCCCTACAAGCTTGGACAGGGTGGAAGTATCTGTGACCTCTGAGTCTGAACAGAGCCTCTGAGACCAATAGCTTTAGACTTTGAAGTTGCATGGTTTGTAGAAGTAAAAAATCAGCTTACTGTAGAAGGGTTGAAGGCAAAGCAGGAGAGAGAATGATAAATATATCTTTATAACTGAATTGGTAAGCTTTGCTAGTGTGACAGAAACTCTCTCAATTCGAGGAAAATTTAACTCAGTCATTTTACATCAGTTCCTGTTTAGCCCCAGGTGTGAGCACCCTGTCTTCTTGCATCCTACCCGACCACAATGAAACATGGAGATTGGTTGAGCAATGTCTTAGGGAACCATAAGTGAGCCACCAAAGTTAATAATTTCAGAATTAGCTTGCAATATAAAACAATGTTGTTATTGAATCCAAATTGTTGATTATTAGCAACTGGATACAATTAAACCAAAATAAAGAAAGATGAGAATAAAAGACAGAGAACCAGAAATAATATTTTTTCTAAGAATGTAACATAGAACACTCTGCTAAATTAGTATGGTGCAGGAGCCAGTAGAGTGGAACACTACAACTTTCTAGATATCCATTACACATTATTTCTGGTAAAACAGTAAATCTTATTAAAAAGAATGAACATATCGACAAGAAATGATATGAAAAGATAACTAATATACATTAATTAGAGCAAATAAGTACATTGCTAAATTTGGTCTCATTTTTATAAAAATCTGTTTCTTAGTGAACATATAAGTCAAAAATCTAGCAAAACATGTATGGGGACTGTTAGTAATTAACAATTGTTTGGGAGTAAGATTCTGGAGGCCTTTAAATTTCTATGTGTTCTATTTCGGAAATGTCTAAATTCATTTTGTAACATGAGTATGGTAAACAGAAAAAAATAGTAATACTTTAATAAAAGCAGCATTTATAATAAATAACTGACTTGCTAACAACTATAATCTTTTAGGACACAGAAAATGATGATAATTTCTATTCTGAGCAGTGCAGAACTAGCTAAGAGGGTATGTATAAGGAAAAACTCTTTATCGTTCATTCCCTTTCTTCCTCATCTTCTATGTTTTCTTAATTATTCATAGGATCTTTTACATACTTTGTTATGCATGGGGATTAACTTTAATTCCTAGCCTATTAATGAGAAAACAATGTGTCCCAGAATTATTGAATGATATGTCCTTAAACTATAGAGCTAACAGGGAAGCCACCAAGAATTTGTTTCAGGTCTTAAACTCTATATGAATAAGTTTTTTTTCTTTAGTCTCCCCTACCAAATAAACACATTACCTTAATGTTACAATATTCAAGTAAGGAAACCTGAGGTATAGTCAAATCTATTTAAATATGAATTTTAAAATCACAGAAAAAATAATTGACAAAACCCATTTTCAAATGGGGAAGTAACGGGAGAGTTCTGAGAGACATACAAATTAACATGTGAAAGAACAATTAGGAAAGTTCCTGATGAAGAAGAAATTGGTTTATTGAAAAAGAACTCTACACAGAATACAAAAGAATGAGATCTTTCAGGAATAAAGAGAAATGGTTGACTGGATTGTAAAAATGGCAATGGGAAAACAAAAGCATACAATGAATTAAGCTGGTGAATAATGCTAAAAGTAGCAATCAGCAATTCTGTAATATTTAAAATAGAAAAACCAACCAGACAAAAAACTGATGCTTGATGAAGTGCAAATGGTATAATACAATCAAATACTATTTTTGTTCAATATTATTTGTCAAGAAAATGATCTTCAGACTAGAAAATGTAGAACAATAATCGAAACCCAATTAAATGAATAAAGTATTTTTAAAAGCCTATCCAAATGAGTTCAGATACAGAGAGTTACATCCCAGGGCCTTGAAACAACTTATAAATGTGATTGTTGGCAGATATGCAATTAAAACATATTATATGAGGATTCTTTCTAAAACATGAAAAAGATGGGATTAAATAAACTGTGGGCCAGAGAGCTTGAAATCAAGTCTGTGAAATTTAAAAAAGCATGATGTATGAGTATTTAGAAAAGTAAGAAATACCAATACCAAATATCCAATATGAAAATGCTTGTATCATGAGTAGATTACTATGTTTTTTGATAATGGAGCTCGATGAATAGAAAATTATGCAAACACAATATACCTGAAATTGTGAAGGCACTTAACAACGCATTTTATTATATTTTTATAGGACATGATGAAGAGGCATGCTTTGATAGAGATATAATTTGATGGACTAAAAATTGGTATGAAGACCCTATCTTGAAAAGTCCTGATGAGAGGATAGGTGAAAACATGGAGAAACTTCTAGTGGTGTGGTGTGTAGCTCCACTTCTAAGTTTATATGAACTTATTCACGTGCCATTCAACATTCTCTGGATGAGCTGCATGAGGACATTAATCCAATACTGATTATGATAAATTTGCATATGACCCTAATTTGGAAGATGTGACCCATGAATATCTAAAATAGCGAGAATGATAGACCAAACCTAATGATGATACTTAACTGGTAAATGTAATTTCTGCACTTTGATCTATCCAATAAGCAACTGTAAAAGTAGAGAATAGAGGAGGCTTGGGTTAATTTCAGTATGTGCGCGTACACACACACTAGTAGGGGCCATCTCTCCCTACCTCCCTCCCTCTCTCTTTTTTTCTTTTTCTTTTTTCTTTTTTTCTTTCTTCTTTTTTTTTTGCCTGCCCAAATACCATTTACTCTTCATATAACATCATGGTGTCCATCAGGCAACTCATTTGCTCAACTCACAGGCCAACATCTGACTCTTGTATGACATCATTTTCCAACTGCAGGGTGTGGGCATGTGATTAGCCAGTGAAATATGTGCATCTCTGTAACCTCAGAGATTGGTTCAGATGTAAGAAGGCAATACAAGATGGATGAATCGAAGCATCTCTAAGGCTTTTTTGCTTGAATTACTGAGAAGATTGTTCTTTTTCCTGAGGATGCTCAGTTGTAGGACTATAAGCCTAGGGTTTCTGGTAGCTGTCTTAGCAACCTATGGAAAATTTTTCTAAGAATCAATAAACGCAGGGAAAAGCCTAACTGATAATTGGAAAAACATGGATTCTTTTTTTTTTTTTTTGGATCATAGTAAACATTTTAACATTTTATTTTTTTATTTTCCCCCTTCCCCCTCTGGTAACCACTCATCCATTGCCTATGTTCATGGGTCTCTGTTTGTCCTGTTCATTTGTTGCTTTTAGATTATATCCTACATATAAGTGATATCATGTGATTTTCAACCTTTTCTGTCTGGCTTATTTTGCTTAGTATGATTACTTGAAGCTCTATCCCTGTTGTTGCAAATGGCAGTATTTTAATTCTTCCAATGGCTGAGTAATATTCCATTGTATATATGTACCACAGCTTCTTTAGCCAATCATCTATCGTAGGACATTTTGGTTGCTTTCATGTCTTGGCCACTGTGAACTGTCCTGGATGAAGTTCATAATGCTGCTATGAACATCAGTATGAAAGTATATTTTTGGATATGAGGAAAAATATGGATTCTTGATGGTACTATTTCAAATCAGGATCTAGACATATCTAAAGCCATTCTTGAAGCATTATTTATAATTCTGAGTTATGTGTTCTAAATGCAAGCACATAAACCTAAAGAATATTATATGAATCAAATTGTACTACAATTGGTTTAACTAGCTAAATGAAAAAATTTGCTTCCAAACCTTAAATATAGTTTTAAAAATTTTTAAATGTATCATTACAAAATGTTCACTCAAACTTAGCTTCTATACCTCTAAATGGGAACTGTATTTACTCTTATATAAAATTCGAATGAGACTCTTAGTTCATTATTTTAAAAGATGTAATTCTCTCATTAAATAAACTACTATTGTGTGACAGCCATGTGTCAAAAATACCTTAATTCCATTTACGTGTAATTGAGAAATACTGTAAGTAATAAAAATATTAAACATATTGCCAAACTAAATTCAAGTTATTTTAAAGGGAAATTTCAGTAAGATTATTATATGCACATTTCGAACTCAACTACTTATAAAAAATGCACAAAATGAAAGGTAATAAAGTAACTTGAAACAATATGTGCAATAAACATAGTGTTATATGACTCATAAAGAATGCTTTCAAATCAAAAGAAAAAGGTAATCAAAAAAAGAGAAAAAAAAAATTCCCCAATTAAAATGGAAATGTATCAGGCATGAAAGTGAGCTACAGAAGCAATACAGTTATCCACTAAACTTATTAAAAAGTTAAACTACTTGAAAAATTATTTGAATTAAAGTAATGAGATTACTTTGTTCATTTGGCAAAGATTGTTAAATGTTATTACTTTGTTCCTATCAGTTGATGAGCGTATAAAATTGGTAGAATAGTTTTTAAAAGAAAAAAGGTAAATTTATTGAAAGCTCAAAATATGACTTTTTTTATTGTTCTAACACTAATCAGATTTAATCCTGAAGAAAATCAGCAATAAAGGACAATGTTTGCTGCAGCTTTATACAGTTGAAAATGCACAGCAAACTATCCAGAGAAAGAAATGCTTTTAAATTAATTGTTTTTATTTACAAAATTAGATGCTATAAACCACCAATTATATCCTCAAAAAACAAATATACATTGCATTGTTAAATTAACATATATATGATTCCAAATTTTGTTAAAATTTCTAATTCTTAAACATTTTAAATGGCTGTAAATAAATACACCAGAGAATATTTTTGGTTTGAGTATGTAATATTCTTTTATAAATATTATTATACATTAAGAACATGCCCAAATTCTAAGCATAGAGTTTGATGAACTTTCTGAAAGCAACTGTGCCCTTCTAGTATCTATATTGAAAAAAAGAGGTAGTTATTATTCTGACTTCTAACACCATAAATTAGTTTTGCTTGTCTTTAAGTTTTATATAAATAAAATAATACGATGTGTACTATTGTTTGGCTTCTTTGGCTCAATATCATGATCTCAAAATGTATCCATATTATTATGTGAAATAGTAATTCATTCATTTTCACTTCTTTATTGTATTTTATTTTATAAATGCACCATGATATATTTATATCAATTCTACTGTTGACAGAAATTTTTCCCTCCACATTCTTGTCAACATTTGCCATTATTTTTTTTCTTTTTGAATTTATTTCAGCCAGTCCAATATGAACATAGTAGTATTTTTTTGTAATTCTAATTAGCATATTTGTGATGATTAGTGAAATTAATTACATGTGATTTTAAATTTCCTCCTTATATTATTTTGTATTTTAAATACCTCAATGAACAAGCATAAATCCAACCATTACAAATAAAAAAATATGTGCATGTATTGCTACCATATAATTTTTTAAAAATCAATTGTTGCTTGTATATTTTATTTCAGAAAGTTGTAACTTCAAAAATAATAACAATCATTATATCTCATATAGTTTAATGCAGAATATTTGCAATTTAAAAATCCCAGTTAAGAATATTTTTGCTTACATTATTTACTCATTATGTGAAGGCTTAGGCTTAATACTATTTATTTCTTGTGCAAGGAAGGCAAGAAAGAAAAAAGGGAGAAAGAGACAAAGGAAAGAAGGAAGAAAATGAAAATGAAAGATTAAGATTATTTTTCTCTAATTCAATTTGAACTATGTCTCTTGCTGTAATAAACATTTATTCCCAATGCATATATTTTACAGTTTCTGCATGTTTACTGTGTTCATGTATGCAAATATGAATTTAAAAAAAAGTTTTAAATGAATCAATATTACAAGCTATTACAAAATAGTTATGCAATTTATTTATGTGCTCATCAATGATATAAAGTACATAAAACTTATTTAGCATATCATATAATCAATGAGTTTAGACTAAATATTTGCCCGGCAGACCCCTTCATAATGCCTAGTCCAGCTACACTAGTTCTACGTAATCTGAGTGTCCAGCACTTTTCACTCACAAAGACCTCTGCTTGGGTAAATCATTCCTGGAATTATGGCAAAGCGCTGTCTCTTCCATCTTCCTAAATCATGGACACATTCGACTAGTAAGCTGCCATAGTCCTATAGCTTCTCTCATAGTGTAGAATACTGGTTGCAGTTAAATATCAAGTTTTCATACGTCAGGAGGAAGGAGAAGGAAAAATCAGAAAGATGCATTTACTTTCTTCATTGATATTTAACTATAAAATGTTCACATGGAAAGGAGAAAATGATTTAGTGTGGAAAAGCTGTCCCTGAGAAATATTCACAGCAAAGGACATACCAAAATATCAGCAAGTATAAACAAATATTCACAAAGCTCAAATTAGTAGGTCTGCCAGCTCTTCGGAATTGCCTTTACATTTCTTATCCCTAAAAGATGATCCTTCAGTTGAGATATTTTCTCTTATCCTTTAGAATGGCACTTCAGAGACATCATAAAAGATTGGGTTTTTTTGTGGGGGTGGAGGAGGGGGGTATGGGTGCATGCAGGAGAGGAAGTACTTGCTTAAATAAAAGAAGCATCATTGTGTATAGAAGGATGTCTGATACTTAAATTATGAAGCAAATGAGAAAATTATGAACCATTTCTCACATAAATAAATCATAAGAACCTTTTAGAAATTGAATCTGATTTAAGAAGGTAAACGTGTTGTCACAGGCATTTTGAATGACATTATTAAATCTCGTAAACTAAAGATTAACTTTTCTGAGTATAAATTTGCTTGCATTTGAACAGCAAAGATTCTAAATAATCCCTCAAATGACTGGGTAGAAGTTGGCAGCTTGTATAAGCCTTTCACTCTTTCTTAATGTAAAAGTAAACTGAACTAGCTGTATGTCTAAGAAAAGGGTAATCAAATAAAATATCATTAAAGTGCATTTGAGATTAGCTGTTATGTGAACGAGCTCATCTGATACCTTACACAAGTCACTGGATTTTGTTTTCCAGTATATGCCAATTGACTCAATGGTCAGAGCAGACTGAATTGCATTTTTTCTATGACTCTTTAACAGGCAGCCAAATAAATAGCTTTTCCCCCGCTGCATGGTTTGCTGTTTGCTTAAGCAAAAATCCAATTTCTGGAGAGGACTCCACAAGGGCTAAATTCCCTGCCATTTACAAGTGTCCCATTAGAGTAGCTTTCTATATGGAAATAACATTCCAAGACAAGGAGAGAAACGTTAGGTCTGAGGTCTGCTGTTCCTGATGTGTTTTATTATTTCTTTTTCATTTGAAGAGTAGAGCTGTTCTCCCAGGAGAAAGGAGAGAAAGAGAGAGTCTTGTTTGAATATAAATGTCTCAAGAAACTGGAGCTTCTTTTAAAAGTGAAATCTCTCCTTTTTTTGGTATGCATCAAGGACAAGGGTAGAACTGACAGCTTCACATTCAGGCTGTCTCTCATTAAAAGATTTTTTAAATTAAAAATTCAAATGAAAAAAAAAAATCCTCCAAGTGGAGCAGCATATATTAGAGATGGTGAGGCTTCGGTCTGATTACTGTTTTCCTTTAGTACATCTGGAGGAAGGCTTGATTTGAAAACAGGCACGATTAGAATGAGACGACTTATGTGTCTGGCTTATCAGGTGCCAATAAAGGCCATGGTAGTTTTGCAATAGCTTTTCTCTAGTTGGTGAGAAAAAAAAATGTTAACAAAGGTTTATAAATTTTCAAGCATATTTTAACTAATAAAACTAGTGCTGCTGATGTTAATAAAATGCTAATTTTTGAAAATCAATAATTGGTATATAAGATTTCTGTAATGTATTTGAATGTCTAATCTAATATACACCTGTTTTTTTAAACAATAGGTTTATAATTCTTGCAAATGAACAGTCAGGCACTTTCATATTAGCAGCTTTTATTTAAACTTTCAATTTAAAGAAATTAACACAGATTTAGTAATATAATGTAGTTATTAAAAAAAAAATACCTAGAAGAAAAACAAAGTAATGAAAAGTGTTCTAGAAAATGTAATTGTATCACAAGGCTAGGTTGTCTAAATTAGATAAACAGCTATTGCATTAATTTTTACAAATACTATAGAAACTAAAAGATAAACCAGTATTTTCATGAAAGCTTCACTAAAAGAAAAGTTTAAAGTGTCAGCATAAGAACAATGTAATTCTGTTTATCACATTTCCTTTTCACACAGCTCAAGGGTGGTTGAGTTTATTTATTCATGATCATTAGGGTTCTACTTTAATATTACTAAGTGCCATTAACGAAAATGATAAGTCAAGTAAAAGACCAGTGCTACACAATATTTTGGAGATAAAGAGTCTGGAAATTTTTTATTGTTGCTGTTTTCCTAAATCCTGTTAATCTGGCTTCACTTTAAAAAGCAACATTATAGCAAAATATAAATTTAACTGGGACCATTTACTTAGTGTACACAGAGTCTTCTACTTCTGTGAGTATTATGATTCCCACTTGGAAGAAAATGAAAAAGACACAATTCAAGACAACTAAAAGAATTTTTCTAATAGATGGGTCTAGTGCTTTGACTTTGCCTAAATACTTACACAAATCTAATTAAAGCAGGAATAATTGAAAGAACATGGAACAGAGGAGAAAACAGTAGACAAAGGTCAAGCAACATGATACTGAGTCTTTCCCCCATTCCTTCACCTTTTAGTTTTGCTATTTGCAAAACCAAAGAATGGTGATTGTTTCTTTTTAAAGTTAATTTGACCTTCCAACTTGGTAATCCTATGTGATTTATATTGCTTTATATAAATTTCTTTTCTCATGTATTAAACTGTCCGGAATTTTATCACGTTTTCTTATTTATGCATGACATATAAGCAAGCTTGGCTTTGTCTTTAGTATCTCTTTCATCACGATGTTGGTGTGAAGAAGACAAGAATTTGGCCAAGACAGGTTTGCTTTCACATTCCATCAAGTGGTTGTTCAAGGTTAGAAATAGAACTCCATTTCGGGGATTTGCATTTTCTGGATGGTATAACAATTTTTCACAACAGCCAAACATTTACTTATATTTCCTTCACTTGCTGATGTATAGTTATGGTTCAGATGATGTACACATCATACACAGAATTATTCCCCACTCTTAAATTATCAGTCGAGCTGAGGGAACTGTGTCAGCCAGAGGCCAAGATAATATTTTCAGGTACTAAATGTGTTTATTTAAAAAAACAAAAAAAGGATAAAATACTTCATTCAAATTAGATTTAAAAAATGTTGTTCAGAATCATTTGCAGGTGTCAGGAAAAGAAAAAAGTAAGTACCCTACACAATCATATTCTTTCCTGTCACTAGACTTCGATTTCACTTTTGAGAAGTATCTCTCATCATTGGACAACTACTGAGCTAGAAGTCTGTAGCTTTTTAATGGCATTTTAAGATGAAGCCATCAAGGTACATTTGGTTCTGGCCACTTAATGTTAAGAAGGGAAAAGAAAAATAGCATTTATTTTGTTTCTTGATTCAAAATTTAAATTTAGTTAGGGGAGCTGATATAATCTGCAAAATAAGTTTTGATTCAATCATCTAAAGACTATTATGATATCTTTGTTATCACTGACAGCTGGATTCACCTTTGGCCCACAACACCCTTCAAAGGAGAAACTCACAGGGCAGGCGATGAGAGGTTTGCACAGGAGCTGCCTCCTCAAGACCGGCAGGTAAAATGAGAAAGAAGGATCCTGTGGACATTTTCATTTGGCAATATTCTGCCTGTTGCTGAGATCCTGGAAGCATTCTGATTGTCTCAGGAGGTGAGGAGAGAGCTGAATAAATCCAGGTTGGATTTTTGCTCTCCTTCCAGTAAGGAAAAAAAGAAAATTTCATTCACATGAATCATGGGTGATCCATGCCAGCTCCTCTGTATTCCACTTAAAAAAGAAAATTAGAGCACCAATAAAAGCCATATAAAAATAAACTTTTTATCTACTCCATATAATATTCAGTATATTATTTCTTTTTTTTCTGTCAATTATATTTTGTGTCCAGTGAACTTAAGGCTATCTTTTCCTAAATATTTTAGAAATATTTGAAATTTATGGAATTTACGTTAACAGGTTTTGGAACTTTTAAATTCTATAGAATCAAATTATAATGTTATAATAAAATACATAATATTAAAACCATTTAAGGATTATCAACTTGAATGACATGTACATATGTGGGTAACTTTTCATTATAAGTGCATATTTTTTTGATTTAAGGGATTCTTAGAATTGAACTATGCAGGTAAATGAACACTGTCCATGTGAGTCTACATAATATGTGTGTGCATCTGCTAGGTCTATGTCTTCTTTACCTAGAATTGTTTATTCCCTACACACCCTTATCCCGCTTCCTATTACCCACATCCATTGCCCTTGAGTCTCCTGCTTTGATTCTGACCCTATGGCTCCTGCTGAATGAATACCAGCATTCTTTCTTACCAGCCTCAGTCACAGGCTGTGGGATTGAAGGTGACCACTTCATCCAAAATGGATCATTCAGAGTCTCTCTACCTAGTTTTTATGATTAGAATTAAGGGATTCTAAGTAATGATGGACCTGTATGTTTCCTTAAAAACCGGGGTACCAAAGCAGAGAAAGTCAGTGTGCAGACAGAAGTCAACACATGTCCACAGAGAAGCAGTGAGAGAAGAGTATAAAGCACCAGACAGAGATACCTTTCTGCCACTCCTGCTCTTTGTTTATTCCTTTCTGGAGGGAGAAAAAAAAAACTACCTTTCCTCACCTTTGATTGAGGTGGTCTGTATTCATCAGGTAAATTCTACTTTTTTTGTTTATTTTTTCTAACTTTTATCACCAGCTAATTTAATTGTTACTTGCAACCAAAAGAATCTTATCTAATACAGCAGACAAGAGAAAAACAAATTAAAATCTACCCCCAAGAAAGGAGATAACAGGCAAGATAATTACCGAAAGAAAGTTTTAAAAGAGGAATGGAAACCGGAAAATATAGTGTATTTTATTGGACTGTCAATTAATTCTTAATTAAACATCATTTGTATTAGAAACCTCAAGGGCTATTCTTAGCCAAATCCAAGTTTATCCATATCTCTTCTGAACTTAGCCTTTTAAGCAAATGGTTTGGATTCTTACTTCTGAGACTTTAATTTAGAATCAGATTCCTACTTTCATATTCATACTTAGAAACTTTGAAATAACTCAAAATAGATGTATTAAAAAGTATGTTCTGATATAGTACATGTCATCATGGAGTTCTGGATTTTCTGCTTAAGGCAGGAATAATAAATACAGAATTGCATTAATCTTGTTCAAAGAACTTTCTGCAGCATCTCCTTCTGACAATTATACTTTATACCAAAGTCAAATTTAAATCTTTTTTTTTTTAATTAAGAAGCATAAGAGACATTTTCATACAGATCCAGATGATAAAATAATAGTAGTTTTTTTTTTAGGGGAAATTTTAATCTCTAAAATAAGAACTATGAAACAAACCCAATCACTAGATTTCAAATCTTTTAGACAAACAAGTTTCAGAAATATCATCTTCAATCATCGACAAAGTATATATTGTCATTAACCTAACAATGAGGCCAATGTTCAATTAGTAGTAAGTACAATGTCAATTTTAAATCATTATTTTAGTAATGTGATTTATATGTACATATACATATCACTATTTGCAGATACATATATCATTCTTTGATAAGTTTTTGATAAAGGGCAAACTTTAAATTAATACTGTCAAGAGTATTTACAAACGTGCAGAATTTGCTTTGTGACTTATTTTAAGAATAAATGTTGCCTCCATGTAAATTATTCTTATTTCTCTCCCTGCCTGTCAATGCAGTGAATATTTTAGTAATATATTCAAAAATTGATATTTCAAGTGCCATTAAAGAATCTGATCAACAATTTGCAATGGCAAATCCAGAAATTCACACTTAAAATAGTAGAAAATCTCAGTTCCTTTCCCCCGCCTCCCCTCCCTTCTTCATCTCTTCAGATTCACAGGTGTGATTCAGTTTCCATGTTAAACTTTGCAACTTCTACCAAAAATTACTGGAGATGAGTATATAAATTTTATTTCATGTTTTATTGTGTGATTAACTAAAAGCTCTTAGACATACTTACAGCATAAAACTTAAAACATGACTATTAGGTAATTACCTATCATTTTATAATTTTACTGAAACTGGGTAGATGAGGCAAATGCATTATAGAAAATATTTCATGTGTAACAAAAAATAATTGATGCTTATAAAGAGCTTATTATATTTTAGGTACTGCACTTTACATGTATTATCTAATTAATAGCTTTAAAATCTATGAGTTTTGGTACTATTCCTATTTTAAAGATGAAAAAATTGAATTACAGGGAGGATACATATCACACCTAAGGTGACAAGTAAGTCTATAGAGATGTGATTTGGCCCCAGGTTATGTGGCTCTTTATTTATGCTTTTCGCCATTGAACTTGATCACCTCTCCTCTTCTCTTCCTCTTCCCTTCCTCTTCCTTTTCCCCTTTCCCTTCCTCCACCTCCTCCTCCTTCTTCTTTCTCTCTCTTTCTCAGAGCTGCTGTGCTCAAGATCACACCATTTCCAGGGCTTCCACATCACTTGGCTCAGAGTTATAAATACTCTTCCCCTTTCCTTAACTCGGGACTGCTCTGGAGGAATAGGCCTGGTTCAAAGCAGTCAACAATTAGCACTGTAGCCTAATTTCTTCCTCTGCCTCATCCTGTTTCCCTCCTTCCCTTCACAGATGACGTTTCAAGAGTATTCCTTAATAAATTTCTTTCAGGTTGATCTCCATTTAAAAGTTTGCTTCCCAGAAAAACTCAACATGCAACACATAATATAGAAATGAATTTACTGGCTCACACAACTGGAAGTTTAGAGGTAACCTTGTCTTTAAATTTCATTTAATCAAGAGGCTAGAATTAATTTCTTTCTGTTTTCCCTTCTGCCTATCAGTGTTAGCTTCACTCCATGTCTGATGTCTTGCAACAGTAGAAAATCATTACAATAATTCCACATTTGCCCATCATCCCCTCCATAAAGAGATTGTAAATGACATTCACTGTGATTGGAAGGTTTAACTCACAAGAAAGATGTGCTAATTGGCTTAAACAAATTCCAAACCCAGAAGCTGGAGGTAGATCACCTTCCACTGGGTTGTTTTGGGGAAGGAGTTCACTGGCCAAAGGAAAATCCAGTTACTGTTAGAAAGAAAGGGAGGATAAGCAGGTGTTGAATGTTGGGTAATTAATAAACAGCAACTATAATACTAGATAAAGGGAGAAGAGAAACCGAACAGCCCTCTCTTTTTGCATTTAGTTCCCCCACATTTTTTTTTTCAAGTGAGGCTTATTTACCTTAATTTTTCACTGGATAACTCAGAAGAATCTGTAGTTTAAAATTCATCTTCTCCAGAGTTGCCTTCTCTGTCCTGTCAAAGACAAGTTTAGAGGTTTCTCCTAAATATTCCCACAGAGTAATGTGCTGACTCTCTCACATTTTATTTAATCATTTGTTTAATGATGGATAACTCATTCCTTGAGGCCAGATCCTACATTTTATTCATCACTGTATCCTCCCACTAGTAACAGAGATCCAGATGAGCAAAATGCATTCCATTGTTTTGTAATAAATGAATACTTAATCGAAATGCTGGCTTTTCCTGGACACATGCCCAAGAGGTTTCTAATAATGATGAAGGATCAATAATGCTAACTTCTCTGCTGATCAACATGCTAATGAAAGAAAAAAGTAATATGCTGAGCGGAAGAAAGCAAGGATCACTCTGCCTCACTAGATTGTAACTTCTTAGAGAACAGGAAAGACTCTATTAGCACAGGTAAAAGCTGGCTGTTGAGTACGTGAATATTAAATGTGCATTCACAAATCAGAAGAGAGCCAGGCTCATTCACAGTGTTGTCTGAAATGCTGATGGACGTTAAAAATGAAAAACAAACAAAACACTTTGAGGAAAGCATTTTACAGAGGAGACGGTGAGAATCGATCACTATTTTAAAATGCTAAATGAATTTGAGATCATGGAATAAGGTAGGAAATCCCAAAGAGGGAGACTTTGCTTTTTGAGAAGAGTACATCATGAGTTTGTTTTTGAACATGTTGAATTTGGGAACCTGAAGGGAATTTACGAACAAATGTAGGAAGCAAGAAGAACCACCAGTTTGTGATAGTGGATACTCTCATTAAGAAAAAAGTATTTTGTCTGTAGAGATAGCATCTTAAGAATTTCGTTTGTAATTAAAGCTACTGATCTTCTTAGAAGATCATGCGTACTCAGCCCTTGCTTATTTCACTTATATCTCTTTCTAGAAACCCTGCTACTAAGTGGAATAGTCATGACATGAAAAAAGTATTTCGTTCAATGAGAAAAATATGATATAGTCTAACCTAAGCCAAGACACACAATTTTTATAGGCAGAAAATTACATTAATGAACAACAAGTTTATACAACTGATAAGTAACAAGTTAAAAATAAAACACAGTAACATGTAATATAATGAATGAATCTTATTCCTGCAGAAGCAGGACATGTAATGCAGTGTCCGGAGACAGAGAATGTATGTAAGCAAGTCATTATTTGGCAAGTAAATTCACTTGTTCTGATACATTTTCTTCACGAACTTTACTGACTTTACAGACTTACAGTTATCCTGCACTCAACTTATACTTATATATAAAGTTAAAGCACTTTTGGAGCCAAGTTAAGGACAAACATAAGGGCACTTCAAGATAAGTAGAAATAACACATACGGAGAACAGGCAAATATTTATAGATGATCCTACCTCTACATCCTTCTCACCTATCATATATAAAGAAAAGCACATTGGAATTGCTGAATATTGAATGGAGCCCAATTCAATTTTGTTCCATATGACATGCTCTGAATATAAACCATCATGTCATGAAAATTGATGAGTGTTTCATTGCCTGAAATCGTCATGTGAAAATATTACTTCTTATAGTGTACTTAGTATGTTTTAGGATGAAAAATTTATTACACTGGAAAAAGAAGCCATTCTCAATAAATGATTTAACTTCTCAGGAGCTGCTATGCTGAAAAATAATTAACCGAGGAGTAGTTGTGCAAAATAAATCTCTACATGTTTGATTATATATCCTAACATATTAGAATTTAATACATTAAAAAATATTGCTCTGATCACCCTAGAGTGATGTTATTCCCATTAAATTTTTATTTTTGTGAAAAATAATCATAAATATTAAACTTGGTTTTAAATATTATAGTCACCCACTCACTCAGAATTTCATTATTGAAACAACAATGAATGAAATCCATTGTATGGCTACAAGTGTCCAAGCATTGTATCATGAGATAATGTGATCATAATCAACTTGGAAAAGCTAAACTAAAGCCCAATTTCACCTCAGGTTCATATGACCCTTTCTGAAATCCTATAATTTTTTTAGTATAATTTAAAATATAACATGTACTAGAAAGCATACACAAAAGTCATAGGTTTATAGCACTACGAATTTTCACAAAATAAAGTTCTTTAACCAGCACCCAAATCAAGAAAAATAATAACACTAGAATTCCAGAAGTGTGTTCATGCCCCTTCACTAACTGCTTCCTTAAAGGCTAACCACCGTTTTGGTTTCTCATATTACCAATGGTTTAGACTCCATGCAAGTGTAATTATGTACTTTTTATGAAAAGTATATATCTTCTTTCACTCAAGAGTGTGATTGTAAAATCATCTATATTTTTATGCATTCTAAGAATTGATTAGGTATCACTATTGTATTGGTATTTCCACTGGAGTAATACAAAATTTACTTTTACATTGTACAGTAATTTTCCCCCAGTTTTGGGCTAATACATGTTCTATCAATATTCATGTACAATTTATGCATTCATACACAATTCACGTTGATATGCCTTCATCTATTTTGGGTTAATAAGAGGTGGAATGGCTGGGTTAAATGATGAGCACATATTTAGATTAGTGATAAAAGAAAAAGCTTTTCAAAGAGGCTGTACCATATTGCATTTTCACTGGCATATCACTTAAAATTTCCACCAGAGTTTGTGGAGGACTGAGTGGAAGCCTGGCATCACCATATCACCCTCCTGGAAATTTTGGCATGAAAATTTCCTGACCCACCAGCACTGGCAGGCTGCGATTGGCCCCCTTTGGGCTTTCTCATTTCCAGCCAATCACCCAGGAGAATACCCCCGAAGGGTTTCTTCCTTTCACTCCTGTTTAGCTTCGATGGCCAGAAGTTTGCAAGTGCCCAGCAGTAAAGGGGATGGACTCTGCTTAAAATATAAGTAATAAAATAAATAATTTCCACCAACTTTATTCTTTAAGATCTCCAACACTTGGTATTGGAGTTTCTAATATTTTTTTCTGCCTACTTAAAGTGGAATTTTAGATCATGAATTTTATCCTTTCTTCTTTTCTACTATCACTTAAAGCAACACAATTTTCTCTAACCACTGTTTTTGCTGTATTCCACAAATTTTGATATATATTTTAATTCATATTGTCTAATTTAATTCCATTTTCATTGCCCCAAAAGTAATTTAGAAAAGTTAGAAACGTGTAGTTTAACTTCTAAACGTTGAGGAATTTTTCAAATATTATTCCTATTTTAATTTTTAATATAACACAATTTTGATTAGAGGACATACTTTGGATGAAAGCCTATAAAATTTATTAAAGTATGTTGCATAGCATACAATTTGGTCCATTTCATGGAAAATATAAAGTGTATTAGAAAAAAATGTGTATTTCACTGATACTGATTAGACTCATTTATAAATGTCATTAGCTCAAGTTGCTTGACAATCTATTAAGTCGGTCGTTTATCCTTACTAAGTTTTTGTCACTTTACTTTATCCATTTCTGTTAGAGAGAGATTAAGTATACAAATTCGAATGTGAATTTGTCCTTAGGGGATTCATCGTTAACTACCTTTAGATTTATAGGTAAACTTATCAAATGAAATAAAAACTAGTGGTGCATATGTCTTTAATGCCTGTATGGTGCCTAGCAAAGTCTGAGGTATGGATACTCATTGGTTAAGTGATGGAAATAAGGTCAAGAACTCACACTGTTGGAATAACATTCATTTCTATAACTAATGAATTGTTCCTTATCCCAAGTTCCAAAGCCTGTACAGCAAGAGGGATCTGATTCCTTCATTTTACACAGGAGAAAACATAGTGTCCGAGAGATAGCCAAAAATGTGAAAAACAGGAACTTTGGGGTGAGATTGGTCTAATAGTGAATGTTGATTCTACTACTAAATTGCTATAATACATGACTAGAGTCAATATTTTTGAAGTTCAATTTTCTTATCTTTAAAAATGGATATAACATTGTTAAACTTACAGAATTATTATCAAGAATAATACTCAAATACTTCAAATTCACTTGAAACAAATTTCAATTAATTTTTAAAAAATTTTCTTTCCACTTTATTTGCCCAAAGATGTATTATAAGTAATTAACAGCTCTACAATCAGGTACAATTTTCTTTATGTACACACACTATATCTCAAGGTAGATCAATATACATCCCTAGTTAGCAACTCATCTACAGAGAATGTAGACAAGTTATTTATTTATTTTGCATGTGTGTAACAAAAAATGGCATTATATGGTGAAACTGCAAAAAAGTTTGGTGAAAGGAAAATTTCAAATACTTTTCAAAGGAATTGCTGCTACTTTATAATATATTTTTCTTGTCTGATTAATGAGAAACTTTTGAGACAATTTAATCTATCCAGGGATGTGAATGCTAGTTTCTATTTTTCAAGCTTGATTACAGAAGAACTTCGAAAGCAGTTTAATATGTTCAGGGATGCTAAACAAATATGCCAACATTCATTTTGCATTTATGTTTGCATCAGTTAAAGGAAGAAATGCAGAAATAAACAGAATTTAGAATTTGTTCTCTTTTTTTTAAGAACTAAGATACTTTAACACGTTTCATTTTTTTATAGAGGATTCAAACTCTTAACTGAGATAAATGTATTTCAGATTGAAGTTTTTAGTAAATTTACCAAGCAGTTTATGGGTTGGCACTCTGCCACAAAGTGATCTATAACCTTATAGCTCACTATTATGCAAATACAAATTTGCCAAGAAGACATATGTTCTAAGATTTTCTCTAAGGACAATCATGTATTTCAAATTTTGAATACAAAATTATGTTTGACATTTAATTTAAACCTGGCTTACCCTTACAAATAAATAATATAAAAGCTGTCCTGTAGCACTTTGGTTGAGGCAAATGGTTTTCATTCTTTTTTATTTTTCAGGTTTAGTCCTTTATATCTGCAGTACATTTCACATGTGATGCACATACACATATATATGCATGTGTCTTCCTATAGATACACATGCACACACATAATTTGGAAGCTCCTCTTAAGACAAGCATAAAACACTGTCTCCATAAAAACATATTAAATATGTATATATTTTTACACCAGTAAACATTTCCAAATTATTGAAATTCATATATCCAATCACCAATAATTAATTCTACAAAAAAAGCTGACAAGTTCATAAGCATTCAAGCATGTTTTATAGGGGATTAATACTAGAGAATGACAGGTGAAATGTAATCAAGATTAGATGTAATTAATTTGGGAAAGGTCAGTTTGAAGAAAAAAATTTCTTTTCAGTCTTCTTAAATTTAGCAAATAGGGGTCAGTTCCACAGCTCTGGTATACAACATTTCTCATCACTCTTGTATCTACTGAGCTACTCGGATGCAGATATGGCCCACTGTTAAATCTCAATGGTGTCAAATCAAGCTGAACACTAGTTTAATATCTGAAAATATGCTGAACACTATGGACTATTTACAGTTTTTCTAACAATCAAATAAAAGCCTGGCATTTTGGTATGCTAGGTAAATCAGTACACACATTAAGCAAGATGTATTACTTAAAATTTATTGCAAATTTGTAGTTTGTTCTGCATTGTGTTAGGAGTTTCACTATCAGATTAAATTGCATAATGAATCACCTCCAAAGAATCTATTAGTTTGTAATACAGAATAATAAAATGTATAATATATGGAGTAAAAAATCTCATATTTTAATCTTATGCTAAGTAAAAATAGCAGGTAGAATGGACTTGAATTTATGAAAGTGATAATGTGTTGGAAGGAAATTTAGGCATATTGTAAAGTATTATTTAGTCTCTAGACTCTCTCTGCCACATACCAAGTAAACTTCACTGTATTACAAACTCACTTGGATTTTCACTCATTGAGGTAGTTGAAATGAGCACTTTGTGAAGGCATGACTTTTGGTATACTTAAAATGATTTCAAAAGTCAATTCAAAAATATGTTTTCTACGTGACACTACTATAACTGACATTATCAACATCCCTCACTATGTCATAGGTTGTTTACCTATCTATTTACCCATACTTCCAACCACACAACTGTCATTCATTCACCCATTTAGATATACATATTTATGCACCCCCAAAATTTATCCATGCATATATTACTTTTTCTTAAATTTAGAAAAAATCATGAAGCATGCTAATATGATGAGGGATATAGAACCTAAAAAAAAAAGAAAAGAAAAAGAAGTCTAAAGTCCCTGTGATCATAGAATTTAAAGTCTAGGGGAATAGGAGAAAACTTTTAATGTGTTACGCTCAGTGAAATGAGATGTACAGGCACTGAGATACTGGTATGAGAGATGGTCTGAAGGATGTGGGTAGAACCTCTTGAGGAAGGGGTGTCTAAACTAAGACAAGAAGATGGTTAGACAGGAATCAATATCAAGGGTGGTGGTGGATAGGAAGTAAAGAGAAAGACACTAAAGACTTTTTATAATTTTCCAAGTGATCTATAATGACCATTATCAATACTAACTGAAGTTTTCTATTACCTGATACATTATACAAATTATATCCCTTAATGAATGAATTATGACAATTAATAACTAAAAGGAATTATGCCAATATTTACTTTTATAGATGAAAGTACAGGTGCAGAGAAGTTATGTGATTATGTTTCCAAGATCACAAAGCTAATGCAGAATTCAAAACCATGAATAACACTAAAACTCATACTCTATACCACTGACCTCTAGTAAAAGAATCACAATATTAAGCTACTCTGAACACACAAGGCAATATGTCCTTGGCTTTTGATTTGATCATCTGGCTGGGTTAGACACTGATCCATGTGTGGATGTAAAATTTAACAGCCTTCCACTGAGCAATGTGGCATCAAGGTTAATCAACCAAATGTACACAGCAAAAGAGTTGCAAAATTTCTCTCTCCCTCTCTCATACATGTATTAATCTCTTTCTCTCACACACACATACAACATATCAGGAATAGATTTAAAAAAAACTCTTAAATTTAAATGAAAAAAAGGCAACTGATTTAATAAAAATATAAACATGTATGTGAATGAGACATTCATAAAAAGGTAAATACAAATGGCTAATAAGTAACATGAAAAATGCAAATTAAAACAATGAACTATCTGAAAGAGTGAAAATATCTAGTGCTGCCAAATATATAGACAAATAAATGCTCATATATACTTGGAAATCAATTTTTAAATAACTATAAAAATTTTTAAAGTGTATTCACTTTTACTCATTAATTCTGCTTGAAGATTTTTGATAGAGGTATATTTATACTTTAGGCAGGCCCAAAGATATTTACTGTTATTTATACATAAAAAGGACATATTCTAAATTCTATGAATAAAATAACGATTTAATAAACTGTTGTTTGTAATGCAGGATAATAGTCATAGGTATGAAATATATGTATTTATATATTCTATCTATCCACCTATCTTTGGAATCTCTCCATGAGATAATTTAAACTGAAAAAAAAAAAAACCAGGCAAAACCATTATTCAAAAACATTTAGGTAACAACACATATAGATTCACAAGCACTCCCCCACACACACACAAAACTCCAAACCATACATTTCTGTAAGTATATTTCTATAAATGCATTGTAAAGAAAGGTGTTTTTACAAGAAAATGTTAGAAATGCACAAGAAAATAAATCTAACCTTTGTGAAAGGAAGTAAAATCTATAATGTGAAGAGGGTATTTCACTTTTTACCTTACTTTTTAATGTTAAAAAAGAAATATTAAGTAATATTCACAATTAAAAAAAACCTGTCTAGATCTTTCTGGAACTTAGTTGTAATGTTGAGAGGAAGCAGGCTATAAATTGGAAGTTCTAAATGTTAGACTAAGCTCAGAGATTAACTGTGAGTTCCAAAGCTTATTCATGATATTTAACATTTTTGTGACTCACTTCTTGATTCTGAAATAAATAAAACATTTTAAAATATAAAGATAATGTGAATTGAGAAAAAATATTAGCAATATTTTAATAACTTTAATTATTATTATTATTGTTAGTGAGAGATTTTAAAGTGGTAATGAGTCATTCCTGGTTTGTATTTTACAATCACCCCTAAATTGTAGAATCTAATTATAAATTGGCTTAGTAGTCTTCAGTTGACAAATTCTTTCATGGCCAAGGGGCTATAAAGGCTGCATCCTCTCAGTAAAATGTTATCTCTGGTCTACAGCCATGCTACCCTGAATAAGCCTGATCCTGTCTGATCTGGGAGGCTAAGCAGGGTCAGGCCTGGTTAGTACTTGGATGGGAGACCACCTAGGAAGATCAGGTGCTGTGCTCTAGGTGTAAAAAATTAAAAAAAAAAAAAAAAAAGAATAAGAGATTGTAAGCTGACAAGGTCCTTGCAATCTGTGAGGTCAACCAAGGGTTGCCTGGCCTAAAAAAAAAAAAAAAATCTCTGGTCATCATTATGAAAGTGGAAGGTATCTGTTTCTTAATTTATGTTATTATGATTAAAATCCTATATATATCTCATTTTTCTCATTTAGGATCAAAACTAATAATATTTCCTGTTTTTCTTTAATTTTATTTTTTAGTTTCAAGTATTCACAATACTAGTTAGACATTTATATAGTTTATAAAACTTTCCCCCTAATTGCTCTCTCTCTCCTTTGGCTCCCTAACTAGCTATTAATTAATGCTAACCACACTATCCATGCTTTGCTCCTAATCCCCGTGACCATCTATCAACTACTAATTTGTACATCTTTAACCCTTCACCCATTCTCCCAGACCTCCAACCCTCCTCCCCACTGGCCATCACCAGATTGTCCTCTACATTTGTGAATCTGATTTTGATTAGTTTGTTCTTTTTGTTCCTTAGATTGCTCATATAAATGAAAGCATATGGTATTTCTCTTTCTCTGTCTGACTTATTTCACTTAGCACAATAACCTCTAGGTCTATCTATGTCATTGAAAGTGGTAGGATTTCATTTTTGATGGCTGAGTAATATTCCATTGTATATATGAATCATAACTTCTTTATCCAATCATCTGTTGATGGATATTTAAGTTGCTTCCATATTTTGGCTATTGTAAATTGTGCTGCCATGACCATAGGGTGCATAGATCTTTACAAATTATTGTTTTGGTTTTCTTTGGAAAAATATTCAGATGTATTATGTTAGCTGTAGGTTTGTAATATACAGCTTTTATTATGTTGAGGTATGTTCCTTCTATTCCTACTTTGCTGAGAGTTTTTGTCATAAATGGATACTAAATTTTGTCAAATGCTTTTTCTACATCTATTGATATGAACACGTTTTTAATCTTTCAATTTGTTAAAGTTGTGTATCACATTAATTGATTTTCAGATATTGTACCAACCTTGCATCCCAGGAATAAATCCAACTTGATCATGGTGTATCATATTTTAAATGTATTGCTGAATTTGGTTTGCTAGTATTTATTGAGGGTTTTGGCATCAATGTTCATAAGAGTTATTGTAATGTCTTTTTATGTTTGGGGAATCAAGGTAATGGTAGCCTCATAAGAGAAGTTAGGGAGCATTCCTTCTTCTTGAATTTTTTGAAAAAGTCTGAAAAGAATAAGTGATAATTCTTCTTTGAATGTTTGGTAACAATTACCTATGAATCAATCTGGTCCAGGACTTTGGTTTTAAGAGGTTTGTGATTCCTGATTGACTTCATTAGTGGTAATCAGTCAGTTCAGACATTGTTTCTTCTTGACTCAGTGTTGGGAGATTGATGTTTCTGGGAATACGTCCATTTCTTCCAAATAGTCCAATTTGTTGGCATATAATTACTCATAGTATTTTCTCATGACCATTTGTATTTCTGAGCAGTAGTAGTTATTTCTCTTCTTTCATTTTTTATTTTATTTGAGTCCTATTTTTTCTTTGATGAGTCTGGTTAAGGATCTGTCAATTTGTTTATCCTTTCAAAGCACCAGATCTTAGTTTCACTGATCTTTTGTATTGTTTTCCTAGACTCTATTTCATTCATTTCCACTCTGATCTTTAATATTTCCTTCCTTCTATTCACTTTGAGCTTTGTTTCCTGCTTTTTCTTCTAGTTCTTTTAACTGTAAGGTTAGATTGTTGATTTGAGCTTTTTCTGGTTTCTTGAGGTAATTCTGTATTGCTATAAATTTTGCTCTTAGAACTGTTTTCGCTGCATCCCTTAGATTTTGAGTCATTGTGTCTTCACTTTAATTTGCCTCTAGATGTCTTTTGATTTCTTTCTCACTTTCATTGATTACCTATTCATTATTTAGTAGCATTATTTGGCTTCCACGTGTTTGCATATTTTTTTTAGTTCATTTTTAGTTTCATACCATTGTGATTAGAGATGATAGTTGATGATTTCAATATTCTTAAATTTATTGAGACTTGTTTTGTATCATACTACGTGGTCTACCCTGAAAAATGTTCCACATGCACTTGTGAAGAATATATATTTTGTTGCTTTGGAGTAAAATTATATTTCTTGAAGATTAAGAAAAAATAACTTTGAAATTTCAATCAAAATTTGGATTATTTCTCTATAAGGAAATATTGAGGCTTTCCAATTTTATTCATTAAACTCTGTACTATTTGAAGACAAGGATTCCAGTCTTAGATATCTTTTAATCCCCACTGCTTAGCATAGTGTCTGATACTCATTATATGTTAAATAAATGCCCTGGACAAGATTTAGTGACCGTATCTAAGGCTAAATAAAGATCTTGGAATTTGGAGCCCCATAAATGTTAGAATCCTGGCCTTACTGCTTATAAAGTAGGCTATAAACAATTTATGTACCTGCCTAATTGTCTAATTCCTCAACTGTTAACTAGACATAATATTTACCAAGTAAGGTTTTTGGTAATTAAATGAAGTGGTTAACTGAGTTCATTTTTACAGTTAAGGTGATTTTTAAACTGTATGCTTTGTACTACCTGGACAAAAAAGATAAGTAAGTACAGAAGTTAGAATCCCTACCCTCATGGAGCTACATTTCTGTAGAAAAAAGAAAATGGGCATTAATTAAGTGATTATATGAGTAATTGTAAAGAGAAGTACAGGGTATCTTAAGTTTTTCAATAGGTATAAAAAATGTCTTGTAGTTATATAAACTTAAAGGCCAGACATGAAGTACAAGTGAGGCCTATCAAAGGAAGAGTAGGGTCACATAGAAGAGAAGAATAATGTATACTGAGAATACAGCAACATCAAGGTTAAGTAAAGGGCTTTGTGCACTTGAAGATTTGAAAGGTCAGTAAAGCTAAAGGATTCTGAGTAAGAAATGTAGTTAATTGAGATACAGGGGCTAGATTTAGCATAAGATAATTAATGTACAAAGAACTCTGCAGAGAATCAGGTTATGGAAGACACCTGATAAGTTATAAAGAGGAAGAAGAGGATGGAAATAATAATGATAATTATAAAACAATTTTCTGAGAAAAAGAAATAAATAAGCATCACCCTGCATGATATATGCTGTAGAGTTACAGTTTATTGGCCTATGGTCTATATTTTTGTATAGCTACTTAACATCCTGCTCTTCACTTTCCAAAAGTATAAGTGAGGACAATTCTAATCATCACCATCTTCATGGAGGCAATTGATGATATCAATGGCTGAACTGATGGCCATGGTGAAGAGTTATTATTGTGATGATTTGCTTAGCTATGTATGTAAGTTTAGTAAGGAGTGAGAGAGAGGGATGGATAGAGAAAGAGAGGGAAGGAGGAAAGAAAAGAAGAGGAGAGAAAAAGAGAGAGAAATAAAGAGAATAATAGAATAACAGGGTCTGACCAATGAGGTCTTTTAGTTTTGATAAACTGATATGAAACAAAAAAAAGTGCATATTTAATTGATTCCAAGCAATATTTACTAAATACCAATTTAAAATTCAGTCTGTACTAAATGCTTTGCATAGTGGCAAAACAGAGGGCACTTTTCTGAATACAAAAAAAAATTGCCTGGGAATTGAATATCCTCTGGGATAAAGACTAAGGTAAACTAAAATTCTTGTTTGCAAATATATTCTCAATTATTGTGGCAATAGTATTGTGGAAAATATTAAGCCTACTTGTAATATCTAGGAAGTTTTGGACCATACAACTCCGTCATTAGTTTGAGCTTCTTCCGGAAATTATTAAATCTCATTTTAGCTTAAAAATATCAGCAGCTCAAATCAGTTATAGAAACATTCTATCTAAAAGCATATAAGCACTCAAAATGTCAGGATATTAATAATTATTGTCAATGGTTATTTTTGAATTCAATATTACATTGTATGGTTTACAAAATGACTACTTAAGTGTTCTCTACACATATACTAATGTAAGATATGGCACGTCAGTCGCAATGGCAGCAGAGCAAACTTTCAATACTAGTTTGTTTCAAGTTGACCAGAATTGTGCAAGATAAAATGTCTAACCTACAACCTATCTGATCCTATTAACTCAGGTCTATGATTACAGATCTACGACTTCAGAACTATAGGTTAATAAATCCCAACTTTATAGCGTACATCACAAAGTTTCTCAGAAAATTATGCTTTGCTTTAATCATATGCTTTTTCAAGTTGCAACTTATCCAGAGGGGGGAAAAAAGAGTTGGGCTACATATTCACTATCCAGTCCTGCATAATAAGAAAAATGTTAATTATCTAACAGCATGTTCACATTTTCTATTAGTTGGCAAGTATAGAATTTTGGCTGCTATCGCTTCTCCAATAGGTATTGGAGTTTTACACATTTGTTATCAGCACAGAATTTGCCTTGTCTAGTTGTACTGCCTACATATTCCACTGTTCCAGGAGTCATTTAAGCATATAATAAATTGAGTTTCAATGAGCTGGAACCTCCCGCTTCAGCCGATTTTTCAGCAAATTATTTTCCAACTGTAGCTTCAGCAGGAGTTTTTCCCACTCCTGAAAAGATGGCTATAATGGCCACATATTTTATATGCCAATTCTAAAACCATTTTAATCAGCTAGTTATTATGCATTAAGTCAGTGATGAGCAAATTTAAAAAGGGTTCAAATCACTCTATGGAATGGCAAGTATCTTTAATAGACTTCATGTTCTGGCACTAAAGCTGAATATGACAAAACAAGGCCAATATATTTGGGGCTCTGCCATAGAGCAGGAAAAAACACTATTTTGCCATTTATAGTATATTTTCTGCACATTTATGTTCCAACAAACATTACTGGAGCATGAAGCAAGTATTGTTGTTTAAGGATCAGAGAACCCCAAACTTTGACTCTCGTTTAATCACTTGCATCTGCTCTCATTCAAAACCAAGTCCTCCCTTGAAACAAAATATATGAAGGGTATTCAAATAAACCAGACTGAGAGGGACATTGTGTTGTGGATCACTGGTTTATTCCATTAAGGATTATATATACTTGGCAATGGCCTAATTGAAGATATAGATATGTGTGCATAGCTACCTATAACTATAGTAATATCTATATAAAGTTATATATACAATATAGGTATATATTTACTATCTATATATTCATGTAAATTTACATACATATGTAAATATGTTAAGATATAACTAACACTAGTTGCATAGAGAAAATATACCAGGCAGTTTATTATCTATTGTTGCCATTTGTCTTCTGTAGTTCTCACTATACCTTATCTTTCTTTTGATATTATGCTTTCTTTTATTTGAGAAATTCTTTCCACTTCTATGCAGATTCACAAGAAATGGGAGAAGATGACAAGTTATACAGGTAGAAATAAAATAGGGTGTACATTAAAAAGTTTGCAGGCCCATTGAAAGAAGTCAAACATGTTATATTTCAGGCAGGGAGTAGAAGAAAGTTGCATTCAAGAACTAAAAAATGTAAGAAAGTGAAAATAAAACAGATAATATTCAATAGCAGGGAATTATCTGTAGAGATGCCTTAATTTTTGCTGGGACACTCAAAGTTTGCTAAGCACTCTGAGGACCACTTAGGACTGCCCTCTTCATGCTAAAAGGAAAAGTGAACTCAGCATAGTATGAGTTCATGTGACCTCAGAACTACAGGTCATGCTGTCATTCAGCATGGTGGAGCTCTAAACATTGGCAATTCATGTAAACTTAGTCAAATAACTTACTAACCTCCAATTAACATTTGTTTATCAGGACAATAAGTGTACCGACTTAAAGGAACTCCATCCCATTGTTATCTCTAAATTTTTTTGTCTTTTCTTTGGGAAGGGGGTCATTGTGTTGCTGATTATCATAGTGAAGTTCACAAAGCTAATAGATTGAATAGGCAGGGTATGAAGTCTGTTGCTGTTACTGTTGCTATTGTTTAATGCCATCAAAGCCAAAACTCCTAACAAACTTGGGGGACTGCTCACCAGGACAATGTCATTTGTTCTGAAGGAGTGCATAGCATAGCCTGATATGTAAAATAACCCACAAATAGAAAAATGTCCACAAAATAAAAGCTTTAAACAAACTGCCTTTCTTATATACTCATTCTAGCATTTCACTGATTTTATTATTTTTTAAATTTAATTAAATTAATTGGGTGATATCAATTAACAAAATTATATGTGTTTCAAGTGTACAATTCTATTACACATCATCTACATACCATATTGTATGTTGACTACCCAAAGTGTCCTCCTGTCACCAAAAATTTGACGCACTTTACACTTTTCTACCTCCTCCTCACCGGCATTTTTCTTCGGTAACCACTATGTTGTTGTCTGTGTTTATGAGTTTTTGTTTGTTCACTTGTTTGTTTTTTTGTTCTTGTATTGCTTTCAATTTTATATTGCACGTATGAGTAAAATTATATGGTTCTTGATTTTTTCCATGACTTATTTCTCTTAGCATGATATTATCAAAGACTATCCATGTTGTCTCAAATGTTATAGTATTTCATCTTTTCTGATGGGTGAGTAATATTCCATTGTACATATGTACCATATCTTCTTTATCCAATCATCTATCAAAGAGCACTTCGGTGGTTTCCATGTTTTGATCACTATGAATAATGATGCAGTGAATGTAGAGATACATATATCTTTACAAACAAATGTTTCAAATTTTTTCAGGTAGATACCCAGAAGAGGAATTGATATGGTGACTCTAATTTTTTGAGGAACCTCCATACTGTTTTCCATCATGGCTGTATCAATTTACATTCCTAATAGCAGAGTATATGTGTTCTTTTAAATGGCATTTTAAAATTACTTTATTCTGTCACTTTCAAATAATCCCCTAAATTCTACTCCTTTGTTTATTCCATATTGCTGTGTTTCTTTTCTTTTTTTCCTGCTTGGAGAACCATGTTCACTAGCTTCATCTACGGATCACGTATATTTTCATTCTCCATGGAATTTTATTCTATTTATTTGGTCTCTATAAAGTGACTATTAATGAGATGGTCCATCTATATCCTTTAATTCAACCAATTCAATCCCATTATACTTGTTTTATTAACTCTTTAATTTAGTGGTAAATACAGTGAGAAAGTACAATATCAATAACTAGTTACTGTTTTACTGACCAATCAGCAGCCCATGCTCATCCCTGTGTGGGCATATGCTGTTTTCCTTAGGGGTCTGTTTGCTCCAGAGCCTAGTATAGGGCTCACTAAGTAACTGGTGAATGTTGACAAAATTAAGGGATCCATTTACTTTCTCTCCGATATCTTTTTCTAGCAACTCATATCCCTTTCTTCATTCCACAAAATCAAGAAGAGGGAGTAAATATTTTTATGGTCATCCAAGTAAAAAAGGTATAGATGGCTCTGTTGAAGACAAATCCAGTTTATGGCCATGAAACTCTGAACAAGCCTGATCCCATTTGATCTTGGAAGCCTGGGAGACCACCTAGGAAGACCAGGTGATGTAGGCATAAAAAAAAATTCACAGCTCCAAAATGGTGTCACTTGGGCTAAAGCCCATGATACCAAACCTAGATTTAATACCTGATTTAACCGCAGCTTCAAATGCTCCCAGAAATATAATCTTAATTAACCAATCTAGAATTTTCTGACAAATCAGTCGGATAATCTGTCACCCGAGCCCTCTTCATTCCGCAAAGGAAAAAGAGGCAATCTGCATGAAGAAACATGCCTTTCCCTTCCTCTTAAAAAAAAAAAAAAAAGATGTCCTAGTCTAAAAATTACTCTTGCTGTTCTTTTGCTAATAACTCCTCTTCCTCATTCTCCTTCTTATGAAATACCTTCCATTTTGAACAGCCCCTCAGATCACCCTTCTTTCTACTTACTGGGTAGGATGCTGCCTGATTCATGAATCACTTAAAGCCAATTAGATTTTCAAATTTACTCAGTTGCATTTTGTTCTTTAATAGTTCTCTATGCTCCATTTTTTTCAGTAAATAAACTGGTAGGCTGTGAGACATGCTTAAAATAAATGTAAACTTAAATTTCTAATTTACTTTACCCATTAAGTAATCTGATCATTCTGTCCTGTTATCATTCAACAATATCACACTAAATGAACAACTAGGACTTCCCAATGATACTTCACTGCTGCTAATATAAAATCTAAACTTCATAGGACCACAATTTCTCACTCAATCTGGGAGACATATACTTGTTTGAAGTGATGTGAGACTCCACCATTTTTATCTTCACTCTCTATTCTTCAGATACACTAGCTTTCCTTCTTCCTCAATTTTTAAAAGCTTAAATCCACATATGTCCTGGAACTAGCTCTCTCATGGACCTTAAATGCTCTTTCCCTAAGTCTGTTAGTGGCTAGTATTTCCTCATTCTCTCGGTCTCAGCCAAAATACCTCCTCTTTGAAGAAGCTTTTTATTTTCATGCAAAATAGCTCCCCAGCCTAATCTATCTTATAAACCTAGGTTAAATCTCTTTGTAAAACATATAATGACCTTTGCAGAATGTTTAATTTCTTGTTTGTTTGTGTCTGTCTCCCTATCAGCATAAACATTTATACTTAGTGGTGATTAAAAGCGTGGGTTGAAGAGTCAGACTGCTGTACTTTCAGTAGAGACACCAACACTTCCTAGATAATTTCCAGAAAAGTCTAATTTCTTCCTTCTCTAAGATTCAGCTTCTGTCTCCTCCCTCTCTCTCTCCCCAAACCCCTCTCTCTCTATACACACACACAAACACACACACACACACACACACAAACACACACACACATACACACCCCACAAATAAAATAAAAATAGCACCTTTCTCATAAGGTTGCTATGAAGATAGGGTGATATACAGATAACACACAGGTCTCAATAATATTACTCATGATTATTCACCACAAGATACCCAGGACCTATAACAGTGCCTAGAGCCTTATAACTTGATAAATATTTACTGAATGAATAAATGAATGAAGGCAATAACATTACTGTGAATGTCATTTTAAAAATAAACCCTTCTTCCTATGACCCTTCTCTGTTTCTGGCCATATTCTCTCCCTTCTATTCAATGGTTTTTATTTATCAATTTCTCCCCTTCCTCTCTTAGCACCTTACATACTCTCATCTGGCTATGATTATCTGCTGAATGTCAACACACTCCTGATTTCCTCATCTTAGAAACAAACAAACAAACAAACCTCTCTCTTTGTACCTTTTTCCTTCTTTTCTTTCTTTTTTTTTTTTTTTTTAAATGGCTTTGAAAGAGGAGCTAAGCTTGTCTCCATTCATTCCTAAACCTATTATTACATGATGGCTTCTATCACATTTCTTCCTGGAGTTGTTGCTAACAAGACCGCCAAAAAATGTATTTATTCTTAGATTCACTAGATAATATTTAACCTTTACTTTGCTCAACAGTTGCAGTTTACTCTTTAGATAATACATAGGGACTGAAGGCAGAGAGAACTGAATTAAATTATTCTGTATGTATTAAGAAATTTTCAGGCCTTGGGCAAATTGCTTAATCCTGAGCTTCAATTTCTTCAAATGCAAAATAATAATAGAACTGATCTACTTCATTATTTACCCACCATGTATTCATCAAAATCCTACTCTGCATCAGGCCAAGTTGTAAGCATTGAAGTTATATTAGTGTAACAAAAGAGATGGAAATACTTACTCACATGTGCCTTATAATCTAGTAGTTATTAACAAAATGAACATATTACATAATATATCAGTGCGTGATAAAGGTGAACACAAATTAAATACGCAATGGCGAGTGAGTCGGAAGAGTTGATATTTTAGATAGAAGGATATTTAGATATCGTGGGATCACATGTGGAAATTACATTTAACCCGATATTTGAAGGAGGTGTAAATTCTAGTAGAGGGTACAGGTGGGGATGGAGGATGTTACAGACAGACAGAACAGCAATCACCATTTTTTTTTCACCCTGACTAACATGGAAACCATTGTACTGCTTTGAATATGATCAGTTTTACTGCTGTTCTGAGACCAAGGCAAGAGAAGTAGGAGGAAGACCTGAAGAAACTATTTAGACAATAACCCATAAAGTAGGAAAACAGGAGAAAAGAAATCAGCAACATTATAAAGATGGAAATCTGATGGAAGAGAGAAAAAAGGGATTTATCAGACCCTAGACAGAAAAACAATAAATCCTCAGGGGAAATTCTAGAAACTAACATGATTTAACACCTCAAATTGTTGAATATAATAGTTCTCTGATATCCACAGGGGATACAGTCTAAAACCCCCAACAAACCTGAAATCATAGATAGAACAGAACCCTTTTTCCTACACCTATAATAAAGTTTAATTTTTACATTAGGCACAGTAAAAGATTAACACAATAATAACAAAAGAGAACAATTATAACAACTTACTGTGATAGAAGTTATGTGAATAGCTTTGGAGTCATTATTAAGTAAAATGAGGGTTACCTGAACATGACCACTGTGATACTGCAACAGTTGATCCAATAACTGACAGCTACTAAAGGCTACTAAGTGACAAAGGGGCTAGCGGTGAATACAGCAGGGATATGCTGAACAAAGGGCTGACTCAGGCCCCAGGCCCCAGAAGGCTCGGGATTGCATCACAGTTACTCAGAACCATGAGCAATTGAAAATGTATAAATTGTTTTTATTTATGTGTGTGTGTGTGTGTATTTTTTTTTTTTCCAGATGAAAGTTGACCATGAGGAACTGAAACTGGAAAGTGAAACTACAGATATGTGAGGATTACTGAATATGTATTTGGAATGCTTAACTCAGAGAATCTCAACACTCTCCAGAATGCTAGTTCATATCGGCACCTACACTTTGTTGACGTAAGAAACCAAATCTGTAGAGAATTTATATAACAGTTTAGTTGAGCCAAACTGATGACAATGTCAGAAGGAAGATTGCAAATCTTTTGTACATTTAAAATTAATAAAGGAACTAAGGAATATCAAATGATGGTGGAAGCAAGCAAGGCTGGGATGAGATTACAGAGAGTCAAGATTATGAGCTCTCTGGTTACATTTCTGAAGAGTCTGAAGGAGATGCATTTGAAAGGTGTGGTAATTTAGATGCACAGAAACAATGGACAGGGCTGGCCTAAGGCAAAGATAAACACTTACTAAAGAAGTTAGCCTGGGGCTACCCACCATGATGACTCACCATGACCTGCTCAATTAGGAATTTATGATCAGAGACCCTGGGAAGCTACTTTCAGTCACTGGTCCTGTCAGACTTATTGTGCTGCCCCTTTTCTACAACCTCTATTCTCTACTAAACATTTGAAAGAGCATTCTCTGGGGAATCTGACCAATCTAAGAATAATTATTAAAAAATACTGATCTAAGAAATCCCCAATAAATGACTTGCCTAGTTAAGTACACTGTAAAGTCTCCAAACACTATTTATGTACTCACACCTTCAAATTACCTCTTAACTTTCTTAACCTAATCATGAGCAGACAATGATGACTATCAAACATCTGGATAAATTCTCCAATGTAGAAGATGGAGACCAAAAGAAAATACAATGAAACGTCGATGAAACAGAAATTTTTTGGAAAACTGTAATCAATATCTCAGGTTCATAAGAGATTATGCCTTCTCATATAACAAACTTAGGATGCTATTTTTTAAAGATTGCTTAGAGAATTAAAATAATCTTTGGTAATTAAAAACATAATGAAAAAACTAAAAAAATATAAATCAAAAGGTAGATTAAAAGATAAAGTTTAAAAAAGAATCCAGAAAGCATATCCAAAAGACACAATAATGGAAGACAAGAGAGAAAAGAAAATTAGAGACATGACAATATTACCTCACATTCAAATAAGAGTTCCAAAAAATTGAGAAAATTAAAAAAAAATGATAAAAATAATTGATAAAAAATATTTTGAGAAAATTTCCAATCCTAAAGAATATGAGTTTCTGGATTAAAGGTCTAACAGACTGTCTAGAACAACTAGTAGAGCAGGTGAAATTCTAAAAACATAGTGAGAAAGAATATTCTAAAAATTTCCAAAGGGAAAAATATAGGTCATAATACAAACATTAGAAATCAGAAGGAAGAGTGTGAGAATTCTCAACAGCACTGTCAGATGCTTGAAGATAATGAAGTAACACCATTAAAATTCTGAAGAAAAATAATTTCCAACTTGAAATTATATACTCAGCTAAATTATATGTAGAATAGAGCCATTTTAAGTCACATAAGAATCTTAAAAAATTATATTTCCTATGAATTTTTTTAAAGAAAGTTACTGTAGAATGTTCATCAAAATAAGGATATAATACAAAATAGAAGAATGTATGGATTATAAGATATCTGAGTCAAGAGATGGCCTAGTAGATTTATCATGATGGAGAACAAATAGAAATGTTCCATTCTATCAATTCACTACTCTCACATCCCCATATACTCTTAAACAGTAGTCATATTCTATTTCTCAATTTGGTTGTGCTTTTCCTCTATATGCTTTGTACATGCTCCTCCAATGCCAGATGATGTTTATCTATCCCCTATGCATCCCTTAGTATTTAGTGCAGTCATACC
This sequence comes from Cynopterus sphinx, assembly GCA_030015415.1. Classification (NCBI taxonomy): domain Eukaryota; kingdom Metazoa; phylum Chordata; class Mammalia; order Chiroptera; family Pteropodidae; genus Cynopterus; species Cynopterus sphinx. The sequence continues at coordinate 9,577,548 of CM057387.1, forward strand.
TACCCTTCTGCCTACTATCAAAATCCTTCAGTGATGCCCTACTTGAGAAAAATGATTTTGCTTTGAGCTGTCCAAGCCTCTGAGGAAGCATTAAATACTCTGTACTTTGTCTCCTTACAAGTTAGACTCCTGCTTACTGAACTACACATCCCTTGAGGGCAGGGGCCATGTAATATTGTCTTTGTATTTCTAACATCCAATCTGATACTCAATAAATATTGAATGAGTAAATGAAAGAACAGATTTGATTCATTATTTATAGGTACGCATCTGATTAAGAAGCTCATTAATTTTCTAAACGGTAACAGGACTAAAAATAATGAGATAGTATATACCTCTGTAGCTACCACTTACTAAATCCTTATTATACTCAGTAAGTAGCTCACTCACAGTCCCGTAGCTATTATGTCATGGCAGAGTGTTTTGAACACATATCTGTCAAACTCTAGTTTCCAAGTTCTCTGTTACTATGCAGCTCTCTCTTCTGAGGAGAAATGAGAAGTTCTAATGGAAAAACACATAAAGGCTAATTAAGACATCCTCTTTTAAAGAAAGAGAGGTTTTGTGGCCAAAAAAAAAAAGGGTCCACTAACTCTAGGTGTTGGAGAACAGACAAGGCAGCATTCTCTCTTTAAAATGTTGGTGAAAAAATAACACCTTTCTTTCCTAGGTGAGAGTTTATCTGCCAAAACTAATCCTGGAGTGAGTTTTATGACCATGTTATAAACCTCTGTAAAGTAAAGAATGTAATAGAAATGCTGACAGAGCCTTGCTTACGATGGGTTTAGAAGGCAAAGCTATAAAACAGAAGTAATTTCTGGAATTTGGAAATTATGCATGACTGTAAAGACAAACATATTTGCCATAAATTGAAGTCCACACCTGCATGGGGATATATTGGCTCCCACCTAATTCAAGGTCAGCAAGAGCTTTAAAGCAAATTCTCTTAAACTCTCATCAAGCTGTTCAAGTTAAAATTATGGGGAGAGAAAAAAACAACAAAACTCTGCAGAACATTAAATCATCCAAAATTTTTCAAATAAACTTAAATTCAGCTAAAGGATACTAGGAACAAATCCTCCCTTTAAAATGTTTCTTCTAAAACAGCAAAAGAATCCAATATTTGAAAGCAAAAATAGCAAGAGCTTGTTAGTATTTCACAAACAGAAAAGAAAAACTATAAATCTAGTTACACAGAAATTGATAGTGAAACAATTTATAAATAGTTCAAACAGTTGCATATCATCATAGGTCTTTTTGATGGAACTTAAAATTCCTGTCTTTCATGGCCAGGGACCAGGGGCCAACTAGGGAAGATTTCGAAAGACACAAGGTTAGTCTATTAACACTCCTGCTGTAGGTTTTCTGTCCTACTCAGGCACACATTGCTATATATTTTCTAGCTTTTTTCTATATGCCCTCCCTTTGGATCCATGCCCCATAATTCTAACCTTTGTTATTCTTTCGTCCCCATCCAAAAAGTATACGTGAAGTATATGCGAAAGATCTTAGCTTCTGAAATCAAAAAGAACTGTATTTAAATCTAGTTTTTGTTTGTAATTGTGTAAGGTTGGACAAGTTATTAATTTATCTCCAATACTCATTTATAAAACAAGATCAATATAACTTACTTATATTAACAGAAATGCCCATAAAAAATCCAGTTTTGCAGGACAGTGCCCTTCTTGTTTGGGCACATGGTAATGAGAGTTCTTATCTACTTTAGTTACCCAAATATCTAAATGCTTAGGTGAAGACATTGTCTAAAAAGCAGACCCTTAGATGGCAATACAGTTTGATAAATGTAGATACCAATGCCACATTTGAAATCTAAAGTTTTTCTAATATTTTACAATATCTATTTTTTAAAGTATTGGTGGGTTACATGGGCTGAGCACATCAAGTCTCCAAAACTTGGACAGGTTTCATGAGAGATAGCACTGAAATCAGAAAACTAAGATCCTTATTACTATCTCCTAGATGCACCTGAGACAATGGGACAAACTAGACACAAGCTCCTACTGTACATAATTATTCTTATAAAGTCTGCATTCTCTGTTTCATCCTGTAGTTTGACACAATGACACCTGACATTTCCCAGGTGTCAATAACTATTTGTTGAAAGAATGAGTGTAGTGCAGTTAGACTATGTCAATGGGTCTTTTGCTAGATGGGAAAGGGAGTAGAATGGTATGAACATAATTGGAATAGAAATGAGGAGATGGGATGCTTTCTTTTTTAATCTCTTTTATAAGGATGAAGCGAAAGGAGAGTATGTTTGAATGCTGATGGGATTAATACAGTAGAGATAAATACACTGATAATTGAGATAAAAGAGAGAAGTGACAGATCATGGTCTCTGTAAAATGGAAGGAATATAGGTCCTAGAGAAGTGGACAGACTAGTCTTTGTTTTTAGGAAATCTACTTCCTCCATGGTCAGAAGAGAGAAGTAGAAGACAGCTCAAGAAGCGGGAAGGTCTGTACTTTTATTAACTGGAAGTTGAAGTTGTTTTATGAGGTCCAATTACTGGGGGTCTAAAGTGTATAAACATTCTAGGGTCTTTCTAAAAACAATTCCAAATTACAAATGCAACTTAAGTATCAGTACTTGGAAGGAGCCTGTAAAAGTGAGTATTCCTAAATCTTAAATTTCATTAGTTTCATGGAAAATCTCTTTCTCTGCCTGAAATTAAGTTCTGGCTCCATGTCTCATTAGCTAGGCAAATTTGGGCAATTTGTCAATTTCTCTGTGCCTATGTTTTTTCATCTTTAAATTGGCGACAGACAGGGTATCCATCTTATAGGGTTTCAGAGGTGATTAGCTAAAATGACCCACATAAAATGAGATTGAAAAATTTATGTAAGATTAGATATAGTAATCAATGTAAAGATAATCCATGTAAAGCACTCAGTTACTTCTCAATCAATGTTGATTATTATTGTGTAGAGTCCCTGGCACTGAGAAAGGATGCAATAAATGTTAGTTTCTATTTTAGCTAGATGAGAAGTAATTTTTAAGAGATCATGTTGTACTTCATTTGAAATCTAAAGAACTCCTAAAGCACATTAGATGTGCAGGAAGTATTTTTTCTCACCATCCCTCTCCCTGTTCCTCCTTTCACTTCTCCTAATTTAGCTTTTCCTCCTTTTTCTCTTCTACCATTGAAACTATATGGAAGCAAAAAGAAATCCATGTAAACTTAGTAGAATGACCTCCCTGAGAGGAGGAATTGTGCTGTTTATATCTGAAATGAAGAAGATTATACACATGATAGCAACTGCACAAAATTTTGCTAGTAAAAAAATTATTGATATTATGTCATTCTTCATTGTTCAAGAATCTAATAAAATTCAAATGCTAACAATTATCTCAGAACCAATGGTGACCTCGGTGACTTTGCAGCATACAGGACAACTTGCATTCACTACTGTAGACTAACTGTGAGTGCAGTGTACCCCTAACTTTGACCCGACTGGTATTCAGTAAATGCTTAGCAGTGAATGGTTCATCATGAGAGAAGGAAAATAGCTATAAAGAGTGACTGACTGGGATTTTTTTATACACCCTGCTTAGCTCTAAGAAAGAGAAGGCCTACAAGGCATTCTCTATCAGAAAATGTTCATTTTGACGTCTGTCACCAAAAGAAATGCAAAACAATGCAAAAAAGATTTTTCTCCCGGTATTCAGAACCCAAAAACTGTTCATTCAATTTTCTGCAATGGCACATACTCAAATGATGCATAAAACATTTAACACTGTTGTTCTCCAGTTTTATTAATGCTTGCTAACTCATTTATTCTCATGATAATCTTGCCCGAAGCATCTCACTTTTTGTAAGGTACTAAAGTGACTTGGGTTGCAACCAAATCTGTGGTAATTAGTCAGCTGAATCTGGGAGAAATTATTGGGACACTTTGTTATTACATTAATAATTCAGAATTCTAAGCATTTACCTCAGAATATTTCTATTCACCATATGTCCATGCTGGCACAACTTGAAGAAATAAGAGAGAATCCACATAAATAAATTTTTTAAAAAAGGCTTCTTTTGGCTTTGTTCGGTAGAATGATTCCTAATATGTGTATTAGTAATAAGTAAAGCACAAAACAAGACATAAAAAGTGATATATGCTAATGGTAATGAAAACATGACTTTCTTCCACTTTAAGACACTCTAAAAGCCTTACTAAAAATCTTAGATGGTAATCGATTTCTCTTAAAGTTTGGGTGGAAATTTGAAAATATTCAAGTTACAAACTTAAACTAACAGCATTTAATATAAGAGTCAGGATAATCATGTACAAAATGCCAAATCACACTGAAGAAGATTTAAGCCTGAGTTATTCTCCTCTAAAGCCAAACACCTGGGCTTTTAAAAGCTGCTGTAAGTGTGTTGCACATTGAAATTAGGATTTGATACTTTGTATGGCATCTTATATCAGGAGTAGGAAGTAAACAGCATCTTGTCCACTTCCTCAACAAAAAAGACTTTCAATCTCAGTGAGGTATATGGCTGATACAACTTAACACAGCTAATCTGAGCACCATTATTGAAAGTAACACAATGAGAGGAGATGCAAAGAGAAAGACCTTGTAATCATGCACCAAAGATTTGAAATTCCAACTCTATCACTTACAGACCCCCATGAGAGGTATACTGTGTGATGCATCACACTGGTGGTGTGTAGCCAGGAGGAACTCATCAAGTTAGCTTCCAGTTTTCATATCAGCAAACAACTGGTGACCACATTGCCCTTTTCCAGACTGTCTTAGCCTTTGCATTCCAAAAACAGAAATGAAAGTGGTATTAGATAACTAGCATTCCAATTTGAGGTACAGCTGGAGATGCTTGAGAAGAAAACCCACACATCTATTGTTGCTTTTCAGATAGGTTTGGTTCGTAGACATGCCAAGAATTTGATGGCCTCAGCTGGTTGGGAAGAAAACGGGAGGAAGACACAACAGCAAGGAAAACAGATAAACAAATCATCCCAAGGGCTTAGCACCATAGGTAACACTCGAACACACAATGTTTACTCACAGGAAATTAGTGTATTCAAATTTCATCTGGGGCTGGAGTCAGTGTCCAAGGGGATATAATCTGGTACAGGAGAAAAAGGGTTTCCACAAAGTGACAACACTCAAAGTCAACCTATCTCTCAGTTCCAGTAAACCAACATTTGAGGACATGCAGAGCCACAGTGAGTAACAAGAGAACAGAAGGGACCAAGGAGAAAATTGGCAGAATAACAGGTGAGTATTGGGGTACCATCGAAGGAATGTATATTTTTGAGAGAAACTTAAGCCCCTGTGGGAGACAGGAAACCAAATGGAAGAGCAGTCATGCAAACTGTAAAGCAAATAGAAGGTTGGAGGAATTTTAAGGGCCAGGCCTACGAAGCCTAATGCATTGCCACTCTGACCCGTTTTTATGGACCATGGAAGCTTACAAAGGACTTTCTGAGTTGATTGGGAGAGACTCAGGAACTGGGTGTAGCTGTGCCTTTGGGAACCTAGTAACATGGAGTCCAGTTGGGTGGGAGTTGACATTAACATCCTACAAATCTCAGGCAAGATTTGGCTGTGAATTGGATGAGATTAGATAAATGCGAATTACTCAACAGATAAGAAAAACACAGTTGAGTTTTATCTGAAATGAGTGCAATTATGTCTTGTCCTGCTTCTCAAATAAACACATCTATTTTACTTGAAATCCCTATTAAACAGGTTTTATACACAAAAGCAATAAAGATTTATCCAGGGATTATCATATTTTTCTGTTATTTCACATATCCTTTCCTAAAATGAATGCTTAAATCCCAGTTTTGAATGTGTGTGTGTGTGTGTGTGTGTGTGTGTGTTTTAAGGAAGGTTATAGCAGCTAAATATCAACATATTAAAGCTACAGCAAAAGAGTAAGAAACTAATCACTCTTATACATCTCCCATAAAAAAAATCCAGTCACTGAAAATAAAGAGGATCGCAGGAGAAAACAGATTCATCTTCCAAGTGGAAATTATTTAAAAGTTGGCACTAAGTAGAAATTACTTTTTCCCATACAAAATCAAGATTGATCTTAATATTCTCTTATCTTTTAGAGTGCAGTATTACTCAGAATTCCTAGTGAACAAGTCGGCATTATGTTATAAGATGGAAGAAAAAGAAATGGGGTAGCTCCGAAATCAGAAAACAATAAGATCAAAACTCAGGTGAAAAGCTTACTACATATATTTTCTATAAATTTATATTTTATATTGATATTTATACATTTATCAGAAAATCATGATTAGGGTTATAGGAGGTGAACATTAGCAAAAGAAATAATATGAAGGAAGCATCTCTAAGGAAGAATTACCAGAGCTCACTGCCACTCCATCTTTATTAGCCATTAAATCTTGTGTTCCTATAAACTTGCTTTGCCTCAGTTTCTCCATCTGTGAAATGGAGATTATAATTATAGGTCATCCTTTCTAGGGTTCATGAAAGAACTAAAATTAAATAAAATCAAGTGAGTACAGCATTTACAATAATCTGTGGCTGTCATTCAATAACTTTTAGCTATTATTATTAAGATGAGTGTCAGTAAAATATTTAAAAATGTACAAAAAAATAAAATAATTTAAAAAATCATGTTAACAGCAGTAAATTAGAAAACAGCATTAATATGCCCATCTGCATTCACTGTTTCTAAGGACTTGCTTACTAAATAAGATAATCCATTTATCAGACCCCTGTAATTAATAAGAACACAGTTCCTCTCACTGAGCTCTTTTATCAGATATATGGCATTAGTGGCAAAATGACATGACAGTGATATAAAAATTACAACATTAACAGGCACTGAATAAATAAAACCTGAAGCAAAATCTTTCCTGGTGCCAAGAATAGAATAGCAGGATGTGGATGGATATTTCAGAATTGAGTGTAGAACAGCAAATCACACAATTTTGGCAGAACACTAGAGATGATACTTTTTCAAAATAAAACTATGAAATATTGGTGGAAACATACAATGGTGCTTTTTCATTGTGAATGACACAGTGAGTCTAATAAAGTAGCTGATTTATTAAAAACCTGATCACATTTTAAAGGGAGGTGTTTTCACTGATTCTCTTTACCCACTATAGAATGTGTGCTGTTCTGCCAAAAAAAAAAAGAAAAAAAAAAAGAAGATTGATTTTTATTCAACCCAAAATCAATTTCTTCTACACAGAGTATAGTCATTCCTTTGAACATACAATTTTCAACATATGCACTACCACCGGCATATGTTAGTGTTGAAAAGCGAGTTAATTTTTACAATCAATGACTATAGCTGTTTGTGTTATTTGAAAATATGATTTTGCTCTGTTTAACACCATTCTTTCTGCTACATGTATATGTTTTTCTTAAAATGACCAAGGGCACAGATTTCCTCTCATTTTTCCAGATGGAATCATGGTATATTCCATGAAAAAAGGGGATGAGACAGGAAGAGTGAGAGGTTGGCCAGTTCTTTATGTCTGTATATTTGACTGCTGGACTCCAAATATCTCAGCTTAGGCACCTGTTTTTTTATTTTTAATTTTTTGGTTCTTTGTTTTAATTGCTAAGGAAAATAAGTAATGTTAAGTTTTGCTTATAGCCCTCTTTCTGACTGCTGGAACAAAATGAGCATATTAATAAATATTCCCAGTTTCTCCTCCCCAAAACCCACTCACAAAAATTTGCATTTTGGACTAGTTTTCCTCATTCCTATCCACTGCATCACCTTCCTCTCTCACCACTACATCTATATTAGTTCACACAAATATATGTCTTATTGGTCAGTAGTAGGATGTTGGTTCCCCTTCTTTCCCTCTCATTAAACAAATGATGGTCTTCAAAAACAAAATACTTTTGTTTTTATTTTGGTGGCAACCTGATTTCTTTGAAAGATTGACAGAAAGGAATGACAGTTGATAGCTTTGCATCACATACTTATTGGATATACTTCATAAATAGCCTGCTTCAATTTCCATTAAAAAATGGTGCCTGGGCAACAATTAAGTAATTTTGAATTGGTTTTGCAACATTTGATAATTTTTACAATATAACCAATTCACCATTAAACGAGGAAAAATATTATGTATAACTTAAAACCTTAAACTGTTTCTATTTTTTTAAATAGTAATTTTTATTCTTTCAGTATAAATTAAGAGTATACTCAAATAATATCTCAACAATGTAGTTTGGGAACTACTAATTTAAACAGTGCCATTGCCTGATATTCAGAAGTTTTATTTTATATATTTTAAAATTTGATTTTGGAACATAGCTATTACTCATGTTACTGATTTTCAGTTTTTTATCACCAAGACTCCTTAGAAAAAGTGTCACAGTAACATCAAATGTAAAATGCATTTTAAAGCTGAAATCTGTTCTGTAAGTGTCACTACTGGTCATAACATTGACTAACTCATTTCTAAAATATTTGACAGTACTCAGCACATCTTTTCCTGAATATTGTCTATTTCCTTATTTTGCCCAGTTTTCTGAACTCAAGAGTATGTTATCATATCAATTTGCTATTCTTGTTTTTCTATTGTCTTTTTCTCACCCTTACAAGATTCCTTTTTGAATTAAAAATGAAAAGTTTATAAAATCAATTAACAGATAATTCCAAACTGTATGATCAACTACTATGGAAAAAAATTAATCTTACTAAATACAATATTTAACCAGAATTTCAGAAAATTCTTTCACTTATAAAACTCCAAATCAGTTTCAAGGAAGCCTTAACCTTGCAGGCTTTTATCCAAGGTCTTTTTTAGAACAACGGTTCTTACAAGTATGGCAATTCAAAATGGCTCAGTTACTATGTTCAAATGCTCTGGACAGACAAATGAGCTTTACAAATGTCTAATGAAGTGAGTAGGCAAGAGCTATAAGTATCCCTTCTAATGAAAGTCTCTTCTGTTCATCAGCTTCTGGAGCTTTTTATTGCCTTGAACATCTATAGAAATCCTTAGGATGAGATCACACTACCTTAATATAAAATGATGAGCTTGTATAACATCATTGAATTGCTCTGTCCATGTGTCCAGATGGTTTTGCATATAAATTCCACAAAGTATTCATGCCATTTAGAGTAAATTCTCGATTAGCCAAGATTCATTTGCTTTATCCTAATCTCTCAATCATGAATGACTGACATCAAAATAGTTCTGTATATCTAAATACATGAAAAACACTAAAAATAATAAAATATTAAAACTTTTTAATATATATTAAAGGTTTTTAAAACTTTATAAATAACTACTATGTCTATAATTATTGCTAATAATATATACATGACACACTTTTCATATTACATATTAATAAAAATAGTTCATACAGAAAAGGCAAATGTATTAGTTTTATATTTTCATGTATATGATTCTTTCCCTTAGATCTGCCTAAGAAAGCATTATCCTAAATAAAACAAATTCATATTTGAATAAAAGCATTGAGTGCTTTTCTTATTTATAATTTTAAATGTGTCTTTCTTCTGTTTTGTTCCAAGTTCGGATGGTCTTAGATGAAATACTAAACTAAAAAAAAAGTCATCCACCTAATTCAGACTATAGTTCTCTCTTTAAGATACAGGATAGCAAACATCTTGGATATGATAGAAACTAGAAAACTTGTGGCAACTATGACTGTTCTTCCCATGAAACACCATGAGCCACACACACATGCACGTACACACACTGCATTATTTTTGAAACATCTATGCATCACAATTTAAGTATGTCTGACCTGGAAGATTAATGTAACAATATGCTATTTTTCACTATTAATAATCTTATTTCTATCATCTTTCCTATTGTACTTTGGTATAAACTTCTGATCATAATTTGTGTCCCTGAAAATGTGAAAGCTTAAGGGAAGAATTTGAAAATCAGAAGTGGAACTGTAAATGTGTCACTAATAGCACAATTTGGAATGAGTGCATTAGCCACCTAGTCAAAGACCCTGAAAGTTGGCAAGTTTTGTCATTTTCTATTTTTTCTTAAAACATCTCCTAAAACTAAGACTATATAATAATTATTATTATTTTTTTAGTTTTAATAATGTTATCCCTTTATCCATATCTGTCTATCTACCTACTTACCTACATATATGTGTGTATGTATGTGTGTGTGTGTGTGTCTGTGTGTGTATATATATATATATATATATATTTTTATATATATATATATATATATATTTATATATATTATCCACAGGCACTTGAAAAAGAGGATCTGAAACCAGAAGTAGCCGGCTTCTTGTTAATATATGTCCTCAGGTCAAAGGGCAAGTGTGCATCGTGTTGACTGAGGCATGACACACCAGCCTAGGGAAGGAAAAAACACCTACTACTGATTTAATGACACATTCTGTCTCTCTCTTGATCAAAGAGCTAGTTTAGATTTTTTCAGTCAATGTACTCAAAAAAGATTGATGACTTTTGGATGTAATCAACTACTTTAAGTTTCATTGCATCAAAAGATCAAAAGATATTTTGATGGTGGTGGTGGTAAAAAATAGAGTCAAATAGGAACTTCCAAACAGGAGTTGAGAATGTGGCATTTCATTAGCTTATTTGACCTCAGTTCATTTTTATTAGAAGAGAATTTAATAACAGCATCTGGATTTAGTATGTACACTTACATATGGCTCTATATGGTGACTTGTTGGAAGAGACTTGTAATACACTTGTATTAAGCCCAAGAAGCATGCTGGCTATGTTTGGGTCCAGCTCTCTCACTTCCTGTCTGTAAGACCTTGGGACAGGTTTTTACCCTCTGTTCCTCAGTTTCTCTATCTGTTAAATGAAGAGAGAATAACCAACATCATACAGTACCCACATCATAGAGTTGTTTTGTAGATTAAATCAGTTCACTAATTCAGTTACTTTAATGTTTTAAGAACTCTACCTGGCACACAATAAATACTACATGGGATTAGCTATTATTATTGGGAATTACTTACTTTTACCTAGAAATAATTTTTTTTCAGGTTACAGGTATTGTTTCCTTTATAATTGTTACTGAAGTTATCTGTCAATGTTGACACAAATTTAAAAAGACAAATCTTTTGATATTTATACCTAGATATTTTAGTGGTAATGGACTACAACTTCTATAATCATAAAATGCTAGAATACATGTTTTTTGTCACTCTCCATGCTATTTAAGACCTCTGTCATTATTATCAACAACAAATGATAATACATTTTCCTTTTTTTACCAATAAATTTGTGTATTAAAATATTTCCTTGGATTATATAATTAATCACTTTATTTTTCTCTTTGAACTGTCAACATTTCTGGAGCTGTTATAATTTCTTCCAATTTGAGATTCAATTTCTGATATTTTCTCCCATGGTTGGTTAGTTTCTTATTCTCGAATAACTGATAAGCTTGACATGCCCTACTTAAAATTATTCGGGGATTTCCATATTTTTCTAATGCATGATATAATGCTAAAATATAAAAATGCCATGTCAATCGCTCTCCACAAAAAGTGTTCTCTCTGTAGGAAATATTTCCTTCAATATTTTGAAATACAGTTTCTCCAGAAACCTTAACAGTTCATTTGTGTTGTGGAGATAGCTTGAAAAATAGATTCTCACATGAATAACAACAATGACTTCATTTCTTAAGGATAAATGGGTTGTTGTGGTCCTACCCATAGCACAAAATTAATTACTTTAACGTCAACCGATATAAAAGAATTAAAAAAAGTTAGCTGCCTCATCACACTGGCCAAAATGTTGGACTGTGTGTACACACACACACACACACACACACACACACACACACACACACACACACAATTAACTAAAAGGCGGGAAAAATATATTTTCTTTAAAACTAAAGATATTTCTTAGAGCATCTTATCTTTTTTTGAGAACTTTTCTCTATTTGTATAACTTTACAAGATCTACTTCATGAAAAGAGAATGTATATTTAATATACATTGTATCATTTACTGTCTATGAATGTGATGCAGTATTAAATTAAGTCATTTTTAATCAGAAAAATTTGCACAGACATGTACTCAACAGAAAGTTCATCACAATTTTGACTATAATAGCAAAATATTAGAAATAGTCTAACTGTTCAATGCCAGGAGACTCACAACAAATTATAATAAATTCACATAATTAAAGAATAGGAAACTGTCAAAAGCATGTTGCAATAGTTTGTAATTTTTCAAACTTAACAGATAACAAAACAGTATTTGTTTTTATTCACATATACATATATGCTCTTTTTAGTATAGTTGTAGATGTAGACGGAGACACAGTTATAAACATATATAAAATATTCCAAGACAAGTGTTTTATATACATTATACCAGGAGTTAGAGAACTGAAGCTCAGGGAAGTTAATTAATTTTTTCAAAGTTACACAGCTAAGTTAGGATTCAACTCGTGTGTGTCTGCTCTCTGGAGTACCATGCTAAACTCTCTATTTGTGAAGTAAAAAAAAGGTATAATAAGGGATGATAATTGTTTTTTTAACAGAATAATTTAATTAAACATATATTGTAAAGAAAAAAAAGAAAACTATTAGTATTTTTCCTGATAAATACTAATGTAAATAAATTATTTAATGAAAAAAATTACTTAACTAAAAGAATAGTTATGCTTATTGTCTTACATCTTTATAGATTTTAGGCAGAACTCACATTTTTAAATATCATTTATTGCATGTTTTATCAATATTGCAAATTAATATTTATATTTTACACTGTTTCATCATTTAAGGTTTTTAGTCACTTGAAATCTGATGCAACTTGTAGCCTACACACATTTAGTTTTAAGCAATTTTACTACATTGGATGCTGATGCCACAGGCTTTAATTTTGGTGTTAAATCAAAATATAATCATTACTCTGCATTTTTTAAAATGCAGATTTGGTGCAAACTTGTACAAATGTAGTCAATCTTGAACAATAATATGCTCTACAGTGGGTCATATGTGTCTATGGACTTGTGAATATGCAAGCATAAATATGCAAATTTTTATAGGTGTAAAAACAATAATGGCAAAAATGTACAAATATGTAGTTTAGCAAATTTAATCCTGTTTTATTTCTCCATTTTATTTTTATTATTACTGTTTATTACTGTCTTCTATCTTTTTTGTTGCTTAACAACAAATGGCATTAAATTTGCATTGCTATATGTATGCCTTTCATAAATTCTGCAGAATTGGCATGCAGAATGGCTAATAAACTTATGATAGAAAGAAAAGTCTCTTTTTAACAAGTTATACTTAAGAAAATCATATTATAATCAAGAATTCACAAATGCACTTATATGTTCCTTCCTGCTTTAGATATTATTCTTCTTTGGGGACATACATTTGAGAAAGTCTTCAGTGATTTATAACAGTTTCACCTAACAAAGAATAGCTTTATTTTACAAAATATTTTCTAAGTGTCTCATTATTTTTACATGAATAAGATGGAACAGCTCTGGCATGTTATTCTCAGACTTCACTTTTTTTGAGCAAATGTACCAAACATTTTTTAAAAAGAAATTAGGCACCTGAATTCTGGCAGTGACAAAGAAAGTATCTTAAATGAGTGAAGAGTAACCACTAGAGAGGAGAGGAAAAGAAAAGAATGAAGTGGAAGGTCTCTGTGCCCATTTAAAGGAAGCAACTGCAGTCTAGTTTTGGCCACGTGGAAATGGAATACAGGCTCAATTTGGCTACATCTGCAGTTTCTTCGAGAGAAGATATTCTCATTTCATATGAAATCAGCCAATTTCTAAAGTTCACAAATAATTCATTGTTTAAACATTGTTTAGAACAAACCAACTATATCAGTGGGATACATTTGTCTGGTGAGATGCTTTAAGTTAAAAAAAAAAAGATTCAGTAGCATTTTGCAAGGACATTCTAGTAAGGTTTAAGTCTGTATTCTACCTTAGTAATTATTTTTTAACCTAAATTCACAGATAGGCTAAAACTGAGTATATAGCATTAATTGGCATAATAGTATACATGTAAAGAAAAGAAACATCAACTGCTAGAGTACTTCCTAAATACTCTACATTTAGGAAAGTATGATTGCAAGGCTTCATATGAACAAAGCCACATATCAAGTTGACCAATAGGAATATGCCTAAAAAATAGCTGAAATAGGGACAAACTGACTTCAGTGGTAATGAGAAAATTAAAAGAATAGGTAGTTGTGGATGTGATGCATTAAGCTGAGAAATCTTGAGTATACATTATAGCATATATGATAGGTTATAAAGGGGGGGGAGGGGTTAGCAAATATTTACACATTAGTTACTATCCAATGGGGGTAAGTTCTGCTCTTATGTATTATTTTATTATTAAGTTTTATCCAATGGGGGTAAGGTCTGCTCATATGTATTATTTAATTATTAAGTTGCTAAAACCATTTGTTTGCTTAAAAGGACAACATTTTTCTTAATAATGAAAGTTGTTAGGTCTTTGTAGGTGAGTTTGTTTGTTATAAGAAACTACATTTGTTAAAATAATTTTTGCAAAAAAAATGTTTATCTTCCCTTAAAAGTTATAAATTATGTTTGCCATTGTAGGTTGATATTGTCTACAAATGGCCTGAATAATTAATTCACTATGACCTCTCTGATCTAGCTTTAATAAACTTGTATAAAGATTATATCAGATTTTTTAAAATTAGGAGCATAACTAATGGCACATTTCCTCATTTAAATAAATATTAGCAAAATATAGTAAGCTTAACAAAATAGCTTTAAAACATAATACTTAATTCCCATTTGTCACTATATTTAAAAGGCTGATTGATATATCTTAAACATGCGATGAAATAATTTAAACTTTTCAATCAGAAATATGTTAAAGCAAACATAATCTTGAGGATTTACATAAAAGTATGGTATCAAAACGATGAGTCATAATAACACATTATTTAATGATAAACTACTCCTAACGTATCACATTTAATTTAAACAAATACATTTTAAGACAACATTAAATAATAAAAATGTATTCTGAGAAACTTCTTCCTCCCTAGATGTGACTTTTTCATATTTATTTGATTTTCAACTAGATACTTAATCTCTCTATGCCATAGTTTCCTCACTTATAAAACTGAAATGAGAGTAGTTATTTCTTTTAGTCCTTACAATTCTATGAACTACTCTCATCACACACACACACACGTGCACACACACACACAGTGTACTTGATTTATAATAAATATTCAATACAATAGCTATTATTATTGCAATTAATCATTTTACTATTATTATATTGTTTTTGTAATCTATAGATATAGACATTTGGAACTTACAATTAATTCTTAGATCATTCACAAAGTTTGGTTCTTAGAAAACCCATTTGAATTTCCTCATTGAATTTATTTAGAAATAAATGGTAGAATTAACTGACTGTACTATTTTATTCATTAAAGAACTGTTTAATTTCTAAGTAAACATGAATGCTACCAGGCCAAAGAGCTCTTCAATATTATTACCTAACAGGCTGACTCACAGACTATGTCTGCATTTATATGGTGATGGTGGTGACATGTCCCTGGTAACTCTGTAAGACTGTGGGCTAAGGAAATTTTCCTTCATTGAATTTAAGTTCATTAATATTAAAGCCATCAAAAATCACAGATATTAAACAATAAAAAAATAGTAAGCACTTTTATAGAAATAGTACTGGGCACAGTTTCAAGTTAACAGTGGACATGCAACTGTTTATTCTCTGTATAATTCTCCAACAATGAATTAGAGATGGATTAATATACATAATTGTAGTATACTACAACATGAACATGTAGAAAACCATATGTAATTTTTGAAAATAGTTTTAGTAAACATTTATCATCTGGGTTAAATATTATTACCAGTGGCTGTAGCGTATTACCATCCACCACCTTAATTTACCTCCTTAAATTCTCCAAATTGCAGTTTCTCTTTGTTTCCACTTTCCTTGGCTTCCTATGCAACATGGCATATATGCATTTTAGTGTGATTGTACCTGTTTAGAATTTGTAGGAAGTAGGGATGGTGGGGATTAGTAAATGATTTGATCTGTACCATGTTCTGTACCTCCTCAAAAATGCTACCAGAGCTCGCTCTCACTAATTTTTTTCATTGCATTTGATTTTAACATAGTTATTGAACTCTTTCCTTCTTCCCTTCCTTCTCTTCCTTCCCTCCCTCCCTTCTCTCTCTCTATCTCTCTCTCTCCTTTCCTTCTTTTCTTTCTCCCTCCCTTCTTCTCTCCCTCCTCCCTCTCTCTCTCCCCCTTCCTTCCTTCCTTCCTTCCTTCCTTCCTTCCTTCCTTCCTTCCTTCCTTCCTTCCTTCCTTCCTTCCTTCCTTCCCTCCCTCCCTCCCTCCCAATAGGGGGTATAGGTTTACTAAGGCTTTTCTCCATACCAAGTAGACCATCAGATGCAACTCAGAGTCCATCTTCCAGTAGAGTCAGAAAATTTCAAAGCATAGATATTTATTAAAACCAAAGATACTTCATATATGCAACAATTTTAGTGAACTTACATTGTTAGTATTTAAGAAATTTTAATTTCAACTGTTGCATGACTGACTCATTGAGTGAGCACCGTAAAAAAAAAAATGTAATCTAAAATATTGGAGCTCTTTTCTTGTGGGGAGCCTGAAAGAAGTGTAATTAGGAAGATTGGAAGTTATAATTTTTAAGAAGGGTATGTAATTGATAATAATGTAACTGTTAACTAAAATCGAAAGAACAAGATTCTTCCCCTTACTTGCACTTTATTCTGCTTTGTCTTTTTCCTGCTACTACTGGTATTAGTGTAAGGGACAAAGATGACAAATAAAAAGATGGAAGTTTTAAATATTCTATACGTGAAGATCAGAATCTGCTGTGCAATAGCATTCAAAGTCTACAGGGTAGTGATCTAAGACTGCTATAAAAAAGCACCAGTTTGTTTTTATCTTTTGATATTTTTTAGAATTAGTAAATTACTAGAAAAATAAACACATACATGAATATTGCAACAATGGGAAAGCACTATAAATGGTTCTAAATAAATATTCTTATTTTTTTATCATCACATTGGAGATCAGCAATAAACAGCTTTAAATTAGCACCAACTAAGCAGTCATATTTAATTAATAAATAAGAATATTTAAGAAATAACATCTAGTAATGAAAGTTGTATATTTATGACTGGGGGGAACCTCTTGGGGGAAAATCCTACCACTGAAAAAATAAATAAATTGATATTCACATATACACAATAGCACAACATTTTATTGCTCACAAAAATCTGTGACAACTTAAAAAAATGATTGCCTGGCTCTCATCTATTTTGTAGTTTGGCAAATAAATGATCCTGGAGAGTCTAAAATAATTTTCTGAATTTGAATCCAAATTTTTGGTAATTCACCACACACATATTCCCTCTGGGATTTTCTGTTGTTATTGCTGTTCTTTACTCCAGTAACAACCGACTTTAGAACTATGCCCCAAAAACTGATTATAATGTTCTCACTATATTGTGAAACTTCTATCAGTTTCCAACCAGCACCTCCATCCTCTGCCCATGAAGTTAAATGAATAAATGACTAGTATTTTGAAAAAAATTTCCTTGAAAAACTGTTCAGTTTCAGTTTTTCAAGCCAAGCCAATATTAATCAAAGTCTACCTAAATTCCAAGTCAATGGAATTGAGGGAGAAGATATTTGCAAATAATGCCTCTAATAAGGGGTTAATATCTAAAATACATAAAAATTCATATAACTCAACAACAACAAATGATCCAATAAAAAAAAAAATGGGCCAAGGACCTGAAGAGACACTTGTCTCAAGAAGATATACAAACAGCCAAAAGACATATGAAAAAATATTCAGCTTCACTAGCTATTACAGAAATGCAAATCAAAACCACAGTGAGATATCACTAACACCTTTTAGAATGGCCATTATCAACAAGACAAGCAATAACAAGTGCTGGAGAAGTTGTAGGAAAAAAGAAGACTCAGTCTGCCAGTGGGAATGCAAACTGGTACAGCCAATGTGGAAAACAATATTGAGGTTCCTCAAAAAATTCAAGAATAGGACTACATTATGACCCAGCAATCCCTCTTCTGGGTGTCTACCCCCAAAATTTGAAAATATTTGTCCATAGAGAGATAGATATGCACCCCAGTGTTCACTATGGCATTATTCACAGTTGCCAAGACATTTAGACAAGCAAAGTGCCCTTCAGCAGATGATCAGATAAATAAGACATGGTACATCCATACAGTGGATATTACTCAGCCATAAGTAAAGATGAAATACTGCCATTTGTGACAACATGGATAGATCTTAAGATTATCATACTGAGCAACATAAGTCAGACAGAAAAAGCTGAGAACCATTTGATTTCACTTATACATGGGATACAAAACTGAAAGCAGCAAATGAACAAGACAAACAAAATCTCATAGACACAGACAACAGTTGAGTGGTTACCTAGGGAAAGGAGGGAGAGAGATAATGATAAAAGAGATAGACAGGAGTCAAAAATATGATGACTGAAGGAGATTTAACTTTGGGTGGTGAACACACAAAGCAATATAGATATTGTGTGTTACTGAATTATACACTTGAAACCTATATAATTGTATTAAGCAATGTTACCCCAATAAATTCAATCTAAAAAGTTAAAAAAATAAATAAATTACTGAGGTTTTCCTACTGATTCTATGGCCCTCTACAGCCTGAATGTCCATGCCTAATTGATGAGTTTATTATGATGATGATGATTCTTATTATTTCACAGTCCCTTCTAATTGATGAATTTGGGACTAAGATCTTTCAAAAGCTATTTGCTTTTCATCACATATGATCTGATTCCTGAAAAGACAAGATAAAATATATGTTTAAAATATTAGATGTGTTTAAAAGATTCTCAGAGGGTTATTATAGTGAAATATTTCTGATTGTTGGTACCAGGAAAGGAACACCTCTCATATTAAAACACAATCCATAAAAGGGGAGTTTCAAGATGTATTCTGCTATATGGTTGCGGTATTTATTCCAGAGAGAAAACTAGTGACCTGATCAATAAGGTCCAAGAAAGTTTCACTGAAATTTCACAAGTATTTCAAAACATTTACTTTCTGTTATGCACTGTTGGTTCATTCATTTCAATATAGTGCAAGGACACAGATGCAGAGGAAAAAAATCTAGAATATTAATCAAAGGGAACTCTTAGACCTGACCAGGGAGTATGTCTTTAAAATGTCAGTGACATTACCTTGAAAAGGTAAAACTTGCTTGAATGAGTTAATACTTGTCAGCAGAATCAGAGAACACTGAACATTAGGACAAACAGACAGGCAGTATATTTTGAGTAATTATTTCATGCCTCAGGTATGTTGGCACCAAGAACCTGAGGGACAAAATTTTTACCATTTAAGAACAGGAGTGTTCCTTCAAAAATGCATGGTCTAAAGTGATACATTGTTATTACAGACATTTTTTTTTAATTAAATGTCATACATTTGCTGAAAATAGTTATGGACACTAGAAAAGTTATCTATAACACAAAAATTTCTAATCATCCTTAAAATTTCATATAGATACTTTTGAATAAAATAGTTGATATTAAATGAACTCTCAGAGAGCTTACTTTTCTTAATTCTATAGTATCTTAGTTAAGACTGAGATTGAGTTCCTTCCTTTATCCCTTCTTCCTTTTACATTTATTGAGCATCTAGTAACTGGAGGTTATAAAAAAGCATCTGCAGCGGGTTTCCAGTAGTGATGAAGATGCCTAATCCAGAAGCCCTGAGCCCCAAGGACTGAATGATGTGGTTGGCTTCACTCAACCAACAAACTAAGATTTTTCACTTGATTTAGAAATAATTAAGTAGTAAATAAGTCCATTATCCAGTCTCCAGATTCAAAGAGAGTATAACATATTTGATAAACTCAGTCATAAAACCAGACACACAGCACATCTATTGCATAGTTGTGAGAAATATTTATTCTCAGAGTAAGCTCACCAACAATTAGAAATCTAAGTATATGATTGCATTAAGAGGCATATTAAGAGACTATATGTTTCCCAATGATATTGTCTTTGCTCAAAATATATTTATCATCTTTCTTACAAAAGCCTTCACAGTATATTAATTAAACATTTCTAATTTTTTGAAGTATTTTTCTTTGACTGTTTCATTTTATGGAAACAATCTAAGGTGATCCAGAACTAAAATGCAAGTGATGTAGAAAACATGAAATATGGTTCAGGTTTTTTTTTAAAAGGTAGAATATTTACAATAAGAATTTTATTTGAGCTCATAAATAGGTCACAGACAATTGCACAAGAATTTCATAAATGTATGAGTTAATGGTAACAATCCAAAAATATATAAATCTTATCTTCATTTGCACACATATATTCAAATATAAGGAGTATTTTATCCCTTATTAATTCAGATATACATGGATAAATGTCCATGAAGTCTACAGGTGTCATCATGGGCATGACAAAAGAAATTTTCATTATTTATTTTGGAGTTTTAAAAGAATTCTGACCTCTAAAAGCTGTTATCTCACATCCAGATATTTCCTGGGGGACTTAAGAACTGGTTAAAATGATCATAGTAGGATTATTCTATCACCTTGAAGTCTCCCATTCATAATCAACACAAATTAGGTAGAGTTTGGTTAAGATTAGATACTTTAAACAGAAATTCAAATGCAAAAGAGTAACTACTGTTTATATTAGTGATGAAGAGTTTCTATCCAGTAAAAAAGTTACAGAATTAAAAATCACAATTAAATTGCCATTTCAGGTTAACAAGGAATTTCCAAGGATATGTAAACGTCCTCCTGTTGAATGTTGAGATATGTTAGTAAAATTACTGTACCCTTTTGAAGAAAATGCATAAAGGATAATTATATGTTAAATATCCCTACATTTTAAAAAATGCAAAAATAATTGGTTTGAAGGAAACATGATGGTAGTTATATAGTCTCAAATTATGAAACAGTGTCAGAGCAAACCCTAATAATTCTATCATTTGCAAGTACAATGAGGGTGCAGTTAAAATATAAGTTCAAATTTATTTCTAAATGTGGTAGACATACTCAGTTCTATTGGAAGTTGTAATACAATAGATACATCTTAAGGATTCATATAATTAGTTTAAATTCATTGCTACTTGACTAAGGTTTGTGTAGACATCAATACTCACATGTGCATAACTTAAGAGATCAGCAGTGCATTTTTAAATAGCCAAGTAGCCAGTTGATTTAAATATGCATATTTTTTATTAAATAAAAATATATATTTTTTTGCTTTCTAAATAAAACTAAGGGAAAATACATCCCCAAGGTTTAGCTGATTCTTATATAAGATTATTAGAAAACGTTTTATGTAACCTTAGGAAAGCACCAACTAATCTCAATTCCAAGTTTGTAAAATTTATTCTCATCTGGGAAAAATGACCATGTAGAACAAAAAGGGAAGAATGACTGGAACAGGAATCAATACTCATACATGTAGAGAGGAGAAAAATATCCCATGTGCAAATAAAGATGTTGGACTTAGCCAGGATCACTGTTCATTCAGCGTATTGGGAACAGGAAGAGTATTGGGAACAGGTAGAGTACCGGCACTAATGAAAGTAGTTCAGGAAATGTGCTGGTGGAAGTTATAGAAATCCTCTTCTGAATGCATCTGATTGGAAGCAAGGATTAAGATTTGAGAAAAGAAGAGATTTAAAACAGTCAGTTGGGGAGGTGGGAAAGCAGAGTGTTCCTCTACCTGTGTTTGAATGTAGAGGTACAGGTATAATACAGGCAGCAGGTTATGTTTAAAACAAAGTATAGTGAAATATTAATTATAGAATTTTATGGTCTGGTTTTAATACCAGAGTTATGATTTGCCAGGTGAATATGATAGAGTACAAATGTCTGCGTGCTTCAAAGAGAATAGTCTTTGGTCTGTGACATTAAATCTTAAAAAATTATTAATGATAAGAAATAAAATAATTTTTACCTAGGAAAAAAAGCTATTTCATACCAAAATTGAGATGTCTGAGTGGAGTAATCCATCTTTTCATTTCAATTATTCAATCTACATTTTGGAAAAGATTTTCTGCTTTGTAAAAATTAAATAGTGGCCATCTTTCTACTTAAGGACACAGGTTTTGGGCATAGCTCATATGTTTCACAAACAATGACGATGTCTCTTTATTACTGATAGAAGCACATTAATAAGCTTGGGTTAGCAAATAAAATACTGATTATTGTATTGTAGTGATACAATATTTAACATAGGAACTAAGCTCTTGTAATTAAAGTCACATGTATAACATTAACATTTAGTCCACCAGTAAGATTAGAAATTATCCATAATGAAATTTTCTATTGAGTTTTCAGAATATATTTCATGAAACTTTGCATTTTAAGTGACTTTCTTTTTAAAACTCTGATTAGCTTTTAATTTAAATCTGAGAAATTATCACTTATTGCACTTTTGCCTAAAAAAAGTCAGCCTATATTATAATGTTAATTGACATCCAATCTTTCTGTTCTTAAATGCATGCATTTAACTTCTTGTTATTTTGCAAAAATCACTCCATGCAAATTTAATGATAAACTAATTGTGGTTTCTCACTAAACAGTGTACTTAGACAAATAATCATTGTATTGGTCTTCTTTTCTGTTTTTCTGAAAAGTTGTGTTCCTCAAATGAAAACTACTTAGAATGACTAAATGTTGCTAATATGGTATACTCCTTCCCCTTGTACACAAAAACAGTAGATTCTCTTCTCAGATATCTATGTCCATCATGTTGGATAAGCATCTGACATCACACAACTGGAACTAATCCCTATTCAATTATACTGGAATATAATATTAAAAGATAAATCAGGTTTAATTTTAATCTCCAAAATCCAGTGAGTCTGTACTCCATCACAGATTAAAAGAACCAATTATTGTTATTATTTTTTAAACAATGCTGTAATGAAAATCTTATGCGTACATGGGCAGCATGGCTCTGTCTGCAGTCTATTATTCATTCTCAAGAAGTCTATAAGGTATTTAGGCCATCAAAAACACAGCCATTATTTTTATTTAAAAACAAGACTCTTGAAATATGTGAGAAATTATGATAACATTTCAGGTATCTACTCTCCTAACTCTGACACACTCCAGTGCCAACCAGGTATTTGGATATAACTGGGTATAGTGACTCTTTGTGCTGTTGGAATCTTGTCAGAGATGAGATAAAGATCCTCCTCAGAAATGCTTGTGAGAGACTCAAGAGCATCAGTTTACAGATGTGAGGACAGGAAAGGAGTACATTCAGGTAAAAGATTTCAATTTAGAGACTTGTAGGCCTCTTGTGGGGTGTTGAATGTTGAATGTGTGTTTGAATTCCAGAATGATCAAGGATTTCTCTGAATCCCAAAAAACCAAGACTACTGAGTTTCCTTGTGGTGGAGCCCAGAAAGACAAAACTCAGTTCTGAAAGAACTTTTTGCTTCTTATACTTCACAGGACACCTACAGTGTAGCATACCCCCCTCAACCAAAACTGAACCCAGGAACAACAAAACAATACCAGCCTATCTCAGAGATCCTAAAAGGAAGATCAAAATCCAGTAAAATAATCACAATACTTAGTGAAAAAGAACTGTTGGAGTGTTGAAGGAACAAGATAAATGCCCAACAACAATGACAAAATGTGTGTGTGTGTGTGTGTGTGTGTGTGTGTGTGTGTGTGTGTGTGTGTTTATATATATATCTATATGGAGAGTATTTTAAAAGATTCAAGTGTAAGACATAAACACACATGCATAAAACCTTCCTCAACCTCCTCCTGTTTCATCCCCTTTTCTGTCTTTTTTTTTAAATGAAACTATTTAGGTGTAAATGATATACAGTAAATGACATATATTTAAAGTATATGATCTGTTAAGTATACACCAGAAAATCAATCACTAATGAGCAAATAAATAAACATGTCCATTATTTCCAAATTTTCCTTGATAATCCCCACCTCCTACCCTTCCCAAACACTGTCGCTTTCCACACTCCATTCCCAGGCAACCAATGATGTGTTTTCTAAAGATTACAGATCCTATAGAACCAATAGAGATCAGTTTGAATTTGCTAGAATTTCACATAAATGTAGTCATAAATTATGTTCTTTTTTTTCTAAGCTTCTTTCATTCAGCATGATTATTTTTAGATTTACTCACCTTGTGGTGTGTATTAAGAGTTGATGTTCATTACCTTTTAATGCTAAGCTATGTTGCACTGTATCTACCACATTTTGTTTATCAATTCACATACTGAAGAATATTTGGTTCAATGATAGTTTTTCAAATTAACTACAAATAATTTTTCTCATAATATTGGTACACAAGTATTGTATAGACACATATTTCCATTTGATGATTGCCAAAGAGTAGGATTGCTGACTCTATGGTAAATGTACACTTGACTTTTAAAGAAACTGCCAAATTGTTTTCTCATGTGGTTGCACCATTTTCCATTCCCATCCAGCATTATATGGGGTTACCAACTGCTTCAATTCCTTACCAACACTGGGTAGGTCATTTGAAAAGAATTAGATGTTCTAATAGGTGCTTCGTGTTACTGCATTACAGTTTTAATTTTAATTTCCCTAATGACTAATGATGCTGAGCATACTTGAAGATGTTTATTTTCCATTCAAACATCTTCAATGCTGAAGTGTCTGTTCAATATTTGTACATATTTTAAAAATTTGTTTGATTCATTATTGTTGAGTTTCGAGAGTATTTTATATATTCTGGAAACAAGTCCAAGTTTGTAGCTTCTATTTTAATTCTGTTTTTCAAAGACTAGATGTTAGTTTTGCTTAAGTCAAAACATGTTTATATATTTCATGTCGATGATAGATGTAGATGGATGAATGGATAGATAAGTAGGTAGGTAGGTAGATAGATAGATAGATGATAGATGATGATAGATGATTGATAGATAGATGATAGATAGATAGATAGATAGATAGATAGATGGATAGATAGATACATAGATTAAAAGATATAGATAGATGATATGGCATGCTTTTTTGGCTGTACCAAATAAATCTTTGCCTAAATCAAAGTTGTCAAAAATTTTTCCTATATTTTTTTCTAGAAGTTTTTTAGTTCTAGCTCTTATGTTTAAGTTTATGATTTATTTTGAACAAATGTATGTATATGGTACAAGGTTTAGATAGAAATGTATTTTTTTTCCAGAGGGTAAATATACCATTGTCCTACCACTGTTCTTTCTGCCCTGAACTATTTTTAATCCTTTGTCAAAAATATATTGGCCACATAACTAAGGGTCTATTTCTGGACTTTCTATCCTGTTCTATTAAAATATTTTTATTTCTAGATAACACCACTTGGTCATCATGTACTATCCTTTTCACAAAATGTTAGATTATATTTGTGAAAATTTTAAGAACTTTCTATGTTCGTGAGAGAATCTGGTTGCCAATTATGTTTCTTATACTGTTCTTGTCTACTTTTGATATTATAGTAATGCTGGCCATAATGAATGAATGGAAAAATATTCCCTCTTATTGGGTTTTATGAAAGAGTTTATTTATATTTTTTTTTTCCTTAATTGTTTGGTAGAATTCTCCAGTGTAACCATCCTGATGCAAAGTTGTCTTTGTGGGGAGAGTTCCAGTTTCTGTAAGTTATGTAACCCTTTCAGTTATCTATTTCTATTTGGTGAGTTTGGGTAGTTGTGTCTCTCAAGAAATTTGTCTATTTCATTCAAGTTATAAATTTATGAAGATAACATTTTTTATAATGTTCTCTTTTGTTAATATCTTTAATTCTTTTTAATGATGTCACCTTTCTCATTTCTGACTTTGGTAATTTATGTCTTACATATTTTTCCTGATTAATTTGTCAAAAGATCAATTTAAAAGTCTATTAATTTTAGTGATCTCAGTGAAACATATTTTAGTTTAATAAATTTCTTTCTATTATTTTTGATGGGAAATGTATTGATTTCCGTGCTGGTCCTTATCCTTTCTTTTACTTTTGGTTTCATTTTTATTCTGTTTTTCTAACTTCTTAAAGAAATATATAAGGTGACTGGCTTGAAACTATTTTTATATTCTAATATAGGAATTCAGTGCTATGAATTTATTTCTAAGCACTGCTCTGTCAGTGTACCATACATTTTTATATTTTTAATTTCACTTAATTTAAAACATTAATTTATCTTTTATTTTTGACTTGTGGATTATTTGGGTTTAGTTTCCGATACTTCATATTTCATAGATATCTTTCTGTTTACTTCTAACAATTCTATTTTAATCAGAGAACCTATATTTCCTGACTTGAATTATTTTAAATGTATTGAGGCTTGTTTTATAGTCCTGAATATGTTTAAATTGATAAATGTTTTGTGTGCTTTTGAAAACAATGTATATCATGTTGCTGTTGCTATTAATTTTCAGTTAAGTTGATTAACAGTTTTCAGGTTTTCTCTACCATACTAATTTTTCATTTATCTGTTTTAGATTTCTTAGGCATGACACCAAAAGCGAAAGTGATAAAAGAAAAAAATGATGAGTTAAATTTCAACAAAATTAAAATTTGATTTCAAATTTGCACTTCAAAAAATACTGCTAAGAAAGTGAAAAGACCAGCCACAGAGTGGGAGAAAATATTCATGAAACACACTTCCAATAAAGAAATTGTATCCACAATATAAAAACCTCTTACAAGTTAATAAGATTTTTAAAAAGGCATTAAAATGGGCAAATATTTAAATAGACATTTCATTAAAAGACATATAAAAATAACCACAAGCACATGAAAAGATGTTCAACATTATTAGGTGCCAGAAAAATGCGAATTAATACTACAATGAGATACCACTTTGCATCCACTAGAGTAGGTTTAATAAAATAAGACAAAAGGTAACAGGTTTTTGAGATGTAAAGAAATTGGAATCTCATTCATTGCTAGCAAGAAGGCACGATGGCACATATCCTTTAAAAAACTGTTAGATTTTTAAAAAGTTAAATATAAATTTACCATGTACCCAGAAATATTCCACTGTTAGGTGTCTGCCCAAGGAAAATGCTCACATAAAAATTTGTATGTGAATGTTCACAGAAACATTATTCATAAGAGTGAAAAAGTAAAAAAACCCTAAGAACCATAAACTGATGAGTATAAAAACAAAATATGGTGTAGCCTTACAATTCTATTTACTAATAAAAGGAACAAATTGCTAGTAATTATTAAAACTTGGATAAACTTCAAAATAATTTTGCTAAGCAAATTGTGCCAGTCACATAATATCACATATTGTTAAAATTCCATCTATATAACATGTTCAGAATAGACAAACCTATAGAGAAAGAAATTATTAGTAATTTTGTGGGGCTGGAAGCAAGTAGAAAGTTTGAGAGTGACTGCTTACAGAAACAAAGCATCTTTAAGGTGTAATGAAAATGTGTTATAATTAGATTTTGTTGATGATGTACAACCTTGTAAATTTACTAAAAATATTAAATTGTACACTTAAAATGAGTAAATCATATGGTATATATCTCATTAAGGTAGTCATATCCTGGACCTGTAGCTTTCTTGGCAAAGATCAATCTTTACCTTAAGTGAGCCTGTTTATGTCTTTTTGCATCTAAGGTGACATAATTTCATTGCATGACTGTGGTCAGGTTAAGCTTCCTCCAAACTTATTTCCACACTATCATCATCTTACTACTCAAATGACAACAGAGGTGGTATATTATCTGCAAATCCAGTCTAACTCATTCAACTAGAGTGGAAGGTTGTGTTTATCACCGTCAGACATACTTTCTTGCATGTCAGTGCATTTTATGAATGCATTTCCATCCTCGACTCTAGCATTATCATCACTTCCCACCAAATCAATATGTTTGCTTTGCCAAATTGTATATTAGGTTGACTGTTTCTCTGATCATTGCAGTTCCTACAAATAAAATATTCCCCAGCCTCCCCTTTACCAGTCATGTCGCTCACTTCCCTAAAAGTACCACTTTATTGCAAATTAAAAGACTTAAACCCAACCTTAACCATCGATCCATTTCTGGGAAAAGTCAATGAGGGTCAAAAAGATTTAGTGACAAGGATGTATCAACTTTATGAAAGCAACACACCAGAAACCACTGTATGCTCAACAAAAGATAATTAGTTAAATGAATCATAGCACATAGCTATAAAAACAAAAAAGCAGACATTAAAAATCATCTTGTCAAAAATTGTGATCTCAAAGGGAAAAAAGTGTTTATTCTTAAATAAAAAAAACATTTAAAATACAGCAATTTAATAGAGTTTTATATTCTGCAACACTACAGATATATAATTTGTAAGAAAGCACAGTAATTAGTTTCACAGGGTGGTTTCTTATAATATTCTTTATGAATGGATAATGGTATCACTGCCAGGACCAATCTAAGCAATAGAAAGGCAATTTAATGTGAAATGAGCAAAGTAGGAGTGTGCAGGATATTGAGCTGGATGGCTCACTTACAGAATAGAACTTAAGTATCTGAAGTGGACAGATCATATCCTCCAGTAATACCTTTCTAAACATTGTTTCGCTTGGCCACAGTTGTGTATAATTATGCATACTTATTTAGAGGCAATGAGTTAGAAATTATATTCTCTGGCAAGTGAATATCTAAAGTGTAGATATTTTATGCTTTCAGTTAAATACAATCAATAGAATTTATATAATTTTAAGTTATTAGATAAAAAAATTAAAACCTGATTGATAAACACTGACCCCATAGCCCTTGCAAACTTTTACCTATCCCATAGAAGTATAAATTTTGAGAAATTAAACATAAATTTTCAGAACCTCCTTTACAGCTAGACTTGCTCATGTAACATAGTTATATACAATGAGATGTAAGCAAAAGTTTCTCAGTGGTTTTCTGGGAATTTCTGCTTCCTTAATAAGAATAGACAATTACAGGTATATCACCATTCCTTCCTACTTTCTTCTTGCCTTGAACATGAATATGATGCCTGGAGCTTTCAAGTCACCATGACGGTCAGGGGAATTGTAGATATTAAACAGAGATTTGCTTAAGTAATTTCAAGTATTATAGTATAGATAAGTGCCTCAAAGGAAAAGTAGAGGGTCTACTTAATTAAAAATATGTGAATATATTCTCATGGTAAACTTTCAATCTAAAAGAATATTAGTAAGAAATAAACAGTGTTTACTTTTTCTAAGCCACAGTTGTTAAATCATTCTTTTTAGACTTCATATTTTTAGAGCAGTTTTAGGTTTAAAACAAAATTGAGAGAAAGATAGAGATGCATTTTTCTTTTCAAAGGGAATCACGTGAATAGCTTGCTCTTTGCTCTTTAATACCTATCTCTGTTTAAGTATATAAATAAGTATATATGTAGTATAAAATATGATTTGTCTTATATGATTTAGCCAGAAATGGTAGTATGTATTGTTCTAAAATGTTCTTTCCTCACTTACTAATGTGATATGAAAATCTTTCCAGATATGTCTATATAGATTTTACTTTTTTTTTTGTACCTACTGGATTGCAACCTATAGTATGAAGGCACTAATGTATATTTAAATATTTTTTTATTGAAGGGAGTTTAGGTTATTGTCAATGTTTTGCTATTATAAATGCAGCTATAATAAACATTCAATTGAATGAAATTTTTGTGCATATGTGTAATTCTTTGAGCTATATACCTAGTTCTAAAATAGTACAATAGGTGAGCAAATTGTACATTTTGATAGTTACTGTCAAATTAATTTCATAAGAATATTTTATAAATTTATATCATCATTGATAATGAGATATTGTTTCCCTAAAACCTTATCCAAAATTGTTATCATGTAACAGTTTCAGTTATTCTTCCAAATGTAAGAGGCAAAATAAATCCATTTTGATTTGCATTCCTTAATCATTCAGTCATTTTATCATTTATTGAAGAATATAAGATATTCTTTTGTACATAGCCTATTCATATACTTTATTTTTTCTATATAACTGTTTTTTATTATTTATTTTATTCTTTTTTATTATTTTTGATATTAGTTTTTAGTCATTTCATATAAAGGAAACAAATATTTACTCAAATATGCTAATTTCAATTTTAGCTTTGTTGATATAAATCATTTATTTCTACTGAGAATTTAATTTTTATATAGCTATTTTTTTTATTTAAGATTCAGGTGCATTCTTGTGCTTAAGCTTGTTTGCTCTTTTCAGAAAATGGTAATTATTCAAAACTTGTTTCAAATGTTTTCATATTTGGCCCTAAATTTAACTCTTTTGCCCATCTGAGGAGTATTTTTTGTATATATTGTTATTTAGGGTTCTAACTTTTTCTAAATAGAATGTCAAAACATTAGGTACTTCATGTTTATGCCCCTTATTCACTTGAAAATACTTTCATAGTATTTTATGTTATGAAATATTTAAGTCATCCAGAAAGTCACAATGAATAACATAGCAACCCTTTGGGTGGCCACCATCCATCTATATCTTCTTTTCTTCTTTTTCTTTTTTGCTTGAAATTTTAAGGAAAAAAATCAGTACATAATATTCCCTTTCATTCCTAAGGTTATTCCTCTCTATTTTCCTGAAGTTGTGTATCATTCTAAGTATGTAATAATTTTTCTATAGTATTACATAGCCATAAACAATAGGTAATTGCATTTCCATGCTTTAATCTTTACAATCAGCCATACGGTAATCTAGCATGACTACACAATTTCCCTGCCTGCCATTTTATTTCTACACAATTTCCCTCCCTGCCATTTTATTTCTTTGAGACATTTTTCCAGATAATTATTGTAATTTACAAACAAAAGATTTTTGTAATTAACCGTCACTTATGGTGTATCTGCTCTCTGGTATTTCCCTTATTCTGTATCTGCTTTGTGAATTTTTAAATCTATTTTGATAATCTATATTCTCTTGAAATGTTTTATAATATGTCTATGGGTGGGTAGAATTCTCAGTTCTTATATTATTGAAAACATTCTTCCATATTTCTTCTTTCTTGAATGCTGCTATAGGTGAGTGCAGAATTTTGTATTTTCATTTCGTTGCCACCTAACACTCAGCAGTTCTTTTGATTCTGTTGGGCACTCTTATTTTGTAATTAATTGTTTTAAATTCTGTTTAAAATATTGATTTTCCTTATCAGCCTTGGTTTAATAACTTTTCTGCACAACATGACCAATGTAGTTCTTTTTCAAGTATTCTACTTGAGATTTGGAGGTCACTTCCTCTGTAAATAATGAAGACTTCATTAGATTGTGATATTTTATTCCATTGCCTCTGATTATTTCTTTTCCTTTTTTATCAACTTTCCTTTTTAGAAGTTATATTAGATAAATAATGATATTTACTTTTCTTTGTTATCTAAGCATTTTAAATTATGTTTCATATTTTATTATTGTCCTTACTGTATTACTAATAAGTTTCTTTCAGTTTTCAATTTAAAAAAAAATCTGTCTATTCTATCCATGTGCCTATCTAAATAAAATTTTGCTCCTTGGTAAAATTTTTTCCATTTTTAAAGTATTCGCTTTCTTTTAAAACAGATTGCCCTAAGATGTGTGTGTGTGTGTGTGTGTGTGTGTGTGTGTGTGTGTGTGTGTGTAAAACAACCACCTGCATTCACTCCATTAATATTGTGGTTTCGAATGTTGTTTTCCCATTTTGCATTTTGGTTGCTTATCTTTTATGTCACTGATTTTCCTCAAATGTATTGATTTCCAGTTACCTATTGTATTTGTATTAAGGCTTCCATTCACTTGTTTTGAGGTGCTGTTTCTATTCATCACTGCTTTCAGTGACTGAGTGAGTCACAAGAATGCTGTCCAATGGAACGTGTAGGCTGTGTGGCTTCTGACCATTAAGGCTCCTGAGTCCCTAATCATTAATAATGCTCATTGGCTTTCTGGATGCAGATAATTTGTCCTAACTCTTTTAATCCAGGGCAAATATCTCTGTTGGTCACTGCTTGCTATAAAGAATGAAAAGAGTTTCAAAACAGTCAACTAGCTTGATTGGACAGTTCCTCAAATATGTTAACAATTGCCCTAAGACTTTTTTCTGCTTCTTATAACCACTGCCTCTGAGGTAATAAGTGACTGACATCAGAGTCATTTGTTTGGGCTCCAAGAATTTCAGATTCACAGAATCTGAATTTTAATTTAAAAAATTAAACCCTATAATATAAAGCTTCTTAATACCAATTGGGATGTGGCCATGTGTTCATAGAAATTGAATTAATTCTTGTGAGGGCTAATTTATTTGCAATATGGATGACAATAGCTTTATCACACGTTTATAGTGAGGATTAGAGATGCTATATATGAAATACAATATTCGGCACATGGTATCTGCTTTAAACATATTAGCTTGCCTCATAATATTTAAATGCATTAACTATGGTAACTGAACATTTATCTAACAAGGCAAAAATTCAGAATATTTAGCTTTTTATTAGAAAAGAGAAACTTTTTTGAGAAATGAGGGTACTAGACAGTTAGATTCTCCTGGATTAAAAGACTAGAAAATAGTCATTCTATGAAGTGTTCCAATGGTAATTCCAAAGTGTAAAAACTTAATAATTTGGGAAGGCAACCAAAAAAAATAGTTCCTGCTTCTCAGAATTGACCTTATATACTGTCTCATCTAGATGCAAATGTGTACAATTGACATTATTGCTGCTTCAACCTCAAATTTTATGAAAATGAGTACTTGTGATTGAGCATTCATGCTATAATATAATGAAGTTCACTGTTCATACAATAACTCTGGATATCAAGACTCAAGAGTAAAAGAATAGAAGTCCCTTAAGAAGTAATTATATATGTAGATACCTGCAATGAGAGGTAGTTTATTTGGAATCCACATATATGCTCTTTATGGTCACTTTGAACCTTCTATGCTTTATAGGCACTGGCCATTTTCTGAGGCTGCAAAGTAGATTAGATGCCACAACAGAGCTGATACACTTCTCTCATAGTTAATTGGATTCATTTTTCTATGGCAAACACAATAAACAAACCAACTGTGCCCATGGATGGGTTGTTATCCTGATCATCTCACTGTCTCAAATAGATTAATACTTCAGTTTCTAATTCATTGTATGTGACAGTTTGTAATAATCAACTATATTTTCAATTTACCAAATGGTTTTATATGGATTCAAAACTAATTTTTATTATGCTAAGTACTTAAAAAGTAAACAGGACAAACTGTAAATTTTGTTTAATGCTGATATTATGCATGTCACATATTGTTGAAGGTACATGTATCTCATCACTCCTTCAACAATGAGTTGAAAAATAATTTTCAAAAATTAAAGAATAAATGGAAATAGAATTGTGGGTTGTTTATACACACTAGCTCTGGACTCAAATTCTGATTTCCCCATTAAAACCTGCATGAATTTAGACAAATTCTTTAACCTCTCTAGGCCAATTTTTCACCCAGTCTATAAAACATGGGGGACAGTAATACTTCATAGAGATGGTGTGAGAGTTAAAAGAAATAAGGTACACAAAGCACCTCGACACTGTGAAAATAACAAGCATTGTATAAATCTTAACTATGATTATTTTATTTGTATCTATTAAGCCCTTTTCATCTCACATTTTACAGTAAGGATAATGAAACAGTTTGATACATTTTAAGCAGATTTTGTTTTGACAAATACTTAAACCTGGCAAGACTATCTCACCCAAAGGCAGACTAGTTTTCTGTATATTTTCCTTCACCTCTAAACCAATGTAATATAGGGAATTAAGCAAGAAAACAAACCTTCTAAATTGGTTCTCAGTTTAATCAAGGCTGTGAAAATTAGGTCAGTTTTTAGAAAAGAAATGGATTTGTAAAACAAGTAAACAATTGATTAGCAAGTCAATAGAGACACCAACTCCTTTACTGTTTGATCTTTTAAACTGCAAGCTAAGTTAGTGATGATCAGAGAAAGCAGAATATAAGATCAGGAAATCTTTATTATTCTTAATTATAATGCAGAGACTTACACGCTGGCTGACCTCATATTATAAAAAGGCAAACTATGCTTTAAGTTAAATTTGTGTTGATTGGGTCCTTTGATTGTGATTATGTTCTTTTTGTTGTTTTCTTTGCTTCTAAATAGTATTGAACACTAAACCCTTAATAATAGCTAAAGACTTTGAATACATTCAATAACTATGTAAAAAGCCAGGCATATAAGTAACTTCTTTTACACATTTTTATTTCAATTTAAAGCATTACTGGATATGACCATCAGAAAAGTAAAGTATAAAATTGTGATGTGCTGGTTTCAATGGTATCTTAAAATTTTAAGCTCTTATTCCCTCCTTCCCCTTATTTTTTCTTTGTCAGGAAGACTTGTTATTTATAATAACAAATGAACTTCATATGATAATGAAATTCATCTTTATTTTAACACTTGAGCTTATAGATAAGAAGAGAGCCTGAAGTCTGTCAGGATGATTTAGACAGGTATTTATCCCAAATTAGTAGGCAAAGACATTTCCTTCTTCATTCATTCAATTGTTCACTCCACCAACTGTCTGTGCTGTAAAGACCATAAAAAATGACTGAGTTTGGGACTGGGTGGAGTGGGAACACAGAAGCGTCATTTGTAAAACAGAAAGCTCTATCTCTAAATTTTTTTGAGCTTTACTTGTTGCTTAGAAAATACCTAAATCAGTCATTGAGTCATTCAAAAAATACCTTTATCTTTAGGAGTGTTTATTTTTGACATTCCTATTTTTCAATTTGATGGTCACTTATCAGATTTTAAGTACATTGAGAAAAATCATATTTTGTTCATGCCTAATACTATACAGCATCTTCTTCCAATATACAGTTGTTTTGTCTGTATACATTGAAATTTTTTGTTGTTTAGTGTAGCCACCTTCATTAATTATCTTAGCTAGATCTGGATAACTTGCTTCAGCTTCTCCATCAGCACTGGCTGCCTCACATTGAACTTTTATGTTTCTGGAGAAGGCTTCTTTCTTTAAACTTCATGCACTGACCTCTGATAGCTTCACAGTTGTCTCCTGAAGCTTCCTCACCTCTCAATCCTCATAGAAGTGAAGAAAGCTAGGGCCTTGCTTTGGGTCAGGCTTTGGCTTAAGTGAATGTCATATCTTCTATCCAGACCACTAAAACTTTCTTCATATCAACAATAAGGCTGTTTTGCTTCCTTATCATCAGTGAGTTCTCTGAAATGGCATTTTTAATTTTTTTTAAAGAATGTTTCCTTTGCATTCACAACTTGGCTAAATTGGTGCAAGGGGCATAGCTTTCAGCCTATCTGGGCTTTTGACATGCCTCCCTCACTAAGCTTAATCATTTTTATCTTTGGATTTATAGTCAGAGATGTGTAACTCTTCCTTTCATTTGAATACTTGGAGGTTACAGTATGATTATTAATTGGCCTAATTTTAATATCACTGTGTCTCAGGGAATAGGGAGGCCCAAGGGGGAAAAAGACGGGAAACTGCCGGCTGTTGGAGCAGTCAGAACACGACATGCTCACTTTCTAAATTCACCATCCTACATGGGCATGGTTTTCGGTGCTCCAAAACAATTACAATAGTAATGTCAAAGGTCACTGATCATAGGTCTCTAAAACACATATAATAATGATTTAGAAGTCTAAAACATTGCAAGAATTACTAAAATGTGTTAGAGACACAAAGTGAGCAAATGCTATTGAAAAAACGGTGCTGATACATATATTCCCATTCAAGGTTGCCACAAACCTTTCACTTGTATTTTTTTAAAAAATCTACAAAATTCAATAAAACAAGGTTTGTCTGTATTATGAAAATAGAAAAAATAATAAAAAAAACAGGAGCAGCTATGCTAACATTAGGCAAAACGAATTTTAGAACAAAAACATTATTAGAGATAAAGTGGAATATTTTACAAGGATAAAACAGTCAATTAATTATGTGGTGATAACAATTATAAATATATATGTACCTAACAACAGAGCTCTAATACATACGAAGCAAATATGACAGCATTGAAGGGAAAAATAGACAATTCAACAGTAACAGTTAGAGACTTCAATACCCACTTTCAATAATGACTAGAACAACTAGGCAGAGAGGCAACGAGGTAATAAAAAATTTGAGAGGCATTGTACAAAAATTAGTCTAATGTACATCTATAGAACTTTCCACCCAGAAGGATAGACATTCTTCTTAAGCACAGATGAAAGATTTTTCAAGTCATATCATATTCTAGACTATAAAGCAAGTCTTAATAAATTTAAAAAGATTGAAATTCTACCAAGTATATTTCCCAACAAAATGGAATAAAATTAGAAATTAATAATACATGTGAAAAGTTCACAAACATGTGAAAATTAAATAATATACCAATACATATACACTAAAAAGAATCAATATTATAGACACATATTACAGCTCTTATATCTACTTGTGAACATAACCCTAGCTCTTCAATTATAATGCCTATTATAATAGATCTCATAAAGAAAATAAAAACAATTATACTTGTCTACCATGTCCAAATAATTTCTTGGAATATAGCAATATTCAAAAAAGCAGTTTATTTCTTTACCTTTTATTCTCATTTTTGTTCTCTTCCCTCCCTCCCTCCCTTCCTTCCTTTTTTCTTTTCTCTTTGATCTTCTGGTTAAAAGAATATATTGTTTCCAGATGAGGAGCAAGATGACATTTATCACGTACTATAACTTTCTGTTAATTAGCAAAAGGCACTCTCTCCTCTGTGGGAAAAAGTCCAGGTTATCTTGCCAAGCAGAAAACAGACAAGATTTCAGCTGCATTTACTCCTTCATCTGGGTGCCCTGTATAGGCTTTAACCTACCAATGATGCTTGTTGACACTGATGGAAGGAATGGAAAACAAAACAGTGAGTTTTCCCCTTTCTTTTCCCCACAACATGTGACTTGAAGTTTATCAAATCACTGGTGATGTTAAAAATGTGAGAATGGAAAGTAGACTAGGACCAAAAAAGAGCATAATTTAGAGAAAGAATACAGTTTTTAAATGTGAAGGATGAGGAAAAATAGGAGACCCAAAGAGTATTCTAAAAAAAATGTTTGAATCCTGGGGCCAGTATCACAAAGAATTGGAAAGATGTAAAAAGCCTCCACATGACTATGGCAATTGAAAATAAACTGTTTTGAGGGGAAGGGTGGTCAAAGTGAGGTGAATAGAAAAATCCATAGAGGGTAATAAGTGACTACAAATTAGAAATTTAAAAAATGACATCAACTAGCAGTAACTTTACAACTTCACAGTTAACAACATAATGTTCTTAATATAAATCATCTTGAAAGCAATGGATCATTTGGTGATCCTGAAATAAAAAGGTAAAGTAAAGGATAAAAATGCCATAGTGGAAAGCCAAATATAAATACAGTAAGTCTTCACAAAAAAATCCTGAATAGTTTTTGAAAACTGACTTAAAGCAAAATGACGTATAACAAAACCAATTTTACCACAAGCTCATTAAAATAAACAAGAATCACATTCCTATAGCATATTTCTGGTCACACACACAAAAAAAATCACCAAACTTCTAAATCAAGGCCCAAATATTTCTAACATAAAACGTTGAAATACATGTGAGTTATACATACATTTAAGAAAGATTAATGAAAACAAGTATAATTGTAATATATGGACCTTCTTATTTCAGTTCAGGGTCAAGGGTGGCTGAATCCTATCCTGGCAGTTCAGAGTGGAAGGCAGAATGCAATCCTGGACAGGACATCACTCTGTCACAGGGTGCATCACTTATATTCACAGTCACTCACACTAGGACAATGTAGACACAACAGCTGACCTAGCATGAACATCTTCAGAAAGTGGGAAACAGGAGAAAAAACACGCAGACATGGGAAGAATATGCAAACTCCACAAAGACAGTGGCCCCAGCTGGTAATCTTTTTTTTTTTTCTTATTAACTTTATGATGTAGCAACTTTGAGCACAACAATGCTGTTTTGAGGACCTGCTGTAATTTGATTGCTCAGTTCTACACTGAAAAGGCGTAAGTGAAAGTCAAACATGCTTTTGAACTGGGTAGGTTAGAGGTATTAGATCTAATCATGCTAGGTGCACAGAAGACCAAATAAATAAATCACTCTCCTAGGATGGCACCCACTCAAACATTCAGAGGGAATTCAAGGGTAAAATGTTAATGTTTAAGTAAAATAGATAACCTATCCTTATGAAAAGGCTAACAAACTGGAGAAATGTAAAATGCCAATGAAACTCAAATTCATAAAAATTGTTCTGAAATAGTGTTATAAACTATAAAGAGGTAATATAGTACAGTATAGAGATTTCTAGAAGAAGGATATTATTTATTATTGAAGCAAGTGGACTATTCTTTTTAGAAGTGTTTTACCCGGGCCTTACAAAATGCAAAGGGTGTATTTATACTAGGAAGTTTTGAGGGAATTTGGGTAAATAATAATGAGTAAGAAAATAAGATAAATGCAAATACTAAAAATAAAAATTTATTATTTTTTTAGTTTTATCAATCATACACAGATGATATAATTATACATAAACATTAAAATAAACCCAAAACTTTTAAAATTAATAATTTAGTTAGAGGGTTAGAAGCTGTCTTAGATATCATCAATACCAATAAGAAAATATGCAAGGAAAAGATGTAGCTTATAACAGCAATAGGAATTTAGAACTCTAGAAATAAACTGATCTAGTGATTTATAAAATATGAAACTATACAACTTGAAAAACAAGTATAGAAACACTTGCTTAAATGGAGAGACTTGCCAAGGTAAATAATGGGAATAATCAAGATGGGAATATTTTAATTTTCTCCTAGTTATTTAAATAATAAAAATCAACAATGCCATTCAAATCTCTCTCTCTCTCTCTCTCTCTCTCTCTCTCTCTCTCTCTCTCTCTCTTCTTTTCTTTTCTTTTCTTTTTGTGGAGTGTGGAGGAATACACTTTACAAAATTTTTTTGCAATTTTACCTAGAAGAGTGATAAGAAATTCCAGCAACACTTTTAAATGCAAACATAAAGAAAAATTGTCTCCCCTACTACGATGGCACCAGAAACATGGCTATTGATAAAGGAAAGTTCCCTGCAAAAGTGGGGGTGCCAAAAGAAGTGAAGATGGATGCTGGTTTGACATAAACAACAGTATCCAGAACTGACTTGTTCACTGTATCCCTAGGCTACTGGAACAAAAGATGTTTTTAATAGGCATATTTACCAATGACTTAAAGAAAAAGCTACTTTAATCAAGAGTTCATTTAAGTTATCAGACTGGACGAAATTTAAAATGTTGATCAATGAGAGAACACATAGCATCATTAAAGTAAGTTAGAATGCTTGGAATACTTTTCAAAAATACTGATATCGATAGAAAGAAGTCACCCCATCAGAAAGGTAAGCTAGGTTAGGTATTTCTTCTTTTAGGATCACACTGCAGTGGGCATGTCCTATAATACTTGCAGATTAAGCTCAGCCGGGAGAAATCATCTCAATGTGTCCCCAGTACTTGGCAAGAAAGAGACGTGACATTATACTTAAATTGTGAAACTCATTTTGGCTGAGAAAGCCGGGTCTTAAAATGTGCTTGCCAAGACAGGAAAATGATACAAAATGCATGCTGAATTATACATAAATATGCATATATATACATAGCCACCCACACACACCATGTTTGGATGATAAATAGACCGAAGATTGGTATTGAACTATTTAGATAGATAGTCAAAGGGTAGTCTAGGAGGGCTCAGGATGCATTATGCTTTGGGAAAACATCATACTCACGCCCACCCCCATCCCCAAACACACACACTAGAGCATGTTCTCCAGAATCCATTTAATCTGGGTTCAAAGGGATTTGAGGCTCTTGAACTGTTAGGACTTGAAAGATGAGAATGGGCTGCCGGTGACAAGAGCCACAAATCTTAAGCATATGGAAGGGGCTGACCTGCTGTGCTCCACAAATGAGAAATTTGTCTCTCTTGGCTTTTTAGGAGGCACTGTGTGCAGAGACACTGGGAAAGAGCAGCTCTATCAGCAAAGCCTGAAGGGGTGCACGTGTTCTTCAGGACGCCTTGCAATTTAAGTTTGAGGCTGAATCTAATGCTCTGGGAAAGAGGTCAATTGGAACAAAACGAAGGGGAGAACAGCCCCACCGCTGTAACTTCCACCATCTAAGCTTCTCAACCAGATTTATATTTCAGACAGGAGGAAGGATACCGTTTGAGGAAATAAGTCGTTTCCCTCTGAACAAAACAGAATGAAAACATGGTGTGTTCCACCTTGTAAAATCGACATCCGACACCAGGATAGGTTCACTTTGCAAACGTGGGGGATGGGATCCGGTTCCTATAAAAGGAGTCATTCGATTTTATGTTATTTTTTAAACAAAAGTAAAATAAAGGTCGAATGACGAAAAATCCTTCACTCACGTCCAGTTTCTCCTTTGTGATTTTTTAAAGTTAGCCAATGATTTTGCATTCTTTGACTTTCCTTTCTGAGGCTAGGAAATATACAAACTGCCAGTGAACTGAATTAGATGAATGATGTTTATATTAACAGTGCTGGAAATTAATTTTATCAGGTGACACTTGTCGCCTTATTAGGTAACAGTGGAAATAATTTGGAACTCTAATTGCTCTTGGGGACAAGAGGGAACACCTGCACCCTCCTCAGTCACCCCTCATCTCTAAGACAGGCTGATGGGATTCTTCACAAACACACTAGTATTATTCCTCTTCAGATCAATAATTACAGCTCTTAAACTCTCCTCTCTCTGAGGCGTATTTTCTCCCCTCCTCGTACAATCATCTTTCACTTGTCCCTTCGAAATATATATCTTAATGAAATAATGGGCCCAAACAAATGAGTTTCTCTTTGGATGACACACTGATCTGGCTTGCTGGATAGAAGATGAGGTAAAACATGAAGGCGGTGTTGATGATAGTGATTAAAACACCAGCTTTGACAGGGCAATAACTATAAAATCTCGCTGCTAGTAATAATCTCTACAATACAACTGCAATACCCATGCTCCATATGTCACAGCCCAGCAATCCATCTCTACGAGTGTCACTGACTTAAGCAGGTTTCAGAAAAGCCTATCATTATTTTTAAGTGGGGGGGAAAGGAGGACACGATTTCATCGCTGTATTACATTAGTCACTCCGTTCAATCCTTCTGCTGACTTATTTATTTTCACGAAAAGGAATCTATATACTTCAAGCTGTGAGATCTGTAGTTTACATTTTTTGTTGGTATTCTTTGGATCATTTGTTCCTTGTCCTGCAGCTTTCTAGGAGTGTAATCTTGCTTTCAATCATGTTTAATTGAACAAAAAAGTTTCAGAAATTATAATTACTGAATCATATACATGTATGTATGTATATGTACATATATGTGTATATATATATTCAATTATATATATTTATAAATTATTATTATTGAATGTAAGAGGAACTCAGTATCTACAGCTGTACTGGCAGATGCCACTGAAGGCTAGAACAGAAACCAACCATAGCAGAAGAACAAGGAAAAATGATTTGGCAAAAGAGAATCTTTAGAATTTAACAAATAATAAAGGTAATCTGTCTTTAAATTATGTTGGATCATGACAGGAAGAATCTCTTACATTATAACTAAGGAATAGTGACTACAGGACTTATTGCCAGGTTCCAAGTTTGCAAAGCAAAAAATGTTGATAAGGAATGAAGCAATTTTGTTGCTGGAGTGAAAGGGGAAAAATATTATTTTCCCTAGCAAATATGTGTTAGAAATGCCACCTAGGAGCTATTATCTAGCTTATAAGTTTAATGATTTTAGTTTCAGAAATCATTGCTTTACTTTCCCTGTTCAACCTCATATTAACAAATCCTTACAGATAATTGGGCAAGTTACTTCATGTTTCTGTGACCAGTCCCCCCATCTGTATGAGGCCAATAAAACCTGTCTCAAAGGGCTGCTGTGATTAAAGAGTTAATATTCATTAAGTACTTAGAGCAGTTCCTGGATTATAGCAAATTCAATACAAGTGGTTGCTACTATTGTTTTGTTATTATTTACAAGAGTTAATTATGGAGTCAGAGCAGACTTAATTCAAATCCCAGACTGCCAATTACTTAGCTGGGTGAAAGTAAGATCAATTGGTAAATGATTTAACCATTTTAAACCTCTGTAAAATGGGGACAGTGACCGTCTCTTCCTAAAGCTGGCAAGAATAGGTGTGATCATGTATTGGTAAGCCTTTTCATCTGTGTCTGGCACACAGTAAGTTTAGCTACTGATGAAAATAAAGTATTTATATGATCACATTCTTTCTCACATTAAAATAAAAAAACTATATTATCTATCCATGTAAGTAAAATTTTTGTTTTCCGACCTTTTAAATTAATGAACTCTACCAAAATCAGCTGTCTTTTCACCGACTACATCCAGACAAGCTCCAATTACTCATACCTTATATGGAGCTTTTTCAAGATTTGATGAAAAGATATGAAAAAAATAAATGACATAATAGGAACAGGTGCAAATATTTTCTCTTAAATGTATGGTAAAATGTAGCTGGCTTGTAAGGATGAGACAAGTGGCAACATACACTTCTTTATGCACTTCTCCAGCAAGGTGATATTTCAAACTCCCCAGCAGATGGAAAAGAAAACACAAGGACAGCTTGTTAGAAAAAGACCCAGACTGGTAAGTCCATCGCATCTCCCTTTTTCTTTCCTCATTAATTCCCTGATCCTTATTCTATTGTATAACTTAACAACTATCTCTATAGGCAA
This sequence comes from Cynopterus sphinx, assembly GCA_030015415.1. Taxonomy (NCBI): domain Eukaryota; kingdom Metazoa; phylum Chordata; class Mammalia; order Chiroptera; family Pteropodidae; genus Cynopterus; species Cynopterus sphinx. The sequence continues at coordinate 9,620,399 of CM057387.1, forward strand.
AAACCGTGTCTAGTTCTCACTTCCACTCTTTAGAGGCTTGTACAGTTCTTGAGGCATAAGCCAAGAGGTTTTCCCTAAATGAGAAACCGGCAGGAAACTTTCACCTGCTCTGCAGGCAAGCAACGCGTTTCAGTGAATCTCAATGAACTCCGTACAACTGCTCTTTTGTTTCAGTGTTTGATGTTGCAGGTAGGGAAGGTATTTCACTCCTATGAGTACTATAGGTCGGACTACCTCATTCAAACAGAAACATATCACCAAAGATTTAAAAGAAAAGGATAAGAGAGAAAATATGGCTATCCACAGAAGAAAAAAATGTGTTTTATTTGGTTTTACATGAATAGAATATTAGCTACCTAAATCAGACCTATGAAAACATGCAGTAAATCTATTTTGTACTCCCATATCTTCCACTCTTGTTGAGATTAAGCCCATGGTGTTCCCATGGAGATATTTCATACTATTCACTTAGGATTTTTTTCTAATTAATGATTAATGCATCTCCTAATTATAGAGAATGGCAGATTCACTAATGTGAAGCATAGTCAGAAACTTTAATTCCTAAGGTTTTTACTTCAGTCTGTTACAAATTTGTGAGACTAATATGCAGCTATATCTTACATTTTCCTCATTTATAAAAGGAACACAAGTTTTAAATGAAGCAGGGGACTTCTGGGAAGAACCAAGTCAGGCCACATTTGGGTAACCTGTGTGCTAGATCCAGTCCACAAAGGAATTTTATTGGTAAATATTTTTAAAAGGTTGGGATTATTATGCCAATATTTAAGAAAAAATTATTAAAAAGTAGTAATTTTGATTTTGAGTCGCAATGGACAAAAGTGAAAACCTGGCAGCATTAGATTGAAACACCTGCATGGAAAAAAATTGGCTAATTAGTTATTGCTTCATTTGAATGGAGCGCTTGCTAACCAGTTTACCAGATATTCTCTTGTTTTATCCATTCCAAATTTCACCCATTCACTATACTTAAATGGCCTCTGTAGCCTTCGATTTTATGACTCCTCCTTTCAGTTTTCAAAACCCTTCACCATCAAGTCAGCAAAAAAAAAAAAAAAAAAAAAAAACAATCAAACAAAAATAATTGTGCAAGTCACTCTTTCACTATGACTAGGGACATACTGACCAATGTGATTGTCTCTGTTTCGAGATTATATGCTAGAAATGGTGATCAAATCCTCCAAAGATAATGCTAAATAGTGCTTTAAATCTACTAGCATGGCTCACAAAGACAAAAGATACTTTTTATAGTTTGGACAAAGAGATGAGGAAGGAAAAGTAGAAGAGCCCATAAATTATTCATCAAAGGATATTTCTAGAATAGCTTTGTTCAGTGGAAATACGATGCAAGCCACAAATGTAATTAAAAAATAATTCTAGTAATTACAGTAAAAAAGAAATACTTTAATGATATATGGATATATCATTTAGCTTAGTGAATTCAAGATATTATCCTTCCAACCAGTATTCGATATTAAAAAAATGTTAATGAGACAGTGCATGTCTGTTTTTCATATTAAGTCTTTGAAATAAAGTCTATATGCCCATTTATGGCACCTACCAATTCAGACTGACCACCTGTACAGTGCTCAGTAATTACATGCACCAAGTTCAGAACACCTTCGTCACTGCAAAAAGTTCTATTTACAGTACAGTTCTAGAGCATGTCCCAAGGGAGGGGACTGAGGAAGTGAAGGCATGCCAGATATATGAAAGCACAGGTCATTTTCTAGAATCATTATGTCCATGTCAATTTGATTATGGGTCAGATGTGGTAAAGTAATAGATGTAGGTCAGATGCTTAGTAAATTAGTTGACAACTTTTAAGCTACCAAATAGCAACACAAGGTATTTAAACCAGCTTAAACAGTGCATATTGCTGATGTTCAATAATAAACCAATAAGTAAACCACAAATATTTGTAAATTCCTAAAAACATTTTTTAGTCCACTAGTGATATATGTACTTGTGTATGAAATTATTTTTCACATAATAGCCCAAAGATAGTTCTAGCTTCTGGAAAAGGCAGATTTGGGTGTGCAAGTCACACATTCAGAGCTCAGTCTTGCTTTGTTTTATTAGCCCAATTACTAAGCATGTTGTCTTCTTGATGGCAAGATGGTTGCCAGAGGCTCTAGGCTTTCTTCTTTCTATGATACTAGGAGACTCAATCTTTACTTACAACCATTCTGTCAAATCAGGGATTTAAATCCAGCCAGGCTCAGATTGTTGACCATTCACAAATTAATTACTATGGCCAAGGAAGTGAGACCTTCTCACTGATGAAGCTTAATTCTCATACTTCTGAATTTCAGGGTGTGGTCAAGCTATCTGATCACAGGTAGACAGATTGAGAGTCATTGTCTAAAGGAAAAATGAGGTGCTGTTACCCACAGGTTAATATATAAAAGGTGGGTTGGCAAATCAAAATAATGTTCACTAGATTAAATGTGAAGAATGTTGGATACTTTATCATAGCAGTCAGATAAACACGTTTCTGTTAATATCTATCTGTTCTCCCATGACAAAGTGGAGCTCTAGAAAGCATATTTATTGAACGGTCCTCTGACAGTTAATAATCCAGAGTAGCATAACTGTTAAAAATCTATAATATAATTGGTTGTAAAGTGGAGAAAAATCAATCTATCAATAGGTTGGTTACTCTAGTGTTTAACAATTTGTACTAATATTTGGACTGATTAGTTAAGATATTTTATGTCTTACTCATGTAGCTAATATGATCACTTCTTACAAAACTCTATTGCACTATTACAAGGTAATTTCCAATTGCCTTTTAATTTTTTTCATTAAATCTATGTGCATTTCATTGCAACTTTAAATTAGTTTATTTTCTTTAATTAAATTAAATGTACATAATCATTTATTTTTATTAACATTTTTAAGATGTAAAGGATAAAAGTGTAAGAATAAAGGTATAAATAAATGATATTCTGTATGATATCTGCTCCTAGGTATTACAGGTTTGGGTACATCTAGCCATAGCTTAACTTTTTAGTAATTTCAATGAGGTTCTCAGGTGCCCAGTTGTTTTCAGAGTTATTTTGTTTTTGAAGAGTTCATTCTATTTATATATATTCTGCTATTTATTCATATATACTAACATATTTAACTTCAAATGAAATGTCCAAATATTTTGAGGTTATATGTACTAATGAGTATAGTTCCAGTTTATATAGCTTATACTTGGTTAAGTCTTAACAGCTTTTAAAATAAATATCAAAAATGTTTTTATTAGAATATAAAATCATTCTAATTTTCATAAATTAAAAATTGATATATTGTCCTGTTATCATTATATATGAAGTTAGATTTAAAAAATAATATCATTATAAATGTTTACTGTATTCCAAGTTACAATTTAATAAATAGTTATCATGGAATAATTTTTATTTGATTTTTTATAAATATCAACTTATTATTCTAAATATAATATAAAAACATAAATTTGTACAGCAAGGCACTATGTCTACAAAATTGCAATTACTTAAGTAATTCATGGTTTTAAAACAGCTCTGCTAAGTCCTGATTCAATTTTTATTTAATAGAAAGTGAAGTACCTAACAAACTGCTCTACATATTTTTATAGGCAAATAGGACTTAAATTTCCAAATAATTTTAAAATTATATTTTCATTCCATTATCCCAAGATATCCAAATAGTCTCTTGAGTCTCTCATCTCAGAGAAGGAGATTACTGAGGCGATTTTGCAGAATCCATTAACACAATATTTCAGCCTAAACTATCAAGAAAATTAAGGACTCTATGTGTTTATTGAATGAATCACATTCAAGCTTTACTATAAACAAAGTGCTGTAGAACACCAGTCATTTTACCTTCAAAAAGGCAACTGTAGTGTTAGGAATCCATTATGTGTATTTTAGACACTCAATTCTTAACTGTTGAATGAATAAATGTGTACTTGGCAATGGTTATCTTTTTGTTTTGCTTTCCTGTTACTGTTGTAGCTGTTGTTATTCTATTCTAATATAGAGTATTATGCTCTTATTTTTGGGGTAATTTTAAATTTGGTGTCATCCCAACAGTTGGTGGACGCACGAATAACAGTGCAGAAGTGCAATTAGCATTTTTCCATGGTTCTTCCTCACTGATACAGTGAAGAATCATGTCAGTGAGATTTAGAAAAGATTTATTAAAAGTATATTTTAGAAAGACAAAGCATGCTCCAAGGACATACAGGATTTCAGTGGACAGCTGTAAGAACCCAGAAATGGGAATCTCTGAATTATATTTGGGCCCTGATGGGTGGCTCCAAAGGCAATCTTAGGTGATTGGCAAGTAGGTCATTTTGATTGACACTTGGCTGCTGTATAACGTAACACCTATTGTACATGTGCTTACCCAGAATTCAGTCTGTTATAATCAGATGCATGAACTGGTAGGCATAAACATAGTATTATAATGACAGCATTAGATTGTGGGCAAATTAGGCTATTACCTTCTGCACAGGAGTTTGTGGTCGGTTTAAACCAGCTAAGACTATGGCTATCCCGTCTTTCGTCTCTGAGGATGCAGGAGGGATTCTCTAACTACCAATAGGGTGCTCTTTGGGCAGTTTCTAGGCAGGGCCTCTATTCCTTTGTTCTTCTGTCACTCAAGTCTGACCAGCCACCTAACAGTGCCAAGGTAGAATAGCTGTTGCAAATGAAGACAACTCCAAGAGGCTTTGTTTCATTCAATCAACAGTACTGAATACTAACATTTCCTGCTCGTTATAAAATGTACTATTTGAATTGTCTGCTCCTAGATACCTGTCTAAAACTTATCTAAAAGTTGTAAAAGTTCTGGTTTGCTATCAAACTTTATAGTGTGTCATTTTAACTTAGATATTATAAAAATTTGAATTTTCACACTCGACTTGCAAATTCTAATTCCATAGAACTAACTCCATAAGGACTAAGAATCTGTATTATAAACAAGTAACCCATATAACATCTTAGCTGGCAATTTTCAGACCACATAGTAAACACTGTACCTACCACCTAATTATATAATAATCTTTAAGCAATACTCATTTTGTATCCTATCTTCCTCCCCCATCCCTACAGACACATTCATTAAATTACATTTAATAAAATATATCTAGATTTATTTAATGATAGTGACATGAAAACTGACTATATAAAATATACATATATTCCTCAAAACTATCAAAGTTATTATAAATATTGTATTTTGTTGAAGATGTTTAACATATTTAAAATGTTTTTTCTTGAATGTCCGAAAGAAAACTGAATGTTCAATAATAATAAATATAATGATTATCATTATTATATCTCTTCCTCTGCTTATGATAGTTGCCTCTCTGTCAATAAATGTAAAACAGAATCACTAGAAAAATAATTTGAAAATACACAGGCCTATCCACCCCACTAAAATGGAATCTTACTGAAGGCATTCTCTAATATTAATTTTGAAAGTGTTTCCCTAGTATATCATACTTATACTCTTTGACCCCTCAAATAAATTGAAAACCACAGCTATCCCCAGAATGTAGATTAATAAAAGTACTACCCACCTCTTAAGCAGTTCCTGTCACAACATCTGCATACATTTATAAACCAAACTAATAGCACACATTCCAAATTCTCCTCTAAAAGAAAAACCCTTGTTTTCTCTACTTTTAACACTTCAGACCCCAAATGTCTGTTTTTTTTTCTCTTACATGGAGCAATTCTGACACTAACTACCTGGAGTTAGCTCACAACCCACAGGTTAAGATCTCAGTCCCACCAGACCAGCTCTCTCAGACTTCAGCTAGCTATAAATTGGGGTTTCTCATGATCCCCTCCTGTGATTCAATAATATGGTATAACAGCTCACAGAATTCAGCGAAACATTTACTTACATTTATTGGTTTATAACACTTCAGCATCTCGTTGTATTCACAACCTGGAAACTATCCAAACCTTTTCATTTAAGGTTTTATGGAGGTTCCATTACTTAGGGATGGTCAATTAAATCTCTGGCTATTGGTGGTTAGCTCAGTCCTCAGCCCCTTTCTCCTTCCTGAGGCTAAGGGTGGGGTTGAATGTCCCAAAGCTCTAATCACAGGTGTGGTTCTTCTAACAAACACCACCATCTTCCCAGAGTCACCTTTTTAGCATAAACTCTGGTATAAACAAAAGAGGTTGATTGCGAATAAGACGTTCTTCTCATTCAAATTGAATCACTGAAGCAACTCCGAGGGTTTTAGGAGTGGTGTGCCTATCCACCAGGGTCTGAGGACCAAATATAAATTTCTTTATATTACAATATCACATGTCCAAGAGCCTTTCTAATGGTTTCATAAAGACATGAATGGAGGAAAGTAGTATACTGACAAAATTTGTTTTTATTTTTCTTTCCTTTCTCAAGGTTTCTCTTGCTTTCTCTTGCTGAAATCTCTCTTTCATCCTAAAACATGTAATCCCTTAGCCCTACAACTTGACATACCAATCGTATGTATAGTAACTGAGCTCCCAAATTGATGGTTCATCTATTCCCACTCTCAGCACAGCAAAAGCTTCTCTTTGAATCTACCTTCCTCTTCAGAAATAAAGAATTATTACTACTATCATTATTGTTGTTATTATTTTTTTTCCTGTCACTTCAGTAAAATGAAGTCAGTTAAAACACATGCCTTACTTGAATATAGCAGAGTCAATAACATTATTACATTTAAAGTCAGGAGTCATCAAGATAAGCAAGTTAAAAAAGGCTCAGAAAACTGGGGTATCAGAACAAATTTCCCACAGGTTATCTAGATTATTTGAACATGGGGGTTCAGAATAATAAGAGTGGTTTCGTCTTATGGGAGGCTTACTGTTTACTTCAGGCCTTAATACGAAATACCTTTATCAAGCTGACATAAGAAAATGGATTTGTATTCACTGGACTGGGAAATAAACTTATAGAACCAGTTGGACATTTTCAAGGAAAAAGCAGATCTTATGACCATTTCCAAATTTCCACTAAAATAAATAACACCTCTTGCCCCTTCCTACACACACATACTTCTTAATCTTGAGTGAAGTATGTGCTGAAAATATCAGTACTTGAATTTCCATGGATAACTATAGAATATCAAGGTCAAGTTGAGGCATCTTGCATTTTCAGTGTTCCTTTGAACATTGATCAACATGGGTACTTTTAAATGATAAATAATCTCTAAACACATAAATTCTCAGGACAACAGAAATGTCCTAGTCCTATAACTCTTTTTTCCCCCCAAAAAAGTACAGATCTAAGATGATGTATAAGGCAAACGAATCTGTAAAATATAAAGTCTATCCTATTAAAAATTAATGATTTATTTCAAATACATTCTTCTAGCTTAAGTAATCAAGCACTTAGGCAAACGTTTCCTATGTTTAGGCATAAGTACTCATTTTGTTATGTGAGGTCATATGTTTTGAAATGACAATCCGAGTCGGAGTATTTTGCCTCTAGAGTCTTCATTCAAAGTATTTTCCAGTGGTGTCACAAGCAGATAAATGCACCTAATTACTAGATTGCACAGCCTGATGTATGTTTATTTGACTATGAAAACAACCCACCAAATGTACAATTTTCTCTTCTTAAAAAACATAGTAATTTAAATGCAAAAGATATGTTAATCAGTATTATCATTGAGATTTTTCTTATGTCACATTAGGGTGCTTGGAATGATCATTTTGCTGTCAGCAGTAAAGAAGCTTATACTGGAGATCCATATGGAAACATCTCAACAATCTCGATAAAGTGATAAAGTGGAACACACAGGCCCCCCTGTCAACTAAAGCGAGTATGGTGCTGGCTACAATAATAATTTGGTAGGTTACAAGCTGTTTCCAACAAGAATAAAAAAAGGTAAATCTCAGGCTATACTACTGTAGAAAAGAGTCTATAAAATATTCAAAAAAACAAAATTTGAAAACGAAGGGAATAAAAGAATGTGTTCCTCCAAATCACTGTTCAACTCCATTTGAAGTAAAAACAGTCATTACAACATGCCGTTCTGAAGTTGAGGGGTTTTCATCATACCAGGAGAGGTGGGAACTCACCAGGAGCAGAGTGTTCCATTTGTGTCTCCCGCAGTAATTGTTATTTTAATTGGCTGAAATAAACTATAATGCCCCAGGCCAGTGATAAAATTGTATGTATAGGTAGGCAGCTTCTTTCCCTTTAGGAAAGAGACCCATTAAAAAAGCTTATAGTTTGACTTAAAAAAGAAAGAAAAAGAATATTGTTTCTGATGTTTAATCAATGCAGCTCAGTCTGGATGGTTTTATTCCTGCCCCCTCACCCCACCCCTCAAACTATCATCACATGTCAGATGTGGACAGAAAAGTTTTATTTATTTATTTATTTTTTTCCTAACTAGGAGTTGTTCAAGAGAAAACCACAGGCCAAAAATGGAGTCGCTAGTGCTAAAACCAGAACAAGGACTTAGACTTAATACCAGATCTGACTGCAGTTTCTACCTTCTCCAGGAATGTAATATTAATATGTTAGTTTGGAATTTTCTGGTCAATACCGGCAACGTAATCTGTCACAGGGGACCTCTCCATCCCTCAAAGAAAGCAGAGACAATCTGCCTCATAAGACCACAGTCTGCTTGATTCACATATTATTCAATAAAGTCAATTAAATCTTTAAAATTTACTCAATTAAATTTCTATTCTTAAACAGAATTTATCCAAAATTACCTCTAAATCTCCACCTCTGCCTTATTACTTCTCCTTCGGAGCTTTGAAAACTCTAAGATTTTGTTATTTGTTATTAAATCTTATTAATAGTGTGAATACTCATAAACATCTGGGAATATATAGCCTTTAAAAATGCAGTCATTTCATTCCTGATGCATTCAACTGTGTACTTTCTAAGTACAAAATCATGCACTGATAATATGGGTTTTCAGAGGTGAAAATGATATCTGTCTCAAGTTTAAAATTAAGGTAATAAGATGCATCTAAAATTTTATGAACTGGTAGAAAAACAGAAGTGCTGTTTAAGAAAGTCTAATTATTTTACCTGGGTACTGGCTGAATTTCATTTTGGGGGTGTAGAAATAGAGACCTCTTAGAAATAAAATGTACCAGTTTAGAAAAGAAAGCATGAAAGCTTGAGCGAATGGGAGGCTGCAATGGGATTCTGCGAAGGACAGGTAAAACACCTGATTTGAAAGTAGAAATAACAACATACATGATTAATTATATCATCAGTATAGAAGAAAAGAGAGATAAGGGGCCGAAAAATAAGTGATATGAATGGTATAAAGCCTGAGAGACTGAGAGAATTGCAAAACTGGAAAAGAAATGTTGAAGTGAAAGGTGATTAGCTCATATCAACATATGCTAAATCAATGACAAACTTCTATTTGTTTAATATTCAGAAATCAACATTTCTAGACATCTGCCAGTGAGAAAGCAAGAAAGCATTAGAAGAGAAATACAGTTACAATTGCATTCCTCAGTGGTCCCAGAGACTTAAGAAAGACCTGGACTCTCAAAATGTATGATATGAATAGTATAGTGAAAACCTAGTATACATATATCAGTTCAGAAAGTCATCTTTTATAAAAGCTGCTCCCTTATTGCAACTTTCTGAAGAAGGTTTGAGCTAATGACTGTGGTTAGTGTTTCTCCTTCCACAATCCTTAGAGCAGGTTCACCTACATCTTGAGAGTTCTGTGTTCCCTTCAACTGAATCCAAGTCTTGCTTCTTTCCAGGTCTCATGCATCTAAAATTCCTCGTGGAGACTGACAAACTTAATGAGAAACATCACAGAAGCAAAGGATTAAAAAAAAAAAAATAGCCAGATTACATATGGGGGAATGTAAGAACTGGACTCAGAAAATGTGCTATTAACTGATGCGGCTTTCCTGAAAGACTGCAAATCACAAGAAAACAAACCAAAAGCTTTATTCTTGGTAGTCTTTGCTTGAACAAACTGGTTTCTTGAGACTTCTTGTAGATACAGGTATGAACTTCCTTGTAAAATGCATTTTGATAAGAAGCCTGTTAAATCAGTTTAACCATAAGCCCCAACCCCCGATATCCGACAGAGTCCCTGCATGTGATATGTGTCACTCTGGCCTGTCTTCAGCAAGAATCCTGGCAGGTTGGTTTAGTCAGAACCCCTTATCCCTGATGGTCCCTCTTAGTAATTTTCCAGCCACTGACGTCCATCCTGTCCCTTTGCTACAAAGTTCACTTGCCCCTGATGTATTTGGAGTCCAGCCCAGTCCTCTCACCCACTGTAAAATCCCACGCAGCTGTCCTATGCGAATGACCAAGGTCCTCCATGAAGTCTGCCAAACTGTCTTTAATGAATGTCATTGTTATTATTTTTTTTTCTTTAACACCTTCTATCACAGTGAGGCCATCTCCCTCATGAAGATGATAACAGTAATCAAACATGATTTCTATCTATCCACTCCAACCTAAAATATTTGCTGCTTTCATTTTCCCAAACTGAATGACCCCTTTTCCAGAAAACCAGAATCTTTGTGTTCAGAGATTCAGTGGCTAGATGCAGATATATCAAAATGGCTGTTAACAGACTACATCATTTAAAGCAGCTTTCATTGGAATAAATAGTAAGTCACCTGTGGAATTCTTAAAAAAAAAAAAAAGAAGCAGTATCGAACCTATTGCATTTCCTACCAAATGAAATCCTTCAATTTAGAAAGATGTTAGTTAAGATGTTTCCAGTTTCATAAGTCCTTTTTTCTTTTACATTTTAGAGATAAAGGAAAAATAAAACTCTTACCTATGAAGGGCATTTGTGGAAAATCTTTAAGTGTAGGTTGATGAACCTACCTGTGGTAAAGAACAGGTTTTCCGATGATTGGAGACGAGGATTTCCAGCAGACAGGTTTCTTAAAGTGCTCCAGGGTCCCTGTCTGCTATTTTCTTATCTAACGTATCTTCACCTCTCAGCCCTTAATGACAGTGTTCTGAAAACCGAAAAGAAGGGGAAAGACATTTTTGAAAAGATTGCCGAGTTTCAACAAAGTCACCTTGTGTTTGCTTCAAGATGTTGTGCACTCAGGAATATAAAACAGAAACATCTTGTTACAGTAGTCAACTTGCTGAATGCACGCACAGGGTGGAGAGGCTAGGACACATCCAAGTAACTAAAAAGGGAGAAAAAGGCTCTCCCTGAACATAAAGAGCCAGTCTGATTTCAAGATTTGCTTTTATGAAGAATGCTGCTGCATTTTGTTTGAGAAAGGAAGTGGCAGGGGTGAGAGGGACTAGAAAGAGAAACCTGAACAAGGTCATTATTCAATACATATTTATGGAGTGGCCAGTATGCACTGTTATGATGATGAACAAGACTGTAGATTATGCCTTTTTCAGAGTTTCCAGTACAACTGGGAAAAAGATAAGAAAATATGCAATTATAATGCAATGAGATAAAATGTGATGGTGGAAGGTGATGTGCATTATTGTGGAGGCTGCTTATTTTTTAAATTTAGGAGGAGAGAAGAGGGCCAAAAATTTTTTTTCTGGGATGGGAGGGTGATCCTCCAACTAGAGAGTGGAAGGAAGTATAGTGATTAATGATGTTAGAAGACTGAAGACACAGGCATAGAACATTTTATAAAGGAAAGGGAAGAGCAAGAGCTTGAAAGAGCTAAGACTGGGAAGGTGAGGACCAGAACGTTGATGCCTGATTTAAGAAGGACTGGACATATAAATTACTATCAATTTGATCAAGGAAAGGAACACCTAGTGAAGTGTCATGCTCATTGTAGGCCTGAAGAAAGTCTTACTAAATTGTGTTTATCGACGTACATTTTAACTCATTAATAAAAGTTTTTCTAAAGTTAATCTTAACATGTCTCAATTTAATGTGCTTTGGATCTAAATCAAATGAATATATGTAACCATATGTAATTTTTTTAAAGAAACCAGCTTTTATTTTTCCAAGACTGAACAAAGAAACAAGTTTTTCTTTGGATTTGGCTAAGCTAGAATGCTGATAAGATGGCTGTTTGCGAATGGACCAGTTTGTGTCCATGGAGTAATATATATAGGCACCCATATAAATATGTATACACATATGTATGCACACGTATGCTTTTATTTCTTCTCTTTTTTCCTTCTTTCTCTTTTTCTTTCCTTCTTTCTTTCTTCTATGCTCCCTCTTTTTTTTTCTTTCCTTCCTTCCTTCCTTTCTTCCTTCCTTCCTTCCTTCCCTCCTTCCTTTCTTTCTCCCTCCCTCCCTTCTCCCTCCCTCCTTACTTCCTTACCTCCTTCCTTCCTTTTGTGTTTCCTTTCCTTCTTTCTTTCTTTCTTTCTTTCTTTCTTTCTTTCTTTCTTTCTTTCTTTCTTTCTTTCTTTCTTTCTTTCTTTCTTTCTTTCTTTCTTTCTTTCTCTCTTTCTTTCTTTCTTTCTTTCTTTCTTTCTTTCTTTCTTTCTTTCTTTCGTTCTTTCTTTCTGACTCTTCTACCTTTTGGAACTGTGCTGGTCAAACTACATATGTTTAGGATTTATAACACTTTTGCAAAATGTGTTATTTTTATGTAAGGAACATATGCAACAAGAAGTTCAGCAAAATAGTAAAAAACGGCATTTATCAAGTGTTAAAATCTATTTGAAATTCTAAAATAAAGTCATCGAGTATATTCACCTATGCATTGGTGTGAAAAGTAGATTTGTATAATCCTCTATATAAACTGGTTTTTGAACTATTTTTCCTGGGAGAGGCAGGGAGGAGAGCTCCGTATTTGAAATGCATAAGCATGGTGATAATTCTTATTTGAGTAATGTGATCATGACTTAAAGTATGACTTAAAGATACTAATCTTTCCTTAAGTTACAGTAAAATGTTACAGGATTTGAGTGAGAAAAAAATAATCTTCATTTCTCGGGCTAAAAAACCCGAAAGAAATAATGTAGTAAAATGAATTTCAATCTAGTTTTTATGATTTCAGTCATCAGAAATGCAAGCTTGTATCATTATAGTATGGTATATTTTACTATGTTGTTTAACTGGTCAGAGAAAGTGGTTCTTTCTCCTCCCACTAAAGCTTGCTACAGTCACAACACATTGTGCTTGCCTATCCAGAACCATCATTTAATCTACACATCAATAACCTCTATTATATGTTAGAGACCACATTCTCTTCATTTCTCTATAATTTGATGGGACACTTTTTTGAGGACCTGATTGCAACATTAGCATAAAATGGGTGACAAAATGACCTGAATTAGGTCGACCAAAATCTCTCTCAGGAATTTGAATTCTGGGTACAATGAACTAATAGAAAACAGTTTATTCCTTCTGTGACAGTGGGAACCTGATGATTCTTTTCATTTGTTTAAATCCCTAGATCCTGGGATTTATCTGATTTCTGTCTTTTCTGGAGCCTGGTGGTTCTTCTTTTCCATCTATACCAGTAGCTCACAGGGGATGAGGCAAGTGATGAAAGAGTTGTATTATAATAAGGCAGACATTTAAGGATCATAATGGAGAAACAAACAATATATTACAGAAGGCATAATAGAGGGAGAACTAGCTCATATTTACATACAAATAAGTTTTTATGAAGGAAGTAAAGAATGAATAAAATTTTCAGAGACTATAATGAGGGTCAGAATCTGTCTAAGGAAGAGGGAGTAATATCAGCAAATGGATCAAGTGAAAACAACTTCAAAATAAAATTAAGGTTTTTGTCTATTTTTAAAATAAATGTTTACTGTAATTCTGTGATGTAATGGTGAATAAGACAAACAAGTTCTCTACTTCAGAAAATATATATTCCCCTGGAGGGGAGAGACAAATTCCTAAAAATAATAATAATACTAATACTCCAACAAACAAATAAGATACTTTAAAAATGCAATAAGTTTTATAAGGGAAACAGGGGCTGAGAGACAAAGACTAACAGCAGGGTTGGAAAGGATGGTTGCAAGAGAGCTGGAGGTTGTGATATTTTTGATAACAACCAAATGAGGAGAAAATGGGAGGAACAGAGCAGTCTGGGTAAAGAAACAGAAAATACAAATGTCCTAGGGAAAGAAGGCTTTGACTCCATCTCAGAATTGGTTGCAGATGATTCCAGCCAGTGAGCAAATGAGAGCATGATGTAAGACAACGCTGGAGAAACAGCAGGAGCCAGACATAATAGGTTTTTTATGCCTAAGAGAATGGTTTGAAATTTATTTCAAATTTATGAGTAAGCTATTTAGATTTTATAAAGATCAATTTAATGGCTATGGGTGGGGCAATTAGTCTTGAATGATGAATTGGATTTAGGAAATGAAGAAATGTGAGGATTCAAGAAGAGCTTATGATAGCAGACATGGTATGTTTAGATTTATATGCAAGCATAATTTAGTTTTTTTTTTTTTAATTTCAGTACATAGTTTAGAACTTCTGAAAGTATCTATTATAGTGACAACTACCTTGAATAATTATATTATCTATAACACATATTTCTACCTCTAATCCATTATAGTTTTTATACTTCTTACAATGCAACTTGCATTTAATTACATGCTAATCAGTAGTATATATTTTACATTATATTTTGTTTCTCACTTTGATTGAAAACATTTTTAGAGCAGGCTCATGCCATAAATTTCTGTATAGTCCACATTATTCAGCTTATATTTGATATAAACACAAATTAGTAGTATTAATATATATTTCTTACTATGTCCCAGGCACTGTGCTAAAGGCCTTATATGTATAATTCCATTTAATCCTCAATCCAAATCTAGAAAGAAAGCCAGTTATTATTATTTTAAAAATTGCCATGTTTAAGCCCCTTGTCCACTTATTACTAAATGATTGACTTAAAAAGTTTTAGAGATGAATAAAAGTATTTGGTCAGACAGATCAAAGTATTTTAAAAGAATACATGATATAATGTCATAAATATATTTATGTGTGTGCGTGTGTGTGTGTATGGCTTATTGTTAAATTCTACACCTAAAACTTACTGGATTTCATTAACCAATGTCACAATAAAAAAATGAATAAATACATAAATAAAAATATACATGAAATGATGTTTTTATGATATTATACCACTTCCTGGTGCTACTGAAAATCAACCACAAATCTGTTAACTGTGATAGAATCCCCACATTTTCTCTATTTGCATTTACTATTTATTCCTGACAATACGTATCATTTAAATGGATTTATTTAATACAGATCACATGATACTGTCTCACCCTCTTTTTCATTTAATTAAGCTAAACAATATTCCTCCCACTAATATTTCAAAAAGATGAAAATAGATTCTACAAAGATGTGGCTGGTTCAATTTGTCTAGATTCTAAGCATTTCTAACATCTAAATATATATGCACAAATACCTATCAAAAAATAATCATGACGCAGATTATAATTGTGGCCCAATTATCCCAACAGATACAGATGCCATAAAGTTTAAGAGAGAGAGGAGACAGTGATATAAAGAGGAAAAAATAACAAACACAACACTAATGAAAATTAGGGGAAAACATAAAGACTGTCAAGGAAAATTACTGCCAGGCTCACTACAGGAGGACACAAAAAGGGAAACAAAAATAAAAAATAATTTAGATCCCGCCCTGAAGCATACAAATATAAAAAACAAGGGAGGAATTTTAATTGGGCAGAAACACTCTAAATATTTGCTTAAGCCTATTTTCTCTCCTTAAAACACAACTACAGTGTTGACACACTTGACATTTGCTCACAATCCATTTTCCTCATCCAAAGTTTAAATTTTGTAAATAGGCAATTCCAGTTTCTATTTTGGTTCACATTCTGAATGCAAATAAATATGCCCACACACCCTTAGGAAGAGAGAGCATTTAAATAATAAGTGGAAGGTGCTATTAAAACAAACATCAACACACAAATACATAGAAAATCAGACAGATCAGACAAGATATTATAGAGTATCGGGAACAGTAAAGATGAAGGAGGAGAAAGGGAAGGAAGGAAAAAAGGAGGATAGAAAAAAAAGAATACTACCACCAGCCACACTCACATGTACACACATTCGCACACTAAGTCATTTTGAAAATTGGAAGTGTTTAGATTTGCCCAGTTCTTCTTGGAATAATTCATTTTCTGACCATGTTTAATATCTTTACATCCCCCCAGCACTCCCATGCCCCTGCCCATTCCTAATTTGGTAAAGGTCTCTTGGCTTACAGAAAATTGTGTCATTCAGAAATATTAGGATTACAACAGGCTGATTAATAACTGTGTTAAAAAACTAAATTTTGATGATAGACCACATAAATCTTATGTGAGATGTCAGCTATGCAGCCTGTACAGTTGCTACTATTTAGATATTAGGCTGAATTTCTTCAGGAACTCAGGCAAAGCAGGAACTCAAAGAAAATACCAATAGAGGCATCCATATTTTCTTAATAGGGAGGCAGAAACCTAGATTAGGAAAACTGTTAATGTTCATTGACTATTTGGGTAAAGTGACAAAAAGTTACATAATCACATGTGAATGAAAACACTTTTAAAATATGTAAATATTTCCAGTCTTCAATTCTTCAAAAACTTAGAGAATTAGTCACTTGTTATCTCATTTAGTGCTTACAATTCCATTTAGCTTAAAGCACTCAAATAAAAAGACACTGCAATATATGAAAATATTTTGTAAACATCATATGTCTTCACAATTTGGGGTCAATTTATACATATTACTTATTTATATTGCATATGTGGCAAAATATTCTTATTTTTAACCTTTACTCCTCTTTAGTCATATTTTTTTTTTCTTCACCACAGACAGGCAGGGACCTCACCTGCCAGGGCTTGGTGTTTGAATTTTAAGCGCAAAGGAAAATCATTCCAGGATTTATAAATTGATAAGCCAATAGATCCAGTTTAACTACCAATAAATCTCTGTTTCAGAATGGTCACTGAAACTCAGGGACAATTTGTTTGACTAGCTTTCTGTATTGGCTCGGGACTTTTGACCCCAAGTTGTACTATGCTATTGCATCAACAAAGACTCAAGATACTTGCCTGAAGGTATATGTATGTTCGTCACTGATAGTTTGTCCTTTCTAATTGCTTGGTAGCTATGTTCATCTGGTTATACTTTTTCTCCTATTATATTCCACTCATAAAATTTTGGAATGATAATTCCTCTTTAGTTTTTTGCCCCAAATCTTGGACAGAATCACCTATATTCATATACTACAGGCCCTGCTGCCTACATTGATAAGATGTGGGGGATACTAGACAACTTTTACATGATCAAGGCCTTCTTTATTACTAGTCAATAGTGGCACTTAAAATTTGTGCCATTAGATTTACTGCATTGGTTAAATGTCAGAGAAATCGGGGGGCAAATTTTTCTGAGAAGACAGAAAATATTATCAGTGAATAAGGGTCTGGATAAATGAGTTAGGGAATGGAAGAGGTCCGACAGAATAGGACTTCCAAATCAAAGGCTATTGTCCTATGAGGAAGCCTCATCCAGGGAGATATCTATTTACACATCTTGCCTTGATCTACACATGATTTGAACCAATAAGTGAATGTACAATACTTTTCACGTTTAAAATTATTTTCCAAAACTATTCATCTCACGGTTGTTTTCCCTATTTTAATAGACTCTACTAATTTTTATGAGTGCTACTTTTTTTTACATTTTAAAAACCGTTCAACTTTTTAAAAACTAAGATAACATAAGAGATGCATGTGACTTTAGGAAAATAGAGTTACACTCCTCAAAACTGAGACATATGAGAAAAAATAATTCAAAGATATGACTATTGTGCAAAGTACTGTGATAAGTGAGAATCACTGAAGGGTCTTTCCCACTGGAGCTAATAATAAAATTACTCTTAGATTCAATGTCTTAATTTCATTTGGCTGTGGCTTTGTAACCATTTGGCACTTGCTTGCTTAGATGTCTAAAGTTTTGGGCACAGTTTGCTGGTTGGTTGAGGTAATTAATCAAAATATTCAAATATGCAATATTTAACTATGTCAATTTTGTTTCTCAACTAAAACCAGATAGTAAAGAAAACACATTTTTCATGAAAAAAAAATCCCTATTTTATAGATTCAATAGAGCATTAAATTGTGAAAATGTTAGTTTAAAATATAAATAAAACCTAATTTAATGTCAAAATAGGTTGGTTAGCGTTTTTTAAGTGAAGTTACTATGATCTTATCAGAATGTTTTGCGGTAAACTAAATGTCTCCAAAGTCAGTAATTAGTATTATTTCCTCTCCTTGTGAGATTTTCCTTAATTATTTAAAATCCTCTGCCACCTGAATTCCCATTTTGAAATACCTATGTTGGTTAAGCATTACTATTATTCTTTGGCATATGCCAATTCCAACAAGAAATTAAAAGACTTGTTTTTGGCATCCAGCTGCTTCCCTACGTGGGTGAGTGAAGTGATTAACTGCACTCAGGTTTTAGCTTTGTGTGGTACGTGATTTGTTAGAGTCTCAACACACTTAATACCTTGATCTCTTTTTTATTCCTTTCAGTTTTTATGATAAAGACCTTTATTTCTTTAAACCCAAACCACAGAATTATGTGATTGTATAGTGTTAGTTTCCCTGAGTCCATGTTAAATTAAATATTGACTTTGCAAGCTCTGTATAATTTATTATTTATCATTCTCAATCTGTGGAACTTATTAAAAAAATGGATAAGTATGCCTGATGGTGAAATCCCAACAGGTGTCAAATTGGATGACCCAACCAAGCCAATTACAAAATTGACAAATCTATGGTCCCTTCGATAAAAATGACACAATTTGATTTTAACAGGGACTGATATTTTTTAAGGACACTGAGACATTTTCTTTAAAGGAATAATGCTCTTCAATTTTAGAAAACCACTTTTTTTACCCCCAGAAAATTGCTTTCTTGTGATGCTTGTTAGCCAATCTGTTCTTTCTGACTTTTTTCACAAGTTGATTTCTCATTCTTCGGCACTTTAGAAAATGTTGGGAGAGAATTTCAAGTATTTAAAAAATATATTTTTAGCAGATTTACCTTTTGTGCAAAGTGTCAGACAGTTCATGAGGGCACCTTGAGCTTTCTCACATCTTTTGTCAGCAGAACAGGATTTTATTCCTAAAGAACAATTGTTCACATTACAAAAATAAGTTTCCTACGTAGGTGCCCTTGCTGATAGCTTCTAGAGAAAGGATAAAAAAATAAATGATCCTATAGAATGATTAATCTACTCTCTCTCCTCTCACCAAATCTAGGGCTCTCAGTAGGTTATAATAAAGAGTTCTGCAGGAGCAAATGCTTTGCAATTTCCTAAACAGTTTTTTAAACTTCTACCACACAACTGTTTTCCAATGTAGCTTCTGTGAGCAGAGATCACATAAATAAAAAAAAAAAAAAAAGTCAAATAAAACATTCGTGAGGGGAATGTTAAAAATATTTGCTACCATTTTTTCCTACCCACAATGTTAAAGATACTGATAATCTTTGTCTAAAAAGGACAGGGGAGACTTACTAATTTCAATTCTACACAATTCTCAGACAAAAACTCTGTTTACACATGGATAGTTAGCACAGTGTCTCAAGTCTAGCTGTACATTAGAATCATTCGGGAAGCTTCTAAAACTTACCGCTGCTGGAGTTCCAGCCTCAGAGAATCTGCTGTTAATTGTCCCACAATTGGGAGCGGGCCCTGGCAGGTGTCAGTGCTCTCTCCAAGATGACACTAACGTGCAGCCAGAATTGAGAAACACTGAGTTAGACGGATACCTCTGCTTTCACATGTCTGCTGAAAAACACCCCAAAGGTCAAATTATTAAGAATTCTTCTTCTTTCCAATGAGAATGAAGCATGTCTGGGGTGGCTGGCCATGCATTTCACCGGTATTTATTTTTTTTTTCCTGCCATTACTCACTCCGCGTTTTTATTATTCATTTTAGTATCATTGTAAGTAGTAGAATCAGGGCTTCTGGTACCCAACTTCCAATTAATCAATATATCAACAGATATATTTAAGTCTTTTGCTCTGTGGAAAATCCCAACCAAAAATTTTTCAAACTTTCTCCCTGACTTCAGGGCACTTACCCATTTTGCTCTGAAGACAAACACACTGGGGAGAAATAGAGATGCTAAGGAGAAAGAGACTGGGCTTGTGACCTGTTTCATTTCCAGTTCAGCGATATAATAACTTTTTCCGTCAACCACAAACCTCAAACACACCAGGGGTCTTATGAGATGATAAGGGAGCTGAACTATTCCTGACACGTCGTGACGTCGCGGTCCTGACGTCACTGTCGTAAGGGCGTAGCCATGGTTACGTCATAGCCCAGGTCCTGTCGCAACATAGGAACTCACTACCCAAGTATCTGTGGGGATGCTGTATAAAAGTAGAGCACCTACAATTTCGTGCAGCATATAATACTTGGTAATGACAATAAATGACTTGTCCCTGACTTATATTTACTAGCCTACACCTTTTTGTTGTTGTTGTCATTTTGGTGTGTGCTATTTCTACTTATATAAAAACAAAGCTTGCTGTAAAATATTATGCCATGGTACACAGCGTGTTTACCTCATCTCTTTGTCGCCTCATTTTCTCTTGAGTTCTGTTTAATCTCGTGTTGTTTTGAACAGTAACATGGGATCAAGTTGTGTTGCCTTAGGAGAAATGGGCTCTACCATATAACCTAGACAGGGAGCAGGCTAGACCATCTAGGGCTGTGAAAATGCATCTCATGATGTTCGCACAGTGACAGAATCAACTAACGAGACATTTCTCAGAACATATCCATGCTTAAGTGACCCCTAACTGCATCGAGGATTAGGGAAAGAGAAGTTTTTAGAAAGGTGTGCTGATTTAAAGATAGGTAGAGGTGACACCTGTCAAGTGCTGTGGTCTATCAGTGAAGACATTGTAATCTTATCCTCTTTTGACTCTGGAGAAGCACAAAACTTTATATCTCATCTTTTCTGCTTTCTAGTTTATTCAACCCTCAACAATCAGAAACTTGGTATAGCAGACCATGAGCTCGGTTGTGTGCTTTGTGGAGTGTTTTGCATTGAGGTGTCACTATACAAGTATGCCAGCCAGGAAGTGTCATTACCACTATGTCAATGACAGACATCAGTAATAACATGTGGTAAATCTTTGAACAGTATTTTTTGTGTGTCTCAAATTTTTATTATAATTATTAAGAGCATTGACCCTGGAATTTGCCTCCCTAGACTGTGTTTGCTCCGACTAATAATTCAACCTTTAAGGCTCAGTTATTCCTATCCTTAAATTGGGTATAATAATAGTACCTATTTCAGATGGTTTTTGTAAAATTACATCCTGAAATCCATATCAAGTGCCTAACAGTATGCTTGGTACATGTGAGTCCTCAAGAAAATACTAGTGTATAGGTGTTATTATTTTGTCGTTATTATCATTATGTATTACTATGAATAATATAATTATATGTCACTGTGTACCCTGGGGTAAAAGAGCACCAAGTAACAAAATAATCTGAGAGTGGTGAAACGAAACTACTGGAGTCACAATTTTTAAACTATAATGGTAGAAAAATCAAGCCTAACCCAAAAGAATGATGAAGATGCATGGAAGATAAAATGTCCTTCACAAAAATGGGAACGCTGTGGAAATTTTCACTATCTATCATGTAAAATTTCTGTCAACTCTGGCAGTGTTGGCAAAACCTGAGTGGTAGTCAGGTTGCTCAAGAAAACTAATTTAAGTGCTAATTTTAGCTTTTATAAGTTGTCCTTTAGTAATTAAGAGTAATTCAGTGAACAAGTACTAGTCAGGGACACTTGTCAGAAGTTTATGGAGTTTTTATAAAAAAAATATTTTATAGTCCACCTGAAAATAATAGGTCCAGTAGAGGACATTGCAAGGTATCTTAAAAAGAACATCTATTATTAAATCTAATACCTGATTTCCTGGGTCAATTTTAACTTTTGGAAGGATTGAAAGTAAAACCAAGAGGGGAGCAAGTCTTATTCAACTTATACAAGGAACGCCCTCAAAGCCCATGAAAAATCTAAGAATTTTTTTTTAATAAACAGTTTAAAGAGATAAATGGGGTAGGCCAGGTGTCCACAGTGTTTATGTTTAAATGTTAAGCTATGATTATGTTGGACTGTGGAGGTTGAGACACACTTAGAGTGACTGGTCCAGCTGATGTAAGGGGCTTCAAAAACAAAACAAAACAAAACGAAACGAAACAAAAAGCTCATTACTGTTGATAAGAATGCAAGAATGGATGAAAGGAATAGTTGCAGATTAGTTTAACATCTTAGACAACTTTGAAATATGTGCCAAGGCAAGGGTGCTAAGCATAAAAAATTAGAGAGTGAAGTGGGAGGTAGCAAAATGGGTTTGACTAAATTGAGAACATCTTCATATTTAGAGGAGAATAACTGAGGTTGGATGAGGGGGCTATTTAAAAGGAGAACACAAATGATAAAAATGAGATTGACATTAGGCTGTGAAGAGATTTTCCCTGTGACAGCAGGGACTGTGCCACAGAACATATGTGGATAAAGGTGCCAATGATGTGAGTTTGAGTCCTTACATACATTAATTCTACCAAGAAACCTGGATGAATCACATAGTAATTTTTCAAAAGCAATTGGTAAATGGAAGAATAAATAATGAATAGAAAAGAAAGTCATCAAAAAAAAAAAAGTCAGCATGGAGAAAGGAAGATGGGAATGGACAAGACTGAAATTAATTCAAAGGAGATATAAAAAGGACACCCTAAATAAGGAAAAAATATATGCATAAAACATTTATACAAATATTATAAACAATAAACTTTATTTCACATGTAGGTGGTAAATTTTACCAGAGGGTTTCCTTGAAGATGTCAAATAATTGTGAGACAGCATTGTATTAGAAACAGTATGTTTTAAAAAGCTTCAAAGGCAATGCTAGTGATTTGTCTGAATAGATCTTTACCAGACAGAAATGACTTTTAGGGGAAGAAAAAAATGATATCAAAAACTTTAGTTATTTAGGCATAATATTTGACACAGGCTTTGTTGTGATTCAGAGGAAACAAATAGCATAGGAAACATAGTTTATGATTTTTCATTATGTTTGGATACACTTTTAAAACTTTCTTGCTGGTAAAATTCATCGCACTGTTGTATCTATCAATACCAGCCTTCCAACATTATTGCCATCAGCAATGAAACAGTGATCACAGATTCACAACTGGTTTATAAAGAGCTTATAAGCTTTTATTTGGTAATGCATTAAACAGATAGTGTGACTTTTTTAATATGTGCAGTGTGTGTGTGTGTGTGTGTGTGTGTGTGTGTGTGTGTGTGTGT
Source organism: Cynopterus sphinx (assembly GCA_030015415.1). Classification (NCBI taxonomy): domain Eukaryota; kingdom Metazoa; phylum Chordata; class Mammalia; order Chiroptera; family Pteropodidae; genus Cynopterus; species Cynopterus sphinx. The sequence continues at coordinate 9,643,718 of CM057387.1, forward strand.
GTGTTTTCCAGGAATTATGATCAGAAGAGTTTTCTGTGCTAAATGCCTGTGTTTTGCTCACCACTTAAAAATCTAAGAAAAAAAAAAACATTACATAAAGGTATAAGAACACATGTATAAAAGTATAAGGAGAAAACTTCTGAGAGGAAAAGTGAAAGTGTCTGATGTTTTAAATCCCCGAGTAATTAATCAGTTAGTTCCAACCACAGATGTTTAAGGAGGGAGGTTAGTTTGATGCCTGGCACTTCTGTATGATTTTATTTTACTTCTCACTGTATGATAAAAGATAAATTTTAACTCACTTAAATCCACAAAATGGGAAATTCATTTCACCTCATTTCTTTCAATGGAAACATCTCTATTATAATGTTCTTTTGTCAAGCTCAAACTGAATTCTTAAAGGGATCATTTAATTCTACAGAGAATTATGATACTGAGGATAAGGTCTCAGAATATGCAATCAAAAACTGCAATAACATAACTAAAATAAAATAACCTGTATTTTATTCAAAATTATATACTGCATGGGAGAATTCCAAGTTGCAATAGTTAATGCTCCAAAATTTTATCTGAAAGTACGTTATTAGGAATTATGATAAAATTATATCTACTAAATTATGTTATAAACAGTGTTTAGATTGCCAGGCACAGCCTCCAAATTAAATTTAATTTACAATATTATTGATATATTATATGGTTTTGTGAAGAAAGTGCAATGTGTTACCCTAGGCACAAAACATTTTAAAATAGAAAATAACTTTTTATTTGATCTTGGGTGCTTAAAGCAAAATGGATTCATTTAGATAAGTAAGAAGTGTGTGAGGATTTCTCTGGCTATTTTAAAGAAAAATTGTGACCTTTTCTAAGTGCCTACTGTGTGTCAAAAATACTATACAAGATGATTTAGATTGTTATTTTAATTAGTCTTCAGATTAATTCCAAGAGGTATACATTTTATCTCATTTTCAAGATGAGAAAATGTGCTATAGTAAAGTAATTGCCTTAAGTGGTATATATGTAAAATTTTAAACCACATCTATTCATTGCTTATTTTCTGGACTTTGAGATTTTCTAATCTTTAGTGGTTTAAGACTTGGGATTTTTACAATGACTATTTTCACTTAAAACAGCACCTCCCCCCACCATGAGAGTGAATCAGAAACACATTTAGAGGACAGTGAAAAAGGGGCACAGTGTCCTCAACAATCAAAGGAAGATCTACCGTCATCATTCTCATCATCATTATCACCTTTGCCATCATCTTTTACTGTCGAGGCTTTACTATATGTGAGACATTGTGCAGAGTTTTTTACACATATTATCTCATTTGATCTTATAAACAATTCTATGAAACAGATCCAGCTATTATTATCCCTGGGATTTCACAGAAGAAACCAAAACCCTTAGCAGTTTAGTAATTGTTATTCCTTTACCTAGATAGGCTAAGTTCACAACCATTTTCATAATTATTAAGTTAAAATGCCATTCCACCAACGTCCACATATTTGTTTTAAGTTCTGTTCTGCATACCTTTATTAGTATCTAAGACGTCTCCCCTAGAACTGATAATGGGATTTTTCAATTTTGCTGAGTCACTTTGATTTACTCTCTTGTTATATCTCATACTTGGGACTTCCTTCCTAGGGAACCATCTGTCTGTACTCCCATTTAGACTTTCCCTGAGGGTCTGAACCATGACTTGGTTTCAGATAGTACATATTTCCTTATTGGAAGCTCCTAATGGTTATTTTCAATCAGATGGCTGATAAGAACATCTAATGAAGACCGAAGTCATATTTTGGTTCATAAGTAGATAAATAAAGAAGTAAAAATTAAAAGAGCAAAGAAAACAAAGCACTTCGAGGCAAGAACTTTAAATATAAAATTACAAAACAACTCTAGATTTGAGTTCTTAATTTATGACATTGTCAAAGCTGGTATTTCTGTACTTTAGCTTTCTCATTTGTAAGAAAAAAAACGTAGTATAACACTGTATTTCATTGCTTCTAAGATGCACTTTCTTTCACATTTTAGCACCTATAAAATAAGAACGTTTATTACTCTCAATGATGTGGCATAGTTTAATTTACAACATATTCTCTTTCTCAGTGGCACCTAAAATAATGCCTTAGAATTAATAGTGGCTTAGATATGATACAATATAATATGTTTCTTACCAATTATTACATCAATTTTGACTCACTAACATCTAATTCTCCTCAGATAACTTAGTCTAAACAAATAATTTTATTCTCATTTTCTGTCACAGACACATAACTGGGCAACTTCAGGGAAAGCTTTCTGCCCTCCACGAAAACATCTTCCTGAATGTTGTCATGTGATTTTTAAAACAGCTACAGACATTTCCTCTCCATTTTCAGGCTAAAACATTAGCAAAGGAGAACAGAGCAACAAGAACTACTAGAAAGCACAATTTATCATACCCAGAACACTGCACTTCTTGCTATGTATGACAGTATACCCTTCTTCTTACTAATGAAACATAGACTATGGATAAGCAATGTTGTATGTTGGGGAAAAGGATTCAGTGTTACTCTATTGAAGGTTAGGTGCCAATGCAATTGCATGTTGAGCCATTTTCTTTGGAACTCTTTTTTTAAATTATTTTATTTATTTTATTTTATTTAAGCAAGGCAACTCTTGTTTGACCTCACAGATTGCAAGGACCTTGTCAGTTTACAATCCCTTATTTTTCATTTATGCCTACAGCACTGGTCATCCTAGGTGGTCTCCCATCCAAGTACTAAAGTCAGAAAGGACATACCCTGCTTCGACCCTGCTTCGCTTCTGAGATCAGATGGGATCAGGCTTGTTCAGGGGTGCATGGCCTTAGACTCCATGGAACTCTTTAATAAACAAAAAAAATATATTTGGAAATTATATTTTTATATTTTTATACTCATCATATTTGCACTAGAAAACAATTAGAAAAATAGGTGATTGGGCCAATGTTTTAAATGATTCTAAGCTAATACTAAATAAAAACAAGAGCTCTTGCCTGGGTTTATAATTTAGCCTCAACTCTGCCAGCCTCAGTTTTATCATCTATGTAAGGAGTAATGCTGATGCTTCTCATCATGGTTCTTGTGAGAGTACAGTGAGTTAAGACATGTGACACATGTAACAACATACCTGACTCATATTAAGTGCTCATAAATGCTCACTGGTATTATTATCAAACAAATTAAACATAATTTACTTTTTATTCTGTATTACTGAAAATTGCTTCCATGTTTGTCAGGAGGACAACCTAATATGTTGAAGCAGGAAAAAGTTTTAGGTTTAGTTGGTAGCAACAAAATATGTTGTTAATGATCCAAAGGAGTCATTGAGTGAAACAAATATATAATATCTGTATTCCTGTGACCACAAGGATGAGCTATGAACACATTTGGAGTTTTATTGGATAAAAGATAGTCTTAATGATATTAAATTGTATAGATAACACTCATGTTTTAGTTATAGCTACCTCCCTCCACAAGTTAATGATATTACAAATTGATAAGCTATATGAAAATAAATTAAACAGTAATTAAGAGCTGAACAAAATAGGATCTAGCTCTTTCCATCTTAGTATGAGATCTGGATGTATGAGGGGAAGGGTTTTCACAGAGAACAAAAGATAAAATTGCAAGTGCATTAGTCCTCATACCTCTTCACATGTTATCATTCTCCTCTAGATTATCTCCAGTTCACCTATAAAGTGACACCTTTATTTTTAAATAATAGGAATTACTGAGTTCTCCTGTTACAAAATTTATCAATCTTGCAGAATTCTTGCCTTACTTGCAGATATAATATAGAGTAAATGAACTATTTAAGAATACCTTTTTTAATCGTAAATATCTTTATAATATGGGATTCTTTCTGCATGAAAGGACACCCTCAAAAATAAAGTTAGGTAGAATCCTTTCTTCTTTTGTGGTAACTAATGAGATGAGAGAGAGAGAGAGAGAGAGAGAGAGAGAGAGAGAGAGAGAGAGAGAGAGAGAGAGAGAGAGAGAGATTAATTATGATTTAAGTGCCAATGTGTGGTAGGTACCTACTATTGGGATTGCTGTGCCTGCCCCTGCTACCATTGAGGACTAAATTGATTATAAACAAATTAGACTCAGTTGAAAGGAGAGTATGAAGTTATTAAAAATATGGAACTTGCTAACAGTTAATTTGAAAAATCTCTGGTGAAGGTTATTTGAACACTCTATTATGACTGGTGGATGGATTTTAAATTACATATTGATATTTACTATATTTATATCAGCCTTTTATGCTGTGAGTTTTTTTTGTTTTTTGTTTTGTTTTGTTTTGTTTTTTAGTTCAAGGTGTCACTTTGTAGGTGAACTGGAGATAATCTAAAGGATCAACATGTGAAGAGACATGAGAATTATTTAATAAGAAATTGGGGAGAACCAGTGAGTGTTCAGGTCTGAATAATATAATTTTGGGTCATAGTGGAATGGCTCAAATATTTGAAATGATATCACCCATAAGTCCTAAATATATATATATATATATGTATATATATATATATATATATATTTTGCCATCAAAAATAAAAATAATATTAATTATAAATCAAAGAGGGTCATATTTCACTTCAATATTTAAAAAATGTTTAAAAATCAACTTTTTCATGAGCCATTTAAGAAGGTGCAAAGCATCTTCTTTATCAATGAACTTACTTATACAGAAGCTGGATGCCATTTGCCAGGTTAGCTGTAGAAGGCATTTCTACATTAGTGTAGGATGTTGGAAGAGATGGCATTGTATGTCCTTTCCGACTTTAGGTAAATGACTCACATTTGCTGAGTGTCTGTAATTTGCAAGGTGTTACACTAGGTTTGAAAATGCAAAGACAAAGGCTACAAGCACACAAGCAGGTTTTAGTCCACATTTTAAGCCAGGTCTTTCAGTAAAATTCCAAAATGATAGAGTGATACACAATGCTATGTGAGGAGCACAGAGGGGGAACAAAATCTTGAGAGGTAATAGAGATGATGTGATGAGACATGAAGGATATACAGGAAACAGTAGGTGAAAAAAAGAGAAGAGAGATATTCTCTTATTTTATTTAGTATGTATGTGTAATATATTCTTATTTTTTTCACCTGGTATTAGAGGAGGAGCAAGAATGTAAGAACACGTATTAGCTATATCACAATTACCTTCAACTCTATGTATGCAGTTGCCCTAAATTGAATTCAAGTGCCATTAAAGAAATAAATGGTAAAAAATACAAATGTCAGCAGCTTTTCAGCTCACAAGCCACAGGGGGAAGTACATAAATAAAATCCTGCTAAATAATTGCTTTTCTTAGAGCGCTGAAATTTAGAAACAACTAATTTAAGTAACCTTGTTATCTCGTCCAATTAAAAAAAAATCCTCAATAGTTAGCAATTCTCTACACATCTTAGTTGCCATCCTTCCCTCCCTCCAAAAAAATTTCTTTGTGCAATTCATTAGGAATATGGGGATAATAGCATGAGATCCCTTTATGGCAGGTGTAGCAAATATGATATTCTAATGAGGCCTTCTATAGAGCGAATTAAATTGAGAAGTATGGCTTATAAAAACATTAGCAATATAGCAGGGTATATCTCAAATTCTATCAAGCTGTCCTTATTTCAGATACTTTATTAGAAAATAAAAATGAGTTTAGAAAGATAACCCTCAGTGATCCTCACTTCCTACAAGTCACAGCCTTGTGTAGCTTCTTCCTCATAGTGCATAGGGCTGATCTATGTTGCATTCAGGATATTGTGACATCTGAGGCTAGGTCATAAAAGACACTGGGACTCCTGCCTTCTTCTTTAAGAACACTTGCTTTGGAGAAAGCCATCTGCCATGTTATGAGGACACTCAAGATGCCCTGTGGAGAGACATTCAAGGCAGGGATCCGAAGCCTCCTGCTCGCAGTCATGTGAGTGAGCCAAATTGGAAGTAAAATTTCCAGCCCTGCCAAGCCTTCAAGTGACTGTAGTCCCAGGCGACAATTTGAAAACACCAAGGAGACACTGTGGTAGAACCAATGAGCTAAGCTGCTCCTAAATTTCATACCACCCCAAAATGTAAGATTATAAATACTTGGGGCTGCTACTTTAACAACTTCCTTGAATTACATATTATAAAGTTTGCCAGTATGAATTGTCCAATTCAGTGGTTCCAAACATATTTACAGAGTTGTACAACTATTTCCATAATCTAGTTTTATAGATTTATTATCCTAAAACTAAGCATTTACTCAACATCTGTTATGCCCAACCCCTAGACACACCCCCACTCCTGCTTCCCACAACCACTGCCCTACCTCTGTCTCTATGTATTTACCTATTTTGGACATTTTATATAAGTGGAATATAATAAATGATATGCTGTCTTTTGCAACTGACTTATTTCACTTAAAATATTTTGGATGGTCCTCATGTTGTAGCATGTATTATTCCTCTTTTTTATTTTACTAAATTATATTCCACTATATGGATAAACTGTACTATATTTTATTTATCTGTTAATCAGTTGATGGGTATGTGAACGGTTTCCATTTCACAGCTATTAAAAATAATGCTGCTTTGATCATTAATTTATAAGTTGTTTAGTGGACATATGTTTTCATTTCTCCTGAGTGTATGTCTAGGGACAAAATTGCTGGGTCATATGGTAACTCTATGTCTAACGTTCTGAGGAAGTGCCAGTCTGCTTTCCAAGGTGGCTGCACCATTTTACATTTCCCCCAGCAGTGTGTGCTGGTTCCAATAACAAAACTTACCTGCTTTTTGAAATTTGCCATCCTAGTGATGTCAGGTAGTATCTCACTGTGGTTTTGATTTGCATTTCTCTAATGACTAAGCATGCTGAGCTCCTTTCTGTGATTATTCGCCAATTGTATATTTCTTTGGGCACAAAACTATTCAAATTGCCCATTTTTAAAAAGTGGGACATTTATCTTATTATTTAGTAGTTGATTATTTTAAGACCCAAATTTTAAAGTAATTCAGTACATAGTAAATGGCAACTAACACAAGCAGTATGTCTATATTTTCTTATAAAAATATATAATATTGATACATTTTAACTGATGAGAAGAAATATATGCCAATGTTTTCTTGAGGAAAAAATGACATAACTATATTTTTAGTTCTGAGATTCATAAATATATAATTCTTGTACAAAAAATAAAGAAAATTTCATTAGAAATAGAAATAAAATATAATTCAAATTCATGTGCTCACCTAATTATCATAGTAATGATTATTAATGATCTAAGAAAAAAATTAACCTTTATTATCAACCAAAACAATTTTTGCCAACAACATAAGAAATTAAAATGTCATAATTTTTTTTTAATTATCTTTCCTTTCTGGGCATTCCTTTGCTTATATGAAATAAAAAAAAATTAGCATAAAGCAGAGAACTACCTCTTAGAATACTTTTAAAACACATGTAACGAAATTATGATTTTGTTCTCAAAGTTATCATTCAAAATAAGATAATTTGGAATAGCATAAATTATTTGATGGGTGGGTACACACTGTATTCAGATTTAGGAAACAGATTAAGTGTTTTGCAAACTTCTAATGATTTTCGAAGAAAAAAATTTTTCCAAATAATTTTTTAAAATTTCTATAGAATTTTTTGCTTTTATTTTATTGATGTAGTCCCTACAATGGATTATAAATATTGATAATAATGGTTAGATGGCCTAAAATAAGAATATAAAGTGAGTGAAAATGTGTTCTATGTTAACATCAGTAACCGTTTATGTAGTTTTAAGATATATTTTATTTCTCTTCCTTAACATATAAGAAAGATCCTGAAAATTCTGTAATCACAGCAAAGGGACTTAAATACTTATTAACTATATTATCTCTTAACTATCTTATTTTTAATATGTTACTTCTACTTTTCTAGACCTATGACAAAAAATAAAATAAACCCACTTACTCAATTGTTCTCATTGCCTATTATAAATAATGGCCTTAACTCAGCAAATATACTCCTACATGCTTTCAATCTAACATTAGCAATGACATAGTCAGAAAAAAATGGCAATAATGATTGTGTTTATTTTAAACAAAAAGCTGCTAAAAGTATCTTTAATAGTTAATAATATCTGGATGAACACAAAGACATAAATTCTAGGGACTGATAATATTATAAAGATCTCCTAAGCATTATCTAAAGGTACCCTGTGACAAGCATGACAATAAATTATCATTATTTAGTGAAAAATCAAATGTAAGCAATACAATAAAGCCTCTTTATTATATGTGAATTCAAAAGATAGTTCTATAAGTGAAAGAAGAAATTGGCTGTGTGATATTTGTTTTGAGTGTTTTCATGATTTATGTTGCAAGAATCACTTTTCTGTGAATTATGGTAGAATTTTTTTCCCTTTTATGTAGATATTAGAATATTGGTATTAGATTATGCTCTAGCTGCTTACACATTATCCAAATATTTCCTTTTCAGTATTTTGAAAGTGCCCAAAATGTAAAATTAACTTATGTACTGAAGTAAGATGGAGAAACACCATTTTCTATTCATTCTAAATTAGTTAACGCATTTTCTATGCTCTTTCACTGAAAGCGAATTTTTATTGGTTGTCCTATGATTGTGTGTAGCAAGTCTTATAGAATGAAAGAAATTTTGATTGTCTTTGCAATTTTACAGATTATTCCTAAACATAAAAATCTCTTTTGACAGTGAGATAAAACAGTAGGTTTTAGTGACTGATATTTTCCCCCTATATGAGCAAGATAACTTGTCAGTTTTAAACATCCCCTTCACTCTGGTCTTTTATATAATATTTTTTCTCTTCTGTAAAATATACACATGTTAATTGTCAAAACCAAAGCTTTGTATTGTGGTCTAAAAGGCTCTGACCAAATGTAATACACACTCTCTGCTATTTGGGTTTAGCAGCACTGGCCTTTAAACGGTTCTTCAAATACCCATTTTTTTTTTTTTTCAAATTAGAGAAATTTCTGTGAGGAAGACTCTACATCTGGGTCTTCTTTAGCATTTATGTCTCAGCTTAGCTTAAGTATTATTTTCTTGTAGAGGCCTTGTTATTCTGCTTCTATTTGATCATAGTACTGTATTTATCCCCTTCATAGTGGCTATCAAGATCTGCGATGATTATTTTCATGATTTTGTTTTGCGATTCTCTTCACCCCCAACTCAAACACAAGCTATGTGAGGGCAACGGCTTTGCCTGTTTGGTTCTTACTTGTAGCACAGGTAGAATAGAAAATATTTGTTGAATACATAAAGCAAGTTTATGCAAATCATTTCATTGTAACTAAGATCCTTTGAACTGGTATGATCTGTATACTACAAAAGTTGATTCCTCAATGATTTTCCAGTTTTAATGGCAATTAAGTGATATATGTTTTTCAAGGTAGGAGAAGAAAGACAGACTTTTCAGAGAGCTTCTTAAAAAATGCAACTGATACGATAAAGATAAATGAATAATCTTTAAACCCTATATACTTCAGCTGTTGCTTTTCTAAAAAAAGTGAACCTATCTTTTAAATATTTTACACATGCCTAAATGCAACATGTAGATTTTAATAAAAATATTACAAAATTTTCTAATACAAGTTACCCTATAACATGCTCTTTGGGAAGAGTTGAAAAAAATGAAAGAAGAAAGCCATTTTTTAAAATAAGTAATTAAAGGAATAGATCCAATCATTTCTTTAAAAATTCTCATTGTATGAAGATGATAATTTATTTTTAGCTAAGAACTGAGGCTAATAACTTAGGAATCATCATTTTTTTAAGTGCTAGCAGTGACATGAATATGAGTAAGCTTGAGTACATTATTAAATTCATTCAGCTCGGCAGCAAGAATGGATTTAAAAGTTAAGGAGGTAAAGAGCTCTTCATGAAAAGTCAAGATATGTATATACATGTATCTATCAAGATATGCATTTCAAGTATTTTTTTCAAGACATCTAAATATAAAACCCAGAAGTTTAAAAATGATACCTGGAAATTAGAGATGTAAGAATTTATATACAAGTTATCTAAAGGGACAAAAATAGGTAGATAAAGGATATAAATTCATATGTTTTTATTAGACTAATTGTTGCAATCAGAAGCTGGACACTGTCTTGTCATAACAAATCTGTTGGGAAAACCCCTCAGTCAGCTAGGATTATAGGTTTTCCTTTTGTCAGGACAAAAAAAAGAACATTTTCTTTCTAAGTACATAGAGGTAAGAGAGAATAGAAAAAAGGAAATGAAAATAATTCAGGGTTGATATACCTCATTTCCTAAAAACAAATGACTTACTTGTGATTTTGTATAGTTTAAGAACTTTTCAAATTTACTTCCTCATTTCCTACTTGAAAACAAAACAAAACTGAACTCTCTCTATTTATTTTTCCTAAAATCCAAGAAGATCTCATTGAGTATGGTGTCATATATTTTCCTTTGTTCTGAGATTTATATAAAAAAAATAAAAAACAAGAACAGAAATAGAAATTTTTGTATACTCTTTTGGTCATCCTTCCACATAGCAGGGTAAATAGTTTTAGAAATAAACAGATTAATTGATCTGCTTTGTATATGCAAAGAAAAAGAAAAAAAAATGATTTAGGGTCTGCATTTTCTGGGTTCTAAGCATTCTTTTTTTTTCAATTAAGAAAATAAAATAACCAATGGAAACACATCACTCATCCTCTCTCAGTAAACCTCCCCCTAATCCTTTCTTTTTAATCCTCCTGCCTCTTCTCCTCCTAGCACTGATTGTAGGATGTGGCCCACTGGAGAGTTAAATTAAAACAAAAAGCAAAGTAGAAAGTCATAAAAAAGTATTTAATGGTTCTTTGCTTAAGATAAAATGCATGGTTAACTGTTGGGAAAAAAATCCTTTTCAGGCTCTTAAAATTTACAATTGCTGCATGGTTTTAAACTCAATTAGATGAGAAGACTTAATAGACACATGCAACTTTAATGATGTGAGATGCCCTAATATTCTTTCTACATGTGTTGAGAAAAATATAGCAGTATTTTATTAAATATATTGAATAATCATGGTTTTTTTAAGCCTTATTACATTTTTTTTTCATTCAGTCTTTCAGCTTTGTCCAATTACAAATAGGTCTTTAAGTAACCTTAATAAGGAGAAAAAAATTACTAATAAAAATAAAATTTAGATGAATTTCTTAGACTGGATAATGAAAATGGTACCAATCTCGGGGCATATGAAGTAAACATTCACAACTTTCTAGTAGTACAGCAATAAAAATTATTTCATTGACTAATAATGAAAAAGACATAATTATAGGGAAAAATCACAGATCCAGAATGGCACTACCAAGTCAAGAAGTTCTAGGACTAAGTATGAGTTTACAAAGGAAAGCATTAAAGTTAAAGGTTAATCGACAAGTCTAGTCAGAAAATTTAGATGTTTCATTATATTAGGCAAAGTGAAGTTTAATGTATGTATTCTTTTTACCCTGGTTCTTGAAATTGAAGCAGGTTACAAAGAGCAGATCTTGGATGTAAACAAACATTTGCAGGGCATGCAAACAAGTGAGGCCAAAACATGTAAAAAAATATTGTTTGACTATTGGAAAACAAGAGTTAAAATGCACTAAAATAGTAATTAACTCCTTTAATTAGTGTTAGGGAAAGCAACAGGGACTGGTAGGGACCACAGCTAACTGGAGAGCATCTGCCCAGTCCCATCTGTTCCACAGGCTTATTTTATGCTCACAACCTAAAAAATGTGGGACCAGCGATGCCAAACCTTCAGATTTCTCAGAAATCATAAATGTGGATTTTTATGTGAAATTTCTGACCATGATCTCAATGGTTGCTCAGTTATAAAAAGGACATTTTTGTGAGCAAAACAAAACCTGTCTGCTGCCAATTTGAGAGAAAAAGGAGGGGAAAAGAAAGAATAAATTTTATTTTATACCATAGAATTTAATTTGGAAATGACATGCTATATTTTTTATTCCAGTCCAAACATTTGTGAAAAACCAAGTTGTGTATAGATCATATATTTTGATCAATGAGAAGAGCTGAATAAAATTATTCTGATTTTTTATTCAGTGTATGTTGGTTTATAAAACTCATTAAAAATATATAAAATGTTGTATTTCTCCTCCTGAAACTAAAAGGGTTACAAAGGAGTGATTTTTACTTTCTTCATAGTTATGTAATATAAATATATACTCTGAAGGTACATAATTTTCAAGAATTACTTTGGAAGAGTAATTAATCAACCAATCTAAAGAACCCCCAAATAGTTCTTATCTTTGGCCCAGCTATTCCAGAATCTCTCTTTAAAAAAGTACAAAATAAAAAAAAAAAATTGCAAACAACTGTTAATCATAATATCAGTTTTAATAAATATATTTAAACAAAAGAGAAAAAGATTTATAATAATTTATAAATAAAATTTATTATATCAATATTAATACATGTGAATGTAAATATATTCAAGCTTTAAAAACAATGTGAATATGGAAATGTTGATAATTGTGTGGATAGTTTTCTGATTTTAAAGTTCATTAAAAAAATGTAGACATATATAAAGGGAAAAGTGCCTTTAAACTAAGTTCCAAAATATAGCTATTCTTATTATAATAGCTTATTATGTAGAATGAATGCATTCATATGTATATATGTACTCTTAATTTAGTCAACAGAATAATATTATAAAAAATATAAATATCTGTTACTTTCATTAAAATGTATGCTACAGTCATCTCTCATGTTAATAAATTTTAAATTCTAATTTTTAATGGTTAATATAATTTGTTTAGAATGCACTGTAATTTATTTACTCAATCTTAATTGATGGACATTTGCACGGATTCCAATTTTTTAATTAATAATAATATAGTAAGTAAAAACATAACAATTTATATTTATCTATTAATTATGATATATATTAGTGATTGCTTTAATTTTTATAAATTTGATATTTGAAAAATATCTGTTAAATAAGCACTTTAGTTTTCATTGGTATATTTTAGCATCATTTTATATTTTTATTCTGATTTAAATTATCCTCTTTTCTAGGTAATTCAAGTTAATTATGTTTTATAATTGGGTATTTTAAATATTCTTTAAATGGTGTAATTTCATTTAATAATATCATTAACCCTTTGTTATATGTGTTATAATTTTTGAAAATTTGCATGTGTTAAATCTTTCCTAGCATGCATTTTAGTATAAATGCATTTTAAATTTTGATATAATAAATTCAGCCAATTTTTTGTTTTCTAGATCTGGCAAATCACTAAAAAAATCTTTTCAGAACCAAAGTCTAAATTTTAAAAATATGAATTCATTCAAAATAAAGATGGACTAAACCTATGATCATGCCATAGTTTATATAGCTATGTGCAAATTTACAACAACAAAAAAACACATTTTGCCCTAAACACTTGCAGTTTACTCTGAAGGTACATAATTTTTAAGAAATCAAATGTAACTACAAAATACCTAATTTAAAAGTGAATTTCCATAGTATATCGGGACCCAGTATATTAATGAGAAATACTTTAAAAACTGCACACTTTGTTGTCTTCAATTTCAGATTAGAAGCTCTACTGAAATTGTGGATTGAAAAAACAAAATTATTTTAAAAATTCTAAGTACACCTACATATGCAGTCTCTGTTTTTTACTGCTATAAAATATATTAAATAATTGCACAAATTAAAAGTTATACATATGACATCATATGCCACATAATGTACCATTTCTTCTTCTAACAATTAGGAAATTACCACACACATCATCACAGTCCTCAACCATTAAAAAGATAAAGTAAATCAAAATGACATTTTCAGAATAAGCATCATGGTCCCAAATTTTGAAATTGATGTATAAAATTTAAAAATTATATATAAATATGTATTTCCTCAAGAAGAAAGTAATCTTCATGGTTACAGGAAGGGGACAAGAAGACAAAAAAAAAAATGTTATTTTTCAGGAGTACATGACAAACATATTAAACCATTATGCCAAAATTTAGAAATATTAGTTGTTTATTTTACATTTATACTTGAAATATATTGAGGGCATTCAAGCTTTACGGCATTTGTATAGTTCATTAGATTTGGTACTTACGTTAATTTTTCTACTGATTAAAGTAACCTAGCAAACTTCTAACTTTTAAATATATTCGCTTTTTGTTAAAATATTATGCTCTTCCTTCAAATTATCAATCAAATTTAGATCAATTTTAATGTTTTTCTTTCTATTCCTCTTGGCTTATAGAACTTAACTTTCTTTCTCTCCCATCTCCTGTGCATTCTAAAAAATAAAAACCCACATTCCCAGACTGAAATATTTGTTCTCTTTAGTAAGATTCTTTCTGGCTTCAGGGAAAATAAATCTACAGAGATGTCCTGGGACTTTGAGACTCCAACGATTCAAATTTTTACCTTGAATTTTTACTCTTGACTTTTTCTTCCGTTTGAATAAACATCCCCTAAAGAGAATACTGGCTTTGTGACTTACTTTATTGAATAAATTATGCAGGGCTTCTGTCTGCAACTCATGTGAGTGATACGAAAGAAAGCAGACAGAGCTGTTGGACATCATTTTAGCCCCTCTGTCTGATTGGCAGATCACAGGAAGGAGAAAATATCCCATGAGCCCTTCTGTGAGGTCGTTACCAACTGATTGAGTATTCGCCTTAAATACCTGAAACCCAGGTGTGTTGTAGATTAGCACAACTTACAAGCACTGTGTGGAGATTTATTATGATAATTGTTGCTTTTATTTTTTATTTCCCTGAACTCAAAGATAATTAATGTCAGTATGTGTCCTGGTATCTGACTCTCTTAATTGGTCCTATGGTGCCTTGGGTGTTTGAAAATCCACTCACTTAAAGGCATTTTTTTTTTCCTTCTGACTTGTTTTCCTGGAGCTGTTCATTAGTGCCTAAAATATTTGATTACATTTAATTGTGATGTCTTCAATTTTGTGCACCTGCTGCAATTTACATGAAGGGAAAAAGGCTTGCAGAAGCAGGAAAAAAAAGTGAGAGGGGGAATTAAAATTTTAAAGAATTCCCCTACACAGGGTAATTGGGGTTAAATATGGAAACAAAATAAACTTAATAGGTAGTTAGATTTTTGTAACTACTATGCTTATACAAAAAAGGGTTCTAAATCAAAACCACTCTATCATATATACTCCTAACATACATTTTCACAATTTTCTTCAAACACTTTTGGTGTCTGAGGACATCCATATTCACTTTAAGTTTAATATCTTATATTAAAGAATCCATGTGGAAATAAGAAGAAAATATTGAGCCAGAAATCCAGTCGGGGGTGGTTTTTGTCTCTTTTGCAATTTTTAATGAAACATACCTTTACTTTTTATTTCAACAAATGAAGTATTTTTGTCACTAATTCCACTAATAGTTGTGTTTGAGGCTGTCATCTCATGACAGTTGAAATGGCCAGAAGTTTCCTGGAAGCAAGTGAAGTTCCTTTGCTAAACCTGTCTTAAAATAACATGCAAGGGACAGATCATATCCACAAAGAACTACCAACTTCAAAGAATGATATTGACCTGAATATCAATTCCAGCTGACCATACTCTATTTCAACAGAGGCAGAGGAAACAACAGGATATCTGCTGCACTTTCAGTAGAAATAAATCAACTTTTTGTCTCTTTTGTAAAACCGACAGTTTTTTCCCATTTACTTTTAAGAAGCAGTGAAATCTCTAACTCTGCTTCAAAACCATGCTTTTAGAGAAGAAGTAATTAGACCCAATCCTCACAGCTATAATGGCAGTGATACAATGGGATCTCTGTGTTAAATATTCCAAAGTAATGTGCTGATTTACCATGGATGTTCTTATCCATGAAATACTCTGAGGGTCAAGAAGACAGAGAGGTTCTGGGAATCTTTATGAAAACCCTTTTGTCAAAGGGCCAGCTCAAGTTTTATCTCCTCCAAGAAATCTCTCTGTTCCACAGCCATTTGAAATGTGTGGCTTTGTAATTTTACCATGCTGGTGGACTAGAACGGGGTCCCAAACCTGGAGCTGTTAATCAGTACTGGTTCGGAACCTGTTAGGAACTGGGCTACACAGCAGGACGTAAGCGGCGGGCACTCCTGCAGCTACTCCCCAGCGCTAGCATCACCACTTCAGCTCCACCTTAGACCATCAGGCATTAGATTCTCATAGAAGCACTGGGCCCCTGTTGCCAAAATAGTTGGGGACTACTGAACTAGCATTTGAAATGCACAAACTTTTCCTTTTATAAAATTTATTTTTACAGTTTTATTGGTATTCATATTGTTGCCCTGAAAATCTTCCAAAATGCTTAAGTATGAGTAATGAATAAAATGAATAATGCATGTTTAATTATTATTTTCAATATTCTTTCGCATCTACTACGTAAATTGATTCTCAGAACAACATTCTTCTACAGATATAATTTCCATAAATGTGGGACCCAAATTGATTTTTCATTATTGTATCCCCTGGGGTTCTATTACCTTATAATGAGCATTCAAAAGATAGAAAATGAATGAATAGATGAATGAATACAAGAGGTAGTATCTATGCTTAGTAGGTGCTCAGTAAAATATTGGCTTATTTGAATGTATTTAAAATTTACATCACTGCACATGTTGTTAGAACGAAAAGCTAAGATGTGGATGCACATCACAAAAGATGTGCTAGAAATGGGGGAGCATTGGGGCTAATGATTGATTATTATGTAAGACTGTGAAACTGAGAACTCTCATGGGATTAAAATCTTTGAATCCAATTGAGACAGTGAGGGTGGCCAAGTCTGAGGCAAGGAAAACGACGGTCATTTGTTGTTTAACAGATCTGTCACATAAAGTTGTTTCATGAGCAATTTGCACAACTATTTGCAATGGCCCCAAGTGGACTATGTTGCTCCATCTTTGTTTTTATGGGTAACTCTTATAATTTTACATTAAACACCATTCTTGCTATGTAAGGGATTATAATAATATAAATCCAGTTGAAAATGTTTTTTTTTCCATCTCTTTCATCTCAGTTTCTATTACAGTACAAGAATACAGAGGATGTAGCAAAGGACATCTGTGTAGACAAAGTCACAATCCAGAAAAGCCACCTTTGACGCGAACACCTAAATACATGGGCAACATGTGCCAACTCAAAAGACTAGGAGACAAAAAAAAAAAAAAAAAAACAGGTACAGTATTCCCCAAATGCCGAAACTATTGCAGTTAGGGTTGAACTGAACCAATACCATTTGCTTTGATTTGTTATATGGTGATTGTCATCATACGTATCCAAGGGATCCCAGGTTATGTGCAGCCTCTACATGATGTGAATAAGCAGCCTCCTTGCACACAGCCCTTTACTCAAGAACATCTACCTATAGATAAAAGGACTGGGATGTTCTTTAATGTCAGGATAATTTCTAGTGTTTTTCGTGTTGGCAAGTATATCTTTTAAACAGAACAAATTGGAAGAAATTTACCAAACCCTTTACATTACCTTCGAGAGATTACCTAGAAACTTTAATCACTTAGGCTTATGTTACAGCCTTTTCCTAGATGACTTTTATATAATACATTTATTCTCAAGGTCATTTGCCTGGGTATGTTTTTTTTTTTTTTTTAAATAAATAAAATACAAGGAAGCAAACTGAGAAGGCATTTATTATTTTACTTCTTTAAATATGGTTGTCCAGTTATAAAGTGAGATGTAAATGGACTGGTGAAAACGAGAGCTGCTTAAGAGGAATATTTCTCTCAATGGTGTGTAGGCTGTAGAAAGAGCTTTGTTTGTGTGTCTAGAGGAGAGAAGGTGAGAGACAAGCAGTGGTCATGCTTCTTGTGTTTGGTGGCATGTGGTGAATAATTGATCACCCTTCCCTTCTTCTTGATGAAATCACCAATTCTCTCAGTGCTCACTTTCACACGTGTCATGCTCGTGATTAAGTCAGCAGAGGATCCTGACGAACCCAGGAGGCTTTCTTCTGTCTGAGATGCCATTTATAACCCGTATGAAAAATTAAATGGGAAAAGCAAGAAAGTGCCTGAGAAGATTTACTTTTTTTTCCTCCACCTTTGCTCTACCCTATATCACTTGACAAGGCAGGTCACATATTCTCTAAGCAAATGCCATACCCAAGGCTCAAGCCAAAGAATAGAACTCAGGTAGGGGTTTATGAAAGGAGACAGAAACTTCTAGGAATTGGAGACAGCTATACTTCTAAAGCTTTAAAAACAAAATAAAACAAAACAAAAACTTTTGCAGTGATTTAGAACAGCACTGACTAAAACCATTGCTATTCCCTAAGTGCCTGATAATTTTAGATTACCCCAAGTGCAAAGAAATATATAGCTTCTGCTTTTAGGAAAACAATACCTCTTATGTGGAGGAATTTATTTTCAGGTTCACATTTTCTGTCATATATCAGTAACTTGCTGAATACAAAATTTTGAGGCAAAACAAATGGTTTTCAAACGTGGAACTTCATTTCAGAACTTAAAGTGATTTCAGGAAGAGTTCTGAACTAGGAATTGGCTATGACCATGTCACTTTAAGGACAATTCCCTTCATTTGGCATTTTGCCCTCCAACGAAAAAGACAACTCCTGCATTGCCTTCTCATTAAGGAAGAAGTAACTGCAAAGACAGCATATTTCTAGAGTAAACAAATCTCCCAGAGGCTGTATTTTTGATAAGTATTTTTGCAGTGCTAGTTTGAAGGTTTAACGGTGTGTAGTGTTTCACTTTAATAGTCAGACTAGCAAGCTATAACAAATGCACTTTAAAAACTTTACACTCTGTGGGCTCTGCTTTGACAGGCCTCCCCTGGAATCAGGAGGTAATATGGCTTCTCAGTGAGCCATACTTACATTTCCAGCCAAAGAGGAAATTATTTTTGAACCACTGGGTCTGTTGGTACTTCATGACTCAGTTTATGGTGGCCTTTTAAATTCACCCTGTCTCACTAGGTTTGCCTGGACAGAGCTCAGAGTGGAGAGATTATGCAGAGGTGATGACTGCTTACAGATGGCAGCAATCCAAATTGGGGATTCAGTTCAGAGGTCTGTGTGAGTGTGCAAATCAACAGTAGGCATGAATGGCCTAATTATGCCCAGTGTACAATGTCACGTTTTTATTCAGAGATGTAATAAATGAAGGTATTCCAAGAAAACGACAAAAAATAAAAGCTGTGTGAATCTTTTCATAATAATTTTCTATATACTTTTTCATATGCAACCAAAAGCCTAACACAATTAGGATGAGTGAGTAGTCCATATATAGACACACACTCATATGCATGCACATATGTACATACACAGACATGCATATGCACGCATAAACACATACTTGCATTCTCACAAATGTTTAAATATTTTTATCCCCAATAACATATATTTGATATATACTCCATTATCATTATTTTTAAAATTGAATTCAGGTTTATGTATATGGGCCCTGAACCAAATTTCTTATATTCAGATACCCAATTCATCATGAACACTCTAATAGGATTCTTAACCAATTTGTGCCCCCTTCAAAATAGTAATAATTTAATAGTACAAGTAGTTTTCTTTGTATATGAAGCACATTCTTATGATAATTATAAATAATATAATATAAGAAATAGTTCCTAGGTGTCCAACAGAGACTTAACTGATACTTAGTGTGTATGAGTTAAGATACTTCTGGTGGCAAATATCTGAAGTTTGCTGGTCCTGGTGGCATGTTCAAGGATTAAGGTTCATGTGATGCAACTCAAGCAGCATGAAGAACCTGGAGACACCGAGGCTGCTGCTCCCTTGGTTTCTCACCCACTGGGGTCACACAGGCTATTTCTGGAGAGTGTGCTGCTGCAATCTGCAGACTTCCTTCCTCTGTTTTCCTTCACACACAGTATCCACACAGCTCTGGAGAATGTGTGCTGGGTTCCCTCATGTGCTATCAGCTAGCTGGAGAGAGAGGCCCATTGCCCAGATCAAAACAGGAATCTGTTACTGACCCATTCAGCTGTGCCATGAGCTTTAGGCACTTGGAGCTCACTCATGTTGATACACATATTAGTTTTCAGAGCCAGAGAAACACAGAGAGCTGGTCAAATTTTCCAAAATATACAAATATATATATATATATATTTATATTAAACATTGATTAAGTAAAAGTGTGAAACAAGAATATAGTCTTAAACAATGAAATTTCCTATTCATTGAATGTCATAAAATATTTTTTTCTTCTATTAGTGGGTTGCAATATTTCTTGGATGTATAAGTCCCTATATGACTTGGAAAGTACGTTGTTGAAAAGCTAATTTACTTTTCTCATGATTCGTGAGTAGCCTCAGGGTTAAAAATTGGTTCAACAGAGATCAGAATTAATCTTGACTGATCCTAGTCACATTGTAGAAAAAAAGTTCACGTATGATATAATTGTTTTGTTGTTGCTATTGTTATTGCTGTGAAATTCTTTATCCTTCAAACAGAGCTCAGAAAGAAAAAAAGAAAAAGAAAACAATGTTGATTAATTGAGTTTTCCAGTTAATCAGTGGTTCACTCTATTTCGAACCTCAGCGGGTTTCCTAAAGAGATTCACAAAGAAATCTTGTTGGGTGTGATACAACTTAATAGTCATGTTACAGGGAGTGTTCAAAACAGAAGTATTCCATGGGGAGTTTCTCGAAATATCGTTCACTGTAGATGGGACTCAGACATTCATGGATTTGAATTCTGCCTGTGTGTGATAAGAAAATTTCAATTCATAGAAGGATCAAAGGATTGGTAGTAATACATATTTCTTCCTAAAAATGCAGAGGCATATAGGAGTGAACGTGTTCTTAAGAGTCTAGGCCATGTTTCTGATCCTGGAGCAGAGGTTCTCAGCCTGCCCTGTGATAAACTGATGCATGTACAACTGACCAAGTTCTATTAATTCCTTATTTATACTTCTAAAGTTCATGGTTTCAAAAAAGACTTAAATTTACCTTCCTGAAACCCTCCTTTTTCAGTTGCCAATGTTAAATAACAAACATCACTTTATTATTGTTTATTTATCATTATTTATTATTATCTATTGGAGAGGCAAAGAATAACATCAAATGTTATTGTCCAAGGGAAAAGAAGTACCTTAAGCCCACGAAAATGGGAGACAAGTGAAGAATTTGAACTATAGTTATATTGAAAGTATTTAAAGTATTTTATAATATATTTAAAGTAGTTTTACAATGTTTGCTAAAGGAGAATTCAGCAGACTTTTGAACTCTACCCATTGTTTTTATGTAGGAAGTTACTTCTTTAAAATCATATTGATTTAGATATGAATTGTTAAACAAAAAATATTGTTGAATTTCAAGTGCAAACATTATGTATTATGACCACAGTCTGAGGAGGAACAATCAGATGATGTAATTATTAGCCTATAATAATTTATGGCATTACTAATGCCATAATTTTTCCAAAATGGGAATTTGGAAAAAAATAAATGATTAAGGAATAACAACGTAATAAAGTGTAAAGTGATGTGTATGAATAAGTGCAGATATGAGAAAGTTCACCCACTTTTGGGCTTATACGTGCCTCTTCCTGGTAAGAGGAGCACGATGCATTGCTACATTGCTGCCCGGGATTATAACACAACTTCCAAACTGTAAAATTAATAAAGAGTTTTACCAGTGGCTATTCACATGTAGCACGAAGCCATATGGCTGAAAATGTTGAGAATCCACTAGGTGTTATTTGCATTGTAAAACAGAGAAAAGTTTTGACTTTAAGATTCTCATTCAGTCTGGGTAGAAAAAAATTAAAGGCATATTAGATACCATTGTTATGACACTCACAGTCTAAAAGTTCATTATTTTTTATGTTTCAACTTATTTTCTTGAAGTTAAATTTGCTCTAGAGAACAGAAAGTCAGCAGTTGGGGTTTAAAGAAAGCAACATAAAGCGTCCTTGCCTTTGGATAAGAAATGGAAACAGTGAATCATGAGCAGGATTAGAACAGTTTTGTAAATCAGCAAAGATCAAAACCTAGACACACCTGGCTCGTGGTAGGAAACACAAAGCTACCATGCTCTCCAGGATTAGTGGTTCTTCTGATCTTATGTTCCCACAGATCACAATACATGGTAAAGTGAGAACTGACAATTCGAGGAACAAATTAAAAGTGATAAAGGATGATATTTCCTGACATTCAACATAACTGTGAGAGTGTCCAGAATTTAAGTGGAAGAAATCTGAATACTGACAACACAGAATGGTTGTCAATAGCTCAGGAAAAGTAGATTCTACAGACTGGTAGGTGAACCCCGATGATCCAGAGCTGCAGAGGTTTGATAAATAAATAAGAAATGATACTAGAAAAATCAATGCTAAGAATTTTAGGGATCAACAAAGAGATGGCATAATCTTTAAAGGGTCAAATTTTATCCAAGTTGCTTTACACTGCAGACTTAAAAAGATTACATTCTACAAAGAATTTTCTCTAGAACAAAAATCTGCCCAAATTTAAAATCGTCAACAAACCAAACCTGGTATTAGTCTCTGGTTCAGGATTCTTTAATTAGAACCTGTGTATCAGGCCCCGTGAAGGGTTGAGGAAGGAAGCAGAAAATAGTGTTCTCTCTCTTTCCAGGGTTTTAAACCTATTCACAAATAGTGCTGGATGTCAGAATGCTCAGACAAAAATCAATACAAAATGCTACTATAAGATGAAAAAGCAAGAGAAAAGAATCCTAACTGATTCCACAAAAGTGTTAAAATTGAACATGCCCCAAATACAATTATAATGTTTATGAGAAAAGCTGATTTTGGAAGTGAATATCTTTGTTTTAAGTATGTAAATTTTGAAGGCGGCTTCAGTTCAGATTTTTGCTCTACTGTATATTAACTCTTAGGCTTTGGGCAGTTAGCAATCTCTTTGAGCTCTAATTTTGATGTGTAAAAAAATAAAAGAACAATAGTTCCTATTACACAGTGATGTTTTGAGAATTAAATGAGATACTGCCTATAAGACATTCAGAACAGGGCCTGACACATAATGGGTATTCGATAAATGTGTTAGATAGTATTAAAAAAAAAAAAAAAAGAAAACTATGTAACTACAGAGCTGATGGAAATGCAAATAATAACCCCCAAATAAAGTTGTGCCTGAAGGTGTGTGTTTTAAAAGTGTGTTATAAAATAAAATTATTTAGGTATCAAAATATTAATAGAAGCTGCTAGAAAAATTGATATTTTAGAATATTTTTGCAGTCATGAGCTTCATCTTACTGTAAAAGTCAAAAACGAGTAAATGAAGTTATATACAGTATTTGTATCACTTCATTAGGTAGAAGATGGATATTAAAAATCAGCACTTCCTTACATATTTTCTAAGAGTTATTTATATTCTAATTCTTAATTTAAAATGTTTTCACAGTTCTTAATTTCTTTTCATGTAAAGTTCCAATCAAACTTCTTTTTACTTTTTATTATGACATATTAGTTTTAAATTGATTCATTTTGACTGAGCTTCTTGTGGTTATTTTTATATTTTAACAGGAAAACTTTTCGATCCCCATACATAAATATACATGCCTATTTGCCACAATGATTTCTATGTTTGTGTAGAAATGTAGCTACAAAAACATACAAAAACATAGTTTTTATAGCCACAAAATACAAACAAAAGAATATTTTCTAGAAATAAAAATAAAATGACTAATTAAGTTTATAGTAACATTTAACCAACCAGTCCACTATTTATATATTTCAGTTGAGAAGTTATGCGTTATATAAGTATTTTGATTTTGTTGGTTAGAGTTCTCTCTTACACCACATTACATCTGTAATTAAAATAGTCTATATAAGCTAACCAGTGATCATTCTTTACAAAAGGGACACAAAACTAATATTGATTCATAAAAATATACACCTTCCTTTTGTTGAAGCAAAATTAAATAAGTTAAAATTTTAGTCATAATATGTAAGGTTTGAGAACAATCATTGCAACAATTTCTCAGTAGACAGAAAAAGTAATAAATTATCAAGAGACCTGAGCTTTTGACCAAATCTTTCCTTCTTCTCAGATATATTATTAAATCTCATATCTCTGAAACCTAGTGTCTCTATTCTAAAGACAAACCCTTTCAAATAATGTCCAATGGTTGAAACACAAAACTTTGGCAAGGTGCTAGTTAACCCTACTTTACATCAGAAAACAATTTAGACCCATTCAATTTCAATTAATTTTGACTTGACCGGGTAGATTCAGCAAAACAATGCACTTATTAAAAAGTGTCAGCTAGAAAATAGAGGGTTTGAAAATTTTCCGAGATGCCTTGAAAGATAAAGAAAGGCAATAAGAAGTGCTTCACTCAAACAAAAGGGGAATGTTTGTTTTCTCAACTTGAATTAGAAGTAATTTGATATCTTCATTGTTGTTCACTCTTGTATTCAACAAATATTCACTGAATTATGATTATGTAGCAGGAACTATTCTATGCACAAGGGACACAGCAGTAAGTCAGAAATGACCCTGACCCCAAAGATCTTATACGCCAGTGGGAAACATAAGAACTGAACAAGTAATAACTAACAATATATGCAATGAATGTTTTAAAAATGGATGGAAAAATACCATAAAAAATTCTACAATAACTATATTGGCTTTATAATTTATAAGTAGAATTAGGTAAGTTTTTCTCAAGCTTGAATCTCAATCTCTCTCTCTCTCTCTCTCTCTCTCTCTCTCTCTCTCTCTCTCACACACACACACACACACACACACACACACACACACACTGGTTTTAGGAAAATTCAGATCCATAACAGAGCCCACTGATTTGGGAGACTGAGGTTTATACTATGAAAGTGTTTTACAGCTCTGGTATTTTCATGAAAAGTTTACCTTTGCAACTAGTACAATTAATACTGAAAAAATAAGTACAGGATGCTGACCCCTCTATCACTCCAAAATACACCAGCAGACCTTTGCCAGCCACAGTGTCCTGCTGAACATGTGCATCTTTGCATTCAGCCAAAGACTCAAGAGGACCCTGGTGGAGACTTCAGAAGCAGCTTCCCTGAACATATATATCCCTTCCCTCTGATACCATGTCCTAAAAATTCTAGCTGATCTATCTCTGAGCTTAGGTTATGAAGCCCAGGGGCTCCATGGTGGCTGTTTCTTGTTCCTTCTATTGTTCTGGAAGGTGATTCCCAGCAGAAGGCTAGGGCAATCGATGGCTGGCCTCTATCTACTCTTTACCTCATCTTAGGTATTGCATCTATATGCTGTTTGTTGTCTAGTGTCTGAAAAGCTATTTCATTTATTTTGTCTAATCTTACACTTTTATTTTTTAAAAGCAAGAGGGATAACTTAGTATCAGTTACTTTGTCATAGCTGGAAGTGGCAATTGATCCCCACAGTGGATTTAAAATAAAAACTACCATCTTTTGATTGCCCGAAGCTTATGTATACTATGCCAAAAAGAAAAAAAAAAGGTGTAGGGAATGACAAACTCTAATTTAGTATTTTTCTGCTGTGTCTACTAACAACTACATAGATGATTAGATTTTTATTTGTAACTTTTTATTTGGGTATATGACAATGTATAGGAATAGAGAACACACAATGGAGATTTAGAATGTTTATAAAATTCCCCTAAAAATAAAGAAAACATAATAGTTCTTTTTCTAATATTTTGAGTGAACACTATTTTTTTATGACGAGGTAAATTTGAATGAGTGTTGTAATTTTTTTTTCTTTTTCTCAATCTGATGTTGAGTTACTGTCATTAATAAGCAGCTAAACAGGTTTAAACACAGTTATACACCGTGAGTGCATTGAACTGGATTAGGGATAATAATAATTCCATGATGTTTTTTCACATTCACTTGAGAGCTTGTCACATTTCCATCTTTAACCATTCTGGCCGAATAAGATTTAATTCAAAATATTTTCGTTGTTTCTAAGCAAATTTAATATTTTATTTATTTATGTGTGTTCACTGGAGGTCATGCTGAAAAACGAGCCTCTGAGTATGCTGGGGAGACCATAAAATATGAAATGGTAAGAGTTAAGCTTATAATCTATTATTCTCTTTACATGAAATAGTGCAACCCAGCATGTTCATTGAATTGAAGATTATAAACAACTTGCATAATGCCAAAGAATGTTCTTTCAACTAAGAATTTATCACCAGAATGCTTGTTATATGTAGTGTTTGCTTTTAAGTTAGACATAAGAATAAGAACAATATCAGATTTAGCTGACTCTTTATCTTAGAAGACATTTAAGATAATAGGTGGCTCATAAGAAGGAAAAATACATTTTGTGTAGTTTCATAAATGCTTTCTTGAATGCTAATACATCCATGAATGTCTGAAAACAACTAGATATCATAAAATATGTATATTGTGTTAATTTTTTTCCAAAAAGAGTAATATTATATTACTAGAAAGCATACAACTCGATTATCTTTTCAAGTATATTACTTTCTTTTTAATCTTAGGGTGCATGGACATGTAGACTTTAAAGCTACTCTTCATAGATTTTTAAACTGTGTTTTAATTATATTACTTCTGCTTCTCTGTGCTATACATAACATCCAGTTGTATTCAATTTCTCCAAGTCAAAATACATGCTCTTTTGTGGAAGAGTAAAGAAATAGCTACATATCTCTGATTTTTTGATTAGTGGCAGAAATACAAATTCTGTGATCAAGGAGATAAGGTCAATCAGAAATGTAATGATTTTATAGTCCTGGCTATGATATTATGGTTAAAAGTTTAAGTTTTCATGTCATACAGACTTGAAGTATTTGTTTACATCACTTATGTGAACACATTATTTAATTTCTCTGGGCCATAGCTGCCGCTGAAAAGAAAGCTCCATAAGGGCAAAAGTTTGGGTATGTTTTATTTTGTATCCCTCATACCTATACAAGTGACTGCTGTGCAGGTGAGGCTCAAACAGTATCTATTAAATGAATCAATGAAAGAAATAAATACTGGTTTACATGGATGTTGAGAAAATAAAACAGCATAATCATATGCAATATATTCACTGTGAAGCTGATATTTGTAAAGATCATCTGTACATAATGTCTTGCTTTTTCCTGTCTGAATGAAGAGTTGTTAATATTTCCACATTTAGTATGCAGCTACCCATTTCCAAAATAAATCTTTATTTGGTGGGGGAAATCTACCATATTATTGAATACCATGTGGAAAAAAATTACAGTAAATCAGCTTATTTTTTATTTGTTAATTTTATAATCTGCTGTTATATGTACACTTTTTTAAGGATTCTAAGTTGAACCCATGGCTATTTACTTCAATTGTTAGTTGAGGTTCACCATGTAAATGTATCTATCAGAACAACATCAGACTAGGTTACTTAAACCAGAACAATTACATATGTCATGAAGCCATTAGTCGGTCCTGACTGATTATCATTGTGGAATAACATCAACATTGTATTTACTAAACAGCTAACTAAACTAATTTCACGTAGAATAAGAGATAAACAGGATATAGTTTTATTCTAGAATGAAATCACAGTCAGGACTCAACTAAGAGCTAGTGAAGTCTTTGTATGTGAGCCAAGAAGCTATTGTCCCTGCAGCAGGAGAATTTAAAACCTTTTCTTCTTTCATTTCCCTAGTTCCTTGATTCTCTCCTATCAGCTCCAAACCAAGCAGTTCCAGTGGGATAGGAATAAAATAATTTAACAGGGGAATACCAAATAGAATACTGAAATTTCTAGCCCTCATTGCTCTTCTTCTCTCTTAAAAAAAAAAGATATTTTTTTATGACTGAATTAAATAAAGAAAACTCTGAGAGTTGATTTGGACATTGGATGAAAGTTTTCAAGAGGAAAATTGAAGATCTGAAGCTTCTAGAATGAGAAAGAAGTGGGTAATAGAAAAAATGAGATTTTAATATGCTTTGGTGTACATATATTTGTATTACCTCCAAAGCTTTTGAAAATTCAAGTATTAAATATATATGTTAAAGTGTCACTGCTCCAAAATTTGATCCACTATGCCCTAAGAACTATAAAGAAGATAACTTTCTTATTATTTTAAGGTCAGAATCATTAATTGCAAGCTCTTTTTCAATGGATCTGTCTTCAAAAACTCATTGTTCAGTTTTTAGTTAATGACTATGTTTAGGCCCTAAAAGTCTCAGAACAAAACTGCTTGGAACCAAAATTGTTTCTCTTTCCCAATTCATATGCTACGTTATTATTATTATTATTTTTTTTACTCTCACTTCTACTTAGTAGTAGTTTCTTCGTGTTACTATGTGGGTTGCTCAGATATGTCCCATGTTGCCAGAATGGAGAGTTTTTACATAAGCCTGTCTCTTCATTGAAGAGACTAACTTCTTGATAGAGTCTAATCTAAAAATAGTTCTCAGTGTGCACAACTTTCGAGATCTAAGATCATTCTCTTGTTGCCATATTAAGTGATTTATTTCTTCTCACTGCAAATTTGCTTTGTTTCCTTTTATATTTCATTTATTTTACTTTTCTTTTCATTAGTGGTTCTCCCTTTAGTTTAGGGCATTAGAATTACCTGGAGGGCTTGTTAAAACCCAAACAACTGGGCCCCACCTACAGAATTTCTGATTCAGTAAATGCATGGTAGGGCCTGAGAATTTGCATTTCTACCAAGTGCCCAGGTAATGCAGATGCTTTTGAGGAGACATGATCATGCACATTAAACAATCTAGAGGATTATGCAGCCATTACTGACGTATTGCTATGTACCCAGCTTTTCAAAAAAAAAAAAATCCTAGAAATTTGGGCAGTTATGCTCTGTGGCAGGAAACGACCATCTCATTGATAAAGTAAGATTACTCTTCACCTTTTCAAAAGTAGAAATCTCCACACTATATCCAAGCAATGGCTCAGGTAATTCTTTTTAATAACCACCTCTGAAGAAGACAGTTCTCCTTTGAAATTAATTTTATAATAGGGAGTGAAAAAATAATGATAGTACTAATGCTAAACTTGATAATTATGCTAATATGGATCTATCAATCAAGCATTTCTTTAACCCCTGTTTATATCTAGTGATTCTATCACTTTATCTCTGGGAAAAAAATAAAAAGTTGTATTCACTCACTGTTCATTAGGTGAAGGAGTATTTTTCTTTTATTTGTTCTAAACTACCCAATTCACATTGCCACAGGAAGTCTCATTGAACCTTAAAAAAATAGAAATTGTTTTCTATTTATGTCTTCTATTAACTTGGGACTTATGGCAGTCTGGAAGTATTGCTATATGCCAGCATTTTATTGCATTCATATAAGGTCATAAACCTGACTAGTTTGCATCTTTTTATAATCATAATCTGTCACAATACCCTTTACATCCCACTTTATCAACAGATCAGTAGCAATATTATTGCATTAAACCAAAGGTACATATGTATTCACATAAGTGGACTGAAAATATGTCCTTCAATTGAGCCTTTTCTCAACTTTGAAATCAAAAAGAAGATTGAATGGTGGTGGGTAGTGATTAGAATAAAACAACCCCAATAAAGAGAAAGCATTTTTGTTGCAATTTAGAAGATCTTATTATGCAGAATGTCAGTAAAAAGTAGCCCTTAAATATTTTCACATTTCATGTATCACTCAACTTCATTTTTGGGAAAATCACACAATCTGATTAAAATGGGAGAATCATGTGGGAATAACATAGTGTCACAGCATTACTTTGCATCTAAAAATGCTTTATCAAAACCACTTTAAAAAGCTCCAAAAAATCATGTATGACCAGTAACGGATAACGTGAGCAGCTTAAAGCTAAGGGACATAAACTCAATTGCACAAATTCACCAATAGTAGGGAAGGGCATACAAATGATTTAAAGTAGGGCTTGAGGTGGGTAACTAAAACCTCTTGAGGTGTCTTCTTAAGGACACCTGTGAAAGGTGGGGAAGCCGGATTGGGCAGAAGGAGAGCTATATTGCATTAAGGCTATAACACAAATCTCAGAGGATCCCACAAGATCAAGAACTGAGATAGTCCTACAGAGTTGTCTCGCCTGTGCGAACAGAACCTTTGAAACCCTACCTTGATTAGTTATTGGATACAGGGTGCCCTTGGGGATGGTGTGTGACCTTGGTTAGATGGCCTCCTTCAGAAGAGGTTAATTCTCAGTTCCTGGATAGTATGGTTTAGCAGCATCCAACACACTCAGAAGGTAGGCAGAGGAGTACACCGAGTCAAGGTGAGGGATGTGGATGGCCCAGCACACAGTGTCCACTTCAGTGATTAGTGAGTGATGGTTTGTACCCTTTTTTTGTATGGCTCATAAGCTAAGAATAGTTTCACATTTTTAAATGGTTGAAAAATCAAAATTGTAGCACATATAAAATACTTCACAATATCTCATTCACTGTTCTAAATTTTTGCATGAATACACTTATCTCAATTTAAAACAACTCTGACAGGTATTGGTACATATTTTCTAGACAAGAAAAATGCAAGCTTCTAGATAGGTTAAGTAAGAAATCAAAGACTATAAGACCAGTGAGTAATTTTGGTGTAATCCAAGGCCAGGGAGGCCTACCCCAGAGCCTGTCCTTTTAGCCTCATGAAAAGTTCTCCAACACTCTGAAGATAGTACAGAAGTGCCAAGAGGGTGATGCACATAAGACATTTAAGGAGTTCCCAAGAGGGAAGATCACTGTGTTTCAGAGAAGCAAATGAAAGCTTGGTGTGAGAATGAGGCCCCATTTGTACCATGATGGGGAGTTAGCCCAAGGTTATCTTCTCATTCATATCTTGAAATGTCATCAATAAAAAATTTGTGAAAATCTGCATTCACAGTTAATTCATAATATACTATGTACTCTCTTTGGATTTGCCTCTGGGTCCACAAATTTAAAAAATATGTACTGTCCATACCTGTAAAGAAAATTACACTAACTCATGCTTTAGGGGCAGACTGTTTTTGGTCATCCTAGGTCTTCTGACTCTAATAGAAAAAATCTGCAAACATCATGATCCACTGCTCTGACTCTGTAGCTTGCTTGAGCCTCCTACAAAAGCAGCAGAAACGTGTTCCTTAAGGTGAATGGGTGTCCTCCATCAGCGAGAGCAGTTCTACTGTCACATCCTGCCAAGCACAAATACGGATCTGAGACTTGTCTTATGTATTGTTGAGAATACAGCTGGACCTGGGATTGATGAAGCATGCCAGCAGCATGGGTAACTCTTGTGAAACTTCATCATGAGGAGAACATATTTCAAATCCCCTGGACCCCATGGAACACTGTTTGGTTTCATGAAATAAGCAGGAGACAAAGTTTTGTATGCAGCATGAGCTCAAGTATACAACCATGCATATTTGCTTTTTTGTATTTTCAATTTCTTATGATTAAAAAAAGGTATTCAGAATTATTTATTTAAATCCAGGTTCATACTAGGGTATAGCTGTGTATGCCCACTGTATTAGGATTAATATGCTAGAAATCTCTCAGGTGAAATAGGAACCTGATATTCTCCTAACTCTAAACCTGTGAAAAAGCATATTGTACCACTGCCCCAACCAGTGGTCATCACAAAACCTCCACTGACTTTTTAGGATGTGATCATTGAGACTGTATTAACATCAATTAACGGAAGACCCTTTAATGAATCCCTTATAAGCATTATCGAGCAGGCCTGTTATTTGGGGGTTATTATACTTCCCTAATAAAGCAGTGACAGAACTGTTCCACTATATAAAACTTCATCAAACGTTATTAATAAGTGTCTGTGTGAGAGAAAGACATAGAGAGAGAGATTTCTGCATGATTAGACTTGGAATGTATTATAAATTTGGCCCAAACTTTTTATGCTAAGGTATTCAGAATTTTTAACCATGCCCATGTTCTTCCTAGTAGAGTACAAGAAGAAACTTCTCTTTGGGCATACATAAAATATGCTTTCCCTTCTAGATTATAAAAGCTTCATTTTATGGTTATGGTTTTAAAAAGGGAGAATCAGATTCTCACTATTATATATGCCACATCTACTGAACAATACATTATAATGTTGACATCTTGGTATTATTATTACCACTATTACGACTACTACAACCACCAGTATGACTATTACTTCTACACCTATGACTACTACTACTACTTAATTGGCAAATGTAAAAATATTTTGACAAGACAGAGTAAGATAAGCCTTTACTTTCACATTATGATAACACACTCTTGAATGAGTAAGAGACTGATATTGATAGTGAGAAATAAACAACCATTATCCTTTAGTTTCTTATTGAACATAGTGTGGACATAATTGTAGTAATTTATACATAATCTTCAACTCAGTAAGTAGGCTGTGTTAGAGTAAATCAGGCAAAAGAAATTTAATGGATTGCCATTTATGCTCTAAGTGTTCACATTTATGTATCTGCTAAGATTAAGATTTTAATGTATTTGATATATTAAAGACATGGTGATTTTCAAATTGCTCTCCTGCAAATATACAGATGTTATTAAAACTCATATTGAAATAAATAACCATCAGAAAGCTTGCTGTGACAGCCATAACACATTTGGCACATTTCCCCAGGTATTTGTGTTGTTTTATACTCTCTCCTCTACCCTTTCTTGTTATTTCACATTTTTTAAGGGTGAGTATTATCTTATCCTTTCTTTCTACTCAATTACTCAAGTGTGAACATGAAGTAAAACACTATCTATTCTATGGTTTTCCACCTTCCCCAAACAGATCTTTCTTCCAGCCCCTGTTCCCACAATATCTTGTTCATGCCTCAATTAAAAACAAAACAGAAATGAAGATATTTTGTTATAATTAAAAAATGACTATTTGCACACTTGCAAATTATTATATAATTTTATTATTAATTATGGAAAGTATTGAAGGGGTTCTGTATAGCTACGTGCAAAAAAGTAACATAGATAAGATTTGGGAAACAAGGTAGCCAAGGACAGTAGATCTGATGTAGCTGAGGTTACATGGACATAC
The DNA here is from genome assembly GCA_030015415.1 of Cynopterus sphinx. Taxonomy (NCBI): domain Eukaryota; kingdom Metazoa; phylum Chordata; class Mammalia; order Chiroptera; family Pteropodidae; genus Cynopterus; species Cynopterus sphinx. The sequence continues at coordinate 9,676,706 of CM057387.1, forward strand.
ACTGAATATGTCAAAATGTCTTGAAGTAGTATGAGTTTAATGGTGGACAGAGCAAGAATGAATTTGTGATTTACTATTATAACACCTCATAGAAGCCATCCAATGAAAATAAAGTAGCTGCTAAGCAAACGAGGTTTTCCTTGTACCTGAAAGACATTTTCACTGGGAAGTCATAAAAAGCATATAGGATAATGTAGTCAAACAATATCCCTGCATTCCAATAATCACTGTGACTGAGCCACCATGCACAGTGCAGTTCAAAGTATAAATATCAATTACCCTAAGTAGTTAGGGAGTAGGATGAGATAAAAGAATACTGGGAATGGCAGAGAAAGGAATTTGATGAGTTCTTGCTGTATTCCTGACATCGAAATGAAATGACGATGATGATAATGGAGATAATGAAATAAGTATATCTACTTATGTGGTATCTATAATAAATCTGTAAAATAAATATTATTTAGATTTTTAAATTAAGAAAACAAAAGTCCAGAAAATTTAAATAATGTGTTCAAAGTAAAGCAGCAAGTAAATGTCTGAGCTAGATGAGAACTCAGAAATATAGAAGTAAATGATTTCATTATTTTCACTCAGGCCAGTCATTTTCAAAAACATATTGAAAGCAGTTCCCATTAATCTTAAGAATTTTTATGATAGAAAAATTTAGATAACACTGAAAAAATAGTGCTTTATCCAGGTCCCCAGATAAAGAAGTATATGGTTTCTTTATAGAACTTGAATTATAGTGTATATGTGACCTCACCAACTTACCATTGAAAAGAAAATATAGGTAAGAATTTAGTTAATAAAGTAGATATGTATTAATAGGCAATATCAGAAACAGCATTATTCTTAGTTTTTGCTTACTGAGTACTTTATTAATATTAACAATGTTATATCCACCCAGTTCTACAAATAAGATAGCTCTTAATTGCTACTATGATTTTCATATGTAGAACAAACGTTTTCAAATTAGCTATAGTCTCATCATTAAGATGGGAGTGATGGTGCAATGCATCTATCCCTAGTTTGATATAATGTAACAAACATTATTACATGTGTTCAAACAAAAAACAAACCAATTAACTTTGCATTATTGATATTTTGAAACAAGTAGATTGTCAGTTTTCCTGTGTGCTTTGTATATTTATTGAATTAGGAGTTAAATTAGTTGTTGTCAAGCAATGATTTTAAGCAACAGCACAGAGGCCTCCCCCTGCTAAGACGTGACACCTGGCATGATGCAGCAATTGAGAAAAGAGTTGAATTTAGTGATCAGTGACTTATTTAAGCAAAATGAAAAATCCATGAGCATAAGAACACTATGGAGCTATAGCCAGAATCATCAAGAAAGCCAAAGCCAATATTAGAAATGTTACTAGGGTGTGCTGCCAAATTAAATACCTTCATCTTTAATGCACACATACACCCATAAACACACATATTCACAGAGCATGCTAGCCTCTTAGACCCTAAAGTTCAAAGCAAGAATACATGTGAACACATAAAATGTAAAAGATTAAAATGAGACCAATGTCATTTTTGCATGTGAATTCAGTTTTCACAGAATTAGAACAATAAGAATCATGATTTTTATACTCTAAATCTCCCAAGGCATTCACTATACAACATTACCAATTCTTTCAAGTAAGGTAGCTTTGTCAACTTGTCAAAACTGAAAGTGAATTACTAAGGACATTTACTGATCTAAATAGAGACATTTTGGCATAAGAATGTATACCTAATTATGAAAATACAAAAAAAAGTATTTCCATCTCTTCCTTTAGCTGCCCCTCAGTCCCAAAATCAAAATATTTAAACTGTAATTAAAAATATTAATGTTCAATGTTGATTCTACGGTGTGTCAGGATTCTTACCCTGATCAAACTAAAATTTCCCCTGTAAATAGAATTAAATATCATGTTTGAGAAAGACAAAAAAAAAAAAAAATGCTCTGCCTTGATTTTAATTTTAAAGGCACTGAAGGTGATAAGTATTTAATGCAAAAATGTTCTCTTCCTTCCTTCCTGAAGTACTAAAAACTATTGCATTGCCTAGATAGTTATGGACAATATAACTGTAACTTACAGAATAAGTGTTTTTATAGTGTACAAAAGAGCTAATGTGAGTGTAATAAAATTTAACAGATGAAAGCTTCCATTAAATTTTGTTTATAAAGTGTTGTCCTGGATCTGATAGTAAACTCCTATAGAAATCATTTTTAGAACATCAGAAATATGACAGGAGAGAAGTTCAATAGAGTGTGCCTAATTCATTCCAATTCACAGAGTAATGCATTTCAATTCACACAGTGATGCATTCTAGTCTCCAACATGAGAATCCAATCTAGGTGATGCTTAGTAGAGTTGAAACAAACTCACAGCACCAGAAAACTGACAATGTCTATTTTGCTAAATAGAGAAATATTTTAAATATTTTTTCAATGTTTTCTAAGCCTGGCTATGCCTTATTTACTACACTATACCTTATGATAATAGGCCTATACTACTTTAAGACCATAGTCGTTGATCTTTGAAGTCTTCCACTATTTTTCTGGTAATTAAAGCAACTTCTGATGCTTGTCTGATTTTCTGGAACAAGTTTAAAAGTCTAATTATAGTCAGATGTTCCAAGCTTCTGGAAGCTAATTTAGTGTTTGCCATGAGAAACCAGCTTACTGGTATTGAAATACACTATCACATACATTACCGATCATTAAATGTCATCCTAAATCTTTAGCAGTTTGATTTAATGTTAAGTGTTAAATTTTCAGGTTTGCTTTTTCTTTTTCATCTCTTTTTCCTTACACATATTAATTTAGCACTAATTTTCAGATTATTTGGGGGAATTGTTGTCTCCAGATAAAATTTCTATTTTCCAGGTAAAAAAGAAATTAAATACAAAAAAATAAAAAGGGCATTAATAAGTCGGTCAGTTATTTTCTGAGAGGTAGAAAAAAATTTGAATTTACAGGATTCTGGTATTGGTAAACTAGTTCATATGTTTCCTCTTGAGAAGGGAAAAAAACTAGAAAGAAAAAATATGACTACATCAAGTGGAGCTTCTTAAAATCTGCTGAAAAGGCAGAATGAAGCCTTATATCAGTCTTGATGTTCATCTTTTCATTGAAGGAGACAAAACTGGGTCAAAAAAAAAAGGTAGATAAAGACTTCATCATTTAAATATTTCTGCCTTTTCCCTTGAAAGCTGATTTATTTTGCCTGGAGGCTGGTGGGGGCATATGAACCTTTGATTCATTTTATCCATTTGTCACATGAAAAGTCATGATGAAAAAGACAGCTAGAGTCCCTTAGGTGTGAAGATACTGCAATACTACTCAAGACCATTTTACTCCAAAAACAGCCATTATTCAGCCATCAAGCCATCACACATATCACCTCCATTTTATAGATTGGGCCATTTAAACTGAAAATGTTTAACTGAACTTTTAAAGTTGACCTAAGAAAGTTCAGCTGAGCTGAGAATTACTTTAAGTTCCAGCAGGGTAACTGTGTCTTGACTTTCCAATTTGAAGGCGATGTTTTTTAAGCATGAAAATAGTACAAACTCTTTAGAAAAATAATTAGAGTAACATCTTGCTCATTAAATTACATGGATTCAAGATACAATGTCATTTGCAGCCAATCTTTCCAACATACAATCTTCTAGGTAATTATGGTGTATTTTATAATTAAAATGCCAATTTGATGTTGAATTACTGTGTTGTGTCAACAGTAGACTAAACTAAGTGGTATAACTTCTTCTTTAATGGAGGCAAGACTATTATATGCTCATATAGCAAGCATTTATTGAGTACCTACAGTATATCATATAAATTTGTAAGATCTTAGAAAAATCAACGAGTAAGACAAGAACTCTGATCTCAGTCCTCTAGAAGAGATAGACAAGTAAACCACAGTGACAGGACAATGTGACAAGGAGAAAAGCAGGGACACACTAAAGGTGCTGTGAAAGCTGGTAGACTCAACTTAAAAAAGGGAGCTTGAGCAGTTGGTCACATGATTCTCAGGCAATAGCTATTCCTTCAGGCATTCAGCTGTGAGTTAATAACCACCTACTGAGTGTTAGAAATTGATATTTCTTGATATATGATAATGAAAAAAATATTACTTTTTATCATGAAGATTATGCTATAGAGAAGACAGACAAGAAATATTAAGTAAACACATATGCATTATAATTTCAAGCTAAGAATCACAATAAAATATCCTTTGATCTTAGCAAAATAGATAAAGCCTGACAAGCAGCAGATTTTAGATTGAGAGGTCAGGGAAACCTACTGTGAGAAACTGGCATTTGAAAATATATCACAAGGAGGGGATAAGTTAGTGAGGCTCGGGTGTGGGAGAAGAGAGTCATTCATACAAAGCAGTGAAGACAAGTACAAAACTTCTATGGTAGAAATGAGTTTGCCATGTTTTGAGGAGTACTATGATGTTATTGTGCCATGATCAGAAGTTCAGGTATAATTTTAAGTAAGCCCTTAACGAATTTGAGCAGGAAAGTGACATGATTTCATTTAGGATAAATATGGCTTCCTATGACCTTGTATCAATCTATACAAATGTACCACAACAAAATTTATTATTCAACAGCCTAAATGGATTAATAATTTGTACCCAGGCTGTAGACATGGGATAGCAATATCCACTACATAAAGTGAGTATGGTGATCATAGTATGCCTATTAATTATGCCCATAGTTCTAAATCTCTGTAAGGCTGCCTCCAGGAGAAATTCAGAGTTATTTTTTATAAATAATAGGAACCAAAGGTGAACTACTATTTCTCTGTAGGCAGGGTAATCTAGTTATGAGGAACATAGGCTCAGGGTCAAGCAGAATCAGGTTTATATGTAGGCTTTTTCACTTAAAATTTCAGACAGACTGGACAAGTGTCTTATATCTGCAAATGTTAGGTTTTTCATAGCTAAAATGAGGATAATGGTGGCTTTGTGTGGATGAATTCACACAAGATATATAAAATTTAGCATATTCTATGGCCTTGTATAAAGTAAATGCGCACTAAATATTAGCTATCATTATTCTGTATATAATGAATGCAATATTCTCACACATATTTCCAGTTGTTCAAATATATTTGATAACACTGTGAATATACTCTATAACAGGCACAGTGCAAAACTGTGAAGGTACAGTGGTAAATAAAACAGTTTGGTCCCAGGGAGCTTAAATTTTAATAAGGTTAGATAAATGCTATGATAAAAATAAGCATGGTTTGATATAAGGACATAAATACAAGCACCCAACTAAGACATGAAAATAGAAAAATTTCTGGAAGAAAGTCCTACACATAACTAAGAGATGTTCTGGTTGCAGGTGAGAGAAAGGAGAAGAGAAGATTTGAGGAAGAGAAACCACATGATAAAGGACTAACAATAATATATTATACACCTGGAAGTTGAATATAATTTAATGGAGCCAGCAAACGTGAGTTGCAGAGCTGTGGTTAAAGAACACAAATCCTTTTGTTATACATAGTCTCCAAAGTTGTCCATAATTGATGCCTTCCATTCTTGAATGTGTGTGATGCTCAGCTACCATAAAGTAGAATCTATTTCCCCTTCTTGAATCTATGCTGGTCCCAGGACTTTCCATGAACAGTAGAATGTGGCAAATGGAGCTTTGTGCCAGTTAAGCTTAAAGACATCTGGCAGATTTTTGGGAAAGCTAACTAACATATAAGTCCAGCTTCTCTGAGATCATCATTCTGTGATAAAATCCTGTGAAAAAGGCCATGTGAAACATCATACACAGAACATTCTTATATTTTCCAACTCAGCTGAGATGACAAGAAGTGAAGACGGTGTCACATGAAGAAAAACCATCCCATTGAACCCTGACCAAATTTCTGACCTCTAGACCTTTGAGAAAGAATTAAAAAAAAATTTTGGCTGGATTGTGACAGAGTTCTGTACAATTAAAACGAAAATTGGTACCTCTAAGTGGGATGCTGCTGTAATAAAACATAAAACATATGGAACTCACCTTGGTATTGAATTATGGTAGAAACCCAAAGGATATGAGAGGACATTTAGGGGAGGCAGGAAGTATAGAGTGCTATTGAATGGTGAAGAGAAGAATATATGCTATGTTTTTGGAGAATTTGCAAAGACTGTCACTTAAATTACTGTATAAAATAGAAAATGTGCCAAACATTGAGGCTAAAGGTAACTGAACATGGTAATTGGCTTCTTTTAGCAGTCTAAGATAAGGTTTTGAAAAAAAAAGATGAACTAATGAAGTAAATGCTCAGTTTTCAAGTAGAATTTACAGAAAATATTTTAAACCCAGGACTTGATGGGTTAGAAAATAAATCTCTCTCACTCTAAGGCTACCCAGAGAGCAAAACCTTCTAAAAGAATCAGCCTTACATTAAATATCAAACAAAGGTTGTGGTGGTAAGATGCTTCGTTCAGACCTCTGAAAGACTCAAAGCAGGAATCAAAGACCTTCTCAGGTAGACAAACAAATATCTAAAAATCTCAAGGCAACTTTTTTCAGAGCACCCTGACTCACAACCCAAAATAGAGAAAGACTTGCCAGAAAGATATACATATATGTGTTTTGTTCCAAGTGATAAGAACTACAGTAAGATTTATAAGAAATCCACATTTTTTAAGAGAAATATATTGATGAAAACACCAACAGAATGGACTAAACGGGAAAGAGACAATTCATAAAAGAAGACACTGGGACCCCATTCTTCTATAGGTTGAAAGAGGGCTGAATAAAATATTCAGCTGTAAACAAAATTCATTTCTTATTAAGAATGGAGACAGAAGGCTAAGAGTCAGAGATAATAACCACAGAGAACTATTCAGAGAGAGAAAACTGGGCCCTTCCAAGGCACATTCCATATGCCCAAAGCAGGGTGAAGTGAGGGCAGCTGGATTTCAGAATTGCTATGAACCAGCTACTGCCATATGTCCCACTGCTCCTCACTACTTTTGTTAAATAGGAGTTTCTATTGTGATTATGCTTTCCCTCTCTGTATTTTATGCTGGATATATGGCAGGGCACTCGACTTGTCCTTTAATTCATTAGTCTCTGTTCTCAGGACTGTGCCAGAGGAGCTGTACATCAAGCATTAGATCAAGAAGCTTCATCTATGTGTAGATATTACTCAGGTAATTTTGAGATTATACCACAAATGGTGAGAATTTTGGAGGTGGGGGTGAGGATGTTTTGCACCTACAAGAAATATCAATTGGTGTGGCCTGATTAATTTAGGGAAAAACAAACTTTTAAAATTCAAAATACTTAAAAAAAAATACATAAGAAGCACTAAAAAGCCACCTCAATTCAAAGTTTAAGTGGCTTGCCCACACTCAAATTGCTAGAAAGTAGTAAAAAATGTCCTAGTGCCTTTCTTCCAGTTTTGAATATTCATTTAGAGGCCAGTAGTGCCTAGAACATGCACATTTTTGTCTGCTTACTATATTGTTTTGAAAAAGAGACAGACCCTAGATCAGATTTTGAATGACCTAAGATTAGGGGTCTGTGATAAGTACTGAGGAAACACAGCTTTTTTAGTAAGTCAGAGTTTTAGAGAAGGCAACTCTTCAGAGTGGCAAGAATCCATAAGCTGCAGCAAACTCATGCATAGGAGGTAGTTTTCCCAGGGGTCATACCTTATAGAGAGGCTGTGCTTCTGTTGCACAGGACAATAACAAAAGACTGAAAAGCACCTTGAATATTACTATGTTAGTAGACCTTTGTATGACCTGACATTTTATCAGAACCATCTAAATGTTGTGAATATTAGAGAAAGCATATCCATGATCTGAACTGATTTTAGTTCACAAGAGGTTCCATTTGTTTTTATTGAGGTTAATGGATCTGTGAATACAGATCCATTAACCCCAGAATTTTTAAATGTTAAATCAGCGGCTTTAAATAAATGTTAACGTGAGACACCAATTACTGATACTGTAATACCAACTAAAGGGCAAGATTTGGAGCATTGCCTAGCAAGAATATGTTAAAAATTCTGAACTCCTTTATTAGCAAGATAAAAATGATGTAAAGATATTAATATTTTGTTGGGTCAAATCCAATAAATTATTTCCCTTTTAGAAAATGCATTTAGCAAATAGCCGCATAGTCTCTAGGAGACTTTATGTTTCCAAACTTTCATAGGATTATGGTTATTGTTATTAATGCTGCCATTACTACCCTTGCAATGTCATTACTACATTAAGGCATTGATTTACTTGGCTGTAATCACCACACACACTCATGAAGCAGCACATGGCAAGGATACATGGGGCTCGTTGCGAAGACAGAGGTTCCACACACTGTTGCATGCAAGCTGGCACTGAGATTTATTTTTGCTTCTATTTTAAATTATTTTGCATCAAGTAAGTACCCAAAGTGGTACTAATATTTGACCTCTGTTTCTGTGGTCAGAATTTTATTACAGTGAAGAGAATTTAATTTGATTCAGCATGCATTTACTGGACGCTGCTTATGAACCCGGCCCAATTCTCAGGCAACACTCGTGGTCTCTGGGGACATCTCAGCATCTGCAACCAAGCTGTCCTGGTTCACAGTTCAGCTCTGCTTGGTGGCTGAGAAGTTACTTTATTTATGCCCCAATGTCTTCATTCATTAACTTGGCCTACTATTCCTGATTTCATGGAGTTTCTATTGAGATATTGGAAATATAACTGTTAATACTATATGTGTCACATAAGTAACACTTCATAAATTTGAACTACTATTAAAACAACATATCTTTAGAAAAATGCCATAAAATATGATTACCAGACAAGACTGAAGAACTATAGAAAGCAACTATATGTTTGTGTGCGTGTATTAGGATGGTGAGTGCCTTCTCTTCTACAATTATTCTTTCTTTTTCAAGGCAATTTAATTTTCACTTCTTTATATACGAAGATAATTTTGTCATGTGTAAATGAATATAACATGCAGTCTTAGATGATGGAGACTCAATTGCTATAAGATTACACAAATCTTGTATATGAGTTAACTTTGGCTAAATTCATTGTTTATGCTGTAAATGTTGCATGTATATTAAAAAACATATTCTTTAAATATTAGATATAGATTTGTCTCTCTGCCTCATACAGACACACACAAACTCATGCGTATACACATATGATAATGCAGATCTTAAAACATCCATTTACCTACTCCTACACTGATATGTATCTATAAAATCAATTTTTGAATTGTATTGTTTAGGCTTTCAATATTTCTCTATTTCTTTTTATCTGTCTGGCCTATTACTTTCTGTGATTAGTGTGTTAAAATCTTGAAGTGGAATTGTAGGTTTATCATACATTTCCTCAGGCCTGACAATTAAACCTTTAGATATTTTGAGGCAATACAAGTTTATGTTGGTTACAGTATTTTATTATTTTAGTCATTTAACCAGCATATCATATCCTTCTTTGACCTCTTGAGTTATTTGTCTTAAGTCACATTTTATCATAGTAGATTATTACTACTGTTTTCTATAGGCATGTACTTATTTACTATGTCTGTCTTCCTTCCTATGTGTTTTGTTTTAAATAGGTCTTTGTAGGCAATGTATTGTTAGATTTTGTTCTTATTTATTTATTTCCATCTACTTTGAGAGACTAAGTCCTCTAATTAAGGACTTTAAGCTATTTATAAGAATGGAATTTCTGCTGATTGAAAATTAATCTCTTTATTCTTAACCTCTGCCTTCTTGAAAAGTTCCTCAATGTGATCTTTAAACACACTAATTTATTTTTCAGCTTTATCCTTCTAGCTATTCAGCTCAATGATTGCGATCTTCGCTATAGTTATTATATCTTTCATATTTCCTATTGATTCCTTTTGTGATTTATTGTTCTTGTTTCATATTGCTATCATATAACATTAACCTCTTTATATTTTCATCATGTACTAAATTCTCAGATTTCCATTTTAATAATTCTGCCTCTGATCCTCTTCACTTTGCTATATATTATACTTTTATATTTTATATTTGATTATATATTATATATATATATATATATATTTTTTTTTTTATACTCTCTGTACTTAGGTATTTGGCATTTTGGCCTGTGAATTCATGCTCCCCTGTGAGTATGGGCTATGCTACCTACCTGATAATAAATATTGGAAAGCTTCAAAGGCCAGACTCTAATCTATATCCTTTCTGTTGAATTTCAAGGGAGGGGAGGGATGTCCCCCAGAATGGAGGGCTCTATAGTACATCCAAACTCTTCTTGACCACATCCATATGTTGTCTTTTACCTGGTAACTCTTCTCCTTAGAGTTTTCACTTTAAATGCTTAGGAAGCAGCACTTTACTAGAAAACAGTCTCTCCAGTTTTTAATTTTAATAAATTCTTATTTTCTGCAAGCACAAATGAGAAGGAAGAAATAAATAGAAAAGGACATAGCTTATATGGTAATTGTGATTCCTAAAGCTTAGTCAAAATCTATCCCAAGAATTCAATAAAAAAAAAAAAAATCTGGCATAATACAGATTTTCCTTTAAAAAGAAAAAGAAAGAAAAGAAAAAAAAAAACAGAAAAAGAAATGAAAAAATAAAGAAAAAAGGAAATAAAAAGAAAATGAAACCTTGAAGCATCCATCAACAGCAAGAGACCACACCATCTATGGAGATTTGATTACATTATGGTTTGCATACATATAACATATCATATAAATTCAATTTTGATTTTAACAGGAAAACATATTTGTTAAATTCTTTGTGGGGAAACTGAGTTATAAAACTCATAGATTATATTGAAAAGTGTTGTAAACTATGTCAGAGGCAATGGGTGTTCAGTGATTTTATATGCTTGAAAAATGAACCCCAGCTACATAGAAATATAAAGTCATTTATATTTCTATAGGTGGGAGATGTGAAAATTCTTTAATTCATTCATCCACTTCCTCATTCATTCAAAGATTTACCAATGTTCATTATTTTCTTACTGCCTGCCTGACTCCATTCTAAGAATTAAAGGCACTGTAAAGAATGGAATGAGATCCCTGCTTTCAAGGAACTCATGTTCTCATAAAGAAATCAATTAGAAACAATTAAGAACAATACAATGTAGCAAGCAGTTTATAGGCACACACAGTCACACACACACAAGTTCTGAGATTTACTAGGGAGTTATAGAAATGACCAACAACCTCCCACAAGAGAACACAATTTGAAGGTCATAAATTTATTCTCTCATCATTGTTATTAATAAACAAAATGATCTTAACCTGACAAAGACAATTCTCAGAGAAGGCTTTGAAATGGTGATTTTGAGAAGGAACAATGAAGTCCTGAACCAGAAAAATATTAATCCTCTGAGCCATGCTTGAGACAGAACATAGACTCTTATGATTCTGGTGGGCCCTGAAAAACTTTTAAAAACCTATAAATATGCAACTCAAACAGACTTTTATTTTTCCATGTTACTCTGACATTTAGGGAATTACAGCTACATATCAAATATAAATAGTCAAATTCAGCTAAAGAAGCTAAATTGAAAAAAATATGAGAGAAATGTATAAAAATGGCACATGCCACTCCTTTATATAGGAAAACCTAAAAACAAGGAGACCTTTCCTTATCTAAGAAAGAAATTGTCTTGCACTGGGCAACACATAATTTAGTTACCTAAATAATTAATTATTTAATATGCAGTAAGAAAAGGTCCACCACAGAAGTCCTATCTTTTTGTTGTACAGAAGCCTTAAGGAGAAAGAGAGTCAGGCGAAGGAAGCCAGATATAAAAATATGAGTCAGAGGATAAATGGCTAGTATCAGGAAAGATACTGTGTAATAAGCTTGCCATCTATAGATATAGAGTTTTATATTAAACCAAACAACCAGCAACTTTTATAAGAAGACATTTTTTGTTGTCGCTCCAGTCTGATGTCAGAACTAATTCTTCCATGAGGATAAGAGATGTCCCTGGAAACAGCCGTACAGAGCAATCGGGTGGGGAAAAATGATGGGGCAGTAAGTTCCAGGTACCTCAATTATCAGGAGTTTGAACACTTATTGTTCACTGAAGTAGAAGCCTGAGAGTAGGCAGTGCCACAGTTGGTTCAGAAGCTTCAGCATATCAGGGTGCCTGGTTGACAGCTCTGCAATTCTTCTAGGTTCTTCTCTTATGGTAGCAAGATGGATGCCTCAACTCTTGGCATAGTATGCTCACAGCCATGTCTAAAGATAAAAAGCACAGGTAGCCAGGGCAATAAAAGTGTATCTCTCTCCTTTTATCAGAAGAGAAATGTCTTTTTCTTGGTTTCTGATCATACTGATCAGAATTCACTCTCCTGACCACCCTCCACTTCAGGAAAGGCTGGAAAAGTAAGTATTACTTGTTCAAGTTCTTTAGTGAAAAGTGAGCAACAGAAAAAGAAATTAGGCCTGATATTTATTAAGTAATAAGAAGCATCCTTGTCAGGGAGTAAGAGGATGGGAAGCATGTCTGTTCTCACTGAGCAATACAATAAAAATTCATGAAAATATTTCTTGCTTTTATTTAACATATCTTTATTAGGCACTTAGTTTGGCCTAGGCATTCTGCTAGAAGTTAGCAATGCAATAGTCTCAGTGGAAAGAAACAAGCATAATGCCTTGGCCATCAGGGGGATGTGAGCTACTTAAGGAACTGAAAACAGGGCAAGGAAACTGGATGGTAGGGGTAATTCCATCTCAGTTCATAGGACACATTCAACAGGATCTACCTGTGATGACTGTCCGAATTGCCTTTCCTACCCTTTTACCCAAAGGGTGCTCCAATCTATCCCTTAAACCCACCAAGCCTCTTCCTTCCTTGCAGCCCAATGTATTAGCTGCTCTGTCTGTCTGGGAAACTAAGCTTCCAAAACTATGCAAGGCTAATTTTTTATTTTAAAATAGTAGCCAGCTGAAGGGACTTTCTCTGGCCACCAGATCCAAGCTGATGGCCCCTGCCTAGTCACTCTTTATTAAGGAGCTGTATGACTTCCTTCATGGCACCGATGACGGGCTGAAACTTCCTTAGTTTCCTCATTTATTGTCTCTCTTCCCTATTGTCGACAAACTCTATCTCCAAGATCAAGGATTTTGTCTGTTTTCTTTACCTCAGTAACTACAGTGCCTAATAAAATATGGTCCAAAAAAACAGACTACATCAAAAATATAGACCATAATAAAGAAATTGGTTCTTTATTCTGAGAGGAATAGGAAGTGTTTGAATTGTTTTGTAACCCGGGAGTGATAGGATTTGATTTGCTCAATTATCACATGTCCCAGTAGATAGTAACCTAAAAACATACATTGTTACACAGAAACCCTATATCTCAGTATATGCATATATTTTAAATTAGTAGATATCTAATAAATACTAAATTAATGATGATGATGATGATGATGATGATAAAGTCTGAGTTGGGCTTTGAACCTTTCTTGTTAGATTATATGATAATGTCATTCTAACATCTACAATGACAGCAATGATGAAATCGCTTTTCAGTTTTTCTCTGAAAAGTCAAAATTAAATGTTAATAATAGAAACTTGTAGCAACAAATAGCAAATCCACAATGATATTCTTATTTTATGCCAAAATATGTACAGAATGACAAGTCTTCAACAGTATATCATCTTAAAATATAAAAGGTAGTGAAATATAATTTTTAAAACGTGACTTGGAATCCATCTCTGCATATATTTGAGACCTTGACATAGTAAAATAGCTCTGATTCAGAGTAACAGAAAGCAGTCTGTTTTTCTAGATGCTAATTACTTTAGATGGAGACCCTGAGTAACATATCATGTTAACTTCTAGGTAGTCTGAGACCAATTTAACCTTTAATTTTATTTTAAAATTCCAGAAAATTAAGTTACTGAGTTAATGACACATTCTCTTTTTTATTCCCCTTACCCTTCATTTAGAGTCTACTGTTAAAACTCCTTGCAATCCATATCTATGCACATCAAAAAGCACCACACAACCATAATCAAAAACATGAAGTCATAAAGTTAAAACCATTTAATCCTATTAAAGCCTCATTAAATGAAAGCAGTATTTATAGGATGGGACTTGATTCCCTTGTACACTAGCAAATCTGCAACCTGAGTCAATGCTCACGAATTAATTAGTAACTGCACTAAGGGCAGGTGTTTGACTGACATTTCCCTTGATCTCTTCCCTCAAGGTTACATGCTGTACAGTCATGCAATGCCTTGCCATTAATCCTTAACCTCACCACAATGTTTGTTTACTTTGCTGAATAAGAGCATGAGCTACAAAACGAATGTGCAGAATGCAGAGTGCTGCTTTTTGGAGATAACACTGCTTGTATTGTAACATAATGCAAAGAAGAGAAGCTTTGTACTGGCCATGTCTACTCTCTGTTTTAGAAGAAAAAAAAATCTTCATTTTGGAGGACAGAGGTAACTCTTTAAATAGTTTTCATACACATCAACCAAAGCCTCAAGGAAATTATGGGATTTCAGTCTTAAGAGACTTGAAATATTTTTCAGCCAAAAGCTTTCATTTTTCCATTTGGGAAACTGAGCCACTAATAGGCTACATCTAAAACTCTTAAATCAACTATACAATACTGCATTTTTATTCTTTTTTGTCTATTGGTATCCTTTGATGTAATCCAAGAATTTGACATATGACATCTGTTATTTATTACTTTGTTGGCAGTGATAATAAAAATATGCTTAGGTCTTGAATGGCATATAAATCATATCTTCCTTAAAATACTGACAGTGGTCAAGACATAACTTCAAGTTCAAGTTGATATCATGTCATCCAACGAATTGGAGGATTAAGATACTCTTATAAGCTTCTATACACCATGCATAAACATTTACTTTTATTTATTCTTGGATGAGTTAACTTTGATCTTTCTTTTGAAATGATGATTCCATAATACAGAAAAATAGTTTTGTTGAGAATGAGTTCAGAGACTGAAGGCATATTATCAAGTGAAATATTAAAAATAGCCATAAAAATGCTGCAGTCTGATTATAATTCTATCCATCCATCCGTCCATCCATCCATCCGTCCATCCATCCATCCATCCATCTATCCATCCATCCATCCATCCATTCATCTATTTGCTTATCTATTTATTATGATTTTTAGAACTGCAAGTGATATATATTGTTCAACTGGATATTCCCTTTGCTCTCCAGACAATTTGCACAAACACTGACATGAAGCAGGGATACAAGTTATAGTTTTGTTTTTGTTGTTGTTGGCATTGTTTTAAAGTGATTTTGCTCCTCTATCTGCTCAAGTATTTAATTTAATTACATGTGTGTATTTGTGTGTGTTTTATATATATGTGTGTGTGTGTGTGTGTGTGTGTGCATACACATATATTCACACATATACTAAATTCATGAATCCATCTTGAAATATCACTTTTATAGATACATTTAAGAAGGTCAAAATAGAAATAATAAAAATAAGAAAGTTCAGTGGATAAATTATAACAGCTTAAGGAAATTATATTTCTAGCAAACTTTCTTCTTACATTATTTTCAATGTTAAAGCAAACATGAAACAAAAGCAAAAACTCAAGTTCTGTTAATTATTAATTCTAATGATAAAAGACATTGGCAGAAAAGCATTTTAAAGTTTTTCCACAATTTTATTTTATTTAAATAATAGAGGAAATATAGAGGCTATTTATTTTAAAGTTAGCTATTTCAGATTTTCAATATTGATCAATATGTCACTAAAATAGTATGTTAAGTATTATTATTATTTTTCTATACTAAAGCCCCTGTATAGAGTACAAAAAACTTTTCGAATAGATTCTATGAAAGCCATGACAATGATGTCGACTGGCACATAATGGAAACACCCTTAGGGTATGAAGAGAATGCCCCCCAAACCACACAAATGTCAGCCAGGACTGCCATAGATAAGCCCCCATCTGCAGGAGCTGATAAATATAAGGATTCCACCCTGTAAGAACCATATAAACTGACCACCTCAGACAGAGGATGCTCAAGTCTGGCCAAAGGGCACCACGGACAGGTGGGTTGACAGCAAAGATTCTGACCTTCTGCCCATCATATAGTCCCTGGCTTGGGACCAATGCAAAACTATGTACACCGCCAGTCAACAGAGCTCACTTGGGAGACTCTAAGGACTTTCATATCTCTTCCTGTCACATAAGACTCTGTACTTCCCCTTTTGTGTGTCATCTGTCAGCCTGCATGGGTCCCTGATTGGTTTATCTGAGAAGGTTCCATTCCATACACCTGGCATTGTGAGACACAAACACATTCAAGATATTATTTCAGTAGCCACTTTTTTGCTGGTGACAGCCTCATAATTTTAGACGTCATAAAATTTATATAGGAGTGTTTTTATCGGTGTGCATTTGTGTGTGTGTGTGTGTGTGTGTGTTTCTGTGTTTTAATGGAGGAGATAGAGGACATGAGAACTTTGGAGAAGAAATACTCAGATTCATCTTTGTAACTAGAACAAATGTCAAATTTACTAAATTGTGACAATGTGACAAGAACCAAGAATGCAACTCTGAATGAATATCCAAAGGAACACAACACACCAGAAATGGCACGTTAATAAGACTTAGAGTTCCCTAGGACTATGAGATGGAGAGCTGAAGTTCATATTACAGTGAAAGTTAAATCAATCAGAAAGTTGACATCGTGGCTAATAAACCTAACACGGCCTATGGCAACGTAGCATACGGATGAACTATACTGGCTCTGGAACAAGTTAGGTTGGCACCTCCGACCCACTCTTGACTAACTCTGTGTCCTTTCAAGTTCCTTAACCAAATCTTAGTTTTCTTCTTCGTAAAAGGGAAACAACAACAGTGCTTACCTAGGTTTTAACAGGAGAGTTCAAGGAGACAATACATGCAAAAGCCCCAACAATGTCCCTGGCCTTTGGCTGGAGATTAAATTGATTAAGAGCAGAACTGGTGTCAATAAAGGAAACAAAATCTGTAATGAGCATATGAATAAACAATCCATGATCAAGAGCAGAGAAGCAATCCTTCCACTAAAACAAACATCTTCAATAAGGATGATAATAATACTGAAAGACTTTCATGAAACATTTTCATTTTATCAATCTGACAGGGAAGCTTATATGCTAAATGTCCTCCAAAATCTTGAAAAAGAAAATAAAAAAGAAAGCACAGCTGAAAATTATTTATGATAATGTAGAGAAATTTTCTGATGCATTTTATTCACATTAAAAGAATAAGTATACTTCGTATGAAGATTTGAGATAATTTATTAAAATGTACAGAATGAACATGGAAGCAACTGAAGTGTTCTAAATAGATGGTTGGATAAAGAACACATTGTATATATACATACAATGCAATATTACTAAGCTATAAGAACACTGTCATTTGCAATGATATAGATGGATCTTGAGTTAATCATGCTAAGTGAAATAAACCAGACAGAAAAAGTTGACAACCACATGATATCCCTTATATGTGGGATATAAATCTAAAAGCAACAAACAAACCTGACAGACACTCATGGACTGGACAGTAGACTAGTGGTTACTAGAAGATGGAGGGGATGGAGGAGTTAGGTGGGATAAAAAAGGTCAAATATGTGGTGACAGTAAGAAATCTAATTATGGGCAGTGAATACACAGTGCAATGTATATATGACTTACTTTTGAATTGTACGCTTGAAACTCATTGGATTTTGTTAATCAGTATCACCAAGATAAATAAAAATAAAAATAAAAAAATAAAATTAGCAGAATGCTTTTTTTATGCCCATTTGTTTTTTCTTATTGCCCACTGTTATGGTGATAACATTTCCTTCAGATTTATTAAAAAAAAAAAATTTTAGACAGCATGTAATTCCAGAAACCTGGTAGTTAAAATTCAAACAAAGGTGAAAATACTAAAATTACTGTTAGTTGAGATATTTTGCATAAAGCAACATCTTTCCAGGATCAAAAGCAAATTCACTTATAATGGGAAATATGGAGCTTATATTATTAATTTATAATAAGCATGTAAACAATTTCACAAGTCAATATTATAAAAAACAAATAAGACATCCGGTAAAAAGTACAGCTCCAGTGTTCATATAAATTAGTTCGATAATGAGAGAAAAACTATATCATTAGATTAATTAAGCAATTAGGAAAATTCACAGCTGTATTTTTTAACAACAGGAGAAAATATTCACTTCCTTATTTGGAAATATTTGAAAGAATATTAGCCTGCAAATAATATCAACCCTCTTAGAAGTTAATCTCATATGTCCTAATAAAGAAAAAAAAAAGAAAGAAAAAGAAGAAATAACTCACTTTGAGAATAACAAGATATTTGATTTGTATTTTGCTTGATGGGGACACAAAGCTACAATTCTACCATCTCATTAGTGGTCCAATTATGAACACCAGTAATAAATATCTTACAAGTAACTAAAGATATGCATATAAAAGTACAAATATATAATAATTTTTGTGTATGATTATAAACAAAGAAATAGAAAATCAAGACTATAAAAACAAGCCTTGATTACTATCTACAAGAGCTTAATTTCTTTGAATACAGGGTCTTTTTTTTTTATCAGCTCTCACAATATCAGATGAATAAATGCTTCTATAAATTTCATTTTTATAGACTTTATGGTCTGCCTCATTAACACAGAGACACTAAATGTGTTGTCAAAGGATGCAGCTGTGAATTTTTCTAATTACCTAATTAATCTAATAATATATTTCCCCAATCATTTTCAAATGGAAGCACTGCTACACTTAAGTCTCTCCAAAAGAGAAATCTTGATTGTCTCCATCTCATAAGGGAGTTTCAGCAGAAGTCTCATTTCCAGTAGACTGAGGTCCACATCCTTAATGGGAATCGGGGGATCCTATTTTTTCTCTTATAATTGTAGCAGAGAAAACTTTCTTTACTTTGCCAAATCTCATTCTTGTGCTATTGCATTCACTTCTGTGCTTGTTGTAGTGGGAAATGTATGTTTCCTGAGAAGAGATAGAAATCTGACGAGATCGGTAAAGTTCTTGGAAAATCCATAGAGAGAAATGCATGCTTGAGAGGAAACATTATAGTTACTCGTAAATATTCCTTCAAATAACTTAATAAAAGTTACAGAGGTTTACCAACCAAATACTCCCTGGTGGATTTCTCCTCATCAAAGCACCTTTATAATTATTAAATTAATATATTTTATTTGAGAACATCTTGGCCTAGCTTGCCTCTCTCCCCAAAGGCATGGTTCAGTTTCTTGATCTATGCTTTACAAGAATGCAATATTAGAAGAGGCATTTCATAAAGAGAAAAGTAAATAGAAAACAATGATTCTCTTTGTAGGGTTATACAGAAGGATGTTCCCTATGAGATTTCATGTTCTGTTTTCCAACATTCAGTCAAATTAGATTTAAAAACTTTTCATTCCTATTTATGAAAGTGATGTTTTTTTAAGAAAAATCGTCATGAATATATATTATGGGGAAAGTGGCATCCTGTAGCAAGCATGGTATGTATTTAGTGATATTCAAGCTATGTCAAAACAATGGTTGAAAAAAAAAAGAAAGCAACCTGGTTTGTTTATTTTCACAGCTTGCCACCTTGTTTTCTCTTTCTCAGTCTATCCTCCTACTAATTTCCTGAAACAGTGGTGTCCGATATTAGTGTCCATCAGAATAACTAGGGAATTTGTTAAAAGAGCAGATTTCTGGGCTCCACACCAGAGGATTCAAATTCTCTGCAGATGAGGGGGACGGGGGTGGTGATGTGATTCTAACATATTTAAATAAGCACTCCAGGTGATGAAAATGAAGGCATTCCTCCAAGCACACTGAAATCTCATTTCAAGAACCCATTTCCAAAGCATATTTTCCAAATTATCAGGAGGAAAAAAAAGAAGAAGAAAAGAGAACACTGAAAATAAGGATCATGAAGCAATGCTTCAAGTAAATATATCAAATAGAAACTGACCTTTAAAACATGCTGTCCAAGATAGAGAGAGAAAATTTCCTTTCAATTTCTACACATTTCAAGGGAAACAAAGAGAATTCAAACTTTCTCTTTAACTCTCAGTAGTAGAAGGAAAAGGTTATATACCCAGACCATAGTTTGAACCTCTCACGCCCTCTCGCTTAGAGAATATTCAGAGGGCGTTCAGATTTGGACCTTGCCTTGCAAGCTCCTCCAGGTCTCCTCTGCAGCTTACATAATCTCCTTACTCCTGGCTATACATGGCTCCTCCGGCAAATTTCAAAGGCCGCTTTCAGATCTTGTACAAAGCCTCCCAGATTTATTACCAGTTTTTCTGCAAGGAGTGATCCTACTCTCTCAGCCAAATCCCCGCTGAGTTTTGTGGATATTTTGAAGGATAAATACAGCATGTGCAGGACAAAGAAAATTTGCTCTTCCAATCACCAGGCTGGATTGCTCAGTTACTGCTGACAGAAGAAGGCAGAAAGGATACACTTCGTTTGATCATGCCAAACTCCCTTACGCCTCAGCATGGACTTTACAGGCCAGTTGCCATTTATTAGTATTTTAATCAAGAAGCAGATCAACGAGGGGAGTTGAACAAGAAAGGCCTTCCTTTTATTTTGCATGTTTACATCCTTTCATCCTTAAAAAAAAAAAAAAATCGAATTCTTCTTCTGAATAGACATGTAGAGAATATGCAGAAATCCAGATGGCATTGGAAAAGTCACCAAGATGAAGATTCTGTTGCAAATGCTTATTGTCCCTCCCACATCCACATGTCCAAAAAAGCTCTAATAGCACTGAGAAAATATGCCATGCTATATACCATTGAAAGGACTGACATTCAAAAAGAACAAAAGAAGATAATTCCAATTTAGGTACATTTATACATTTTAACTTGGTTTGGTAATAAAGATGAGGCATAGATGATCCCCAAAATTAACCTAGCCAAATTTATTTCCTCCCAAACTCTTCTATATTTTATTAACTTCACTGAGTTGATAGATTTAATATAGATGGTTTAAATCATGTCACTATAAGAATATTTTTTCTTCCCCAAATTACAGTAAGAGATACATATTTTGTTTTGAACTTGAACTTGGATGTGGGTAATGAGTGATTCTTTCAAGTCCTTTTCCAAAAGTTTTGAGTGCAAAGTGACAGATATGTATCTGGGTTCTACACCTGATATCTACTTTTCAGTCCTGGGAAAATCACAATTATAATTCCTATATATCAATTCAGTTGCTTTTGGGTAAACGAAGAGAATGCTTAGCTAAAAGTGATCTAAACCATTGGGATATTCTTATATAACAGGATCGCTATAATAGGGGGTGCTCAGGTTAACTGAGAGCCTCGATAATGTCAAGCACTGTTTCAGTTTCTCTGGTACTTCTAGGCTTTTCTTTCATAGTTGGGAGATATCTACAACAGTTCCAAGCATGAAATTCATAGGTGATAAAGCCCAGATCAAGGAGAAAGAGTTGTTGCATCAAAGGACTTTCTCTTTTTATCATGGGGAGAAACCTTTCCAAAGACCTATTAAGTGGGCTTCCTCTATGTCTATGAATCAGGTACATCCCTCTAAACCCAGTGATTGGAAGAGTGGAGTGAGGGTTACTGCAATTAGATTAAAAAAGCATGGTTTGTCCCCTGCATCAGGGAGGGTTCAGCATTCCCAAAGCTCATTGGATCTAAGTGCTTCCTGAATGAAATAAAAATTATGTTAGCAAAAATAAAGAAAGAAGTGGCTGTGAGGTTAGTGATCAACAAGATCTATAAGTTAACATCTCTGCTTTATTTTATTTATTTATTTTTTTTAATGAGCACATAAGGGTAGGAAACTTTCTGTATTATGGGTGTGACAAATCTCATCTCAGGAACTATAATTCTTATTGCAAGATCTGTAGCATTTATGAACTTCACTTATCACGTGCCAGAAGCATCATCACCCTACAGTCATTGCTATAGCCCCAAAGCCCCACACCTTTCCAAATGTGCCCTGAGGAGTGATACTGCCATCAGTTAAGCACCACTGGCATTGGATGTTTTTCACTTGAATTCTGGTTATGTTTTGAACAAAGAAGCACTGATGTAGAAACTAATAAATCTTTCTTAATGTGGAATAGCATAGAATGTTTGAGATCGAGATGTGGCAATTCCCACAGTATACAGAATTTTATGACATGTGTATCCACAGTCTCACTGTGATAAGATCTTTGGGGTATACTCTTATCCCATCACAGAAATAAGCAGAGATTTTACACACATACACATGAACAAATATTTGAAAAAGGCAACGGTTTTTAATGCCAATGCTGATACTTAAAAGCTACATAGATTTATCTAAGTTTCCTAAAATTCTTTATTAGTATTTTAATCAAGAAGGAGATCAACGAGGGGAGTTGAACAAGAAAGGCCTCCCTTTTTTTTTTTTGCATGTTTACATCCTTTCATCCTTAAAAAAAAATTTAATTCTTCGTCTGAATAGACATGTAGAGAATATGCAGAAATCCAGATGGCATTGGAAAAGTCACCAAAATGAGGGAAATTATACTAAAATCATTCTCAGGATAAGATGAGATAACATATATAAGACACTGAAAATAGTACCTAGAAGATATAAAATATTCATAAATAATTAGTCTCATATAAAAACAATCATAATGAGCATAACTAATAGGTCACCCTTTGAGTATTGCACCATAAAATATTTATATTTCTGTGTTTTTTTTATGGAAAACAAAAGTAGTATAGGGGTAAATATGTCTAAAAGGTCACTTTCTACAACAAGGATTGGCAAACAGCACCCCTGAGATCAAATGTTACCTGCTGCCTGCTTTTGTAAAGAAAGTTTTATTGAAACACATCCATTATCTATTCATCTACTTTTGACTAGGTGCTTTCAGAATACAATGGCACAGTTCAATAGTTGCAAGAGAGACTGTAGTTTGCAAAGTTGAAAATATTTATTATCCGGCTCTTTATATAAAATCTTTATAATCTCTGTTCTAGAAGATAAAATATTTTATCAGAATATATATATCTAAAAATAAAATAAAGAAAGAAAGAAAAAGAAAAAAATAGGAAGGAGAGAAGAAAAAGGAAGAAAAAGAGGACAGAAAATGATTTGTTCACATCGGCAGAGCCTAGGAAACTTTATCTGACAACTACAGACTTCACTGTTTTATTTCATGTTCTTTCACCTAAACCCATTTCCTTATCTCAGCTGTTTTCTTTCTTTAATTACTTCGACAATACTCTTTCTACTTGAACTTCTTGGCAATTATTAGTTTCTTTAAGTACTCTTCAGATTTTATAGCGTGGAACAGGTCATTAGCACTCATTTTTGTGCCAGCCCTTTTCTCTTTAATATTAAAAAGTAAATATTCTATTGAGACATTTCCCGTGTTGTAGGAGCTACCAGCAAGAGCTCCCAAACACCATCACAAGCAAATTAATTTAGATTAATACATTCACCAAATACATCATGAGGCCTTTCTCCTTTTCTAGATCTGTTTGCATGCTTTTGAGTTTAATTCGGTTTTGCTGAATGTATTCTATGTGTACACGCACACACATACACACCATTAAGCCAGAACGGCAATATGTATTTTGTTCTTGTTATTGTAACTGTTTTTATTTTGTAGGAGATAAAGTGCTTTCAAGAGGAGACAAATCCAGGGCTCAGTTTCCTGATTTGCATTCAATGGTGAGTCACTCACACTTTTGTTAATCTGTCAATAGTTAGATATGATGTGTGATGACCATGTAAACAGTTTTTCCTTATCAGTTTCAAACTCTGTCTTCTGGTGTTGAATTTGTGATCAAGAAATATGGTCTAGTATAGTAAATTACAAATACATCCTGTATGTATATGCAGGGACACCTATAGAGGCTAAAAGCTCTGTGGGCTGAACTCAGATGACTGTGTAGCTTCATTCGCAACAACTGACTAGATGCCAGTGTTAGGAACACAGAGTAAACAACTTGTTTTGTATAAATACAGCCTACCAATGAGCCAGTATCAGTTTTCCAAACACATTCTACCTCAGAACACATAAGCATAACAGCCAAGAAAAAGAGCTTATTTAAAAGACTGCCATAAATAGAGGTGTTTGAGATTTAAGCATCCAGCTACCTCCACTGTGAATTCCTCTGGGTTCTCATTTCCATTAAACCTAACTTTTCTAAAGATTAGTTTAGATTAAATCCCACAATTGACATTTGAGACACCTGTCCAAGACTGCAGTTAATAAAATGACTCAATCCCTCCCTTTGGCATTACTAGAATTCATCTCATCTCATGCGGTCAACAGCAAACACGCCAGATAAATCCACCATGCACTGGCTTAGTTCTGGAAAAAAGAATTGCATAGAGATTCAATCCACCAATCTTATTACCTAGATAGGGGGCTTTAAGCTCCTGATTGAGTTACCTACCCACTGACATCAAGTACCCATTTACTGGTAGGTGTCAGGTTCCACTTAAGTAACTGGGTTTGAGACAGCCCACAGGGCTGAAATTCCTGTGCCCAGATGCCCGTGTGAAATTTGGCTGGCCTTCCAGACCTGCCTCATCTGTGCCCACATGGAATTCAGTACAATAGATGGCATCTGCTACTCTCTCTCCTGGGGAGAGTACAAAGGGCTGCTCTATCTTACATGGTGAAAGAAAGAAGCATTAAATTTGAAGAAAAGAGTAGTTAAACAAACAACAAAAAAAATAACAGATACTGTCCATTCATTCTAAAGAGGCACTCTTTACATTATGTCTCTTATTTCTTTTTGATTTCTTGTGCTTACTCTCATGGTGAGCTTCTATGATGAACAGGACTCTCTTAAACATAGATGAAAGTCAGACAGATTTGGGATTCATATTTGAGTAGAAGACCTGTCTTCTTCTATCCTTAACAATGTAACCTGGAGCTTGTATTCTTCATTTATAAAAAGAAAGAGGCAGATTATAACTTCTCTGAAGTCTGCTTTTTTTTTTTTTTTTTGAGTTTATACTCTGTTCCATTTTTCTTTTCCTCCCAGCCTTATACAGAACAATGCACTATTTTCACTTTCCAAATGACTCTGTGGCTTAAAAACATTGGCTCTGCCTAGTCTCTTGCCTACTCCTCAAGGTCACTTCTTACTTATCCCTTAGCCTCGTTCCACTCTAGCCATCAACGGTGGCTTTGCTCTGCCTTTCTCAGGTTCTTGGTATAATTATTTCCTCTATCTAGAATGTTTTTCCTCCAAATTTCTTTCAGAGATATATTTCCTGACCAGCCGATCTATCTCAGTTTTGGTTTTTCAAAGGAAAAACTCTAAGACAAGGAGTCAAGTACACATAGTCCATTTATGAGGTAAAAGGAAAACTGACTTAGTAGTGAGGAAGTGAGACAGGCAAAGAAATGAGCCAAGTAAGAGTGTGTGATTAAAGCTGGCCACCACTGTGGGCCAATAAAGCTCAATCCTGCATAAAAACTCTGGATCTAGCCTAGAACATGCTTGGAAGTCAACCTTCATGAGGGTAAAGGGTGTTGGAAATGGTTTTACACCAAGTCAGGGAAGTTACTACTCCATAGTTGTTTGGAGTGGAGAGAGGGTGGTTAATTCCCCCTCCACTTTTTTCTGCCATGTTCCAGACCAGAACACCTTTGTTTTAGCTTCAAGAAAAGCCCACAGAACCTAAAAGTAGGAAGTTGTCCTGCCCCAACAGAGTGGTCAGACCTAAGGGCAGGTGCAGGTCCTAACATAGCAATGTCTGCTCTGTATCTAAAACAGCATTTTCCCCCTCAACCATTCTCTTTGCTTACTGTGTTTTCCATTTCCCTCATGTTATTTACAGCTTCTCAAGATAATGTTACACATTTATTTATTTATTTTGATAGGCAGTTGATTATAGTAATTAAAAAAATAAACCCCAAATCCAGTTTTCTAGCTTAGAGACCCAGCCCCCAATTCTATGAATTAGGTATGACTATTCCCCAGTTGTCTCCATAATAATAGAAATATCCTCAGTGGGTTGTTGTAAGGTTTTAATAGGTGATTTTATATAAAGCCTGAGAATAATGCCTGGCACACAGTATGCATTTTATCAGTATTAGTTATTACTATAATAATTTGCATATTGTTTGTCTCCACTCAAGAATGAAAGTTCCATACAGGACCAAACGTTTTTTTGTCCTGTTCATTATCATTCCCTAAGGTCCATCAAAACAATGTAATAGTTATTCAATATATATTTGCTAAATAAAACAATAAATAAACAATACTCTTTCCAGGAATTCCATTTTAAGAGCTAATTCTTGTTTCACTTCCTCCCAAAATCTCATCTTCAAGCAGTTAATTGCAATTTACAAATTTGATTTGGCAAAAGTCGTACTTTTCCAGGAATCCTGCTCTGACCTTCTCCTTTCTCCCCCAACTGCCTAGCAGCCTCTTCCTCATGCTTTATTCATCTCATCTTCATCACACTCTACTGTAATTAATGACTTACTTATAATTTGGGGTTATTATATTTGGGGTTTTGTCTCTAAGCACCCAGGCAAATACCAGGTGCTCAATAAACATTTGCGGAACAAATGAATAAATTCATTGAGTTAATGGTTTTAAGACATGACCAATTCTCCAAATCCTGTCTAGATCGCCCTCTGGTGTGTAAAGAGTAAACCTTCAAAAATGAGTCTTCCCTCTAGAAAACTGAAATAGCCATAAAAGGACTAAACATTTTCTGTGCCATGGGTATTGTGAAGAACCACTGAGTCTAAAACAGTCATCAAAAATATTCCTTCTTTTCAATATGTTATGATAAACAAACAAACAAAAAGCATATCTTTAATTGGATAAAGAAACTACACTGTTTTTATTCATAGGGCTGCTTATTTCATAGGGACGATAAAAATTTCTGAGTTCCTGCATACTGATGTTATTCCCTAGGTTTATCTAGTGACTGATCAGCAGCCAGACTGATGTGAAAGATTCTAGAACAGAAGCATTTTGCCCCTAAGTACTGCCGATTTTTCTGTTAAAAAAATTCTTTTTGGGTTGTTGTTTCCACTTAATTTACCAAAGCAGGGTCCAAGAAATGACCCTGAATTGTTCATCTATATTCTGTTAACTTAAAACCAAGTATTATGTTTCCATATAGTACATATATACATATATGCATCTATGTTACTTATATCTATAGAAGCTACAGGTTATATTAGCAGATGAAAAGTCTCCACGAAATTTGTGAATATTGAGAATACATCAGTGACCTAGGATTGACAAAAAAGATGAAACCTGAGACAATTACTTTTTTAAATTCTAGTATAACCATGACTCATTTTAAAAACAATTCTTCTCTCAGAAATCAGTTTGATTAGTTGTTAATTTGTATCACCCGTGATTTTATTTTAAATTATGATGTGAAAAGAGAGAACATTTGTATCAAACTTGAAAAATAAAGCAAGCGGGTCTGAAATGAGGAGGCTCGAATGCTCTGATTTTATTCCCTTTAGGCAAACTGATAATCCACAATTTACTATGAAATATTTCTTCTACCTAGTTTACTTCTAATTGGGCTCCTTTGTGCATTCAGTTTCTAGAGGGCTTGAGAAATTGTCTGATCTCATTGACTACTCCTTACTTCACCTCCAGCTTCCCACACAAACCTGTTTTCTTTCTCGGTGTACTACTTCTTCATTAGTTCCATATTCTCAGCCTCATTATAAGTTCTTCTGGTATTTCTATATATGATGCCAATCAACTCTGACACATTTCTTTCTTATTTTTTCTTCCAATTATTACACTCTACAGAAAGAAGTAAATATGTTCACATCTTACTATTCCCTAGGTAATCAGTTATTTTACTGTTTTCTCTCTTCTTTTCTTCCTTTCTCTTTTTTTTTCTTCTGTCATTAAAACAACATGGTCACATTTTCCAAAATCAATATTCAATTGAATCCCTTAGCCTGTACATCAGGATGAGGACAATTTGTCTTTGTACCCTGAATTCCTTTTTATGTCACATTCATCCAAAATGTCACCTTAATCTTTCCCAGCATTTGGTACTTTAAATGATTATTGTTTTACTTTTATTTTGAAAAGATTGAAATATAAAGAGTTCTTTAATAAGAGTGGGCTTGTTTGTTAGCTGCATGGTACCATTTGCTAATGAGATAAATATTTCACATATCTTTAATGACAAGCATGTAATGCAAAGGACTGATTGGTTCTTTATTTCCATAAAATGAAATAATTATTAGTATGATAACAGAAACTTCAACAAAATTAGAATAAAGGTTAGTTTCTTTAAATATAAAATTCAGTTGTTTATGGTTCACCAACTTATTTTTCTGATACATCCCACATAGTGGTTCTTACTATAATGAAACTCTCCTCAGCGATTTTATTTATAAAATAGCCGCAGAGACACATGAAGTTTCATGGTTCAGTGATTGTTATCTAACCAAGTCATATAAGATTGAATCATCCAGTGTTAAATAAAACACCTGCCTTCAAATATATATTACCTGAGGTTTCTCTGATTTCAATCACACAATCAGTGAGCTGACCTCAGAGATGGAGGGACAGATGAAGAATAAAGAGAGTTTGGGACACTGACTCTGGAACTACTTAACCATGTCAACAAAACATTATATGCATTTTACAGTTTAGAATGGACTTTCTCAGACCAATAATATCTGAAATCACCAATTCAGTGTCAATCAACATTTTGTAAGAAAAAAAAATTGACTTTCATGTGTGTCATGGGATTAAAAACCAAAACCAAAAAAAAAAACAAACAAACAAAAAAATCCTTATAGAAATTAAAGAAGATAGCTATCAGTAGAAATTATTTTAAAGGTGTTTTAATATAATTTTGTTAAAATGCATATGTTTTGCTATGCTACATTTATTCTTTAAGAAAACAGTTCAATACCTCACACGTAAAGACTGCAAATTTTTGTTGAATTGGTGTGTCAAGGATAGGTATCACTTTAGTTGTATTTGGAGTGGGGAGGTAGAGGGGAGAGACAGAAAATTTCTACCAACAAATTTCTAACAAATGGGTCCAATTTTAGATTCAGACTTTGTCTTTTTCCTCTATGATTTCCACTATATTTTCACCCTTGGCCCCAGCCCACTGCTTTACATCCCAGGCACTCCAGAATCTGGATAAATCCTCAAAGACAGTTGTTCACTCATCACTGTGTATAGCCTGGGGCTGTTCCCTAAACCTCACCTTTACTTCTCCAAAACCTATGGCTCTTTTAAAAAAGGAATCAGTTTTCTCTTTCATTACAGGATTCATAAATTGAAATTAGTTGATCATATGTATCTGGTGTATGTATTTTGATTTGCAAACTGCATTTAGCTAGAGTATATTACATATAAGAGAACATCATTAAATATTTTTAAAAGAGTAGGTAAAAGTCAGCTAAGGTTAAGGAGTAAATCTGTGAACAAATATAATTAAGGTATTCTTGTGGATAAATGTAATTAATTATGGGGAGAAAATTATTTAAATCTAAACAAATGTTTAAATATTATTACTTAGGACGATACTTAATGCTTTAGTATTCTCATCTATTCTTTTATAAACATTATAGATAGTATTATGATTCCCCAAACATCTAAATATTCACTAAATCAACTTAAGATATGCTTAAATATCATATCTCTTCTTCCTTCCAAAAGTAAAAGTTTGAAGAAAAGAAAAGTCTGGAAAAACAGAACTAGGAGTTAGTGTATGTGGGAGCTGACAGACTGAGATGGACATTGAATCTGGAAATCTCAGAACCTCCAAAACCACAACAGAAAACCTACCTGGTGATCCTGTTAGTAAATAAACTCACCTCTCTCTAACTGTCATAGGGAAAGTCTCCACACAGTCAAAGACTCCAAGACATGTAAGTCTCTAAAATTGTTAAGCAGTTGATACCTGTGTACTAATTTAATTCATACTCAAAATTATCATTTTTAAATAATAAAAAATGTTATCTCTAATGTAAACATAAAATGAGATGTGACTGGACAGATTATGTAATAAATTAAGATTTTGTTTTGTTTATATAATTTTATAATTTAAAACCATCTCGATTCCTTACCCAAGTAACTGCTAAAAGAACAACACGTCTTACTCTTAAAAGTTATCCATCCTGAAAAAAGAAACTTTCATTTAAAGTGCATTCAAATTTAAATGTGGTATTTCTACTTATCCTATAGGCTGCTATTAAAAAAATCAGTTTAATTCATTGGCCTCAAAATTTTACCACTTAATGCAGCAGAAAACGAAAAAAATTTTATACATTCATTTCATAAATATGAGCCTTAAATATTGCCCCCAAATGAGATTATATCCTCAAATTATATTATGACATTTAAAAAATCCCACGGTAGCATCTGAAGATACTGCTACGAAAATATCCCACTTCTGTGATAATTTGTTTTATCCAGACACAGTTCTGAAAACGATGCTACCAACTCAACACTGACAACCTTTCCTTATATAATCATCTTAAATCTGCTCAGTCCAGGTATTGACATACAACATCTCAAGAGTTTTTTGCTGACCGGAAAATTCATCTTTGTAGTTAAGAAGTGACTATGTATATATTGTGATTACCACAAAGTTTGCTCTCCACAAAGTGCCCTTCATTCTTTGAGGACAAAGACTCACTATAACACCCATGTTCTGAAACCAGGTAGGGCCTACTGAATTTGAAGTCCAGCTTCACACATTTACCAGCTGTATGACCTTGGACAATTTATATACTCTGAGTCTTTTTCACCTCCATAATACTTCTTTGTAAGATTTACATAAGACATTTTTTAAAAATACTTTTTTTTAGTGAAATTATAGAATATGGCACATAGCAGAATAGAGAACATTAATAAATACTGTCTGTCATACCCAGTTTCATCTTACTAACAAAACAGTATCTTTTCTTTCTTGGTTTTTATTTTCCACCATTATTTGCTCCTTTTTTTACCTGCTTCTATTTTCCCTTAATCTAAGACCTTTCTCTAACATGTTAAATAATGTGACTAAAAATATTTCTTGTTTATTTTACTCATGATAGCGTCTTTTACATATATAATTTTGAATATTAAAAATTGATGAGCTGAACATTTTATACTTTCTGAAAAAATGTGTAATTTCAAATTTTTCAGTGATGTCAATTTTTTTTTTTTGGTGACAAAGTTTTACTGGATCTATTGTGCACAGAAATAATTAAACTTCACAATCCCAGGCTAGGGTATTTCCAGAAGCACCAGTGATCCTGGCACTGTTGGCCTTTTTACAGGATGAGGACAGAAATTGCGGTCTGCTTTCCTCAGCACTCCTCTAGGCTTGAGTAAACCCCACTGCTTTCTTGAAATTTCCCCCTACCCCTCCTGTGTATTTATCTTTTCATTTATTCATTCTTTCAACAAACATGGTTGAAGAGCCTTTTATGTGCCAATTACAGTGCTGAACAGATGAGAAATAATAGGCACAGACTTGAAATTAGCTAACAGAGCTAATAGTCTCATGAAGAGAAAACCAACTGTTCAATTTTTTTTGGCAGAGCTGTGAAGGGATATTGCCGGCTAGTTAAATGATGCTAGAGAGACTTTTAGGGGACACCAGACTTAGTTTTCTGGGGTCAGGTGAGACATCCCTAAAGAAGTGATGCTTAAATTGTAGCAGGAAGCCAGGAAACCAGGAAATGTTTTCCTCCATCTTCCAATACCTCTTCCCACTCACTGACTATTCTCGCCTTGGATGAGAGATTTCTCTACCTGATGTTCTACCACCATCCTGGGTGACTTCAACATCCATGCAGGAAGTCTAAGCAACACAGACTTTTATTTCATCACCCCCTGAACATCAGTGACATTTGCCTACTACATCTTTCAAAACATATGGATATACCAATGATAAGCTTCCTGTTTCAGACAAAACATGTTTTTCAGTATTTATAATACTGAACTCTGAATATTTGCCTATGTTGTTTTTCTGGACTGCATTTTCCTTTTCTGACAAAAAAAAAATAACTCCTGAATTTTCTTATACCAATCTGCTTTCATCTCAGAATCTTTTTTTTCTCCCTCATTTTCTTTCTTAGTTTTTAGCCCAGCCCTTAAATGTTGCTAATCCTCAGAAAGCTACTTCTGTGTCTTCCTCATCCTACAAACTCTACAGGGAAAGGCTTCAGTAATGATCTACATGCTGATGACTCCCAAATCTCTATTTCTAGCTGAGATTGTTCTCTTAAGTTCTAGATCTGTGGTCATCTAAAGCCACCTGGATATTTCTCTTGAACATTATATATATATAACATTATATTTATACTTGTGCCTCAAAGAAAATTTTGTCGGAGTTCATGATTTTCCTCCCTACTCAGACATTACTATCACTTGTCTTACATATTTATTTGTTCCCTATCTTTCAATAATATTGCTATTAACCTTGTATTTCGATTCAGAAAATTAGGTAATAATCCTCATTTTTTCTCTACCACTCACTAAGCTTCCAGGAGGAACACAGTCAACCACTGGATTCTGTGGTATTGTGAAACAATAAATTTCCCTTTTTTCCTTTTCTTTCTTCCTCTTTCCTTCTTTTCTGATTTATTTTGTTTTGTTACACTAATTTTAGTTGAATTCCAGTCTTCTACAATCAAAGGAGTCATGACTTGTGTATAATGATTCTGTTTCAGCCAGGTCTCTATTATATACTTTCAGTAAGAACAGGGAGTGAGGGCAGAGAGTGAATGACTTAGCTCACAAGAACGAGAGCAGTGCACAACTATTTAGGAGAGATGGGGTGAGTGGGCTTCATAACACATTCTTACATGATGCTTGGAATTACTGAAGTAAATTGGGGTGTTGGTGAGGGAATTAAAGCAATAATTCTGCTAGAACCAGACTTTGTGTCTCTAAAAGAACATTTTTGAAGTTCTCCAAATTACACATCAGAATTATTTAAATTTTAAACTCACTTCTTTTGGCACTGCTATCATTAAAGAGAGAAAGCGCCTTTGTCAGCATTTTTTTTAACAATTAATAACCCTCCATATCATTATATTCACCCTTCATTAATGCTACTAAATAATTGCCTTATTTGCATATTTTACAATGTCCACCTCATTATAGATATTCAATGCAATCTTAATAGTATCAGTATCAAAAATAAAGGAGTAAAATCATGATTTAGAAATGGTAAAACAAATTTACAAATACCTGATGTAAATTACTTTTAATTTTCTTAGCCAAAGGACAGATTTTAAATTAATTAATATGGTTTTTAAATCTCTAAAACAAGCAATTATAAAATTCAGAGGCAGATTACTACTACTACATAACATTTAATGCATGCTCAATATATGCCACACATGTTTTTTTTTGTTTTGTTTTGTTTTGTTTTTTGTAGGTTGTACAGGTTTATTTTTCCAATACCACAAGAGACTTATAAGAGCAGTATGTCTTAAACATGAGAAACAGAGACTCGTGGACACAGAAAGCAGGTTTGTGGTCACCTGAGGGAAGGGATGGGGGTAGTGGAGAGGCACATGGAGGTAAAGGAAATCAAATACCTGGTGACAGAAGAAAATTTAATTTTGGTGGTGAACACACAATGCAATATACATATGATATATTACTGAATTGCACACTTGAAACCTATTTGATTTTATTAACCAGTCACCCCAATAATTTTAATCAAAAATAAAATAAAATAAATAGAGCCTTAAATAATTTAACTTATTCAATTTTCACAACACCCATGATTTAGGTATTATTATTTCAATTTAAGATGAGAAAATTGGATTACAGAAAATTCAAGATCTTACATAATACCACATAGTTGACATAACTAGAATTTGATTCTCAGAAGTCTAAAAATAAATAATTTTACCCATTATAAAATGAGACCTCTAAAATAACATGTACATACCCCTTATTTTATAGATTAAAAAATGAAGGCCTGATGTGAATAAATAACTAACAAAGGTCACACATTCAGGTAATGATGGAACTATGACAGACTATGCTGAACCCTACATTCCCTATTCTAAACTTTTCCTACTTTGTAATAATGCTTCCCAAACCAAAAAATATGGTGATTTCTATCATTTAGAGATCCACAATTTCTTACAATTTTAGTCTCTTTGTAACGTTCAATTTGGCTAAACTACATTTTCCAAAATTCCTTTTTTGTGTGTTCTTGGTTGGGGTAAGCCAAAAGGAGATTCCTTTATGGAATTTTGAGAAAGGAAGTAAAATAGCAACCTTTTTATAGTCTACTTATATTGTTGTTGATCTGCTTAGTAACCTCACTGGTGGGAGTCTATAGCTGGGAAATGACTCACCTTTTCTTGGATCCTCCTTTAGCATCTCTGACCCCTGGTGGGTGCATTTAGCTAAATCTCATACACACATCTTCCAGTTTCTATAGAGCACCCACACCAAAAGAAAATTAGAGGCAACAAGGCCTGTAAGTTCACATGGGGCCCTAGTTTATTCTTAATTATTTATATATGTATAGATCTTCCATTCTAAGCTGTCTTCCCATCCACTGCTCTCATTATGCAATGGGTTCATGAATAGAAAAGCCATTATTATAGGGATGGGGCTTATGTGTAGGATTGGCAATGTGGATTTCCACTCACCCAGCTACTGCTAAAAGCCCTTTGGGTAAAAGCAGAAACCCACACTGTACCCCATTATGGCAGTATGTCCTGAATGATCAGTTAGCCACATAGTGCTGGGATGATTATATCGAACCTCTTCCAACTTGGTAAACATAGCATTTTTTTCTTATCGGAATAGACATTACCCTGGATATATTTGCCCTCTCTGCTTGCAATGCATCTCCCAAACTATAGTCCATGGATTTCTTGGATATCTTATCCATAGTATTCCACACAGCCTCACTTCTGACCAAGAAACTCATTTCACAGCCAATGACATAGAGTGACACATAAATGATGGAATTTACTAGTTTTATTACATTCTCCATCATGCTGAAGCAGTTAGTTCGCTGGAATAAAGGAATGGCTCTTAAGAATCTTAGTTATGGCATCAGTGAGGTATGATTTAGAAGAATGAACATCATTCAAAAACAAAAGAAGGACTTCATTTTTTTAGGAGAAAAAAGTGAGCTCATTTTCAGTTGTACTTAGTATAGTTATATCATATTACGTAGAAGCTTGACTTTGCCATTATCTTTATTTAAAGGCTAAGTATGATGTTAAGAAGATGTTTATGGGTGCCAAATTGATAAGGAATAAACCATGCTGATGCTACAATGTGTCATCTTGGCCATGCTGAACCACATTTTCCAGAATCCTTTTCCCTATATATCCACACCTGGGGTGGGCCTAAAAGGTTCCTGTAGGTAACTTGGAGGGCGGAAATAAAACGACGACTATTTTTATCATGCACATATTGTTGTGGGTCTGATTCCTTGGTTTATTGGTATGAGGCAGCAGGTGGGCCTAGGACTACTGCACCTTCTCTTGAGCTCCATGGTGAGGGGCCCCAACCTTCTGTAGGGCCCCCACACTATGAAGGTCAGAGGCAACAAGAAAAGGCATGTGCTTCAAAATATCCTCCTGGGGAGCAAGCTTGTACCTGTTGGTTCTAAATTATTTTTTATCTTCCCTAATTTATATCTATCTTTTCTTCTTAACTGTCTTCTCCATGGACTTTAAGCTTTGGCATTAGAAGTGAATACTGGCAGAGACTGCTTTACCAACTCTCACAATTGTACAGGGGCGTACCCTTGCTATAAATATATACATATATCTCTATCTATATATCTGTTTCTATGTATCTTTCCTTCTATTATTATCTATCATCTATCTATCTATCTATCTATCTATCTATCTAGTATCTATCTCCATTGGTTCTGCTACTCTGAACTCTGTTACAAATAGACTATAAATAAATTGTATTCAATTAAGTTGCTATCATAAAACATTGTTATAGGATTCACAATGGTGTTTTATCTTAAGTTTCATTTTGCCAACATGGATCTCCTGATTGAATTTACCAATGTCTTAAACTAAGTTAAGCCAGTTTAGTCAAAACACCTAAATATATGATTGTCACTATTTTAATAGCATATATTTCATAGTAACATCTATTTTCCTGTGCTCAACACAATTATATAAAATAAGCATTATTACTAAGGCCATTTTACAGAATGAGGAAACTGAGGATTAAAATTATTCATTTATTTTTTGCCAAATCACATAGCAAGTAAATGACAGGATACTTTGAATACAGGATATTTTATTCCATATTTTGCTCATGTTCAAAATGCTGCATTGCTATTCGGAATAAATTAATTTTATTTACTAATATAGTACTTATAAGAAGTTAATGAGTTTCATTGTGAGAATCAAATATAACCCGCATACAGACTAAAGTTTATAGGTCTTCAATATGTGTGCTTAATTGTTGATGTGATTATCATTATTAATATTTTAATCTGACAGCTCTTGGCATGATTGTCTCATAATTAGCTTTATGCATCTTGTCTATCTATTCAGTAATACTGTAAACCCAGCACACCAGAGGGCAGCAGATAAGTAGCACATTGGTTCTTTAGATTTAGACTGACTGGGCTGAGCCATTTGCCAATAGTGTTTTCTCGGTAAAATTGAGTTTTCAGAGCCTTGGTTCCCTCACCTGTAATCAGGGCATGATAGCAACAGTTATCTTCTAGTGTTATGGTTAGAGTTTCATTCTTAGAGCAATGGGAAACCACTTAATTGTTTTTAAAAGCAGAATTTCTATTGACCTATTTAAAAGGTTGCTCTTTCATGAATAAAGAATGAATGGTTGAGGCAGAAGTGGAGATAAGACAAGTAATTAGCAGGCTGTAGCATGTTCAGGAGAAGTGTGGCATAGCCTCTGACTAGGATGGTGTGTGATGGTTATAGTTCAAGGTGAATGAACAAGGCCTGGTTGTATGTGAAGAATAAGAGAAAGAACTTAAGATCCCCAGGTCTTTGGATTCAGATGAGGATAGATGAAGTTGCTACAAGCAGAGAAAGTAAAGACTAGAAAAGAAACACATTTTGGCAGTGATAATGGTGATAATAAGAGAGGTACTCAAAAATAAACTTTCTCACTTCTATTGTTTCCTGAAGTATGAATTTCATTTTTCTGCTTTATTTCTTTATCTTCTTTATTTTTATGAATATCTGTATTTTCTCAAGTCTAAGAGCCCAGCAGAATAAGCTAACGAATAGAATATTATGAGAAGGTCATTTTAATGAATGCTCAGATATTAAAAAAAAAAATTATTGAATATC
Organism: Cynopterus sphinx; assembly: GCA_030015415.1. Lineage (NCBI taxonomy): Eukaryota > Metazoa > Chordata > Mammalia > Chiroptera > Pteropodidae > Cynopterus > Cynopterus sphinx. The sequence continues at coordinate 9,713,984 of CM057387.1, forward strand.
TTTAAACAATCTTACAGGCATCACTCTTATTAATGTCTTTAAGAATCTGAAAAAAATATTTCTGCAATGTCCCATTTCTATTGTTTTAATGTCACTCCTGTGAAGGGGCACCGTGAGACTTTCTTTGTGAAGAAATAATTCAGACTCTTTGCTTTAAATTTCACTTTTCTTCAGCCTCTAGTTAGATCGCTCCCCAAATACTGTACAGGGAACATTTTCTTTCTCTCTTGGGTAGTTTCTCCCCACTCCAGCTGCTTCTGCAAAACTTGCTAAATGTCCTAAAACATTCAAGTGCTTGGATTACCTCCATGCTTGTAAATAAAATGACTCCTTGTTACCTACCAAAAAAACTCTGAATTTCTTCATGTACTATTTCAGAAACAGCAAGTGGTAGGATATGAAAAGGCTGTGTAGGAATCGGTGGAAAATTAGACTTATAATAAAGTCCATAGACTCTTTTGCATACTCTCTGAGTCAAAAATTGAAAAATATACAGGAGTTGAGAAATACCACATCAAGAGCAAGAAGGAGTAAGGATAAAGCATGAAATACCACTCTGCCTTTAAAAATCCAGATATGTTTATTTTAGCACTTAGCACATGCTTGATCACAACATTTAGCTCTAAATAACTGTAAGTTTATAGTTTTTTTTTTTTGATAAGACTGTGATCATCTTGATGCCAAGGATTATGATGTTTTTCATACACTATTCTTGGATAAAATAGTTGCTTAAGAAGCATTTGTTGATAGGATGAAGTGCAGATTGAGACCTGACAGGATTAGAAGCTTTATATATTCAGCTATTGCTGCTGATATGTCAGTAACATGAAATACCTTGTAATTGTCAGGATGATATTATTTGCCATTTGCTAAATGAAGCCCCAGCTTGGCTTCGAGTTGCTTGCACTGTTTACCATAGGGTGATGAAATACTTGGAGTTTGTCAGCCAGCATGGATAAATTTGTCATTGAGTATAACCCTTGCTGGGTCATTCAGGTGTAGGTTAAAAAGAAAAATGACTGTAATGCTGGTGAGAGGTATATTCATTTGGCAGCCCTCACGCTGAACTCCATGTACTGAAAGCAAAGGCTGCAGGCAAAAGCCTTGAGTCCAAGCTTCCAGGGAACACTTTGTCCCATTGCTCCTTGCTCCTGACCTCACATCCATCTTAAAAGGTGAAGCCAGGGTCTGTGTCCCTGGCTCCTTCAAACTTGGAATTATAGCCCAACTCCCAGTCAGGCTGTCAATTACTGCCAATTTACAGGGCTAAGGGAAAAGGCTTTATGGCCTTTTAGAAGCAGAGAAAGAAAAGAAGGAAAAAATGGGGTGAATATTAGCTTGGGAGATGCAATCGACATGCATATTTTTCTTTGCCATTAGTTAATTTCCTAAAGCTCTCTGCCCTGTCAAAACCTGCTCCACTCTGTCAGCTAAAGGAAGAATATTTAAAGAGTATTTGGTGTTCACATTCTAGTTTTCCCAAAATAAAGCCTATAAACCAGTGATCTCAAACCTCAGTATATATTAGAATTATGTGGATGGCCTGTTAAAGCACCTTTTGGAGTTTCTGACTCAGGAGGTCTAGGATGGCATCTAATAATCAGCATTTCAACCAAGTTCCCAGACGAGGATGATGCTACTGAACAGAGGACTACAACTGAGGAACCCCTGTTTTAAACATTAATGCAAAGTTTAGTATTGAGATCATTTTGTTCATTGGTTGACATAAACACTACCCATGTATTTAATCTTAAAAAAAACAAATGAACAAACAAAAAAAATTATATGAAAGAGGTACTGAATTGAGAATCCAGAAGGTGTATTGCAGAAACTAAATATAAAGGGCAGAATTGACTTTCCAGTGTTCACACACATTCTAGAAGAAAACAAAGAAAAATAAGATAATAAGCATGCCTGACATTAAAGAAAAGCTTATCTGTGCCTAATGCAATGGAAATGTGTTTAAGAACAATTCACTGGCATGATCCCTTGCCCCTTCAGTGAACCAAGTTCATAAAGTCCTTAGCTGTTGGCCGAATACGTGAGAATAAAGTACAGTAGGTGATAATGCAGGCAGATGTCATATAAAATGGTCACATATCTTCTATCACTCTTGGAATTAAAGGACAGATTGCTTGGCCTAGCCTTACCCTCCTTAAATTTCTTTTTAATTCTTTCCTACATATCTATCTTCCCACCTGGAGAAGCTAACATCATTGCACAGCACAGGACTTAAGGACAGGGAACCTGATTTTCAAAAACAATGTGCTTGTGAGTTGAAAGAAGAGACTACAGTTGATATAAGTGGTTCTCAACTGAAGACATTTTGACCTCCAGCGGGCATGTGGCAAGGTCTGAAAACATTTTCTGGTTGTCACAATTGGGATGTGCTACTTGCATCTAGTGAGTAGAGGCCAGAAAAGCTGCTAAACATTCTGTAAGACATGTCCTTCTATAAGACAAAGAATTACCTGGCAACAATTAACTGGCCCAAAATATTTAATGACACCAGAGTTGAGAAACTTTGGTTTTCACCCAGAAAATAAATGCACAAGAGAGAATCCATCTTTCCATATGTATTGTCTCTAATGTGAAAGAAATATGATTCACTATAGTATAAGATTAGAGAATGTCTCCAGAAAATTGAGCATAGTCTGCTGCACTCTCATTGTTACAGACTTGGCATCTTGCAAAGTTATGCATGAAATAAACATACAAGAATATTAAATTCCCATCTAAGAGAGTATAATTTACCTCTTTCTTTGTTTTATTCATTTTAATAGGTAGTCATTGTTATCAAATATGAAAGACTCCAACTGGCTTTTACTATATATTCCCCTGGTGATACTAATGGCCACCCTTCTGATAATGGCTGCTCGGAACAACAGCCAAAAATCCACAAAACAATCTTTCCAAATTTTACTCAAGCAATTCAAGTTCATTTGTCTTTGATAATACAGTTGGTTTATTAAAAATTATAAACACAAATTGCTCAAATGAAAGCATTTTGAATAGACTTCTCAACGGAGGGTTTTTTTTTTTTTTTGCATGCTTCAGTGATAGTGATTCTTTTTATCAGTCAAAGTGAAAGTAAATCAATATTTATGTCATCCAAGAAATTTGACTAATGCTAGGAATTACTGAATAGGCAATTACATTTCAAATGCAAAATTTAACAAAATAGTGGTGTAATGCAGGAAGCAAATGAAGTAGCAATACAGTAAAACCAAGTGCATTTCAAAAAGCCCACTGATTTAAAGCTTTTTCACAATCCGTTTTTCAAACCTTCTTTTGATATTCATAAATTCAAATTAGATAATAGAAATGATGAAAGGAATAAAAGATGTCTTAAAGGTATCATCTTTCAACATAATATTCTTAGGAGGTTTATGACTACAAACAGTGGCAGCTTTATCTACTTTCAGACCAAGCTTCAGGGAACAAGGCTGAAAAGAATGTTCATGAAGAAATATGTCAAGTTCATTAAATGCTTAACATATAATAAAGAGTTATTTTTTTTATAAAGACATACATATTTCTCCCCTACTCCAAATTATAACATACATTTACTAATCTACAACACTTTCCTACTGTGGAACTGAAAAAAGAATGTGATTTAATAGACTCATTCTTTGAATTTACTTACTTGGTAATTATAATTGTCAAATTAGTTTGACAAATTATTTCTATAACATTCAGCCCAAGACCTAGAATTCATAAGTAACAGATAAACTCTTCGAACTCATCCCAATCTCTACATGATTGTGCTTGTTTACAAATTTGTGTATTTCCTTTGCATCTGTATATATGTGTGTACATATAGGTATACAGTTCTACACATTGACTTTTCTAAAATTGTGTCATTTTTTATTACATAGAAGAAAATGTGTACTAACTTACAATTAATGCACCCATTCCAATGATAATTTTTTCACCAGATTCTTTTTTAATTTGCCAGGAGCATTTCTAGGCAGGCACTTAAGATTACCAACTGATTTGCCTGTGGCTTTCCCAGTTTCAGCACTGAAGTTCCATGTAAGTTGGAAAGGAGAAACTTCTATACAGAATTATATAACCTTTCACTCTATCTAGTCATGATGTCAAGATATTTGTAATTCAGTGGGCAGAACAGCAGAGAAAAACATCATAGGTATGTAAGTTTACAAAGCAAAAGCAATTTCAAATACATTGATCCAAATAATCTTAAAGCTGAGTTCTATAAAATCTGGATGCAATTCTTAAACCTTTAGTTCTAAATATCAAGAAAGTGATATAGGAATTACAGTTGACTCTAAGTCATGGATTCCAAGCTTGTAGTCTCAAGTTATTTATTCTGTTCAATATCTTCTGTATTTATTTATGTTTTTGCTGGCCTCTGAACCTTCAATTTTCAGTAAGGAAATTGTCACAACTAGGTTTTTGTATTCTGCCTAGAGAGTCTATGTCCTAGAGATTCTAGGTTTACTCTCTTTCTAAATCTTAAAGATTTTTCTACTCGACACATCTAAAATCACCATGAATCCACAGGAACATACAGAGGCACAATAAATAGCAGAGTTGGTAATGAAACAGTTGAACATTCATTACAAAGTCAGATGAGTTCTTTGTCATTTAAGGAGACAGGAGAGACTGACATTAAAATACAGTTCATTAAAAGTGAATTTTAGCCAGGCCATTTACAGTGCCAAAACATCTGGAGACTATTCTAATTTATACTGGAGCGCCTTCAAAAATATTTGAACTCCTAACTAAACACAAGGGAATTAGTAAGTAGAAGGCTTTGGGTTTTGTACTGAAGTGATGTATCTATTTATTTTTCAGAACACTGCCATATATCAGCCTAAGTACTCTTCAACACAAACTCAGTTCTGCTTTTTGAAAATGTTCTTTTCTCCTTGCCCTTCAATTTTTACTTTACCTTTTTTTTTCTTTTGAATAGATGTTGACAAATAGCTCAAGGAAAGAGTGATTAAGTAAGCAAAACTAATCCTGCCCTCCCTCAGTCCCCTGTATTGTTCACCCTTGTCTAAGTCAAAAAGAGAATCAGAGCTCAGTATGGGTAAGGGAACACAGCACAAACGTGCAGGTGAATGGGATGCAATAGATGGCTGCAGCAAAACTGTCCCTTCTTGTCCTTGTGAAGCAACCTACCTCAGGAGCTACCACAAACAACATTCACCTTTCTTCTCCAATATTTTAGCTGAGGTGGTTTATTTACATGATGCTTTATAATATCTTTGACCTTCAAATTTTTTATTCCTCATATATTTTTTGATAATTAAGTGGCATCTCTTGAAAAAGTGAAAAGAATCTAATAGTTGACTCTGGGAAGTATGTGAGTCAATGGTGAGATAAATACCAATTCATAAGAAAGAAAAAAACACTTAGGCTAGGAGCAAAAGCTGATTTACTTCCAATTCCTATTGACTGGTAACTCATATTTTAATGCAGAGCTATCTGAAGCTTGGTCTCTTTAATCACTTTCCTTTGTCTGTCTTCCCAAACTTTGGGAATGTTAAACTATCTACTGAAGCAAATCAGTTTGTTTTATATTTGGCACTGATAACTAAAATTTATATTTATATTTTTCTTATTTCTCCTTTTCTTCTGCTTCAAATTTTCCCCTCTATAATTTCTTTCTAATGCTAAAGATGACACACAGCTTATTTATAAAATATTCATAAATTTAGACAGTATGTATTACATTTTACTTGCATCTCGATTCAGAGCTGATATTCATCTGGGGCATGCTGATATGAATAAACTCTTTGTTTATAACTGCTGCCAATTCTTATTATCTGCTGTGTGTACCATACCATTTCATAGAGCACCACTCTCCCATGTCCCATACAGAGTCTCATGACCAGATGTCCATGGGGAACCAAGATCATTATAATCTGTCATTGCCAGAGTGACACTCAAGGGGTCAGTTGCCAACCAGTGGGGCATACAGAGAAGGTGTGACTAAATTATGTAGTTCACATTGTTTTTTTGTTTTTTGTTTTTTGTTTTTTTTTAACTTTTATTTACACACTACTTTTCTTTTCTCTTAGTAAACACATTTGGTTTTCCACTATGGACACCCCCTCCCTTGACACCGCATGAAGGTTTGGTAGGCCACTGAGCAAAGTGTGCTATCAGTTTCCTCTGTCCTCTACTAATGGGTGGGCTTGTTTTTCAAACATAGCCTATCTAGTCCTTACTGATAGAAATTTTACTCTTAAACAAAGAGACAGAAAAACGCTAAATAATTAAACAGTTTGTCTTCACTGGCAATACTCTGACAATAATATAGTTAGTTTCTAACTATATTATTGTGTGTGTTCTCAAATGTAGCTCTGTTTCTGTGCTTTCTGATGGTTGTTCCCCTCACTCCACACCTCCAACATTCCTCCAATTGTGTCACTGTTATCAATTTAATTGTGTTATCTAAAAATATATGTTGAAGTTCTAATCCCTATTACCTGTTTATGTGACATTATTTGGAAATAGAGTCTTTGCAGATGTAATCAACTTAAGGTGAGATCATTAGAGTGGGCCCTAATCCAATATGACTGGTGTCCTTACCAGAGACACAGAGACAAACACACAGGGAATATGTCATGTAATGACAGAAGCAAAGACTGAAGTGATATATCTACAAGCTAAGTATGGCCAGCAACATCACTTTTTTATGTCAGCACTAGAAAACTAATATAGCCAGGTATTCTGATTCCTCAAAAGAAAAGAAAAGAAAAGAAAAATCTTAGAAAAATCTTAACCTGATAGACGTTACTAGTTCAACCTTAGTGTAATTCAGTTATCATTTATATAACTGCATTTACAAGGAGGTTGGGTCTCTTCTCCAGCCCAAACATAGTAATTCCATTTGAAACTTCCACTTGTCAACCTAAAAAAGCCATGTTTTCCAGCTCTGGCCAATGACTTACAAGGGGACTGTGTTAAGAGGCTTCTGGAAATGGGTTTTCCTCCTAAGGAAAGAGACTGGCATGTGAAAAAAAAATGCATTTTTCCTTACTTGCTTAACCTTCTGCTATAGAAATTGTCTTGTGGGGTATGGCAGATACCTTGCAACCATGTGGTAAGATATCACTCACGCACTATTTATCAGAAGTAGATGACCTTGGGCCCTTATGTAAGCCAGTGCACAAAGCCTGAAATCAGTGAGCACAGAACTTACCATGTGAGCTTAATAAATCTCATTGTATTAGCTACTTCCTTGTGTCTGTTCTGGTATCTCTTATCAAAAACATCTCAACTGTACAGTATCAAAATCTGAGGGTTTGCTAAATACTTCAGTCCACCAGGTGAGCTGGTCAGCAAGAGTGGCATTAGTGATCAGATGCTTGAAAGTAATCTCTTACTAGTGCAAGAACTATTTATGTTTGTTGTTTATTGTAACATTACATGATGTGGATGTCTGCTTACCCCAACTAAGAAGTCATCAAGGGCTACAGATATTGGATTGTTCTCACTGAAATCCCTAAAATGTCATGAAAACTGGATTCCCCTTTAGTCTTTTTGTAACATTTATAAGGTCCCTTGGTCACAGGTTTTTGGGTATTTTTAGCTTCTATTCAGGGGAGTATAAGAGAGAAAAAACTGGGACAGGGAAATAACAAGAGAATAACAAAATATAGTGAAGAGCTCTAACATAATACAAACTTAAGATATAGTAAAAGTTTAAAATTTTTATTCCCACTATATAAGGACCTGAATCATGGTAAAATTTTCCACTAAAAAAAACAAACAAGCAAACAAACAAACAACTTGTTTTGGTAAGGACATATCTCATGTAGATTTAAAGACATAGAATTTAGTTTGAGAAAAGTATTAGCAAATGTCCCTGTGAGTCAGAGCTTTTATTTTTTTAAGTAAACTTAGGGAAGTGTGGGTTAGGAATAGATTTATCTTTTTTATGCTTCTGCTCTGTCATCACCAGTGTTTCTGCATTTTTCCTCATATGTGTCTCGTCCTGCAAATCCAAATATCATGCTATGTTCACAGCAGAAAGTAAGGGGTGGGACAATGGGGCAGCCATGTCTGAATTGATTTACAAGGAAACCCACTCCACTTTCACCCACAGACTTTCCCTTTAGGATCATCAACTTGAACTGGGCCTCCATACCATCTTCAGTTGCAAGGCAGAATATCAAAGCAAGAAAAATAATTCTTAAGGTTGAGTAATATCAATCATTGTTCATCATAAACTAAAACAGAGTTTTCTAAGCAAGGCAGAAGAGCAAGTAGATCCAGGTGAGCAAATGATGGTGTCTACTATACTAAATATATTAATAAATGTGTCTAGATAGTTTCATATCTGATCATGTTGATTAATATAAATTTCTTTTGCCACAGTTTTACAGTCAGAAAACAGTTAATATTTGCATGACCTCGATGAGCTCAGGCAGAATAAGCAACACTTGATTAAAGTGTTTTAATGCTAGGCTAGTGCTTATTTGTATGTTGGCATTACAAAATGCAAAAGCATTTTAATATAATACCTGAGGCACTAGAGTGGGGCAAAAGGCTTCAAACTTATTAAATGTTGAGTTTAATATTTTAGAACATTATAATAGGTAACTCTGAAATTACATATTGATATTTACTTAATAAGATTTCATAGTGCATACATATGAATAAATTCATATTTGTTATATTATATTTAGGTATCAGAGATGCTGAGTTATCTTTTGTGTTCATATTTTCTTTTTATCACAGGCAATTTTTCACATCGCTCTACTATCATAGGAATATTTTCTACAGGTAAATGTGTTTAAGCCATTATGCTAAATGTATATTAACCCACATAACTTATGTTATGGTTTGTTATATCATTTATCTTATCAAGCAGAAAAATATGAATTATATCCTCTATATAATAATGTTTACTTTAAATTCTATATAGTACAATGTATTTACTTCCTTGAATTGCATTTTGTTCCTTTTATTCTCAAACATAGTATATATCTACACTTACGGGTTGCTGATATCTGCCATGTGCTGGAGAGTGAATAGATAAAAGTATAAAATGATAGAGGAAAAATAAAATTTGCCATCAACCTCTATGCAAATGCAATACACAGAAGAGATTCTGATTTATATTTCTACTACATGAAATTAGAATTTCATTTCTGGCTTTTCTCACTTTCAAGGAACTCCAAGACAGAGGTATAGTGCTCGCCAAGCAGCTGTGTGGCTCTGTAACCATCTGAAGTCCAGCTGGGACTTTAGATTGTTAAATATATTGGGATGAGAAACAATTTTCTGAAGACAGTTTCTAGAATCTATGCTTGAATTCATGAAGGTTTTGTGAAAAATTAGAGATGATGACTCAGCTTGTTGACTCTATAATTTATAGGCAAAATAGATTTTCTAACAAAATAAACAGGCTAAAAAATTATCACATGAATCAGGTAAAATTATCACATGAATCAAACTTAGGAAGTCCTCTTTATTCATGGACATGAATTCAGAAATATTTATATGTTACCATTCATCTTCTTCAAAATATCAGGTACCACCTGACCTGGTGAGAAAGGAAGGTGAATGTTGTAAAGTTATTGTTCTACTCCACATAGTATATAAATCCTTGTTAGTCTAGATAAAGAACGCTGGTTTGACCTTGAATAGGCAAGTATTGCTACCTGAAAGCTCCAAGTAAAAGTTGTGTTTTCAGCAATGATTCGAAGAAGGGGGCAGAGGAAAGAGTAAACAGCATGGCTGAAGCCAATTTGTGAAATGACCAATCCTTAGAACACTATGAGAAAAATATGTAAATCCAGTCCAGCATAATTGTTGTAGCTGTTTACTGCCAGAGGCATGAGCAGGGTCAAAGACAGGTAGGATGCATGAAGAGATTGAGTATAGACGCAAGGGCAAAGGGATAGGAAGACAATCAGGGGCACATAAAGGTAAGGTAGTTGAATGTAAGTCCTCAAAACTAAAGAGAAATACCTGTGTTTAAGGTAAAGCTCATCCAATCATATAAATGAGGAAGTGTTAGATGTCTAAAATTCATCATTCCATAAATTTAGTATTTGGGAAGTTGATCTTCATCGAGTCAACTGTTAAAGAATTTATGTTATCTGAATTTGATAGTATAAAAAAACCACTATACATTTTGGATTAAACTTTTCTTCTGATATTTATGGAAAATAGTCCTTACAGTAGTGTGAATGACTTTAATCCAATCAGGCCAACAGCTGGCTCTAAACTAAATGAGATAGTGGGAGGTCAAGTTGAACTGAATGGGAGGCAAGGGACATTTGGTCTCTTCACAGGAGAATTATTGTGAATAACAGAAAAAGTTAGAGAACAAATCAAATGCCTGGCATTAGGGCGAGGTTAAATAATATATGGAATACAAATGTAGGAGTTTATGTGATAATGAATATTTATCAACATGGAAAGATGCAGTATGTCATAGACAATGAGAGCAGAAACTTTATCTGCTGTACTATTAAAACTAACACAGTGCCTGATATATATATATATATATATATATATATATATATATATATATATATATATAAATCAGATTACCAAAGATAATATAAAGTACCATTTTCTTTTAAAAAAAATATATACATATAAATAGACACACACACATATATACATACACATACATATACATAGATATTTCAAAAAAATTTCCTAAGGTTTCAACAGTGCTATTTGGACATTGGGGTTCATTAATATAGGTTCCTTAGTAATTTAGAATGATTTGTTATACTCATTCTCTGACCAAATTCACACTTGGCTTCTAAATGTGTCTGCAAGTTTTCTAGGTAAAATCTGGTTTAGCAGAAATCTGAACTTGGAATGCTTACCTTAGTTCCAAAGCATTAAGGTATTATTTTAAATGATGTTATTAAAATAATAAAACCTCTCCCCTACCTACCCAACTACAACTCATTTCTTTGTTAAAGAGAAGAATATTTGTATATTTCCACTTTTTCACACACAGTGATTAGTAAAAGAAAGAAATTTGCTTAAGGATAAGTTCTGACTCAATTGCACAGGAGTTTTTCCTTTCCTCACAATGGTTATTATTACTTATTTGAAAAGTTATAAGTAGAAAAAATAAATAGATAGATGTTTTTATTAGAAAAGGACTTCTGGGCATGGGCTGGAAGTGAGAGAGAGACAAGAGGAATTGAGCATGCTCTACATAACAATGCAAAGACCTGCATCTATTGCTAATAGAAAATCACGCTTGACATGACAAAGTGCATTCTCCATTATCGTCCTAAAAACGGTTATTTTACACTAATAAAATAGAACTACAGGAAATAAGCTGAGGATTTAGAGGCCTTATGAATGCCCTCTATGGGTGAAAATACCAACTCTGGAGCAAAATCGATCATTGAAAAAAGTAATGAAGAATTGCATTTTGAGGGATTGAATGCAAAAGCCAAAATTACCCTCTCCATCATTCATCACTATCTTTGCCTTTAGTTTGTTTTATTTTCTGCATGGTATTCATCATTATAGAAAATAGATTGCTTTTTTCTTGTTCATGGTTTGCGTCTTCCCTGAACTATACATAAGTTTTATGAGAACAGGAGTTCTTTCTACATTGTTAATTGACAAATCCCCACCCCTCTCAAGGCTCTTGGAACCAGGTAGTTGCTCAATAAACATTTGCCATTTGAATGTATGAATGCACAATATTGTGAGGAATTAAGGAACAGGGCCGTTAAGAGGAGCTGGGGTCAATATTATCGTTCACATCTTAGAAATATTACAGCGCTGTAAATCTGGACTGATAATTAGAGGAAAGAGTAGAGTGCTGAGGGAGAGATAAGAGCAGTTGGAAGGAGAAGGATATATGACAAAGTAACTACACTTTTGGCAGATTCAGATACAGATGTTAGAAACCACTCTCGACGAAGATGGCCTATGAAGCAGAGCAAATGAATTCTTGATTTACTTTGAGAAGAGATGAGCTGCTCAACTTACCATAAATTCTCATAGGACCTAACTTTTAATTTCTAACTTCTAAAGAAAGGTTATCTAATCCATATTTCCTGAACTGTGTCTAAGCTATGTTTTCATTGCATGACAATTGTAGATTGCAAAGTACATCTGTACCTAAGTATTTCTTGGCTTGCAGTCTGGAAAATGTCAGTAGCTTATATCTCATGGGAAATATTGTAAACATTTTAATTAGATACCATTCTGTTTCTGTCTCATTTTCTGGAGAAACATGACTACTGTTACCTGAGAGAATTCTACAGATAGAATTTAGAAAACAGAGGTCATTCCAACTTGCTTACTAGTATGTGTGTGAATGTCTATGTGTGTGTAAATACAGTGTATGTGCATATCTGAATAGTAAAAATGAGTGCGTATGCAGTGTGTGTATGTGAATAATATGTGTATGTATATATCTTCCCTGATTTAGGATAAAAAATTTTGATGGAGTAAATTCTTGAAAGATCATAGTGATTTGTTAGCAAGCAGGAAACCAGGTTATCTTCAAGTTCTAAATTTCTGATGATAAAAGATCTAGGAAGCTGTGAGCATTCTTCATTAAGTGGATGTTCTGAATAACAGTTATTCATTAGAGACTAGTAGACAAAGGAAGGTTAAAGAACTGTATTAATTTCAAACAGTCAGAGAGACATCAAAGTGACTTGTATAGAGAAAAGACCACACTGTACATTGTGAAACAAAGGTCCTATAAGACGTTATTCTAGACTGGATAACTTAGGTACTGTGGGAAGTGCATGGACAAGCAGGTAAACTAAAGTCCAAGTTCTTTCTGGAAGAGAGTTTTCAGGTAACCTGAAAATATCAGGGGGATTGCTGAGAGTATAGAGATGAAGAGAGAAAGACCAACCCCATAAAGTTGTTTATAGATTCCTCTGGTCACTTCTGAGCAGAATATGTGGCGATCTGATGCTAAATAGGATATCAAAGCCTTTGATGCTAAGCTACTATGCAGGCTGCTATCAAAACCAGAATAATTGCTAGGAAGTAGATACAAGACTGACCCAAAGGCAATCCAAACACTTTAAAAACTGCACTGAATTGGAAACACAGTACAAAAAATTTATATCAGAGCTTTTATCTTTAACCAAAATAGGACAATCACCTACAAAAAGAAGAAAACAAACATTATGGTTTAAATATGTCAGTCTCATAACACAATGTTCAAAATGTCCATAATATTTTCCAAATTTAATTCGTATATGAAAAATCAGGGAAAACTTATTTTAACACTTAAAAAACAATCAACAGATACCAAAACCACGATGACAGAGTTGTATTCATCAGGAAAAGACATTAAAACAGCTATTATAACCATGTTTTAATAGGCAAATACAAACACTCATATGTTGAATAGAAATATCCTAAGTCTGAACTAAGAATTAGAATATATAAAGATGAATCAAATGAAAATTTTATGACTGAATACTACAAGAGTTGATAAAGAAAATTCAGTAGATGGCCTAAAGAGGAAAATGGAGATGACAGAGCAAAAAGGGAGATAACTAGATTAAGAGAAATTAAGCATTCTAAAAAAGAGAGAAAAATAATTTTAAAAAAATAGACAGAACCTTAGAGTACTGTGAGACAATATTGAAAGGTCTAAGACTGGCGTCATCTGAATGACAGAAAGAGAAAACCAAAAGTATGTGATACAGAGAAACATGTCTCAAGAAAAGCAGCTGAAAACTTTTCTAATTTGGTGAGAGACATCAACCAATAGAAGGAAAAGGAAGGCTCAGGAAATTACAAGCAGGATAAACTCAAAAAAGCCACTTGACATCATAATGAAACTTCTAAAATTAAAGACAAATACAAAAATCATAAATGCAGCCAGGTACTCATTATATCTGGAGAATACTGATTTGAATTATTATAAATTCAATATCAGAACCCATGGCAGTCAGAACGAAGAGAAATATTTCTAAAGTAATACAAAAAAGATCGATATTAGAATTCTATATCCAATGAAAATATTCCTTGGAGATGAAAGTGAAACGAAATTAAAAGGATTTGTCACCAATAAGAAACCTGTAACATAGAAATAAAGAAAAAGATGGTAAACATCTGAATAAATGTAATGGACTACTCTTCTCCCCTTTGGATCTTTAAAATAAGCACATTGATTGAGAGCAAAATTATGGCATTTTCTAATTAGATATTCCATATACATAGCTGTAATATATGAGAACCACAACATAACAAGAGCAGAGTAAAAGAACCTGTACTGTGTTAAGTTTTCTGTTTACTATTTGAAATGGTGAAACACTGTCTTTATAGAATGTAAAAAAAAAAAAAATAATAAGTAAGTATGAGTGCCATAATCCCTATAGAGAAACCACTAAAACACTGTACTAAGTGATATCATCAAAAACCTGATAAATTAAAATAAAATATTAAAAATGGTTTAAATAATTTAAAAGGAGGCAAGAAAGGGGGAATGGGATAAAAAATAGAGGATAAATTAGTGAAATGATAAGTCTAAATCCAAATATATTGAAAATTTTATTAAGTGTGGTGATTTACATTCACTAAAAGTCTGATTGTCAGAATGGATTAAAAAAAAGTCTATACATCTATGACCACCTTATTTTATATATAAATATATAAATGGATTAAAGTACATGGATTGTAAAAATATGCTAGGCAACTATTAATTTTAAAAAAAGCTAGAGTAACTATATATTAATAACAGACAAAACAGCCTTTAGAGCAAAAAATATTACCAGGAAATAAGATAGACTATATAATAATGCTCATTCTCATATCAAGACTTACAAGCTTAGTTGCTTATCTGGAACACTGGTGAGCATGTGACTGTTTTTTTCTATTCCTTTAAGTCTCAGCTCAAATATCATCTCTTAGAAGAAGTCCTCTCCACCACTTCTCCCTAATCATCCCTATCTTATATATTTCCTTCAAAGTACTTTTTACAAGCTGAAATGTTATTCATTTATTTTTGCTTCTGTATTTTTGTTGTTGTTGTTGTTATTCTTCTGGTATGTGAGTTCCTAGAAAAAAAGTATCTACTTTATGATCTTTAGATCTTCCACGTTGCCTAGAAAATTGTAGACTCTCAATAAATAATTGCTCTACAAACAAATAACAAACTAATTTAAACATAACCTTTACCTTAATAATTAGTCTATTATGTTGTATTAAAAAAAGATAAGCAAAAAAAAAAAGTACACAGCACAGTTCTCCTAAAATGACTGTTTGATTTGTGTTGTCAGTTGATACTGCCATTATCATTTAGCTTTCAGAATAATGTAATTTTTTTAAGTAAGTTCCTGATTTTTTTACATGGTCCATGAGTTAACCTATTGTCACGTTTCTGGCTCCAGCCAACTTCCACAGTCCTTATTCCAAAGGTTGCTTCACCCATGAAAGAAGACAGATGGCAAAGGAGAGAGGCTAAATAAAGTCATTTAATAATTTTTTTTCTACTGCTTCAAGCTATGTAGCTATGCTATTTCTATGCTTTCAATGATCGCTTATTAGCCATGCAAGCCTCATGAAGTTTTTTTCTTTTTCTTTCTCTTTTCTTTCTTTTTTTTCTTTTTCTTCTTTCCTTTCCTTTCCTTTCCTTTCCTTTCCTTTCCTTTCCTTTCCTTTCCTTTCCTTTCCTTTCCTTTCCTCTCCTCTCCTCTCCTCTCCTCTCCTCTCCTCTCCTCTCCTCTCCTTTCTTCCTTCCTTTCTTTCTTTTTCTTTCTTTCTTTTTTAATGAAAGAAATAATTAAAATTTTCTTTTGTCTACCTCCCTAACCTTCTTAATTCTGATAAGTATTTCAGAAGCATGACATTATTATTACCAGGAATCATAAGAGTAACAGGTATTCTTCAAGCATACATCTTATAAATGTTTTTCCTACTACCTAAAGAATACAGATGTGAATCTCCAGCAATTTGAAAGAACAAGTTTAAGTAAAAGATGTGGTGTCATATGAAAATTTACATTATTGAGAATCAAATATAACAGGAGAACATTTAGCTCCAAAAATATTATTTCTGTTCAAAATTTAACATTTGATACATGGAATAAAAAGTTACATTTGGGTGAAGACTTCTAACCCATAATGCTTAATATAAACTGTCAATTATTTATCTATGTGATTTTTTTTTAAAGAGAGACACTAAAATAATTTAAACCAACAAGTTAAGGGTTGTTATCTTAGAGTTGAGAAATAGATAAAATTTATTTTTTACAACTGTTGTATTATCCATATTTTTTGGCTATATATAATCAGAAAAGGAAAACAACATTTATAATCATAATAAGGAACTATGGAGGGGATTCTTATTTTAATTGAAGTGCAAATAAGATAAGTCTCTGGTCCTCTCTTCAAAAGTCAGTACTAATGAATCTACAGAAATATGAGGAAAGCATCAATCATAGGAATTAGCAACCAAAACTATATAATCATAATCAAAAATAAAAATAAACAAAGTAAATAAATATAAGAAAACTCTAGGTAGAAAGAAAGCCGTTGTAAAAGAGAATGTATGTGTTTTGGGTGAAGATGGGAAAGAGTGAAGCCTAGGTTAAAAGACATATTTAATGCTGTGATTCTGCAAGTGAGATTTAGGCTCACAGTATTGGAATCGTCCACTGATGACAGCCACATGAAACCATAGCAAAAGACAGCCTTTTCAAGTCTGGAAGAGAGTTTTCATCATAAACTGAATCAGCTGGACCTTTGTCTTGGACTTCTAGCCTTCAGAACTGTGAAAAAATAAATTTCTATTTTGAAGTCCCTCAATCTCTGGTATTTTGTTATGACAGCTTGAGTTGACTAATACACTAGGATAACAAAAACAATTGTAGACCTCAGCTCTAAATAATTAATAGAGTAATAGTTAGGAGAGAGAAAATAAAACGCACATAGACACATTTTAGTGACATTTAAGAACATTAAAGATCAAATGATAACAAAAAATTCCTCTACTGAAGGATTACCTAATTGACATAAGAATTTTAATATTAGTACTGGTTATATAAAAGAACAAGAAATGAACATCTTTAAAGTACTGAAGACAGCATTTTATAGAGTTGATACACCTAATGAATCAATAGAAAAAAAAAAAAAGTAGTAATCAGTGTAAAAGACAACCATAATGAGAACAGACCCTGTCTACATCATCTAAGCCAACAGATGGCAAAGCCAGATAGATAACAGAGAGCAGAAAAGAAAGGGAAAAAAAATCAGAAAATTTAATACATTAAAATGTGGAATAAGATAAAAATATAATTACTATTATAAATTATCTAAGAGAAAAGGCAATACATTTACAAACAGTTAATGTTTAAAACATGGAACACCAAATAAGTGTTGTGAATTCAACCAAGATATTGGGACATAGCGACATGAAAATTTTAGGTGAGATAGTATATTTCCTCATTTAGAAATATAACTTTAAAATAATTAAATATATATATTTTTACGTATTTACCAAAGATCCAGTGAGACTAAACAATTTTATAAAATATAGAGAGAAATTAGCTAAAAGTAATAGTATTTGGTCATTTTCTAGAAATTATGCCAGTGACTACAAGATTATTTACACTACAACTTTATAAAGGTTATCCTCTTCTTAAAGATCATGTAGCTTTGTTTTGATGCCAGCCTTATTAAAAAATAATAAACAAATAGATTAATGATATTTGCTCAGTGTTTAAGGATATTTTCCAGTGTTGCTTATTACTTTCTTAACCTTTATTATCAGAAAATGCAGGGAATTAATTTCTTTTTAGTGTTAGAAAATATTTTGACTCCCTGGATAAATGAGATGTGTGTGTGTGTGGACACACTATTATATTCCAGTTAGGGGATGTTAACTTTACTGATTCTATAAGATCATATTTTCTTCTCATGTTGTCTATCAAACATCTTTGTGGTCCATTTTTAAATAGAACGTTTTTCATCATTACATGTGAGTTGCATACTAAACTCACATATGTCTTTGCCTTAATTAAACCAAAATTTTTTATTGTTTTTACTCATTTTAAACTCATTCATGTATATTGTGTTAATGTATTTTTATGTCAATTTAAAAACAATACATGAGGTAGTATGTAAATAAATAAAATATTAAAATATAAAAAAACAAATATTGATAAATACTATTTATGAATTCAAAATAAATTTTGGATTAATCAAATATTAGATATAGAAGTGAAACGACAAAAATATGAGGCTTTTATGATACTTAAATAGTTTCAGAGGATAATGATCCTTTCTATTATGTCTCAAAACCTAAACAACTAAAACAATTTAAGAAATTTACTGATAGAGGAATAAAAAAGTTCTACATTGGGGAAAATAACACCATATGCAACTCAAGATAAAAGAATGCTTTTGTTAATATATAAAATAAACCTTAAAACCAATAGGTCAAAAACTAATAATCCAATAAGAAAATAAGTGTAGGATATGCACAAATAGTACACAAAAAAATGAAATGCAAATTGTGCTTAAGAATAAGAAAATGTAATCGCCACTGAGAAAAGATGGACATTTATCACCACAATGAAATACAGTTATTTTCATCTATCAGACTGATAGTTAAAATGTTCCTAGTATACTTGTTTTGGTAAGAGAGAAAAAAAGTACTTGCATATTATTGTTTTGTGAAAGTGTCAAATCATCCAGTATCTCTGAAGGGTGGCCTGGGATTAACTACTGAAATGAGAGGTGTAAAATATCTTGGATCTAGCACATCCACTTCAAGTATTTATTCTATAAATATTCTCACACATGTGATGTAGTTAGTGTTGAATAGGCAAAAACATAGATTCAAATATTGCAACAGGGGCCAATTACATGGATTAGCATTATTATTCATAGAATGGAATATTGTACCATTATTAAAAACAAGGAAATAAAATTATATGTTCTAATAAAGAGAAGTGTTGATATGAATATCAAATATTTTGAAAAGCAATATTCATATGAGTTTGCACAGTAGTGCATCTTTTAATGGTAAATAGGAAGCAGAAGAGGACACTTGTTGAAAAAAAAATCATGTCTGTTAGTGAATACATTATTTCTTCAGGAAATACGAGATCCTAGTAATAGCGGTTGCCTCTGGAGGGGACAGCTGAGTGGCTGGGAATAAGAGTAAAAAAGGAGGTTTATTTTTGACTATATGTGTTCTATTTTGGGAATTTTGTATCATCAGCTTATATACCCACACACACTAAAAAAAAAATGAGTATTACTGGTAAAGCAGAAGCAAAAGAACAGAATTAAAATGTTTTTAAACCATGTCCATATGATTAGAATCCCCAGGGTTGTTTTTTTCAATATATATTCACTCAAATTTCACTGTAGATTATGAAATTGGAGTACAGAATGTCTGGTCTAAGTTGGAGCCTGATTTATATATATATATATATATATGTATATTAGGAATACAGTCCTTTTAGTTATCTTTAAGATAAATCTGTCAGGAGATGATTTATTTTTCACAAATGTATTTATACCATAAATCTTCAGGTTGGTTGTTTTCATTCATCTGAAATAAAGATATGAATATATATATATACATGCATGTATATGAACACATATATATACACACACACATTTATACATATGTGTGTGTGTGTGTGTGTGTGTGTGTGTGTGTATCCATGGGTGATTCCAATATGTAAGCTGAGTTGTGAACCACGGGGCCAGAATAAACAAACAATCCACAGAGAAGATGGAGCTCAGTCTGAACATGAAAGCTGCATCAATCCTAGAAAGATGAATAACAACTGACTAAAGTTTAGATTAGATTTATGTATATTGAGGTTTTCAGCTAGATGAAATAAAAGAGGGGTAACACAGAAAAAGGAGAGATAAGAGAGTTATATATGGCTGATTATTCTCTAAGTAAAGCAATAAGAAACATTGGTGATATTTATTACAATTGTTAACACATAAGAATGTGACACTTTAGGTGGCATGACAGTAAAGATAAATATTCCATTACTTATTTCAAGTTATCACTGATAAATTTTAATATGTACATATAGAGACACCTCTATGTATATTGACTGTAGGCTACCATCAAAATGACTTTTGCAAAATACTGCAGAGATTCTGGACACTGTCAAAAATAACAAAATCTCATTGATATTTTGTTTTAGACTGGGAAAAATGACACCTTGCCAGGCAGACACTATATTTTTCAGCACACAGTAAAACCAAAGGTGATGGAAGGGTAACTGCATTTATTCTTAAGACTGCAAATGTACACCGAGTGTTTGACATGTTGCATTGCTAAATATTTTAACTGAATCTTAATATTGTTCCTTTAGGAAGATTTTGTAAGTCAGTCAAATTCAAGCCTGTGGACAGATGTTAAAAGTAAATTTTTTCTCCTTATCCTTAGGTACATGTATGAGGCATTTTCAATTCCTATATTTAAAAGTCTTCTAAAATCTGCCTGTGGCTATGCCCTACAACATCCAGACAAATTTTTAGGCTAGAAATTCTATGAATCTGTTTACCATAATTCTCTTCTGTGGGCAAGAAGTGGTATTTAAATGATGCCACTGTATAACTAATTTATGCTTCAGTGATACATTTTACTGTCTGAAAAAGTCAAATTTTTTAACTTCATTATATATTCTAAGGAGGGCTTTTTTTTTTAATGCTTGGAATAGAACTTGGAGGTATTATTGTCACATTTGGTCTTTCAAAATATTTGCCCATGACACTTGTAGGCAAAATGGTTATCACATGGGAGAATATAGTATTTTAAGTAATGCTCACTGTGACAGGGTGTGTGGGAATCAGCTTTCGAAAGGAAAAAAAGTGATCTCAAAGGTCAAGGCAGATTTTAAAGTAGAGGGGGAGCCTTGAAGTAGACGGGGAGCAAGTGGACAGACATAAACTTCAAGGACACTCTGAAATTCATATTTAACATCACAGAATCTAGATAACAACTGCTGAAAGATAGCCCACAGACAAAGCTAGAGACAGAAATTGTGTGGCACCAGGTAAGACTTCTTCAAAAAATTGGTGATGATATGGACTTTCAAGGAGTAAGAATTTATACTGATTCAGACTCATTCACCATGGTTGACACATGAGGGGCCATATGTATTAGCTGAAAAATTGTTGAATGTAGTCATCTGTCTCTCATAGATGAGGTCTGTCTTAAAATGCTCCAGAAGATATGTCAAGAGTAATGCACAGAATGGACTTACCTGTGGGCTCACTCAGGACAAGAGCCATAACTGTTGCACAGCAAAACCTTCCTCTGAAAAAGTCAAAATTACATCTCTTCTGAAGCAACTCAAGGCAATATTATTTAGCTATTCCATAAGTCCTTAAGGTAAAAAGGGGCTATAACTTCTATGAATTTTTGCTTACTATGTCAAAGTATTATATTCAATTTCAAAAATTTAATCTTCTTTTAAACTCAACCATTTAAAAAAAGAAGTGCTTTAAATGAAAGGTTTAACCTAAGCATCAGGATAAGTGTACAATTATGCTATGCTCCCACATTCACACCACCCACTCCAGACCTGCACACATGTATTTTTATTAGAGTGAGTCAAACTCTTCCAGTGTAAACCATCACAAAATAGAGGTTGCCAGTATTCTGCATTTTAACCCTTTGGGGACATAGTCCTTCTAGTTATTAGTTTAAGATAAATCGACCACAAATGATTTGTTTATCACAAAGGTATTTTATACCATGGATCTCCTATTTGGTTGGTTTCACTCATCTAAAATAATAACATAAAAAAAACCATGTTTACATATTTCAACACCAAGAAATACGCCTTTTATGCATGAGAGATTTCTTCTTATGGCCAGCATCCCAGTTGTAACCCATTCACCCATAGCACTTTTAAAAATAGATTCCTCAAATCCTCAGATGATACAGAGGATACCAATCCATAGGGCTTTGTGAAATACTAATTTCTGTTACTCCAATTATATGTTTTATTAATTACATGTTTGTACTTATAAAAAAAATACATTTCTGTATTTGTTATTTTCCTCAAGAATTGTTAGGAATGGGCGAGCATGAAAATGAATACCACTAGATGTCACTATAAACAGACCATTTCCTCTGATGCAGATTTATTTTCTTGCATTTCCAGATTTCCTGGACAGTTTGGGGGTAATACTTTCCAGCAGCATTGATTCTGTCTAATCCCCTGTTTGTTTAGTCAAAGGTTGCTAACTGCTAAATTTACATCCTTTCTGGTGTCCTTCTGCAAATCTGCAGAACAGTTTTCTTGAAAGAAAAATCACAGCAGAGGGATTTTAAAATTGTCACCATTTTATTAATTAGGTGCCGGTGTCCTGCCGAGTCAGTCAGTTTATTATTTTTTAAGAAAGATCTTGTAGTGAGTTGGTGTCTCATTAGAGAACCAGAGAAACAAACAGATTAATGCACATATGCTGCAACATTAATTAGAGAGTCAGGTTTTTCACAGGATAGATAATTTGATTGTGACTATGGCGGCAGCAGTTAATTGAGTCTCTTTTACAAAGTGTCTAAGGGGCTTGAGTTGAGGAAAGAGCCCACTCTGATTTGATCATGTCCCGTAGAAGGGACACTAGAATTATAAAATCATCAAATGAGAAAGGCTTTAAAGGTTTTCTGGTTTGTGTAGGTTTCTTATTCGTTTTTCCAACCAAAGCAGAAATTTTTGCTATGAAACCCCTGAGCCATGGTCTTTAAGAGCATGTAATTTGTGGCTCAGTGGGAGTTCAACAATTATATTACAATTATATTTCTTTGTGCAAATCTGCTTAATGCATTTTTGCCAAGACAGGGATAAGCAACTATCCAGCAGATTCTATACCACATGATTTTAAAAATTATGTCACCTTTAATCAATTTACAACAACCAATGATTAATTAGGAATATCAGCAATCAACTGCTAAAATGTCCTTAATAATAGATTGGTAGAGTCAGAATAACAGGAGAGACTGAGAAGTCAGACTTCCTTGTTAGCTGACATTTAAAAATTCACATTTTAAAAATGACATTTAGCAGACTAGATGATGATGCAAATGAAATCTATATTTAGGGAGGGGTGAAAACAGCATCTAATTTGTAGTGATTATATATTCTGTTTTACCTGTGGAAATTCTACTTAAGTTTGTCTGATGCACTTTAAAGATCTCTCTCCCTGTCTCCCTCTCTCTCTTCCTCTCCTCTGCTTTCCTCCACCCTCTTCAATGACAAGGCAAGGACATGAAGAAACCATATGTAGCTATTCAAATCAACATACCAGCTTAGCTACCAGTGGATAGCCAGAACCAGCTGCCAGTCACTTGATGAACAGTCTAAGACAGAAGGGTGTCAAGCCCTCAAATATCTGTAACCTCAGCGTCCATTTGATCAAAAATATCCCAAAGCTAGAACTTCTCAGATGAACTCACACTATACATAGAAGCCACTAAGTTTGGGGGTGGTCTGTTATGCTGCAATGGACAGCTAAAATGGTTTAAATTGTTTTTTAAAGAAAAGGGGGGGCATTGCAAGAACTTCCAAGGACAACTTGAAAGAAAGTTTGATCTTTCAACAAGTTTTTACTCAGCCACACTTTCTTAAATTTTCAGGTTGAAGGTTTTTTTGGTTTTGTTTAAATGTTTTAATGTGAGCGCTGTCTTACTTTTTTCTTCCTCATTTGTCATTGTTACCAATTTTACTTTCATTCCTTGTCATTTTCAAAAAATTGGTGTGCCTTTATTTTCATTTTGAATAGCATGAAACAGATCTATGACAAATGCAGTGTTTGAGCACACATATAACATTTAAAACACTTCAGGCCATGTTGTGTGAGTGCGTATGCAGAAGGAGGCTGAGCTGCAAGAGAACCACAATTTGCCAAATGTTGTTTAGTAGCAAAGTGCCCCATCCTATCTCTGAAATGTTTATTAGACATGTTTTTAAATAGTAATTCTCTAATCACCTGGAGATCTGTTAACACACAAATTCCGATCTAGAAAGATTGAGTTTGGGCCTGAGATTCTGTGTCTCTTCTAGTTACCAGGAAAAAGCAAAGAAAATGAGTAACAGGATTGTAGGATATGTCAGTTTCCTATATTCTTTGCTACCATTTTCCATCTCTCTTCATTCTCCATCTCCATACACATAATCACACAAAGCTTAGGTAGGAAATGGTACTTGTATGCACATCAGAAAAAAATATATAGATTAAGGAAAGAAGTAACATAATTCTCTTCTAAACCTTTCACTCCCCTCTGCCAGCACACACTTTTCTCCATACACAAATACTTTCAATTATCTCCTTGCACCTGTACTTTCTATGCTAAGATTTATTCTTATCACAATAAAAATTTAAACATTCAGAACCTGAACCAGAAGGCAACATTTATTTTGAAGATATACTGGCCCTAGCACTGTGAAACACCTCTGGAAAATGGTATTATTGGGGTGGGGGTGGCAGGTATTACCCATATTACATGGTTTCGTTGTATCTATTTGTAACTGAATTTTCCTCCAAAATATATCTCATATTTCCTATTCTCTTTATCCCTTCCAATAGCACCCCAGAGCAATCTATCATCACTGCTCTTTGTATTCTTCAAAGTAGCATCCTTACCAGTCAGCG
This sequence comes from Cynopterus sphinx, assembly GCA_030015415.1. Taxonomy (NCBI): domain Eukaryota; kingdom Metazoa; phylum Chordata; class Mammalia; order Chiroptera; family Pteropodidae; genus Cynopterus; species Cynopterus sphinx. Next base: position 9,738,574 of record CM057387.1, read on the forward strand.
TTCATCCGCTCTGACTGAGAGCAAGGCCCCTCTCCACACTGCAGTTTGGTGTCCGGTTCTCTTAAGTCACAGACAGGGTTTGTGTACAAGTTCCTGAATAATCAAACTCAGAGTTCTCACATTTTTCTATGTTCTTTTTCATACTTTAGCTCCATATTTTTAATTATTCACAACAAATTTGCTCCCTTCAGCCATGGAGCCTTTGGCATAGTTTTCTCTGCCGGGAAATTTCTCCCCCAACCTCTTCACAACACCAACATTTTCTTCCTGTCTCAGCTCAAAACTCACTCTCTCAAGGCGGCATTAACTCTGTATTTAGTGTCGTCTCCATATTATAATCTCATAAACCAACTCTCCTTTCCTGTAATAACATAGCTATAATTTTATATTTCTGGGTGTTATTCTTTTATACTGAACTGAAAATTCCAGAAATTGTGCCCGATTTTATACACTATAATACCCCCAGTTCTTTGTATGGTGCCTGGAAGAAAAAATAATGGCTCAATAAACCTTCCCAAAGGAATGAAATGTTCTAAACTACTCGTCCTAATGTGCCACTGTCACATTTGTCTTGTTCTGACACATCCTTCTCTTTTGTTTGACCTGTATTCCTTTGTTTTACCTCTTGTTTTGTGTAGAAATACATCAAAGAGCATTAGCCTTTGTATTTAGTGAAATTGTGATATATGATCTTGAGGAAAATTCTTTATATCTATAATTTTAAAATCCTTCCAAAATGCCAGGCTGTTTCACTGTTGGTTCTCTCTTTGTACAACTGCACCAATCTCTTCTATTCTCACTTATCTGGATCTGGGTCTCTCACCCTTTTTCAAGTCTCTCTCTAATTATTCACCCATTTTTTCAGTTCCAATCCAGGTTGGAACCCTTCTTATAAGAACCTGCTGATGACTATGGTGCTAGCAGCACAAATTATCAGATTAAGTTGAGCATTTCCTGGGACTTAATATCTATGTTTTTTAAATGGATTATAGAGAAAGGAGATCTCTATCTCCAGACTGAAACATTTTTAGTGTTATCGTTATTGTTGTTTTGTTTTGATTTGTTTTGTTTTGGTAGTAGGGAATGAATGAATGGACAATAGCCAACACTAGTGAGAGGTCAGGAAACAAAATGTCAAAGAGCCCAAATTCTCCATGCAGCCTAATGATGCCCTGTTTCTTTCTTCATTTCTAAGCTGCAGACTGGCAACAGTTGACCAGCAAGATACTTCTGGCCTATAGCTTTTCTCTCCTTGGGTCTCTCTGGCCAGGCAAAGCCAGGAAAATAGTTCTGATCAAGCATTTATTGTTCATGTGAATTTCACCTCAAGCAAAGAAGTGCAGCCTTCATTAACCAGCTGGATTTAAGTGGAGCTGAGTACGTGGTGGGGGACTTTTTATGACTAACAATCCTTTCAAGTTAACACTGCATCGCAACAGAACTGGTTCTGGCCTTTACAGACTCTACGCACCTGGCTGCACATCTTATTCTAATTTTGCACATTTCAGATCTGCTACTCATCTGACAACACGGTAGGCATCATATATTTAAGAACAGCACTTGCGGCTAGAAAAGCAATCCCATTCAAGGTCAAATTGAATTGTGAAATGAGTATTATACGAAGAAGTTTAGCTGATATTGTCCTGATGCCTTGCCAAATGTGTTCCTACTTTGAAAAAAAAAATTGGTTCACTCTTTTTTGAGCTTGAAATTTGTTATCAAATTTTCAAAATGAAAATAAAACAAAGACATGCAAATTGTCAAAAGTGTACTTTTGATAAATGACTTCTATTTTGATGAATACTTACACCTCTCTCTCTCTTCCCCCCTGCACACACCCCTCTCTTTATATATGTTTTCTGAATATACAGGTATTCCAAAGTAGATATTCTGAAGATTTATAGCTTAAACATGAGAGGATGACAATTTATGAAGAGGCAATTTTTTTAATGGGGACTATAAACTTGATTTCCTTTACTCCATTTTTTTTACCTCTGAATTCCTGATGCCAGTGATAAAAGTATATAAACATATTTGTGAATGAATATGGCTGTGAATATTCTCTATACATCATGTAATATGGAAACAAACATGACAACAAATGTATTGATATTAAAAATCTTAGTAGTACACACTATAAACTTAATTATACTGTTACACTCACATGTCTAAACAAGAAATACTAAGGATAATAAATAGTGTCCTAAAAGGTCCTAACATAAGTATATTCTCGTAGACAAACTATATCATTATATGATGTTATAATCTAAATAAAGAATTCAGAATGGGAAAAGGCAGATTAATTTCTTTTTAATGAAGTTACTGTGGTTACAATATTCCAAATGAAAACTATAAATATGAATTTTAAGTGACTTTTGAAAATAAGAACATCTTGTGTTTAAACAGAATGATAAAATTGAGGTAACATTAATAAAAGTGTATAATAATAGTAATAATAATTGAGAAGAAGAATATATATCTTACTCTAATCAACCTAAACTTAGAGTAGTTAATTAGGTCTTAGTTTCATATTTTAATATGGGAGGATTCTCAGCTGTGATAATAAAGATAGTGAAGAAAACAAATGAAGAATGATGACAGGAACTTGGAATATTTCACTGAAAGAGTCCAAAATGAAGAAAGATAGCTGAAAAGCAGAGTAGACAGCTGTTGCTACAACTATCCTGAAGTATTTGGCAATATCTAAACTAGAGGCTTAATTCTTAATGGTCATTCAAGGACAAGAAGCAATGTCTTGGTCTAGGTGGAGAAGTAATGTAGTCTTCCAGAAACAAACAAACAAAAAAAAAATTGCAAAAATAATAAAAACAGTGGTAGCCAAGGGAAGCACTACGGGAGATTCCTGGCCTTGATCTTGGCTTTCCTCTAAAATTCTGTCTCAAGGTTTTACTCTCAAGGTATGTTGTCCCAATTCTTTTATGTGCATTTTTCCTGTGTTGGTAGTTTCTGTTATCTAGAAAAATGCAATACCAATAAATAAATTGCATGATTCACATAGCATAGTCTACCAAAACAGGTGATCACATAACATACTGACAGAGGAAACAGGAAAAAATGAGAAAATGTAGGGCTAATAAAAGTCATATTAAAGATCAAATGGCTGAATTAGAAATCAAAACTATGTTATCAGAACACCAAAACTGATTATTTGAGAAGAATAATAACATTGGCCACCCTTTCCCAAGACCAATCAGGAAAATAAGGTGAGATGGCTCAAATCATCAATATCAGGAATGAGAGAAGCAGCATTACTGCAAATTTTATAAAAATTAAATATATAACATGTATTTGGAAAAAACTCACTGCCAATAAAATCCATGGTCAGATGAAAAGAAAAGAAGTTCTTAAAAGATACAAACTACCAAAATCCACTCAAGAAAAAATACTTAACTTGAATATTCCTACATCTATAGAAGACAATCTGGTTGTAGTTAATGACGTTTCCACAAAGACAACACTAAGTCCAAATGTCTTTATAGGTGATTGCTATGAATTTTTTAAGGGAGAATAATATCATCCCTACACAAACTCTTATGAAATATTGTAGGAAAGAGGATAGTTCCCAATTCATTCTTTAAGGCTAGCATGCTAAAATCTGATAAACACCATTCAAGGTAAGCAAACTACAGACCAACATCCCTCTAAAACATAGATGCAAAAATTTGAAAGATAATTTTAGGCCAATCTAGCAATATATAAACAGAAATATACATCATGGCCAAATGAGGTTTATCCCAGGAATGCAAGGCTGGCTTAAAATTCAAAAACTAACATAATTCATTGAATTAGCAATTGGAAAAAGAAAAATCACATGATCATTTTAGTAAATACAGAAAACAGCTTTTGAAGAAATCCATTATCCATTTCTGATAAAAATTCTCAGAGAACCAGGAATGAAAAGGAACTTTCTCAGCCTGATAAAGGTCATCTACAAAAAACCTATAGCTAACATCATATTTAATGCTTAAAGGTTGAATTTTTTTTTCTGTTAGGTTAGAAATAAGATAAGGATATCCACTTCACCAATTCTTCCTAAAATTCAACCTAAACTGGAAGGTCTAACCAGATGAATTAGGCAAGAAAAACAATAAAAGGCATACAAATTGGATGCTAATTTATTTAACACTGATAATTAAAATAAAGATACCTGTATTGCTTCTATAGGTTTAAAATCTGCAGCACAATTATATAAATTATTTTATAGTGAAATATGCTTGAATTAATGATGAATATCTAGAGCATTCTTAAAGTATATAGAAAATGATTTAATTGCCTGAAAGAGAATAACATTTAGAAAGCAAATACAAAGAATATGTTTTCAACCTGCAGTTATAATACCAACTGGAACTCTTAATAGATTCCTGATCTTGGGCAAGTTTCTTAAAATCTGAGCTACTGTCACTTTAATATAAAAATGTGTTTTAAGAATTCCATGAGAAAAATATATGTAAAGTGCCTAACCAAGGGCTTGAAATAGCATAACTAAGAACCACAAGCCTGAGGGCAATGTTGAGATTTAGCTTCTAGTAGGATCCATGTGGGGGAATATATGGAGTTATGATAGCAGGAAAGAGGCTGGAGCAATAGTTTTGCCAAAAGGCTTAAATTAAGACCATGGAAGGAGGCATGGAAATGAGAAGCAACCATTTAAGTGCCAAAGAAGAGATACAAGATAACCAACATTATTTTTCAGCATTGCTCTCTTTAAGTAATAGAACAGTGTTAATAGTTTTCAGGAAATTTAAAAATCTTAATTCTCAGATTTAGGAAATAAAAGACACATTTTTAAAACATTAACATGAAAGTGGATAATTCCAGCTGAAAAGCTTTTCTGTGATTCAGTTCTGGTCGTAGACTTCTATTTTTATTTTATTTTTTCCATTTTTTCTTAGGTCCAGAGAGAATGGTATTTAAAGATCTGGAGAACTAAGTCTGTTGGAGTGATAGAAAAGATGAAGTGATCAACAAATAAGTCTTTAAATACCTATATATTTTAACAGAATAGATTCTCTTCTGCTAGTTATGTAAGAATCCTTTGACTCTTAGTCTTATAGCATCATAAACCCAAGTAATTCCAGTGGCACTTTCGTGGTGCTCATCAAATAACAAGAAACAGAGAGCCAAAAAGGCACTATTAATAGTTCATTTTTGAGTTAAAGAAATGATTAAAGGATGATAAGTCTAGTTGGAGAACTTTGTATCAGCATAATATAATTTCACAATTCCTTACCCAAAATTCCAAATATCTCTGATCATCAAAATTTTCACAACATATGTATGTATTTATGCATATATATCTATATCTATCTTTCTATCTATTTATGTATATATATATATATGTGTACATATTTGTATATATACATATGTGTATATATACACACAGCTATATAAATGTTCTTCATCTCATTATTGTTATAATTATTAGCATAGTTGCTGGGAAGTATAAAGTACACTGATATTGCAATGATTAAAAAAGGGACACCTTTGTTCCTGAGCTATGTGGTGTTTATTTTAAGACAATAAACCATCAATTTCACTAATGGAACAAATAGGTTAAGTTTTCCCTGATGTTTGAATTCTTTCCCCAGGAAAATTAAATGTTCTTAATAGAAAAATCTAATTTTATCTCAAGTTATTGAAAATCTTAATTAGTGACACAAAAGCCATGTTAAAATTGCTTAGATCAGAAATAAACACATCATTATATCAAAATAAACAAATTGAAGAGCTACTGTAGTTGACATTCCACACACAGTATCTTGACAAAATAGGATACAAACAGGCAATTTCGAAAGGAAAGAATCAACATCAATCACATAAATTAAATTGATTAACTTTCATACTTAATCAATCACAGACACGGATCTTACACAATCTACTGGTGACCTCAGTTACTTTGTTTAATCATGCACACCAATATCAGTGCAATGCTTGATTTTCCAATTAAAACAACTTTGCAATTAGATCTAATTAACGTGTTCCAATTAAATAGGGTAAATGCAGCGGTATTCAATAATTTTAAGCCTCTACTTTTCTCATGGTGAAAAGGTTCTCTAAAATTGTTTGGAAACATAATCCTTTTGGTGCCACAGCTTAACAAAAGAAGTAAGAAAAGGTCAACGGCTTGGCTCAGAAATAACATAAGCCAGATTTGGTAGAAAAGAACAAGCATCCTAAATTTCTCAATTATCTCCTGGATCATCACATAAGACCTTTATGATAGCCCCATTAACAATTTGCTGATGGAAGTATTTGTTAAAGGAATATTTGCCCTTTTCATAAAAGAAGACATATCCCCACTTGGAGTCATGCAGTTTTATAGCTGTTCTTCATAACTCTTACATGAAGTAAATATCATTTGTTGGGGTTTTGAATGAGTAAACTCTTCTTTTGGCCTTTAGATAAAGTAATACACAATAAATCTCCTTTGCAAAGCTTCTTGAATGAGAAATGTAAGAAAGAACATATTTTTTGCTGTTTATTTTTAAGCCTTCAATTTATGGGATTCTGACTTTAGATGCCCTCCTTCCTCTCTCAGTTTCCTTTAACCAAGAGAGCCCCTGCTTTGATTAATATATTGCAATGAGTATCAGTAAGTCCTCTTGAAGAACTCACTGCTCACAGGGAGGCATCAGTCTCTGAAAGTCACATGAGTAAAACCACTCAGAGACCTCTAGGGCATGGAAGGGGAATGAACAATACAGGATTAGCTCATTCCCCTGCTAGGAAAAATGATAGGCTATCTAGAGCCCTGTCTTTTCAGTTATACCATTCTGCTATGTGTCCTTTGATCTTTGAGTTCTTCAGTTTCTCTTGCCTCTATCTTAATATAAATAAACCTATAAATAAGTAAACACAGCTGTTGTATTATAAACATGCAGTAGTTCATATTTCTTTAAGGAAGTTACTCTTTCAAGCATGACACCTCCATTTCTTTTTCATCTTTTAGTTCTTTACTATTTGCCTTCACTTGCTATGAGAGTATATTCTATTAAATAAATAAAAAACAAAAACTCAGATTTGAAACTACCAATGCACAGCCTGAAGTTCAACAAATTTACCTTTACCATTGATATAGATGCTTTTATATTTTGAAAGTAAATATATATTACCCTGTCCTATTTTAGGCAAAGCCACCTCATTCTAGATGTTTACCTCAAAGAGCTAATGACTCAACTTTTCTTGACTTTCAAGAAAGGAGACACTTGAGTTTTCATGGAGCCCCAAAATGTATATCCACCACTATATTGTTAATACATTTTTCTCTCTATATAAAAGTTAACAGGATTGTATTTATACACTGTAATAAATTTTTAAAATCAAAACCAGATATAGATATTTTATTCTTTACTTCAGACAGGACATGGGGCTCAATCATTTTTAAATAGGAGTTCTTTTGGAGGACAAATGTACTTAGCTGTGCTTTTTGACATATTAAGATGATGATACTATATCCACCCTCTCAATCACAATATAAATTATCTTATTAAGTCCTCTCAGTCTAAGATTTGTCATAAGGAAGTAGTTAGCTCCTATAAAAAATCCTCACAATAATAGTCCCAGAGGCCAAATTTTAGGTAGGGCTATGGAATCTAAATAAAAGTTGCTACAGATTCTCCTTCTCTAAAGGGTTACATGTTTTCCCTCCTCTAATAATCTTAGATGGTAACGTGGTTAATATCATGCACTTTCAAACCAGAGTGCTGGGGTTCAAACTCCTGTTCAGCCGCTTTCAACTGAAATAATCTTCAAAAAGTTATTAAATTGATTTTACCTCAGTTCCATCATCTCTAAAATAGTACTGACCTTATTGCTTGTTTTCCAATTTATGAGTTATTTCTCATAAAGCACTCAGAGAAGTGCTTGGTTAAGTATTCAACGTGCTTATTAAGTACTCAATGAATGATGGCCACTATTCTTTACTTTTCTTTGGCTCAGTAATCCAAGCGAGTTAAAAACACAATGATTTGACTGCAGAACCATTAAAATACATACTCTAATAACATAAATAAAGAAATAAATGTTTTATGTAAGAATGAACAACAACAAACACTCATGAGCCCTCCACTGCCAAAGTTAACATCTAGAGCATTAATACAGGAAAAAAAAAATCAATAGATTGAATCACATCAAACATTTTAAAATTCATGAATTGATATTAATATCCCTCACAAAAAATCAGCAGTTGCAGTATGCTATATACCAACCCAGTATTTTGAAAACTAGCCAATGAAGAGAAAAAAATCAAGCATTTTTTTCCCCATATGAACTGTTCGTTATTACTGGTAGTAGAGTGGATATGCAGAAGTTACTTTTTACATAAGACTATCAGCTTATAAATTGAAAAATGATAGAATTAAAATATAATTTTGTAATCTCTAAAGAATGACGGGACTAGAATTGGTCGCTGATGGCTTCTTACATCACAAAGGACAAGATACTGTATGACACCTGGTGTAAGAATACAGCACTATCTGTAAAGAACTATTATTAAAAAAAATTCAAACCTAAATCTTATAAATCCTCTAGGTCAGCACTCCCCAATAGAACTTTTTATTATTATAGGAATGTTTTAATTTTATTTAAAATATCCACATTAGAGGTTACCATATTGAGAATGCATTAAATTTCTACTGATTTATAGAAAAACAGCAAAAAAGAGCATATGAAAAGTTTCCAGAGGAATAAAATCAGCAAAATATCTGAGGAAGCTCTTCAGTTATAAAAGTTTCAGACAAGGGGGTGGGGAGATTCCTATAAACTAGTAGAACATGAGACATATCAATAAGGCACAGTATGTGAGCTTATTTGGCATGCTGACAAAGTAAGTAAAATGTAAATAAATAACATTTATGAAAAAATTGATATTTTTAACACTAAATATTTTATACTATTAAAAAAATTCCTTTGAGGTAGAAGAATAGTACTATAGTTAGCTTTTATGAATACTTATGCTTTAAAGATGCACATTCATTTATAGATTAAAAAAGTGCTCTCTAGTATTTACTTTAAAATAATAGAAGTGAGGAAGTGGAGGTAGATGAAAAATAATTGTTCTTGTGTTAATAATTATTAAAGTTGAAATGCGTATGTGTTAATTCAAAATAAATATCCATTTGATTTAGTAAATGCTAAGAATATATTAAAATTAAACATTAAAATGTATTAATATTGCAACACAAGTTATTTTGAAAGGGGAAGTTATAGGATGTAATAAAAGCACTCAAAACAGTACAATTTTTGTATTTTCTAGCAATAAACCAAACATTCTGGCAAAGATTCAGACATTCCACCAATCAACTTGGGTGAAGAGTATTTTAAAAAACGCTATTTTGAATATATTCAGCCTTAGATAAAAAAAAAATGAATGGAGTTAGAAACTAAATCAAAGAACTTAAGAAATTATTGTGATGTTCACTCTTTTTCAGATCTCTATGATAATACGGCATATCTAAGTATAAAACTTCATTTTGACACAGCTGGATAGGAGAACACAGAGTGAGACTGCAAGGGCAGTCAGCTTCAAATTCCTCCCCTACCTCTTGATTTTCTGATCCCCATTTGCTGAGATAGGGTTTCCAAAGCAGGCAATTAACCAGTTGCAGAAAGAACTGTTGCCTCCTGCATGGAGTCTCAAAGTCAGGGATAGAGATAATCCCCTATATTTAAAATTAGAAGACAAATATATAGCTAGCTCCAATGAACATTTTCTGATTACATTGAATAAAGAAGACTGAAACTATTAAGTAAATAAGAACCTGAGAATAAGCAAATTGTGCATATTTGTTCCTTCCTCAAAGTCACCATCATTAGTTATATTTAAAATTACCTTATCACATAGAAAATAGATTTAACCTCTTTTCTTTGGGGAAATAAAAGGAGGATGAAAAAAGTTGTTTTTTTGAAGAGCTAATTTCCCAATATTTCCAAAAGATTAAAATATTTTAATTTATAGAAAGAGAAAAAAGAAAACTGGAGGAGGAATAAAATGATCCTCATTAACACATATATGCCAGCATGAGCTATGTAAAGATGCTGAGGAAATAGCAAAGGGATTATTTGACTGGTTGAGAGAGGTCATTGAGCATTCTATGATTTGTAGATTTAAGGGAAACTAGATAAATGAAAAATGATTATTGAAAATTATTTATAAAACCCGTTTCAAATAATTAATATTTATAGAGATGCTACACACACACACACACACACACACACACACACACACACACACACACGACAAAGAGAAAAGATTGGCACCTGCATTCTAAAACTGTTTATAATAATATGAACACACCGTCTCTGTACTCTGGGAAACTGTTTTTATTCTCACATCAAAGACATAGTGATGGAAATATCTACCAAGAACTAAACATCTGAGGTCTACTTTTCCCCTTATTAAAAACAAACAATAATAAAAAAAAAGTTCTTGATATTTGATACCATTACCCCCATGCTTCTCTTGCCCTCATCTGCCAAAAGGCAATGTTGTTAAGAGAGTATCCAATTCCAGACTTTTATTGTTACCTGAAGTACCTTTAATAAATGAATGCTTCCTAGCAACTTAAGAGGCAATTGAGTCACTTGTTTAAACTTCATATTTTTTAAGTGGCCAATATGAGTAATGTTCTTCCAGTTCTGACTTTGGCCGAAAAGAAAATGTTAGAGTCACCAGAGTCACATCCATGTAACATCTCACCATCAGAACCCCAGTCTCTTAATACCCATTCTTGACTGCATTCCAATAGTCAGATGCCAAACCCATCAAAGCTTATTCAGCAATTGGCAAGAAAATTGGCAGAACAAGTTGTGATTAATAGCCACACTGAGACTAATCTCTGCTGATGGCTGTTGCATACCTACAAATAATTTCCCTTTTGCTTATGAGTACTGAAGATATTCTTGTCTGGGGGAGTCTTTGTTGGGACCATTTCTTTTGATGTTGCAAATTCTTAAAAAAGAAAATAAGTTCACATAAACTATATGAACTAATTGGTAACATACAAAGGTTTGAACTTGCTCTACTAGGAGGCTTAAAGACTGAGACATGCATTCTAAGGGGGACAGCAATGGATATTGGTAAACAAATAAGAAGTAATGGCAAGTGCTAAGTGATCTCATTTGAGTGAAAGGCAAGATTAAAAAGAATAAGTTTGAAATTATGTATTGGCTTTAAATTTTGAAGGACCATAGTCTGTAAGATGAAAATTTAGGATATTTCTCCATATAATGAGAATCATTGAGAGAGTTTTGAGAAATAAAGATAATTAAAGTTGGTTTTAATGACAAAATATAACAGCAGATAAAGGAATTGGAGGAACAAAAGAGCAGAAGTATAGCCAGTGGTTAGGAGTGTACTGCCATAGATTAGGCTAATAAATGATGGAAATATGGCAAAAAAAAATAAATTTAGACATGATAGGCAAATTAGAAAAACATTTCTGAGAAGTAGCTAATGGATTTAGAAGCAAGTGCATTTTAACGATGTTCTTTTATAATTAAATAAATAATTTTGAGCTTTGGAAATTTTCATCATGGAATAGAGAGAACAATGTTAAAAAGGAAAAGAGTCTTGTAGTATTTTGAGGAGAACTGATGGCCTTAGCATGTTAACAATAAGCAGTCTTAGTAGCTGCTTATTGGTGATAAAAATAAACAAAATCCCACCCTACACAACCCAAACATCACCTGTCCCTATCAGTGCCACTTTTATATTTATGCCCCAATTAGAATGGCTCTGAGTTCCATGTAATTTCAAGCATTTCGCTCCCTAAAATTTTTCACCATTTATTTCTTGGCTTCTCCAAAGACATGTCTCCGTGAGACTAGTAAATCAGTGTGACAGAGTCATCCAGTTATATCTAGGATATCCTTTGCTGGCTCTAAGACTCAATTATTAACTTTTAATGCATTCCAAATCTTTCGAAGGCAAGTCACTTTGAAATCAACTGCTGCCATTGCTCACAGGTCTTACTAAGTAAACACCAGTGACCATGTTGGAAGTATCCTTTTTTCCTGCTTCCAAAACTGCAGCTTTCACAGAGCCAGCCAGAACAGAAAGGTGATGAGGATACGTGCCTTCTTCTCAGATCTATACCACACTTTATCACAGGGATCATGAAAGAGATCTGTTTTGGCTCAAATTCTCAATAAATCAGGGGGAAAAAAAAGGTTTTTCAACTTCTGGTTTATATACTTCTAATCAAACAAGATTAAATCTTGCTCAAGAAGAATAGGGAAAGAGGAAAAAATATGTTCTCCAATGTCTCTAAGTCCCATCCTTTCACAAAACCCTGTCCCTAAACACAACTATTCTCAATTCATCAAATGCAAACAAAAATTTGCCTCTGTGTATGGGGTCTAGAGTGAGGAGGGAGATGATATTACAGGTTTGATTGGGAAAATAACTCATTGCATTCAAAATCCCTTAACTGGAATCCTTGGGGCCAGATGTGTTTCAGAACTCAAAATGTTTTTGATTTTAGATAAAAAAATCACAATATACAATATAACACAACCATTAATATGTATTTAGCAAAATGTACGAGTATTCACACAAAAAGAAAAGACTACGTATCACTTCCTATGAACTCAGGTCAAGAGAGGTTTTGACACCGAATGAATCATAAAATATTTTTGATATTGAGGGGTATTTGGATTTTTGAATTTCAGATAAGAGATTGTGAACCTGTATCATGCATGGCCTGTGGCCTGTTAATGAGGCAAAGTGTCTGTATCGTTGCTATTTACTTTTAAGTATTTCTTTAGTTTGGATGGTGGTAGAAAATGATCTTCAGTTAAATGTCCCAAGTCAGTCTTTTTTCATAGACTCTTAAAATGCTCTGATTATTTATAAAAAATGAAAACATCAGAATTTACTTTGTCATTCTTCTTTTAGCTTTACTGTACATTTTACTTAAATTAATTTTGTTCTCATATTAAGAAAATCTACTTTGAAAATTTCATTTTAATATTCTTATATAAGTTTTAGATTTGTATACAACCACCAGAAGGATAATATATTTTATTATATCTATGCAGTATAAATAAAGATGTATTGGATTTTAGAGGGATTAATAAAAAGGGCCAAGGCATGATGTCTAAAAAGAATGGACACAAAAGATAGGGTGAAGACATAATGTATCATAAAGAGAGAAAGTCTCAATTTTAGCTTGTCTGTCTTTGCTGGGGCCTGACTTCCTTTTTGTTAGCTCAATCTAAACACCACATTTTTGTGAATATGCATCACATTCATTTTGAATTATTTAATTTAACTCCCTTTCCAGATGAACTAGCTTTATTAAATGCTTGCCATGGATGGGCAAACAGAGTTTATGCAGGCTATAAATATCTATGATTAGTTTGGTATAGTATATTGCAATCTAAGGTGTAGTAATTATGTATAATATTTTCTCCTAAGCTTGATAAACCATTTGGGAAAAAAAAAAAGAAAAAAATACTAGAAAGTAATTTATGCAAACTCTATTTATGATATTTTCAACCCTTATATTTCTCTGAGATCCTGGTTATAATACATATATAAATTTACACACACACACACACACATATATAAATATAAATATACACACACATACATATACACAATTTAAGTCATGAGCTAAAAGAGAAGAGAATAACTTTGACTCTATATGTCTTGAAAATGGGTATAATCTAAAAGTTATATCACTTGTGATATACCAATTTTTATCCTTCTAGCATAGTTACTAAATTTGGTATAATACTCAGGCCTCTTCCCCAAACCAAATGATCTGCTATATCTATTATTTCAATATATATAATATACATATGCAGTGTTTAATAATGTGTGTATTGCTGAGCTTTTACGTAACCGCTCATTTTATATTTCTAACCACCATTAAGAAAACATGTTTTATGGTATACATATATATGTATGGTATACCTTTTTTGTACCAAACAGTCTAGAAATCATACACAGAATTAAAACTTAGCCTTGCTATTAAAGGCCTCAGAATCACTGCAGATTGACAATACATGTACAAATCTATTTCTATCCATTTGGATTTCTCACTGTATTTCACACTAAGTATTCTCCAACAAGATATATATTATCTGCTAACCCCTAGCCATTCTCCCAGTTCTCATGCCCCAAATCTCAATAATCATGTTAATTTCATTTTATCATATGCAATATTCACTAATTTGTTTGCTATTCATCCATTTTTTAATTTATATATGTAACCTACTATGCAAATACCTACTATGTAATAGAAAAAATAACAAAAACAAATAAAATTAAAAGCCTTCTCTTGATAAATTCACAGAAAATAAATTACAGTGTATTAGATATTCTCAAACAGAGTTGGGGAAAATGTTACAGTAGGAATGAAATGATTCCGTTGACACATCCTGGCTATGTGGCCATGGCCAATTACCTTACCTATCTGAGCCTCAGTTTACCTAGTTATAGTGGAAGGACATACACATTCCTTCCTCATAGTTTGGAAATAAAGATTACATGAGAATAGCCACACAGAGACATTAGCACAGTGCGCGACAAATAATAGCATCTGAAAAATGTTACCTATTATTATTATCATTAGTTTTTTTAATGTTGCAAAACAAGATCATTTGCCATTATTTAGTTAGGACTATAATCTATGGTTCTTTCCTTATAAAAAAAAAATCTGGAGAAACTACACAGGAAAAAGCATTTAGTATCATACACCTGTATCTACAGAGGTAAGGTTTCTGATTTGGGGAAGCTCTATACTCTTTTTAATTGCTTTCCATCAAAGGAAGAATAAATTAAGAATGATTAAATTAAGTGAACTGGAGAAAGCCTATTACTAATGTAAATCATTATAAAAGCTTCAGTAGGCAAAGAAGTAAAAAACTAGAGAATATAATGTAGTATCTTTGGATAGTTTTCTGGTAGACAATTAAATTGCTAAAAGTGAAACGGTACCATTAATAATTGCAATTTTATTTAGGATACAATTATTCATTGTGGTCTCACTAGCTTTCTTATGCTTAGAAGTGGAAGTGACCCTTTTTTTCTAACTGTACTTATTCCTCTGAGTATTTAAAACTGTCTCCATTTATTTTCATTCACCTTGTACCTAGTGGATAAGAGGATACTTCTTTGTCTCTTTAAGATGAAAGTATCAGATGAAAACATTCATTCCTCCATAAAAGGACAGGAGTACCTACCTCCCTGGAGATAATAAATATGCTGACTTATTACATGTCTAGTACGACAAGTGAAAAGAATATTTCTAGACAGAAAACTCCAAAAAACAGAGATGAATTATGGTAGACTATAATCGTCCTAAAACAGCCCAATTCTCTACTCAAAATATGTCACAAACAAAAAAAAAGAGACACTTCTTTAGCAAAATGCTTAAAAAGCCACTACCTGATAATTACTGTGTGACTACCTACCAAATGCATAATTATATCCTCTGTTTATAGAGGTTTTTTTTTAGTTACAAAAAACTTTCATGGTCACTACCTTTCATGATTAAAATAATAGCAATAATACTTAAGATTTATTGAGAGTACTTACTATGTGCCAGATGCTTCCCATAAATTATCTCCTTTAATTCTCATGATAACTCTGATGTGGTTCCTATTATTCCATAATTTACAGATCAGAAACTGAGATTCAGAAATGCTAATTTGCCTAAGCTTTTACAGATATTGAGTTATAAATCCAATTCCTGAATCATCAACTTAAGTATGACCCTATACAGTTTTTCTTAAAAACTTAACCTCTGGCAAGGTAACAGGACAGGTATTTTTTTTTTTTTATTTTAACTTTTAAGTAATTTAAAAAATAATAGCATCCAAGAAGTTCAGTCATTTGGACAGGGTGGAATAGTTGGTCAGAGGCAACAAGGAAAGGACTTTCAGATGGGAAAAAGGAGTTCTTGATTTTGGGAATGATAGCCAGGTATTGCCTTTTCATGTAATCAGAAAGCAGAACACAAAAATAGTATACTATTAACTTTCTTTTTTTAACTTAGATTATGTTTTGACCAACTAAAGTTTCTAGCTTTATTAAGGGGGATTCAGTTGCTACTTTGTGGCTAACTTAGGTTTACTTGTTTTTTATTTTCCAAAATCTTGAGATCACTTATTCCTTCTAATCAACAATATAGTCAACAAGATGTATGCTTTTGTACATACAAATGTGTGTGTGGACAGACACAAATATAGAGACACACACATAATCACATTTATACACACACTGCATTTTTAAACCCACAGCTCTATTTTAACTTCAGAACTTTAATTAGCAATGAGATCACTGACCATATTGTTAACACTTGGAAAGAGAACTAATGAAAATATAAATTTAATGGTGTCTCTAATGTCTTTAATGAAGGACAACAAGACAAGAGAGAAATAGAAATGTGTCCCCAGATTTCATTAGAAAGCATTTTGAGCTCATCAGATTTATAAATACTTTAATGTTTCAGTTTGGTGAGCAATGCAAGAAGCTTCTAAAAACAATAAAATGACTGGAAAGCACTCAGTGAAGTAGTCAGGTTAAAGTGTAGAGTTTTAACAAAACCTCAATGCACCTTAGAGACCATTTAACTAAAAGAACATAGATTTGGCACAGAATTAGGGTGTTCTAACATTTTCACTTCTGTCCTGCTTAAAACAGGCAATTATACAGGTCCAAATCACGAAATAAGTGACTCAAAAGTTGCATGTCTGAGTGAATAACATACACAAATTTAATGTAATTCTGAACTTAGCTAATCTAACTCACATCCTTTACACAATAAAATCTCTAGTTGTAGATGTGAGCCAATTCTACCTTCATACTCATTAGTGGTTCTAATGAATTTAAGCAAATTTTTGAAAAAAGCATTATGAAGCTGATTTTTTACTGCCATCCTTGATCTCTTAGGCATAAGGTCTTATATATTAATCTACAAGCTGCAAACACTGATGATAATGTACATGTAAACTGAGATACCTGTTCTAAAAGCAAACAATATAATGCTATAGGCTTCAATAATAACCGGGTCTGGAATTGGGTGCAGAGAAGGTATTCTGAGGAAATAATTCCAAATGTGATCTTAAGTCTGAGTAAAAGTTCACTATAATCAAAAGAGAAGGAAAAAGAAAACAGACAGAATAGTATGATAAATGTTTATAAAGTTTAGACAACATGGAGCTCTAAAAAAATTGAAAGGTCTAGGTGGTGAAAGCTCAGAGATTGAGGTAGCAAGAAATGCTTTATTATGCAGGAGAGGTAGAGGGCAAAATCATGCTTGACCATGAAAGATACGTAAAGGATTTCTTTTACAGGATTTGTTTTTCTTTTATAGCAGTGAGAACCATTGGAAAGTTTTAGTGTGTGTGTGTGTGTGTGTGTGTGTGTGCACGTGTGTGTGTGGGTGTGCATGTGTAGACATGTGAGGAGAAAGAGGGTAAATAGTAGTAAGTTTGGGAAAGAGGTATCAATTAAAAAGAATCAGTTTGCTAAATTAAATATATGATTTTTAGATGTCATCAAGAGCAATAATGGAGGAAGAAATGCCTTAACTCCTAGTTACTTCCTTTGAATTCCCCACTATACCATCAATTTCCACTTTGTGTTCAACAGCTTCTTTACCTGAGGAATTAATTTCCTGGTATGTACAGACTGGTCACTTCACCAACTGTCATTCTTGGCGATTTACAATGAAGGAAAACCAGTTTTAAAGTCAAATACTAAGTGGTGTAGAACCTTCTGGTTGTCTTCCAAGTATCCCATGCACCTTTCTTGGAGACACAAGTTCCATACAGATATCTATCTCTGTCCCATACAGGTAATTACCTCAGAGGAACATGTGGAACCAGCTACCTAAAACTGTGAGGTCTAGTGAAAAATAGAAATGCAGGTCCCCCATTGGAAAAATTACTAAGAATTTTGAGATGATATTAGCACTGTATTAAATTAAGAATGGCATTCTTCTAAACCGGGGGTCCTGTGCTAACACAGAGACTGCACAACCATGAGGATAACCTATAAATTTGGTCTGTCACAGCCAAGAGTGAGCCTAATTGGCCCAGAAATGATTATAGGGCCAAAATCTTATCAATGAAACATGGGGTCAAGGATACACGTTCAGTGGCTTCAGCAAATATTCATGTTTCTTACGACAGAGTATTAAAAAGAACCAATCTCTTTACTTCCTCTTATTATTCTCTCTGGATTTGTTGGCTAGAAATCTTGTATCCATCTTGAGTGAAGCAAATGTTTAAGATAGCAGAGACCAGAAATAAAAAGAACTGCTATAGTTGATCACATTGTTGTGCCATTTTCTTTATCATTTGTTATTTTGAACTAGGCTTTTTTGTTATTAGAAGGCAGAAGCATTCTAACTGACAAAAATAATAAAGCTTTCAAATTAAATTTGCAAAATAAGCATTATTTTTTTGGTTAATTGTTAATTTGGTGCACTGTTAAATATTTTTAGAGCTGTATATACTTGGAAAAAATGTGTATTAGCTAGGATAACATAAGTTGATAGTTTATTTCTCAAAAGATAAAGAGATCATATGACAAAATAAAGTATAATAAATTTATTTATGTTGGCATATTATAGAAGAATCAATGTTTAATTGCAAGGTAACTGCCAGGTTAGTGACAATATTCCAAGCTTGCTCTTCTAACATGACATTTGAACATGTATTTTGATGCTATTTTTTTTAAGAAAGATTTGTAATGAAACAAGATATCATCTAGAGCTCTCAAAAGGCAAAAGAAAATGACCACATACTGCAATCAGATAAGCAAGTGTCAGACAAGACAGCAACTATGAAGATTAACCAGAATAAAATTATGTAAAACAAGAGTGTTTTTCCTGAAGAATTAATTAGAGTAGCTATCCCAACCTGCAACACCTTCTCCATTCCTCTCCTTCTCAATTTTTTTATGGTTATAATACCCTTTAAACTTAAACAAAAGAATACCACAAGATCTATCTACTTTACTGTAGAGAGTCCATAGAGTGACAAAACCAAGACATATTGGTTTCACCCAAATGAACAAAGCTATTTTTAGGAAAAGAAGTGAGCATAACATATGTTCGCATCTAGTTGTTCTGGGTCCCAGAGGCAATAAAAGGGCAAAGTCAAGTTTGATTCCAGGTATGACTTTGAAGCTTCTGTTCTTAATTCATGAAAATCAAAATCTTCACTCAGATATAAAGTCATAGGTATAATGGAAGGAACCTCATGGTGGTGAGCCAACAAGAAATAGGAACAAAAGCTACGTAGTAAGGTTAGCTAAGTCTTAATTGAAATGATGTTGTTCTTGAGTGAATTTAAAGGCTAAGTGGATATGGTACATGTAAAAAGTAGTAAATAAACTTTAGGCAGAAAGAATAACATAAATATCTTCTGCAGTTTGCTCTTATGAGTGGTCCTGGTGGTGTGTGGGTGGTAGGGCCTGTTTGAGTTGGTTAACTTGACAATATTGTATGAGATGACTCTGATCAGGGGAGAGAGGGCAATTGGTTCCTGCACCATGGTTTTATCCCTGTCCCAAAGACAACTTTAAATCCTCTTGGAGAAACAAGAAATTAAAAGCTAAAATGGTAAACAAAAATATTAAATGCAAATAATGTTTCAATATAAAAGAAGGAAAATATGTTACCTGGAAATAAATTATTACCTTTCAAGTGAATCACAGAGAATGGGATTTTTAGATGTTCAAAATATCAAGAAGACCCTTTTAAATGGTTTGTTCACAACAGTTGTATAGAGAGGGAAGACATGAGCCAGGTTTCTGAGGACAGGTTGAACTAATAGATTAGAAATGGGATGACATTCCAGCATGTTGGGAAATGGTGAGTAAAAGTACAGTAGTAGACAAGTGTAAGTGAAAACAAATGTGGGAAATATTGAGAC
The DNA here is from genome assembly GCA_030015415.1 of Cynopterus sphinx. Classification (NCBI taxonomy): domain Eukaryota; kingdom Metazoa; phylum Chordata; class Mammalia; order Chiroptera; family Pteropodidae; genus Cynopterus; species Cynopterus sphinx. The sequence continues at coordinate 9,758,488 of CM057387.1, forward strand.
TTCATATAAAGAAGAAAAAAGAGCACAAAGTGAAAAGTTGGCTTGTGCCATATCCTGGATGGCCTTGACTCTCAGACTATGACTTTGGAAGTCAACACTGTAGATAGCCCCAGGATATATTGACTGACAGGCTGAAAGTGTAATTTGAAGTTGTTCCTGTGACACTATAGGATAGAATTAAGCAGGGAGAGTCCAGAGTCAGACAAACCAGTCAATAAGAAGTATAGCATAACATGTTAGAATGTGACAGTGGGTATGGGGAAAATAAAGATTATAAGAAAAAAAGTCAATAAAATTATTAACTGATGGGATAACAGAGTGAAGGATAATGTGGTGTCTGATAATTCCAATACCTTAGCCACAGAGGCAGAGATAAATCCAGAAAGTGTTGTTTTAAGGTGACAACAGAAAATGTAAGTGGAAATATCTAGCAAGTGTAATAGAAAGTAAAATATAGATCTGAGAGGTATTCTCATGGAGTGAACAGCCTGATTATTGATGGCCCCTCCAAAGCAGAGAGCATGGGCAAAGAACTGCAGAGACATTTGTGCTTCCTAAACTCTGAGCCAGTGGATCATTTCTTTGCCCAGAAAGTTCTTATCTACTTTCCCACCTGTAAATCTTTTACTTACTGTAAAGTTTTGGTACAGAAGTCATTCCAGCATGGTTTTTCTGACAACCGCAGAGTATTTTCTCTTGTTTTCTCCTTAAGCACCTATTTAGTCATTAATCAAGTGATCATTGAGTCCCTACTTTCGCCTTAATGGTGTTCTAGATGTAAAGGAACCAGTGGTAAACAGAATAAACAGTGTCTTTGCTTCTATGGTTTGCTTACGTTCGAGTTTGGTTAGATAGCAAATCAATCAATCAACTGTTCAATCAACCAAAATATGTATTTCAGGTAGTGATGAACATGTTTGAGTGGAAGCTATTTTAGATTTTGTAATCAGGAAAGCTCAACTGACACATGACTTTTAATCAGACATCTAAAAAAAGTAAGTGAGAAAGCTTACCAACAAGGAGAATATTCTAGGCAGGGTGACCAATAATTGCCATGACCTTGAGCGGGAGCATGCTTAGCATGTTTGAGAATCAACAATGATGCTAATGTGAATGGAGTTAAATAGATGTGTTCGGAGTAGTGATGAATGACAGGAAAGAATCTGAGAACAGTTTTGGAGATCCAGATCTTTGGAGTCTTATGGACCATTCTCAAGGATCTGGGAAGCCACTGGAGGGTTCTGATTGGGGGAGGAAACTAGTCTCTGTGCTGACTCCAATCTGCGATCTCATGAGCATGAGTGTCAGGAAGGAAGGGAAGAAGGCCTGAGGTACCAGTAGCTCTCAGTAAACAATGTTAAATTGTGGGTGGGGTCTATGGCCATGCCATCCTGAACAAGCCCAATCTTGTCTAATCTTGGAAGCTAAGCGGGTTTGGCCCTGGTTAGTACTTGGATGGGAGACCACCTAGGAAGACCAGGTGTTATAGGCGTAAAAAATAAAAGATTGTAAGCTGACAAGGTCCTTGTAATCTGTGAGGTCAACCAAGGTTTGCCTTACCTAAAAAAAATAATTAAAAAAATAAAAATAAAATCAAAACAAATTTTTAAAAAGTGGAGATAATAGAGATAATATGTTTTTTTTTTTAAGTGCATGTTAGGATTTCTAGGGAGATAAGGAACTAAGAAGTAAATAGCCAAGAGGGTAAAGGAGAGAAAATAAAAAACTTAGTATATACTTCAGTACCTATTTCCTCCAGCAGGCTGTTCACTCTCATCCAGGGGCTCATGGCTCACAGGTAGCTGTCCCCTTCTCCTAAGAATATCCCTTGGCTAGATGGCATCTCCTCACCCGGGATATTGAGCCCTCCTCCCAAAGCTTCTTCATTGCCAATGACTGACTAGTATAGGAAATAAAGAGGCAGCCCTTTTACCTCTGAGAGGGAACAACTCTGTATTGCAGTTTATATTCTAGGGCTCGCATCTGTGGGTTAGACCAAGGCTACGCTTGACCTGAGATCACATCCTGCTTAGTTCCACTTCTCCAACCCATCTGGCTTCACAACCCTGCCTCTAGAGAATTTTCCTGAGGAATACTTCCTCAGTCACTTTCAGGCTTTGCTTCACAGAAACCTGACTTGATGCAAAAGAAGCCTTACATTTTCTGCTATTTTCATTTTCCACAGGACCTAATAAAATACTGAGTATGTCATCAGTACATAATAAATGTTTGCTAAATTTAAAAACAGATAAGAGTTGTTAAAATGCTTAGATAATGCTCTCTATTAACATCAAAAAATACCATGTGATATTTTAGCTTTCAGGGTACTTATTTCTAATTAAATAATTTGAGTAAAACTGACGGAATAAGATTATATGTTCATGTGTAATTATTTTATTTGTGCTTTATGGGTAAATAATTCATTTTTTATAATGAGTCACTTTCTATGTTTAAGATAACTACACATATTTGTCATTTCTTGATCTATAAAACAAATAGGAAATTTTGCAAATTAACTTGGGTACTTTTTGCCTCCTCTTAAGACTCTTAGTAGATACTGATGAATATGCTAAACTTTATCATTTGCTATCTCCCATGACATTTAATTTCAGTCACCTGACTACTCAGGAATGTTGAGAAAAATTTGATTATTTGCTGAGGCAGTGCATTTTAAACCTAATGCACATGATGGGGTGAGATAAGGCACTAGAATATTCCATGCTTATTTGAAAACCCATAATTATATTTGACTCCCCTGGGAAAAATACTAATTAGGAAATTCTATTCTCTATCCAATTCAGAGAGCCTGATTTTTTTTTTTTTTTGTAGTATATAGGGATAAAAGCTGTCCTTTCCATCCTGTCCTTTCCATTCACTCTAATGCTTTTCACTCATTTTCATGAAAAATTTCACAATTCTCTTGGGTGTCATCTAATATATTTTTCTAGTTTGGACTCATACTCTTTCTGGTTTTATTTCATTTTATTTTGTCATTGAACTTTCCATCCTATTAACCCCATGTAACATGTTTCTTGCTACATGCTTTATGATCACATATCCATTTTCAATTGCCAATATAAATAAAAAATCCTTACTAATTAGAAAGTTTATTATAACCATTCCAATGCAATATAACTGGAAATCATTAGCCTCACTGATTTCATGATATTATTTCAAGATTACTGTACTAGTGAATCTATTTCAACATTATTAGAAGTACTGGGCTAGGCATTACTTGCAAAATTAAGCTATCTGGTCATTTTTCTCAGTTCTTATAATTTTTAAATGAAAATTTCTGTACATATTGGCCATTGATTATGCATAAGTTTCTGTTCATAGAAAGATGTGTGAGAATCCCCAGTGCTTAAAAACTTCACTGTCATCCTAAAGAGAGTCACATATATGCAGTACATAAGGTCACTATCAGAATTAGACAATAAGTTATGAATAAACTTTCCTTTGGTCCTTTTCTTTCTCCCCCACTGCTTATAGAATCAAAGAAATGCTGAAAGCTGGCACTTGTTAACCTCTAAAGCCTTCTTGTGTTTTTGTTGTTCATATTTTCTTTTACTTATTACTAAAAACCAGTAATCCAAAACCACTGTAGCAATGTATGGAAGATACAGAAAGGTAAAAAATAAAATCTTCTTAATTATAGTACCAGAAAAAAAAATAACCAACTGTAATTAACATTTTGTTTTATAAGCATCTTGCCTATTTCCATGTGTACTCAAAGTTATATTTGATAGCTCTACCAAAATGAATGTTACTTACCCTCACTTCCCTGTGTCTTATAGATGTTTTTTGTCAATGATTTATGCCATTCCATTTATTTTACCAATCTTATGAGATTAGACATTTAATATATATCAAATTTTGTTATAATGGTATGATTACTTCCATTCACATGAATCTTCATGCACACACCTGACTATTCTTAAAGAGTAAACACCTAGAGGTCAACAAGTGGCAAAAGAGATTGAATTTGTTTTCATTAGCTTTTTAGCCATTTGTAATTTGTTTTGTCCATTCCTCTATTAGTAGCACTGTATTTTATCTTAAAAATAAACACTTTATTATTATAAATTTGTTTGTAATACATGTAAAATTCATATATCAGTTTATACGTTTATTGTTTCAATTATTTCTTATATAGGAGTTCATATATATACATATATATATTTCTGTGTGTGCTATATTTAGGTCTATATTAGTTTTGGGTTTTAGACTTAGGTCTATGATCCACTGAGAGTTAAATTTACATATAGGTGAGATGAGGGTTGAGGTTTGAGTGTCTTTTTGTTCTTTTTTGTTTTGTATACAGATATTAAATAAGTCCAGCATCATTTGTTGAAAAAATATTCTTTCCCTTCAATTACTTTGACATTCCTGTTGACATTTCATTGACCATATTCTTGTGAATATATTCTGTGCAGTTTTATGTCAATGGTACATTATTTTGATTACTACAGGCCTATAATGAGTCTTCAAATGAGGTTAAGTTCTCCATTATTGTTCTTCTTTAAAGTTCTTTTAAACATCCTTTAAGTTTTCATAAAAGTTTCAGAATCAGTTTGTTAACTTTTGCCCCCCGCCAAAATGCTTTTGTAATTTTTATTAGGAATAAATCTACAGATGAATTTAAAGATTTAAAGAGATCTGACATCTTAATATCAAATTCTCCAATTCATGATTAAGATGCATTTCTTTTTATTTAGTTTTTCCTTAATTTCTTCACTGGTTTTATATTTTTCAAAGCACTTTTTCACATTTTTAAATTATTTGTATTTCACATATTTAATTCTATTTTAAATATTTTAAATTTTAATTTCTGTTTATTTGTATCTAGTGTACTAAAATTCAATTTTTTTTTTCATATCAATCTTATATTTTACAACTTTACTAAAATCACTTAACAGTGATAGTAGTTATTTTGGTAACATTCTGTTGAATTTACTTGGATAGATAGATGATCAGTCATCTTTAATAAAATTTTATACTTTTCTAGTCAGTGTATTTTTTATAGATATTTAGTTTCATATTTCATTAGATAGAATGCTTAGAGCAAAGCTGACACCTTTGCCTTGCTACAAATTCTATAGAAAAAAACATTTAGTATTTCACTATTATAATTTTTAACTGTAGGCTTTTTCCAAATATACTTTTTTTATAGGTTTAACAATTTGTCTTCTTTTTTGTCTGCTGGGAATTTTTATCACTTTTAAAAATCAAAATTAAATGTTGAATTTTCAAAAAGTATTTTTTCTCCAATATTTAGATGATACTTTTTTTTTCATTTTTAGTCAGAATTATACTGAGTTTCCAATGTTAAACCAAACTTGCATTCTTTTGCTATATTTAACTTGGTTATAATGTATTAATTTTGTGGGGTTTTTTGTTAGAATTTACTTTGTGTAAGTTTGTTTAGATTTTGACTTCTATGCTCATAGCAATAATTCTCTATAGTTTTTCTGTAATATTCTTATCTGATTTGGGGGTTAAGATAATTAAGTTTGTACAGAATGATCTGGGGGACATAACCTATTCTTTCTTCCTTTATTTATTTACTTTTGGAAGAGTTTGAATAAAGTGCTCTAATTGCTTTTTTTTAATGTTTGTATGAATTCAGTAGTGAATCCATCAAGCCTGTAAATCCCATTTTTAAAAATGTGTTTGTGTCTATACAGACTTAACTTTTTTAACCAAAAATCCAACATATTTATGGTTATAGAACTACTCAGGTTATTTACATCTTCTTGAATGAAATTTGGTAGTTTGTGACTTTCAAAAAATTAGTATTTTATTCAATCTTATATTGGCTTTACTAGATATATTAGTATTCATCAACATTTCTAGCACATATAGGGCATCTTTTCCTTGTTTCTAAAATTGATACTGGTCATTTTCCTATTTATATTCTTAGTCTTTGCAATTAGTTCATAAATTGGGAAAAGAAACACATGTGATGTAGATTAATTGTTCATGTGAGAGTCTTCAAATAACATTTTAATCTATCCAATGGTTACTGGAATTCTGTGTGCCCTGTCTGCCATGATTTCTCTTCTCCGTGGACTGTAGTTCTTTATTGGCATGGTTTCATATTTCTCATTGTTGGGACACAAAGCATTTTAACTAGGACACAGCCAGTTTTTATTTGTAATATTCATACTGGCAGGTTTAAGGTTTGAGCCACACAGGACCTTAGCATTACTCACGACCTGGGATGGGTGACATGCTTTTGTGCCTAGTCCCACAGTTAGTAGTTGAATATTTTTAGTTCTCATTTCACAGAAATGACAACTCTTATGTGATGTCAGCCTTTATTCAGGGAGCCTGGTTTTATTTTCTGCTATGCACACTGCCCATTTTCTCTGCTGAGGTTTCTGTGTAGGTTTTGAGAATGCAGATTTTAAGTTAGAGACTGATTCTGGGTCTTTCTGCTTCAATTATAGTTTACTAGTGTGGGTTTGAGTTTCCTTCTCATTTATAGAACTTGGATATTACCTTTTATTGCTTTTTAACCTTTTGAACTATACATGTCTACATGCAACTCAATACATTTTAAATAAATCTCTCATTCTTCTCATAATTCCTGTTACAATATAAACATCCACTTCCTTGGCACTACTAAAATATGGTTACGTTAGAAAAAAGTGTGTGTGTGTGTGTGTGTGTGTGTGTGTGTGTGTGTGTGTGTGTGTTACTTCCTAATAGTGGTGAATCCCCACAGTATATATTTCTCTTTAGGATAAGGTCAACAAAAACACTTCAGAATCTCTATAAAATAGTGACTCTCAAATATGAGAGAGAACGATTATTTTTTTACACAATCTATTCAGTATTGATGGTATGGATAAAAATATCTTCTAAGGACAATTATCTTGCAAACTTAAGATTTTTGAGATCTTATGTTAATTCTGTGTGGGAGGACTGCCTCTGACAAGCTTAATTTTTTTGCTCCAGATAACTCACCTCTCAACTTGTCAAGTGTCTGATGTGAGATTCAGTGTTAAACAAAGAGTCACATTGAAAGACTTATACAAGTGGAAAGTTTAAAGTAAGGTAAGATGTAGTTCTCATTAATGAAGAGAAAAATTCTATAACCTCAGGGATAATCCTGTCTCTTTCATGAAAATAATTTACAAATGGGCTTTCTCAAATTTAGTCAAATCTTTGTTACAGCTTTGGATAAATATGAAAGGGGGCCAAATTAATTTTATTCAGTTCTATATCAATTTTTCAATCCTGCTTTTAAAACATTTTAATATTTTCTCTTTTTCATATTATCATAAGCTGGAACAATATATGTCTATTATTTAAACCAATTGAGCCAAAGTGTTGACAATGACACCATATCACACAATGAAGAACATACAATTTATGAAACATAGAAGGCCACTTCCATTTGTCTGACTGAAAAGTAAGGACATTTGCCTTTCTGAAGGCCACTTGAGTACTTTCATTTCTTTGGAAAATGCATAGGAAATTTTAATAGCTTGGATATTGAGCTTTTACTTGATATATCTGCTGCTATTTGATACCCTGATGCTTGAAAGACATTTTCTAAGGAGACATATGAAATAATACCGTTTGTATGAAAACTACAATTATTTATCAATAACTATGCTGTCATGCTTATGAAGCAGCTCAATGCCTAACACATATTAGTCATCAGTAAAAATACTTGCCAATAATAACAATAATACTATTTGTTAATAACACATTAATAATAGTTATTAATAACCCAATATCAAAATAATTTTCTGTAGTCAGGAAATGCTACTCTGCTAATGTTCTCTCCTTTGCCCTGTTTTAAAATATCTCAAGAATTTTGTTTTCTCCCTTACTATGCAATTCAATTCTTATAAAATGATGATCCCCATGACTATTATAAATGTTTAAAATAAAAGTTTTAATATATCTTGTCTGAAAACTATCATTAACTTTTAGTGTGCAACAACATGTATATTTGTAAATCGTGTTTTTTTCAACCTTGATTCTTAGATAGATGTGTTTGTATACATATGTACACATATATGTATACATATACATATACATATATGACAACATATGAATTCAAGTTCCATGAGATCAAATCCTGAATGTTAGTACATTAAAATCACCAGTTTACTATTAGGAATAGTCTGAAGTGGCAATGAACAGCTGATGATGATGGTGAATATGACAGTGATATATCTTCCAGCTCTTCATGGAAGTTGGATTCTTTCCAGTGTTTACATGCAATGAATCTATGACATTTAATAATAGGATTAATAAATTAGGTGTTATTAAGGAATTTAAATTTAAAAAGTCACATATCATAATAGCTATTATTCTGAAAATCAAACTCCTTGATCTTCATGCAACCATGCCTGTCTATATATCAAAATAAAAGACTGTGAGTCATTGCACACACTCCACTTTAAAAAGAATAGAAAGAATGTTTTACAGGATAAAAATGTTCTGAGCTGTGTATGTAACAATAAGTATTGTTTGACCAACCTTTCACAAAATTTGATTCTTCCTTGTAGTCTAATAACTTACAAAATGACATTTTCCAAATCTGAACTGTATTTTGAGTTTCAGAAACTCAAATGGACATATGAAACAACAAACTATATTCCATACCCTCTCCCCCCCAAAAAAAATATGATTTCTCAAAAATCTCTTTCTTGCTGAGGTCTTGTCTAGCATGTCAAGTGTTTGCCGGAAGCCAATTTTTATTGCCAGGTTATAAACCTCTAAAATAGTAGCTCTATTATGAAAACACTGATACAGCCTTAGCCATAGTGATGTGAATGACACAAGTATAATACACTGAACACAGCATCAGCCATTAGCTCAAATAGCTTGATTTTGCCCCATTGTTGTTCATTGTCCCCTATACATTTGCTATAATGCCTGTGGTGCCTTTCAATACTACTTAACTATAGGTTGTCCTCCAGAAAATGTCAGGCACAGCCACCTCTGGTGACATGCAGACATGGGCTTGTTAGCACTGGTTTGTCACATAGATTTTAACTTGATACACATTTTTTTCTATAACAATATACTCCTTTACCAAAGGAGCCTGCACGCCCAAGCTATGTTGTAACGTGAAGCTGCCAATTTACCTCATTATAGACTATTGTTTTTAGGTAGTTTACTAATGAGAAAGACATCAGAGTCAACTTACTGTTTTACAGAGCACAGAAAAAAAAAATGTGATTTTTTCCCACAATTTTTTACTAAATCTGTTCTTTAATCTTATTAGATTAGTACTTTACTTGAAGGTATACCATTATGACACTGTTTTATGTAACAATGTGATAGATTACAGCCTGATCAGACTGAATTATAAAATCTCAAGACCTCGATCAGTTATCACTGTGGGCAGGGGTAGCAATACATGCCAAATGAGACTCTCTTAAGACTGACTGACTGACTCCCCATATCTTCCAATATATGAGGTCATGAAAACTACATGATGATGATATGTAGAAAAGGATAATACAAAATTTGTTGCTCATAGCACTGGAGTTAAACAAAGACAAATTCCACTGAGTAATATACATGGTTTTCCTTATTTCTTTTTAAATCTACAGACTACTGGTGGGAAATTCATGTAAAAGACATAATTTTTTGTCAAAGACACATCTAATTTTTTTGTCAAAGACAGACACAGCACTTTGCATTAATAATATTAATATTTCATGGTAATTTTCTTTTGGAGTGTTTGATGAATACTGAGAACATTAGTGAATTCTGACAAGATCTAAAGTTTTTATGTGTGACTAATAAGTTTATGACAATAATTTAACTCCCCAAAATAATGTCAAAGTAAATATGTGAACAATATGTCTGAATAAAATGAAATAGGTCATTATTTTGGTGAATTTGCCTTGCTATTATCCTGCTAATGAAGTAGAATGTTGGCAATTTAGGTACATCAGCTTAATTTTTGAAGGATCATGAACTGTGAGATCAGGCTGCAATGAAGTAGGTAATATAATTGTTCTTCTTCAGCCATAAAATAAAATTTAAAACAAAAATTTTAAGTAGAAGAATAAGTTTCCAATTGTAATTCAAACTGTATAAAAAGTCAGAGAAATTATTTTTCCAGTCCTGGGTGCACACTCAAGAAGTGGGAGTACAACATCTGAATGCATTAAAATTTCAAGACACACACACACACACACACACACACACACACACACACACACATGCAGTATAGGAGTGAGTGCTATAACTGCCTAAAACTGTAGAGGAGTACATTTATTTTTTACCGTTGCCTTACAAATTACCACGAATTTAGCTTCTTAAAATAATACCTATTATCTCATATCTTAATGGCTATAAGCTGTTTAGTAGAGAAGGCCCAGCAGTGTCTCTAGAATCTCACAAGCAGAAATGAAGCTGTCTGTGGGCTGTGAAGCTTTCTGGAGGTTCTAGAAGAGAATCCATTTTCTTGTTCATTCAGGTCATTGGAAGGATTCAGTTACACCCAACTGTAGTATTGAGGTCCTGGTTCTTTGTCGGCTGTCAGCTGATGGCCTCGCCCAGCCTCAGTGGCCTCCTACATTCCTTGGTTCATGACCTCATCATCTCCAAAGCCAACAACAGTAGCATGAGTCCTACTCATGCCACATTTCTCTAACACACTCATTTCTCTTTCTGATGCTTCTGCCTCCCTCAATGCTCATGTGATTACACTAGCCAGCCTGGATAATCAAGAATATTCTTTCTATCTTTAAATGCATGTCATTTATTCCATCTGCAAAGTCCTTTTTGCTACAGAGGGTGACTTACACAGGAGTAAAATGAACAGTTGGGGTAGGGAGCAAAGGGGAAGATCACAGAAATCAAAATTCTATCTACCATAGGGAGTATTCTAGTCTTATTTTTAAGTTATATTTTTTATAATATTGCCAATCACACCAAAGGAAAAGCTCTAAATTTCATAAGCTGAGAAAATTAAATTTTATTTTCCAAATGAGTTTCTAAAATTTTAGTTTGATCAAGATTATATTACCCTCAGGTCACCTAGTCCAGCAAACCCATTTCTGTTCAACTCTTCTATTCTCACCTGTAATATTAAACATGAACTGTGGAACCAAATAGGAATACCCATTCTCACAATCTTAGAATAATACAATCTTAAATCTATTTCAAATAGACTATTGTGAGAAGGGTCATGTCTCACTTATTAATTTCTAGAGACAAAATCAGGATGAAAGAATTGCTCTATGATCTGCATCCTGCTGAATACTGAGCCTTCCACTATGGAAACATTTGTTACTTGAAGGTCTATATGTTTTATAAAATTTGACTGTAAAACAAGATAACTCAATGTGGAGATCTCTTTCATCAGCCTATGGCTATCTTTATATTTCATGGGATATCACCTCTGAATAGAGAGCTCTCCAAGAGGAAGTAGAAACTACTCAGAATCTTCCTGCAGTAACTCCTAACAGTGACTTGGCCTGCACGGCAGCAAGTATGCCACATTTCAAAACAAGATTCACCACCCGGAACTATGTTGATATGACAGGTAAACAAAACAGCTACTGCAACAGTATACTTTGAGAAACTCAATGTGAACGCCCGAAGACAGGATTTCCTATTCATTCATTCTGGCTATTACACCCATGGGAAAGAAAGTGAAGGTGGTAGACTAGGATGTACTACCAACTGAACATGAAGATTAGAGTAAAAGGATTTAAATTACTAAATACAGGGAATCCAATTTGGGGGGTGAAACTATGACCCTTTGATTAAACATGTGAGACATATACATTAAAAAGTAGAGGAAATGTTTGCTACTTTTTAGATGAGACAATGGTTGTTTTCTGATTTTTTTTCTTTTGTTTTTTTTGTATTTTTTGTTTGTTTGTTTGGCTCCTCCAGAGATATTAAAGAAAGATGATTAAATTAAAAGTTTATAATATATGCGGCAGGCAGTCTGTAAGGCATTCTTTGTGAGTTTGGAAGGCCATGTTTCCTAAGATATCTTAACATGCCCAGAATAATCCCCAACGTATATAAAAGCATAAGAAAAATGTTCGATAAAATCAATTTTCTTTTCATAGTGAGAGGCTATTTCCAATTCAGACCTTTTTCTCCTACTGGGTAGACTTCTTGAGAAGTCTTTTTGCAAAGATTATGTTTCCCTAATAATAGCCAACTTTGCAAAATTCATGTTTTTACGTGACATGTGAAAAAATTATCACTGAACAGACCTTAATTTACTGGGGAGGAGGTATACAAAAGATTTTTTTATATTAATGATAATTATAAATTTTTAAAGTTATGATATGAGTTTCATCATAAGAATAGGTCAATAATCTAGAATTGAAGATCATATTTGAAATAATGAGTCATTTAAAAATAACCTATATCTCAAAGGCTACATTTGCTCACTAGCTATTTTTACCACCTACTCAAAGCTGATATATGCTCCATTTTCCCCTAAAGTGTTATGTATAATACTCTTGGTAACAGAGAGCAATTATTGGGATAAAGTTGATGCCAATACATTTTTTTAGGCATGAAAGCCTTGCCTTGACCTTTTCAAATTATACTTATAAAATGAAGAATTAATGCTCTCTGAAATAATTGTACAGTCATACAGTGATGTGGGCACTGTGTTAGTTTAAGGTTAAAAACTCATGACACTGTGAATGAGATGCCTATTTTCCAGTATTCATTTGCATGATTAAAAAGAAAGCTTTGCCGGGCCTAGATTTGGGGCAAATGGTCATGGTATCTATTCATAGTAACTATTTATAATGTCTTGCTTTTAAAATTTCAGTGCATTCAAACATTAGTAAAAAAAAATCACAAAATCATATAATCTCTGCATTAGGAAGGATTATTAGAAAGATAATTTAGTTTGACACTTGCTCCTTATAGCAGGGTCTTTCTAAAATTTTCAGGCCTAGTTTCATCCCTCCCACTCTCTATCAATAATGGGAAAATTTACAGTTCTGGCATTTTTAAGTAGTTTTAATTTTCAGAAAGGTTTTTGTTCCCCCTAAATGATCCCAAATGGGTTCTCTTACTATTAGGGTTATAGAGATCAATTCTGACTTTTTTTTTTTTTTTCATTAGAAGACACTTCATGTATTTTTGGGCTCTTTTATCCCTTGAAATTTTCTTCTGTGTCAGCATTTTAATCATTAAAATTTTTTAAAGATCCCCTTATCTTTCTTCTTTGCTTTGAGAAGGTGAATGAAACAAAGTTTAGATCTTGATCTACAGCAGTTAAGTTTGTCAGACTGGGAAATTCCCTTCTGCCCCCATTAATGTGTTTGGTTCAAACTGGTTTCATCTCTCTGAGTCTTTACTTCTTCTACTTCCTTGACCTTAAGTTACTTATCCAAACTTTCTGAGCCTTTGTTCTTTCTCCTACAATCTGTTTAAACTTGAATAATATATTTACCATATCTGAACCCCTATTTCTTCATCTGCATATGAAAATGATAAAGCCTCCATGAAAGACTACCAAAGATATTTGTGGAAAGTATAAAAAAAATTTCTGGAACATAGAAAGCACTTAAAAAATGTTATTGAGCTTTTCTGTCCTCCTTTTGACTTCATCACATTTGTCAGTATCTCTTCCTTAGGCTGAGTCTTCTAACAAACAAATAAACAAACACCAAAAATTAATATGTTCAGGCAATAGTTAAAGTGTTGAGAATTTATTTGAAAGATGTGTGCTCGCTTCAGCAGCACATATACAAAAATTAAAGTATACAAGCCCTGAGTGGGGAGGATGAGACAAGATAAAGCATGAATTGTGTCACTGTGATGTCTACTGCTTCCCAATGAGCTGCAAGACATATGAAAGGTCACACAGCAAATGTTTTTGCTTTAGTCATGTGGGAATTCAATGGAAGATTCACTACGAGAAGGACCATATCTGGATACTGTACACAGAGGGAAGAAAGAAAGAAAAAAATATGTAGACCTCGACACCTTCAGTCTCCTGTTTTTTACTGACCTTTCCAGTTTCAGGTTGTTTTGTCTGGATCCTCAGTGGGGGCATAAGAAACCATATCTCAGGCTTTGTGGTGCAATATTTCAACTGAGCACAGGAGCAAAGAAATGATTCTCTATGGTTTAGACTGATTAAGAAAGACAAGGAATCTAAGAAACTACTAGAGAATGCTGCATTTTAAATGTAATCTTTGGAATTAACTAAAAATAGGTGAAACATCAGCAAATTAAATCATTTTTGTCATCATTTTATTATTAGTCTAGCAATTACAGAATAGTTTCACACTGTTGACTAATTTTTTTACATACATGTAAACAATCCATTATTACTATTGTTATTATTTTCAAATTGCTGCTGGACGATCCTCTGTCCCTCACTAAAACTCACTGCCTTACAACTGTAGGTCTTCCAAATGAACTCTTCCATATTGAATACTGTTTTTAAAAGTCTCTTTCTTCTATCAACTTGAACTATTCATTCCTACTAAGCTTTCTCTTCTATGATAAATTTCATAATTATACATGAAATACACTCTTCAAAAATTTAGACATACCTATACCCAAGCCCTTTCTTAAGAACTGGTTCTAATGTCATCTTCCTATGAAGTTGTATCATATCTTCACCTGGAAATTCTTTCTTTCTCCATTAAGCCCTCATGATTCTGACCACTTTTTCCTAATGTTACAGTAACAGAACTATGAGTCTGATTTTCTATTTTACTATCAATTCCTTGAGAGCTAGATGCATGCATTCAGTGCTTATTTATTTTGTCTAGATACTAAGTGAGCTGCCACAATGTAATTGTGGTAGAGTTCACTTCTGTGCATATTGCACATTTGCACACAACAAGTGGTTAGGATACAATACATATTACTGAATGAACTGATTAACCTGGTATTATGAGTGCTATTTATATTCCTTCAGAATGTGTTTTAACATAGAGGACAATGAGTGCTTCCCTCACCTTTGTGAAAGCTAACTGAACTTCAATACAAATAATACATTCCTATTATTTCCCACTGATTCAACTAATTCCAGATGTGACTAGGGATGAGGATACACTCTTTTGGCCCCCTCAACCATAGGTCTCTATGTCTTTCTGTCATACTGAATAGTTATCCCCTTTTGTTTCTTGAATGCAAAATTCTGTGGGAAGTAGTCTGGATAGAAGATTTAGAGCTACAGAAGGTATACTCAGCATCTTCTATTTTTCATTAACTCTTTTTCTCTTCCCTTATCTGCTCCCTATCTCTTCCTTCCAAGCAACTCTAGGAGTTCTGTATTATCTCTATATCAGCCCCTGTTTAATAAGTTTATAATGTGAGCCATACATTCAATTTTAAATTTTCAGTAGCCATATTCAAAAAAGTTTTAAAAGGAAATAAAAACAATTTTAAGAAATATTTTATTTAACTCCATATATCCAAAAGTATTTAAACATTATCAACATAAATTATAAAACATTTTTAATACAAATTCTTAAAAATCTTCTATATATTTAACACTTACAGTATACCTCAATTTGTATTAGCTATATTTCAAGTGTTTAATAACCACATAAACTAGTGACTACTGCATTAAGTAGCTTGGTATGCAAATCGATTTATTTTCCCTAAGACCCTACTCCCTAAATTTTACACCCAAAACCCTTAAGAGGTTTTTGTCTTGCACATGCATTTTTTTCTAAATTCTAAATATCTAAAGACAAACTTGTGTCTTTCTTTCCTTTCTTCCTTTCTCCCTCCCTTCTTCCCCCTACTTCTTTCTTTCATTCTTTATTTCTTTATTCCTCTCTGTCTCTGTCTGTCTGTCTGTCTGTCTGTCTCTCTCTCATTCTTTACTTTCTCACTCTCTATCTCTCTTTCTCCACAACATGCTCCTAATTCAGTGTTTAATGTACATTTATAATTTGGTTAATATATTCTAGGCTTTTACTATACTCTGTTAACTTCCTATTCTCTCTATAGTATTCTCTCAATTTTCTTTAGATCTGCTGTAACTTTTATCTGATATACCATGACTGTAATAATATGAAAAATAGTTTGGTATAATAAAAAGTAACATAGACATACAAGTGTTTAAGTCTTGGATTCACATGTGACTATGTGGTTTCAGGTAGTAACTTAATCATATTATACATGTATTTTTTAAATCTATAAATCAAAGATAATTATTTATAAATTTCCTACCATAGAAGAATTTATGAGCACATTATGGAAATGTATGCAAAAGTATTTTCTAATTTATAAAGCAAAAAAAAAATGCAAAGAATATATGGGTATGAAATTTCTGTTTTGCTTTCAACAAGCTGTCTAATTTTTCTGGCCTTTGACTAAAGTAGAACACAGTGCCAATGGCTCACATAGCTTTTAAAATCTCCTCAAACCTCATAATTTATATTTTTGAGTCTAATAACTTATAAAACCATTGGGATTAATTTTTCCTAAGTATATTAATTTACTTGTCAACACCATAGCTTTATTTTTCCATGTCTTACAGACTGGTAGGAGATTCCTGAACCTAGCTAAGTACCTTTATAGTGTTACTAAGCATTTTAATCCTGGACAGAAAAAAGCAAAGAGATATTTTTAAAAAGAAAAATGCACAATAAATGTACTTTGGAGTAATTGGATTTAAAACAATGAGAGGAATAAGCTTTGCCAAGATTAGCACCCATTGCAAATCAATATTGTCAGGGTTCTGAATTCACTTTAATATTTCAGTAAATTGATTAGCTATGCTCTGGCAAAATTATGACTTTTTAAAAGTCCCAAAAGCCATGGTAAAATAAAGGTATGCATTTTTTAAAGAAAAAGAAGCTCCTCTATTTTTAGGTATAAAAGAAACAGGACCATATATTTTCATCTAAATACTACAGGATTTCATGTTTTCCAGAAATTTATGCTTATTTTTAAACACAAAAGTACTGAGAGCCATTTGAAAAACCTGAACTATGGATACACACACACACACTGCAATCCACCTGACAGACACCCTTCAGAGTGTACAACAAAATAAAAACAAGGGCAATATATTTCACTTTGTTCCTACGGTGGGCGAACTGCTTAATCAACTCCCGTAGCATTCGCTCTAGTTTAACTGTGATTTTTGCCAGATATGAACAGGCTCTGGCTCTTGAGTGAAATGTCTTACCATGAGGCTTTTTCTATGTAATATCCTGGATTATTGGTACTATTAAATATTTTATCTCAATTCATTATATTTTAAAATTAGGTTAATGCTCTCGAGAATAATTTTTCTAAGCCATTTTGAAATATCAACATCATCTATAATACTGCATTTTTTTGCAATCAATAGTGTTTCTATTTTCGGGTTTGTCTTTGCTCATGCTCATGCTCTGTACGTTAAAAGCTTTTTTTTTATGCCTGCCTTAATGCCTAGAATTTTTTTCCCTCCTTCCAATTTCATTTAAAGACCTAGTTTTGGTCATCATTCCTTACGTCAATTTTTAGATACTATCCTGGTGTAAACTGGTCAAAGGCTGTGTTTCTTTTGCTTTTCTTACATGTCAACAGAAGAAAAATCATCAAGTTAAAATCATTAAGGTTATAGGTAATTAAGGATATTAAAAAAAGAAAAGAAAAGAAAACTAACAAGACCCACACAGCCTGTGACTTTTCTTTGATAGTAGGACAATATGGCACTTCGACCTATGGCATTAGGATTCTAAGCCAAACGAGCAGTCAATAAATATCATGAACCACAATCAACCTGAATTTGATTACTCAGTAGTTATAGAGCTGAAAACCAAAGCCTCTAAAAAGAATCCTAAGCTTGTGACATTTACAAAGCTGTTTCTAAAGACAAAACAGGTATAAAAGGTCATGACAGAGGAAGGCTTTGGGGGTAGGGGCATAGGGAGCTATTCATCTACAGGAAGATTAAAGGATTCAAAGTTGTAGGGAACAAAGTTTGTAATGTTCTGTATAAAGAGGTGCTGTTTATGATGCTTATATCTGTTGTGTGTCTGAAGTCTGAAAATAAAACAAAATGAAGTTGAAATAACTGCATTCATTTGAGCTCATGTCATCAGGCTTCCTTTCCTTCACACATCCTATGAGTCACAAGGTAAAAACACATGGGGAAAGAGGAAGAGAGAGAGAGAGGGAGAGAGAGGAAGAGAGAGGGAGAGAGAGAGAGAGAGGAAGAGAGAGGAAGAGAGAAAGAGAGAGAGAGAGAGGGAAAGAGACTTGGGTGGCGTGCTATTCAGTATGATAATTTGGAGAGTATATTAAAATCTAGAAACTTTTGCTAATAATTCCATATTGTGAATATTTGGGGGCTTCTTTACTAGCATTCATTCTCTACCCTTCCCAACTTCTACTGATTGTTTTTAGAAAATCACGCAATCTAAGGAAGCTGTCTTGTGATGGGGTCACTAACGTAGATCAAATCAATATGAAAAGCTGAAGTCAGTCCTATTTCTGGTGTTTTCATCTACTTGCAGTAAAAAAAAATGTCATCGCTCTATTTATGTCTGTATGATGTCTCTAGTTACCTGTTGCAGACAAATAATTTTTTAATTATCTTTTAATACTTAAATTAAACTTCCAACAATAGTTAAATGAGGGTTATGGAAAAAAATTAACATCCGCATTCTTGTAACTGTACTCCTTTAAAACATCACATACTCTGAAAAATTTTAAGTCCTTAGAATCATCAAAAATTGACTTAAAAATGTATCAATGTTTAGATTACAAAAGTTTTGGTATCAATTATCATGACCTTTTTAATTAATATCTCAAGCAAGAAATAATCATCAGCATATTAGTTAACTGGCATTTTCTTTATATAGAATTATTATCAATGTTAACCTTCATTTTAACTGAAGCCACCCGCTTCGAAAGTATTAATTAGTAACTGTCATAAAATAATGTTTCAGTGAATGATTTTCATACCTTTGCATTTTCAGTAATGTCCTTGTCAATATTTTCAACATAAATATATTTGTATTATGTATGTATATCTCTCTATATATGTGTACTTTATGGAATAGACATAAAGTATCATTTTGCTTAATAAAACACATAACATAAACTTATAAACAGGACTCCGATTTATTCATTTTTTTTGAAACAAACATTATGAAAAAATTATTGTTGTCTGTAGGAAAGTTATTTTTTTCTGGGTTCACAATCATCCAGAAAAAGTATAGTGTGAACTATATCCTTTCTAATATCTCTCCCAAGTTTAAGCTGTTTGATGTAAGAAATTTAAAATTGTCATTTTTCCAAAACTTTGTCATCAGAATGAACTTCTTGGATTAAGGCTAATAACCAAAATATTTGAAAATGTAATAATAAAACATTTCTACTCGTACTATCAGTAACTTTAAGACCATTAACTTACAATTGTATATTTTATTGAATACTGGCAAAAACAAATTAAGTTTTGAAGCTACAGATATTTTCAGTAAACATTTGTATTTTATCAGCAGAACTTAAAACAAAAGAGACTTAAAAACAAAAACAAAAACCTTAAGAACTAACAAAAAAAACTTAAACTCTCAATAATAAAAGCTTACTTTACTTTTGGCCTATATGCAAAAGCCATAGTAAAGATGATTAAAAAGGAGAAAAAGGAAACAGTATTTGCATTCATTCTGGTAATAGAATATGAAATTAAAGCATGAAGGGATTAATGTTTTAAAGCTTGACTTGCACTGATAAAGCTAAGGTATTAGACAGACAACATAGCCGTTACAGGGTAGACAAGCAAAGAAAAAGCAGTAAATGCCTTAAAGATGAGCAAGTCAACCTAGAATGGAATTACAAAATGATTAATCAATACAAATGAGAAACTGTACAAGGAAAGAGAGCTTGGTGAGACTTCTTATGGGACTCAACACTGCGGCCGCTTAAAGATAATAAAAGGAGCAGGGCAAAGCCAAAGAAAAGCTTTCATTCCGTGGCAAAGTCATTTGTGAACAGTTTAAATTACCCTAATCACCTCCCCTCCAGCCGTCAGTGGGCTCCAACTCTTTAGTTATTTAAAAAAAGGAGTTTGGGGAAATGAGTTCTGCGAATCTAAGCTGCAAAATAATTATACACACATCGTTTTAGCATTTTAACAATGCAATCCCAAACATTTGTTCTCATTAGAATGCAAATCGACTCATTTAATAATCCCACCAGAGAATTCCACCACACTCAGCTTAAAAAGCCAATGGTATTCAAAATATTATTAATAAATGCCAAGTATGAAAAGCCAGTTTGCTTTGCCAACAGTTCAGGCTAGATAAAAGAAATAAACTTACATTTCCAACCTGACTTTTTTTGTTGTTGCTTTTCTGACCAAATTTAGTTTAATTGAAATTTAACAGTTGAACTGGTCTGGGACAGACTTCAAAAAAAATCAAGGTGACAATTCCCTCTGTTTGGCACATAAACTGCCATGCTCATCAGAGTTATGGTTTACCATGTAAACCGAAGACATCCATTTATCCTGAATTGTGTCTAATTTCATTACTCTAAATTGTTGCTAATTGTCTTAACCTATACTAGACAAGAGACAGTTTAGTACTAGTTTGTCCCAAGTTGCTAAATTAAATCACCAGAATTTATGAATGTGAGCATTCTTTAGCAAGAGTCTTTTGGAAGAATAAAAACTTAAAAAAAATAGCCTTGAACCTAAACAACATAGTAAATTTTCTATAAGTAATAATAAAAAATGTAGGCTATGCATAGCCTGCATTATAACATAAAAAATAAAATTCTCCAAACTATTAATTTCAAAGTCTTCTAGCTCACTATTTCAATTAAGCATATTACTTCTACATAGAATGAACATAACTATGGTAAAATTTAATCAACTCACTTCCATTCAGACTTTTACATACAAGTTACTATTCTATTTTATTTCTGTTATTACCGTTTAATTTCTTGCTTACATCTGAGACTCACCATTTATTGAATCTTAAGGAATTTCTAGAATTTCTAATCACTTTTTCTAACTCATCATACATGAATGAAGGAAAATATTTAAACTTTATACACAAAGTGGCTCAAAAAAAACTATCCTTCAAAGTAGTATCATTTTAATAACATTAAGCTAAAAAAATAGGAGTAGATTTTCAGACTTAAGGCAGATCCAAATAAATATTGTGTTCATTTTTTGGGAGGGGATGAGAGTACAGCATAGAGAGAATTCTTTATTGAATCAACAAAATAAGAAATAATTAAATGAATGAAAATACACATACACATACACACACACACATCCCTGAATGAACACCTGAATTATTTCACCAGTTAACTATGACTACATGGAAATAAGATTCAGGTGCAAACTATTAGATAGGCTGTGATCCACATCTGCTAATAAATATATATTATTAAGACTTTGGAATCCATTCTCAAAATGTAGAGTCCATATAGTTTACATGGCTTATTTTATATAAACATTAATAAATCAAGAAAACTCTCAAGAGTATGCTATGGTTTGAATTGCATTTCTCCAAAATCATATGTTGAAGCCTTGACCAACAGGGTGACTATATTTGGAGTTTAGAGATGGGGCTTCTAAAGAAGTATTTATTAAATGAGGTCATAAGGGTGGGTCCCTAATCCAGTATGAACAGTGTTCTTGAAAGAAGAAGAGACATCAGGGATGTGTGTGCACAGCCAGAAGGTGGCCAACTGCGAGCCAAGAGAGGCCTCTGGAGAAACCAATCCTGTTAAGCACTTAAATCCTGACTTCCAGCCTCCAAAACCATGAGAAAATAAATTTCTGTTGTTCAAGTTACCCAGTCTGTGGTATTTTGCTATGACAGCCCAGAAAACTAATACAGGGTATCACCTCTTTTTGCAATATTTCTTGGGCACCTTCTAAACCTTTCTTGGACTATACACATAGATCAGCAGTAAGAACAGATGTTCCCAGAGAGATGTTAGAGAAAGAATAAATTTTTGTATTAAATATAGGATTAAAAATAGTGCTAAAATTGCAATTTAGAAATAAAAAGGTGGATAGATGATGAGAAAAATACTAAAAAATGGTAATATTTATCTATTTAAGATAATGGTCTAAAATAATTCCCCAAAGTAATTGTAATATAATTCTTAAGTTGAACCTAATAGTATGCTTGTTTCTGGTACCTCTGAACAACGGACATGAAAGCATTAAGCTAAGATTAACCCCACCCAGGAAGAATCCTAAATATAAGAGAGAGAAGGACATATATGGTGTTCTTTATCAATCAGTGACAGAATCCTACTGTAAAATAACCTACAGCAAGGGAAGAGTAATGTTCTCTTAATCTAATAAAGAGAAATAACATGATCTCCAGAAGGGAAAGTTGGAATAACCCTCCTCTATGCTAATTGATGGATACCAGTAATCACCCTCATTGCAAACTACCGAGAATCAAATAGTATCAATGTACTGATATTAATGCAGCTATTAAAACACTCAGAACAATCTCCCAGACATTCTCTCTGAGAGAGGACATTTAGATGAGCGTAAAAAAAAGAATCCTACTACACTGTTTTTGCCAAAAGTGACTTAGCAAACCCAGAGTTGACTACAGATAAAGCACATACATTTGCACTGATCTGTTTCAAGGGGCATAGTCTTTTTAAATTATATTCCCTTCTAGATGTGGTCTTGTGTTACATCTACGCCTAAGGCACCTGCTATTTGGGAATGGAGAAATACAATTTTCAAAAACTTTCAGAACAGAGTACTAGAGTAAATCCTAGAAAGGGACTCAGAGAAAGCATTTGATGACTGATGGTTATAGAAAAGAAGGAAGATCAAAGGCAAACTGCCCACTGCAGATTTGCTTTGTTTGCTTGTGATTCCAAGTAAGACACAAGGTCATAACAAACTAAAATGATTGCTGGTAATTGAGGGATATCCTGAACTATTGTGCCATGAACCAAGAGATGAGAGCAATAGGATTACTTTCAAAAAGCCAAACTGCATCCGGCACCTCCTTGAAGTATTCTTACTAAAACCTGAACCAAACAAAGTTTCTAGAATAGCATCCATTAACAAGAAATATGAGGGAAAGAAAATACAGAAAGTAATACCACAAGGAAGCAAAGAGAATAAAACAAAGCATGGGACTTTCAAGAATGAATGAAATACTGTCAACTTCAATAGATGGGACAATAGCACTGGAATGATGTTTTTTGTTTAAAAAATATTAGAGATGTATACTAAAACACATAAGGCTTAAATATCACGATGCCTGGAATTTATTTTAAAATGCTTGAGTAAAAGTGAGTAAAGCTATACATGAAGTTAAAATGACAAAATCTTAATAATTCTGAATCTGAATAAAGAGTATATAATGCATGATAGTCCTAATTTTTAAACATTTTTTATTTACAGTTTTTCATAATAAAAAAATGATGAAGCTAAGCTGAAAGATCAATAATATATAAAGGGTCAGTCCACATTTTTTGCAAAGTCACCAGAAGAATGAATAGTTTCCAGGCCAGCCAAAGTCCTGTATATCCTGGTCGCATGGATTGTCAGAACAAAAGTAGATGCACTTATAGTGAGGTTGAAATGTTAAGAGGAGGAAAACATAGGCAGCACCATCCAAATATTATAAAGATGAGACGAGGTCTTCGACATCAGATTCTGCATATTTCTTGTCCCCGTGGGTTTCTATCCTTAGATAACTAACGGACAGAAGCATTAAAGTGGTAGACCACAGCCAATTGTTGACAGGTATTATTTGATCCACAGTGTCTTTTTAAAAACGGTTTCAACTACTTGCCAAAATTTAAAAAGATAGAATATTTCACAAAAACATCCTAGATTTTTAACCTCACCTGAAAACTCAGGATGATTTGGCTTTATCTTCTAGTGTAGTGATTCAATGAGACTGAGAGACAATTGCTTTTTCAGAAATGGGCATGCTTACTCCAACCTCCAGGAATTGCTGATAACTTATGACAGTCTATAATTCTTCATGTAATAAGATAAATAATGATAATATTAATCATTATCAGCCTGGCTCCTATAGGCATTTAATTTTGTAATATCCGATGTTTCTTGTTCAATCATATTCCTACAAGATCATTCTTTACACGTGAAATGAAATAACTGCCTGAGCTTCCTGTATCAGATGCTATTTAACATTTAGTTCACCACGTTCCATATTTATGGTTCCACACTCACCAAGGAATTCATGGGTTACTTACAGGATGTGAATGTGCAATACATAGACAGTCCTGGATTGAATGTCAGTTCTTTTACTCCCTGAGCTCGAGCTCAATATATCTAAGTTTACTAATCATTAATATGGGGTTAATAAGTGTAGTTGGTTATAAAGCTGTTTTAAATATTAAAGTAATAAATAGATTTAAAAAAATGATCCAAGTATTGTGGTATGTATTTTAAAAATAGCTACAGTTATTATTAGAAGTAGTAGTAGTAAAAGCAGAAGTATTTCATGGTATTTGAGTATTTTTGGGTTTCTCATAGTGATGTCTTAAGGAAAATCAGTTAATTGTTTTAAGTGGTGACTCAACTTTGCACATTGCTTGACCACAGGGGAAAAATTACATGTGTCAGTTATCAACTTAAAGCCCCTTAATTCCAAATCTACTCTTTATTGTACAAATCTGTGCAACCAAAGCTGGGTCTTGTAAACATTTCTCCTTTTCCAGCTGGCACAAAGCTAAACCGATAGGGTGTACTGGAAAGGTACTGCAAAAGGAAGAGGCTTCTCCTCCTGGCCTGGTACTTGCTTTCTTTCACTTAAGGTTCAACTTTCTTGCCAACAGATGGAGGTGTGTAGGAGATTCAGGGACCATGAAGTCTCCGGTGACTTATGTCAGCATACTGTTGGGAAGTCTCCCAGCAAGATTTAATGAAGGCCCAGAAGGATGCTTCCCAGTAAGTTTAACCAGTAGCTTGGTGGGACCCTCTAATGCTACTGTCCCTAGAAGCCCAAAAGTATCCCAAACACTCTAATGTGGAATTTCTTGCTGCCAGTCCTGGTCTATAGAACCTCAGCAAAGGCTGTCACCATCTAAAGAGCCACAGAGGCTCAGTCCTTACAACAAGGCTTGAATCTCAGTTGTGGAGAGGAAATTGACTTCCTTCAACTTGGTTCCTCCCTTAGATGTTCTGCCTCAACATCAGAGGTGACAGCAGCTCTCTATCTGATATCCTTGTATCCTTGGGGATCTAAACCAGTTAGAAGATAATCTCCTGTTACTAGCTAATAAATTTTTCAGTAAATTTGTCCTTCATATTAATGGCAAGGTTTTTGGCACTACTGAATCTTAACTGACATAGATTATTTATTATGTACAGGAATGTTTTGTTTAGATAGATAGATAGATGATAGAGAGAGAGAGATAGACAGACAGACAGACAGATCTTATCCACCCAGCACCCCTGCTCAATTATTCTAATAACATTACTTCACTGCCTTGAAGAACTGCCTTCCCACAATTTGTGGTCCTGGAGCACAAATTACCTATCACAGTACTCCAGCCCTATCTTCTCCTCCCAAGTTTCAGTCTCCCCTGCATCTAGTTAGCATGTGGCACTAGGCCAATCATAGTACTTCATTTATCTGATCATATTCATTAATTCTGAGATGTTGATTGATCCATTCCAGGGCATTTATAGTCCTCTTTACAATATTTTATTTGCAAAAGAGGAGAAAGAAGTTTTCTTTTTCCCCTCTAATTATCAAATTTAATGATGTGAAATTCCTTCCTCTCACTTCTCTGTAAGTAAAATATGATGAAAACAGGGAAGCCAAGAAAAACAAACAAACAAACAAACAAACAAAAAAAACAAGAGCAAGATAGACTGTGATAGGGGTGGGGAGGGAAAAGGAGAAGAGAAAGATAGACTAACGCTAAACCAATATAGTATCATTTAAGTTCATGAAATTCCTCTATCAGCTCTGACCCTGAAACTTACACTTGTATGAACCTACTTTTTAATTTAATTTAATTTTGTATACTATTTGATTTGTTGTAACTAAAAGTCTGACCAATTCCATTATTATGCAATGAACTGAAATTATATTCTATCTCAGTACCGGGGTTTTTCAGTATTATCGAACCTATATTTTATAGCCGATCACCCAATGATATTGAAAAATGATATTGACAAATTCTTGGATTTCACTACCAAGAACTATTTCCCAGTGGCCTCTTCATGCCCAAGCATTAGATATTCCTGAGTGATTTTTTGTTTGTTTGTATAATACATGGACCTTCTGGAGGACATCTGTGAAAAATAGGTATCCAGCTCTTGCTAGTACCTTTCCGGAGAAAAGAAACTCTAGAGACCAACTCAGTCATCAAGATTTAGTTTTGAATAAAATATATTTTTCATTAATATATTTGCTTTTCTCCATTGTATTATTTTATACATTATTATATGTAAATAATACCATTGTATTATTTTTATACATTGATTCTATTCCTATTTTTGGGGCTGAATAGAAAAAGTCTAGTTCTGCTTTTACATGGACTATCCTTCAAAAATCATAGATCGATTATGGAGCAAAAATGTCAAGAAAAAAAACATAATAGCTTTCCAACTAAAAGTTTGATAGCTAAATAAGTCAATAAATAAAACTAAAGTTTACTCAAAAGTCATCTACTTTATGGCTATCCAGACTTACAAACTTTTCTTTCCAAACCATTTTTAATTCTAAAAATTATAATAGACATTATTTTTATCAATATATAATTAAAATATAAAAAAATGCATAGTTGTGACAAAAATATACATCTTTGTGCTAAACAAAATAAAGGTAGAGGACATTCCCATCACCCTAGTTACTTTTGTGCCTTTTGTAATCAATATTCATCGCACTCAGAAATAAATATTCTAATTACTATTAACATAGAGATCAGTTTTCCTTTATGTAGATATCATATAATGGAATCATACTATTCAGAATCTGACTTCTTCCATTCAGCAAATGTTTTTGAGATCTATCCATGTTGTCATATTTATCTGTAATTTATTGCTGAATCCTATTCTGTTGTATGAATATATCATACATTTTTTATCCATTGTCCTGTTTATGGACATTTACTATATTGTAATTTTCACTATAAAGAATAAATCTGCCTTAAATATTCCTGTATAAAAGTCTTTGTGAATATTTATTTTCATTTATCTTGAGAAAATTTCTAGGAGTAAAAAATCTCTGGGTCATAGAAGAAATATAAATTTAACTATAAGAAACCTGTGAACAGTTTTCCGAAGAAGTTTTTCTTCTATTACACACACACCAATATTGCATAAAAATGCCAGTTGCTCCACATCCAGAGTAATAAATGTTTGGCTTTTTAGTTTTTTTTAATTTTACTCATCTGGTATATAGTGGTCTCCCTTTATCCATAGATTCACTATCTATAGTTTCGGTTACCTATGGTCAACTGTGGCCTGAAAATATTAAATGGAAAATTCTAGAAATAAACAAATCATAAGTTTTAAATTGCATGACATTCTAAGTAGCAATTTCACACCATCCTGCTCGGTTCCACCAAGAACTTCAATTGTCCCTATATTTAGCATATCCATGCTGTACATGCTATCTATCCATTAGTCACTTAGCCATCTTGGTTATCAAATCATTATATGAGGGTAGAGAGAAAGGGAATGAGGGAGGGAGGAAGAGAGAGAGACATGCCAGAGAAAACACTTCAGCGATTGATTTATCCTGAGTTCACAAAAATGAGGCAATTTTCTTTCGAATGACTCGATCTTGCAATAGAAATTACCTTGAGATAAATCAAAAAACTCAGGGGGTTTTCTTTTAATAAAATTTAAAAATTGAAGAGTTAGCTATAATTAAAATTCCTTTTGTAAGCCTGGTGTCTTTCATATAATAATTGCAGTATAGAATGTAAGAAAAAAAAATCAATGTATAGTCAGAAGGCTTTAATATAGTCTCAGTCTACTTTTTAACTATGCATCCATGGGACAATATCTTTCAACTCCCTCTACTCTTTTCTTTTTAATATAAGAATTATTTATTGAACACCTGAAATATACCAAGCATACTGACAGACTGTTTATAAGCATAACCTCATTTAATTTTTACAGCAGCCAAGGGATATAGGGACTGTGTTATTTCTATTTTACAGAAGAGGAAAGAGCATCAGTGCTTTCATGGGTAAGATGAAATGGTAGTCACACTTCTGTCAGGAAGCTTTTGTGTGTATAAAATCAGATGATGCATGGGGACATGCCCAACATGTCAAAGAACTAAACCTTTGCTACTGTTACAATTATTTACATTCTCAGACTTCTTCAAACTGATTCAGATTTTGCCTCTCTACATTCATTTCTCTTCTCTACAATGTTCCTTAGCAGCAGCCCTAATCAGTTTGCTATACTTTCTTCAAACTGCCTGCCTCACTGCTACACCCATACTTTTGAATACACTTTTTCTTGGCCTGGAATCTAGGGAACCTCAATCTCATGTGAACTCAGGCGACTTGCTGTTTTAAAAGGCAGCTCAAATGCAGCCATTTATGCAAACTCTTTTGTGAATATCTCTACTCAGCTCCATTCCTGTACTTCCTGGCCAAGTGTATTTAGAGTGCATTTCTTCTTACTGACTCTATATTTGGGTGTTTCAGTTTTAAAAGAATGCTCTCTTTCTTCCAGGTTATATTTTATAGATTATTTTAGATCATGAGTTGGGTCTTCTATTAAGATGTAGAGCCATTACTCTATCTTGTCAAGGTCTACACTAAGAACTGACTCTATACCAATATAAAAGTGACAGGAAAAATCCCCTAAAAAAATCACTAGTGGCATTTTCCTTATCAGAAAACATCAATGTTTCATAAAATGGAACTTATTTGGGTGACATTATTGAAAGTGTTTTCTTCCTTTAGTAAAAACTAAGCAAGATTATACTTTATGCCTGTATTTCTTTAATAGTCATCAGAATAGAAGGGGAATTTTTTTAACAGAGTTCAAATATCACGTTTTATGTCTTTGGACCTTAACTCTACATATTAGTAATTTTCTGATAACATAAGTTTATGTCCATATACACGTTTATGGACATTTTCCCTTCCATTTCTAAAACAATAGTTGCCAGAGTTGCTAAGCATTGAATCATGATTATTTTTTACATTAACTTAATGCTATACTCTGTTCATTTTAAAAACACCATTGTAAGATTAAATAGAAAAAATATATTCTAAATTAATTATAACCTCTTTGAAGACAGAGATTATTTCTTAAAATTCTACATGGCACAAATATACAGTGCAGTTTTATTCTTTAGGCTTTATTCCTGGTACCTTTTTTTCAGATTTTGGTAAGGTGTCCATCTAATATCAGTTAATAAATAAAGCAAACATATATGCATCATTTATTATAATTTATGAAAAATATGACAGTACTCTAGTAGTATTTATGTACTATTAAATAATTTCACATTTTTCTGAGTATGAGTGATTTGTGCAGTCTTTGTTTGCTCTTGCATTTTGTACTGCTTAAGCAATCAGGCATGACAGGTTGCCCCTGTTGCTTGGATAAATTTTGTTTTACTCATGCTTTCAATCATAATAGACATGCAATTATTGTACTACTGGCTAGAAATCATCAAAATAGTCAGTTATTTATAAAAACAAGAAAGAACCTACATACACACATATCCAAAATTAAACTGCTGAGAAATTATTATTCTCATATAACATTTGTATTTCTAAGTAATTATGAGCCTGTTCATTGTAAGATAGATTTTTCTTAGACTTTCCAAAGATGAGTATGCTTATTATTATCACACATTTCCCATATATTAAAAACGTTGTGGTTTATATATTATTTAACTATTTGAAATAAATCTATCTCTAGGTTAGCTATATTCATTTTATATATATATATATAACTCAAGGAATTCAGAAAACAAAACCAGTGGATTCAAAGCTCAAAATCTTTAGAAAGCAAGAATTTTTTTGTAGTGTATTTCTTTATAAAATATCTAAATATGAGGAATTCAGTTGAATATTGTACTGTATAAACACAAATTTAGGTTGGGTCTATCTGGAACATGCTAGATTATGAAATAGTAAATATCTTATTCACTTATAGCTAACAATATGATTAAAAAGTGAGCTCCTTACATGAGTTTATGACTAATACATTAATGCTTTAATCCCATATAACCTGGCTAATTTAATTCCTTTGTTTTCATAAATATTATAATAAAATTGAAAGAATTGTTTCTGTACACTTTAATGGAAAGTTAATATATTTATTTTAAACTCTTCAACATTTTAATTCCTTTTGAGATTACTTTTCACTATCTGGACCAGCACTATGCAATGCAATATTAGAATATCATTTAAATATATAAAAAGTAAACATACTGAGAGTAACAGTTATGTCTTTTATTCTGTTTACTCCAGATTGATCTATATATCTATATTGAGAATTGTTATGTAACAGCAGGTAAATATGTGCATCATGTTTATAAAAATAATCTGCTTCAAATTATTTGAGGTCATTCCCCAACAATATCACCTTCACTAAAGTTAAACCTTCCACTCTTCTTTTTTCCATCTCTTTGTATGGTTGCTTTTTTTTTTTTTTTTTTGGCTGTTATCACTTTCTGAAATTATTTATATAGATTTTTACAAGTTTATCTGATATCCACATCAGAATATTTATAGAATAGCACCAATAACAACTCTAATTAGGAATATTTAATAGTAACCAATATTTATTCAGCAGTTATTGTAAGACAGAAAGCATTCCAAGAACTTTATAGGTATTCACACATTGAATCATCATAATAACCTTATGAACTTGGTACTATATGATTATTCCCAATTGAGACATAAAGAAATTGACTGACATAAAGACTTCCTGGCCCACCCACTGTTCAATTCCTACAATACTCTCTCCAAAGCTGCCTCTTCAATTTTTCTTCTCTTTCCTTTCACTGTCTTCTGCTTTAATCATGTTATACTGTTAATTCCTACAAGAACAATCACCCTCATAAAAGTGAAATAAATATTTCAAAAAAGGTGTTACAAATGCATTTTGGGAGCATAATATTTTGGCACACATACACACACACACCTTTACATATATTTCTAATGAATAAAATAATAGTTATGAACTATTGGCCGAAGATATAGTCCATTTTGAACTTTTTAAGTATTTCTTAGAGTAAATTAGAATACTAAATGCCTTGTCCTCAACATCTTGGTAATTCTTTCCTACCTCTCTAAATTTCCCATGTAATTACTTTTACTGAAGTGTGTATACACAGAGGTATTTAAAAAGAATTCTAAAAAAAAAAAAAAAGTTTTCACATTGCTTTTTTTACTTCTCTTTGTTCTAAACTGATTTCTGTCCCTCCCAAAGCAGTGAGATGCTCAAGTCAAGGTCACTGTTCACATAGGAAATGGTTACTTTTCTGTTCTTTTTCCTCTTTTGCCTTTTCAGACACCCCCATTCTAGTTTTCCGTCTAGTTCACAAGCACCTCCTTCTCAGTCTTTTCAAATCTGCATTTCTAAGTTATAATAGTAAAATTATTCAGATAAATATAAAATTATATTTATTCAGATAAAGCTGAGGTGAATCAGTAAGCCAAATATTCAACATAAAATCTTATTCTGTGGCCAGAGATGGGTTACATAATTTGGATACCAGCTTCAGAAGTCAACTCAAAGAATGACCACTTATTTGCATTTTTAAATAAATCATTTGTTTCTGGTTCAATTATCAAACACTTTACTTCTTGCTGCTCACTTTCTTCTTTTTTATCCAGACTATTTCAAAGAATGATTTCTAAAAGTACATTCACCTTTACATTCAAAAACTGTAACCTTTTCCTCAAATGCAAAGCAACCATCTTTGAAGGCTTACACAATAGTATGTACTACACAGGTATGAAAATATTACCCTCATTTTCTCACTCCGGATAGCAAGAGATTGTGTGCACTTATTTTCAAGAGATTGTGTACAGGTTGAAACAATATGAGCTAAATAAATGAAATGAACATATGTCCATACTACCCCAATTTACATTAATATAAAAAATAATAAAGGTGGGGTAAGGGTAGGTGAAAACTATATTCTGTCAAATATTGTTATCATCATAATTATCATCCTCTAGATCAGGGACTTCTACTTAAGTTAGAGAAGGAAATATCAAAATTATTTTCTCAAAATGTCTCTCTTCGGGCTCATGAAAAATTCTTTTAGTCAAATCTAAAGGGGAAAAGCTCGGGGAGACAAATTCTTTGGAAAAGCTTTCAAGGTGATTCTGTTATATTACTTTCTCCTCTAGTTTTGTCTTTTCACTCAACCACTGATCTACTTAATTAGTATTATTTTTCCTATGTTTTGTAAAAGAGTATATTGATCTCTCAAGACCAAATCTGACAAATATAATAAAAATTTT
Source organism: Cynopterus sphinx (assembly GCA_030015415.1). Taxonomy (NCBI): domain Eukaryota; kingdom Metazoa; phylum Chordata; class Mammalia; order Chiroptera; family Pteropodidae; genus Cynopterus; species Cynopterus sphinx. The sequence goes on from CM057387.1 coordinate 9,790,864, forward strand.
GCAATTATCTATTAGCTTGTACTGTTTAAAACAAGCTTTGTTCTACTTATCTAAATTATTTCATTTTAGATAACTGTATTTTTAAATAACCATATAATTATATAATAAATATAACTATATATATTAGGTAAATATTTATCTAACCCTACAGAAATATTGGTGCACTTATTTTCAAGAATTGTTAACGTTTTCAGAATGTCAAATATCTCCTGAATACATCTGTTTCTTTTACAGATAAAAGTATTCATTTCCCATAAACCACATAAGCTCCGTCAAGCAAGAGCATCAAACATATCACATCTGGGTAGACTTTTCCCTCAAAATGTCTCTGCATTTGGGCCCATCGACTGTGTTGAAAATTTCCTATGGTGAATTTAAAATTTTCAGACCTGCAGTATGTCAGCTTAGTGCTACAGCTGAACAAGTACTCTATGATTAGTGCCATTAATAATCACTATCAATAGTCATTATATTTACATAACTATATCATTTAAACCAATATTCAAATGTGAAGAAAGAGTAGATAAAATTCAGGTAGAGTTAAATTTAACAGTGGGATTTTTTTATTTTCAAATTAGTGGGAGGCATAATATATTCAAAGCTAACTGGATCTGGCATTGGTTATTTTGGATTGATGGTCCATTTTGACCACACTGGCCAACCTGGTTGTAAGATGTTCAACTGCAAGTTCCAATTGGCTTTTGTTACGTACATGTGCATCCAATGTTCATTCATCTGGCTTTAGTAACAGTCCCACTTTAATTTGTGAAGGATTTGCTCACTTTATCAACTCATATTTATTCATTTTATTTGACTTCCAAATTGGCAGGATACTTCTAGCACCATCACATGGAATTTGAACTTACAAGTCTGATCAAATTTTAGATGCAGAATATGAAAAACCATAACTCTCCATTCGTCCCTCAAAAATTCATTGTGTATACAATCCTTTGCTTATGTTATATTCCCAATAGTGCAAAAGCAAAGGGTCAGCTATTTCATACATGCTGTGAAGAAGACATAGTTACTCCCCTCAAAGGATTTACAGTCTAGTGACTCTACCCTTTATTTGCAATTTGAGTGACATCACTTCTGTCTATAAATTATAAATCACTATGAATTTATAGTTTTCCTATAAAAAGCTATCAATCTCTAAATTTATAAATAAATGAAGCCCAAAGAATATGGTAAATTAGACTAGTAAATTTTAAAAAATCTTTTATGAAAGGGAAATAGTGTTACAATGCCAAAGTATAACTATTTCTATATGCTAGAGCATGCATATGCTCAAGAAAGAGTATTCATACTTCATATACAGATTCAAAAACCATCGTCCTGTTCATAATTCCACTACTGACTTATCTAAATGCTACATGAAAGTAATTATCTCTGCTAGTACATTATACAATTAAAATAGTATCTATTGATTAGAAATATTTTGACACAGTAAATATGTTTTGAATTCATTAGGAGAAAAAAAAAACTGCCATAATAGCTTCAGACTAGATATGAATATCATCTTTCAACCTCTAGCCAGGAATCCTTAATCCGAGCACCAAAATTTAACAGCTGTCATGTGAGCAGATAGTTCTATAAAGCAAACTAATCTTTCAGGAAATCCAAGATGGGTTTGTTTATATTTCCACTGAGCATTTCTCTTTCTAGAGAGGAGAGTCATAGCTATGAGTAGATTTGCTGAGAAGATCTGCATGCAGTCAGCATCGCGTATCTCCAAAGACTATAGCTTGCTTGGGGCAGAGGTGAATTATCTGGTTTATGGGGGCTCAGATAGAGGTCACTGTTTGGATTGCAATTCTGACTTGCCTGTAGTTTATTTTGTGTAAATGTGGAAGTAGCAGCTTTTGAATCCCTGTAGTGAAGCAAACCTTATCCTCTGTTTGAAGCTGGATTTACCCTGAGTTCCCATGATGAGATCTTATAAACAGAATTCTCTTCTCGGCAGATATAAATATGAAAAGATCTATCTTGTGATCTTCTCTGTGAATCATTATAGCCTCCAAAATGTGACTATTAACATGTAAAAGTATATTTGGGGGAGATGGTGGACATGCTCAATTCTAAAATGTGTAAATTGAGACTTGAACCATTTATTTATCATTTAAAAAAAGTACTCAGTAACAGTGTTTTTAAACAATTCATAATTTCAGTGGTTGAAAAGAGGATTTATGTTTCTACATTTATAGAACAAGTAGAAAATTATTTTAGTGATAATGTTATTAAAGTAACTGCAATATTGGGAGTAAGGAAACACTGTTGGATCATTTTCTTGAGAATAAATTTTGTGCCAACTTTATTGTTTATGGGAGGTGAGGGAGAAAAAATCTGAGTAACTGCTTAATGTCCCTGCCAATTTCAAAATGTCCAGCATAGCAAAGAACTAGCCAAGTTTCAAAGACCCTTGGAAAGGTCATTTTCTTGAGGCAAGATGAGCACATATTATACAGCTGGATGTTTTTATGTCTCTAAAGAGAACATTTCAGAACAGTATTCTCCAGGCCTCAAAGCTGGCAATTCATGAAGGTAGAATAAATTGCCAGAAACACGCTTTCAAACAGGAGGTGCTTAATGAAACGAGGCTGGATATCTCCGATACTCAGAGGAATTTTTTTTTTTTTTTTGGTAGTTGTTACCTCCAAGTAATTCCAAATATATAAAAGAGATCATCCCCTGGCCTTGGGAGAGAGGAAGGGAAACGTAATTATTTTAGTTAACTTAAATAGGGACATTGAGTCATTGATTATTTACTCTCTCTTTAGAATCACCATTTTACCCCGCTGGTATTATGTGAGTAGTTTGCAATAATGGAAAATCCATTTGGCTTTATTACGGGAGAAGGTATTCAAAGGCAATAAAACTTATTGTCAAACTGGGGTCGGCTTTGCAGAAAATGATTGCAAAATGGTCTTTATTTTGTTAAGGAGATTATCCTTCTGTATAACTATTATAGAGAGGATAATTATGGATGTAATAAGCTAATTTTCATTGGAATTAAGTGAGCAAGTGTGAACTATTGGTAGGCTTTAAGTAATGAAAACTAGGCTAGATCATACAAATCTAAACACCAAGATACCTTAGTGGTGTTTCAACCATGTGCAAAAATAAAATTTAAAAAAAAAGTAAGGATAATTTTATCTGCATAACAAAGTTCTTTCAGATGTAGGTAAAATATTAGAACTTCCTTTCCTCCTCTAGCCCCTTAAAACATGGGATATCTCTTTCCCAGATTATTTCTCACTTGCAAGGGCAACAAGACATTGCCATGAATATTTCAAAGACATGAGCTCCTGAGTCTTAAGCGGCATTGCGGATAGTACAAAGACTTGATCATTTATTTATTCATTTGTTTATCAAATGATTATAGACCATCTACCATGTTTCAGGGATTGTTCTAAATATTTAAACTATAATAGTGACTAAGACAGATAATTTCTCTGCTCTGATGACATTTATCTCATGGAGGAGAAAAAGGACAGGGTCAAACTCATAATTTCAGGCAGTACAAATATGAGACAATAAAGTGAGACAGAGGTCAGGGGATTGACAAGAGTGATAGGGGTGCTGGCTACTTCAGATTCAGTGCTATGAGGGACCAGCTTGTGCTGGTTCAAGTAGTTTATTGTGAAATATTAGGGGATTTTGTAAGCAGGTTTTAAACTTTGGTAACTCGCAATCAGCCAAGTGGGTGGGACTGTGGGATATGTATGCCATGGAAATTGGCAAAAGCTATAAATCAGAGTTCTGTCTCCTTTCCTGAGAGCCAATCTACCAGCATACTTTTGGAAACGTTGAGTGGGGAAAGTCACTTGGTAGAAACAATTTTCGAACAGAGATTTAAATATACTGAATAAATAAATTATGTAAATATGATGGGGATGAACATTCCAGGCACAGTGGAACTGTGAGTATAAAGACCCTGAGGTAGGAATGAACTAAAAAGGTAGATGTCTTATTAAAAGTAAGATAAGAAGCATCCAAAGATATAGAAATTACATAATGTAGGCCTTTATGGGCCATGATAAGGAACCTAAATTTCATTTAAATGATAACAGAGAACTAATTATAGGGTAAGGTTTAAATAGAAAAGAACTATGAGTTAGTTTACATATTTTAAGCATCATTCTAGCCGAAAACAGATGTTAGGAGCTAAGATTAAAAGGAGAAAGATAAGTATGGATATTGTTACAATATTTTGTGTAAGAGATGATGCTGGGATGAATGAGCATTATAGCTGTGGATATTGTGAGAAGTAGTAAAAACTAGCATATATGTTGAAAATAGAATCTGTAGAGCATATTAATAATATGAGGATAAGAGAAATCAAAGATAATCTATATTTTTGTCCTGAGCAAATGGGCAAATGATACTACTTTATAAAGTGAAAAGATTGGAAGACAGACAGATTTGACAAATTGGGGGCTAAGCATTAACATTATATTTTGTATATAGAATGTCACATTAGGTTTAAAATTATATATAACCTTGTACTACCCCTTAATAGAAGTGTCCTTCTATTGTTTATAACTTTGGTGATTTGATTTATGGATTAGATTGATAAGAAAGCATTCTGTCAATAGAGAATCTAGTTCTGTTTGTGATAAACTTTTACCCTGAAGCAATACTAAAGAATTGACTAAGAAGTTATTGAGGTCTATAGTATTGGAAGTAATTTTCCATCATAATATATAATAATTCAGTATTCTTTCCTTTTAATTTCCCAGTTATAGAACTTTACAAATTATACTGGATATTTTATATCAAGTGCTCGTTTGGAACCTCTATTGAATTATAAGAAAAGATCACAAAATCAATTTTTCAAACTCTTAAGATACTTAAAGAAGTTCTATTAAAAATTTATCTGATGTAGATATATTTGTTTAAAATTATTGAATATTTAAAAGTTAATTTAAAAAGTTTAACCTATGTTCACAATCGAAGACAAGCGGCATGAAAAGTAGCACAAAGACAGAAATTCTTTAAGAGCAGATCGCAGATAAACCCATGAATCTCAAAATGTCCAAAGCATGAAAATGAAGTTAATAATTAATGCTTATAACATGCAACTGTTGTAAAGTTTAATTCACATTTGCTATTATGCCCTTTATTATTATCATTAATCCTTTAAAAACATGTTGCATGCTATATAATAAATATTAAAATATATTTGGACTTATTAAGTTCCAGAATAACTTAGTTAAATTGTTCTGATATCTGCATTCTATGTGTACAATATGTGTTTAATTTTCCTGTATTGCTAACTTACTTCATCAAGAAACCTATATTTTATATTTGTTATTTGCTTCTTATTGAAAAGCTGAAATGTTCCTACTAGTCTTTTTAAAAAAAAATCAATGAAAATAGCAGGATGTCATCTTTTGCTGGGTAGCATGTTTGAAAAAGAGAATATAGAGAGAAACAGGCTAGCTTTTATAAATATGAATCTCCTTGGGAAGAGAAGGGTCTGCTGCCTTGCATGTGCAGCTTATGTTTGTCACAAGTTATCTATGAGTAATACTGATAAATAAATTACCAATTCAAACAATAATCGCATGCCCCCTAAAAGAAGCACTCTATTTGAAGAAGGAACATTAAGTATGTGATAAAAACTCAGTATTCTATAATGCAAAGGGAAAAATTCAAACCTCTTCCTAAGATTAAAAACAAACAAAAACAAAATAAAACAAAAAACAAAGAACCAAACTCAAATCTTTATAAGTGGTTTGAAAGAGATTTCAGAAAATGAAAGGCATCTTTTATATTTATCTGCTTTGATTGCTACTGGTAGAAAATGGACACATGCGTGTCTTTTATTGATTTAATATATGTATCTAACATCTAATATATCTTATATTTCACACCTCGTAGGTGAATAAAATATGAGGACCTTACTTTGAACTTCCAGGAAAATAAGAACAATAAAAGGGACTATGAATGGCCACTACACCCATTACACAGTGGTGTGAAGTCACACCTACCATTATGAGATGTGTTCAGTGAATTAAATTCTCCTGTGGAACAGAAGCTCCTTTAATATATTTAATTCTCAGGACTGCTAAATCTAGGGATAGAAATTCATCTGTACTCATAATAATGTGGCCCCAGGGCAAAAGGTAATGCCATGCTTGACTTTGGTTACAAGGCGATACCTAAAACAAAATGTTTTACTCATCAGTCACTTATTCCTTAACTGTAAAGTTAATTTAATAATTACCAATGTATCTCTACAGCTATGTACCACTTTCTGCTTTACAAATAACTCATAAAACCCTCAAATCTAAAAATTAAGAAGTATTTTTTCACATATTATAGATCAGAAAACTGAGGCAGGGCGAGTAACTTGTAAAAAAGCAGAGCCAGCGTGCAAACATGAGCCAGCTGTCTCCCAGCATATAGTGAAACCATACACTCTGCTACTCTCTTTTTAAATACTACACATTTTCAATTTTTTTCTAGACAGACTTTGTCACTGGAGTATCACATGTCTGGCAATTATTTATTTACTTATATAAAAGTACTGAACCAATCAAAATTATTTGAATAAGTACACATTCAAAGTAAATAATTAAAACAATGGCTATACAATTTCTTGTGAGAGGAAAATAGGGGTTATCAGTTGTCTCATTTATAGTTGGACATATTTCCCCCCCTAAACAGCTAAATTTGAATTTTGAAGACTCATCTTAACGACAGTATATTTTAAAATAATCACATTCAGCTAACATTTATTGGTTGTATACTATGTTCTGGTGCTATTTTAGTCATTTTCTAAAAATAATTGGTTTTATTTTAAATACATAAATGGTACCAACTATTTTTAGTGGTCAATTTTATTCTTTCTGAATGAATTCGAGTTCAGATCTGGATCCTTCCTTCTTACTCAAGTTTATGCTGGGCTTTGTTTCTTTGGACTCTATAGATTTAATGATAAAAAAAAATTGTATGTATGGCTCACTGAAAATCAGAAGTTGAAAGAATTTCAAATTTTTCTTTCTGTTCCTTTTTCTCCTTCAAGAACACTTAAAAGAGCTAATCCAACAATTTTAATAAAATTAGAATTAAAATATTTACAACATAGAAGTAAAATACCTGCTGCTTTTTTTTTTTTTTTAGTGCTTCCTTGCTGCTACATCAATAATCACATTTAACCCTTATACCATATTCTGTGCTTGGTATTATTATTCCTACTTAACTTTAAGGAATCAATACAAAAATGCTCAGAAAAGTCTAATAGCTTATTCACATGCACTCAGTGCCAGAGCAAAGATATGGTCATGCCCGTGTCTGCAAAACATAGCTGTTTGCAAGACCCAGCTTACTGCCTGCAAAAGACCTGAACCACACTGACCTCCAACACTGTATCTACGAGTGTGCTTCCTAAGAAGTAAACAAAGCCTCTGCCCTTTCAGTCTTTGCCCCCTCATGAGTGGACAGTCATAATAAGCTTGTATGCACCTCTAAAACATGTAAGCTAGGAAAATGTAGTCTTCTCATTAATTCTATAATTTGTGATGGGTGAGTAAAGAAATAAAAGTCATATTTTCAACTGTCAATAAATTAACTTAATAGAAGACACATTCCTAAATCGAGAGCCTAATTTTCTGCAAAAGCCATTTTCTCCATTTTATTTTACATTATTTAGAAGTAACATTTAAATTATTTTTATGATTTTCAGGTATATATCTGATATATATCAGATAATTATTGCTTAAAAGTAGTTCTATAAAGGTACCCATAAGATAGCATAAATTCGCATGCTCTCAATTGCACTGTTTGAACCAAAATTATTTTTCTCTCATTAATTTTAAGTTAGAAAAAATAAAATTTTCCATTTGCCATATATTATATTCAATATGGTTTGTGAAAATCATTTTTTCAGTTTGCCAGAGTATTCCACCCCTGCACTAAGATTATAACCTTAGTCATGATCGACCTATAGAAAAGAAATGAAATAGACAAGCTATAGTAGAAGTGAGAAGATTAAAAGAAACATCCTCTATTGTATTTCTCAGAGAATATTAGATTAAAATTCAAATTCTTGCAAGTGACAGATTGTTACAAGAATAAGAAATGGCATAAACAATCCATTTTAGGACAAAGATTTAACAAAAATAGGGAGGTTAATTATAATTGAATATTCCCTATGGATATCTCTGAAGATATGCCTCAGTCTATTTCTTATTGACAGGTGGTAGTGTAAATTAAATGTGGTATTATGCATTCAAATTGGATTTCAACTACTCATCATCCATAGTGTGACATTAGAATTAGCCCTGATGATGACAGTCTAAAGATCATAATAAGAATAGGTGCCCTTTTCCATTCAAATTGTAGTTTCGCTGGTGGGGAGGGTAGGAGTTGGAGACTGGATTCATAATTTTGTTATAATCTTTGCTGCCTGAGAAATTCATTCCATGAATTGACTATCCTGAATATTAATATTGTACTGACTAGTCTCTGAATTAATGACAGACAAAAGGGCACTTGTCTTCCATAAGTAATTGTGCTAAATCCAAAAACAGCAGCTTTCAAGATCCTGTCAATTTTACCATCAATCACTGTTTAGATAAACATGAGATGTTAGTGTGCTATTTTGAAGCTCACACACATACACACATAATAATATACAAAGCAGTAGTGAAGAATTGTTAAATAAGATAGTCGAAAACATAAAAGGAAAAGGAAGAGACAAAAAGAGAGGAAGGGAGTGAAGGAAGGGGTGTGGTATGGGGAGAGGGAGTGAAAAGGGACAAAGAAAGAAAAACTACATCTCTGATGATGGTCATGAGTGATTTCAATTGTGTGTTCTCATTAAGATGTGCTGCAGAAATCTGCTGGAAAATTCTATGAAGTTATCCATGTGCTTGAGCATATAAATGCTGAAATCACCCCCTGTGTAATTCTGATGCACGGCTATCCTCATAATTCTATGTAACATTGTGGTCCCTCAGCATCCTCAAGGGATCAGCTCAAGACCCCAACTCATACCAAAATTCAGGGATGTTCCAGGTTTTATACAAAATGACATAGAACAGTGAATAAGGTAGTCCCTTTGCACTGATGAATTCCCAAGGGTGAATAGGCTTCAATCCATGGTTAGATGAATCAGTGGATGTGAAACCCATGGATATGGAGGGCATATGGTATTTCTTAAAACAACAGTTGTGGATTACCTGCTTAGAAAAAGCACTGTGAACAGGAGAAGGTGATGGGTGCTTATTAAAAATGAGGAGTTCTACCCTGCTCCTACTAATTCAGAATCTCAGGGAGTGAGACTGGAGAGCCTTTATTTTTTAATGTCATCTGCAGGTGAGTCTGAGATACTATGAAGTATGAGACTCTGGAACAGGGTTGGAGTATTAGCACTTGGCATCTCAGACATTATTGTGGCAATTTCAGGACATAGGAAAGAAAAGTTAGGGTAGAAATGTCATGTGATGAGATATTTTGGTTCTTTTCATCATGAACTAAATATATTATTTCAGCCATTAAGGAGTACTCTTACTGTAAAGGACATAGCATTTTTTTTGCCACAGCCTCATCAAATATTTCAAATATTTCTAGTTAGTCATGAAAACTAACATCCAAAATTAATTTTGTTTGAAATTATTTCTAGTTACCATGTGCGAAGTTTGATGAAAAACAGTTGGTACATAACACAAGGTATCTGAATAAAAATATAACACATAACAAGGAGCTTCAATACAACAAATGTCCATTTTCTTTTCATTGTCTTCAAACAATTGCCTAAAATTTAAACTGTGAGAAAGCGACTATAATAGCATCTAGTAGAATTTCTATCTCAACAGAGTATTCTTTTTTAAATAACTGGACATAATTATTCATGACATTTGGGATTATTGAACACAAATAGAAGGTAATAAAGTGTTAAGACTTCCTAGGGTTAAAAAAATTGTGTATCTTTATTATAACTCCTAATTTAATTAATGTATTCTTAATGCCATCTGGTCAGATTATTTTAAAAGTTAACAAAAGAGATTAATTTGACACTTAATGAATAATAAATCTAAAATAATGTAGTAATGACATGCTGATAAGCAATCATAATAACTAGAATAATGTAAAAAAAAATAATAAGAGTAAAAGAAACCAAAGAAACCAACTTCATCAATGCTAGTGCACACTAAGTACAATTTTGGGATAAGTAAGGTAGACTCTTATTGTGCCTCAATCATGACTTTAGACATTATAATCATATATATATTTTTAAGAAAAGTGAGATGTGTTCCTGCTCCAAATGATTTACAGATATCAAGTAAGAAAGCACGGTTAATAACAACCCACACCTGGAACAAAATATTCAAGGTCTCGCACTTTTGCCTAGCTGTGAGGCCTCAGTGAGGTTTTTAATTTCCTTAGAACTTTGAATCCTCTTTTGAAAGATAAGATTATAAATATAAACCTTTTAGAAGAGTGACATGCATAAAGCATACACATGTACATGTCTGTGTATATGTGTGTACACACACACACACACACACACACACACATATATATCATGTATAATTTTTTTTAGCAATTGAAAATCTATCTGGTATCATACAAACAACACTTGATTTGCAATAAGAAAATATCTTTAGATCCTACCTCTGTTATAGGGGCAAAAACCCAATTTCTCTAAAACTTAACGTTTTTGCTTGGGATATAAGGTGGTATCGATTTTACAAGTTTGTTATTTGGATTAAATAAAATTACCTTTGCTAAAGTCACCATCAAGTCTCTGACAAATATTAAATGTCTGATTAGTTTCTTTAAATCCCAATTCGATATAAAATTACAGCCATCGCAAAAGAGCAAAGAACTCAGATTTTGAAAACTGTAGGCAATTTTGAATTTGTTCTCATCATGACTAAACTCTGATTTAAGAAATAAGAAGCCTTTTTTCTTAGCTCAGTGGTCTGAATTCTGAGCACAGACTAGGTATTTAATCTACATTTCGGTTACTTCATTCTATTTCTGTTTGTTTCAAAAGCCACCCTAAGCTTTAATAACCATAAAAATGTGTGTATTTGGACATATCAAAAACAACTATGCATTTTGGAGCTCTAAGAAGTCTCTCTCACCTAAAAATAAGAGTTATGTTGTTTCTCTATTTTTGTGCTTGAAGATGTGAAGTGTTGGAGGACACCACAGTGCCACAATTAGCAACCTCATTTATTTAAATTTTGCACCATTCTAAACTGTGATTTTTAAAAGCATGCTGGAAAACTTCAGAAAATATCACTCATTAAAGGCTTAGGTCAAGAATACACTTTTCTCATTTAGTTGGACATTATATTATGAATGTAATCTTTCTCAACATATAGGTAATAAAATAATATCAGGCAATTCATTCAGACAATACAGTGTGCTATGATTAAGAACAAGATGCTAGCATACAAATCCATCATTCAGAGGTCTTTATAAAGTAATTCAGTTAAGAACAGAGCAAAATAAAATACAGAATAACTAAATAATAAAAAAAAAACCTAAAAGGAAATCAAGACAGGCAAAGAGTATTTTAATTTTTTACTAGAAAAATAATGTTTTTTATTGAAATGTTTCAAACTCAGCTTGGTGCACTGAATTGATTACGTTTAGATGTTCTGTCAGCCTATATGC